>OZ025301.1:3477711-4936711 GCA_964019185.1 Maratus speculifer | reverse complement strand
TACATACATACAGATCGGGCGGGCACATAAGCTCTCAGACTACGATAGCCTGTGAGCTAAAAAGGCGATTTTTATAATCTCGAATTCGAATTATATCTGAATTTTCGAAATGTCTGCATTTTCTTCTTTTTCTGATCTGTCGAGGAATATTAATGTTTAATTCTTGGCGTATGTAATATCACTATTATCACGTATACCATGCTTTCATCATCATAAAAATCATAGTTTTTTTTAAAAAATTTGGGAAAATAGTTGTTGTTCTCGGTAGAGAAATGGGAAATCTGATGTATATCTGAATCATTTTATTATTTGAATTCCGCAATAAAATTTGTATATTTTATTCATTTTGTAATTCGTCCATGCTTAATGTCTAGAAATTTTATTCGTTTTTGATTGGTTCCCGTTTAATGTCCAAAACTAGAATACCTCTGTTGCCATGATGACAAAAAAAAGTATTAAAAACTTCAAAAACAAATTTAGATTTCAAACAAGTGTCATTTAAAAGTATTTTTTTTCTTTATACGACGGTGTAAAAATTAAAAATGTACAATGTTTAGAAATTTTTAAATTTGCAGTATCGAAAATTGTAGGACTGAAATTACATTTAATATTCGTTTATGTTCTGTCATATTTATATGACTCTGTTATTATGTAAGCTACGTTTTGATCATCATAAAAATGATGTTATTATTGTTATTTTTAACTATCGAAATCATTTATAAGTCTAAAATTATAGTCTTTAAAAACATTTTTTCCAACTAGTCGTTGTAATTTGTTAAATTGCAATTTTTTAATATTAATTTACTTTTTTGTTGTTGTTGTTGTTTTGTGCCCATTTTGGCAACCTTTTTTGAAATATATTCTGCCTTTATCAAAAAACTGGCAAATCCATCACATTATATAGTTCCTATATAAGAGGACCTGTAAATTGGATGCGTTTGAGAACAAAAATGGATTTGAAAGTGAGTCAGAAAAAATGCAATTTGTTATACTTCTTCAATTTTTTCAATCACCATCACTTTGGGAAATTCTGTTCAAAATACCGTTTTTGGCAGTCTTTTTTGAAAAATATTCTGATTTTATCAGAAAACTGGTCAGATTCTATCAGAAAATCGCAATAGGTAGTATTTCACACGAAATCTACCTAAAAAAGCAAAAGTTATTCAACTTTGACTCAATCATAGAATTTTTTTCTCGTGAAATCCGGCATCATTTTCACCATGTCAAAATTTACAAATGCACATTTCACATCTGTTTTCACCTTTTCAAAAAAAATAGCATTATAATTTTATCATTTTGTTTCAAATCTTGAAGTCTCAATGCTATTGGCTGAAACAGATATTAAACTGTTGATATTCTTTTACGTGTAAATCAAATTTTGTAAATGAAATCAAAATTCACCAAGTTTTATAACAGAAAATATTTAAATTAACTTTTTTTCCCTTTTAATGAGAAAATGGCTACATAAAGGTACAGGCAATCATTTTTTTATCCCTCTTTTCCGCTGCTTTTAATAGAAATGGTGTACTCCTGTTGCCACGATGAGAAAAGGGGTATTAAAAGCTACAAAAAATTAATATTTCAAAAACAAATTAAGATACAGTTTTCAAACAAATTTCATTTAAAAATCTATTTTTTCCCCTACACAATGGCGTAAAAATTGAAAATGTGCGATGTTTAGAAGTTAATAAATTTTTAGTAGCAAAAATTGCAATACCAAAATTCCATTTAAAATTTGAAAGTATTGCCATGCGCAAAATGACGTATGCGTTATACACAGATACGTTTGGCCATTATAATATAGATACATTGAACAACTTCTAAATTTTCACAGTATATGTTGTAAAACACCTTCAAATAACTGTACTTCATTGCTTAAAAGCAATAAAGTACAGTTACTTGAAGGTCTTCTTTTTTGTGAATGGATCAAGCACTTTTTTAATCGATTAATCCAAATTGCTTAGCTGCTGTAAAAAATGCGATAACGGAATTTTTTTTTAATTTTTAATGTAAGATCTGAAATGTGATATATTCTTTTTTATTACTTTCTTCTATCTTTACAAGAAGAAAGTATTGGATTCATGAAAATTTTCGACTTCCGGTTTTCGACAGATTTATACGTTTTAGAAAGTCCTGAACATGTTTTGACTATTTTTAGAAAATGTCTGTCTGTGAGTCTGTCCGTCTGTCTGTGAGTCTGTGTGTCTGTCTGTGAGTCTGTCTGTATGTGACAAAAAATTTGTGGGCGCTCTATCTCAAGAACTAATGATCGAAATTTAATAAAATTTTATATTCAGTTAGACCTTGATATAAATTAGTGCCTATTGGTTTTTGGTGAAAGTTGGCCTGCAGGTGGCGCGTTTTTCATGATTTTCAAGATTGCTATATCTCAAGAACTAATGCACAGAATTTCACCAAACTTCAAATTCTGTGACCCTTCATAGACGCTGGTTAAGTTTTGGTGTAAATTGACCAGCAGGTGGCGCTGCTATGCCACGTTTTTCATGATTTTCATGATAACTATATCTCAAGAACTAATGCACAGAATTTCACCAAACTTCAGATTCCGCGATACCTTGAGATACATAGCCGCTGATAAGATTTTGGTGTGAACTGCCCTATAGGTGGCGCTGCTATGCTACATTTTGCACGATTTTTGCGATAGCTATATCTCAAGAACTAATGCAGAGAACTTCATCAATTTTTAGATTCTGTTACACTAGAATATATAACATAATTAGTAGCTGATTACATTTTGGTATTAATCTTGCAACAGGTGGCGCAGCTATGCTGCATTTTGCACGATTTTTTCGATAGCTATATCTCAACAACCAACGCACAGAATTTCATCAAACTTCAGATTTTGTTACAAAATTACATATAGCATAATTACACGATGATTACGTTTTGTTATAAATCCTTCAACTGATGGTGCTGCTGTGCTTTTGTGTGTTTGCACTTTTTTTAACTAACTATATCTCAAGAACTAATGCACAGAATTTCATCAAACTTCAGATTCTTTTACACCATAACATAATTAGACGCTTTTTTACGTTTTGGCATAAATTGTCCAAGATATGGTGTTGCTGTGCTATGTTTTGCACATTTTTTTGTTATAACTATATCTCAAGAACTAATGGACGAAATTCCATCAAATTTCAGATTCTGTTAAGTCTTGACATAAATACATGCTTATTAGGTTTTAGTATAAATTACCCAACATGAGGCCCTACTAAGCTCATTTTCTCAGAATATTAATTAAATTTTGCGTTTTAGGCTTTTCGGATACCAGAATCTCATTGGGCTAGGTCAAATGTTCGAGGAAATTCGATAGTGGGTAACTTTGGGGTCACCATGTTTTTTTTAAATATTAAAATGTACTTATGAGATAGAAGAAAGTTTTGGGATTGACACATCCAACTAGTTTCTTACGTCTTAAATATGCGGATTTATAGTGGATCGATCATAGCGGCGTCTTTTAAAAGGAAAATGTTATACCTCTTGCTTCCCACATCTTTCAAAAATATATGCAGTATTGTTTTCTTGTTAAAAGCAGAGAATGTAGAAATTTTTATGGATATGAATATGAACAGCATTTATCTAAAATTTTCTGAGAGTTTTTTTTTTTTTTTTTTTTTTTTTTTTTTTTTTTTTCTGTTACATTTAAAAAGATATAATTTGTAACTAAATTAACATAAATTAAATCTATTGAAAGAGAGTTGTAAAAAGAATTGAAAAATTAATATTTACGGTTATCGTAAAAAAGAATTGATAAAAATAATATTTTTCCAAACATTGTCTTATAACAAAAAAATGGATAGATAAAACAATATTAAATTTTCAATTAATTATGTTAAATCGCCATAAAACATAAAAATGTTTCATGAAATCGTGTTCTTAGACATTAAAACTATTTTTTGCAACAAACAAAGCAAAATTTGCGAAATTGATTAAGACATCAAACCCATCCATTTGAGAGCATATTTCGCTTTACTCTTAATAACAACATTATTATAATTTTTACTTTCCTCTATCCTAAGAAAGTAGTGGATTAGCGAAAATTTCCGAATTCCAGTTGTCGACGAATTAACACGTTTTAAGGGTAAGAAGGGTGATTAAAAAAAAAACACGTTTTTACAAATTGTATGTCTGTCTGTATGGGACATAAATTTTGTGGGGGCTTTATCTCAAGAGCTTATGCACGGAATTGCACAAAACTTAAAATTAAGTTACACCTTAATATAAACAGGATTTGATTAGTTTTTTGTATGTATCGCCAACAAGTGGCGCTGTTATGAATACGTCAAATTGGAAATATAAGAAATGCGATCAGGTGAATGTATAACGTCTTGGATTTGAATAAAATAAATAAACGTAAAAAAAAAAAAAATAAAAAACGTAATGAAAATCGATAAAAACCCGACAATGTAAATATTAACATATTTTAACATTTTGGGGTTCTCTGAATTTTTTTATGCTCTTTTTAAATCTATTCCATATATATGCATGTGTATTATAATTTTCACAAAATGTTTCGGTCTCTAGTACCCATTTTAGTGAAGAAATTAGGTTTTCTTGATTTAATTATTTTATTTCATTCGACGATATTTTTTCTCAATAATAATTTTTGTTAGGAATCTGCCATTTCCAGTTCAAAGAAATTTTTTCATAAACAATTGGCGATTTAAAAATGTAATTGTATGTGAAATTTTACGATATTTCAAAGCTATCCAGTTACATAAAAAATTATTATAGAATCTTAAAAACCTTGCATATATAAATCCCACGCTGAATACAAGTAAAGGTGAAATAGTTGGGCATTTAGTATTGCATGTTTAAAATAAATAAATAAATAAATAAATAAAATAAAAAATAAATAAATTTGGTAACAAATATAAGTAAATGTAGTATAAGAGTTGAATATATATAAAAAAACTAATATGAGTGAAGACTATAGAATATATTACATTTTAATATTTAAAAATAATATTTGCAGTTTTTAAAAATATTTTTATAACTTTAAACATACTTTGTAATTTTAGCTTTTACAGAGTTCAAAACCGGTATTGCATGGTCAGCTGTGTATCGTAACTTTTTAAATCATATTACACTGTAAAAATAGAAGCAATTTAAAAATTATAATATGAAATACAATACGAAATCAGTTCTATTGAAAATAAGCAGACAACAACAAAAAAATTTTATTTTATTATACAGTGGAGAATATCCAGACTTATATGTGTGTGTGTGCTTATATAAATTTATGAATATGTATTGACTGAAATAAATGAAAAAAAACTGATTTTTCTAAATACAATAGATACCTTATACCAAATAAATATTTAAAAAAATAATTAAAATGTTTGTGAAACCGAATTTCAAAAACCTATTTTATTTTAAAAGAACGGATTATATATCTGTATCGAGAGAATATATATTTCCAAACATTTATACTTAAGCAAGCTAGATCCTTTATGGTAGCATGAAAATTTGTAGAATGCCCACAGCAATTTAGATATATAAAAACATAGATTATTTTACAATGGCCATGAATTTTCTTGTTTCCCATCCAATGGAATGTTTGAGGATAAACACGGATATTAGTTGGACATTTAATGCTGCCCATAAAAGCAAAATGGCTTAACATAAATCTCGAAAAAGGATGTAAATACCGAAAGGAAAAATATTTATTGACGCATTTCGAATATATTGCAGCTTCGAAGCGTAAAGCTAATATTTAACAGACTATTCTAATGAAAATTTTCACTAAATGTAAAAGTGTTTAAACGTACTTAAGTTAAAATTAATAAAGTGTAATACAATGTGTTCTAAAACATTACCTCATGTTTTACAGAAAATATATGACTGAAAGGACACAACTGACCTGAAAGTATCTTTAATGGTCCTAGCATGAAAATTTGCGGAATGTACTCAGTTCATGTGCGTCAGTCAAAAAGTGTGTGAAAATATGCTTTGGATTGATTCAAAATTTTTGTGCATGTTTTTGGTTATGGAAAGCAGATCCTCCTTCAATTTTGAAATATTCCGCTTAAGGGGAGCTGTAATAGCAATATTTTGCCATTTTCATATTGTACCATCGGAAATTGTACGAAATTATGCATACAATTGAACCAAATGTTACACCAAATATGAATATAATATGTGGCAATTTGGGGATAAATCAGGGACACTTCATGATTTATTTTCGGGCTCCTCTACGACAAAGAAGTACAAATTATACTTAAATAGTCTCAAAATAATAATCAAATAATTTTTTTAATGAAAATCTTTATTTATGCTTAGCTCTTTTTTCAACTTATGCAGCTAGTATAAGTTATTACGAATGCTACTTTTGACTATACGTGCAGATTACTCTATGTGGGTAATACAAACTCCGAAGAAAAAAAGGTTAAACACATAGCCATTTAATATGATTAGAAGTAATTCCCATCGGCCGTAATGCACGTCTGTGCTCGGCTGTACAAATTTCGGAAAGAACTCTTAAAGGCCTCTTTTGGAATGTTCTTTAATAGTGACGTTACAGTTTTCTTGATGGCTTCGGAATCCTGAAATCTTGTTCTCTGCAACGAATTTTTTTATCTTGGGAAACAGGAAAAAGTCTGCGGATGCTAGGTCTGGAGAGTATGATGGATGCTGCATCTCAACGATAGCATACTGGGCTAAGAATCATCTCACAGAACGAATCTGGAAGAAATCTTAATTTTGTCTGGGTCTTGCGTCAAAATTCGCAGAACAGTCTCTTTGTCCATGTTCAATTTGTTTGTGAGTACTCGAACAGTCAATCGACCTCATATTTCATCGTATCGCGAACTTTTCGAATTACTTCCGTTGTGCATACGGATTGCGGCCGACCTGTGTGGGGATCATTTCCGACGCTTTCGCGCGAGTCCCGAAAGCATTTAAACCATTCAAAAGTTCTTGAGCAGGATAATGCGTCCTCGTCGTAAACTTGTATTAACATTTCGTAGGTTTCCTCAGCTGTGTTGCCCAGTTTTAAGCAAAATGTAATGCTAATTCTTTGCTCCATTCTCACTTCAAGAAGAGGGATTTAAGAGCTACGTTTTAATGCGCCTTTCCACGAGAACCACTTACTTCAGAATGGCGCCGAGTGCATTGCACATGCGCAAGAAAACACCCTTCAATATGCAAGCATTAGCGCCAATCTTCCGTCTTTTTGTTCTCGTACAGTTAGCGTATTAATAGCTGAACCTTGTAGTAGCAGAACCTGCTATATTTGATGGATTGACTTTTTGAATGGGAAGAATTAGCTGAAAAAAAAGTAAAAATATTCCAAAATTTAATCAATGTGATTGGTCAGTTACTTTAAAACAGAAACATTATGAAATTGGTTTCGTGTTTTTTCCTTTAAAAATGAGGCAGTAGATCCTTAATTTAATGGAATAAAAATAGCAATAATGCAAGTTTTTATTACACATATTTTCATTAAAAAAATAAAATATCAGCTTTCTGTTGAAAACCTGCTTTCGTATTTAATAGAGATAAAACTGCATTGATTTGCATTTCAATGGATATAAGAAGTAGCATAATAAAAAAATTTCAACTGACAACAAACATACTCTCAGACATATTTCTTCTTTAAAAAATAGATTAATTGTATTCTAAACTGTAACCGAAATTAACTTTTGCAATGTCCGAAATAAATGTAAATAAAGCGAATGCATTTTAAGGGGAAAGTAAACAACCAAAACAATACATTTAAAATTCAATTAAATTTTAAAGCAGTTTATATAAAGAAGATTGTCTTTTAAATTAGGCAAGATTTAAAAATAATAATAACAGCAATCGACGTTTTAAAACTATTTTATAAAGGAATCGTTTTTTTATGAATTTAAATGTTTAGCATTTCAATAAAGTTTCTTTGCCTTTTTAAAAGATTTTATTTTTTATAGAATGATTTCCCTTGCAGCATTTACTATTAACGTTTCTTTTAATTATATTTAGCTATCGTTCTTAAACAGTAGCACCGATTCTTCAGACTTGTTTTTAATAGGTAAAAGAAAGTAGAAGTTTTAAATATGTTTGATGTTAAAATAAAAATAATTTTAATGCATCACATTTGCCAAAGGTGAAAGTAATGTATCGAAATATTATAAATACAATATTTATCTTTTTCTCTTGTTTCGCGTATATTATATATAAATCCTCAAATTAGCCAAAAAAATCGAAATTTCTTTTAATTAAATTCATTTTAGAATGAAATTTTCAAATTCCAGCACCAGGGTTCGAACTAAGAATCTTCTATTTGAAAACGAAATGCTTTACTAAGCGTAGTATATAAGTTGTATAGGTTCAAGCTGCGATCTCGACATGAAAAACGTTGAAATATATGGTTCACTTTTGAAATTTATGTCTCGAAAATAAATGGATTACATTGAGAAAATTAATTTAATTAAAATCATGGACTTTTTTTTAATTTTATGATTTGTGAAAAAATATGAAGTTTCCAATTTGCCAAAGTCAGTCAGATGGAAAACGAATAGAATTTTGTCAGATGAATGAAACCTTAAAACGCATTTTTTGTGTGGAAAAGCTAGGACGCATTCCACTTTCACTCTATTATTTATTTTATTATTTTTTATTTTTTATTACATTTACAGAGTGTCTCCCTACACGCCGAATCCGGTTTTTGGTTCAAAATTTTAACGTTAATAAATTTATCTTGCAGATAAAAAATCTATTTTGTCCTATTCCTGTGGATTCCGGTTCGTTTTTTATGCATACACTAAAGGCAGAACGGTAAATGAGATCTTTTTTAAATGTTCTTCCTAACCTTAAAGCATTTCTATTATATATATAATGATTATTATAAAAGCAAATGAAAGAATGTATTGATAAAAAGTATCAGCAAATGTCGAATATTGTGGTAAAAAAAGTCTCTCAAAGATTTATAGATTTTAGTACAATTAATCTTGCACAATATCCTGTTATTCACCATGATATATATATACAATTTAAAATGCCCATTAATGATGCTAAAAATCATATTTTTCTAAAAAAAAATAGCATTAATACCAAATTAAATTTTTGGTAATTATTAATAATGTCCTCGTGACAGACGAAGAAATTGCAATTTCTTCAATTACAATTTCTTTTTCGATTTCTTCGATTTCTACAATTTTTTTTTTCGAATAGTATACGCTAACGAAACAATTACAAGACTTAAGTTCGTGATTTATTTATATTTTATTCTTTTACTGATTCACCGATAGAGATACATTTGAAAAGGTAATTCAGGCTTGAAAATTATAAAGGCTTAAAAATTTAAAAACAGCAAAAAATTATTAAATTTGAAAAGAATGCGATTCAATTTCCAAACAATTTGTATTTGAAAGTACATTTTCCCAAGTCCAAAAGTACATGATAGTGTAAAAATAAAAAATGTGCGGTATCTAGAAGTCTAGAAAATATATAATAAAACTTAATACAATCGTAAGCTTTTGAAACATTCAAAATAACATCAGTGGTACGTTTGTTCTTTTCAATAGTGACTAAACAATCTAACTCGACCTTCTTTTATTAAAGAATGTGAAACTTATTTTTTTATTATCATCCAAATCTCGAATGGATTTTTTTTCTTACAAAGAACGCTTTAAAGTATATTTTCTTAGGTATTCGATGGCGTTTGCGATTCTTAAAATAAAGTAAAAAAAAAAAAAAAAAAAAAAAAAAAAAAACGAAAAATGCAATAAATGTGAAATTAAGTCGTCCAATGATAGCATTCGCAAAAAGACGCACATTATCTTATGCATAGGTTTGTTTTATGTCTCAGTATAATGCACATCAGAATTTAACAAAAAATCCTTGTTACTTTTTACATTAAATAAATTTCTAAAACATAAAAGTGAATACTTTTTTTAGATGTAAATATTTGCTTTAAATATTTATTTAAGGTATGTTTTTTTTTCTTGCGAGCAGGATTATCAATCCATTTTGTAATTCAAGCATTTCTGCATTATTTGCAAAACTACAGATTTCTTTTGTTTAAAATAGAATCATATATAAATTATTAAAAGTTATTTTTAATGCATATTTGTTTAGTATCCATGAGAAAGACTTTATTTCGCTTCAATTCTTTTTCCGAAAGTAAAATATTTGATTGAATTTGAAGTTGCGTAGAAAAGCAAACAGGATTTAAGCGCTTGAGAAGAAATTTTTTTATTTATTTTCATCAAGTATAGTTCCCATTCTGAAATAGAAACAAAGCAATTTAAACGATTTTATGCAGGTAAACTTTAAAGGCAAAAGTTATTTTGAAAACTAGCATGTTTTGAAAAGAGTAAAACAAACTATAACGGTTTTTACCTAACCCATATATATAGCAGTTAGTTGAATAAAATCCCCTGCGATTTTTAAAAAAAAATACAAATATTGTTTTTCTTTTCTTTATTTGAAACAATATATTTTCTTTTTTATAAAAATTACATGTGAAGCAATTTTTAAAATATAAATCGGATTTAATTAGTTTTTAAATTTTTGATTAAAATGATCATAAGGAAAAATATTCCTTCTTTTATATAGGATGCAACAAAAAAGTTGATGACAACTTTATGTCTAAAAATAAAAATCAAGAGAAAAATAAATATATACAAAAATCTAATCATTTTACATGCATTCATTCAAAAATACAGGCTATCTAACTTTAAGTCCAATACAGAGTTTTGATCATAATTTAAAAAGTAAGTCATTTAGGCAAAACATAAGTAACTAAAACTTTTTTCACATAAAATGTAATTATATATCTATAGTAATTGTATGAAATTTATAAAAAAAAATGTTATATTCCATGGGGAATAATTTATAAATTCCACATGGACTATAAAATATTTTTGCCGTTATACCAAGATTTTACTTTAAACACAAAATGAATTCTATAAGAAATTATTTTCGTAAGTACTTACCAAAGTAAAGAATGTCGAAACATTTTCTTGCACAGGTAGTAATAAATTTAACAATGTATCTCTAACATGAAATTTATCTCCATTGACTCATTAGAAAACCTTTTCAACCAGGACAAAAAAAAAAAAAAAAAAAAAAAATTATATGAGGAGACGTTAAAATAAATAGGTATCTTTAACATTGGCATGTTTTAAAAAGTAAACTTATTTATTATGTTTCACATAACACATATATGTAGCATTTAGTTTAGTAAAATTCCCTGTCGATCAGAACAATAATATTTATAGTGAAAAAAAATTTCTATGCAGTTTTAAAATTAGAAATAAGATTTTTCTATTTCTAATACTTCCAAAGGAATTTTTAAAATATAAGCCAGATTAAAGAATGTATATATTTTTTTTTGTATCTGTATGATAAAGTGTGTGCATAATGAAATGTGTGCATTTTCTTCATTTTATAAAATGACGAAAAATCTTTACTTAGTATGTGTAATAGTTTTGAAAATATAAACTTTGAAATTTCGTGCATTGACTTGTGCTAACCCTGTGGAAGTATCATATCGAAATACTTGCATGAAGATAAATGTAAAATTTACATACTCATACACAAACCTATAAAGGCTGTAAAGTGTGCATGAGGCTCATTCTGCGTAAAGCGGAAATATATTTGAAGCAGAAAGATTTTAAAATCATTTATAAGGATTTTAAATACACAAAATAAACTTTATCTACAGCGGACTAATGTCTATACCGGAAAGTTTTTTATTCGAATCATTCCGGCTAAATATATTTGAAATATATTGGTTTGTAAAGTGGAAAAGGACCATTAAAAATAGATAAAGACCCAATTTTATTACGGAATGTCGTAAAAACTAAGTAAAGCAGAGCCAACTGTTGTTCCATATATACAAATGTAATCAGTACCCATTTATATAAAGGTGCAAATGAATCTAAAATTTTGTTAAATTCCATGCATAAGCTCTTTAGGTAGAACGTCTACAAAAGGTTTGCCACGTAGGACAGATATTTTCTTAAACAGTATATCCTCTGAAACTTATCAGTACGTCTCAAACCGGAAGTCAAATTTTTTCATGAATCCAATAGTTTCTGATCGAAACAATAGAAAAAGGAAATACAGTCGAGTCTCTATATCACGAAATCCATCGTTCCAGTAAAAAATTCGTTATATAGAGAAATTCGATGTATAGAAAATGATGTTAAAAATCGTATTTAATGTGTAAATTTTGAGCAAAAATTATTTTTGATATTTTTAATTAAAAATTTGAAATGTTTAAAAGTAAATATTAACCTGACATTTTATTTCTTAATTATTTAAGCAGTTTAAAAAAAAGAACAGACGTTTATTTGAAAGCTTAATGGAAATCAAATAAGGAAGACTTGCATTAATTTCAGACGAAGAAATCTGTAATTTTTCGTTATTTTATTTTAAAATTGTTACGCTCTCGAGAAAAAAAAAAAAAAAAAAAAAAAAAAAAAAAAAAAAAAAAAGACTTTAAATTTTAGCAAGGAATGAAAAATTGTAGTTAACATTTTCCTCCATTTGAAGGCCTCTCTTACGCGCCTCTCAGAGATTCCTCTCTTATATGTGTAATAATCTAATTCACTCTGTTTTGAGAAGGATGTTGAAAGGTGTGTGGGAGGTGGGATGAATTCGGTGGATTTAAAGAACAAGGAGAGAAGTAATATAAAAAAAAAAAAAAAACTGAGCACTGAACGATAAATCAAAAATAAGTGATGGAAAATTGGCTCCATATGATTTCGAAGCTTTTTTAAAACTGAATAAATTAAGACCAATTTATGAAAAAATTCGCTATATGGAGATAGATATTTCGCTATATAGAGACTGTTTTTAATGTAATAATGCGAAAAGGGGACCGTTCCAACAAAAAATTCGTTATATAGAGAAATTCGATGTATGGAGTTTCGTTGTATAGAGACTCGACTGTATATAAAATGTGTCTGATGGGTTTTTAAAGCCACCTAAATTTCCAAACCATTCCTTATCGAGATACTAACAAAATGGATTTGGCCCATTTTCCAAATCAACGACTGGAAAGTCGAATTACACAATTTATGGGAAAAAATAGAGCTAAAAATAAACTTCCAGAATTTCGCATTGCCAATCTATGAATTCATAACCGTAGAAAAGTATTAAATTTCGAAATATTATTTATAAAATATTCATTTTTTTTCTATTTTTTATAGTTTAAAATGCTTTCTTTTAAAAGAAGAGCTTTTACTCGATAAAAAAGAAAAAAATTGCCATATCGTAAATACTCTTTGCATCATCTACTGTTCAGTATTTAATGTCTCATCTGAAAAGAATTCCCGAAACCTTTTCTGCCCATTTGGCTTCTTTCCACTTTTCAATTTTCGAACGGATATTTAATCTTTCGGGATCATTTTTCTTCTATTTTGTGTGTTTTTCCGGGAGATTTTTACCATATTCTTTACTACTTCCTACACAATGTCTACAATTTCCTTTTTTATAATCTTATACATTAATCATATCTTTGATCGTTGAGGTATAAAATTGTTTTTCGAGGGGTGCTTTGACATAATAAAATTTATTTCGATTACCACAGTATAAATAATACTGTTCTTATAATTATAATACTATTAAAATATAGTGACAATTCTAATTTCTATCTCTATAGATTTTAATTCTTTTATTTCTTACGGCCATCGGGTGCAATAGTAAGAAGCAAGTAAGCATTTTTCTGCTTTCTAGTAGAGAAAAACCTTTCTGCGGATGTATTTTATGGAAATAATTTTTTTCAAATAATTTGTTATATTTAAAAACAAGGAAGAAAAATATTGCGTTATGCATAGATTATGAAGTACTTTTCAGCACATTTAGAATAATGTAACAAAACTGCCTCGTTTAAAAATTTTTAAATATTATGTCTCATTTTACCCTATGGAAATGTATAATGCATTTCAAAATCGAATTTCGGTGGTTCCCATCTACAAATAGAAAATTCTACAAATTTTTTAGCAGTCCTGCATGTGATATAGATATTTGTATTTACTATCAACATGTATTCCAAAATTTGGTTCATTTAAGAGATATATATATATTTCAGAAAGTTCCCCTTCAGCAATATCCTCTAAAAAGGACAATAGTATGAGAATACTTTTGTGCAGCCCTGTATATGAGGTACACAGTAAAGAAAAAAGAACAATTTTTACGGAAATACTACTAGTAATCTAGACGCTTGTACAATAAACTTTTTTTAATGGAAAAATTCCCGTAAATTCCAGGAAAATACTGAAATTTTTCTGGAACTTACAAAAAATTTACCGTTAAAAAACAGTAAATTGTACTGGCGTCCTGATTACCAGTAGTATTTCTGTAAAATCTTCCGTTTTTTACAGTGTATAGAATTTATATAAAAAGAGTTATATACAAAAAACAAATTAAATTTTAAAGCGCATATCGTATTTTAAAACGTAATCTCCAGTAATTATTACGCAAAGACAGTACTGTAAGCGATTTCGTTTATGTGTCCCTGTAAATTAAACAAGTTGGAAATTGCACGTAAAGCGTAGCAAATGAGGTGCGTTCGTTGATAACGAAGTTTTAAAATGTTCAGATCTTGCTGATATAGTAGAGCGTACTTTGGATACAGTATAGAGGTCGAAATCTTTGTGTTCCTGTAAATATGCAGGGAGTAATTTTTATTATACTTCATTAACGTATATCTTATTCATAAAATGTGAAGTAGTTTAATATAATTAAAACACGCCCCAAACAATGTTTCCCCGTATAACATTATTTAGTGGAATACATTTGTGTGTCCCTGTAATTTACTAATAAATATTATTTTCATCACAGATTGTACAAAATGTATTTTTTAGTACATATTTCATAGATTCATGTCAATTCTGTTATATTCAAATGAGTGTAACACCATTAAAATGCATTTGAAACTTTTTCTCTATTGACCGTAATGTAACGGAATACTTTTGATTGTCCCTGTAAATGATTTATGCATCCGACTTTCATAACATTTGAAATGACTCGACAAAATCACGTAATAATTATATGTTTTAAATTTCAAACGATTAAAATGCATTTGAAACTTTTTCCCCATTGACCGTAATGTAACGGAATCCTTTTGATTGCCCCTGTAATTGATTTATACATCCGATTCTCATTAAATTTGAAATGACTCGACAAAATTACGCAATAATTATATGTTTTAAATTTCAAACGATTAAAATGCATTTGAAACATTTTCCCCCATTGACCGTAATGTAACGGAATCCTTTTGATTTTCCCTGTAATTGATCTATCCATCCGATTTTCATAAAATTTGAAATGACTCGACAAAATTATGTAATAATTATGTATTTTAAATTTCAAACGATTCGGTTGGGTAGTTTTTGCGTTGTTATATGCGGACGGACAGACAGACCGACAGACGGACAGACAGACAGACAGACGGACAGACAGACAGACAGACGGACAGACAGACAGACGGACGGACTGAGCGACAACAATAGGTGCTACGTATTTACATGATTACGAACGCACCTAAAAACATGCTATTAATGCTCTGTTTTAACGTGCTCGTAGTGAAATTCATTGATTTATATCGCTTGTAATATATTTGAAATAGCATGAGGTCACTAAAACATCCTCCAATTTTTCCGATTTTTCCCCCTATACCATAATGTAATCGAATTCTTTTGAATGTCCTTTTAAATGAACCATTAACCGTCTATACTTCCTATGCAATACCAAACATTCTTTGGTGACCTTAAGTAATGGTTATCAATTGCATGAAAATCTGAGTCTATTTACGGGAGTTAGAGCGTGGACAGATGGATAGAGAAGGGAAAAAAATGCATAAGCACTTTTTAACTTTGATGGAAAATTCTAAAAAGCTCCTTTATAGATGCATTTTTTTGCGTATTCATAAAACTATGTACTTTTTATTGGATTTTCATCTGATTAACGTCTATCACAATTCGACTGCTGTTTTTTTTATTGTTTAGTTTAAACAGTATGTTCTATTCTGAAATTGGTTTTTCAAAACAAACATCCTTAAAATTCCCGAAAACACCGAATACTTTAGTCAGTTGTTAATAATATGTCAAAGATAATTTTAATTATTTTAAGCATATTAAAACTGATACTTACTGAGATGCACCATAAGAAGAATGCGTTTTAAAATTCAACATTTTTTGCATATTACTTGTTGTGTACAAACTAAGTGAAAAATATACAGAAATTTATATAAAAAAAATGCTGATACATTTTCGTTTTTTACTGTAAATTACCGTAATTGAATTGCCAACACTTTTTCCTAACTGAGCTAAATTTTTAATGGAGTCTATGGAGCATATACAGAAGTTTACAAAAGAATTTAATTTTTTATCCAACTGTGCATAGCAATTGTCGAAGTTAATTTTTCAACATTTTATTCATTTTCTTCAACTTGCTTACGTATATATCTTATCGTATATTGAATCGTACATTATTAAGTGCGTTTCACTGTAATATTCTGAGTGCGTTGTATAATGTTACATAACCTATTCTTGACGCTCAGTTTTATTTCTTGTTACTGTATTAATTATTCTAATTATTGTATTAATTTTAGTATGAAATATAGAACTTCTATTCTTTTCAAACTCTTTCTTATCTTGAAACTGCTGATAGAAAAATATATTAATAAACATTATTACTTTGAGATCTTCACTTTTATTGATCCGTGTTAAAACCCTTTTATTTTATCTAAAACAAATGAAAACACAAGATTCCATGCCTCGGAGAAAAACATTGAATATATTTTTATTGTTCTTTCCGATTCCATGAACAATTCGGTTTTATTTGTAAACAACACGTGCTACAAAATAAAACAAAATTGACTAGTTTCATATTTGTTTTAGCAAAGAACTGCAGAATTCATTTTTCGAGATCAATCGCATCTTATTTATTTATTTATTTATTATTTTCTTTTGACTTACAGGATATTTCAAAAAGATGAGCTGCATTTTACAGAGTGTTTTCATATGAATGACATACGGGTGATTTCATAAAAGAAGAGAGGACATTTCAAATATTTCATATAAAAAACTCCTCAGTATTAAGGCTTTAACCTCAAGGGGGATCTTTTATTTTTTTTCAATTTTGAATAACGGAGAGTGGGGATGAATGGGACAATTTTTACATTTCTACTAATTGCTTAAGTTGTATACAATTGTTAATTTAAAAAATATTACTTAATACTTCAGCATTTAGCAACTTATTGACATACTAATTTCAATAAACAATTGTTTTTTAAATTTTCAATAATTTTTTTAAACATGCATGCATACTGTCTTATTCATCCATATAGTGGGGATGAATGGGACAACTTTGCGGATGAATGGGACAGGTAAAAAAATATTATTCCAAATATTTTTTTTTTTTTGAAAACTGAGTGATACATTTTATTTTACTACATATTGACTGAAGCTAATATCAAATGACAACAGTCCTTTAGTTCTGGCAGTTCCCAGAAGTCTAGACTTTGGTAGTTTCATAACAGATTAACAAAACCTCCAGATTAACAAAATAAATTTCTGGTGGATCGGTATATTGAAATAAGGAATTATTATCCCTTTTTCTCAAGAATTGTACTTGAAGATTATCATTATTTTTTTTAAAACCTAGCAACGTAATGATAAATATTTTTTCCCACATATCTTTGTTGGGAAAAAGTTGTCTTCTATTATATTATCCAATCTGCAAACTTGGTGGTCCATATCACTTGAAATCATCTTAAATCACTTTCATCTTTATCATGAAGTGATAAATTGTCAGATTCATCACTACTGTCCATACCTTAACTAAAAATATTTCTTGAAGGCAGGCATTTCATTTTTCTTATTAATCCTTTTTTTATATATATATATATTGTTTTACAAGTGTATCGTTTAGAAGACGACAGTGGCCTCGTTTTTTTCCTCTTAAGAGCCCACAATAGTCACAGAAAAATTACTCAAAAAGACCCGGGTGACCATGTAAAGTCTATGGGAGCGTTCTTTTCGAATATCTCGCTCCAATTTTAATATTTTTGCATGATTTTTTTGCACAAGATAGCTGAGGGCAATCCACAACTGGGCTAGTTTTTACTTTTTCGATTTTGGTTATATATTTTTTATATTACGATAGTTTCAGTTTCAGAACCGGTTTAAACCGGTTTCGAAAGTTAAAGTATTTTTTAAAGAAAATCTGAAACAAGAATTTAAAAAGTAAAAACTAGCCCGGTTGTGGATCGCCCTCAGCTATCTTGTGCAAAAAAATCATGCAAAAATATTAAAATTGGAGCGAGATATTCGAAAAGAACGCTCCCTTAGACTTTACATGGTCATCCGGGTTTTTTTGTGTACTTTTTCTGTGACTATTGTGGGCTCTTAACATCTGGTTTCTAGGTAATAAAACAATATAATTTTTTCTATTATGGAATAGCCCTGGGGATGAATGGGACAGTCCCATTCATCCCCATAGCCACACGGTTGTATAAAAGAGGGATTAGCTTTGACAAACGCTGTCAATATTGTTCATTTGCATCATAAGTATAACAAGAGATTATATCATTTTAACATTAAAAAAATAAGGTTTTGAGAAAGTTAACTATCAATTAAATACTAAAAAGATTAAACAGATAAATTTACTTTAAATCTTCAAAAATATACTTAGTACAATAGCTAATCTTCTGTTACTGTTATGGATATTATTATTATTGTTATTATTATTATTTGAGTGAGAAAGTATTTTTAAATAATTTTTAATTATTTTTTTATCAATCTTATTTATTTCGTGATCAAAGACACTTTGTCTGAAAACATTTGTTTTTTTTTTTCTAAAAATGCACAAATTTTATTATTTCTTAAATTAAAATAGGTTAAATATAATCATTAACTTTATTAACTTTATTTACTAATACATCGTATGTTTTACTCACGTATTGCGAAAGAAGTATTCTCAAGAAAAAACCTTTATTTTAATTTACTTATTTATTAAATTAAATTAAATTATTTATTTTCTTTTATTTGAGAGAAAGAATATTTTCGTCAAATCTTATTTCTTAAACTAAGAAACTAAGTCTGAGAAAGTGAAATACAGATTTATGCAGGTGCATTGAATTGTAAAGCGTAATTCTTTGTTTCATGCGAACATATATATGCTACAGAAATTAGAACTTTGGAATAAATCTCAAGGATGTATTGAAAGACAAATATAGATAGGCGGATCTTGTTATACATTGAAAGTTATTTCTTTTATGCATTTTAGTTCAATTTATTACATACATATGCTTAGCTTTCTTGTAATATCTGTTCCTATAGATTTCACTTAGAATACATGGTTGTATTACAAAACTTTGCCATCATAGTAGTAAAACTAAAATGTATAAATGTTTTTAGTAACGTACAGTACTTATATCAGAGACTTCGTACACATGTATGTAAATATTAATGTAATATTGTATGTAATATTCTTATGTATGTAGTATTCATGTATGTAACATTTTTAATGATCTAAATATTTTTTAATTCACTAAGAATTGTTTTTAAAAGAAGAAAAAAGAAAACTCATGTAAAACTAAAATGTATAAATGTTTTTAGTGACGTATAGTACTTATATAAGGGACTTTGTGCACATTTATGTAAATATTATTTTTTGATTAACTAGTCTAAGTATTTTTTTTAATTCTCTAAGAGTTTTATTTAAAAGAAAACACAAAAGGAAACTCATGCGTCAACGAACAAATATCAAACATTTCCTAAAATATTTTGAATGTACTGGAAAAAAAACCTAACTCTTAATTAAAGTAAAGATGTTGGAAACGTTAAAAAATTGAAAATGTGTAACAATACAAACATCAATTTCAGCAATTGGCTTTCATTTTTTGAAAACTATCCGAACTACTTTGTAAAAACACCGTATATGGCGCTTGCTATGCCAAAATTTAGCCTGGTTTAGAAACACAGTTGAGAATTCCCTTTCAGTTATTTCCCTCAATAAACAGAATTCAATTCAAATTCTTTTGCGCAAGCCTGCATAAACATCTATAGAATAAAAAGAAATTGTTAAATTTAAATATGTTCCACAATTGAAAAACACAACCAGAATGTAACCGAAAAACTTTATAGGTCTCCCTAAATTATCAATTAATATTATGCACACACGTATGGTATATACACGCAATGGAACCTATAATGAACATCTTGCAGAGCATTTCAATGATGTATACCAATTTCAATATTTTTAAATTTTTTAATAATATTTAAATGCATTAAAAAACATTTTTTTGATAGTTCGATAATATAACGGCAATTTTTCATCGCGCAATGTTACACACTTCATTTAGAATACTAAACACGCCAATGTAAATATCAATGACATGTATAATAACTGCAACCGAAACTATTAGTTATTTAGAATACGGGCAGATGGTCAAACAAATCGAATTCATAAATACTTAAACCATGTTGAAAAATGAAAAAAAAAACGACTCTGAGTGTAAAAATCCACTAGTCATAAAAAAATAATTTTTTTACATGTAATATACTTAGTGATAAAAATAAGAAAAACGGCTCAAAAATAATGGATTGTTTTTAATGAATTAGTTTAGTTTTCGCAGACATTATTTTATTTCCTGTAAAGATTTCTTTCATCCTTTTTAACAGAAAAAAAGTACATTGTTATGTTTATATTATTTGGTGTTTTACAACTGATTACAGAATATATATTTTGATTATTTATTTTTTAAGTTAACGAACTATATAAATTCATCTTATTACTAGCAGATTTCGTGTCGCCCACTTACGCTGGTTTTCTCTTCCAGATGGATCTTTGATTTTTTTACAGTTAGTATTATTATAGAACGACACAACTATATGCAGTTTACAGAAATTATTTTGAAAATTCATCTAACTAAGAATGTAAGTCTCAATTTATTTTTAAATGCTATAGTGATCTATTAAAAATAACCCACATAAATGATTTATTATAAATCATTTATGTGTTTTTAAAAAATTTGCCGTAAGAGCAATGAAACATGTAAAACTATAAGGTATTTGTGTTATTTTTAATAAATCACTATAGCATTTAAAAATAAATTGATATTTTAAAGTGATGTTTTATATTAAATGTAAGTCTTACCAAAATCAGTCCATTAGTAATTTTTATAAAAACCTATTTCTCAAAATCGTTTTCAAGTGATTATCGAAATTTACTCCAACATAATTGACTAACGTTATAACTGATCATTGAAGAGCAATAACAAATATACTAAAAATACCCCTAAAAAATTATCTAATTTGCAGTGCAAGTTGCACCAAAATACGAGTTGTAGACTTTTTTAAAATTAATAATATTCCATAATTGGGTTCCCCTGATTTTAAAATTTTCTCCCATAATTCGATACATAAGTAATATAAAACGATGCGAAACATGTTAAATGTTATCCCCAAAATACAGGGTGTCCGAGAAAGATCCGTACAACTTCAAAAAATTATTGAAAAAGAAACAGTAGGGTTACAGCGCAACTAATTAGTAAATTAGATAGAATAACTCAAAAAGTTTTTTTTCCTATAACTTAAGTTATTACCTTAGGAAATTTCTACATGAGACCCTTTCGTAGCACGAACAATATCAAGACGATATTCCAATTCCATCCACGACCGTTTCAGCATGCTAACATCAACAGTAGCTACAGCTGTTTGGATGTTTTGCTTTAATTCTTCGAGACTGTTAACTTGCATTCGGTATACAGTATCTTTAACATAACCCCAAAAGAAAAAAAAATACATGTGGCACTCGGGGACTGCCGCGGTAAAGCTATTGCATAGCATTTTTTATCAACTTATGCAATTATAGTTATTTATTTATATTTTTTTTATTTTTTTATTTTTTTATTTATTTATTTATTTTTTTTTTGTCTTTGATATTAATTCAAGTTACACTTTATGAGCGTGATGACCGATAGCAATATTTTTTTTTCTTTTATTGAATAAATGACAAGTTAATATCGTTTAAA
Source organism: Maratus speculifer (assembly GCA_964019185.1). Classification (NCBI taxonomy): domain Eukaryota; kingdom Metazoa; phylum Arthropoda; class Arachnida; order Araneae; family Salticidae; genus Maratus; species Maratus speculifer. The sequence goes on along the minus strand of OZ025301.1, from coordinate 4,914,717 downwards.
ATATTTTTATTATCTTACAATACATGTAGGTTAATCAGGAATTTTTATCATTGAAACTATACGTTTATGGTAGCTGAAATAAAAAACAAAAGTTTGAGACTTGATATTCTCAAAATATCTGAAAAATACCGCGTCAATATCTGCCGAAGTCTACCGAAGGATACCGAGCCGAAGTCTGCCAAACTGAAGCGACGTAGCCGGAGTGTTAGGTTTTTTTCTCGTTACGAAATTTCTGGATTCTTTCGCCGCGCTCAAAGCCCGCGATAAAAGTATGCAATACCTCAATAAATTACCAAACAAAATTTGGCCGCGCTACGAAAATTAGATCGCGAGTTATAAGCATTTTAATTTTTCACAACCTCACCGTGGGGATCTCCTGTCACCAACAATTAACACTGTCTCATAATAAATTACCAAAAAAATTTGGCCGCGCGACGAAAATTGATCGCGAGTTATAAACATTTTAAAATTTTCGATCGTCACCGTGGGGGGTCTCCTGTCACCAAAAATTAACACTCTCTCATAATAAATTACCTAACAAAATTTGGCCACGATACGAAAATTAGATTGCGAGTTATAAGCATTTTAAATTTTTCGACCCTCACCGTGGGGGGTCTCCTGTCACCAAAAATTAACACTCTCTCATAATAAATTACCAAACAAAATTTGGCCACGATACGAAAATTAGATTGCGAGTTATAAGCATTTTAAATTTTTCGACCCTCACCGTGGAGGGTCTCCTGTCACCAAAAATTAACACTGTCTCATAATAAATTACCAAAAAAATTTAGCCGCGCTACGAAAATTAGATCGCGAGTTATAAGCATTTTAAGTTTATCGACCCTCAACGTGGGGGGTCACCTGTCACCAAAAGTAGCACTGTCTCATAATAAATTACCAAACAAAATTTGGCCGCTCTACAAAAATTAGATCGCGAGTTATAAGCATTTTAATTTTTTCGACCCTCACCATGGGGGGGGGTCTCCTGTCACCAAAAATTAACACTGTCTCATAATAAATTACCAAACAAAATTTGGCCGTGCTACGAAATTTAGATCGCGAGTTATAAGCATTTTAAATTTTTCGACCCTCACCATGGGGGGGGGGTCTCCTGTCACCAAAAAATAACACTCATAAAAATCATAAAAAATTACCAAACGTCTCATAAAAAATTACCAAACAAAATTTGGCCGCGCTACGAAAATTAGATCGCGAGTTATAAGCATTTTAATTTTTTCGACACTCACCATGGGGGATCTCCTGTCTCCAAAAGTAACACTGTCTCGTAATAAATTACCAAACAAAATTTGGCTGCCCTACGAAAATTAGATCGCGAGTTATGAGCATTTAAAATTTTTTGACCCTCACTGTGGGGGGGTCTCCTGTCACCAAAAGTAACACTGTCTCATAATAAATTACCAAACAAAATTTGGCCGCACTACGAAAATCAGATCGCGAGTTATAAGCATTTTAATTTTTTCGACCCTCCCCATGGGGGGTCTCCTGTCACCAAAAATTAACATTGTCTCATAATAAATTATCAAACAAAATTTGGCTGCGCTACGAAAATTAGATCGCGAGTTATAAGCATTTTAAATTTTTCGACCCTTTTCATGGGGGGGGGTCTCCAGTCACCAAAAATTAACACTGTCTCATAATAAATTACCAAACAAAATTTGGCCGCGCTACGAAAATTAGACCGCGAGTTATAAGCATTTTAATTTTTTCGACCCTCAACGTGGGGGGTCTTCTGTCACTAAAAATTAACACTGTTTTATAATAAATTACCAAACAAAATTTTGCCGCGCTACGAAAATTAGATCGCGAGTTATAAGTATTTTAATTTTTTCGATCCTCACCATAAGACGGGTCTCCAATCACCAAAAGCTACATTATCCTACCTTATTTTATCTTAAGACGATTCTTTGCTATACACATTCTATCAGGAATTTTTATTATTGAAACTATAGATTTATAGTATCTGAAATAAGAAATATATATGTTTGAGACTTGATATCCTCTAAATATCTGAAAAATACCGCGTCATTGTCTGCCGAAGTCTACCGAAGGATACCATGCCGAAGTCTGCCGAATTGAAACGACGTTAGCCGAGTGTTAGGTTTTTTCGTTACCGATGTGTTAGGATTTTTCGCGTTACGGAATTTTTGGATTCGGTCGCCGCGCTCAAAGCCCGTGATAAAAGCTATGCAATAGCTTAAAAATCCAGTGGTGTTAGGTCAGGAGACCGGGGTGGCCATGCAATGGGACCACACACGAATGCTTGACCGAGATGGTGTTGATTCCCCATACGTCGTTCGATAATTCCGTTGTGTTTGCGCATCGGATTTTGTTTCGATAAACCACGGAACACATTCAGCTTTTTTCACGCGATCCGCCATTGAAATAACTAAAATGCTTTAATATTCCTTTGCATGACATGTAGCGCCATCTATGGTCAGAAACATACTGCAGAAAAAAACTTTTTGAGTTATTCTATCTAATGTCCTAATTAGTTTCGCTGTTACCCTACTGTTAATTTTTCAATAAATTTTTGAAGTTGTACGGATCTTTCTCGGACACCCTGTATTATCTGGCAGTGCAAATTACATGAAAATGTTTTCAGCAGAACTCAGAATACCAACTACCGAAACATGAATTTGCATTTTATGTGTAAAGTAGAAGTAGACACATGTAACGTCATAATAATATTGATCATCAAAATTTATAAAACTGCATGTTATTTTGCGTTATCTCTGCTGAATAAATGCCGTATATACATAAAATGACGTAATTTTTAAGAGTTTTCAATGCACGAATATTGGTTACAACATGTTACGATCATGGTTACAACAACTGTATTTAAATTTCTATCCAAGCAATCTCGCTAAACTGAACTAATTGGAATGGTATTTCGATCACAGAGTTTCCCTCTACTTAATTTTTAAATTATTTAAATAAAAAGTATTTTGACGTCTCTTTGCTATTTTTAAGCTATATACCAGTTGCTTTATTGTGTATTATCCGTGCCATTGCTATGAATGAAAATATAGATACTGCAATCTAAAAGTTCCGTACGATTGCATTATATCACTTCATTGTCGCCAAGCATAAAAGTGTTGCCAAGTGAAACATTTAAAAAAAATTAACACTGTTGGTGTGAAAGTAACATTTTAAAAAATATTACACTTATAAATTACGGAGTATCGAGTACTATTTTATTAAACAAATAATATATTAAAATAACAGAACAAACAAATATCTACATTAAAATATTTTTCAAAAGCTCCATTTAAACAGCAGACCTGAGAATGTAATTGTTTCTTAGCAGGAATAAACTGCAGTAAACATTTACATTTTTTGAATAAGGAAAAAATTTAAGTTATAACTTAAAAAAAATTGATTAAAAAAATCGTAAATTTAACAGTTTTGCATTCTTATGGTTAAATAATAATTAAAGAGAAAAAAGGGGGTTCAATAAATAGCAAGCTACACAATGTTTGCAATAAAAACTATTTGAATAAAAATTCGAATTAAAATAAATAGAGAAATGATATATATTTTGGCATGGTGTTGACGTAACAATAAAATATCAAAATTTATCCAAAAAAAAAAAAAATCTTCCAAATTACACCAATTTTTTGTAGACTCGGATATGGAATAAGTCGGATCAATTTAACCCGTCTTTTTTAATAATCATTATATGCCAAACAACACCAATTTACTAGCGCCAACCGTCAGTTGAGTCGATTATTTAATTTTACCTTTATAGTTAATACATACGTAACAAACTACACCTAAAAACTACACTATACTTTTCCAGTGTTGCTGATTTCTTGATCAGTTGTTACAGCTAGATGGAAATAAGTCTGTCATTGTGATGGTATTTTTGTTTGACTTGAGGAATAGTATCGTAATATTCTATATTAGCAATATTTCTAACATTATAAATGTACCTCATAACAGTCATTTTTGTCTACCAATATATTTTTTCATTATTCTTTATATAGGTTGTTACAAAAATTGCAACAAAAATCGATATTTTTATATTAGCTTAGGCGTATGTGATACATTGCCAAACATTGTTTCCATGTTTGTCATTCTTATTGTATTCAGCTCTTTTAAAATATAAATATTTCCCTTATTTCGTTTAGAATGCATAGCTGTAAAATATCCACATTACACACATTTAAAATACACGTATGACACAGATGTCATATGCACACCACATTCGCGCGATTTCGACAACATGATGATTTTATGCCTCACATGGTAATCCACCTTCTGTTGTTTAGTTACTAGTAAACTGTTTATTTATTTATATTTTCAATTTTAAAATGATAAAAGTGTTTCGTTCTATAATTATTAGCTAAACTTTTTTTTTATTATTATTATCTCCTTTTTAAAATAATAGAAAATATTTGTAAAATATATGTGTGGTAACTATGAGAGACTTCTGAGAAGAAGGAAAATAAAAGTAATTAAAATAATTATTAATAAGTTAACAAAAATATCCAGGTTAGCATGTCAGTTAAAATAACGCCATATCGCGGCAATTGATTACTCTGGTGCGTATATGACATTTGTGCTCATAAATCTCCTTATGGAAAATCGTAAGTTCCTTAAATTATTTTTATTTTATTGTATTTAAATAAAAATTATTAACAGTTGTTCTCTCTGTTCATATTTTTTATAAATTAATATAGCCATATCTATTATTAAATCAATAATAGCATACTATATAGTTGCGCAGCTAATAAATATTTATAAATAGCAATCTTTGCAGCCGAAAACAAAGAAAAAAAAATCTCAATTTGTTTGAAAAAATAGATGCATCGTTATATATACACTGCAAACCTATACAATGATGTAAATAATCTTTTAAAATACATCCGGTAGTTCTTGTAATTAGATCTGACATACTTAAAAAAATCTGTTATAAATATGGCATCATTTATATATTATTTAATTTTAATTTCAGGTAAATTTATGTTATTTCGGAGGCAAATATATTGGCAAAAAGTGATTAATCGCCAAATATTGATTCAATGGATCGACTATGACAAAGAATGTTTCTTTTAAACCAGATAAAGATTGATTCCATATTTAAATTAAGTATTTTTAATCTTATATTATTTCTAATTGATTTATTTCTTATTTGTATTTGAATTAAAATCAATAATAATTTTGATTTGTTTTCTTTTTTGGAATGTTTGTATTTTTTCATTTCAAATTAACATAAACTTTTCCATTCTTTAACAAAGATAGCTTAATATGCTGTCGCCAAATGAAACACAAATGCATAATGGTTGTATTGTGGTTGTAATGCCTTTCGTACAAAATAAAAAAACTTTCTTTCTTAACTTTATAACTAATCTACATAGAATGATGTACGATACACGAAAACCTTCTCTGAAGTAATATCCTCTGACAGCATAAGTTGAGTTTGTTACATTTCCTTCATTTTTTACTAAGCACGAGAAAAAAACAAACAAACATATGAAATATAAAATCCCATACATATAAAAATCCATGCACAGTTTTATATAGTACATTCTAATGAATGCAGAAAAAATCAAAGCAAAAATATTCATATTTATAAAAGTAGTAAAAATGTTTGAAAAATTTATTTTTTTTTCTAAAAAAATTTAATTACAGTAAATTGCACTGCTCTCCCAATTTTCTCAATTAAGTAGTATTTTAGTATTAAGTATTGTGCCACCACATATATTACGGTATTCCTAAAAATTGAAAAAAAAAATACTGTGTACCCTTAATAATGGTTAATATTTTAGATTTTTAAAAAGAATACAATTTAAGCATATCACTGTCTAAACGTTTCATTCGTTTACCTGATTGAGAAATATTTATTGGATGCTTATAAATAATTTCAAGTGCATATCTTTGTTAAATTATAGCAAAAGTTACTTTAATTAACGTAGCACCATAGGGCATTTCCAATACTCTTAAACCAATACCTTCTTTGTCTAGAAAAACATCATTCAAAAATTTACTCGTTATATTAATTAATTCTTGAAGTTACAATTAAATCGAGTTGACAGCGTGTTTTGTTTCTCTCTAAATTGCAGAAAAACCTCTCCTTTTGAAAATTACTTAGCAGAATAAACAAAAAACTGTTTCTTTGTAGGAAATGTAAAATTCCGAGCAATTATAAACTTTTTGTTTTTCAGTAAAAGTTGTATGATTTTCATACTGTGTTCTTTTATGTTGGGACGATCAAAATAATTGTCTTCAAATTTAAATAATTCTTTGTTTACATATTTAACATTACAATTTTTATAGCTCATAAGGATGCGAAATCTGAGTGAAATATTCATTTGTATTATAGCTTTATAAAAATATTATTTTCATTTTTATCTTCGATTCGAAACCCTTTTCACAACATGAAAACCGAGAAATAATTTATCTTTATAGCCATACATTTTTAACGACAAAGGTTCAACAAAATAAGTCAATTCCTATTCATTATTTATAGATGTTTTGTATTTAAATATTTTTAATTATAAATTATGCATCAAATTCTATTTTTACCACAATTCTTCAACAGCATTCTACGCCTTCATAAATTGCAGAGAACCGCGATTAAATTTGACAAAGATTGTTATTAAACAAATAATGATTTGGTAAAATTATGTTCTTAAACCATTAATTTCTAGTCATTTGAAAAACACAATTAATTGTTTAAAAAATTAACTTTATATAATGGAGACAAGTTATTGAAATATAAATTTGGTAATGCCATAGAATCCAAATTATAACATAAAATAACATAGAACCAGAGCCATTGTTAGGAAAAAAAGACCTAAAAATCAAGTGACAAGCATTAGATGATGAAATTCTTTCCAAAATATTCAGAATACTGTAACATTTGTTTTCATTTAATAATTTGAAAAGTAAATAAGTTGTAAAACGTATAACATATTTGTAAAGCAAAAATAGCAATTAATGTAAATAGCTGAGAAATGATCTTTTTCATATAGCCCTGTACAATTCCTATTGTTATGAAGGCCGTAGATCTACAACTATAGTAGATAAATTCCATTTAAAAAAAAAGATAGTTCATTTAGAGGGCGCATGCAATTTGATTATCGTCCCATAGTGAATATTTTTTAACATACTTTCTCGTGTATGACATCTGTTTACTAACTTGGATTTCTGTGGGAGTTTTTAAACAGATTGTAGGCACATTATAAAGGGTCAATTTCATTTTTTTAGACTTAGTTGTGAACCCCCCCATTTAATAGTGTCGAAGTATTCTACAGCATGCATTAAAAATTGTTGTAGGTTTAGTAATAATTTATGTATTGTAAAAATGTATATACAGTGTTCTTAATTTTAAGAAGCAGAATTTTTTTTAAAAATAATCATTTGTTAAGTAATTAAAAATTTTTTTTTAATAGTTATTGAAAGATTTTGAAGGTATTATTTTATTTTAAAGTCATTTTTTTGTATAGAAAAACTGCATAATTTATTTCAAAACTGAATACACTTATAAAATACTTGCTGAATATTAGACTTAATTAATAGAACTTTTAAACGAAAGGATAAAATCTTTAAGTCCACCATCGCCTTAATTATTTTTATAATTCAAACAAACCTGCAAAATTTATGTTAAATCCAAATTAAATTGAACAAATTTATTAGAAATGTATACTTATTTTTCAAACAAAGAACTATAAAATTTTAAATAAAATTTTTATTTTTTGCAGTTACATTAAGTTATAATTTTGATAAAATAAGCACTATCATATCCTGTTTTGAAACTAAAGGGAATCTCATACAAAATAAATTTGTGTTTTTGCCTTTACTACAAAACCAATTAACGCTGCAAGCATTTTTTCAAGCAATTGTTGGGAGAATAATAAATGTCTGATCCCGAAAAAAACAATTGATCTGGAGGAAATTAATTTACGATTACTGAAAATAATTTCCTCCAGACTTTATCATTAAGAAATGAACTACAGCAGAAAATATAGATTTTTTGAATATTATGATTGATTGCACCTTTTATTTATAGTAATTAACTTAATGACAACCAAATGTGTTGTATTTGTATTGCACCAGTTTATGTAAAGTTTTAATTTATTTTTTAGAACTTTCCTATTTATTACAGCCTCAAAAATCCTGATTTTTTGTTTAATTGAAAAGATTTTCTTGTGTTATATTGTGTATGCAAAATTGGAGGAAATTCCTTAAATTGTTATTTTTCTTATACTATCGACAGAAGTCAATAAATTCTACCCATTTAGAAAAGTATAAATTTTGCAAAAATGCACCCCATTTCTCTATTAATACGCTGTGAGTAAATATGAATGAATATGCATTATAAGAATTACTCTGAACCAATTATGAAAGTCAGTGGCGGAGAAGGAAATTTCTTTTTTTAAATGTTTCTTCAAAATATCGAAAATATTTGGTTATGACATTACTAGGAAAAAAGAAAAATGCATTTCCTAATCGCGGATAACATGTAATATATTATTGTATATTGAGTATTTGTTCGTGGTAAACATTTTGTATTACAGCTTGGTCATTCCTTATTGCGAAATAAAAGAAACCTCTAAATTTTCTAAATCGCGCTATCTGAAAATAAATAAAATCACGTAAAATAACAAGTCTAATATGGCAAGCCCAAAACATTCCTCTATCTCATAAATGTTAATACTTCCTGAAAAATTAAGTGTAATAGTATCACCGGTTAAGCGATTTAAACTAAAATCTAATCAGTGACAAATTATGTGAAGTTCTAATTGAATCTCTGGTTTGATGAAAATCCGTGCGGTAGTTTTTGAGATAGAAACATCGTGAAAATCGTAAAAGAGATATGAATAAAAGAGCCAACTTTCAAGTGATTTACTCCGAACCTAAATAGAATTACTTTATAACGTGAACTAACAGAATCTGAAATTTGATGAATATGCGTGAATTAGTTCTTGAGATTGATTTCTATTGCGATAGTCATTAATAAAGCAGTGTGTCCGCGCCACCTCTTGAGTGATTTACACAAAAAAGTAATCAGCACCCCCATAATAGAGCGCTTTGTGTTACATACAGACAGACAGTCAAATTGCCTTATACATTTTGTAACAACATGATTTTGAGGGTTTAAAGATTTAAAAAACATAAATGTACCAGATAGATTTATTAATTAGAAGGATGTGGTCATTTGGAAAGAATATTAAATGAAATCCTCTTCGCATTTTTCTATCACAATAGTTTATTCAAATGCGTTTTCAATTAAGGTGAACTATGTTGGATCTTCTGTGTGATTTTTTTTTTTTTTTACTTTAACATTATCTTTAATAAATCTAGGAATTTTTTAACTTATTTAAAAAGAAAAAAAAATGAAAAAAGGAAAAGAATAGAAACACACAAAACAACCAAAAAACTAATGTTACGAAATTTTGTTATTCGAATAAAAATAAGTAATGTATATTTATAAATAAACCAATTGCAGTGTGAATTTATATAAAAGCTATTTTCTGAAAAAATAACCCAATTTGGCAAGTGTTATTCTTCAAAATTGAAATAAAATTCTGTAAACAAAATCGGAAGTTTTTTCAGTAGTTTTGGCAAGTGATTATCTTTTACATAAAACTTTATTTATAAATAAGAGGAAATATACTGATTAAAAGAAACTGAATTTATATTTCCAAAATCTTCGGATATAAACTAGTACAATGTTTTTTTGAATAATATTGTTGGAAATATTTCAATAATTTGTAATGCCTAATTATAAAATATTGAATTTTTGTCGGCTAATGAATAGAAAATATGTTACAGGTCTGGAGTAAAGCATAAAATTAACTGAATGGATGCATTGTGCATTGTGACAACAGCGCCAACATTTCAAAATTCAAAAGCTACATTAGTGAACTAATTATAGTAAATTATCATTAGACAGAACTTATGGAAAATAGTTATTATTCAGTATTACTAGGTTGTATTACCTTAAAATTAATAAATATAAGTATGTCATTATTGAGTAAGAATAATGTAAACAAAGTCTAGTATTACTCTACAAAATTTATAACAATCTCGTAGCTGCTAATATTCCACAATAAGTAAATATAAATTATAAATATTCCATAATAAATTGAAATAAAACAGTAAATTTTATTTTTTATAGAACAAAACTAATTGTTAATCACATCATAACACAAAATATTTTTTCTGATTGAACTTATGTTTATTTAATTCAAAGAGGCAAATTGGCAACACTACCGCCTTGATAACTGGGAGTATTCTCACTTTGAAAACAATACATTCGAAATGTTGGCAATGTATGTGTATAAATTTCTCATCACCAGATATTGCTAAAAAAATAATAAAATTTTCCAAAAGTTAATTATTTCAAAGAAATTTTTTGTTACTCTAAACATTTAATAAAGCAATCAAAACATATATTAAGTCTATAACTATTTGTTATTGTCATGCAATGCCGTTATTTATCAAAATCAATATTTTGATATGTAGAGTGCGACCACATATGGATGACCAATAGCTAATTCTTAAACTAATTCCGTATTAATTTTTTTAAAGTTTAAAAGTTGTTTTTCATCATAATCAATATATATCTAGATTTAAAATAGCTTATATAAAAGCAACGTAAATTATTATTTTTATTACTGTCAATTAATTATATAAGTGACATTTAGATCTTGTTCACAGACCAAACAATTCAAAAAATATTTTTGCAGGACCTAACCTTACCGATTTATAATACTTTGAATTTTCTTAATTGTCTGGTTTTCGTTTTATATAAAAAATAAAGAATAATTAATTTTTGAAGAAACGAATCTTATCAGTTTAAATGTCTATGAATTGTATGCCAAAATTTGTGACAGTTTTATCACTGAAGATTAAAAGATACATATGTGTGGGAAGTCCCCTCTACTATTAGACCTGCATATTATCTTCTACGCATCGCTACTCTGAAACGGAGGCTCTCAGCAAGGCAGACGATTCAAGCAGCAGCTAATTCCTACGCAGCCAGACGAAATGCCGCAGAAAAGAACTGAAATGGAGATAACGTTTGATATAATGTTTTTGTTTGGTTTGTTGTAAGAAGAATGTAAGATTAAGACGAATGCCGACCCAGTGGCGTGGTCGGTAGCGGCAGCTGCTCCCACTCTGCGGGTTCCCGGTTCGAATCCGGGTACGGGCATGGATGGTGTGTTGTCCCTTTGAAGTGTTATCAATATATGTAATGGATATCTGTAATAAAAACTGTTCTGTATTGTCTCTGGTTCCGTGTATAATGGACCAATCGAGGCGACAGCTATAGGCCTCAAAGCACTGTCAATTCAAATCAAAATTCAAAATTAAGACGACTTCCAGCATAAGATGTAATTAATTAACTAGAGTTTATGATTGTTCAAATTGTAAATAGATTTTTTTAAATATTTCCTTTGTAAATAATTTAATATTTGAATATATAAGTTTTTTAAAAGTTTAAACGGTGTCAGACTCCATTACATGTCTTTGAGTTAATGATGATTTTGAAAGAACTTTAAGAAGAATTCCACATATATGTATTTAAAAAAATAATTTTTTTAACTTAATAATATTTTTTAACTTTATAACTTTTACAAAAAAGATTAAGTAAAGATTCATGTTGGTAAATTACATTTGAAGCAGAAAGGAAATTTCCCAAAATCCATTTTGAAAGATTCGTACTTAAAATTATAGCATGAAATGATTTAATTAGTGGTGATTTGTTTGGAAAAAATCGAGGTGACGATCAACGTCAAACGGATCTACCAGTAAATAAATCAGAAATATAAAGTGTAAGTTTAAGTGTAAACTCTCATAAATTATTCTATACAATACAGTAAATATCCAATGCAATCTATAATCCCTATACAACGTAACTCGAATGTTTATAACTCACAAAGACGCAATATGCTTTTTTTAAATTTATTGAATAAAACAGTACATCTGACAGTTCAATAAAGAATAACTTTATATAAAGAAATATCATAATTTAAAATGCATGCAATTCATTACATATCAAAAATCAAAAAGTTCTTTTTACAAAACCATCCGAAAACAGAAATTATCTTTTGCTATTGTAACAATTATAACCGTGTTGAAAACTGGAAACTGTAAATGCTTTTAAAACATGATTAATGAATTCGCAAATATACCATTTATCTAATAAAAAATTTAGCGAGATTAATATGATGGATGGAGTTTGGAAATCAAATGTATTTGGTAATATTTTTTCTTTAAGATCGAAAAAATGCAATTAATAAAATAGTTAAGAAAAAATATTTTAAAGAATTTTTTCCTGCAATATTCTTATTTTGAATAAAAATGTCTGTTCGACTTATTATCGTTTTATCATTTTTTACTTTTTATTAAAGAAAAATCCAATTAATTAATTGCGTGAACTATCATATGCGTTCCGTATTGTAACACATTTAAAAATGCGAATTTTTGTAATTGCATTTTATGTTTGTTTTCATATAATCTATTAACATTCCAAAACATATTTTGTAGTACATAATTTGTTATTTTTTTTTTTTATTCGAGTTTCATTTTAATACTTTCTAAATAGATTAAAATGTTAGGAATTCAGTTTGTTTGTCTGTCCGTGGTTTAACTTGAAAAGATAAACACGGGTTGTCTGTAACTGGTATATATTCTCAAGATTTACATTGGCGTATTTAGTATTTGCCAGATGTGGCAATCCCAAAACTTTCTTCTATATTATGCATGTTAATGCACCCTGAAAAATGCTGCATAGCAGCGAAACTGATTAGGTGGTTTAAACCAGTCAGCAACAATTTATGTCAACTTATAAGTGAATCTGAAATTTGATGAAAATCTGTGCATTACTTTTTGAGATAGAGCTATTTGCAAAATCTTAAAAAATCTTTATAACAGCCCACATGTTGTGCGATATAGAAAAAAAAATAATCAGGATCATTTTTTTATCAAATACTAACTGAGTCTGAAGTTTTTTGAAAATCTATCCATTAGTTCTTGAGATACATTTATTTCAAAATTGTGAAAACCTAAAAATGGCGCAGCATTGCGGCGCCATTTGTAGGTCGATTTACACAAACTAAACAACCCTAATCTATATCAGGAACTAGCTGAATCTGAAGTTTTAGAAAATTTCGTGCATTACTTCTTGAGATAGAGCTATTGCGATAATCACGAATAATGCACCATGGCAGCGCCATGGGCAATTTGTACCAAAACTTAATCAGCACCATGCTATATCAAATACTAATTAAGTGTAAAGTTTTATAAAAAAAACCCTCCACTAGTTCTTGAAATATGGCTATCAAAGCCATTGTAAATAATGCAGCATACTACATATGTTGAGCGATATACACCAAAAACTAATGAGACCTATTTTACATCAAGGTCTGTCAAAATCTAATGTTTTGTGCGATTTCGTGCATTACATATGGAGATAGAGTGCCCACAAAATGTTTGTCACATACTGACTTAGAGACAGACATTTTATAAAACATATTTTTCAGGTTCTCTGACTCCTAAATCGTGTAATCCGTTGTAAACCGGATTTTGAAAATTTATCCGAATGCAGTGCTTTTCCAACTAATATCAAATTCGTTAACGGTACAGTAAAAACAATTCCGTATGAGATTTTACTGGCAAAATAGTTTGCGGTGCATGTTAATGATGTTAAATAATTTTAAATATGTTGCAATTAATTTATATCTCTCACATATACAACAAGATGCTCATTTTAGAATAAGGTGTGAATGGTATTAATAGTTTATTTACAGGGGTACACAAAAATTCTGTTTAAGTAGTCTCTATAAACGATCAGTGCTAGAAGACCATTTTCAAATGAAAAAAGCGTTTTTAGATACTACAAATTAATTTAGGAATATCATTTCTTCTGTGTAAATTCAATAGATCATATGCAGGGATGCCCAAAATACGTCGAGTTCCGTTTATTCTTTTATGTATACCGAATTCATTCATTCATTGCAGCTATTAAGGAGGATATTCATAATCCCTTGAGAAATATTTTTACATTACGATTATGAAAAATTGTTTCAAGCTCGTTGAATCGCATAGCTGAGTGTCTCGAAAATAGTGATGATAATATTTATTATTAAAATTATGCATATTGAAGTTTAGGAACTTTATTGTTATAATCATTAAAAGTTGTAATACGTGTATTACTTATTCTTTTTACATACAGAGTGTTTCATAAATGATAAGCAATATTTTAGGAATGATAGTACACATTCAAGTAAACAACTTTTATCAAAGAATGCATGGCAGGAAATTAAACGCAAAGCTGCTGCCGCATATAGAATATTGTTCCAAGCTCACATTAAAGTTTTACTCCTGTTGTATAATAGCAATCCTAATAGCATACAATATGACATTTGGAAGAATCTGAAGGTTTATGCAAAATTTCGACTCGATTAATACATAGAAGCCGCTGATCCAAATATGCAACTATCAATCGCGATGGGAACGCATCGGATAATGTTGCCCATCATTAATAAAGAAAAGGCTGATATGCATTTTATCATAGACTTTTCATATAATTGGACTCAGAAATAAGAACCTACTCTTGAAGCATTAACCACCTCCCCACCATCACGTGATGGTGAGAGAAGCAATGTAATCTAAAATACTATGTTTATAGTATTTGTATTGTACATTATGACGCATTTTTTTTATAAATTTCAGTGTGCCAAAAGGCTTGTACCAGGATATGCGCAGGCAGACCATAATATTCTTAAAATACTTTATCTTATCTTTAATTTGGCACCAGTTCCGTCTCGTAACTCTTTGTCGTGAAAGTGCTGCCAAAATGACGAGTTGGCGCCCACTGTTACTCATATCGTACCAAGAAATATCGAGGCAGACTAGTCATTCTTTAACTTACTCCTAATAATCTTGTCCTACATCAGATTTTCAATCCGTAATTCGATGACGTGATGATGCCGCCAAAATAGATAATTGTCTCTCTAATGCTCGAAAACAATAAAAAAAAAATAGCCGTAACTCTATGACGTGACAGTACTGTCAAAATAGAGAATGGACGCCTCTTTCATTCCGCTTTGTACCAATTTATGCCAAATCAGTCATTTTTTCGCTTCCTATTAATAATCTTTTTCTAAACTATTAGTTCATCTTGAAAGTTGATGGCGAAGTAACATATATTACAATGTAATGCGAAAGTTTAATTGTTGAACATCAGAACGCCATTTTATGTTATAAATTTCAGTCTGCCGAGAGTTTGTACTAGGATATGCTCAGGCAGACCAAAATATTTTTAAAATACTTTATCTTACCTTTAATTTTGCATTTATTTTATCTCGTAACTCGATGACGTGATAGTGGATCCAAAATGACGAGTTGGCGCCCGCTGTTACTCATATCGTACCAAGAAATGCCGAGGCAGCGATTCCTTAATCTACACCTAATAATCTTGTCCTACATCATGATTTCATCCCGTAACTAGATGACGTAGTCATTCGTGTCGCCGCCACCTGCTCTATATTTCGAAAATGTATTTAAAATACATGTATTTTCGATACTGCCCAACTCTGCTATATAATAAATAAAACAAAATGTACAGAATATTTCAATAACAATATAAACAAATAAACGTGCAGTTATTTGAATTTATTATTTTTCATATTGTGTAATGGCCAAAGATCTAGTATTCGAAACGAAATACACCAGGAAAAAAATATTTTGGTAAAACATGTTATAGATAGAATATAATAATAATATTATTATATATTTAAAAAATCTTCCATTTTTTTTTTTTTTTTTTTTTGTGACGATTTGAAAGTTTTCCTTTTAAAAAAATCATTAATGTGAAATAATTTTTCTTTTTACAGCACTTTGTTTTTAAAATGTCCTATTTTTCTAGCATAATGCATATATGTACACATTTAAAAGACCAAAACTATGAAGACCAAACTATATGCAGTCATCACGAATTTTTTTTCATAATGCAACTGAAAAATGATAAGGTGGTCTGGTGTAATAACGATGACGCCAAGTGCTAATATTATGCATAATTATGAAATAATCTGGTAAATGACAGCCATGGGCTCTGCGCAGAAGGGTTTTTAGTCATATAAATAGCAAAAAACAGCTTCAAGTTAATTTGTTTCATTTTTAGGTCTAATTGTTTTTACAAACAACTAAAATTTACGCTTGATTTAAAATTTGCGAGATACGTTTTGTGATGTGAAGACTATTTTTTTTATCCGGAAATACTTTGTTAATTGCATAAATTTGTAGTACATTTCATGGACTTTCAAAATGTTGTTGAAGATTTCGGATATCTTCTCGAGATAAATTGTAATTTAAAATGTACAGCGCAATAACTATAACGGTGTTATAACGCCAATCCTTGGAATTGATACCCTGGTTGATTCCCTACAATGGCCGAGCTACATCCTAAATACTGATTCAAATAAACACAGTTAAAACTGTGCAATGTTTCTAATAATTCTATTTAAGCGGTCCTTTTTAAGCAAAAAGAAGCTCACGGTCTGATATTCTTTTGCCTCATCCTCCCCCTACACCACACCTTTATTTTTCTTAAACTTTCACAAAAAATTGGACATTTTCAATAGCTTAGAATGCAATTTGTCAATTTCTAAGTTTGTAGAGTTTGTATTTTTAGAATTGGGCAATCTACATGCAATTATTCCATCTTATTTCATAGTTTTGTTTGCATGGCGTTATTACCCATATAGGTGGGTAATAACGCCAAAAAGCATTAATCAAGAAATCACGCCATTACATTTTATGAATACATATCTGTTAAATTATTTTTTTATATAGGTAGTCAATGAGTTTCTGTTTGAAATCATATATTTGTTTGAAAAACACAATCTAAAACTGAGCCGTGAAAATTGGTAGAACCTTAATGTGGCGTTATTACCCCAGGGTACCTTACAACCTGAAGTGAATTACAAGATGATGACTGCAGAATAAGGGTGTTGTAAATAGTTCATTTACAGAGACATTCAAAAGATTACGGCAACGATACTATCCCTTAGCAAAAATTATTAGAACCATCCTTTAAGCATCCTTTAAACTAAGCAAATCCTTTAAATTAAGCATCCTTTAAACTAAGCAAATCCTTTAAATTAAGCATCCTTTAAACTAAAACACAAAAGGTTTGATGCATATGATTCGCATAATCATTTCTGGAAAAATTATTTATATCTGTGTGCTCGTTCTTAGTGTGTTCCTTCATTATAAATACGGTGTTTTC
Source organism: Maratus speculifer (assembly GCA_964019185.1). Lineage (NCBI taxonomy): Eukaryota > Metazoa > Arthropoda > Arachnida > Araneae > Salticidae > Maratus > Maratus speculifer. Next base: position 4,897,451 of record OZ025301.1, on the reverse strand, counting down.
CAAAAGTTCGTTAAATCCTAGTTTTATTTGGATTTAGCATACGTCTGAAACAAGTTAAATAAATTGCTTTCTAAATTGTTTGAGAACCAAACAGAAAGATTTACATTTAAAATAATGATTAATGAACTTTAAAATAACCTATACGCCTTCGGATATCATACAGAGTTTTTTTAACTACAAATTGCTTGTAATAAAAACGCATAACATTAACATATTTGGTATTTGTGAGCCTGATAATGTCATTATTTAAAAAAAAAAATACGTGAGTTACGTAATTTCTAAAACCTTATTTCTGCATTTATTTTCTTTTTTGAAGCGTATGAAAATACTTATCTGCCATGTATTCTAATAATTTTTTTCCAGATCTCACGCAAGAGAAGATTGAATTTTATTCTAATAGTTATCTAAAACTTATGATAATTTTAATAATGTAATTCTACTCCCGAAAAGAACTATGACAATTCTTTCTAAAAGTATCATTGCAAAACATGTTTTTAAAATTACTGATTTAGTGAGGATTTTGCCAAAAGGTAGATTTGAGTTTTTAAATTTTGTAGCTTGAAAAATCTCGCAAAAATAAATATGCATAGAATTAAATGTTAATGTTTAGCTATTATGAAATGCGAAGAATTAGTTTGTTAAATCTCCTATATTGTGTACAATAGGAAAATAAGCTAACTTTATCTCTATTTGATTGCTTGAAACATTTAGGCGTTCATAAACAAACATTTGCATGCTTTCTTAAATAAATTTAAAAACTAGAATAAATAACAAAACTATAAAATAATTAAATTAAAATTAATTGTAACAAAATAATTATATGGTACTACTCTGTTATCCCGTCGACCAATTTCGCCAAATTATACAAATTGCCAAACTAATAGCCAAATTATACATATTAACATAATTTTTATTTTAAATAACAAAAAGACAAATAATTAGTAGAATATTAATAAAAATATTTATAAAAAGTCGAAATAAAAATCACCTAATGACATTTTAAACGCGTGAATCGTATTTAATGTCATTAATGTGACATTCACTATCATCCATTATTGGCATATAATCTCACAGTTTGGCGATAGTTTTCTGGTCGACGGGATAACCTAGTAGTACCAATTATATTTCATAAAGCAGGTGTAGACAAATTATAAAAAAAAAACTTTGAATTTGAAGCAATATTTATAGAATATAAAAGGAAACGAATTAAAAATAAAATTTGAAATCTGCAATTTCGATTTTTTTAAATTGTTATTTAATACAGCTTTTAATGAATATACGGGGTGCCCACTCTCATCGCTGTACGATTGGCTGATTCTGAAACTTTTAGTCATAGATATTGTTAAAATTACAAAAACAAATTTAAACGAGGTTTAAAAAAATTAAAGTCACTTAGGTCAATAAAAAATTTCTTTAAATATTAATAAATTTAAATTTTTATACGATCTTCCTGTCCTGTAAGTAAAATTTAGTCAAAATTTCCTATATAACATACAAGTAAGACAAAATAGCCCAATTCATCCTGTACTAAAATGGATCGAATTATGAAACTTTGAATTGCATGACTCCAATTTTTGACAGATGAGTACAGAAAATTTTGTCATGCTTTGAGGGTTCGTAAACATTATGCTTAAAGTATTAGAAGGGTTAATTTTTTGTGTATCTGCACTTCAACTGAAAGTAGTCATCGTAACAGTACAGACACAGTTAAGTTTTATCAATTTGTGTTTCAGATTAAATAAAATCATTATATTTTAAGATCTGATACTTTTCCATGTTTTGTTTTTAAAAAAATCTATTTTTATTTTTACCCATACTTTCAGTACAAGTTGTATATTTTGCTCTATGTTGGAATGAAAATGTGTTATAAATTTATGTTGTGTTATTTTTACTTTCAACTATATTTAATTGATATTTGACGGTTATTTATACGAGGGTTGCTCAAACAGTTTTGCTTTCACGTCCGTAACTACAATATTAACAGAACAAAATGGAATATTTTACATAAAATTTGAAATGTTAGTCATCTGATGATGGTTTTTATTTTGCAGGCGGATTCACTGACGTGTAAACGGCGAAATTAAGAATGTCAGAGATCATGTTAGAGCGTCCATGATCGAATTCCTGACAGCATGTGATCCTGATATGCACAAGTCTATGAATAATTAAATTATGTAATTTGTAAGAAAATTTTTTATTGGCCCAAATTATTTTAAAAAAAACATTTTTAACTTATTTAAAATATTTTTATATCTGGAACTATATGTCTATGATTATCGGTTTAAGAACTAGGAATTGAACACGGTTCACAATAGACACAGTATATATAAATGTACATTTATAGTATCTAGGTAAAAAATGTATTAATACTTTCGATATTATATTTTTTCTTGGAATTCTAGGAATTCTTTTAAAAACAGTTTTAGACCTTGTCAGATGTAAAGCGCATATTTAATCATATTTTTCATTCGTGTTTTAATAACATAAAGAATTAAGGGATTGGCAACAAACTGAATAAATTAACGACGTATGATTATGTTGTATCAGAAAAAGCTTGAAATTATATCTAGCTCAAACATATAACTGCTTGAATTCAGCGTCAAAATGTGTTTAAAAAAAGATTAAAATCTGTATGCATTGAATCAAAGAAAAAATACGCATTACGAAAATACTTTTCAGGGGGCTTCTAAGCTGGTCGCAAAATCTCCTTGATTGATACATATTATCATAATAAGCAAATAAGATATGCTTCCTTGGAGGGGGAGATTTCCCTTAAATGGCGGAAAAAATATTTTTTAGCAATTTTTTCTAGAAAAGGAATTTCTTTTTTTCCAATCCCGACTTCTTTTTTCGCAATTTGGCGAGCTTCTGAAAATATTTTCAAAGGGTTGAATAGGGTTTGAGCTCAATAAACTATATCTTTATCACGTAGCATGAATTAAAATGAATGTTTTGCTTTTCCCTTATGTTGTGTTAAATTTCATTGTAGCAATCTAATTTCGCATTGGAATGTATGAATCAAAAATCAAGATTCAGCTTTTGGATTTAGGCAAAGGTGATTACTTTCTTTAAAAAATACGCAATAATTGAGTCAATTGGAGTTAGACGCTCTGATGGTAACTTTTTTTATTATTAATTTGTTTCAATTTTTCCGGATTTAAGTAGCAGATACTGCCATATGTTCTTTAAAATAAATTTCATTCTTTCCCATACTTTTACTAATTTTTAAAAATTATTTTAGAAAGGGACTATGACCTTAACAACCTTTTTAATGGATGTGCTAAAAGCAAAATTAAAAATTAAAAATTTATTAATTTGTTTAAAAGCCAAATTTTTTATGCCTATTTTTGAAAAAAACTAGTATTAGAAAAAATATATGCAGTGTATTTTGTTTAGTATGTTACATTTAATTGAAAAAAAAATAGTAATATCAATTTGACCACTTAACTGATTAGTATTTTTTAAATTCAAATAATGCCTATTTTTTCATGTGTTTTCCGAGTTCACTTGCTTTTAAGAAAAATCATTTTTGCTTAATTGAATCAGAAAATTGCTATGTGAAGCAATGCAAAATTTAGACTATAGATTTATTGGTAAAAATAATAAATCACGATTAAAATATTGATCCCTAGTAGCAAACCAATATTGGTCCAATGTAGCATTAATATTTCATTAATTGAAAATATTGCCAATAAAACGTAAATATTGCTCTAATATTGAGATGTTTACATTTTACCCTTATTTAGCCAATATTTGAAGCCAATATGATACTAAATCGGTGTTTCATTGGAAGTATTTCAATGAAATTCCAATATTTAATCAATATTGGCGTTTTGTTGGCAATATTTCCAATGAAACCCCAATATTTGCATAATATTGGCTGCAAATATTAGCTAAATAAGGGCAAAATGTAAACATCCCAATAATGGAGCAATATTTCATGCCAATATTGTGCCATTGTGCCAATTTTGCTCCAAGATGTAGCCAATATTGCTCCAATATTGTTTGGCTACTGAGGATGTTTGTACAACGTACGGGCAAATCATGATTGGCAAAAACACGCTGCCCGTATGACGTACGGGTAAATCGAGGAAGCAATTAATAGATTTAGGGTTCCGATTCTGTCCAGTAAGGAACAAAAGTAATTTTGCGTAAAATGTGCTTATAGCTGCTCGAGAACAGTAGCCTTATGGACGAGTCGCGTTGAAGTGTTCAATAACTATCCTCAAAGCATGCATGGTCACAGTGACGTCACAATGACGTCACTGTAAGTCACTTTGGTCACATCACATCTGTGACGAAAATGCCACCACACAGTGACGTCACAATGTGACTAAGATGTGACTTTCTAAAAAAATTTTCACAGTTCGTCACAATGTTAATGTCAAAGTAGTCACAAATGACACACTGTTCACAAACTGGTCACATTGTGACGTCACAAAGTGGTCACAATGTGACGTCACAAAAAAGCTCTAAAACGGCCATAACGACTTCACATTTTAGTCACTGTGACTTCACATCGACGTCACTGTGACTTCACATCGACAATCGATGGTCACAAAGTCACAATGTGACTTCACAACAACGTTGCAGTGACGTCACAATGTCTTACGGGTACAGAAGAACGTCGTATGCGGCCAAATTATTTTAAAAGGGATAATAATGTATAAAACAACAAATAAGATATATAGAACATATAAATAAAACAACAAATCGGAAATTGGACGTAGCAAATGACTATACGAACAACTTTCTATATTTGTACTATCACGAAACTTAAAAAATATTCAGATTTTGATGTATTCGTGTATAGTACTTCGGATACCGTATAAGTATCCAAAATTTTTTGTGTGTCCTATCTGTTTTCTATTATAGAGAAGGTAGCCTTTACTAAACTTCAGCAACGTACAGTGGCGGTCAAAAGTTTCCGGCCAGCAAACATTTTTCAGTTAATTTGTAAATATACCCATATGTAAAGGAATCTCAAAGTGATATTTATACATTTTTTTGACATAATAGTTAGGAACTTACTTATAGAAGAACATGTAAATGTCAATAAATTTAACTGACAAAATTAAGTATAAAGGAATGACGCAGACTACCGAATGAGTTTCACAATGGGATGTTACTAATCTGTAGAAACAAATTAACTGCTCGTGTACGTAGAATAATACTGACGAGATTAAATGTCTGAATTTCTTACTCTATTAGTATGCAATATTCTCCCATTTCATTAAATAGTAGTTTCAGAGTAAAAGATAGTGAAATATCATCTGTGTTTAGTTTAAACTAATCAGAGAGATCAATTTGCAAATATGATTAGAGAGTTTTTTTTCATACATTCATGTATTTTATATACATGGTATAAAAACGTCTATTATTATAATAAAATTTTGCAGCACATGTTGGCACTACTTGGTTATCCCGTCGACCAAAAAATTATCGCCAAATTTTAAGATTAAATGCCAATAATGGATGATCATGAATGTCACATTCAATGACATTAAATACGATTCACGTGTTTAAAATGTCATCAAGTGATTCTTAATTCGACTTTTTATTTGTATTTTTATTAATATTCTAATAATTATTTGTTTTTTCATTATTTAAAAAAATTATTTCAATATGTATAATTTGGCTATTAGTTTGGAGATTTGTATAATTTGGTGAAATTGGTCGACGGGATAACAGGGTAGTATCCATATTTCTTTACTTTCCACGTCTAAATTAGACTTACACTTCTTGCATTTGCATCTGCACATAGTGAATCGCGTACATATCTTGGTGTGTGGTGTGGAGGAATGGTGCAAGTCACAAAAATAAATATTTCAAACAGTTTCTGAAAATTGCTAATGATGATTTGTCTGTCCGTCTACCCATGTGGTTCTCTGATCGAGCACTAACTCTCATAAATGTACTCAGATCACTCTGAATATTTTTAGCATGTTATTAACCAGGGTTGGCAAGTTTTTGACAGTGTGCGGTTTTATCCGGTTAAAACCGTGGTTTAAACCGTCATGGCTAAAACCTCTTGTCAAAAACCTCGTCAGAAACCTCAAATACTACACTGATCTGTAAAATTTCACATTAAACATCTGTCACAAATACACAATATTAGATGTAATATTAAAAATTCACTTTTACTGTATTGTATATTATCATTTCCGGAAAGAAAAGAAATTTTTTTTGGTAATAAATCTGAAAATTTGACTTGCCTCCAAACTTGCTCAACTAGCAATGCTTTTGCTATCAAGCCCTGCTAGCTCAACACCAATTGAGAGAGTATTTTGTAACTTTGGCTTCATACACTCTAAACTCATAAACCATTTGGGTGTAAATAAATGTGCTAAATTGCCCAGCAAACACTGAGCTATCGGTAAGCAATCGGACGATAGCCGCTTGCCACTGCCAGCGGTATTGGACCAATGCCGGTTGTCGCTATCGGTTCCATATCTTTTTTGATACGCCGCGCGAATGCCGCCCGATTCATGAGGCACGCAGCCGGTCCGGTATCGGCAAAAAACTATGCCGATAGCTAACCACACGAATACCGACTGAAACCCGGCACAAGCAAAAAAAATTTTGGTGGCGCCATCTGTTAAACACTCTAGCAAGCATTTTGAGAGCCAATGAACATACTTCAGTGCGGTAACAGGCGGGGTTTGATCTCGCAACCCTTAGCTCAGAAGGCAAACGTCTTAACCACTAGACAAGTCGGACCTGTTTAGGGGGAGGATTATGTGTGGTAATAAGGGTGTGGCTTTTCAGTAAGTGTCACGTAAATGGAGAGTGTTGTTGACGTAAATGACAGATTGGAAAATTGTAATATTAAAGTGTTTTTATTTTATTTATGTATTTATTTACTTGTAATTGTCTTATGCGCCTGATTTTAAAAATTAAGTTAATATTTAAATTAATAAATTAGGAAATTAATTAAAGCAAACGAATTGTTTTTCTTATAAATTTTAGAATCTTTAAATAGTATATTTAAAAAAATAGAAATATTTTTTTTTTTTCAGAAGTACTGTCAGAAAACTTATTTTAAATAATAATAAATTGGTAATAATTAACTTTTAAATAGAATAAAAAATTATGTTATGCCATTTCATGATTTAAAGTAGTATTTATGATTTACGATTATGTTACAATGTTATGTTGTTTATTATGTATATTTATTAAGTAAAAAATAAAATAAAAGTAACACACACACACACACAAAGTTACTAAATGTAATAATAATGTAAATAATAAGGAAAAAGAATAAGAAATAGATATTTAAAACATAAAATAACTAATTTAATAAAAAAATAATTTGGTAATTAATCACTTTTAATTAGAATGAGAATTCAAAGTCATTTCATGATTTAATGCCGAATATTTTTTTATTTATTGTGTAGCAATATTGATTCCGAATAATTGTTGCAATAATAATTTTTAAATCTTAAAATAAAATAGCAATATTAATTTATTTTTCATTTGTGAGATAATATTTAAAAAAAAAATCTGATTTTTTTATGTTAAAAAATGGGTAGATGTCTTTTATATGTTTTACCTTGTAAAATAATTTCAAGCACTTTTTAGTAATTAATATTAAAATAAAATAAGAAAATGAGTTATTGCTTTGAAAATGAATAGTTAAATAGAAAATAAATTCAATTGTCTTACAAATTATTTTTCTGTTTTTATATGATTAAGTTCCTAATAGTGAATAACAATTTAAAGGAGAGAATAAATAAATATAGGTTATTTTTGACATATTTTCTGTTTATGACTGTCAGAATTTTTAATGAAATACATGAGCTATACATTTCTTATCAAAACTAAAACTCAAATAAAATTGATCAAAAAAATCGGTTAAGATTAAATATTCTGAATTCGGACCGATGTTGGCAAATCTGATCGGTCCACTATCAGAACTCAGATATCGGTCCTGCGTCACTTGCCGGTATAAGTCGCTAGCCGATATATAACCAAATGTGGACCGATCACCGTAACCGGCTCTCAAAAAAGCAGATTCTTAAGTTTCAGTTGCCAACCTGCTACCGACACTTAACCGACATTGACGGCTCCGGACCGATAGTATGCCGAAAGTTATGTGCTTGCTGGGTGGTTAAGTGCCATAGAATGCTGTGGGGTAAAATTGATCCAGATTGTTAATTGTACAAAATCATTTTCTTCTGTTTGAACATTCTAGAAAACAATTTTTTATTGCAATTAAAGTAATTTTATTTTTTTGTAATTATTAAATTACAGTATAATTAATTTTAAATAAAAAATTACTTAATGTTTCTTTCTTGTTCTTAAAATGTTTAAAACGCATTACATGTTTTTGACAGTTTAAGCCAGTTTTTGACGGTTTAAACCAGTTTTTGACAGTTTAAACCAGTTTTTGACAGTTTAAACCAGTTTTTGACACTTGTCATGTCAAAAACCAGTTTCTGACGTCAGAAACCCAACCCTGTTATTAACCTTTCCAATAGCCTTGATCGCTATTGAAAATGAAGAGTATATTATTTATAGTTCATTTACAAGGACGGTAAAAAGTATTCTAATATATTTCGGTCAATTTAAAAAATTGTTTTAGACTAATTTTAATAGTGTTATGTGACTTCAAATGCAATTAAAGGAATATGCATTTATGAAGTGTAATAAAAATTACAATTTTAGAATGTTCAGTGCAAAGCACAAGTTCATTTACCGGGCCACACAAAATAATTCTGTGACATAATAGTCTAGGAGGAAAACAATTTGCAGCCAATTTTAGATCTGTTACACTAAAAATAAGAATACTGATACGCATTGTTGCTAACTTACTACAATATACTTATTGTATAGCATGATCTGTACAGCATTTTTTATTAATTTACAGGGAGAGACAAAAGATCTGGATATAGTACTGCCCTTGCGATCATTTTTGCGTTCCATACAATTTCTTTACATTCTATTCCATACACAGGGCTACACAAAAGATTTGTAAGTATTGAGGAGTATTTGGTAGAATTGCTCAAAGATGACATTTAAAAAAGACATGAATTTTCAAATTCAACTATAATAAATATGCATCGAACTTTAGGGAATACGCTCAGGATTCGCTATTTTGCGCTGCAGCATATATATATGTATGCAGACAGCTTTAAAGCAATGTTATTTTATTTTAAGCAGCTGCATGAAGTACATTCAAAGAGTAAGCGGCATGCAATGATCGGAGCTATAACCTTTTCAACTGTGTTTCTCAACTCTTGTAAATCATAAAGTATTGGTAGAAAGTAGACACGATCTTATATAAAGTATTAAAAGAAAAAAAATAACATGACTTATAGGGCTGTTTTAAATCATCAGCCCAATAAAAACGCTCAAAATACGCTCACGATTCGTTATTTTGCGTAGCTGACAGTGCAAGCGAGTCATTAATTAAAGCATTTACCAAGAATGTGCTTAACTAAAACATTTCGTGTTACTTCTTATTTCTGATCCTGAACTAAAATTTTACAATGCATACAGTTGATACTAGTAAAATTAATAACAAGAAGATTCTTATATTGACTTATAGCAATAAAATAACAAATATTAGAAATAAACCAATTCCATTTTGCTTTTATATACAATGTATTTTCAGAAAATGAATAATCTTATTTGGCAAATCTTATTCTGGGAAAGAAGGATAAAATATTTTAAAACGAACTTTTGATCGGAGGTTTTGGCAAGTGATCATTGCATTTATTATTGTAAGTAAGAGAACATACATACACAAGAAATAATTTATATTATTGTATTTCAAAAAATTTCAAATATACTCTATTTGATGCTCATTTAGACGTATATTATTGGATCAGTTCCAATAATCTGTATTTGTAGCGAAAAATATTGTTTATTTTTGTGAGTTAATAAAGATAAAATTTATGACAAGTTAAAAGAAAGGATAAAATTGATTCAGTAGACTTTCATCCACGTACAATAAAAAATCAGACATTCTAAAAAAATACCTCATTAGTATCTTAATTTTATTAAAAATTATTTTTAGATAGCTAATTAAAAAAAATCATGTTAGTTTTATTATATCAATGCAGAAGGTCTTGCACACTTTATCGAAATGCTTTTTAAAATCAATTTCTACGCAGAAATGCCACATCCTTTGCAATAATTTAACTTTATTAAATAGCCTTAAGAGAAGAGTGGACCTTTATTTGAGAAAAATCATCTATAGCAAAATCGTCAGAAAAAGGTCTATTTATGGGGTATAATAGTACCTAGACAGTTTTTTCTTATTAAAATATCATTTATGAAGGTTTTAAGGAGTAAATAATAAAGATAAATTTATTTATATACTTTAAATCTGTTTTTCTCAAAACTAATTTTTCAGCGTTTTTAGATTTTTGAATTGCTCCTTGCGTCTTAATTTTTGATCAATATTTATAAAATTGATAAGATAATATCCTGATGTTATTTAAAAAGAAATTGTGTAAGCTTTTTAAAATTCTTCTTTATTAAGATAGTCTAATTTGATTTTTTACTTATTAAAAGGCAAAATTTTGATGAAAAAGGATAAGGAATTTAGAAAAAAATCTGTAAAATATTAACTGTTCAAGAGATTTTAAAAATCTTACACAAATTTGTTTATAATATAGTTTTAAGTGATAAAAATGCAAAAGCAAGGAAATATTTCAAAAATTAAGACACAAGGAGCATTTTAAAATTTCGTTTAAAAATTTAAATTATTGTAAAAAATTACAAATTTTAATAAGGTTAGAAATTTTTTTAAGGTATTCTGTATGCTTTTGGTGATATGTATATATGCACGAAATTTCATATTGTTATGATAAAAATGAATAAAATAAATTTTTAACGTCCACCGTCCCCTTAAGGGGTCAGATACCCTTTGAACTAACTAGTACCTAATTATTCACTTGAGAAAATTGAATTTAAAGATTAAATAACTTTTTGATAATATAGGAAAAGTAGAAAGTGTTTTACACGTAACCTCTCTAATAATTCGAAATTGTGTGTGTGTATGGAGTTTCTTTTTAAATGTTACTAAAAAATCAGATTTAAAGCTGTATTACAAGTTAATTTTTTAAATCAATTTTAGGGTGCTTTAAAAGGTACTTGACTCCTTAACTCTTAGCTATACATTCGGATTGAAAAATTCATCACAGTTGAATTTTCTCATAATACAATCTTGTTAATTTACTCCAATTTATGTTAGAAAACTTTGCAAAGTCTTTTACATGTTCCAAATATTGTTTTACTTTAACCATTTACCCGGCAACAGGTGTTGGGAAACTGCTTTTATTCCGAATTTATCACGGAGCAAACAGCTGAAGTGGTTGACTGAAAGGCATAAGATAAGTTAATAAAGATGTCAATAAAAGAAGTTAATAAAAGAAACTAAAAAGTGATATTTTGAATTCATATTACTCTAATAAAAATAAAGTAATATATATAAAGAAATTAACCATTTCCTGTGTGTATTTATATGAAAGGAATTTTCAGAAAATTAATTATCTTATCTGGCAAGTGTTACTCTTCCAATTTAATTTACAATATTTTACTTCTAATTTGAAGTTTTTTCCAGAGGTTTTAGCAAGTGACCATCCCCTTCATAACATTTTATTTATCAGAGGAAATATACACATAAAAATGAAATGAATTTATATGATTCTATTTCCAAAACCTCCGGACCAAAACTAAATATTCGAATCTTGCAATAAACATATATTTAACGGCTGAATTTAAAAAACTATTAAAAATTGACTATGAAAAATCAATTTATGCTGCATATATAATTTACAGAAATAATATTAGTATAGTAAGCCATATTGTAATTATTCATTATTCAAGAAGGTATTTTATCTATTTGGACAAAAGTTGTATTCTCAAACAAGAGATGGAAGTAATTTATTCACTTTGACAAAACTTGTATCCTCAAACAAGCGAATAAAGTAATTTATTCAGTTTGAGGACAATTTTCCTCGGAACATTTTCCAGAAAAGTATTTCTTCAAAGACGAAAAAAAGAGAAAAAGATCGTGAAATCTAAGTATCCATTTCTGAGTGTTTACCTATTTTATACACCTCAGAAAATAAGCTGCATTGTGTCCAAGTGGTGAATATTCATCCCAATATGTTTGACATATTAATAACATCAATAAAATGCTCCGCAAAAACGATTTCTCCACATTGGCATTTTCATCTTTAAATTGTAAAGGCATTCTCTTGTGTGTGCCTGTAGGTGAATTATAAAAGCTACATATTTGTCTTTTTTATACCGAAAATTCGATGGTATAACTTAAAATATGAACATTTTATGACTTATTTTCTGTTCAGAACCTTTTTTAACATATTTTCTACACTGTAAAAAAATCTGTGAAGGTACTAAACATTTTCTAGGAAACTGGGATTCCAAGAACTTTTCCTGTAACGGTAACAGCAAAAATTGAAGTTTCAGAACCGATTACATGCATTTTTCCTGTTATCGTTACATGAAAAGTTCTTGGAATCCCAGTTTCCTAGAAAATGTTTAGTACCTTCACAGATTTATTTTTTACAGTGTACAATCCAATTTCTTTGCTAAAAGAAGTTTATTGTTCCTTACTGATTTATGACCCGTTTATTGGGTAAATGTAATCACAATATATGTCAATAACGAGCAACGGGTCGCTCGAGCTACGAGTTTATTGATTTATTTGGTGGTCGGCGATTCGCATAGGTAGAAATATCATGACATTATAAAATGTGCTTTTCGATATGAAAATTCTTTAGAAAATAAACGTTGTGTTGCATTGTGATAAACAACAAATGATTTAATAATCTTTCTAGTCTAAGGAAAAAACTCTGTCAGGAACTTTTTGTGACCGGGATGTCTTTGTTAATATTAAGTAAAAAGATGCATATCGAAATAATTAAATGGATAAATTTATAAAGAAATGCTTGATGAACACGTCGACGTAAACAGTTTTTAAACAAACTGTTAATGCCTACAAAAAAACAAAACAAAAAAATCACACGTTGTATAAATCTTTTTTCATTTATATTAAATTCCAATAACAACTTTTTCACCATGAGGAATCTCAGGAAATGATATATTTTTGAGATTTAAACTAACATTTATATATGTGTATAAAATTTCTTTGTTTCCACAGATTTTCGAAAGCATTTAAGAATAGATTCTTAAGTGTATTGTTATTTTTTTCGGTTAGATGTTATTTCTTAAATAAATGTTGTCTGCAGAGTAATTGTATTCAAACATGCATCGGGAAAAACAAATATACTTTTTAGTTATAATGTTAGTGGTATTAATTTATCATGCTTTTCAGTAAAACATGCATCAAAAATATAAAAATGTTTTCGGAAATTGGTAGTATACGAAAACGTTGTCTCGCTAACACTTTTAAGCATGATAATAACGTGGAAAAGTTTATTATAGATTTTTGTTAGTGTTTAAAAATTTTTGCTACATTATAAAAATCTAACTTTCTGAACAACGTTCTGGCGATGTTAATATATTTGTTATGCAGTATTAATTAAGTGTCTTACCAAAAAATTGTTTTAAAAAGACTTTGCAACTTTGAAAATAAAATTATTTCTATTTGTAAACGTAACGCAAAAGACTTCCCTATTTCGAAATAAGCAAAAACTGTAAAGCTAATAATTTTTAAGGTGAGAGAAAGAACTAAAATAAAAGCCAGTTCAACTGTTTTTAAATTGTAAAAAATGTTTAGACACAGAGGATTACCATTCCAAATACGTAAGGAGTATTTATTTGAAAAATAAAGCCTAGAAACAGTTTTAAGATTTTATTTATTTATTTATTTATTATAATATAATTTGTTTCATTTTATAATTTTTATTTAGAAATAGCCAGGAGATGTTAAAATGTATTTCCCCTTTTTTCTGAATAAAAGGGAAAATACATTTTAACATGTGACTGGCTATTTCTCTTAAGATTGCGTTTACATAAAATAAAGTCTATACGTTATTTTAATTAAGTGTGGTGTAATAATTGCATGCATAAAGTTTTGCTTTTCAAATGAAATAAAAACTAAATTCTAAGAGTTAGATTTTATTCATGAAATGTTTTGTATGAAATAGTGTAAAATTAAATGTAAAATAACTGTAAAATTAAATTTACTTTTAAAATAATTACTGTAAGGCCAATATATGAAAATGTTTACTCTTAAATATCACTGAAAAACTGAATTAAGTGCAATTTTTAGTTACAAATTTCATTTAATGTAAACAAAATTTAAATACAGTTTAATGGAATTTGAACTATATTTTGAGAAAATAAAGACAAGCGGAATTAAATAAATGTTTGAACCCTGCAATTTTTTTATTATATTTTTTATACAATTTTTAATAAATTTTACATTGTGAACTTTTTTAATTTTACTTTTTTTACTCTTTGGCTGATGTCTAGTTGTTAAACAATAAGTTATAGACATACTATTAAAATCAAAGTCCTTTAGCTCCATAAAACATTTCTTTAAATGTTAACAAATTTTATTTTTATACCTCCGATTTTATAAGTAAAATGTAGTATTTTTTTAAAAATTAAACTAACAAGTAGCATTCGTATAACAGGTTATGAAACTTTAAATTATATGGCACCAATTTTCTGTTGCTAAATACATAAAATTTTGGCCATACTTCGAGGGATCTTACACATAATGGTTAAAGTATTAAAAGGTTTATTTCTTGTATATCTACACTTCAACTAATGGTAATCACATCGTAAAAGTGAATCGTAATTTTATTTATTAAGTTTCAGGTAAGTGAAAATCATATTTACACATCTGCTTTATTTTTAAAGGGTTTAGACTGTTGCTTTTCCAAAATTCCTATTCTTTAATTCCGTTATTTTCAGCTATGCTTTCAGTACAAGTTGTATATTTGATTCAATTTTTCGGAATGAAAACAGATTTCAAATTCGTATTGTTATGCTATTTTCACTTTCAACAATTTTATTTTTAAATCAGATGATTATTTATATTTAAAGCAAATTTTTCATTAATTTTTACTTTAAGTCGGTTTTAATTGTAGAAGTTATTTTGTTTTTTCAAAATAATTAAAGTATGAGGGAAATAAAAATTCTAAACGTGTAACTTAAGATTTTTTTAAACCCAAATTACTTTTAAAATATTTCTTTATCTTATCCAAAACAGTTTTGTAATCGCAATTATATGTTTATGACTGGAATTAGCTGATTTAGCTATTTGGCACTGTTAACAGTCGACACCCTGTATATAACTATATATATATACATTGTCTGGTAAAATGTATACTCACGCTTTAAATGTTCGACTTTCTATTGCAAATCTAAGAAAAATATTTAAAGAATGAGTCTTGCTACACTGAGATATAAAAAATATATATTTTTCATTCAAGATTTTGTCTCAATCAGGGAGATCGATCAAAAACTGAATAAAATAACTGTGTCAGATTGCGTTGTTTCGGATAAAAGCTCGAAATTATATTTAACTCTGGCACATAAATGCGTGAGTCCTGTTCATTGTGTGGGTCGTGAATCAAGCCGCGTTTAAAGTAAGATTTTAATCTTACTTTAAACATGGCTTGATCCATGTTGTGCACATCGTGAGAAGAATTAATATTAGACTAATGATAAGCGAGACGTAGGTTGGGTCGTTTAATAGTCTTCACGCCCGAGACCCGTACTGTTAAAAATAAAGGTGACAAACCAGTTGCATTTAACATCCAGGGGTGAATAGGGGTTACCATTTGACACCCGCGTGCTTGAAAATGTGTTTGGGGTGCCGTTTGATCCCTCATTGAATGATTCACGCTAATTAGGGTGCCGCGCAATGCATACTGTTGGAAGATTTTCACCCCTTAGTCATATGCGCACGATCTGTGATGTCTATTCTTCCCCTTCAACTCGCCGTCACGGGTGGATCATAACAGCAATACCTCCCTACGAACACTATCACCGGGCATGTTCTATGCCACTTTCGTTTAGAACTTAGGATGGAAAAATTTGGTGGGCTTTTTATATAAAGCAACCTTTGAATTTCAGGACATTTGACCATTTCAGGGTAGAATTTGAAGGTGAGCTCGATAGCCGAGCGGTTAGAGCGGTGAGCTTGCAATCAAACGTTGTGGGTTCGAATCCTTCTCGGGACAAAAGTAAGCTTCCAATCTCTTTTTATTACTGGGCACACTGGATTAGGAGTGCCATATTTTCACCCTAATTAAAAGTGCCATTCTGGCTCCTTTAGGGGTGTCACCAGTGAGACAAACCTTTCTCCCCTAAAAGGCGCAATGTGTCACCTGTAGTTTTAACAATGCACACTTCTGGCTTTTCAGTGTCTTTAATTTGTGTAATTTTTCTTAAAAATGTGTCCGGTATCAATTTCTCATTTTTTTCCCTTTCCTAGAGAGTCAGATTAATCGGGACATAGGTAGCGGTCGCGGACAAAAAAAGACGCTCATGCGACGGGCGGTTCTGAATATACTTTTAAAATGGCTTCCAATCTTGTCACAAAGCAGGAATGAAAATTTTTTTCTTGATTGACGTTTATTGTCACATTAAGCAAATAACAGATACTTCCTGCAAGATTTGCTGTTAGAAGTTCTAAAAATATTTTTTCTGGATTAGAAAATATTTAAAATAAAAATTTAGAATAATTTTTTCTTATAGATTTTAAAAGTACATAATTTTTTTATTAGCTTCAAGCACTTTGAGATGAAAAATTCGAACACTAAGAAAATGGAAGTCATTTGAAAAGAAATGTCTACTCTTGACCCCATTTTTCGCTCTTTGGCAAACATTGAAAATCGACATTTATTTTTTCAAGCGGCTAAATGGGATCCAAGGGATATTACCTTTATTTTTATTTTAATAGCAATGTCAGTTTAATAATTTTTTGTGCTGTGATCCCGCCCAGTAAGAAAAATAATGTTTTTGTGTAATAGGCGTTCATATTTGCTTTAAAATAATGCAACTTTACTTACGCGTTGCGCTAAATACTTAATAACTACAAAAGAGCAACGAATGCGGCCTAATCGTTTTACAATTAATAAAAGTATAAAAAAAGCATAATGCCCAGTTAAACTGATGGCATTGAGCTCACAGGCAACAAATACCAATTGTACATTAAAGCCTTATATTTTCAAGGGTTAATTCCGTTCGAAAAAAAATTAAGGGGAAACAGCTCTCTCCTTTCCTCTTTTTTTATACTTATCATTGAACCTCCTATACTATCAAAGACATGCTTTATCATATAAAAAATCTATATCCAAAATTCAGAGCAAATGAGATAATTCTTAATAAAAACCCATTTAGCATTTATATAATTTAAAAGGAGTTATCCCCCTCTTTTATACTTAACCATTAAACTTCCAAAACTATTGGGAGATTTGAACGAAATCTGAAAATTCTGCTTGAAAAACCCATTTATATAAATTAAGGGGGGGGGGGCATTAGAACCCCTGCTCCCCCAATTTATACTTATTCAATGAACATCTAATAACAGTCACGGAATTGCCTCATCAGAATGATCCTAATCTAAATTTTGAACGAAAACTTAATTTTGCATGAAAATCCCATTTAAATCAACTAAGGGGAAGGGCATGAGCCCCCCCGTTCCCCCTCTTATACATATCGAATGAACTCCAAAAACTAATCAGGGAAGCGCCTTGTCAGGATATACCTACATACAAAATTTCAAGTGGATCGGATATTTTTATCACGAGTTATCGCGTTACGCACGAACGAACATACAGAACGGACGGACACATAAGCTCTCAGGCTATGATAGCCCGTGAGCTAAAAAGTATTATGAAACTGCCCTCTTAAATGTGAAGCAGGGTATTTAGTTACGTAAAATCTACCTTTTATATAATTACATTAACATTTTAAATAATTATCTATCAAATGTGCTATGAAGAACATATTCAATTACACAGACGACCAAATTAATTTCCCAGTTGTATATTACTGATCACTAGAATCAAATTATATTCTCGTCTTTATACAATAAAACCGATGAGATTAAATTTATGTATGTCTTATTCTATTACGTTTACGAGAATCCATTTTATCAACTGGTGAATCAAAGTGAAAGATAGGGAAATCTAATCTGGGTTTTAAACAATGGGATTATGTTTAAATTGATCTAGAAGATTCATTTGCTAATATCAACAGAATATTCCCGTTATTCTTTAATAGATATTAACCATGATATAAAACTTATGCTGGATTTTTACACAATATTATTGCACTTTACATGTTTACTTGTAAATCCCATCCTTTACATAAATATATTTGTATATATGCAGGGTAAACTTCGTGTACATATGTTGAGGTGCTGTACAACTCGCATTTTTAACTTTTTATTTCTGAGTACTTATTTCATTAATTTTTTTGTTAAGTGTTTATAACGGTTTACTGTGATATGTTCGTTTGGCCTTCTGGCCGAGCATAAACTGTCATAAATATACTCGGATCGCCATGACTATTTTGTAAGTTATAGACCTTTATAATAACACAATTGCTGTTGAAAATGAAGTGTATATTATTTGTAGTTCATTTACAGGCCCGATCAAAAATATTCCGTTACATTTTGATCAAAAGGGAAAAAATATTTTAAGTTCATTTTAATAATGTTAGAAAATTTTAAACATAATTAAAGAGATTAAGTTTAAAATATAACATTTATGAAGTACAATAAATAGTGCGTTTTTTTCAAAATATATGGTGGAAAGCACATTTCATTCATTATTTACATGATTACCCAAGAGAATTAAGTCATATAATGGAAAATAGTTTACAGCGTCTTCTACTTCTGTTACACTATTTAAAATACAATGGGATTCATGATTATACTATATTACTAGGGCTTACTGCTAGACATCTCTCCTATAACATGCAGGACCAATATACCGGGTGCCCCAAAAATGACTGATGGATTTTAAAATTCAATAACTTGCAAACGGTAACAGCTATTTAAAAATTTTTTTGCAGGAGGGTTATGTATAATGTCAGGAGTTTTTTTTACCGTAATTTTTTATTTTAGTTCGCATCTCAAACAATAGGTAGCGCTGACGGAGATTGAAGGTCAGGTGATCAGTGCTGAGTGAAGCGTCGACCTGGCCTTCAATCGCCGTCATCGCCACCTATTGTTTGAAATGCGAACTAAAATAAAAAATTACGGTAAAAAAACTCCTGACATTATAGATACCTCTCCTGCAAAAAAAATTTTAAATAGCTGTTACCGTTTGCAAGTAATTGAATTTTAAAATCCATCAGTAATTTTTGGGACACCCGGTATATTGCTTATTTACAGGCACATACTAAAGTAACTATTTTTGATGTATTGTCTACTTGCGATCATTAGTAGAAGTGCCGTATTATTTATTATAATGTCAACAGAATGATGTGCATTTCAACTGAATTTTTGCATGCTATCTAACATGTATAAATATTATGGAACATATATAGGACTACACAAAAAAAATTTCGCAAACATTGAGGAATATCAGGTTAAAAGGCAAGCAGATTGCTTTAATTTGTTTTATGACTTACAAATAACGATATTTAGTATGTATTATGTTATGATTATATAATATTAATAAAGTCATATACAGGCTCACGTAAAGAAATGAATAGAAGGTCTCCTAAGGCTTATAATTTCTGAAAATATGATTTCAATTTATGTAAGATACTTTAGTTAAAATTTAATTTTATCTTTATATGTGGAAATTATAAAAATCTGTACTATATACAAATAATTATACAAATAATAATATACAAATAAATATACAAATAATATACAAATCTGTACAAATAATTCAATTAGGTTTCTGTATTCTGGTAGATGTTGCTGGAGGTAAATTTTAAACTTAATAAGCATTTTCTTCCCAAACTAAGTTTCAACATACTATGTAAAATACATAAGATTTTTTTCGATTAAATACAGGGTTCCACAAAAGAATTAATCAACTTTTTCTTCTATGAGCTGAAGTCTAGTCTTTAAATATGCCTTTTCTAAAATGCTTCCTTAAATATTTTTTTCCTTATTAAACAACGAAGTTTCATTAAAGAATTCTAGAAGTGTTTCACAGTCTACGCTTGAAGCAAGATTTTTCTTTCTATTTTGTATTGAAAAACTGATTTACAATTTACGTATTCATTCATACATTTAGAGCTGCAATTCTAGTCAGAACTTATCTTCATAGCTGTATAGAACAGCAAATAATAAATTAGAGTTTTTAATTTCATTACTTTTAAATGACGTCATTATTATCAACTTAGGCTTATACTTATAAGTGAGTATCTGCAAAAAATTTTATTATGAAAAAAGATTAAATATGCAAGGTACAATATAAAATCATAAAATGGTCAGAATCGGTAAAATATAAAATGCACGATTTAAAGAATAAACGCTCAATATCTTTTTTTAAACATTTTAATTATGAGTACATGTTTTTTTATTATGACTCACTTCCTATATTTTTAGACATTTATGAGAACTTTTGCCAGTATGTATTTGCCTAATTTATTTGTGTCGAACTGTCCAACTTTTGACTTTTAACATATACTAACTAATATTATTAAAAAATTATTTTTATGTATGCAAATGGGCATTAACATGCGAACTTGTTTGTCTGTTACGCACTACGATTTTTAGCTACCAGAATTTTAAAACGAGAAAATGTGACTTAATTTATCGAAGATATATCATCAATTGAATAAGGCGAAGCAAACTTTTCGAAAATAACGGTGGTCAACAAGCATAGCGATTTTCAGTCGTGTAACAGACTAACAAATTCGCATGGAAATGCCCAAATGCATTAATTTTCTTCAAAAAATTGATGATAATCAATCAAGGTGTCAATGATACCAATATTGCACAAAATTAGGTATTAAATAATAATAAAATGTAATTTATTGAAACAACCCAATATCACAAATATATCTTTAAAAAAATGAATGAAATTCAGAATGTGTATAACCTAATTAATATGTAAATAAAAATTAGTTAATCAATGACACAGTATACAATATCCGATAGTTAATTTCTTTTAAGAATAAAATATAAAGTTATTATTGAATATTCTATCCATTAAAATTGATGGTACTAAAAATGGAATAAAAAAGTTTAATCACATTTATTAAATACCAGTTACAATACAGTTGCTTTACTAAAACAGAAAATTAAGAGCATTTTGTATATTTTTTAATAATATACGTCGAGACAAAATATTCATCATAAAAAATCGTAATAAAATAATACGAAACAAGCAATTCTAATAATTTTGAAGTTATTAGACTCATTAAAATATCTTGGTAATAATAATTGGATGCAGTTAAAATTAGTATTATGCAATGTAAATATGAAAATATTTTTTCCTTATTTCCATTTCCAAAATTTTTTATTCCATGTAAACACAGCGACAAACTCAATAAAATGGTAGAACAAAAATTTATTGCAACTGAAAGTACCTTAAAATTAATCTGAATTACTATCGTAAATTGTTTTCCTAAATTCTTACTCGCTTGCCAAATAACGGCTACAAAATGTTTCGTAGGTAACAAAATATAAAATTCCTCATAAAGCTTATATGAATCATATTCTTTTTCCTTAATAAGCAAAATATTTTCTAAAGAAACATTTCAGATAGTTAAACGTTATCCGATTCCTCGAATATATCTTTTCAGACATTAATTAATTTTTCACGTTGCAATCGCAAAGCATTTTCTATCGTCTTATTCTATTTTGCACCAAAGCATGTGAAATTCTACGGAATCTTATTGGAATTTTGTTTGTAGTTAATTAAATCAAGAGCTGTTCCTTTGTATAAAAATACTTTTCGACGATTCGTGCATAATTCTGTTTAAGAATTAATATTTTAAGACATTTCAACACTAATATTCAGTTTATTAAAAGCATTTTATTAAGTAAATGATAAATATACCGGGTGATCCAAAACTCAGGACGAACTTTAAAAACGAATAATTCCAAAACGAATCAAGATACAAATATACGGTTTGCAACAAATGGATGGAAAAGAAATTGGGTTTTGTGTGGCTACGAAAATGGTTCTATTGGCGACCAACAGATGGCGCTGTCGGATTTCTAAATTGCAAGCGCGACAGGCACCCCAAACAGTCACCTTTATGCAAGATGAAACACCACCTCATTGCTCTGCCTTATTGCTCATATTGCTTTGCCTGTGTAACGCCTGCTACGCTCGATATTTGGGGGAAGATCGCATTATCAGTCGCCACACTGTAAAAAAAAATCTGTAAAGGTACTAAACATTTTCTAGGAAACTGGGATTCCAAGAACTTTTCATGTAACGATAACAGGAAAAATCCATGTAACCGATACTAAAATTTGAGTTTTTGTTGTTACCGTTACAGGAAAAGTTCTTGGAATCCCAGTTTCCTAGATAAAGTGTAGTACCTTTACAGATTTTTTTTTACAGTGCACTTTATTTACACATGGCATGCAAGATCTCCTGATCTGACACCCTGGGACTTTTGGCTGTGGGAATTATTGAAGTCAAAAGTGTACCGCGACCAACCAGCATTACTAGCAGCAGTGATAGATGCTATCCGCCAAAATTTGTCTGCCATAACACTAGTTATGCTCATGCATTCAGTGAACAGTGAGGTGTCTCACAGCTGAATAATGGAGAACACATTGAACATTTACTGTAGTGCAAATTAACTGTAATTTGTCAACATTTTTAAGTTGTCAATTTTTTTTTCATTTGTAAATCATCTTTTGTGCAATAAATCACTATAGCACCATCTATTGGTCGCCAACAGAACTATTTTTTTCGTGGCCACACAAAACCTGGATTCTTTTACATCCGTTTGACGCAAACCGTATCTTTGTATCCCTATTCGTTCTCGAATTATTCATTTTTAAAGTTCGTTCTGACTTTTGGATCACCCAGTATATTATATTTTCACACTTTATAGCGATTCCTTTTTTATTAACTTGTTTATTCTCAAAATCGTTTTTGTATGGACTGGAAATTTTTGTAAAATTCGCAGTATACAGAGAAACAATGCAAAATTATTCAAATTGAATTATCCGATTTCAAAATTTCACATTTTCGAAAATAAATCACACAGAAGAATAATTAATGCATAAATATGAATAGAAAATATGGAAATTTAGATTTATGTTGTGAACAACATATGCGCTTGCGGGTTCTTCGTGAAGATATATCGCGAAATATATTTTGGATGCTTTTCAGCAGAAGAAGTGATAATAACGTCGGCGGAGCAGAGAGCTTTTAGTGTGCAAGTTCGCCACTTCCTTAACACGGAGCTACTCACAGCTCAGTCGGTCTCAGTGGACAAAATATTACACAACACATGTAATTTTTCCATTTTTCATTTTTGGGTGAAAAAAGTCCGCGCCAGGATTCGAACCAGGGATGTATTGGCTGAAGCCGCCAATGCTCTACCAATTGAGCTATCCCGGACACGAACACTGCAGGACTATTTCACCCAATTAACCTCAACGATCACTTTATCAATAAAATATTACATAGCTCATAATATCAATAAAAAAATTACAAATAAAATATTACATATCTTGTCACTTAGGTCACGAAACGACATTGCGATAGCTTGGAAGACAACGTTCTGTGGTTTTTGAGCTGTTTAAACAAATCACGTCACCTGGACTAAGTGTATTTTTCAACTTCTTGTGCGACTTTAGTATGTTATATCTTTATCCTATTGCTAAAATGGTTAAGATTCAGATATGAGTCCAAAACTAGTGGAGCCGTTTCTATATATTTGACAGAAAATAAAGTTATTGGAGCTTTAAATTGTTAATTTATTGAAATGGGAAATTCTTAACGGAATTAAAAACATACCTTCCACTCTGAACTTTCGACTGTTTCGACTGATGGATTGGTTAATAAAACCAATCCATCGATATTCATGGAATATTGTTCTAGGTGAAGTCCATCTAATTTTTTTCTTCTTTTACGCTGAGGTCTATTTTACAAAAGTTCGATTGTTTTACACAAGTGTGAAAAAAATTAAATTATGAGTCTAGAATAATAAACGCATATGATCCCAACCTTTATATATATCTTAAAAATTTAAAAGCCTATTTAAAAATTAGTTTCACTTTTAATTAATTTTCAATGTTTTTTAACAAACAAAATCTTCCTGCTTGAATTACACTTTAGAATGATAGTTTTTCTTTTCTATTATTGCAAGTATAATGTTAAAATATGTTAAAATGTTAAAATGTTCGGTATTATAAAAATAGTTTTGTCGAGACTGATTCCTTTGAACTATAATATCTAACAGAAAAAGTAATTTGTATTTTTATTTTATAAATTGTAATTTTTTTCAGTTGTTGTTGCAGGTTAAACATTTATTTTAAGCAGTAAAGTAAAATTTTTCATCAGTTTTTCATGGAAAGTTAAACCAATTGTAAATAAAATGTACATTTTTTTCCTAAACAGAAAAGTATGTGAAATGTTACTCGTAGAAATATTCTATTTGAGCTAAATGTTTTAGAATCCCGCATGAGAAGAGATTGTCATGCAGATTTTAAAGAAATAATGACCATAAATTAAAGAAAAATGACAGTTCTGTACTCTTTCTTTTTTAAAACTTTTTTCCTAAACAGGAAAAAATACAAGAGAAAAGTACAATAAAAGTTCTTGTTCACTATGCACATACGTTAAAATAATATGTTTGAGTTTCGGAAAGATGGTTTACATTCTATAATGCTTTAGAAATATGCATAAAGAAAAACTATTCATAAAATTGATTAAAAGAATTTTAATTTTCCTTTTATTATTTAATATAAAACGAGCGACATTTACCCGGAAGTCAGTTTGTTAAAAATGTATATAATTTAGAATAGGGAATAGATGTTTATCCATCACGTATTCAAGGCTGATATAAGCTGCTATTTTTATATTTCTTCCATTTTTACATGCAGAAGCTATTGGATTCATGAAAAATTTCGACAGATTTGCACATTTTAGAAGATTCATAACATGATTTGATCGTTTATAGAAAATATCTCTATATGAAACTATATGTATGTTATGTGTGAAAAATTTTGCGGGCGCTCTACCTCAATAACTAATGATATGGAATTTAACCTTTTACAGGCCAATGTTCCCAATTGGGAACATAAGATTAAAAATTTAGTAAAAATTAAATTTCTTCAAAATTGACTTGAAAAATTTAGCAGAAATAGTAAAGAGATGACTTGATTTTTTGGAACAGAAGTTATATTCCTATTATTAATGTGGAAATGTACAGAAAATCATAAAAATCACTAATGACCACCGGAAATTGTCCAGTAAGAAAATGATTTTTGGAAACATATTTTTTTTTTTCAAATGGATAACTTGATTTTTTGAAATATAAATTATATTCCTATCGTTAATGGGGATATGTACAGAAAATCATAAAAATGATCAATGACTACTGGAAAATGGTCACCGGAAGTGACAATATTTCTAAATTGGGAACATTCTGAAAATTATATATAATTTTTTTTCATCATATTAATGACTTATATCCCTTAATTAAAGCATTAGAAGGCATAATCTGAAAAAAAAATATTTAAAAATATACCTGGATCTGAATTTGGCCTGTAAAAGGTTAATAAAACTTTAGTTTCAGTTATAACCTTGTTATAAATAGATGGGTTTTTAGTCGCAATAGCCCAAAAGATGGTGCTACTATGATGAATATATACTGATTTCCGCAATGGCTCGATCTCACGAACCACTTCAGCGATCAGATTTTTATCAAACTTTAGAGTCAGACGTCGATATGAGCTATTTCTGATTAGGTTTTAGTGTAAATTATCGAACAGTTAAAGCCAGATTTCTGCATTTTTCACCCTTTGTATAATTTTAGCGACCGTTTGAATTTTGAAGTATCAACTAAAAATACGGTATTTTACTTTATTACAGTTTCTGCTATCTGTTTTAAAATCGAAAATGAAAGAGGATATTGAAATTAATGGGGATATCCATATTAATATGCGCTAGAAATATTTAAAATAAATCT
The DNA here is from genome assembly GCA_964019185.1 of Maratus speculifer. NCBI lineage: Eukaryota > Metazoa > Arthropoda > Arachnida > Araneae > Salticidae > Maratus > Maratus speculifer. Next base: position 4,871,417 of record OZ025301.1, on the reverse strand, counting down.
AACTAAAAAAAAATCAAAAGTTTTTCAATTTCGATTTTGTTTTTCCTAATTTGTGGTAATTAAGCGGCTGCTCCAATTAAACGGCGAGTTTCACTTATCAGAGTTTTTATATGTTGCCACACAGTGGTCTCAAATATAACAAGGTATAACAAGGTCTGTAATGGTGATTAACTTCGTTATTCGAATATTTCGAAATCATGCTAGATCAAAGGCATTGCTGCAAGTCTTGATCAGAAATGACTTTGCGATAGCGGGTAAAGAGGAAGACGTGCTAGAAGATATGACTTTTCCTTTGGGAGAATTTCTGATTTTGCATGTAAATAGCGATATTTTTTTTACAAAGTGACTTAAACTAATTTAACAATGAAAGAGGAAAAAAATACACAGTATGAAAGTATCTCAGTTTATTATAACAAGGTATCTGTCAACACATAAATTTTTTTTTTCAAAAACAAATAGCTCGCAAATCATTCTGCCTTCTCGATGCATTTTCTTTTTTTAATTCTCCAAATCCTTTAAGCTTATTTTGAAACTCTACGAAACAATCTATTTTTTTTCTATTATTTTTTTTATGAAAGTTGATAAATTTTTTAAATAAAATCATTCCTCGAATTAAAAAAAAATGACCGTTTGCCAAGAAATACCCAGTAGAAAACTATCCTAACAAGAATTGATGTTAAAATACCTTCTTTTATATATTCTAGGCAGCATATTTTCATCTTTTTTAACACAAACTCAGATCTGTTTGGATAATTAATACTTATTGTATTTTTTAGCAAAATATCTTCTGCATTCCTGTCCAATTTCGAAAGAATAAATATAATAATGATAGCATCTCCAGTCGATGTATTCACACACCACAGTCCGTTGTTTCAATAAATATGAATATTGCGTAGATTTTTGACAAACGAAATAATATACGATTTATAAAAGAAATAACTTGAAGAAAAAGTTACAAATATCTGATTTATGTTATTCACATAAATAGATGCAAATGTCTGCCAAAAATAATTAGCCGTAAATAAAAAATAAGAAGCAAGAATTGATGGCCAAAATAAAAGATTGTGGAATATATCCATTTGCAGCGATTTTGGAATCTGCTAGTTTTTATCTGTAACACGTGCTGTGTTTCACAATAATAAATGACCGGAAAGTTTCATCTATCAGAAAATTGTAAAGTTTATCTTACAGAAAAAATCGCTTATAGTTTTTCTGTTTATTGTCATGAGAGCTTTGTGTAAGAATTGTCGATTTATTTTTATTTTATTTATTGTCATGAGAACATTTTAGAATTGACGCTTTAGCAGTACTGTTGAGATTCATAACTTTTATTCATATATGTTATCTAAAAGACCGGACTGTTTTTTAGTCATCAGTCCTGAACTTTCTACTGAACTGATTTTGATAATTATTTTTTTAAATGAAAGCATTTGTATTTGTAGATGCGCCGATTTTAGCTAATTATTAATTCTTTTAAATTTTTATATAATATTTTTAATTTAAATTTTTTTTATGATATTTCTTCAAAATCGTGGCAATTAGGTTTTCTCCCTACAGTATAAATTTATTTTACTTTATCACATTCCACCAATCAGAAACGATGGAGAAAAGAGATAGATGGAAGCACAATATGCCTTAAAAACGGTTTGCAATAAGAAGCACGTTATCGCTCAAATTTCAATGCCTTCATTCATCCCCCCCCCCCAAAAAAAAAAAATAAATAATCACGTGGAACAGGAACCAAATTCTCCGTCCTTCTGCCTATCGGTGTTTAACAGAGCAAAAAATAACCAACCAGATCATTTAAAATTTGAAATGTTTAATTTTTGCATAATGTTGTCGAGTCATTTAAAATTTTATGAATATCGGATACAGAGTTTAATTGCGGGGACAATCAAGATTGTCCCGTTACATAACGGCCAATTGGAAAAAATAGTCTCACGTTCACTTTAATGGTGTTACAATCTTTCAAACATTATAAAATTGATATAAATCTATAAAGCATATACTAAAATACACATTCTGTACAGTCTGAGGTGCAATAACATCTGATTTTATATACAGGGCTACCTAAAAGTATTCCATTAAATCTTGGTATAGGGAAAAACATTTTTTGAGGTGCGTTTCAATTAAATTAAACAGTTTCACATTTTATGAAATAGATATACGTTGCTGAGGTTTACAACAAGATACTTCCTGTGTGATAGAAAGCAAATAATATTTACACTGACACTCAAAAGATTTCGGATATTATGTTGCATCCGAAATATTGTACACCATTACAAGATCTGAATGTTAATTCCTAATAATACGAATGAACCCCCAACTTGTTTCATTTTTATTGCATTGTAATTTATTGCACATTACTTTATATCTTTAAATTTGTGTTACTAATACATATAACTGTCTAAAAAACTCTCAAGAACAAAGATAAAACCCACTGACTAAACTATATAAAATGTTATGCGATATATAATAATATTTTGTATACTTTAATATATTTCTGTACTTACTTTAGATGTGGAGAATGTTTTATTTGCTTTATAATAGATCAATGGAGGAAAACAAATGTGTTTTAGATGTTTTCTTATAGCTTACGGGAGATTTTCTGGTGGATTGATATCAAACTGACGAAATAAGAAAATCAAAATTGTTTGGCAAAATATTTTCCATCCATTTGTTAAAAAAACCCCTTTAAGCTATAATCTTATTCTTTTCTAATTTGTTACTTCTATATTATAGTTCAATTGGAAATATTTTTGGAAGTATTTATAAATGAGTTAGCGATAGATAAAAGTTTATATATATATTTATATGCGCAAAGAAGGAGAGAAAAGGGAAGTGGATATGCGTAAATAAAATATTTTATTAATAAAATTATTTTGACAAAACAAAACTTTAATTAAAAGTATCCTTTTTTCCCTTTTTTTACTAAATACTTTATAAAACATTTTTGGCTCTTCTAAAGATGTCTTATAATATTTTACTTTATAACATTTATAATTTTTCTTACTTATTTTCTTTTTAAATTATAAAATCTCGGGCTTTATTACGAAAATTTTAAAACGGCAGAAATGAAAATAAAGTATGCTGATAAATTATAGGGACAGGTTTTTAGTCACAAATGTTATTTTAATATAAAGTAACAGGTTCGAAAACCAAAGCGAATTTCATATATCTCCACAGTACCCATAAAAGATAACTCTTTTTAACTCTTAAAATTTCACATTCAATATTTCGTAGACTACAGTAACATGATATGTTTTACTAATTTAGTATTAGTCATAAGTTTTTGATACGGTAATTTAAAACTGTATAACGTAACGTGTTGAAACAAGTTTACGCATAGTAGCTTCATTAATTGATAACACTGTTTAAACACGCAGAAAAACTTTTGCGTTCTAAATTTATTAGATGGGCATTCTTATAGATTGATTAGCGATAGCAGAAACTTAATAGTTTCTAGCAATATAATTAGCAGATATTAATATATATATATATATATATATATATATATGTATATATATATATATATATATATATGTATATAAGCTGCATTCAAAGTGTATTAACCGATAACTACGTGACCTGCCTGAAAAACACAAAAACTTTTACAGAGAAAAAATAAGCCAAGTTATCTGACACAATTGGGACCTTAAGGGTGTTAGTCACTCAGCGACAGAATGCCCCTCTTTAATGTATGTCTATGGGCGTTGAAAGCATTTTTAAATTAAAATATTCCCTCAAGAAATCAATATTTTTAGCCTATTTTTTCATTTTTCTCTTCTGAAAAGATTCGTCTTTTTTTTGTTAGTTTTCAAAATATTTCTAAAATCTATGAATAATTTTACAAGAAGTGTTAAAATTTTACTTCTAGTCTGTCAGCTTACATCTTGTACGTTTCATTTTCTTTACGTATAGTTTGTTTTAAAACCTAAAAATCAGATTGAGCATAGATTTTAGAAATATTTTCACAACTAAGAGAAAAAGTGGCATCCTTTAAGAAAAAACACACTGAAAAAATAAATTAAAAATATTAATTCCCTGAGGAGATAATTTGAATCTAAGAATGCATCAACCGCCTATAAACTTAATATTACCGAGGGGAATTCGAACGCTAGCACTCGGAATACCGTTTTAAGTAGGCAGATCACAGTTATCAGACATACCATATACAAGAAGCTCACTACCACATTAGACAAGTCCATTTTTAGTGTGCATAAAATCTGTTTTATTCACTTTCACAGTGAACCAAGTTTCCTATACTTTTTCATATATGTTTTCAGATTTGGTACTCTGTGGGTTGGAATAAAACATATTTTATACTCCTCCTAAATGGACTACATATATATTTTTTTCTCAATGGATTCGGTCCATAGCCATCTTCTCATGTCATAAGCTTGTTTATTTTATAGAAGGGAATGAATATAGATAGAAATAGAAGGAATATGAAATAAGGCCCGAACCAGCCGCACAGAGATTAAGTGCTTCGTGTTCACTCGACATTTCTTTCCTACACTGTAAAAAATGTCAGATGTTTCTGAATGTATAAAAATGTACTGTAATCAAAAATGAAAATATGCTGTGACCTCTTCTAAACCTCTTCTAACTCACCTAAAGTTTCGAAAACGTTCCTTTATCTTTAAAATTTTCAGAAAACTATTTGTTTTGGAAATTTAAAGAAGAATTTATAAAAAATAATTTTTATTAGCTGCCCGTCCTTTTCGGAAACGTTTCTAAGTAGCTTTTACAGAACAATAATCACTTTTCTCAAATCAAAATATCACTTTTTCGGATACTACCAATTCTCAAGTAAACATTTTCAGCTGCTTAACTGATTTTGTGCATGCAATTGTAGCAAAATAATGTTAATTTTCATATTAATGTTAACACTGTTAATATTGAATGTTTGTCCATTAAACATGTTCTCTGAATATCAAAATGTTTTCGTATGAATTGGTAGTATCCGAAAAAGTGATATTTTGATTTGAGAAAAGTGATTATTGTATTGCAATATCTTTGTTCGAGATTTTATAAAAACCTTTTATACGTGGATTAAATATGAATTCGTTAACTTGAACACACGTGAAATTCTCATTTCGTACACCTTCCAGAAAATCGAATCTTGTAGGTTTCATATTCCTAGAACTTACCTCAGTCTAATTAGGGTAGGCGAATTTGTTAAATGATACTATTATTTTTCAAATAATAAAATGAGTGTGCCTCAGTATCGGAGTTGCAACATAAAGGACACAAAACTCAATTGAAAATATTTGACAAAAACTGATCTCCAGACATCTTGTCAATCCTGCCGTTATCACAATGCTAAAGTCTGTTCAACTTCTCTCTGTCAACTATTCCAGTATGCCCAAACCAGAATCGAAAAGATGTAGGATTGCCATACTTAGGACAAAGTTTTTCTCTCCGTACAGTCTAAGTACGCTTGCTGTGCGTGTTTTGCCATTATTATCCATTAGTAGAGCTGCGATTAGTAGAGTATCAGAGCTGAGTTTTCGCATATATGACTTTGGACTTCTGTCTGGCTCAGACAAGAAAAATCCTGAGTAGATTTCTCGTTCTGATAGGTTACAAAATTGTAAGGAAGAACTTTGTCCTTAAAAGAGTAAGGACCAAACATGTTACGATAATTGTAAGAATGACCAAATGAAAGGGAAAGGAAATGTTAGACTTTCCTAAAATAAACTCGACTGACCAGTTATCCTGGCATGAATATTAATCTGTTATTTTTATATTTAAATAAGTTAACAGTCTGACCAGCGCCGTAATGAAAAGATATTTCTCTCGGTAATACATTTTACCGAGCCGTATCTAGCAGATTAAGATATATTTTTCTACTTGATACATATTACCTTAGAGATGAGACACGCATATCAATTCAACTAATTATTTTGCAATTGTAACTAGTCTATACGCATGGCAGTTATGAAAAAATCTAATATTGCTTTCTGGGAGTAAGCTGTATCGTTATTTAACAGCTATTTTGTGCAGTAGGAATTAGAGGTCTGCACGGGCCGGGCTCGGGCCGATTTTCAATAATGGCATTCGGGCCGGGCCTAGTCATTAATCGTTTCGGGCCGGGCCTAGTCACTAATCTTTTCGGGCCGGGTTGGGCTCGGGCCTTAATTTTTTTGCTGAAGTATCGGGCCGGGCCTAACTTTTTTTCCGTACGAAGCCGAGACTGATTCCATTCTTCCTAGTTTTCATGGACCAAAATAATCAGTTCCTATTGAATCTTCCTATATGAAAATCATTTTCTCGACTTTTTACAAAAAAAAAAAAAAAAAAAAAAAAAAAAAAAAAAAAAAAAACATGATTATGACGGAATTTTTTTTTAAAACTGAAAACTGAAAGTTTCTTTTAAAATGTTCATCCATGCAAAATGAATACAACAATACGGGAGAAAAAAATATATTAAACATTTACATCTGTTAAGAAGGGAATGCATTTTTTTTCGTTCCAAAGCGATTTCGTCTTTGGAAATTTTACCATATACCGCTTTTTCGATTTTTTGTCTCCATTACAGGGAATATGGATTAATAATACTAGTGATAACTAATACATTTACATACAACAAACAAAGATTCATTTAAAAGCATAAATATCGCAGCCTGCAGCACTTTCTGCATAAATGGAGATTATAAACATGGAAAAAAAAAGACTAATATAATTTTTTTTATCAGAACTCTTCCATAAGATTAAAGATCAATGTTCTGTAGAAATTCACTCGAGCCGGGCCGGGTTTGGGCCGAATTTTAAACTTTTTTCCGGACCGGGCCGAGCTCGGGTCGAAATTTTAACTTACGGGCCGGGCCGGGTCGGGCCAATATTTCTTTCGTTCGGGCCGGGCCGGGCCCGGGCCGAAATTTTAACTTTCGGACCGGGCCCGGCCCTGGAAATTTCGGCCCGTGCAGACCTCTAGTAGGAATACTAAAATACCCAAACAAATGCTTTAATAATCTTTCGAAATAAATTTGAGGCTTATTTCAATCAGAATTTCCATTTATTTTATTCTTTCAAATGTCGATAATTCATAATTTTCAATTCAAATCTATAAGCATTTTCTTAATGTAACAAATTAATCCAGAAAATTTGCTTTTAAATTTTGAATAATTTATATATCTGAATAGTATGTTTAATAACAAGTTTATGTCAAAACATTAAAAATGTATAACTTTAAAATAATATATATATATATATATATATATATATATATATATATATATATATATATATATATGTATATCTTTTAAAGGATTTTCATTATTTGATCTGTTTGCTTCTGTGATATGTTATTGATAGAACATTTTTTTAGCAATTTGAAAAAAAAAAATGCAACCAACGCTTAACCACAGGTAACCAGCTTACCAAAGAGAATAATATTAAAAATTTTTAACCATCTATATCACAGACTAATGTGTACGTGAACAACACGGATTTCATTTTGATGTTGACAATATTAAGTTTCTCTTTTACTTTCTTGTATCTTTATAAGAAAAAAGCATAGGATTCGTGAAAATTTTCGAATTCCTTTTTTGACGGATTAACACTTTTTAGGGGTCAAAGAACTCGAAAAATATGTTTTTTATGAAATGCCTCTCCGTCTATTTTTCATTTGGGCAATATCTCCAGAATTAATGCACGGAATTAAATAAAAAATTATATTCAGATATTCCCTGTTATAAATTGGAGCTGATTAGTGTTTGGTTTAAATCGCTCAGCAAATATGCAGCATTATTTAACATTTCTCCAATCTAAACTAATGACCAAATTTTCATTAAACTTCTGAATCGGTGATTGCTTGACATGAAATGACTTTTTATATTTTGTTGTAAATCGCTAAACAGGTGGTGCTGCATGCTGCTTTTTGTGCTATTTTTGCAATAGCTCTACCATCAGAATTAATCCATGTAATTTCTTCAAACTTCAGATTCGGTTTTTTTTTTAAGTTTTGTTATAAATCGCTCAGGAGGTGGGTCTTCTATGCTGCATTTTAAGATTTCCTTAATAGCTCTATCTCAAAAATGAATGGATAAATTTCCATCAAGATTCATATTCGATTGGTCTTTTACATGAATTGATGCTGTTTATATTTTGTTGGAAATAGCTATGAACAGATGCAGCTACCATATTGCATTTGTTACGATTACTGTAATAGCTGTATCTGAAAAACTAATGTACGGATTTTCATCAAACTTCAGATTCAGTTATACCTGGACATGTATTGGTTTTATATGCATTTTTTTGTCAATTACTCAATACAGAAGACATGTGCCATGGACAGAAGGCGAATCCTTGGCGAGAACTAGAAAACTACATTGATGATCTGAGATTTACAAATGGAACACACATTGAAATTTTATAACATATGTATTATAATTTTTTTTTTACTTTATAACTGTACTTACAATGTATCCCGAAACCATATATTTAATCAATCATAAATAAATCAAACATATTGAGCGAATTCCAATATATAAGTAAAAACTTATAACGCACAAATACATATTAATATGAGCAATTATTAGCCAATACTCGAGCTTATAATCCATGGATTCTTCGAACCCACTTTAATATATATACTTTTTCGCACTAAGCAAGATCATAAAAAAATCGTCAAAACAGCTTTTTTGTGACATGTTTTCATGTATTTGTGAATTAAAATGTTATTAAAATTGTTTGCTTATATAGGACTAATTATAATAGTTTTCAAACACTAAACATTTATTATCAGAACAAGACTTTGTACTCACTCAAATGATGTAACAACATTAAGTAAAATATTAAGAAATTTTGCTGTGTCTTTTTTGGTAATACAAATAAAACACATTTTTCTAAATCTAAACCGTTTTGAAAACAAAACATACTCCTAAATCTCAATTCTAAATAGCGACATCACTCTAATACATGAAAATTAAATTTTAAATACATATTAAAGTCCATCATATTACAGTTTCGTTCAAAACATTACAGTCAATTGTATGTTATTCTAACCTTTTTTTTAATCACTACAGCGCTTTAATATCGATTTATCTTGTTCCTTGTAATAATATCAAGACTTCAAAGTGAGTACGCATTGCGTTCAACATGAAAGTAAACTCCCAGCGTCTTTTGATTAAAAATAACTCGTAATAGAAGAATACGACTTTGTGAATTCGTGAATCAATAACGAAGACTCGGTGATTTCATTAAATGACAATAGCGTTGTATAGGTTTTAGAATGATAAATGTCTCGGCATTGTTTACCTTCTAAAAGTATTGACAGAGTGCAAATATCGCTTTAGGCGGTGCATTGTAAATGGAAAAAAAACATTCCAGTTAAGAATTATATTTTTGTGCAATTTCTATGAAAGGATCAACTTTATTAGTCATGTAGTTTTAAATAAAATAAATATTGATGCTATTCCTATCACTCTTCCTTGAACGTGCATTATTGAGCGTTCCCTTTAAACATTTATATACTATAAACATATACTGGACAATTGCACCATAAAATTTAACTACTAAGAATGTATCTATTAAAAATACAAAATATTGCTCAATGGCGCACAAAACAAGAACTTTATTATGAACTTGTACAATTAAAATAAAATAAAATATCAACGTTTCGCGCCGTTTCTGCGGCCGTCTTCAGGAAAATATGATATTGAAATGACTAAAAGTTTGCTTCCCGATCCAGAAATAATATTTCTAATGAAATAAAATCGAAATCACATTTATATAGTGTTGTTACCTTTCGTGCATAAAGAATAAATAATTGGATATTTTAAACATATAGAGACACGTCGCGGTTTTTGAAAGAAACTACCGTCGGTAGGTAAAATAAATTAATCTATAAGTTCTTCGGCTATAAATTTAAATCGAATTTCATTTTTATCACATAAAATGCTAGAGAAATTCATTGATAATATTATCCGCAACTTCCAGATTTACATAAGAGTTGAAACAAAAATGGACTTTATGATGTGTCCATATACGCCGATCAAAAAAAGCTAAATAGATGCAAAAATGCAACAAGACAAACATTTTAAAGATTAAAAGATTGAATATACATTATAAATTAAACATGAAAAAGGTAATATTTTTTAAACTTTGCTTTTATCATTTAATATTAATATTAATTGACTATTTTACATTGATAAATGAATTTCGAAATACAAAAAAAGATAAAACATTGTTTCATTTTTTCTTTCATGTTGTCCAATAAAAAATTACAAAGAATAATATAATTTTTATAGTAAATTCTTCACTTGTGCCTTTCACAAAAGTAAAAATAAACAGCGAATATTTTGCTTACATATGTCTATTTACAATATTTTTCAAAGAATAAACATTTATTCTTAGGACAAGAGCAGACTCAAATTATATAACAACGTTCTGTAAAGCTTTCAAAGATTTTGCTGCATGCGTTTTGATATTTCTTAATATAAATAAAACATATTTTTTAAAACTAAATCATTTTAAATCAAAATATACTTCTAAATCCCATTTCTAAATAACGACATCGCTCAAATACACGAAAATGAAATTTTCAAAGCGTCATTATACTAAAGTTTCGTCCAAAGCATTACTTCGCTTTACAGTCGATTGTGTATTATTCTAACCTTTTTATCTCTACAAATCTTTAATATCGATTTATCGTGTTCTTTTGTAATGATTTCAAAACTTCAAAGTGGAGACGAACGTTTTTTGACATGAAATTAAACTCCCAGCGTCTTTTGATTGTAAATAACTGGCAATAAAGGAATACGCCTTTGTGAATTCGAGAACGGATAACGAAGACTCTGATTTCATTAAATGACAATAGCGTTGTATAGATTTTAGAATGAAAAGCCTCTTAGTATTGTTTACCTTCTAAAAGCATCGACAAATTGCAAACATTACTGTAGGCGGTGCATTGTAAGTGAAAGAATCGATTCCTTTTAAGAATTATATTTTTGTGTGATATTTGTGAAATGTTGCTTTACCATTAATGTCATTTTGAATAAAATAAATATCGATACCATTCCATTCCCATCTTGAACGTGCATTATTGAGCGCCTCTTTTAAACATTTATATGTTGTTGCAACCTATCGTGAATAAAGAATAAATAACTGCATGTATTAAACACACATAAAGACAGATGAGGATTTTCGAAAATATGTGTCATGTTTTTATGTATTTGTGCGTTAAAATACCGTAAAAATTGTTGTTTATATATTTGTAATGATAATGGATTTCGAACAATAAACGTTTATTATCAGGACAAGACTTTTGGCTCACTCAAATTATATAATAACTTTATATAAAATATTAAAAAATAAAAATATAAAATATAAAATATATAAAATAATATAAAATAATATATAATATATAATAATATATATATAATATATATATATATATATAATGATAATATATAATATATAAAATAATACATAAATATAAATATAAAAATATAAAATATAAAATATTTTTTTATACAAATAAAACAAATTTTTAAAATCTAAACATCTTAAATCTAAATCTTTGAAATCAAAACATACATCTAAATCCCAAATCTAAACTACGACATCACTCCAATACAAGAAAATGAAATTTTCAAAACGTCATTATATTAAAGTTTTGTTCAAAGCATTACATCGCTTTACGGTCCATTGTATATCATTCTAACATTTTTATCTCTAACAACACTTTAATATCGGTTTATTATTGTTTTTTGTAATAATTTCAAAACTTCTAAGTGAGGAGGTATCGCATTCGACATCAAAGTGAACTCCCAGTGTCTTTTGATTGGGGATAGTTGGTTATAGAAGAATACGTCGTTGTGAATGAATAACGAAGACTCTGTTATTTCATTAACTCCTTCGCGACGAAATTTTTAATTTATTGTCACCGGTTTTTAAAAACAGAAATTTGTGGAAATAAATCGAAAAAATGCTCCGATTAACCCTTTCCGGCGCACTACTCTTTAAAGTTGGATTTTAAAGAAAAGAAAAATTAGGCAATCTAGTTAGGCCTAGAGGAGTACACAATTATAATTTTGTAAAGATTGCACACACCATTTTAATTTTACAGCTGTTGCCGAAGTGGTAACCTCCCATAAGTAAAACATTGATAAGCGCAGTGAGAAGAGCATTGCTGTGAAGCGCGTGTTAGAGTAAAATATTTTACCTATTATTTAAAAACAGTAGAATATCACCTGTGTGGTGCTGCGATCTAGAACTCATAAGAAAGGTTTAAAGAAGCCCTTAGAGTAGTTTTTGAAATATTCACGAAGTTTTTATGTCTCTAAACAGGGAGAACTTTAGGTGTTGCCGACCCGGCAACACTGCGCCGGAAAGGGTTAAATAAGACTAATTTTACAGTAAAATTTTACTGGTGGGGATAAACAAGGATGCTTTAGACTTTTTGTGGCACGTATACATGTCGCTCGTCTCTAAGGGGTTAAATGAAAATAGCTGTAGCATAGATTTTAGAATGAAAAATCTCTTAGTATTGTTTACAATGCTAAGTCAATATAAAATGTCAATGTAATAAATATCAATATATTAAAGTTTCATAAGCATTGCTTCGTTTTACAGTCGATTGTGTATTATTCTATCATTTTTATCGCTACAAAGCTTTAATATCCATTTATCGTGTTCTTGTAAATAATTTCAAGACTTCAAAGTGGGGACGCACCGCGTTCGACATCAAAGTAAACTCCCAGCGTCTTTTGATTGGAAATTACTGGTAAAGGAGAATACGTCTTTGTGAATTCGTGAATCAGTAACAAAGACTCGGTGATTTCATTCAATGACAATAGCGGTATATAGATTTTAGAATGAAAAATCCTCTTAGTATTGTTTACTTTCTATAAGCACTCATAAAGTACAAACATTGCTATAGGCGGTACAAAGATGATTTACAACTGAGTTTTTAGCAATGTGAAAATTGTCACGTATTTAATGTTCAGTAATGTTTGGAAAAAACCTGAAAATTAATTACAAATTCAAATTATAAGACGAATTTATTTTGAATGAGATGATTTAACTTACGCACAAGATTTTATTTAAGGGGGGTCAGACACATATTAAAATAATTTTTATTGATTGAAGTTTTAATTATTCTGTTAAAATTTTGAATTATTTTCTGATGGTTAACACAGTTTCTTGTAAAAAAATCATTAGATAAAATTTCTCATTTTTTAAAATTATTTAAAAATTTGCTTTTCCTAATTTTTCTTGTTTTATAATCGATTGTGTATCATTCTAACCTTTTTATCTCTACAACGCTTCAATATCCATTCATCGTGTTCTTTGTAATGATTTCAAAACTTCAAAAGGAGGACGACATCAAAGTAAGCTCCCAGCGTCTTTTGATTGGAAACAACTGGTTAAAAGAAGAATACACCTTTGTGATTTCGTGTACCAATAACGAAGACTCGATGATTTCATTTAAATGACAATAGCGGTCATATATATTTTAGAATGAAACATCTCTTAGTATTGTTTACTTTGTGAAAGCATTGACGCAAAGTGCAAACAACGCTGTAGGCGGTGCAATGTAAATGAAAGAATACATTCCTTTTAAGAATTATATTTTTGTGCAATTTGTATGAAAAGAGCTACTTTATCAGCAATGTCATTTTAAATAAAATAAATATCGATAACATTCCATACTTTCTTATATATATATATATATATATATATATATATATATATATATATATATATGTAGAGATAGATGGGGATTTTTGAAAATGTGTGTCATGTTTTTAGGTACTTATGCGTAATGCTATTAAAAGTTTTGCTTATATATAATTACTTATAATAAATTTTGAATAATAAAAATTTATTATCAGGACAAATCTTTGTACTCACTCAAATTACATATAATGTATCAAATAAATCTCTGAAATAAATTTGTGTAAAATTTTAAGATATTTTATTGTATGCGTGTTTTGATGTTTTTTAATACAAACAAAAAACAATTTTTAAAATCTAAATAGTTTTGAAATTAAAGCACACTTGAAAATCCCAATTCCAAATAACGACTAGAAAAAGAAATTTTTAAAACATCATTATATTAAAGTTTTGTTCAAAGCATTATTTCAATTTACAGTCGATTGTCTATTATTCTAATCTTTTTATTTCTATGATACTTTAATATCGATTTATCTTTTCTTTGTCATAATTTCAAGACCTTCAAAGTGAGGACGTATTGTTTTCGACATCAAAGTAAACTCCAGCGTCTTTTGATTGGAAATAACTGGTAATGGAAGAATCCGTCTTTGTGAATTCGTGAATCAATAACGAAGACTCGGTGATTTCATTCAATGACAATAGCGGTAATATAAATTTTAGAATGAAAAATCTCTTCGTATTGTTTATATTCTAAAAGACATTGACAAATAGCAAACATCGCTGTAGGCGGTACAATGTAAATGAAAGAATACATTCCTTTTAAGAATTATATTTTTGTGCAATTTGTATGAAAGGGTGTGCTTTATCAGTAATGTCATTTTAAATAAAATAAATATTGATATCATTCCATTCCTCCTTGAATGTGTATTATTGAATGATCCGTTTAAACATTTATATGTTGTTGGAACCTTTCGTGCATATAGAATAAATAACTGCATACCATAATAAAAAAAATATTGCCCAGTTAAACTGATGGCATTAAGCTCACAGTTTACGCATACCAATTGTAAATTTCAGCCTTATATTTTCAAAGGTTAATTTCGTTCGAAAAACAATTTAAGCGGTGAATGGGACAGTTCCCTCCATTTCCCCGTTTAATACTTAATCATTAAAACTCTTAAACTCATCATGAATATGCTTTATCATATAAAAAATCTATATCCAAAATTCAGAGCAACATTTACCTAAATTAAGAGGGGTAATCTCACTGATCCTCCATTTATAATTATCCAATGAATTCTCAAAACCAATCAGGGAAGCGACTTATCTGAATGAACCTATATCCAAAATTTGAAGCAAATTGGTAAATTCTGCGTGAAAAACCCATTTATATAAATCAAGGGGAGGGGCATTACCCCCCGTTTCCCCTCTTTACATTTATCCAATGAACACCCAATACTAGTCCCGGAAGCGCCTAATCATAATGATCTTATATCTAAATTTTCGACAAAAACTGATAATTCTGCATGAAAAATCCATTTATGTAAATTAAGGGGAGAGGCATTACCCCCCCGTCCCCCCCTTATCCATATCGAATGAACTCCAAAAACTAATCAGGGAAGCGCCTTATCCGAATATACATATATCCAAAATTTCAAGGGAATTGGATATTTTTATCATGAGTTATCACGTTACGCACATACACACGTACATACAGAACCGACGGGCGCATAAGCTCTCAGGCTTTGATAGCATGTGAGCTAAAAACACATAGACGCATGAGGTTTTTTTGAAAACAACTTCGATGAATAAATCGAGTTATAAGAAATTCGTTGAATTTTTTAGTTCTTCCAATATAAATTTAAGTATAATTTCGATTCTTTTATCCCCCGAAATGCTAGAAAAAACTCATCCGAAATATTGTCTGTTAACTTGCAAAATTATATAAGAGTTAAAACAAAAACAAACTTTATGATGCATGCATTAATGCTGGTCAAAAAATGAAAAAAGGCTGGGAAAATGCAACAATGAAACGTTTTAAAGTAAAAAGGTAAAACAAAAAAAAACTTCTAAAATCATAAAAATTTAAGAAGAATTTTCTTGTGAAGTCTTTGAATATAAGCTTTGTACGTTCTATATTTTGGTAAATTATGGATTCTGATGAATCAATCATTTCTGATAACTAATAATATTTTTTCAATTTCACTTTTACAGCTTATTATTAATTAATTTGCGATTTGGCATTGACAAATCAATTTAAAAATGTTCCACTTTTAATTTTCTGTAAATGAAAAACATATATATTTAATAAATATATATAAAATACAAAAACATATATATTTTTCAATAAATTCCTTCGCTTGCGCTTTTTACAAGGATAAAAAACATTAAATGTTCCATAATTTAATTCAGTGGCTATATCAAATTAATGTATTTTTAACGGTGATGTTTTAGGGAAAAATAAGAACAGCCGAGGCAACAAATTTCTGTGAACACAAAGATGAACATTAAACATTTACAAAATTGTATTTCAAAAATTATATTGTTAATTCCTACCTTTTTTATCCAAGAACTACTCAATAGAAAACCTAAAATCGCATGGACCACAGAAGTAATGTAATAAATAAAAAATATTGGTTTATCTTTACATAGTTTCAAATTCAGTGTTTTCTGTTAAAACACACCTCTTCAAAGAATTTAATTCAAAATACAGTTAACATCGGTTATGATGTACTTTCAGAAGACCAGAAACATGGTAAATTATAACAGAAATATGTAATATGTAATACCATATAAAATGCAGTGCAAAACGTGAAAAGAAAATACTTATAAAATAGCACGCTCAACAACGGAGATTTTAAATAGAAATTTTATGAAAAAATACAACTCACATGTTTATTTAAAAAAAATAATCTGTAGTTTTTCTTTGCGGTATATTGATTAGATGACACGGTAAAAATTACATGACACGGTGATTAGATGACACGGAAGTAAATTTTATCACTCGTAGGTTATAAACGATGCAGATTGTAATTTGACCGTATAAGCTATAAATGATGTACTTATTGTTTAAAGTGCTCTATGCATTCGTAAATGAAAATAAAGAAAGATACATAAACTGGAATGATAAAGTAATAATATGTATATATATATATATATACATACATACACTCACTTCCGAAAGTTAATCACGGAGAGGAAAATGTTAATTTCCTGAAGTCAATCAGAATTGAAGAGGATGCAAAACGCTGCAGAGGTAGATTGAAGTATGCAAATATGTTAGGTAAGAGCCAATCGCGCTTTCATCTCAAGAAATATGCAGAAAGGGCAGTCTTATATGAAGCCAGCTTTATGAAGGGTTACAGAAGTTGGTTGTAAGTGCTGATAGTAAGTGTTTAAAACTTTCGCACAATTTGTTTTGAATACATACGTATTTCTATGATTTCCAGAAGACGAATGGAAGATTCTGAGTGCTGGCCTGCTGTAAGGCGTATTGAAGCAGGACAGTCGATCACAGAAGTTGCTCTTTTCTTCAGCGTTCATCATTCTGTAATTTTACATTTATGGAAACAATTTCAAACCATATTCGCCCAAGGGTTACAACTCCCGCGGAAGATCAATATATTTCTATTGTAGCCAAGCGGAATCGTAGAGCGACCTCCACAAGTGTAACATCTATGGTTACAGCGTCCACTGGTAAGGCGATATCTGCAGCTACTGTACACCGAAGATTATATATGAGTGGACTGTACGCCCGGCTACCTCGAGTTTGTGTTCCTCTATCCGTCCAATCAAGAGGAGCACGATTAAAGTGGAGACGGGATAGTCAATTGGACTGTGCCTGACTGGGACAATGTCATGTTTACTGATGAGTCAAGCTTTGCTCTGCAGACAGATGACAAGAGTATAAGAATATGATGTGAAGAAGGAACACGCGATCAGCCCCAAAACATCACCGAACATCACGCATTCCGAAGCGGAAGCATTATGGTGTGGGCAGGGATTTCATTAGAATACTGCACCGACTTGCACATCTTTAAACTGGGTTCTGTGTTGGCTGTCCGGTATCGAGATAAAGTTCTAGAACACATTGTGAGATTATACGCTGCAGAAGTTGACCCTCCTTTTGTTTTAATGACGATAACGCGCGTCCCCATAGAGACGGCATCGTCGATGACTTATTTGACGTCGTCGTTAATAACGTCAATGACTAATCGACGTCAATTTCCATCGTCGATGACTGATGGAAAATGAAGAGATTGCGCGTATGGCGTGGCCAGCATATTCGACCGACCTTAATCCCTTTAAAAATCTTTGGGATGCTCTCGGCCGTGCTGTATGTTTACGTTTCTCACCTCCAGCCACTCTTATTATGCTGGAAATTCTCTACAAGAAGAATGGCGATTGCTTATTTCTGCAGTGGTCGACCACCTAATTGAAAGCATGGTCACAAGGTGTAAACTTTGTATACAGTTGAGGGAGGATCACATACCCTATTAATTTCTTTTTTTAATTTTATGCTGTTTATTTTCACTTTATACATAATTCTGTTCAAGTTTCCAGTATGTCATTATCTGATAATTTAAAAAATTTTATATTGTTTTCATTTCTATATATAATTAATGATTTTGTTTTATGCATAAGTATATATGCTACTTTTCTGCCGAGTTTTATGTCAATCAAAGCAGTATTTGTTGATTTTTTTGCATTTTACATCTTCGTGCTTAACTTTTGAAAGTGAGTGTATAATGAAACTTCTTAACACAATATCTTCTCGATTAAGAAAGACAAGGATTGCCGGTAACTTTCTTTTCCCTTTCATGTGACAGTTTGTGTTTTTTTGCGCTTGAAGAAGAAAGACAAAGATCTTTCGAAAAATCTGTGTTATTTACTAATTTTATGGAGCTGAATTTTTTATTAATATTTTAAAAAAGATGTACAATTTTTTGGTTGAAAAAAAATTACTTTTTGAATCTTTTTTTTTCTATTGCTTATAGTCTGAAGTCTGTCAGTATACAATGGTTGTGCCAAATTGAAAAATCCTTTCGTTGTTATTAATTTGAGGGCAATGCGTAGCTCGCATAAACACGAAGATTTCGAGCATTGTAAAAAGATTTCAATCTCTTTAGATTCCAGGGTTAATTAGTTAATTAACTAATTTTAATTTTAATTATGGACTTATACAAGGTCCGACTATTAATTTCCAGGACTGACATATGCACGAGAACGAAAAGCTGGAAGATGACGTTATTGATTGCATATTAAGGAGTGTTTTCTTGCGCATGTGCAGTGCACTCGGCGCCATTCTGAAGTGAGTAGTTCTTATGGAAATACGCATTAAAACGTTGTTCTTAAATTCCTGTTGTCAAAGTGAAAGTGGAGCTAAGAATCAACATTAAATTTTGCTTAAAATTGGGCAAGACAGCTGCGGAAACCTACAGGGGATTCTTAGCCCAGGATGGTGTCATAGAGATGTACCATTCACCATACTCTCCAGAACTACCATCCGTAGACTTTTTCTTGTTTTCTAAGCTGAAAAATTCGCTGAAAGGAACAATATTTCAGGATGTCAAAGCCATCAAGAAAACTGTAACGCCACTATTAAAGAGCATTCCAAAAGAAGACTTTAAAACTTCTTTCCGAAATTTGTACAGACGAGCACAAACGTGCATTACAGCTGATGAGTATGACTTCGAATCATATTAAATGGCTATGTGTTTAACCTTTTTTTCTTCTGAGTTATTCCATTAGTCCTGGAAATTAATATCCGGACCATGTATTAACAATCCCATAATTAAGAAAAATTGGACAGCTAAAAAAATAAATTTTTTGTACATAAAATTTATTATACATGGGGAAGCAAAAAATATTTTTTAGACAATTTCTTAGGATTTTTTAATTTAATTTTACATTTTTTGCATTGAAAATCATTAAAAAAAATTTATAAATATACATTTAATAATTTTTTATACATAAATGGACTCTACAAATGATATGTTAAAGTACAGTAAAATTATTTATGTTTTCATTTTCGTACTTTTTCTACGAGGTGGATTTAGACAATCTTATATCTAGTCTTATATTTCATATCTACGCTTATAATTATATACAGAACTTATTTGCAGACGACTCTGGTGGGATATCGTATCGCTTCCTAATTGATGTGAATTAAACATTAAGCAACCCATCCACCTTGAGTCACGTCATCATTTTTAAAAAAGTTCTTCAAATGAAAAAAAAAAGAACTAAAATCTTTAATTCATATTTTAGAAGGAAGAGGGGACTAAAAAATACACTTCTTCCGATCTTCTACAGGCAAATCTACCCATAAGTAAGAATTCCAGAATTACATTTTTCATCCGTCATTTCAAGATTAAAGGAATATCTGCTTACATAATTAAACTAGCAGGATATGCCAATCCCAAAACTTCCTTATACCTTATTTATATATCATAACATTTTAAACAATAGGTACACATGTTAATAATTTAATATTATTACATGTTAATACTTTATATGTGTTAATTTAATACTATACAAACTTTTATTTTCATCTCAAATTTCTGCTTCAATCTATAAATCGGTGTAGAAAGGAGTTAATATGGATCATGATATTTATAAAAATCAATAATTTTCATTTTTTCTGTTATTCAAGATTACCGACTAAGCAGGACTCAAGTTCAAGTCTCTGCACGAGCCGATGGACAATAAAACGATGAAAAATTGAGAAAATGATACAAAAAACGCTGTCACAATGCTGTATTCCCACAGAATATTTCCAAATTCAGGGAAGATATGCTGGATATAGCCAAAATTTTCGGTACAGTTCTGTACGTAAATTTCGGTCAGTACAACATTGAAAATGGCACAAAAATCGCTATAGCAGCGCCCCCTTCCGTCTGATTTTTTTTCAAATTCAGGGAGGACCAACTAGCCATAGCTTAAAGTTACACATAAAATTGGGTTCAATTCTATGCGTAAAATGATACACTTTTCGATGGTACAATATTGAAAACAATACAAAAATTGCTATTAAAGCTATTATAACGCCCCTTTTTGGTGAAATATTTCAAATTTGAAGGAAGACTGGCTTGCTTGAAGCCAAACACATTAAAAAATGGTTAATTTTTTATGTATATCTTTATACACTTTTCGATTGTATAATGGAGACATACGGACGCACAGACACACAAATATTTTGAAAAAACATGTTTTTTGGAATTTCTGACACCTAAAGCGGGTAAATCAGTGGAAAACCAGAAGTCGTAAAACATTTCGATTACAATACTTTCTTCTGTTGAAGATAGATGAAAATAAAATAGTGTTGACTGCAAAGTCTCGCAATGAATTTTTTTTCAATTTAAATGCTATAAATGCTGTTTATTATGGACACGTAACTACATTAATATCAATATCGCGACCCTATTAGATCATAGAGTACTATTCAAAATTTCTTGTCATAAGTCATCCTTTTTTTCAAGTAATAAATGTTACAAATATTGTGGATTTTCCAGAGCAAAAAAAGACGAAATTTCAATGACATTTTTCTCATATATGATTCTTAGAAATGAAAAAAACTTTAAATATTCAGAGCGTTTGCAGACATTTGTAATATATTTCGTTTTGATAAATGACTTAACTTATTATAGAATAAATACAGCAATTCATCAGAATTATTAAAGTGATGTATAAGATGCTTTTGGAATAAATTATGTAATTTAAACATTACATATGTGTGTAATATTACGTATGATATGAAATATGTCGTAACTGTTCTTATTACAAAGTAAAATTTGAAGCGCAAAAAATGATTTTATAAAACTAACATTTATAAGACATTTCTTCAATCTTAAAAAAAGCAAACTCACATAAATATATCTTACCGACAAATATCTTATTTTTTTAAAGAAGTTCTTGTGCGTACATTAAATTATCTCATTCAAAATATATTTTTCTTGTAGGCATAATTTTAATTAATTTTTTAATTTTCAGTTGTGAAATCTTGCTCAAAATCACTGAATATTAATTTTGTAAAAATTTTCACATTGCTAATCGTGTGTAAACCAACATATTATACAAAAAATTTAAAAGACCAGAATCGAACCTGGATTCCTGTAATAACGCTTCTACTGGTTTCATCTTGTGGGGCCTGCCGTAAAGCAAATTTGCATCCGTCGTTCCATGGCAATGGGTCACTGGTCTCGGCGTCCCTGTGGGCGTCGTCATCCTGGGGCTCGTCATGGTTCAATGGGTGCAAATCCCAGGTGTCCGACTCGCCTCTGAGATTCCTCAGTGGGCAGGGGAGCTGTCGTACTCGACCGCTTCATCAGACTTGGGAACGTGGCTGGCCTCCGGGCTGGCTACTAGACCGTAGGTGTCGTGAAGGTGAGGTGTGCGGATGGGGACCCGGAGTAGTAGCCGCATGCGGTTTGCGAATCCCGGCCCCAGTCGATGCCCCTCACTGGATGACGCCGCAAGGGCCTGACAGGGCCTAGAGACGGGATGGTGGATCTCTATCATTACCCTTAAGCTACGAGGATGAGATTCCACTCTCAATTTTTCGTTGTTAAATTCTTTAAGAGCAATTATTTATTTATTTTTAATGAGATATAAAAATTATTCGATATAAAATTAATCATTTATACATTCTAATAGAAAATAAAAAGAAATATACATTACTACATAATTTCAGTGAATTTAAATAATGTATTTTTCGTAAAGCGTAAATTTCATATTAAAGTAAAGTTTAATTTTTAAATATACTTTAAAAACTTTACATATTTTAAGAAAATGTTTTTATTATAGCGACAATGAAACAAATGAACATGAAATATTAAAGAAGTACATATCCTTAATTCCACAAACGGTGAACAAAAACACTCACTGACGTTGAGGAAGTGCGGGGAAATTTGCTTTTACAGTTACTCTAACAAATTTTTAAATTTGAACATTCAACTTAATTAGCTACAAAACCAAAGAGTTATTCTTTCAATCTTTACTTTGATGAAGTTTCTCCAACTAATGAACTCCTTTGGAAAAGACAAGTTGTGCTCTCAATTACTACTCATATTTAAAATGGTACTTGTCGATAAGCAAATAAAATACCTCCTTAAATTAATTAACTTAATAATGTTATTTTGCAGCCAAATATTTTCAAAGGTGTTTTTAAATATTTTCAAAATTATTTTACTCAAATCCAAAATTAGTGAAATAAATACTATTTAAATTAAACTAATTAAATTAATTAACAATCAATTTAATTATACTAATTATGAAATATAATTTAACTACAATTATCCTTGTTATTGGTTTTAACTTATCAATAAAACATATAATTACCTAAATAATGTACTCTGATTTCATATTTGAAAGATAAATGTTTCGAAAATAAATTCGCTGCATTGATAACTCTTTTTATCGAATCTTTATTGCTTTATTAATCCCATTTGTAATTTAATGTCATTTAAAGCATACTAACTTAAAAAAAAATGGAAGCGTGTTTGACAAATTTTGTTTTCCCGGTGAAAATGAAGTAGACAGTTAAGAGAAAGTTAACGTTAAACCTGCTGGCGCATTCTTGGTTGGTTATTGTTTATGTCAGCCAATTATCAAGCCAATTATCAGCCATTACGAGGGGTATGGATCCTAGAGTGTTGTGTTGGGGGAGGGGGGGAGTGCCCCGCGTGGGAATATTTCTAAGGTAAGGGTCATTCTATGGTAACTTAAATTACATTTAGAACTATTTTCAATAATTTTATTAATATAACATACACACACAAAAAAAAATATTTATATATAAAACTGACATGGTTTGCTAATTAAACTTATTCAATGCCTAATTTAGATGAAAATTGCTTAATTTTAATGTTATTTCTTTAATTTTGGTATCTTTACTATGGTAACTGCCATTACTGAAAAAGGTGGAACTTTCTATAACACAAGAAGGAAAGATGGTTTTATTCAAAAGAGTTCCAATCCTATTTTTCCAAATAGAAAAAAGAAAAAATAATAATAACAATGCTGTAAATGTACAAAGTGAACATAATTACAGAACTCCTCCTGACCCTATACCAAAACTGACTGCTAAAAAAATGTCTTCATGCTTTTTTTTTTTTTTTTTCATAGCTCTAACATCGAAAATAACATTATCAATGCGGACAGGCTATAATTTTTTTTTTACTCTTGTTGAGGATTTTCTGTACTGAATAAGTTAGGAATTTTTTGTTCTTTTTATCTTTTAAGATAAATTATAAATTATAAAAAATTCAACGTCCACATATATCGACAAAGAACGTGAAAAAGTTAATAAAAGTTTGTAGAAAATTCTAAAATTTTAAGTATTGATTGAGCTTTTAATATTGCAGTTATAGTAATACTAGAATAATGCTCAACCTAAATGGCTTAACACTCAAATTTTTACAATTTCCTCCTAGGCGAATTATTCTACATAATAATGCGTAACATTTTACGGTAATTTTTTTCTAGAATGCCAATATTAATGTCTACTTATTAATTTTTTTGCAATTAATTTATAATTAATTTATTAATTTAAAATTATGCTTGTACAGAATGACTAAAACAATATTAAACTAATGCCGCTAAGTATTTTAAAATGCTGACTTCCTTTAAGAAAATTGTAAAGAATATTCAATAACTGAATACAGAAAAAATAGGTAATAATGTTGGAATATGTTCAGCTAGGTAAAGTATATTTAAAATATCTTGCTAAGCAAAATATTATACGAAAATAAACATACCATTTTCCTATGTTAAACATTTTATAGATTAAGAGTTTTATTCCGTCATTAATTTCTGAAAATTCCCAAGATAAGAATACAATTATGCATTTGTGAAATGGAAATCCTGATCTCCCGGGAAACACCAAAATGATAAGGATTCATGACTATAATGGTTGAGGATTTAATATCGCATCTCTGGTACATAAAATTGAAATTCTGCTATTCCAACATTACATAACCATGTTTGGAATAAGTCCCTAGGGCTCTAATTTAATGAATAAACTTACCTTTTTCCCAACGGATCATATGAAATCCTTCCCAACATCTGCAGAATTCGTAGTTCCAAGAAATCAAAATAAATTGCGACTTGTGTATTTCATTCTCGTTTACTGTAGTGAAAAATAAGTTTAAACGATTCAGAAAATGCACGTCAAACGTAACAAATGAGGTGCGTTCGTACTATAACATATACAGGGTGTTTCACAAAGCACCCCTAACTTTAAAAATCTATAACTCGGAAACGGTGATAGATAGAAACATGAAACCAGTGGTGTATTTATTAAAAAAATCGTAAGAATCTTATACATAAATCAGAAAATTTAGCTAAAAATAGCGCTCATAGATGGCGCTGAGAGCGTAAAGATCTTTTAAAAAGAATTCAGAAGCATTGAACAATCAGCCTTCGAAATCCCACTCCATATGCCTCAGTCTCCTTCAAATCTCGGCGACGCGATCATCGTCCCAGAACAAACGCTATATCTCTGCGTTTTCTTTGCGTAATTTTTTTTTCCAAGCACCTTCGTCGTTCCAAGCCCAAGCTCGCACTCTCATTGGTTGTTGCTCTCGGCACTGTTTTCATGTAATTCGGCGATAATCGTACTTGGCGTAGCGATAGATGCTTCCGTCGAGTTTGATTTCCTTCCGAACCGAGTACAAAGTAACTTTTCTCTTGCAGCATTGGATTGGATGGAACGTTTCTTACTGAAAGCCTAAATTTTCAGATTTATGTATAAGATTCTTACTTTTTTTTAAAATAAACACACCACTGGTGTTATGTTTCTATCTATCACCGTTTCCGAGTTATACATTTTTAAAGTTAGGGGTCCTTTGTGAAACACCCTGTATATGTTTTTAAATATACAGTACTTCGGATACAGTACAATATCCAAAATCTTTTGTATGTCTCGATCAATACTGCTTTCTATTATACGGAAATTAAATTGTAGTAAACCTCAACAACGTATATCAATTTCATAAAAATGTGAAATAGTTTAATGTAATTAAGACGCACCTCAAACAATGTTTCCCCCTATACCATTATGCAATAGAATATTTTTCTGCGGCCCTATAAATTAATAACAAGTACTCTTCGCACCATAGATTTTACAGAAAAAACATTTCAGTATATATTCATAGATTCATTTGAGTTTTATTATGATTAAAAAAGTGCAACAACATTAAAATGAACTTGAAATTATTTTTCCCAAATGACCGTAATATAACAGAACACTTCTGATTGTCGCTGTAAATGAGCTATACTTCTAATTTTAACAAAATTTGAAATGACTCAACAAAATATTGTAATAATTATGTATTTTAAATTTCAAACGATTCGGTTGGGTAGTTTTTGCGTTGTTATATGCGGATAGACGGACGGACTAAACGACGACTTTAGGTGCTACGTATTTATTTAATTACGAGCGCATCTAAAAACGGACCAAAAAGATCATTTTGAACTGCTAATTTTACGCATGAATTTAACTTTCACAACACTTATAACAAACGTTATTGTCTTTTTGAAACTTATCATCACATAGTGTGGGGAAGTGGCAAAAAAAAAAAAAAAAAAAAAAAAAAAAAAAAAAAAACAACTTTATAATCAGTAAATTATAAACGGAGGGGGGGGGGGGGTTCGAACTTTCAAATTTGGACCACAAGGACATTCACCAAAACAAGTGAATGGTTCTGTTTATCCTCTTCAGACCCAAGGGTTTATTTATGTACTTTTCTTAATTTCAGTTACGGATTTATATTATCAAACCGATGCCTAAAAAAGATTGATCAGCAAAAAAAATTAGAATTTATTTTTTGTTGATAAAAATTAATGATACATCGGGACTCAAAAAAGACATTTTTTGACAATTTCTTTGGATTTTTTAATTTTATTATATTTTTTGCATTGTAAAAATACTGAAAAACATAAAATAAATATATATTTGGTAATTTTTCATTACTCATGGACTCTACAAATCATATCTTAACGCACAATAAAATTATTTGAGTTTTCATTTTTGTTCCTTTCGTACATTTTTGCCTCAAGCCAATTTTATATAACACGTAGCTTACTAAAAAAGAGCTATAACAAACAAATTACTATCTTGTTTAATTCTTCTATCTGTTAGGCCTCCATTTACACCAATTTCTCTTTTTTTTACATTATTTATATACGTGAAAAAAAATTGTAAAGATATGTATCCTATAAGATACATCAGGTCTGAAGAGGTTAAAAGAAATCCAAAAAAGAAATAAATAAATAAAACCAGCATAAACATTTTAAAAATGCAGTCCATAAATTAAAAATATAAAAAGGTAAATAAATAAATAAAATTTTAACAAAAATCGTCTTCGATACGAAAATTTGCTTATTTTCGGAGGCTGAATAAGACAAAATGTCATTATGTCTCATTGTCGTGCGATATGGATGTCGTTCATTGTTAGATATGAAGAAAAAACATGAAAAACAACTTTATGTATAATATATATAGCAAAAGCGTAGCCTGAAAATTCTAAAAATTATCATCATTGAATCCTCATGCATTTTCCTCATGTATTTTTCTAGATATTTAAAAAAAAAATCAAAAATCGCAAGGTAGTCTCATTAATATGACTGGACTGTGTATGTTGGAGATGCAGATTCATTGAGAAAGTTTACCAGCCAATAAAATTACACAAAACCTTAAAACCAGTCAATGTAAAAGATGAGGATTGAAAGATAAAGTTCATTCAACCAATAAATACGCCACAGGAAATCTCAGAAAACGGGCCATGCAAGCAGATTCAATGACCAAGTTTATTAGCAATAAAATTTCAGAAAATTTAGAGAACAACCAATAAGATAAAATGAATATAATCTGAAAACATGCATGTAATATTTATGAACAAGAGGTTTTTATATAATGTTTCATTAAAACCGATAACAGAAGAATAGCAAAATCGCAATTAACAATATTTTTAATGTTGAATTTTTATTTATTTATATTTCCTGTCGCAATTTTATTGGCTGCACGAAGTTTGCCTTTGAATCCGCTTGTCTTATATTGGCTGTTTCCAAGGACTTCCTGTAATTTGGCTGATAAACTTTGTCAGTGAATCCGTTTCTCTAATATATATTTCGACATTGTCTGAGCAATCATAATTTACACTGATGTTGGTATGCTGTGGCTACAATAACTAGTTTACAATAAAAACAAAATCTTTATGTGCTTTAAACGTAGTTTTTATTTATATTGCACTGCGCTCAAAAATGTCTCATTGTAATTTAAAGTTATAAATATTTAAAAAAAAAATCCTATAAATTCAAATTTAGTTAATTAGCAAAAACCGTTTAAAATTTACTAAATAATTCTGTAAATCTTCTAATGTAGTTTCAAAAATGCTTTGAAGATAAAATTTCATAAAATCATAATTTAGGACGTAAATAGTTAACCTGAAAGGTATTTTTTGCAGTTATCATGAGCAAAATCTAGAAAGGAATTGGGTAAATTTCCCGAGAATTAATAATTTTTTTAAAAATTTATACATTTGAAATCCATCATGTGCCAAAATATATTTATTCCTTTTTTAAAAGTTTCTACCTGACAATCAAAGCTAAACAGGTGTGTTAAATTAATTGCTGTACGACATTAGAAAATCCATTTATTATAATGCGAAACCCACATACCTAATTATCTAAATCTAATTTCACGCATTTCGAACATGAAATAAAACAATTCGCAAATAACGAAGGTGTCCAAAAATAGCATTTTTTTCACTAACCTAATTATTTAGCCTGTAACATAATTAAATAAGCAAGAGATAAAAAATATGTAAACAATCGTTTCCATTTTTTCACTGTGTAGATATTTATGCATAAATATTTTCTCGATACATTGTATGTAATTGAATGTATATGCTTAGGGATTTAATTATTCACACAAAATCTATTTTTTTTTAAGGATAACTTGACGTATCATTAATAGGCTCAGAAGAAAAATCACCGTATTATTTTATAAGAAAAACAATAAAAGTAATAATGATAATCAGCAATAACTAACAAAGAACAAAATTTGAAAAAGAAGCAAAATATAGATACACATGTTAAGAATTGATGATAAAGAACTGATATTTAGGGGAAAAAAAGGGTATTCAAAACTGTAAAGGTTGATAAGCGATTTTTGACATAAATATAGCCTGTATTATAGTTTTGTTTTACAATCCATTTTTTAGGAATGAAATTTTGATAGCCGATAACTGGAATATTAAACATTTAGAGAAAAAAAAATAACTAGCTGAAAACTTTTGCGCAGTTTTAATCAAAGTGCATTTTTTGAGAAAATGGCTGACAGGCACATGAAACGGAAATCGTTCAGTTTCGTATTTATTTATAACAGGATAATTCCATGAGCATATGTCGTGTAAGTCGCACACTACGATTTTTGATACCAGTATTTTAGAACGGAAAAATATGACTTATTTTATCAGCGGTATTTCATTAATTGAATAAGACTATGCAAACCTTTCAAAAATAACGGTGGCCAACAATTTAGCAGCTACAATTAATGTGACTTACACGACAAGTGTTCGTGGAAATACCCAACAGTCACATTATTTGCAATATAATGTACATTAGGAAAAAAAATGTAAACACCCGCTAATAACTCCTCAACGAAATATCGTAGAAGAAAGTTATTGATATCGAACGATTAGAAATAAAATCTATCTTTTAATGACGTACATGAATTTTGCCTAGAGAGCTATCCACTTGTTAAAACGAACTCATTTTTTTCTTCTATTTTTATGACAGTACCCAATTTTAACGACATATTTAATTTGTTTGGTTCAAACTATGCCAAGACACTAAATTTAAAGTAAATTGCATAATAAGCTTTTGAATTATAAACTTTCAAATTTTTAGTGCTTCTAATCTTAAATTACATTTTCAGATTTTTATTAATAACTCCTAAAATTATACTCCTAATGAGCTAATTTATCTAACAATAACACTAAAATATCGAAAAATAAATGTGTTGAATTTACAGTTTTTATGATATGAATAATGAAATTAACATTCCAGAAAATACTAATTACAACCTGCAGTTTTTTTATGAATTTATTAAGTCTTGCTTTATAGAAATCCAAAATGTTTAATTTTTCTTCCAAGTAGTTTTCAAACTATGCTTAAAAACGATAAAATGATGGTTTAAGGGCCTATCTACAATATAAGTCACTATTAATTTTGAAACTTCCTATACTATCCAGTAATCTAGCAGTTTTCATTGACTGCTTGAGTTAACCTACGACAAGTTGTCAAGAAGAGGGCTTCCTCGATCAATAATCAAGTACTGAACTTCAATTTCGATACATTTCTTAATATATGCTCGTTTAAAAATAATTTCTCGGAAACTTGTGGTACGAATTACATGACAATTTGTTTTTAGGCTAAATGAAGGCTAATTGATGCTGCTGTTATTTATGCTCTCAGAATTGGATCCTTACATTGAAAAAACAAAGTAAGGGTTTGTTTTTATATGTAAATAGCCCCCTACGCAAATTTGACATCCATCATTTCAAAGTAGACATTATTTCCAATCACTTTGTGCCAGTAACTTTCTTATACGATAACTTTTCGCAGAGTTAGTTGGAGATATTTACTTTTCATTCCCCACCACTATACATATAATAAACTAAAGCAAATTTCATAAAGCCAATGTTTTTGGTATTAGTAACATGATGCTTGTTAAGGTAATAGTGATATGGAACATTGCTTCAATATTGAGGTGTTTACATTTGTGAATAATTTGCGCAGCTATAAGAAAAAAAAAAGATTTTATATTTACTCTGACAATATATTTCATATCCGATATTTAAGGGTAGATAATTGAAAAAGTAATATCATATAAGATAATACATAGCTGTCAATCATATAAGGTAAATCATTATTTATAAGGCAATTCATAGGTAGCTGATATTTAAGGTTATTAATAAAGTAATTTATAGCTGATATTTATGGTTATTCTTAAGTTATTCCCAAGCTATTCTTAAACCGGCTGTTTCTCGTACTTACCTGATATATTTGTGTTCTAAAAAAGGTAATAAATTGTTAGGAGCAGAAAAAAACTCTAAAATTATTCAATTTATTCTATTTTTCAATAAAAATATCATTCTAAAAATACTACATGGTGACATTTTGTAACAAATTTCTAAACAAAATAGCGCGGAAAAAAATCAAGATTTTTTTTATGGAAAAAAGAAATTCGATTTCTTTCTTTTCGATTTCAAATAACTTTAATAAAAATACCAGGAAGTAACATACTTTTACGAACAAAAAAAAGTCTCTAAATGTGTCAGGGAATGTCATTTTATTGTATTAAGATTTTTTTAATGGGATTTAAGCAATAACTTTGCGTCTTAGAAGCTAATTCCAAGAAATACTATTTTTCCGAAATATCTAAACCAAATTTGACAGCTATATTTTTTTCTATTTTGTTTTATCACTGTATGCTATTTTTTAAATGAAAATCCTTCTTTGAAATTTTGTTTTATAGTAATTCTTTTCTTAATATGACAGACTAATTTCAGCAATCCACATTCTAATAAGTCGGACAATTTTAATCGCAATCGATATGCCAGAGCAATACCTGTTTTTTAATGGATATATTGCCCTAAATTCCAGAAAATTTTTCATTTTCACTGAGGGAAAGGGAATTTATGGGAATTTTTCATTAAAAAACGGGTATTGTACTGACTTCCGATAGCCAATACAATCTCAGTAAAATTGTCCTTCTTTATAGTGCATTTTCACAAAATAGATAGCTAATTAGAAATATATGACCATTTTGCTATTAACAGGATCTAGACTAAAATGAATAATTCTTAGTAGTAATGGTGATTCTAATAGTGTAGAAGTTTCTTCTTGCAGTTGTCACGAGACTAATCTAAAAATGAATCATAGTGCATTTATCGTACAGTAAGCACTCGAGATTAATAATGCATCTAAAACTTTATTTTAAATCCTTTTCTACTAAAACAATATTTATTGCCATTCAAAAAGTATTTTCTAAAAGAGGAAATATAAAGAAATGTGTTAAATTAATTTTTACATGACATTAGAAAATCCATTTATAATAATGGGGCATCCTCATACCTAATTAAATAAATCTAACCTCACGCATTGTTATCATGCAATAAAAAAAAAAAATCGTAGATAACGAAGGTAGCCAAAAATACACATTCCTCCCCTAACTGAGTTGTTCAGCATGTAACAGAATTAAAAAAGCAAGAAATAAATATGTAAGCAATTGTTTCGGTTTATTTTCTGTATGTGAAAATAATAATTTTCTCTATTTTCTCTTCTGCATTAATTTTTTTTTCTGGATGCAATATATGTAATTGAATGTATACTCCTATTAATTCAATTATTCTCGAATATCGTATCTTTAAAAAAAGATCATTTTACATATCTTTAATATTCTTAGATAAATAAAAACAGTAATGTTTTACAAAAAAGGTAAATGCAGTAATACTAGGAATCATCTATAAATAACCGCAGGCAAAAATGTCTGAAAGAGAAGTAATATTTATTTTGCCATTTTTTAAATAAATTCAGATATTAAAGAAAGGGTATATAAAGCCATAATTGTTGGATAACGATTTTCGACAAATTGAGCCATAATAATATCGTTTTCAAAAATAATAATCAAAATAATAATTTCATTTTGAATAACTTTTAGAACTAGTAAAAAGAATTACACAACACCGTATAGTTTTTAAATGCTTTTAATGAATGTTAAGTAGTTTTAGCAATAAAGCGGAAAGTATGGTTTTCAGCGGTATATATGTACTAAGTTAAAAGACAACAATTAATTTTATTATTACAATAGATATGCAAGGATAAAATAGCACCATTAATTTCATTTTTTACGACTGGTAGAGTTCATTGGCGCTGCCCGAGATCAGATAACTAAAATGGAATCCTAGAAAATGTATTTACATCTTTTTAAAATATAATACACAAACAAAACACTATAAATGCCAAATGACGCCCTTTTAATTTTTTGCTTAATGTTTATTTAACTCTTAGTTTTAGAATATAAAAATCATTCAATGCAATCAATAATTCAATCATTCAGTGCAATCTTCAATGCATTAAAAATGATTTTTGATTGCTCTATAATTAAATATTACAAAAAAATCATTAATAGAAGTATTTTTAAGACTTAGACTGTTTAAGACTTACCGATGTCAAATGATACACCGGTAGACAGTGTTAATGGTAGTGATGTCCAATTACATCCGGTTATATAGTGAGAGCAGCATTTAGTATTAAACACACATAAAATTAGCCTGTTATATAATATACAAGCCAAACTAGTATTAGTGCTTTATTGTTTCGCTAAACGGTAGCTGGATGTGGAAAAAAAATCTACACAGGTGAAATAAATTAAGAGAATTTTCATATTTTATCCAATTGCATGAAAAGAACTGAACTGAAGGAAAAACGACTGCTTTTAGATAAAAATGCAAATACGCAAACGTATACGTGTGTGTAGGCGGAGCCAGCAGAAGAACAGGCTTTATAAGTGCGTGGAAGTTAAGACGAATTGCGTTTGCAAGACACCTCGGCGAATTTATTGGTGTCATCTTGCAGCAATCGTTTAAATTAACATCGGAACAGTAAAAAGGAGTAACTACCAACGTTTAAATGACGGAATGAGGTGGCGAATTGTGGGAAGGCTATAGGTAGGCCAATCGCAACTCCAGATTTGCAGAGAGTAATTTAAGACCCAACGTCATGTGTAATCTATGCAAATAGTTCAAGGATACCGCTTGCATCGATAGAAAGCCTGGGCAAGGTCGTCAGAGAGCCACGACGACCAGAGAAGATCGCCATTTGTCCATTTTAGCGAGGCATAACAGAAGGGCTACAGCTTCTCAGCTCACTCGGTACCTGTATGCAGGCACAGCAATCCGTGTAACGAGAGTGATTGTTTCTAAAAGACTAAATGAAAGAGGGTTCTTTGCCAGAAGGCGGGTTGTTTGCGTCCCGTTCCCGTCCACGAACAGGAGAGTCTTATTAGAAAAAAATCGGGAAAGTTCCGGTTTAATTACTTTTACACTATTTGAATTTCTAATTTTGTCATTTTCAAGAAAAAAGTTTAGCGCAGGACCTGCTAATTTTGTTTTGAGAAACAAGACCTCCTGGTCATCTGTCCATTTTTGTATTTTTGCATAATTACTGACTACATCAAAGAAAAAATCCAAAGTGGTTGGATCCCCTTCATAGCAGGGTACTGAAATGTTAAAATTATTCTTTGATGATGTTATATTAAAAAAAACATATACTTATAACTACTTAAGCTTGTTCAAATATATCATAATCAATTACAACTAATAATAACATAAAATCAAATATATAATATGAAACACAAAAAGGAAATAAAGAAAAAAATATGTACATTACCTTTCTTCTAAGCTAAAAAAATTATAAGAAAAAAATAAATAAATTTCCCTTTTTTATGAAAAAAAATAACGAGAAACAAAAAAAAATGTTCTTTCCGAGTCTATGATGTAAATCATATGTTGTTGCAGCTAAGTTCCTTTTTGTTCAGCGTTCCTAAATTTGTTTGTTCCGAGAGGGGGGGGGGGGTAAAATTAACCACTATCAAATTAAATGTTTTCTCATACAAATGAAGACAACTTCCTTTTGTTGTTGTTGTTTTTTTTTCACTTGCAGAAAACACCTACACTCACTTTGGAATATTCTAAAATTCTACGTAGTACATTTACTAACCGCTAGTTATTAGCATAGCATCTAATTACATCTCGTATATTCGAACATAAAACAGCACCAGCAGGCACTATAAAACTTGAAATCACCATACTCCGAAAATGCTTCTTTACCGCACCACTTGGAGTTAGCAACATAATGCGCTGCATACAAGTCATATATTTTACGTCTCATTATTTCGTACGCACTTTCACAACTTCTCCAGAAAAAAAACCTTACACGGTACCAAGTTCTATGGTGGCAAAAAAATATAATAAAAAGCCACCTTTATGAGATTGGCCGAGATCGTGGTTCAATATTGTAGAGCACACCAGGTCCAATATTTTATATTTTTTTCTGGAAGGAAGTGATATAAGCATCTTTTGATAAAAGGAAAGTCAGTTCATAAACATCTTGACTAAACTGTCTTTATTATGCAGAACATGAAAAATATGAACATCTCAGAACACCTGGAATACAGCATATTTACCCAACGGAACTTTCACTAGCATTAAAAGAAACATCTTTCATTTTTAACAGCAACGAATTGTGCGGGTTGACTAGTCCGCGACAAAACGTAATCTGACTAAATTTTCACATTTTACAAACGCCAAGAGAAAGTCCCTTGGCATGCAACAGATTCCCAATCCGAGCAAAAAATGTACAGGTAAAAAGGACCTTTATATAATAAGCGATGGGAAAAATTTAAAATGAGTGTTGTCAAGAATACAACAATTATCTCCCGCGGCGAAAAACGCGCAACTCACAGCAACCCTAAACGAAAATTACACAATCGGTAACAAAATTGAGTTGTTTATACAAGACAAAATGAAATGATTGGGAAATAAAAATAGCAGTTATTTAAAACAGAAAAAAATATTTAATTCGTTTGATATTTAATCAACTGTAGACCAAGAAAGAAAAATCTAGAAATAGAATGATATTTTAAAACTAATTATCTGTTAATTATCGGTTAATTATCGTTATTATCTGTTTTTTATTTACTATTATTATTTTATATGCAATTAGAGACGAACACACAATAAAAATACCTATTAAAATGCTTTTCTTTTAAAATTACATTTTAAAAGAGGGGAGGGGGACTAACATTTGAAAAATTAATAGAAATATATATAATAGAATGTGTATTACATCACAGGTATTTCAATTTTTGTTTTGTTTTTTGTGTTTTTATCGTCTTCGTGAGTGTTAAATGTGTGAAATAAATTTAAAAAAGACAAGAATGAGTTTTCCTTGACTCCAACTTCTGCATTGATTAGTTAAGTTTCCCTGTTGTTCCCTTACAAGGGCGAATCCATCCATTCCATACAACCTGTAGAGATCCAAAACCTGTTTCAATCATCTAAATAAAACTATAGTAATTTGAAATGATAAGTTTGAATTGTTTATCTTAGACTAACAGGCGTAAAAGCCAATTCCAAAAGTATCTCAATATTTGACTTATATGAAAGAAAAGGCGAAAAAAGTGAATACTCGGTCAGCAGGAGACCAAAGACGGCTTAAATCGTTTTTTTCCCCACTACACACTGCTTCCGTGTTTTTGAAATCCCCACAAGTTGGAGAACAAGCCCGTATTAATATGTTTATAACTTCCAGGTTTCAATGTAATAAAGGCATGATATAAAAAGTTATATAATTTTTAATGCATTTTTAATGCATTGAACAATGATTCTTACTTTGAAGGATTGAACTCATATTCCAAACTAAGTTTTTTTATATAGTACCTGTGCCCAATATGGACACGCTAAGGAAAATGTATTTTTTTCACCCCCATGTACACGTCATAGGACTCCAAAAATATGTGACCACTATCCTTGGACTGTTGACTATCGTTATAAAAATTAGCGACCTTGTAAGTATTCTGGTTTCATTAAAATGACAAAAACAAAAAATGTTTACAAGTGTCCATATAAGGAACTACCTGTCCCTATTATGGACATGTATGTTCATATTAGAGACAGGTGGCTCCTTATTGATTTACTATACAGGGTGTATGGAAAAGTCACTCTTTCAATAGATTTTAAAGGAGAGGTAATAAAAAACTATAACTTAAAATTATTTCGGGGGAGGAGAGGACACAGTAAATAACTTCAGAACATGCATTTTAGAAGGGAGGGGCATTCTCGGTTATGGCCCTTCGAAGACACATGCAAAGAACCTCAGTCACTACTAAATATTATGAGGTAATATTGCTGGTTTTGCTTAGCTTTATCGCATATATCTGCAGAATTTTCATCAGTTATTACTCAGTCCTCACAGAATGGACAAATAAAAACTTCTTCATCATGGGCGGTAAGTCCCACACAGTCCACCTGGACATATCTGCCGCATGTGGTGCGTAGACGCATGTCTGCAACTGCATCAATACTGCATGAGAAGCAGTACCAGCTTTCCTTTGTTGAGGAAGTCATACCACTGGTCCCTTCGATTTCGCCAACAGATATCCTACTGAGGGGAGGCTTCTTTTGATTTCTCTACAAGGAATTTTCGGAGATTTTTTTTCCTTGGAGGATTGTTCAGATGGCATCTTGTTGGGCAAAGATTTTACCACTTTGATGCCTTTTTAAATTTATTGCCTGGCAACGTTGTTTCATCTTGGAGACATAAGGTGCCCATATTGAGAATTGGACGTAGTTTTACTCAATCTTGTAACAAATAAATAAGGAATATATTTTAAAGCAAAATATGCAATAGCAATCGAAAATATGTGTTATTAGCTTTCTAAAATACTCCACTTTTCAATATTTAATGTAATTTTACCATAACTAATAAAAATTTAAGCTCACAAGTAATTAAGATCAGTGCACCTCGAAACAACAAGTTTCCTTATAAATGGAGAAAAGCGCGCTTTTTTGCACTTTCCAGCCTTAATTATCGTTTCAACTGCTTTTCTTCGTGGACAATTTGAGTCAACTCTCGATAAAAATTATTACTTTTAAAAATATTAGGGGTGTCCATATTGAGAGCACTGTCCATATAGGGTGCAAGTACTTTACAATTGTTTTTGAAATTTTTTTTATAAAATTACGATTCTTTATTTGGTATCTGTCACTCGCACTTAAATAAAATAATGATAAAAATAAACGTTACGTTTCTCTATCAACTGAAAGAAGTCGGTTTTCTTAATGCACATTTTAAATTTAATGAAAAGAGCTTGTTTTGAAACCCTTTAACGTGATTAAACATTAATGTGTTTTTCAGAATTGATTACTCAACTCTTTGAAAGAAGTAATTACGTGACTCTTTGAAAGTCTGAGGTTCATGGTAGCGTTATATTCTTTCATCAAACGGAGCAAATTGGATCCATGAAATGTGAAATTACTTTCTAAAACTAACTGATTGCTACTGTTTCTAAGTTTAAATAACATGTTGTCTTTGAAGATACAAATTCAATAAAATTAAAAAAATATATATTATTTAAATATTTTAAGAAATTTATGCCTTGTGATAAATATACTCCTTTTAAAAGTTAAAAGGTGTAAAATTAAAATTAAAAAAAAGAAAAATACTTGTTTTAGATGGTTTGTTTCGGTTTTAAAACAAGCTATTTTGAAAATAAATAAATAACTATTTCGAAAGCCGTCGAATACTTAAAAGAACTGATTGACTCAATTTATGAAAAATAATTGCAATAACTAATTCATTTAATATTGGCTAGCATAACTCTTAAAACAAATATTATTTTTAACTAACGTTTGGAATTATAGAAAAAATTGAACTTTAATTCATATCCATAATCATTATCATATTCACTAATTTAAAATATTCACTATTTAGTCATATCCACTGTTTAAAAAATATTTTAATGTGATGACTAAACTCCTAAACTGGCTGCTCTAGAATAAATTTTGCAATTAAACATTCGCACTCTTCGTAATCTGAATGCCAGCGAAATCCAGGAGTTTACACTGAGTCGCATTCGTAGTTAAATATTTCATTTTATAAAAGAAATACTTTTTTTCACTTTTACTATGACATCATTTTCACTTATTGAAGCTCTCTGTGCGTTTCAGTCATAATATCATCGGAATGAAACAAAATATTGAAATGTTATGAATAAAAACGCGTTATTTAAAATTTTAACCTCATTTTTGTTCAAAAGTTTTAGCGTAATTGTTTTTAATTTTATTACAAAAATCGCGATCGTAACGATTGGGTAATTCCCATTGTCTTTCTTCTGTCTTCAACAATGGAAATAATTCGATTGCCACCCATGTGAAGAAATTCCATAAATAAACTCTTAAAATTAACCTCAAAATATAAAAATGAGATTATTAGTTCCGTTCGTAATTATGTATGTACGTAGCACCTATAGTTGTCGTTTAATCCGCCCGTCTCTCCGTCTATCCGCATATAGAAACGCAAAATCTACCTAACCGAATCATTTGAAGTTTAAAGTATATAAATATTACCTTATTTTGTCGAGTCATTTCGAGTTTTATCAAAATCGGATGCGCAGCTCAATGACAGGGAAAATCAAATTATTTTGTTACATGACGGCCAATGGAAAAAATAGATTCATGTACACTTTAATGATGTTACACTCTTTCGAATATAATAAAATTGGCATAAATCTTTGAAGTAGATATTAAAATATACATTCTGTACAATTTGAAAGTTTGAGGGGTATTTTAAGGATGTTACACTCCTTCGAACATGATGCAATTCGTATGCATCTATGAAATATATACTAAAATGTATATCTTGTATAATATGTGGTGAAAAAGATATTTTTTTATTAATAGCCAGGACCACACAAAAGTAGTTTATTACATAATGGTATAGGAGGGAATATTGTTGGGGAGGTGTTAACTTATATTAATCTACTTCGGATTTTATGAAATTACATTTTACCGATATGCATATCTGAAGTTTACTGTTAGTTAATTCCTGTAAAATAGAAAGCATTGAGTATTTACAGGAATCCACAAAAGATTTCGGATACTTTTTTTATATCCGAATTACAGTATATTTTAAAAAACTTCATTATAGCACAAACGCATCTTATTTGCTACGTCTGACGTGCATTTTCCAATTTGTTTTAAAAAACAGCGGTCACACCTATTTAAAAGGTGCCTTTCATTTAAAAAAATAATTATCATAATCAGTTTAGTAGAAATTTCATGCCCGATGAGTGAGTAAACACTAAACAGCCTTGTCTTAAATAAGCTCTTAAGGGTGCTTTCGATTTAAAAAATGATTTTCAGTTTAATTGATGATTAGAACATATTTTTATATTCCATTGTGAAATCTTTCCTGATGTTAATTTAAATATGACTCAGTAATTATAGTGAAGTAATAAACTATCATAATTATTGCATCATGCAGATAGTTTACTGTCTCTTTGTTTTTTTTTCTACAAATAGCTGCTAAAAATATTATTATAAATGTTTGAATGCAGAAAAAAGGTGGTTACATTTTTTTTTCTTTTTTCACAAAAACACTCTTTCTTGTGGTTGGACATTCTCTTTTCTTGATATACGGCTATACCTACTTGTCTTAAAAAGGACATTTTTAGCTCACAGGCTATCATAGCCTGAGAGCTTATGTGCCCGTCCGTTCTGTATGTACGTTCGTATGTTCGTGCGTAACGCGATAACTCATGATAAAAATATCGCATCCACTTGAAATTTTGTATGTAGGTATATCCTGACAAGGCGCTTCCCTGATTAGTTTCTGGAGTTCATTCGATATGTATAAGAGGGGGAACGGGGGGCTCATGCCCCTCCCCTTAATTGATATGAATGGGTTTTTCATGCAGAAATATTAGTTTTTGTTCAAAATTTACACATAGGATCGTTCTGATGAAGCGATTCCGTGACTGTTATTAGGTGTTCATTGAATAAGTATAAATAGGGGGAACAGGGGTTCTAATGCCCCCCCCCTTAATTTATATAAATGGGTTTTTCAAGCAGAATTTTCAGATTTCGTTCAAATCTCTGAATAGTTTTGGAAGTTTAATGGTTAAGTATAAAAGAGGGGGATAACTCATCTTAAATTATATAACTGCTAAATGGGTTTTTATTAAGAATTATCCGATTTGCTCTGAATTTTGGATGCAGATTTTTTATATGATAAAGCATGTCCTTGATAGTTTAGGAGATTCAATGATTAAGTATAAAAAAGGGGAAAGGGGAGAGCTGTTTCCCCTTCTTTATTTTTTTTCGAACGGAATTAACCCTTGAAAATATAAGGCTTTAATGTAAATTTAGTATTTGTAGCCTGTGAGCTCAATGCCATCAGTTTAACTGGGCAGTATTCTTTTTTATTCAGTTTTATTTTATGATTGATTTACTTGCACTTTTCAAAGCTAATTATGAACTTACATTCAAAAACTAATGTGGAAGGATTTTGCTGAGGGTTTGATAAAGATTACGAAGAACGACGGTGGCAAGATTAGGAATCAAAGACAGTCTCTTACATATTTTATGTGTGTATGCAAATGATATATTATATTTACAGATATATATACAACAGAGTTTTCCCAATTTATTCCCAAAACGACACAACATGAAACATATACAATAACAATACAAGATATAACAATAACAAGAACATAAAACAATTTAAATATGCATTTAAATAAAAGTAGATTTATAAGTATCCTTTAAAAAATATAAATAAAAAAGAAATGATTAATGAGAATTTCTAAGAATATTTTTGTTCTAAATAAAATAAAAATCATGCATAAAAAAATCTATGTTTAAAATTTTGCAGGCTGTTATTTGAAACGGTTAAATGTATCATTTTGCTTTATTAACAAATTAAATATATTCTGACACATCAACAGTAGATTAAAAAAATTAATATTATAACAAATACAAATAGAACAAGTTGGAAATTGCAAGTAAAGCGTAGCAAATGAGGTGCGTTCGTTGATAACGAAGTTTTAAAATATTCAGATCTTGCTGATATAGTAGAGCGTACTTTGGATACAGTATAGTGGTCGAAATCTTTGTGTTTCTGTAAATATGCAGGGAGTAATTTTTATTATACTTCATTAACGTATATCCTATTCATAAAATGTGAAGTAGTTTAATATAATTAAAACACCCCCCAAACAATGTTTCCCCGTATAACATTATTTAGTAGAATACATTTGTGTGGCCCTGTAATTTAATAATAAATATTCTTTCCATCACAGATTGTTACAAAATGAAATATGTACTAAAAATACAAAATGTATTTTTAGTACATATTTCATAGATTCATGTCAATTCTGTTAAATTCAAATGAGGGTAACACAATTAAAATGCATTTGAAACTTTTTCCCCATTGACCGTAATGTAACGGAATACTTTTGATTGTCCCTGTAATTGATCAATGCATCCGATTTTCATAAAATTTGAAATGACTCGACAAAATTATGTAATAAATATACGTTTTAAATTTCAAACGATTAAAATGCATTCGAAACTTTTTTCCCCATTGACCGTCATGTAACGGAATCCTTTTGAATGTCCCTGTAATTGATCTATCCATCCGATTTTCATAAAATTTGAAATGACTCGACAAAATTATGTAATAATTATGTATTTTAAATTTCAAACGATTCAGTTGGGTAGTTTTTGCGTTGTTATATGCGGACGGACAGACAGACAGACAGACGGACGGACAGACGGACGGATAGACAGACAGACGGACGGACTGAGCGACAACAATAGGTGCTACGTATTTACATAATTACGAACGCACCTAAAAATGTGTTTTCA
The DNA here is from genome assembly GCA_964019185.1 of Maratus speculifer. Lineage (NCBI taxonomy): Eukaryota > Metazoa > Arthropoda > Arachnida > Araneae > Salticidae > Maratus > Maratus speculifer. The sequence continues at coordinate 4,829,295 of OZ025301.1, read as the reverse complement.
TGTAAGCCAATATAGTGCAGAAATATTTTTTTTTCTTTTTAATGTTTTTCACTCTCATAGAAACTTTTTTTTTATGTAAATATTATATTTCCATCTTAAAAATTTCACTCCTGTTTTTTCTTAAACATTTTTTTATCTTCTGAAATTAAATACTTAGCCAAAAACAAGTTTTTTGGGGGGGTGCTTTACAAATCATATTGTTGCAAATTATTTATTCGTGAAATATTTGAAAGATAAGCAACGAAGCTTTTCTTTCTTTCTTTTTTAGGTGCGTTCGTAATTATATAATACGTAGCACCTATAGTGGTCGTTCAGTCCGTCCGTCTGTCCGTCCGTCTGTCCGTCCGTCCGTCTGTCCGTCCGTCTGTCCGTCCGTCTGTCCGCATATAACAACGCAAAAACTACCCAACCGAATCGTTTGAAATTTAAAATATATAATTATTACATAATTTTGTCGAGTCATTTCAAATTTTATGAAACTCGGATGTATAGATCAATTACAGGGGCAATCAAAAGTATTCCATTACATTACGGTCAATGGGGAAAAAAGTTTCAAATGCATTTTAATCGTTTGAAATTTAAAATACGCAATTATTACATAATTCTGTCGAGTTATTTCAAATTTTTTGATAATCTCGTGCATACATCAATTACAGGGGCAATCAAAAGTATTGAATTACATTATGGTCTATGGGGAAAAAGTTTCAAATATATTCTATACGTTTGAAATTTAAAATACATAATTATTACATAATTTCGTCCAGTTATTTTAAATTTTATGAAAATCGGATGCATAGATCAATTACAGGGATAATCAAAAGTATTCCGTTACATTACGGTCAATGGAAAAAAAAAAATTCAAATGCATTTTAATCGTGTTACACTCATGCGAACTTAATAAAATTTATATGCAACTATAAAGTACATATTATAATATACATCTTACATAATTTGTGGTGCAAAGAACATTTGTTATTGATTTACAAGGCTACACAAAAGTATTCCATTACATAATGGTATAGGGAGAACATTGTTTGATGAGCGTTTTAATTGTAATTCACTATTTACAATTTTATGAGATTGATATATGAAAGTAATATTTTTAAAACTTCGCTAACGTACGAACGCACCTCATTTGCTACGCTTCACGTGCAATTTCCAACTTGTTTCTTTTTACTTACCCATCATACATAGTATAGGTAAATCTCCCAATCGTTTTGAAAATCGAAATTTTTTTTTGATGGATTTACACGTTTCAGATATTGGAGATTCGAAAAAAAATATTTCTAGAAAAAAAATTTGCCGTCCGTCCGTCTGTAAACGCTCTGTCTCCCAAACAAAGTGAGATAGAGACTTGAAATTTTGTATGTACTTAAGTATATAAAAAAAATGGGACGAAGCCTATTTAATATCAGTAGCCTCGATTATCCGTAACTATTTTTTTCGGAATCTCGAAAAATTCGTTTTGACGAAAGGTACATAAATATTTTTGAATATTTTTCTATTAAGGTGTGGACGTAAAAGGCAATAAAATAACACACATTTTGTATAACAAACGAAGACGATCGGATTATTAGTTGTAGAGATATTTCTAATCCTGTTTTCCACATTCTTCGATTTTTCATGATCTTGTATTTAATTCAAATTTCAATTAAAAGATATATTTTAATTGGAAAAAAGAAGCTTAATCTGACGCAGCAAACTGTTAGTTAATAAGATTATTATTTTTGGAGTTATAAGGATGTTTCTTTTACTCAATTTGGTACTATTTAAGTAGTTCGGCGTTTTATATAATTTGTCGAAAAGTGTTCATCAGCAATTCATTAATAGAGCATTACTATGTGTTAAAAATACTTAAATGTACGTCAAAATTTTGTTTTGGAATTGCAATGCATTTTATAAATAATTTATATATGTTTTGTTTTCATGTATTATATTATGCATATCCAGTGTTCTCGCTGATATTTGACCAACGTTAGTAATTTGGCTAATTAAAAATGAAAAACACTCGCCAAATGAAAAAAGTATTAGCAAAATAAATTCGCCATGTAGCACGAAAGAAAAAAAATCGTTAATCCTTTAATGTACCCCGCTTTTTTTTCAATATTTCTAAAGTAACCTATGTTTTTACGACAACGATTGTTATTAATCTAATTTTAACTATCAGCTGCAAATGTATTAAATATATGTATATGCATGAAAAATGAAAAGGAAAAGAAAGAAAAAGGAAAAATTGAACACTAGCAATTTGGCGAATTTACTTGCTTGTTTACTCGCCAAATGAAGAATTTAGTCGCAATTTGGCGCAATGGCGAGCGACAGCGGTAACACTGTGCATATCCATGATGGGTAAGTATTACGGTGCCCCCCCCCCAACGACTAGTTCTTTTTTGTTTTACTGTAATTTAAATCTCGGTTTCTTGCTTTAGAATTTATTGATTATTATTTTTTTTAGTTAATAAAATGAATATTAATATGTGCACCGTTCTGTGGCAGTTTGACGATTATAAATTAAGGGGTGCTCCTTTTTTCTTCTTTGTCGAATTCTGTATTTTCCATGATACAATAATGTATACATAGGAGTAACTTAATTGCGCAGATTTCACATGTACTGTATATCAAACATGTAATATTAATATAAGTTTAACTGTGTTACCTTATTAGATTTTACTTTATAAAAAAAAAGAAAAATCATTAAAAGAGCAGATTGTGATAAAATTTGTGAAATTTGTTTTTAAATGTTAAATTTTAATTAAAGTAGAAATTACATAAAATACAGCAATATATAATACTTGCAATATTTTACTGAATTAAAATTACATTTTTATAAATTATCTAAATATTTACAGAGTACCATTAAAAAATCACTAGGTCTTAAAATAAACGACATTTAGGACCTCATTTATGTTACTTAGAAATTCTTAAAGCTGTATTTAATATCCAATGCAAACTATTCATTAAAATATCGCTCAAGTCGGATAGCATTTTCATAGTAGTTGCCAAGTGCAGTAGAAGATTATTCGAGAATATTCCACTTAATTCTGATGTATGAAAATATCGATCAAAATGTTCTGACCTAAATTGAATCATCTTTTAATAAACTTCTACGGATCCTATTGAACTCGAAGATGAAGGTTTTTCTCGTTAATCAGTCTGTAATATATGAAACCTGTTCAAGGTGGTCTGTTTGATCCGATAACCTTGCTTAATACCTTATATTAAACTTTGTACCATCCAATTTTGTTTTTTTTTTCTAATAAATTGATTTTCATCTCCATTAATGTAAAGAAAATTGGACGCATTAATATTTTTAGCTTACAGGCTATCAAAGCCTGAGATCTTATGTGCCCGTTCGTTCTGTATGTACATGCGTATGTGCGTAACGTGATAACTCATGATAAAAATATCCCATCCCCTTGAAATTTTGGATATACAGGGTGTCCCTAAACAAATGGTATATACGCTAGGGGGTGACAGAACACATCAAGACAAGTAATAGTAAATAGGAAACCAAGGGTCCCAAACGTTTTCCAAAGGAGATAGCTGCAATTAAAGTTTGGGGTCCAAAATTGCAAATACACATAAAAAACGGAAAAATTGGTCGACTGATTTGCGGTTTTCACTAAAATTATTCTTTATGTTGGTACTTTCTTGAAAATAAATTATAAAGATAAATTTCGAAAAATACCGATAGAGGGCGCTTTAGACTTTGAAGTAATGAAAAACTATTTTTTGCCGTGATTTTTTGCATCGCATTAAATGGTTTCGTAAGCTTAGACTTAAACTTAAATTTTGAGCTCAAAATCTGAATAGTTGGAAGCGGTTAAGTAGCACAAACTTAACTGTGTTTTGAGGGTCTAAATTTCAAATGATTATAAAAATCTGAAAAATTGGTCGATTGATTTGCGGTTTTCACTAAAACTATTCTTTATGTCGGTATTTTATTGAAAATGAATTATAAAGATAAATTTCAAAAAATGACGATAGAGGGCGCTTTAGACTTTGGATTAACGAAATAATCCATATTAATACTATTTTTTGCCATTATTTTTTGCATCTCATTAAATGGTTTCGTAGGCTTAGATTTAAACTTAAATTTTGAGCTCAAATCTGAATAGTTGGGAGTGGTTAAGTAGCACAAACTGAACTGTTTTCAGAGGGTTTAAATTTCAAACGAAACGGAAAACTATAAAAAACGGAAAAATTAGTCGATTCGCTTGCGGTTTTTGCTAAAATCGCAGTGTTTTCTTGAAAATAAACTTTAAAGGTAAATTTCACAAAATGCCGATAGAAGGCGCCTTAGACATTGGAGTAGCGTACAACTATTTTTAACCGTTATTTTTTTAATCTCATTAAATGCTCTCAAATGCTTAGATTTAAATTTTGAGATCAAATTCTGAGTCATTGCAAGTGTTTAAGTAGCGCAAAAGTGAACTGTGTTCGAGGGGGGGGGGGGGGTAAATTTCAACTCCTGAACACACTTCAGTTTGCGCTTCTTAACTCCTCTCAACGATTCAGAAGAGTTCAAAATTTAAGTTTAAATCTAAGATTTCGAAAACATTTAACAAGTTTTGGAAAGCATTTAATTAGATACAAAAAAAAAAAAAAAAAAAAAAAAAAAAAAAAAAAAAAAACGGTTAAAATTTGTTGTTGGTTACTCTGAAGTTTAAGGCGCCCTCTACGGAATTTTTTGAAATTTATCTTTAAAATTCATTTTCATGAAGATACTGACTTAAAAAATGGTTTTATTTTAAACCGCAAACGAATCGACCAATTTTTCCGTTTTTTATTATCATTTGAAATTTGAACCCTCTGAACACAGTTCAGTTTGTGCTACTTAACAACTCCCAACTATTCAGATTTTGAGCTCAAAATTTAAGTTTAAGTCTAAGTTTGCGAAAACATTTAATCAGATGCAAAAAATAACGTAAAAAATAGTTGTTCGTTACGCCAAAGTTTAAAGCGCCCTCTATCGGCATTTTTTGAAATTTATCTTTATAATTCCTTTTCAATAAAATATCGATATAAAGAATAGTTTTAGTGAAAACCGCAAATCAATCGACCAATTTTTCCGTTTTTTATGTGTATTTGAAATTTTGGACCCCAAACTTTAATGGCGGTTATCTCCTTTGGAAAACGTTTGGGACCCTTGGTTTCCTATTTATTATTACTCGTCTTGATGTGTTCTATCACCCCCTAGCGTATATACCATTTGTTTAGGGACATCCTGTATATATATTCTGATAAGGCGCTTCCCTGATTAATTTTTTGAGTTAATTCGATATGTATAAGTGGGAACGGGAAGCTAATGCCCCTTCCCTTAATTTACATAAATGGGTTTTTCATGCAAAATTATCAGTTTTCACTCAAAATTTAGGTAACGGATCATTCTGAAGTGGTACCTTTAGGTGTTTATAGGATAAGTATAAAGAGGGAGAATGGGGGCTAATGTCCCTCCCCTTAATTTATATAAATGGGTTTTTCATGCAGAATTATGAGTTTTTGTTCAAAATTTAGTTATAGGATCATTCTGATGAGGCGCCTCCGTGATAAGAATTGGGTGTTCATCAGATAAATATAAAGAGGGGGAACAGGAAGCTAATGCCCCTCCCCTTGTTTTATATAAATGGGTTTTTCACACAGAATTTACCGATTTGCTTCAAATTTTGGATCTAGGTTCATTCTGATAAGCCGCTTCCCTGAATGGTTTTGAGAATTCATTGAATAAGTATAAATGGGGGGATCGGGGGTAGGTAAATGTTGCTCTGAATTTTGGATATAGATTTTTTATATGATAAAGCATATCATTGATGAGTTTAAGGGTTTCAATGATTAAATATAAAACGGGGAAATGGAGGGAACCGCCCCCCCCTACTCCGCTTGTTCTGTTTTTCTTGAAAATATAAGGCTGTAGTGTACAATTAGCATGCGTAGTCTGTGAGTTCAATACCATCATTTAACTGGACACTATTCTTTTTATTTAAATACGGGATAACATAACACAAGTAATAATTTCGACAATTTTTTCGGCATGTAATATTAATGTAATATTTATACAAAAGAAAAAAACATATTAGCTAGAAATTGAAACAACAGATACAAGTAACAGATCAATTTTGGAGGTGTTAAGCTGAAACGCTCCACAGGGACTAAACGATAAAATATGTTTTAAGCTAATTTTTTTGCAGAACAGATTTTAAAATTTGTTGGATATACCTGCTCTACTAGTTTTCAATCCATAGATTTCATCTTTTGGAAAATGATTCGTCACGTTTTTTACTTGCGAAATATGAAGAATTTTTAAAGTTTTATTTGAAAAGTAACATTGTCTTTTGAATTGAATATTTACAAATGCATATTTTTAAAACCTACATATTTCACTACCTTAAAGTATAACTAGCTTATAATACTAATTTTGTAGGTATGATTGTTCTCTATAGATTAAGTTTACGATGAGTAATAGTGACCACTGTATAGTTTTCTTTTTTCAAAGCACTCCTGCCCATCAAATCAGTATTTTTTTAATGCATCAACTGAGATTTAAACATACAATTCTCGTTTTTAATATATGTGCATGAATTTAATGTAAATTTCTTTACATTTCGCACTTTTTTTAAAGAATTCCAAAAAATATGTAATTCCAAGGCATCAAATTTATAAATACTCTTAGAAGCTAATACAGTGAAACCTCCAAACAAGGGGCACTCCGAATAAGGGACATCTCTATTTAAGGGGACAAAATTTTCGGTCCCATACATGTCCTTCATTTGGAAGTTTCACTGTAATAAAAACTCCGAATAAGGGACACCTCCATTTAAGGGACAAAATTTCCGGTCCCATTCGTGTCCCTTATTCGGAGGTTTCAATGTGTAAAACTTTATAACATCCGACTTGAATTTCATTTGACACAAATACATTTATATTTCAGATATTATAGATGGATTAGAGTGTATTTACATTTTCTAATTACGTTCGGTGGACCGATTTTAAAATTATAATTGTCATTTATTGGAGACTAAAAACTCTTTCAAATGGAGGGGGGGAGGGGAAAGAATAAAATGATCAAGAAAAATATTCAAAATTAAGGATTCTTTTTAAAAATATATAATTAAAATGTATTTTTTTTTTAGAAAACTGAGATGATATAACTGAGGTGAACTCCATATGGCCTCAGATCGACCATCCAATCCTAGATCCCAGGCTTTCTAAAGACATAAAATACGGCTGAAAATTTTGAAATTCAATATCCATTAGAAAATGAACTAAAAAAGAAATAAAATCACTTCTAATTTATTAATTTAATTGATTAATATATCGTAGAAAATATTCCAAAATAAAAGAAAGAGAAATCTGAGGCAGATTTGTATCATTCTGGAAAATCGCTGAAATAATAATATTTCTCGAAATATTTAAGTTTTCCGGACGCTTTATTTTTAATAGGGCGTCATTTTTGCCAGTTCATGCTTTATAAGTAAAAATCCTCGTGGTCTGTTTATACGGATCTATTCTCAGACGCAAAAATCACATAATGAATTTTCAAAAATAATGTGTATAATTATATTAAAATAAATGTACTCTTGATCAGTTTTTTTTTTAAATACGGCAACATTAAAAAAATTTTGAAAAAATAAATCCTTTAAGCAATCTTTTAAAAACGAAATTAAATTTTTCTAAAATGTACCTCGTTAACACTGACGTAAATATAAAAATGTTGTAACTTTCTTTTTTGCACTGATCCACGTTCTATGTTTCGATGAAAAATGCTTTTAAAAACATATGAAAATGTACCTAGCGTTATAGCGTCTGGAAGAAAATGTTTTCTTTTTGGCGCTATGCTATTGTTTTAAAAAAGCATCATTTTCACCTTTCAATATCTTTTGCTAGTTAAAATTTGGTAAATTTAACGTTTTTTCTATTTCAATATTCACATGTAAATACATATTAAAAACAAAGCGTTTGGAATTATCTTTCCGGTTTTCAAAATACAACTTTGGATGAAAAACAGTATTACAAAATATAGATTGATTTTCTAATCGAATGATTAATTTTAAATACAAAAATTACAACAAAAACTCTGAAAAAAATGACACAAATTAAAATAATGATTGAAGTCCGCACATCTTAATCTAATCAGTTATAGGCTTGCAAAAAAGGGTTAAATTGCTATGCAAAGTTTTTGATCCTGATTCCTTCTAAACTATCTTGATTGAATACAATAATAAATCACGCTTAAAGTAATGTTTCGTGTTAAAAAAAATGCCTACTTCAACTTATTGATTATAAATTCCTCCACAAAAACTATCAATTTTTAAGCTTAGATTCTTCAAGATTTTTCATCAAAAAAGGAAAAATATAAATAAGTTCCGAAATGGCAGCTAAGGCTTTAATAACTTATTTTCGTACAAAATAAGAAACATTTTTACGGACATAAAATTTAAATTATATATTTTTGGGTTTAAGAATAATTCTTACATTTTATTCCCGAAATTCTAAATCGAAAGTGTGCTCTGATAAATAAAAACATCCTCGCTTCCAGTGTATTTGAAAGGATTTGCAGGAAAAAAAATCCGAATTCATAAAATGCTTCCACTGACACGTTTTATAGAAACGGTTTTAAGCTACTTACGAAATATCTCCTTTAATAGAAATATTTCTTCGTGAAAAGATTTTGAAGAAATGCTTTTATTTCAATACGAATTACTAAACTACTATATCTAAACATAAAATATTTCTTTCTTTTAAATAATATAGCTGTTCAATTAGAGATGAAAACATTTGCATGAGTTTGCATATCGTTATATTTTACTCTTTTAGGTATAATGTTTATAGAGAAATAACAAATAAACATTTTGTGCAAGGAGGTTAAAAGGCAGGAATAAACCTAAAGTTTAAAAATGCACAAATAATGCACAGAAAGCCAAAAACAGCTGTTTCGAATCCAAAAGCAAGATTCTTCTTCAGTTCAGGATTTTACAGAGCAAGGTTATAAAAAAAAAAGTTGGGCAAAACAAAGCAGGCTATATTTATCTATTACGTTTGCTCTCTGTCCTACTGAAGAAGAATTTCGAATCTTGTGCAATTGAAACAGCTGTTTTATGCTTTTTGTGCATTAAATAAATGTGAAATTTTAAACTTTGTTTTCTGCCTTTTAATAGCATGTTTATTATATATTTTTTAAAACTTTGCAAAATAGTAGAAAAGCGTTAAAAATTTAGTTTACCTTCTTGCCATCCGCCAGCCAACCAATATTCCAACTTGTGTAAAAAGACTCGAACTGCCATGTAATTGATACATGTTATTGGCTGTGGCATGTTTGTACTAAAAATGAAGAGTATAGCATTCCTAGTTTATTTACAGGGACACTCCAAAAATTCTGCTCGATTGCGGTCCACTGAAAAAAATTGTTTACAATGTATTTTAATAATATTAGATTATTGAAATATATTAAGATTCATACATCTATATTTGAGTCATACTACAAAATGTTTAGGATAGAATAATGCTTTTACAGATTTCATCGCTACTTTATAGGAACACACAAAACAATTCGGTTGCAGTACTGCGTATCAATAACAATGGTTGGAAATGTGTTTTCAGTGGTGATTTTTGAATTTAACTAATTTTTGCATGTACAGCGTCTTATAAAATATTTTGGATAAATTTGCACTCATTGATGGAATTCGATGTAGAAGAATTTTCAACTACATAATGTTTCCTAATTAAAGCAAATGATAGTCTACTGTGTAGTATATAAAAAAGTCTATAGATCGTATACAGGACTGTACAAAATAATTTGGATACTTTTCGACTGTTGATTAGGGTGGTGCGAAAAAAAAAAAGTCTTTATTTCCGAATCGCTATAGTGCGGAAAAGTTGCGATTGGTAAAACAAGAAAAAAAAAAGAATTTTTCAAATCGGACTTTATCTTCCGATCGCGCAAACCGCGTAAAAATTAAAAAAAAAATTAAAATTTCCGATTTTTTCAGAATAAAATATATATATATATATTACACATACATATATTTTATCACTATAGAGAAAAATATTTGCACATTGTACTATTTAATAATAATAAAAAAATAAATTGCATTTAGAGAATATCTTCCAATCGCGCAAGTTCATTAAAAATCAGGAAAAAATACAATTTTCAGTGATTTTAGAGTAGTAAGAAATTAATTAAGTTTCAGTTTGCGGTCTCAACTTAAAATTTAAATGTAAATTAATACTATTGAACACAGTATGTCATTTTTGAACAACCAAGACCTCATCACTACGAGATCGCTGCAGGGCGAAAAGGTTAATTAGTTTGCACAACTCCTGTTAGCCACCTTGTGAAACAGCGCTGAAGTCGCCCTCTAAGTTTACATACCCATCACTCTCAAACCTCGTCCACTTGCACAGAGCGCCATTTCGTATCAGTCAGCCCGTGAACGAATTTCGTTTGTTAATTGGGTATGTTGTGTTATTTTAAATACATTAGCAAGTGACATGGATATGGATATGCATATGTTGTTGACCAAGGAAATCACTAGACAATATTTTCATTGTTCTATATTCAGTCATCCAAGAGATTTCCTGACAAATATTCTTCCAAAACACGAAAATGTTCTTCTGTGCTGCTTTGAGGAGAGATTTCTATTAGTAAGTAAACTCAACAACATTAAAGTGAGTTTCTCATCTGTCAGCAATACAGTGGTACAAAAAATAAAATACATTTATTAAAAGGCGTCAATCCCAAACATTTCTGAGTATAGAATCATTTAGATAATTAATGCCTACTATGATAAGTATTATAAACTAATGAAATCTTTTATTCGAGACAAGGGAAAACCAGATCTTACATAAAAGGTTGATGAATTTTAAAAACATGGAACTCACCTGTGTGATATTACAGCCTGCAAATGCGTAATGAATTAAGATTGCGCCTGTAAAATGTCTCCAGATCTGAGGGAGTGTCCGATTGAGACTAATTGTACGTCTGAAAAACACAAGAAAATTCCAGTCTTTGAGCATAGATTTATCTACCTCCAGAGAAAGTACGGAACAGGAAAAAATGGTACTATAAATCAAAAGGAGGAAAAAAACTGAGTACAAGACTTGGAGGACGAAACTATATATTGAAAAGGTAACCTTCCAAATCTGTTGAAGCGGAAATGAAAGATCTTGAGCATTTAGATGAAATACAGGAGAATTTTAATGTTAATGTAGGGATATGTAAAATCTGATTACCATGACCGATACATCCTATCAGATTTAAGAAGAAGAAATTACCACGGGAAATGAATGTGTAGTTACAATCTACATCTTTACATTGCGATCGCAATGGTGTATCTGACCGTGCAGGTGCTGCTTTAGCGTTGAGTGTGCTAGAAGATATTGCTGTAATAACTAAAACAGATGCTTCTCAGGTTATTGACCGCTAAAAAATTACAATGGAAATCAGCCGCACTAGAAAAAAATTACTTCAAAGTCAAATGGATTTAGAAGAACCACGTGACATATATTTTGATGGAAGAAAGGACGATACTTTATTTATCCTCCTCAGTTCTGAGACAAATATCACGAGGGACAACATATACCTCTTTAAAATTACTATAAAAATCTTCAAACATGTATCATTCTACATATCAATGTGTATTATATGGACGCATTTATTGAAAAAGTCTAGAAGTATTTTTAATAATTCAAGAAGCATTTAAATTCATTTAAAGTGTGTTCTTTAGTGTCTTAGGTATAGAGGCTTAGGTATACAGGAGCTATATTCTTGTGTTGGAAGAATATTTAGCAAAAAATCTCTTGGATGACCAAATATAGGAAAATGAAAAGATTGTCTAGTAATTTTCTTTGTCAACGACGTATGCATATCCGTATCCATGTCACTTGTTATTGTATTTAAAATAGCACAATACACCCAATTAACAAATGAAATTCGTTCACGGGCTCACTGATATGAAATGGCGCTCTGTGCAAATGAACGCAGTGGGGAGAGATGGGTGTGCACAAGTAGGGCGACTTCAGTGCTGTTTGGCAAAGTGGCTGACAGAAGTTGTGCGAACAACTAAACCTTTTCGCCCTGCAGCGATCTCGTCATGATAAGATCTAGATTGTTCAAAAATGGCATAATATACTTAATGCATTAATTTGCATTTCAATTTTAACTTGAGACCGCAAACTGAAACTTATTTAATTATTTTCTTAATACACAATGATTTACTTTAATGAGTTTGCGCGATCGGAAGTTATTCTCTAAACGCAATTTATTTTTTTATTATTATCAAACAGTACAATATGCAAATATTTTTCACTATAGTAATAAAATATATGTATATGTAATATTTTTAAAAAAAATTCTGAAAAAATCGGAAATTTAAAATTTTTTTTTAAATTTTTATGCGGTTTGCGCAATTGGAATATAAAGTCCGATTGGATTTTTTTTTAGTTTTTCATGTATTTACCAATCGCAACTTTTCCGCACTATAGCGATTCGGAAATAAAGACTTTTGTTTTTTCGCACCACCCTACTGTTGATGGTAACTGCTGATATTGGATTTTCAAATATATATTAGTTTTTTTTCAAATTACGTACCTGAATGTTTAATTCGGAACTTTCTTCATTAAATGAAAATTTCTTATACAGTATTCTGAATGTATTCCCAAATTTATGTTTGGGCGTAAGATTTTTGCTTCCTTATTTATTTGTAATACGCTGTAAAACAGAGAGACGATAAAAATATTTTTCGTTTTGAATGTTGTTATATGTTTGTTAGTCTGGTTAAAATTAATAAATTGCTACATTTTTATTTTAACTACCGAGGTTGCTGTGTGACTTTTTAGACATAATTGTTTGCATAACATTTTTTTATTCTATGCATTCGAATCTGAAAAAATGATAGGTGTAACGCTGTTGACGATTTCAATCCAGTCTATAACTTCCTCACCGGGTATATCTTTAACGGAGTATATCATCGGTTAGGAATAAATAAATAAAATAAATAAAAAACACGCAAGCTAGCGTGCCTGATTACAGAATGTGATGAACCATAGAATGCCGAATGAAAGAGCTTCTTCTGCAAGTAGCACCTAGAGTTGTCATTTAGTCCATCTGTTTGTCTGTCCACACACAACAAAGAAAAATTAGCCAACAGAGTGGTTTCAAATTTACTCTCTTAAAATGTCAACCAAAAAATAACACAAGTTGAGCCAAAATTCGCTCATGTCACGTTTTCAAAGGCAGCTTCTCATATAGAGTTGAAACAATTCAAGTGAGTGAGTTGTTTCTAAACAATTTGAATCAAGATAAGTTATTTAAATGAGCATTCTAAATCAAGATGAGTAAAGCATTTAAAAAAAAAACTCATTCACGATTCAATAAATTGCAGCTCTTTCCTTCTCCACTCTTTCGTTTTAAGAGTTTAATAGACAGAATCGTTTCAGAATGGTGTCCAAACATTTCAAATTTTCTGAAAATCAATTCAAAACGATCCAAAACATAAAATCATATTAATAAAAGATTTCTTCATTCTGTGTAATACTATTCTAAATTCCTAATTAAACTTTATCTCATGATAGGTCATGAGTCCAAATTGCCTGGGTGATGACGTTTTTTGAAGAGGATCTCTATTATTTCCGTTTGATTGAATTGAATCTACGGAATCGTAATAGAATGTGTATTCACGTACTGCTTAGCGTAAGAATGCAACAATTGTTCCACCAAGACCTGAATATTTTAAAACGAGTTAAGGTAAGAACGCACTTCATAGATCACAATTTCCCAATTCTTACTTTTTTAAGCATATTTCAAAAATTGTCCCTTAAAGTAATATTAATAAAGAAATCAGAAGCCATTTCTGAAAGAAAATCCTTTTGTTTGTTTTTCGAGTTACAATTGGAGTATTTTTCTACACCATTGTCAAAGGGGCTTGTTTGACCTCCCTTTCAAATTGCAATAATTACTACAATGTATTTTTTCGACATCTCAATGCCAGCAATCGATAGAAGAAGGGAAATTGAAAGTTTAATAAGCGAGTAAGATATTCGAAAAAATATAGGAAACGTAAAAAGACATATAGTAAAGCCAAAAAAATTTTTACTAAGCTAAAAATCGTTCCGTTGTACAGTTCCAGAAACATGTTACAAGTTTTTTATCTATCTTTCTTCCAACTGACTTTCAAAAAATTCCTAAAAAGGGCTAAAAGAGAAAAAAATTATTCTGTAACGGTTTTTTGAAGATAATATAGCACGAGGTCAAAAAAAGTAGAAACCATTTCAACAGAAAAGTGGAATTCAACATTCTCACGAAAAATATCTCTCTTTTCGTTTCTATCGTGCTAGATTTTTTTTTTATATATTTTTATTATTTTGCGAGTTTACATTTTTGCATTAAATTAAATTATATGTGAAAACATATGACGGAACAGAATTTTTCCTCTTAAATTAAGCATGAAATATACAATATGCAGTTTAAAACTTAAGTATTCATCTGATGGTTTGATTTTTTTAGAAAAAATATTAATAGTACATATGCATCTTAAAATGTACCATCATGTGAGTTTCTTGTTTAATGGTCAACACCTCTAGAGGGACTGTCATTATTAATTTTGAAATCGGCATGGTATTTTATAATATTTCATAAAAAAAAGTACAGTTAAACGTTTCTATGGGCTTTTTTAAAACTTTTTTGTTCTTACCAAACCAAGAGGGTAGTGACACAATTGATTTGCAATCATTACTATTGGAATCTGTTCATTATTTTTTGAGATTGCATAGAAATCGAAATTTAGGATTTTAGAACGCTTTTAACTGCTTCATTTTCCTTCACCCCCTTTAAATTTCGAACTTGTTTTTGCCTGTACTCGGGAGGCATTTACATTTAGTAAGTTATTACCGCGCCATATTTCAAATTTGAAGCCACTTTAATACCACAATAATCGCAATTTAAAACTTTTTTTACTCCTGCAACCCATTGGTGCTAGTAGGAAGACATAAAATATAGCTTATGTTCGAACAGGCTCCAACACGAATTTCGAGCAATATTTTCTTACAAGAGATGAATTTATATATTTAGGATTTAGTTTATGAATAGAAAAGATACATAAAAGTAAGAGAAAATACATAAAGAACATAATAAAAAAATTGTAATTTAAGAAATTACACCAACCATTTGAAAAATGTTTCACTCGAAACATTCATCTATCATTTTAAGCTAAATACCAGATGTTTTATTGTGTATTATCCGTGCTACTGCTATAAATGACTTTATACATGCTGCAATTTGAAGGTACGGTTCGTTTAACTTATATCACTCCATTGTCGCCAAGCATAAAAGTTGGCGACGAAAGATACATTTCAAACTATGTAACAATGTTGGTGCGAAAGTAATCATTATTAAAATACAGCTTTGAAACATACTGTTATACTTGTAAGACTTTGGCATATACTGTTTGATTTTACAGAGCACAATTTTGGTGATGGAGGTTCTAAATAAAAGACGATCGCAGCACATGCACACTGTGAATGGGTCCATCAGACATTAAATCAAAAAAGATCTTTCCAGTTTTTCCCAAGCCACTTGTAGTTTTCCGCAAGATTGCTTTTTAGTTTTCTTTTTAGGTGGTGGAAAATCAAAAGTAATAGTTATAACATTTTCCGGCTTGTTAGAATCCCTATTGGCACTCAAATTTTCCTGGTTAGAACCGACCGACTGCAAAACGCCATGGCTAGTAGATTTTCGCCATCGAGACATGATGTTTTACAATTAATCTGTTCGATATTAAATTGCTTCCTTTTTCGTGATCACCTTTCAACACGTAATTGGTTTTCAACGGCTCGATAATCTTTTGATTTTCTCGTTTTCTGCATTGAAAGACGTTTTTGCGCCAAACCAAATAACCTACTTACAAGGAAGGTCTCCATTGGGGGCATACTCAGAATTTTTTGAAAAAAATACGAATTAAACTACTCATGTAGGTAATAAAGGATCAGTGAATATTAGCGGCGGAATAACATTATTAGATATGTAAAAAAATAAAATAGTTTGGAATAATTGGCGTGAAAAGCTGAAAGCGACGCGGGATTTGGCAAGCAGTGCATTTCCTCGCCAAAAGCAGACGATTTTAACGAATCTGAAAATTGATTTAATTGACTTCACCGTTAAAAATCTGCAGCATTTACTGCAACGTCACTCCACTACTTTTATAGAATATCTCTCTTCTGACTAATGAGAATGCTCCATAGCACGGCGAATTGACCGTGTCATACACTGTGAAAAATCTGCTGCATGTTGTTGCAACGCACTCGAAAGCTTGTATATAATATCTCTATTTCAACCAATGAGAAAGCTCCATTTCACGGCCAAGTAACCGTTTTCTATACAAGCAAGAGAGTGCGTTGCAACAAAATGCAGCAGATTTTAACAGTATATTTTTCAATTTGGAACAATTTTAATCAATTTAAATTGTGTTTTAAATGATAAAATATATTAATTTCATTTTGTTATAAGTACATATAACCGTATATGACAAAATTACACTTAAAGTAAAGTAAAAATGCAAAACTAAAATTACTTAAACTAAACTTATTTAAATAAATTGAACATAGAAAGTTTTTCTTTAAAAAGTATTCGAAGCGTAAAAGCGTATTTTTCAAAATTTCGTTTTTTCGCCAACCGGAGATAAACCGCCAAATAAACGAAATTTTTATTATTTTTTTACGGACATTAAAAGGAGGTTCCGCCGAAATTTTTTTTATAAACATATATAACTATATGAGAAGAACATTCTGTAATTTTTTCAGATTTTTCTGAGTATGCCCGTATGGAGACCTTCCTTGTTAGTTATCCCGTCGATCAATTTCGCCAAACGATACGAATCGCCAAACTAATAAGCAACTTATACATGTTGACTAAATTTTTATTTTAAATAACAAAAGAAGAAATAAATTAGTAAAAAATTAATAAAAAGTCGAAATAAAAATCCCTTTATGATTGTTTAAGTACGCGTTAAATGTCATTGAATGCGACATTCACGGTCATTCATTTCTTTGGCTTCGGCTTTTTCCGTATCTGTTAATTTCCGCCTACCCATTTTTAAATTTGTTAGTTTTTTCCTTTATTACAATGATTTTAAACATTTTACTTTCCTATTCAAATAAAAATTCTTCTAAAAGTAAAGAATTTAATTTAAATTCTAATGAAAATTCTTATAAAGTAAAGAATTTAATTTAAATTCAAAAGTGACCACGTCACTTTGTCAATCCTCCACCGAAAACAACAACCATTTTTCAATGTTTCAAAAATATGCATTAAAATATTTAATTGCTATAAAGGACGTCAAATACTAATAAAACATTAAAAGATCTTAATACTTTTTTACATGTTTCGATTGAATTTACTCAATCATCATCAGAAAAACAAAATACAAATAAACACAAAGATGGAAAATGACAATTAACTATTACAAATGAAATTTAAAAATTTTAAAAATAAAAATCACGCGCGCTATATTTTAATTATGTATCACGTTGCTTAATTTTTAAATTATTTAACAATTAAATCCAAATATTTGGGATTTGAAATGACAAGGAATCATTGCAGACCATTGAGCTTCTGACGTAAATTTCAATACTCTCTCTAATAAAGAGTTGCAAATAAAAATCTGACTTATAAATTAATCTACTTTGATTAAACAAAACATCTATGTTTTCTATTTGATTTCCCTTGATAATGCGGTTTTACCTCTATTAAATTTTATGTCTGCATGTGTTCTTTACATCTTAATTTTAATTTTCTTTGAGTCGTGCCAATAGTATAATAATTCTTATAACCACCTTCTTTAAGAAATGGAATGATATAAACGACTATAATATACTGAACGAATTAGTTTATTATTTTCTCTTTTTAACTCAACATCCAAAAAAGGTAATTTCTTATCAGTTTCAAGTTCGAAAGTAAATTTAATCTTATTATCTAGATCATTTAACTGCTGAATAAAAATTAACAGTTTATTCAACTAATTCGTTCATTATATCGAAAACCAATAACAAACTTAAATGTTATACCTTTTTATGCTTGCACTCAATATTCTTATAAATTATCTACCTTTAGATTCCTTATTAACAGAGCTTTTAGAATTTGTTCCACTGAAAATTTAAATGATGAATTAGATAAAATTAAAATAATAGCTATTAACAACGGATATCAAGTTAAAATAGTTAATAAATTAATTAAAAAGTTTATTAACAAAATGAACAATGCAGTTTTTGGAAATAAAACCGACAATGAAAATAACATGAAAAGGGTTGTTATAAATTATTATCCAAATTTCTTCGAGTCTGCTAAAACACAATTAAAAAAGTTTGGTTTAAATTTAATTGCTAGACCCCCTCCAAAATTAAAATCAATTTTAACAACTAGAATTGACCCCATTGATAAATTTGACCGATCAGGTGTATTATTCCATTAATATTATTCCATTTCCTAAAGAAGGTGGTTATAAGAATTATTATATTGGCATGACTCAAAGAAAATTCAAAGTAAGATGCAAAGAACACATTGCAGACATAAAATTTAATAGAGGTAAAACCGCATTATCAAGGCTAAATCAAATAGAAAACATAGATATTTTGTTTTATGAAAGTAGATTAATTTATAGGTCAGATTTTTATTTGCAACTTTTTATTAGAGAGAGTATTGAAATTTACGTCAGACGCTCAATGGTCTGCAATGATTCCCTGTCATTTCAAATCCCAAATATTTGGATTAAATTGTTAAATAATTTAAAAACTAAACAACGTGATACATAATTAAAATATAACGCGCGTGATTTTTATTTTTAAAATTTTTAAAATTTCATTTGTAATAGTTTATTGTCATTTTCCATCTTTGTGTTTATTTGTATTTCGTTTTTCTGATGATGATAAATTCAATCGAAACATGTAAAAAAGTATTAAGATCTTTTAATGTTTTATTAGTATTTGACGTCCTTTATAGCAATTAAATATTTAATGCATATTTTTGAAATGTTTTAATAGACGTGTAAGAAAACTTCTATTTATAATTAATGCATTTTTCAACGGTTAAAAAATAATCAATTACTTTTAAAGTAGACGATAAACTATCTCAAGTACAGTAATAATTGCGAATATATTGTATCTAGTAACATAAATAAAGTGATGGAAACTATACAATACAAAATCAGAAAAACTTTATTTTCCGGAAAATAATTTCTGTATACATTTTCATCTGTGATTGTTTGGAACTAACTTCAAAAAGTGATTTATGAATTTTTGTATGTAAGTGTAAAATAACTATCTTAATGTAACGTATCTAAATGTAATGTGTAGTGTGATAAATATGTAAGTTCAACTCTTACAAAAAGTAGTCTCCGGTTTGGTTGATATTAGATCCTAAAAGATATGGAAAGAGGGAATACTGAAAGCAAGAAAACAAAATGGTAACCTACGGGTCAACGAGATTTTCAGGTGCTTTCTATTAAGATACGACTCGGCAAACCAATTACGTTTAATATTCAAATAGAGTTTTAACTAATTTTGGAATGTCAGCAACCAATTAGATGGGGTGATTGTCTGTATTACCACTTCTCGGTCTATAATTCATTATTGTAATTATTTTTGTCATTTTTAGGTGCGTTCGTAATTATGTAAATACGTAGCACCTATTGTTGTCGCTCAGTCCGTACGTCTGTCCGTCTGTCTGTCTGTCCGTTTGTCTGTCTGTCCGTCTGTCTGTCTGCCCGTCTGTCCGCATCTAACAACGCAAAAACTACCCAACCGAACCGTTTGAAATTTACAATACATAATTATAACATAATTTTGTCGAGTCATTTCAAATTTTATGAAAATCAGATGGATAGACCAATTACAGGGACAATCAAAAGGATTCCGTTACATTACGGCCAATGGGGGAAAAAGTTTCAAATGCATTTTAATCGTTTGAAATTTAAAACGTATATTTATTACATAATTTTGTCGAGTCATTTCAAATGTTATGAAAATCGGATGCATTGATCAATTACAGGGACAATCAAAAGTATTCCTTTACATTACGGTCAATGGGAAAAAAAGTTTCAAATGCATTTTAATGGTGTTACACTCATTTGAATATAACAGAATTGACATGAAATTATGAAATATGTACTAAAAATACATTTTGTACCATCTGTGATCCAAAGAATATTTATTATTAAATTACAGGACCACACAAATGTATTCCACTAAATAATGTTATACGGGGAAACATTGTTTGGGGCGTGTTTTAATTATATTAAACTACTTCACATTTTATGAATAAGATATACGTTAATGAAGTATAATAAAAGTTACTCCCTGCATATTTACAGGAACACAAAGATTTCGACCACTATACTGTATCCAAAGTACGCTCTACTATATGAGCAAGATCTGAATATTTTAAAACTTCGTTATCAACGAACACACCTCATTTGCTACGCTTTACGTGCAATTTCCAACTTGTTTTATATAAATTCAGTCAATTAGTTTAAATCGGTAAAATAAAGTGTCTGAAAATAATTTGACTTTTTAGCATTTTTATTTAACACACTATACACCACTTTTAAAGCCCAATTTTTGCCTCCAATTTCTGCACATTGTTCGATTTGTGTAATTTCCGCGAATTCAAAGAATTAGCGATAACGTCGTATAATTACTTGTACTTTGTTTTATATGTGATAAAAGAGAAACATTTAAAATGCCAGTTGATTCTTGGTCACTCCTTATTTAAAATACAGGATTATTATTTTCTTTTCCTTAAATAAATCTGTGAAGGGAAATGTTTGTATGTTTTTTTGTGCATATATGTTATGTGTTTTGAATTTTGTCATGTAATTTTTTAAAATAATTTAGATAACAAATGTTTAGATAATATATTCAGATAATTTTTCAAATAGGGAATTATTATGATTTGTGTATTTTGAAACAAATAACCTTTTCTAAAATTTGGTTAATACTTTTTTTATTAAAATAAATAGAGGTTGCTCTCCAGTGTATACCATTTTTTTATTATGTAGCATGTAGATAGTTTCCTGTCGATTTATTGTTTAAGAAAATTTTATTCTTGAAGATGGTTTTGAAAAAATAAACCGAAACATAGAGTTTTATTTTACTTGTGTGTTTTTATTTTTGCATCATCTTCAAATTTGTGGATAATGCATACTCTGAATAGCAACATTTATTTTATTTAGTATTCAGTTCTACAATCTAAAGCTTTTCATTATTACTGTTTTTTTTTATATTCAGAACTTTTATTTTAGTTTTCAATTTAGTCCAACGTTTTGGAAGTTGTAGTTATTTTTAATCACTATTATATAACTGGCCTCTATTTTCAAGATTTTATTTAAATATTTCGCTACAACAAATATCTGTTATCTTCACTGCACCTTATAAACGAAGATGTCTAAAATGAATTTATGTTCACACGTACATACTAAAAATTATATACAAATTTTAAAAATATATTAATTTCGTTTTATGATGAGTAAAAGATTTTTTTTTTCAACATTAATCAAACGTCCTTTCTTTTTTTAATATATCATAAAACAGTACGTCTAAAGAAAAAAATGCAATTATCTATCAAGTCCTCTATAAATACTTCCCTAGTTTAGTTGTATTTGTTAAATATGTTGCTTATTCAACACGAATATCAGTTTTATCTTATTTTAATAGTTAAATATATTTAAATGCATAAATAAAGTGTAAATTTCCATGGAGATTTTTTAATGTTGAATTACGTATATAAAAATATTTCAAAATGGCTTTAAAAGGATTTATTTCACGTACACATTGCATTTTTCCCTGTTTATATTACTAAGAAATCCTTTAATAATAAGAAAGAATATAAATATATAAATAGAAATTTAAATGAGTATCTAGCAGAATATCTTATCTTTATGTTTTTTGATGCTCTATTACAAATACGATGCAAACTAAACTTTGCAAAGAGATCCTTTTTTTTTTAAATGTTTAATAAAATAAGAAAATATCTGTGCAGTGTTACAAAGAAATCTCTTAAAAGTTTTTTGTCAAAATATAGATTTATGATTTCTTATTTTATTTTATTTACATTTCATTACTCTCTTTATAAAACGCGTGAATAAATATTGCCTTAAACCTTTTAGTGTCAAAGTTCGTAATTCATCCTTTTAAAGTAAATAAGGAGTTAAGCGAATATTTTGAAAAAATAAATAAATAACAGTAAATTAACTAGAGGAACTCATTTAATGTTTCTTCTTTAAACTGTAAATGCATGACATAATTTTGGTTAACAGGTTCCATCGTTTCACACCTGCACAGTTTCCAACAACCTGTTATTTTTGTAACACATAACTAATCTCTGCGTATGAGGTCAATAGATGTTTTAATTAGAACATGTTTAAAAAAATGTTTGAAATAATTTTTCGACGTAAGTATAGACGCTGATTTCTATTGAAATGGATTAACACCGTTAAATTCTACTTATGGTTAAAAACTTATGCTTTGTAAGATGAAAATTTACCTAATTATAAAGTTTTGAATTTCATACATTTTTTGGTATTTTCTGGCCCTAAAAATACATTTTTTTTTTACTTTTAATGTGATTGAAACGTTGAAGATTCATAAAATTTAAACTATCATAATTCAGCAAGTTTTGGTTGTAAAAGAATCAATTTTCACTGTTTTACTTGTTAAAACGTTGGGTAACTTTTTCAAAATAAAACGTATGGGACTCAGACATTGTCACATGTTCGTGACACATCTGCCTATTTTAATTGGGTCCGCGAATCCATGACGTCGACATTGTGACGAAAGGAAAGAATTTTGAACTATAAATAGTTTTTTCTGTAAATTAAACATTTATCAAAAGTCATAATAACACTTCCTTTAATCTTTATCATTTTTTTGTATCCCTCTACGCCTGTGGGCATTGCCTTCTAGTAGTGGCATTTTTGAACACAAGTTCCTATGAAAATCTTTTATATCCTGATACGACAAACCTGCACATTAAGTTTGGCAATGATACCCTGATTAATGATGCCCTGTATAAAGTTAAATTTCTCATTTGATATTTTATTTTATCTTTTATTCACGAAATACTCACTGTAACTTAGTATAAATTGTACTGTTGGTACAAATGATTTTAAACGTCAGTTTATTATTTAAAAACATTTTAGATATTTTGGAGTACATAGATTTTTCTCTAAAAAAGCGACTATTGCTTTTAGTTTCCAAGTTATGCTACAGTCATTCTTGTTTTTATTTTTGGCAAGGTTGAAGAGATTAAACTGATTATATTCTTAAGAACTGATAGATGGAGCATGGTAGATGGAGCACCCCACGCTTTTTTTCCACGATAATTTTATTTATTGGTTGTTAATTGATTTCTATAATAACAATGATTTTATAGTAATATAGTATTTTTCATCTATTTTCGTTTTCAGCTTATAGTACGAATTATTTTTCACTTTTTAGTTTGATATACTTAAGAAGCGTGTTTTTTAGTTTTTTAAACTATATTTTTAAATTAAATTTTGAACCTGTTAAAATGGCTAAAATGTTCTATGTCTATGATATTTATCTTTTGGTATCAGTCAAAAAACGTACTATTTACTGCAATTTTCAAAAAGTATGTTTTTAATAAACTAAAAAACGTATTTAATGTAAAATGAATGAATTGTTATTTATTTTAAGTATATATATATATAAAGTATCAAAGTATATTATAAAGTATCTCAATTTTTCAATACTATAGTGATTTTTTTAATGCAGTTAAAATCTTTCTAGATCATATATGGAAAATTCACATTTCTTTTTTAGTTTTTTTTTCTTTTTTTTTCTAAGAAAAATGTTTGAATGGATAGAAGCCACCTCAAATGAAATATTAAATGGCAAAATTTTTTAAGATGATATGAAATGTTATTTGCTTTTCTCCAGAATTTGAAATTGAAACAAATATTTAGTTTAAGGAAAGTAAATTCTTTGGACATATGTGAAATAAAATCTTTTTTTCATACGTACTAAGCCAATACTCATTAATGTACTCTGAAAACTTTTTAAAAACTGTGAATAATACATACAAGATTCCAACTTATAAAAAGGAAATTTTTTTAACAACTTTACAGACATTGGGAGAATAGAAATAATAAGGTGTTCGTAAATAAAATGATGTTAAAAATGTTACTTGATTCTATTAAAGAATATTTAGAAAATTCAGTATTTACATTTTGGAATATTTTTTGAAGATTAACATACTTCTACTAATATTATAAGGACGAAATATTTGATATCTTATCGCATCTACTGTCTAAATATGTAACTGTCTTATATGTATTTTTAATGTAATTATTTTGGTTGTATCTGCTTTCAATAAAAACTTTTATTATTATTATTATTATTTGTATACCAAAAATCCATGTTCTAAAATTATGATTTGCTTAAATTTATAAAACCTAGAAACTTTGTATGGAAAAAATGGTAATTTTCTTCGCTGCATTACATAAAAAAATACATTTTTGTAATAGTTTGTAATAATTTTGTAAATGTTTTCAAAAAGCATTTAAAAAGAAAACATTCTAATAGGACTATTACCAAACCGATTTGAATTGTTCCTTCTGTATAATACTGGCGACATTATCTGGTTAAAAATGCGATTCAGTCAGCTGACCGACGTTTCCACGATATTAATGTGCGTCAAGAATGTCTTCCTGATAATATTGATGTAGCCTCATAAAATATCATAAATGTGGCCTTGAATCTTTTAAAAAGTTTAAAAATATGCCCTCATCCGTAAGCAGCGTGAAATACGTTAAAATTTCTTTACTTAAATTGAAAGTTTGTACATTTCATTTGAAATAGTTTTGAAAAAAAATAATTTGAATGATAATAATTTCTTAGTTAAATATTTTTTTATTCACCTTGTAATCTTGTATATTTTTACTTTCTTTAATATACACATGTAAAAAGAATTGACAAAGTAAGTGTAAAGACACTTTTTGGAATGTCTAGAATACTTTTTTTTTTTTTGGAAGATGTCTGTCAATATTTGGGTGTTACAAATTTTAACTCAACATTGATGCATGAAAATTCCCATATATCATATTCATTTGTTATAGATTAATTATAATTAGATTTTAATGAAAATCCAACAGATGCGCTACTGTATTTTATTTTTCTCAATTTCCGCGATAGATTCCGTGATGTTCGGAATAAAATTAACAATTTGTAAGTAGTATAAGATTAAGAATTTTTATTAAAATTATTATATCAATGACAGTGAAGATGAAATTTCATCAAGTTTTAGATTCTGTTAGTCTTTCGAACTGCCCTCGACCGAATTCGGTATTTTGATTGTAATCCAGGATCAAATGGATTTTTGAGTTTTGTATGTGAACATGTTGTTCCGATTCATGCGTTATGGAGAAACTTTTTTAGGTGCGTTCGTATTTATGTAATTACGTAGCACTTATATCTGTTGTTCAGTCAATCCGTGGATCCGCTTGTCCGCATATAACAACACAAAAACTATCCAACTGAATCGTTTGAATTTTAAATAGTAAATTATTACATAATTTTATCGAAAAATTTTAAATTTTATAAAAATCGGATGTATAATTTACACACAGGGATAATCAAAAGTATTCGTTACATGACGATCAACAGGAGAAAAAAATTCAAAAGCATTTTGATGAAGTTACACGCTTGCGTACATTATAAAATTGATATGAATCTATGAAGTATATATAGTATTATTGCATTTTATACAATCTGTGGCACAAAGAAATGTTTGTTATTCTTTGACAGGGTCACACAAAAGTATTCCATTATATATTTGTATGGGGGAAACATTGCTTGAAGCGCGTTATTTAACATTTTATGAAATTAAGAATTATTACAAATTACTTCCTGTATAATATAAATGAGATAGTATTGACAGGGATGCTCAACAGATTTCGGCTATTATCAAAATACTGTATATTGCACCAAGATCTGAATATTTTTTAAACTTCCTTATAGTAAGAACGCACCTCATTTTCTACACTTGACGTGCAATTTCCAACTTATTATCTCAATCCGTCGAAATGTTTTTTTTTTTTTCACGGTTACTTTCAAAGATAATATGAAAATCAGGCATACGATGTCGTCTAGAATAATACACGGATAGAAGTGTTTGGTAAGGTGTTGAAACTTGATTAGGATGAGCGAAGCGAATCATCTACTATGCCACTCAAATGACATTTTGTCGTACACTTTATTTTGACTTGAAATTAAACACAAATATAAATTATGATCTGTAAATTTGCAGAATATTATAATTTTTTTTTTTTTTTTTTTTTTTTTTTTTTTTACAGAAATATTTTTCAAAAAATTATTACTTTAATTAATTTATTTTACATGTTTTTCCATTACGAACGCATTTTTTCAAATAAAAAGTGAAACACGTACCTTTTCAGAAGAAAAACTTAAATCATGGGGTCAGTAATTATAGCTAGAATCATCATTAAATAAATAAATAAATAAAATATATTTTCATTATTCTGACAAAATATTTCAAAAACTGCTTTCAGATTTTCAAACTATGCTCATTTTTTTTAACTATGTATAGTTTCATGATTTCTTTTATAAAATTTATAAAATACTTTTTTTTAGAAAAATTATAGCATATTTTTAATGAATTAAAATTTATGAAAATTCTCTTATTAACATTCAATTATAAAAGTATTTTTCTGTGTTAAAAATTCAAATACACAATTTATTCTTATTTTGCGAAATTATTTAAGCAGACGATATTTATGAA
Organism: Maratus speculifer; assembly: GCA_964019185.1. NCBI lineage: Eukaryota > Metazoa > Arthropoda > Arachnida > Araneae > Salticidae > Maratus > Maratus speculifer. Next base: position 4,802,495 of record OZ025301.1, on the reverse strand, counting down.
TTTGAAAAGAATTACATTATGTTTTTGAGAAGTGACAATAAAAGAATTGTAAACAAATAAAATTAATTAATATTTTGTATAATTCGAAAATATTTTTATTTATACCAGTCTTATATCATAAATAAACAATCTGAGGAAATTCTTAGTAATTTGGTTGAAATACATTTTAAAATTAAAATGTGCCGAAACATAAAATTACATTTTTGCTTAATAAAGATGCAAAAGTAATTTAAAAAATACATTATTACTTTCAAATATTTATCTTATAGCATAATATTTCGCGAATGAAAACAAAGCATGGCTTTTGCTAATATTTAAAATTAAAAGAGTAAAAATTCACGACTTTTCATTGTTAGTGCTACTCGAATATTGTAGAGAAACATCATGTTTTCATTGTAGAATAACATCATGTTATCATTGTAGAGTAACATCTTGCTTTCATTGTGAAGTAATATCTTTTTTGTATCACAGTGTTTTTCAGTGGCAAAGCTGAAACTTTCCTGAGTATTCACCGTTTTTAAATTAGTGTTTGATTTGAGTAAATTTCTAGGGAATGCATTATTCCATTCAGTTTTTAATGTTCAATCAATCGTTATAGTCGTTCGCTCATCGACCAAAAATAAATCGAAATTACATCTATATTTAATTTCTGAGTATAATTAGTTTTCAAATTAACTCATATTGTCCGCCACTCTATAACTTACAATATAATTAGTCCGGTTTTACTTTCTCATTTTCTTTATATATTCATAATCTTAGATTATCGATTGCGAAGAAAAAACATGTTGTAAATTGGAAATTTTAAAGTTAAATTTCATATCTGAAGATAAATTTTTATTTATATTTAAACGTATTTCAAAATGTATTTTAAAACTCTAATTGCTTTCAAAAGTGGAATTTTATTTCTTTATATATTTATTTCAATTAAATAAGCGGGAAACATCCCTGAATTTATAAAAGTCAACGACACAAGTAAGATAGACTGGTTGCATCTATTAAATTGCATCTTGCAAAAGGTAAAATGTATTTTATCTAAAAAAATTAATTTAAAAAGTCATAAAATAAAGAAATCTTATTTCTTAAAGACTTCTAAAAATCTTGATGTGAATTTTATCTTCCTTTTAATTCATCTGTAAACCTTTTTTAAAAATTAAAAGCTGGAATCCATTTAAATTTTCATCTTAAACTTCTAAAATAACCTTAGGGGTAGTTTTAAATACGTTTTAAAATAAAATAAGATTGTATTTACAATGTAAAATCCACCAAAATTTTTAACAAATGTATACGCATACAAAATAAAACCTATAACTTAAAACGTTGCAATAAATATTTTTTTTTCAGACTCATGCAAATATGTTTCAGGCAATTTGCTTTTCTATAAAATAATTACATTTAACTTTTAAAGTTTTTTTATATAAATATTAAAAAACCTGTAAAATGCATTATAAGTAAATCTAAAGTTCAAAGTAAAACAAAATAGGATTAAAACATATTCGTAAATCATAATTATGGATATCAAGGCGCAAATGTTCCTTTAAATATATGTTACATTAAAATGTGTATATATTCCTTTAAAATAAGTACATGTTACTTAAAAATGTCAATTTAAAATTGGTACATTGCATAAGAATTTCGCCGAGTTGTCCTGATTGCAAAAAGTTCACCCTCTTTTTAACTCATACATGCATGTGCGGTCTGACGTGTGCGTGTGCAGGTACATTTACATGGTTACATCAAAACCCGAGGAATTATCCATAATCTAGCTCAACCCAAGTTCGATTAAATTAAAGAGCGTGGTTTGCAAAATTAGTTGCAATGTTAAAACACTTATGGAGTTAATTTATACCACTCTGTAATAATATACTTCATTTAATGACTAAAAGGTATAATATTAAAAACATTATAAACGGTAAATAAAGTTTTATTAAACTGTTTCCATGTTTCGTCTTCGCCCCACCACCTCCCTATTCTATCCATTATCAAAACAAATAAAAATATTTTAAAATCTGTGATCAGCATTTAAAACGCCATCATTCAATTTTTTACGTATCCTTTCAGATTGTTAAATATATTTTTAAATTTTGCTTGACGTTTATTTTTATATTTAAATAAGAAAATATACCATGAAAATATATCAAACCACAATTTTGATGCTACGTTGTTGAAAATTGAATTTTTGCATTTCATAAAATATATAAGTTATGAATTAAAAAAATCCCCATATTATCGATATAAATTCATAAGAATAATCACTCAAAGTATTAACATTAGTTTAAGTGGGAAAAAGTTCGTATTATGAAAGAGCGGTCTGAAGGCATTCCAATGATATGTCACATGACGGATCCAAAAAAAGTTTGGAATTTTTGATAACCACTTTAACCCCTTCGGTGGTGAAAATTTTAAAATCGTTAAAACACGTATTTATTTTATTTATTTATTTATTTTTTGTAAGATTTATTTTCTACTGTACCACGCTTTCTGTTAAAAAGACTGCTAGTATATGCGAAATGTTCTTTATTGTTCTATCCCTTCAGAAGAGCAATTTTGAAAATCTCTGAAATAGTGTTTAATTATATTTTTAGCACATTTATTTTCTGGAATTGTACGCTGCTACTTTAAACGGCTGCTGAGTTTTAGGAAGATGTTCAAGAATTTCGACCACAAATTTGCCCCTCTTAGAAGGAAAATTTTCAAAAATCCCATCTTAGTACACGATTGCATTATAAGAAGTATATTTTTCCCAATTTTTATGCTTCTACTTGTAGTAGTTTGGCGGTGCTTTGATTATCAGTCAATCGGTACAAGCTATTTTATATATCTATAGATAGTTTGCCCTCCTGAATCAACACACAGAATAATCAACACACGGCCCAAACTACTGATCCTAGAAACATGGAAATTGGGGGGGAATACTTTTTATGACGTAAGCGTGCACTAACACGGGATTTTTGAAAATTCTGCCAATGTGGGGGCAAACGGGGGGTCGATAATTCTGGAACACCTTGCTATAACACAGCATCCGTTTAAGATAGGGTCGTAAAATTTCAGGAAAAAAATCTACTACAAAATAATTAAACATGTATTTCAGCGATTTTAGAAATTACTCTACCTAAGGGGGTTAAAAGGGGTCTAAAGGGGGTCTAAAATTAAAACATCTGGCACAGCTGTCGTTTTAAGTAGAAGCGTGAAACGGAAGAAAATAAATCTATTAAAAAATAATTAATCAAGTGTTTCATCCATTTCAAAATTTTCGCCCCCGACGGAAGTTAAGGTGGGGCTGGAAAAATTCCACTTTTTTGGACCCGTCATGTTACATATCATCAGAAAGATCTCAGATCACTCTATCGTATTATGTTTTTCTTCCTGTCTCCCAATTTGCCAATCTATGAAAATTTTAAAAAGAGTTGAAAGATCTATTTTGGGGGATGTGATAGTTAGATTCTGGAGGGGGGAGGGGTATTTTCTAAATTTGACCTACACCCGTCATGTAATATGTCATAGGAAATCTCTCCGAGACTATGTAATTTTATACACCTTCCGCGCCTCCTCTCTCCTATTTTGACACCGCCGGGGGCAGTTTTCTAAATTTATCCGACACTCCTCTTGTGATACATCACTGGAAAATCCTGTAACTACTAATTCATATTATGCACTTCCCATGCCCTCCCCTCCCCTAATCTGCCCCTTCCGGTAGGTACGATTAACGTATTCTTTGAGGAAGTCTTCCAATATTGGAAAAATGATAAAACTGATCTCAATTACGTTGAAAAATCAATAAAAAAATGTTGATTACATTTACCATCCATTTAATTTCTGTTTTTGCCACCAAGACTGCATCTAATTCTTATTTCTTCGGCAATTTTGCTGCTAATTAACGAAAATTTATAATCGATACTTTACTTCCCGTATCTTCTTATACTTATTTGCGTCTTTTCAACTTTTTTCCAACCACAGGATGCAGCCACATGACTTCTAAACTATTGTGGATCCCTTTCAGCTGTTAAACGGTGTGTTGCTTTTTAATTCCATTCGTTTTAGTTGCCACGTATTTACTAAAATCCTTTATAAACATGCAAAATGTATTTCTTTAATTGACGATTGAATTACATGTTGATTATGGATTCTCGGAAGTAATCGATGACTGTATCGATTGTGTGATTTGCGATGACGATTTTTTCAGCAATATTTTTTATTCCGTAAATCACAGGATATTGCAATGGCATATTTAAGCGGGTCATCAACTGTTTTTCTCTTGAAAATTCCCTTCACAAGAATAGTCATTTTACGGAGTCTCCTAGACCTCAGGAAGTCCTGAAGGCCATGGGCATCTTTATATAATTTTTAAATATCGTTCGCAGTCGATTTAACCGATCGAAAACTTTACCGTAATATCTCCAGAAGATTGGCTCTTTAACGACAAACTAATCACTCATTAACAAACAATAATTGTTGAACTTTTCATTTTTGAATTTACACTTTGATTCATTCACAAACACGACCAAAAAAGTACGTTATCGATAGAAAAAAACTAAGGAATGATGAGTGGCCGGAATCTTTTGCACACGCGAATTTCGATTTCTGCCCCTTTGCATGAAGTGTCTTCAGTGTCCAATCAAAATTATCACGTGGTCAGAGGTCATTCACATATTCCTAACTTTTGAAGCAATTCTGCTTCTTCTTTGCTGAAAACGTCTGGTAAATAAATCAAAAAAACTAACTGGCCGGAAACTTTTGACCGCCACTGTATATCCTAAAATCAATTTTATGTAGACGCGTGAAATTCTAGATAACAAGGCTATAAAAAATTATTAAACATTTATTTCAGCGGTTTTAGAAATCCCCTACTCTTCCCATTTAAAAGAATTAACTGTAGGTACGAAAATTTAGTTCATTTCGTCATACTTTAGCAGCAGTTTTAGATAGAGGTATGGATTTGAAGTTAACTAATCTACTAAAACAAACTTAAACATGTATTTTATCTATTTTAAAAATTCCTTCCTAAACCGATTTAATGGGGTGGTTGCATTTTTGGAGCGTTTCGCCATATCTCTGCAGTAGGTTTAGGTAAAAGCAGGAAATTTATGATAACACAGCTAGTAAAGTAATAGTTAAACATAGGTACGACAGACATTTTACAGTTATTTTGTGTATTATTTCGTTAACATAAACTTTAAACCGGATATTGTAAGATTATACGAATAAGACAACATTTATGTGCATTTGATTAGATATTAAGCTTTTTTTTTTTTTTAAATCTTCACCACATGAATTTCGTTTGATTCAAATTTTCTTTAAAGAATCCGACCAGCGAAACGGGCGAAGGCTTCTAGCTATCTTATAAAGGTTTTTATTTCTAAGATTAGATATTATACTGCATAAATAAAGAAAATAAAAGAAAAATTCATTAGAAAAATTCATTAATTCGCAAACTTATTAGCAATATCATTCCATAAATGTTTTTACTTTCAAAAATTAAATATTATACAGCATAAAAACTTTGAATTACGCATGCAAATTACATTAATATTTTTCATTTTAAAATAAAGCGCAAAAAGGGCACGATTTAAATCATACAATTATGAAAAATGCTATAGTGAGTACGAAATTAAACTAGTTGGATGTGCCAATCCTAAAACTTTCTTCTATCTCATACATGCATTTTAATATTTAAAAAAAAGTTACTCATTTTAATGCTTTAATAATTTTAATTCAATACCCTACCAACTTTGATTTTCATCTTAAATTTCTGCTTCAATCAATTAATCGGAGTAAAAACGAATTTCCGTCTCTGCACGAGCCGATGGACAATAGAATGATAGGCAGATTTTTTTTCAAATTCAGGGAGGACCTACTCGCCATATCAAAAACAATATACACAAAAATTTTAGTTCTGTTCTAGGTATAACTTCATACACTTTTAGGAGGTGCAATATTGAAAATGGCACAAAAATCGCAATTGCAGCGCCGCCTTCCGGCAGAATATTTCGAAATTGAAGTAGGACCTGCTTGCAACAGCCAAAAACATTCATAAAAATTTGGTACAAATCTATACATATCTTCATGCACTAATGATGGTAGAAGAGAGGCATACGGACACACAGACATTTTCTGAAAACATGTTTTTTTAAATCTCTGACGCCTAAAACGTGTAAATTCATCGAAAACCGGAAGTCGAAAAATTTTTTCGATTACAATACTTTCTTCTATTAGAGATAGAAGAAAGTACAAAAATTAAACTTGAAGGTATAAAACGTATTTTTTAGGACATTTTAAAACTTAAATGTGTATGAGTAGGGGAAAATTGTCTGTCCGACCCCAGGAGGAGGATTGAGGATCGGAGGAGGGAGGAGGGCTCCTCCTCCTCACACCTCCTCCTCACTCCTCCTCCTCATTCCTCCTCCTCCTCAATCCTCCTCTTCAATCCTCCTCCTCAATCCTCCTCCTGACATCGTCTTGTAAGAGAAGGGGTTAAAACGATTTTTTTTTTAATTTTAAGCGGGAATTTCAGGGAGTTAGAATTTTTTAACCATACTATAGTACGAGGGTGTTTTTTAATTTTAATGTGGGGACTTTAAAATTTTCGGCGTGTTACAGTACATGGGGTATGTTTTTCGATTGAATTTTGCTGTTGTTCATTTAAAAAGGTAATTAAAAATTATGAGTGAAATTTTTTCAACATACTCCAGTATGAGGGATTATTTTTCGAGTGGTGATTTATTAAGAAATTTTTAATATTTTAAACTTTAAAATTTTCAACAGTTTAAATTTATTTTGAGTCAAGTGTAAAAGTTAATCCAATTTAACAAATGAATCATTAAAGTTAATTTCAAATAATAATTAAAAATAATGAAGACCACTTTAATTATTTCGACGTGTTACAGTGCGTGGGGTATGTTTTTCGATTGAGTTATGCTGTTGTTCATTTAAAAAGGTAATTAAAAATAAGGAATGAAGCGACTTTTTTTTTTTTTTTCACCGTGTTTTAGATGAGGAGTTAAGCGGGTATTTGGGTACACAGAATGTTTTTTCTATACTATTGTATGAGTGGTTTTTAATTTTAATGTGTCAACTTAAAAATTTTCAGTTTAGTGAAATTTAAGAGTTTATTTTTTCGATTTTAAATGGGAATTTGGGGAGATTTTTTTTTTTTTTTCCCACTGTGCTCTTACATGATGAGTTAAGCGGGTATTTTGGAGGAAATTATTATTTTAGACTAATCATTCACGAAGGATATTTTGCGGATATAAATGTTTGATAGGAGGACTTTAACTTTTTTGCAATGAGATTGACGTGCGCTCGTCGACCTAACCGTTCGGAGTTTGTAATTTTCTTCGAATCATGTTTGCATATTGGCTTAGAATATCTTAGAAAGACCTGAATAACCTTTATCTCTACCCACCGTCATAAATAACACATGCTGCTTATGGGAATTTGAGAATAATAACTTTAAACATTAATTTAATGAAGGAACTTTAAAATTATTTAGAGTACTATTTTTAGTTAACTATGTTATACACTTGATATTTTAGAATAATTAAAAAATAACTTTAAAATTTGAATGAGAAAATATGTTTTTAAATGGAAATTTACGTGCTAGCATTGAATTGCGCTCGTCGCCCTAACGGTTCGAAATGTGTGGTTTTCTTCGAACCTTGGTGAAAACTTAATTTAAATGATTATTATTATTATTTTGTGTGTGTTGTATGTATGTGTGTGAATGTATGTGTATGTATGTATGTGTTGTATGTATGTGTGTGTTGTATGTATGTGTGTGTTGTATGTATGTGTGTGTCGTATGTTGTACGTATGTGCATGTGTTGTATATATGTATGTATGAAATAACACATGCTTGTAATGGGAATTTGGGAATAATAATTTTAAATATTAATTTAATGAAGGAACTTTAGAATTATTTCGAGTATTATTTTTAGTGAACTATGTTATACACTTGATATTTTAGAATAGTTAAAAAATAACTTTAAAATTTGAATGAAAAATATGTTTCAAAATTGAATTTTACGTACTAACATTTATTTACGCTCGTCGACCTAACTGTTCAAAGTCCTTGATTATCTTCGAGCAATGGAAAATTTAATTTTATTAATTTATTTATTTAGTTAGATTATTTTTTGATGATCCTGGTTTGAGGATGTTATTTTTGGATAATGAATAAATTTTAATGGTGGTACTTTATTTTTAAGGAGTATCTTATGAAGCGACTTAGATTGTTTTCGAGTGGAAAATTTAGTCACATTTAATTTAAGAAATGATTAATTAAAGGAAAAAAGACAATTCAATTTAATTGGGTTCCTTTTTCGATAGATAAAAATAGGAATTAAAAATTTTATGAGAAATTTATTAATGAGGGCAATTGAAGCTTATTATGAGTGTGACTCTATTTTAAGTAAAGGTTAGAAGACAGTTTAAAAAATGGCACTAAAAAATAAATACATTCATAACACATATACATATACATAGAATTAACTAGCAGTATTTTTAAACTAGAATAACAAACTGAACAATTTTCGTGAATATTATGAAAAAATAAATGCGCTTTAGAAAACGAAACTTTACTATTTGATTGTTATTTAATATTATAAAAATATTTAAATCTAAGCATTTCGTTTTAGGTAACAAACTTATTTTATTAGTTTAGTACATATTAATTTTCATCGTATAGTATTCAAATCACCTGTGTTCATGCAATACGGATTTACCTACTTATCGCATGCGAATGAGTAAAAGCATGATTCATTCTTATCTTAGATAAGGTTTTACCCCAGAGTCTTCAATTCAATCGACGTTATATTTTAACTTTGATTAACTAATGAAGATGCCAATTGGGTCGCAATAATGATTTTATTAATTCAGATTTTAAATTAATATCAAATTGGAGGTTTTTTTTCTTTTCTCACAGATTAACTTTAAATAAAACTTAAATATTTATATATTCATTTACTTTATTAGTAAAATAATGAATGTGTCACATTCATTTAGGATTTAACTATTTGAAGATTTAAACTAACCTTTTATTTAAACGATCACATAATTAAAACTATTATAAAATTAAGTGTTTAAAAATATAAACGAAGGGTTCATTTTAAAATGTACTCATACTTGGGGATAATTTACTTGGGGAATATTTCTTAGATGACTTATCATGAATAACTAAGTGTACACTCAGAAACAAGAACCAGTAAACATTTTTAACGAAAGGTTTTCATAAATATATACTAAGGTATATATATATAGTAACATTTCATATAACATCAAATTTTAGCAAGTGCATGTATTGGAACACCCCCCTTTTTTTTTCTATCATACTTTTTCTCTCTTTGTTGTACTACTTTGGCTTGAAAAATGCGGTTCAAAAAACCCTATTTGACAAAACGGAGTATGATTAGGTAGTTTTTGAATACCTGCTTTACGAAAATAAATTTAAACTTTTGACATAAAGCTGTTCTTTAATAATTTAAAACAGAAATTATTTTTTATAATTAATCCTTAACAACTTTAGACATGATTTGATGAGTCATAAGGTCATTAAAAGGTTTTTAACGTATTAATTAATTTTCTTAATCAGTTCTTCTAAATATTAAAAACTTATTCATAAGAAAATCTTACCTGGCTAGGAAAATTCAACCTCCTTGTATGTTGGTCTCGCAAGGACTGACTGATAACATGCCTGCTTATCTACCGAACCATGTGATAAGTGACGTTAGAGATCACGTGACCCTCATTATCGCTGATAAGATAAGCACTGACTTGGAATTATCTTAATTAATTACCAAACTTCTCATTTTTTAAAAACCACACTAAACATTGCTCCCATTAATTAATCATGTAAATATAATTTATATCGTTTATGATTATCAGTTTTATACTAACATTTAACACCTATACGTATGTGTTGTATTAATTCTGTTAGTTTAATTCATACAAATTTCAACTAAAGCATCCTATGCTAGTTTTCATATATTTATTATCACATCACGTGATACAATTTCTTGTGATGTTTTAGAAATAATAGATATTTAATTTTTTTAATTAGTTAAAAACATAAAAAAAAATTTATTGCTTTTTAGCATGAATATTTTAAGAAAAACATATTTTATTCTGAAATATCAAATTTAAAAACTAACTCTTAAGAATATGACTCGATGCAGTTTACTCATTTTAAACAAGTTAGTTTTACTACTTGACAGAAATATATTCAAACGCAAAGTGATTTAACTTTCACATTTTTAAAGTTATTTATATAATATACTAACATTTAATTGTAATAGGTATAATTTTATTAAAAATATTGAAGAAAATAAAATTTATACTATGTAAAAAATTAAAACACCATTTAAAAATATTAAACAACAACAACAAACTTGTAATTAAGAGATGAATAAATATATGAATCACACAATAATAAAAAGAAATACTTAATCATTCATAAAAATTCTTCCCTTGAACATTCCCATGTATGTTAGTAAAAATATTATACTAAAGTGTTCAAAAAGATTATAAGCGTTTGCAAATTAACAAAGAAAATTGAGTATTAAATATCAAATAATGGACATGCACTTTTTACACTCACATCTTACAATGTACTTAGTAACCAAATGTAATGATTTTTAAGCATTTCTTCTTAAATTTTTTTTTCAATGAAAGACTATCACAGTTGAATATTAAGCTTTCTCTTCATAACTTTATCGAGAAATATTATATGTATACCACACGATTTCATTAAATGAATCACAATACAATTCAAACTTCTTATTTTCAATGTTTTATATATACTAGTGTTTATCAAATAGGTGCCCGTAAGACATGGTGACGTCACGGTGACGTCGTAGTGAAGTCACATTGTGACTTTGTGTCCGTCGATGTGACGTCACGTGACGTCGATGTGAAGTCACAGTGACTCAAATGTGAAGTCGCTATGGCCGTTTAAGAGCTCGTTTGTGACGTCACATTGTGACCACTTTGTGACGTCACGATGTGACCAAAATGTGAGAAATGTGTCATTTGTGACAAAATTGTCATTAAAACTGTGACTATTCTGTGACGATAGTGACAAGGTTGTGAAGACAGTTTGCGATTATATTTTGATTTGTGACAAATTTTGTCACTAACTTTGTGACGGTAGCAGTATTGTCAATGTTGCGAAGTCATACTGGGACACAATTATACAGTTATGAACAATGTTATTTAGTGTAAAATCACTTACATCAATAATTTTATTATACTTTGGCGATACATCTCAATTAAAACTTGGGAGCTGCTATAAAAAGAATGTTCGAAGAGAAAGTTACTGGATCAAAATGTAATGCCATGCAGACTTTAATCTTTGATACATTTTTTTTCTGTTGCAATAAATAAAAATATTTAAGACAATTGAATATTCGATCTATCACAATTATTTCAAATTTAGCAATTTTTTATTCTAATAAGCATTAAAATTATCAAAGAAACACTTCCTTAAAGATGCAACACTAGTCACAGAAAAAGAGCCGGATGATAATATAAAGTCCGTGGCAGCGTTCTTTTCAAATATCTCGCTCAAATTTTAATATTTTTGCATGTTTTTTGCATAGGAAGCTGAGGACGATCTACTACGGGCCTAGTTTTTACTTTTTCGATTTTACTTGTATATATTGTATATTTTGATAGTTTCAATATCAGTACCGGTTTAAACCGGTTTTGAAATTTAAATATATTTTTTTTAAACTGAAACCAAAATCAAAAAAGTAAAAACTAGGCCGCTTATAGATCGTCTTCAGCTATGCTATGCAAAAAAATCATGTAAAAATATTAAAATGTGAGCGAGATATTTGAAAAGAACGCTGCCACGGACTTTATATTATCATCCGGGTCTTTTTCTATGACTAGTGTTGCACCTTAAAGGAAGTGTTTCTTTGATAATTTTAATGCTTATTAGAAAAACAAATTGCTAAATTTGAAATAATTTTAATAGATCGAATATTCAGTTGTCTTAAATATTCTCATTTATTGCCACAGAAAAAAAAATATGTAACAAAGATTAAAGTTTGCATGGCATTTTGATTCGGTAACTTTCTTTTGGTACATACTTTTTATAGCAGCTCCCAAGTTTTAATTGAGATGTATTGCCAAAGTATAATAAAATTATAGATGTGATTTTACACTACATAACAATGTTCATAACTGTATATTTGTGTCCCAGTGTGACTTCACAACATTAGTAATGCTGTTACCGTCACAAAGTAAGTGACAAATTTGTCACAAATAAAAAAATAATCACAAACTGTCTTCATATACTGTCTTCTATGAATATTAAAATATTATTAAAACATGCAAAGAGTAATTATGGAAAAAATTAAAGCTAAATATTTATTAGTATATTAATAAACAAAAAACATTAAGGGGCTATCCATTACTGCAAGGCTATCCATCACAGACACATCTATCTAATAAAAATTCCGACGATAAACATAAATTAGAACAACAAATACGTTAATCATATTTATTAATATTTTATTTATAGTATTAGAGAGTATTTATAATACCCACTTTAATCACGATGTTCACTTATACTACATATAATGGATATTCTGAAATTTACCTCTGTAAAATTATTCAGGAAAGGAAATAATAAAAGTTTCTGAAATGAAAAGTTAATAATAAAATACAGTTATTACTTTTTAGCTTCATACCGCTCAAGTATTTGCGTCATTTGTTTTAAATTCAATCATGTTTAAATTCTTATCGATTGAACTTCCAAATTTTCATCCAAACTTCTAGTTCTTTCTGAAAACATTCCAATAAGAATATTTACAACTGAAACGTTTTCACCCACGATGACTATCCATTCAGAAATTTTATAACATTTCACAAGTTAAAAAATACATTAAACAATCATTAACATAATTGTTTTTTTTAATATCAAACATCTATGATTTCTTTTAATAGTTCTTCTCGTTCTCTTATAAATTCCTCTTCTGAGCAGATACAATTTTTTTAAATAAAATTATGAAATGTTTCAGAAGATTACTTAATACAAAAATTAAAAAAGGATGTTTGTAAATAATTTTATTCCATAAAAAAGCTTCTTTATTACAAAATATAATTATCTTTAAATGTTTAATAATTATATTATCGATTTATTATAATTTACTATCATATGATTTTATGTTTATGGAAACACATTATTTTAACCAGATATTTTAAAAAAGGAAACAACGCAGATTAGAATGCAATTAAAATCACTACCTGTAACAACCTAATCCAAATTATTAAAAATCAAGTTCTTTATGACAACAAAATAAATAATGAATGCATTAGACTTTATTAAGTTAATGAAGCATTGATGTTTTATAGCATGTTTTTGACAATGTAATTAAAATCGTTCTCAGAACAATAATAATAAAAAAGCAACCATTAAAAATAATATTTTCCATACCTTTTTTCCATCGAAGTCATTCGTTCTAGTTATTCTTGCTGCACTAACTAAATCCGATAATAATTAAAGTGGCAAAGACCAAATTATTTTAACAGTCAAAGCCCCATTAATTTTCTCGGACTTATATTTTGCCGCTTGGAAGGCCTGTAGTGGACATTCTTCTTTAAATTGTTAAATCCGTGTCAATATGCAACTACTCACAACTGCCATAAATTCCAGCCAACTAACTTCTTGCGTCTATCATCAATTTAAAATATTTCTGTTTACGTTTATTTATTCTTTCGTTTGCAAACGATTTTCATTTCCTATGCGCATGACCGTTTAGTTTTTTCTTTTTCTGCGCAACAGCTTCGGAAGTTAAATACGAATAGTTTTATGAGAATGTCTTTTTTTAAGTGTATTTTTACTTTTTATTTTTATTAGTTTCAAAACAATTCAAGTTAAAGCAAATTGTTAAATAATAATAATAAAATTCATAATTAGATATTATTGGATAAAACATTGTTTAGGTTTTAATAAAGTAAAAATAATAGCTTTAATGGTAATATAATTTTTTTTAATCATTACCATTACTTCTATCAAACGCAAACATACATAGTATCTTCTTAAAAAAAAAGGAGCGGGAGGGGAGGGGAGTTATAGAAATAAAAAGAATAATAAATAAATAATAACTAATAATAAAATTAATAATAAATTCTAAGAAGGTCACATTTCAGTCACAATGTGACGTCACTGAGGGGTGGCATTTTGGTCACAGATGTGACGTCACATTTCAGTCACAATGTGACGTCACTGAGGGGTGGCATTTTGGTCACAGATGTGACGTGACCACAGTGACTCACAGTGACGTCACTGTGACGTCACTGTGAACATGCATGCTATGTGGGTGGTTATTCTGAACAATCATTACTTAGTATATTGATGAAAAGTTTGTGTTGAACGGTTTTTAACTTAAATGGTGTGAGAGAAGGATATATTAGGACAGAAGTTATTAAATATAGAGTCTTTAAAGTTTATACCCGTGCAACAATTGGCATTTCAAGAAACAAAGTTGTGTCATATTTGAAAGCATTCTTTATATTCGAAACACACACATGATCACGATCACATCACTGAAGAGTATAGAGAAGCTGTTTATGATGTATATAATTTGAATTTTCATTAACACAATATTATAACCGAAGTTTTTCGACAGTTTGAAAAATTATGATGCACAACGTCTGCACACGTTAACACAGAATAAGATTAGCTTATGCCCTTTCGATGACAAGCGTTATTTGCAGGTAAAATGTATTAACATAACAACATTTTCTTGATAATTTTTCTTGCAGGTTTCGAAACCACAAACATCGGATCATACTTCTCATTTTTAACACGCGACACTAACCATTGGGCTATTAAAGCCCGTAATTTAGTAACTAAAAAGTAAGAAAGATCATCGAAAGTGATTACTTCACACATGCAAAAATAATTTTTATTGTGACTTATCAGTTAAAAATCACGAAGAAAAGAAAAATATCACATATGTTTTGGATTACTTTGAGATTTTATGAGTCACCTCATCAGTTAAATAGACATATTCACTTCTTATGAAATGTATTATATTTTAGTTTATCAGTCATAGTGTGATTACTTATTAATAATTTTAGTATCATTAAAAAAGTTTAAAAAAAAGTTAAATATATCAAAAATACAAGTTCGTGTTAAAGGTTTAAACAAATTGTTAAAATAATTTTACAAAACTTTACAAATTATTTAAAAATGATTCACTAATATTTAGTAATCGACAAATTTTAATAGCCATAATCATTTATATGTGATTAAAGTTTTCTGTTTTAACTGTTAAGTTATTAGATTCCCTCTTCAATTACATCTCATTGATAAGTTTTAATCAACCAACCATTGAACTGTTTCCGCAAATAACTAGTATGTCAGTTAGATTTTCAGTTTTAACTGTTAAATTATTACATCCCCCCCCTCAATTTCATCTCATTGATAAGTTTTCAACAACCAACCATCCAACTATTTATCAACCCTAACAACCAGGTATTTGTTTGCCCTAGTAACCAAAAAAGTTTTATCGACAGATGAACAAAATTTTTAAGATGCAAGACTTGTCATTTTTAATCGAAAAAACAATGACATATGTAATAATTTTTCCTTACTTAAATGAAACCTTTGCATGTGTATGGTAAAACTTGGAAAATTCATTTAATACACAAATTTAAAGTCAACAGACAAGGTCTTCATATTTCTTTTAGTATTTTACTAACATTTTACCTAATATCTTAAGAAATCAACAAATTATTTTAATAAAAATTTTCAATTGTAAGTGACGTTACTAACCTAACTTGAAAAAATTAACTTGTCAAAGCAGGTTTTGAATATTCCAACTTAGTAATAATCATAAGTTTCATATGATAATCAACCTGTTTGGTTATTTCCCAGTATGGTTTTATAAAAAAAGCCTCACATGCAAATAACATAACTTAACTAACTTGAAAAAATAACTTGTCAAAGCAGGTTTTCAATGTTTCAGCTTAGTAATATTCATAAGTTTTATATGATATTCAACCTATTTGGTTATGTCTCAGCATATCTTTATAAAATTTATCTAAAAAACCTTTAATATCAATGTTTAAAAATATGCGAATAATTCAGTTAGTCTTTTAAAGATGATTATTTTCCCTTCTATTATTTAAAAAACATTTCTAAATAAAATTATTACTGATGCCAGTTTATCCCAGTGTTACGAAATGTGCATGCGAAACTTTTCTTTCTAATTTTCATATTTTATTATTTCAAATTATTGTTTTCAAGTTGTACTAAAATTTGGAAAAAATTATTTAATTTTAAAGCATAATTAAATTGAAATACTTTAATAATAAAGACACATTTAACATTGTATACTCACCTAATCCAACACTTTCACAAATACACGTCCTACTCACTCCAAGGTTTAGGAAGAAATGAGAGATTCAAAGTCCTTATCAGAAAATGTTATCAGATAATTTTATCTTAAGATAGGTGACGTCATAGAACATATGTCATCAACTGGTCACGTGATGTATATCATATGACCGGTGCTTTGTTATTTAATTAATCTTATTAATTAATTATTAAGTATTAAAATAATTATCAATTAATTCATTAATTAAATTAATTAATCTTATTAATTAATCTTATTAAAATAATTATTTTTTCTAATAACAAAGAATTAATTATTTCTAATAAAATTAATTAATTTAATTAATGAATTAATTGATAATTATTTTAATACTTAATAATTAATTAATAAGATTAATTAATTAACAAAGCACCGGTCATATGATATACATCACGTGATCAGTTGATGACATATGTTCTATGACGTCACCTATCTTAAGATAAAATTATCTGATAACATTTTCTGATAAGGACTTTGAATCTCTCATTTCTTCCTAAACCTTGGAGTGAGTAGGACGTGTATTTGTGAAAGTGTTGGATTAGGTGAGTATACAATGTTAAATGTGTCTTTATTATTAAAGTATTTCAATTTAATTATGCTTGAAAATTAAATAATTTTTTCCAAATTTTAGTACAACTTGAAAACAATAATTTGAAATAATAAAATATGAAAATTAGAATGAAAAGTTTCGCATGCACATTTCGTAACACTGGGATAAACTGGCATCAGTAATAATTTTATTTAGAAATGTTTTTTAAATAATAGAAGGGAAAATAATCATCTTTAAACGACTAACTGAATTATTCGCATATTTTTAAACATTGATATTAAAGGTTTTTTAGATAAATTTTATAAAGATATGCTGAGACATAACCAAATAGGTTGAATATCATATAAAACTTATGAATATTACTAAGCTGAAACATTGAAAACCTGCTTTGACAAGTTATTTTTTCAAGTTAGTTAAGTTATGTTATTTGCATGTGAGACTTTTTTTATAAAACCATACTGGGAAATAACCAAACAGGTTGATTATCATATGAAACTTATGATTATTACTAAGTTGGAATATTCAAAACCTGCTTTGACAAGTTAATTTTTTCAAGTTAGGTTAGTAACGTCACTTACAAATGAGAATTTTTATTAAAATAATTTGTTGATTTCTTAAGATATTAGGTAAAATGTTAGTAAAATACTAAAAGAAATATGAAGACCTTGTCTGTTGACTTTAAATTTGTGTATTAAATGAATTTTCCAAGTTTTACCATACACATGCAAAGGTTTCATTTAAGTAAGGAAAAATTATTACATATGTCATTGTTTTTTCGATTAAAAATGACAAGTCTTGCATCTTAAAAATTTTGTTCATCTGTCGATAAAACTTTTTTGGTTACTAGGGCAAACAAATACCTGGTTGTTAGGGTTGATAAATAGTTGGATGGTTGGTTGTTGAAAACTTATCAATGAGATGAAATTGAGGGGGGGGGATGTAATAATTTAACAGTTAAAACTGAAAATCTAACTGACATACTAGTTATTTGCGGAAACAGTTGAATGGTTGGTTGATTAAAACTTATCAATGAGATGTAATTGAAGAGGGAATCTAATAACTTAACAGTTAAAACAGAAAACTTTAATCACATATAAATGATTATGGCTATTAAAATTTGTCGATTACTAAATATTAGTGAATCATTTTTAAATAATTTGTAAAGTTTTGTAAAATTATTTTAACAATTTGTTTAAACCTTTAACACGAACTTGTATTTTTGATATATTTAACTTTTTTTTAAACTTTTTTAATGATACTAAAATTATTAATAAGTAATCACACTATGACTGATAAACTAAAATATAATACATTTCATAAGAAGTGAATAGGTCTATTTAACTGATGAGGTGACTCATAAAATCTCAAAGTAATCCAAAACATATGTGATTTTTTTCTTCTCTTCGTGATTTTTAACTGATAAGTCACAATAAAAATTATTTTTGCATGTGTGAAGTAATCACTTTCGATGATCTTTCTTACTTTTTAGTTACTAAATTACGGGCTTTAATGGCCCAATGGTTAGTGTCGCGTGTTAAAAATGAGAAGTATGATCCGATGTTTGTGGTTTCGAAACCTGCAAGAAAAATTATCAAGAAAATGTTGTTATGTTAATACATTTTACCTGCAAATAACGCTTGTCATCGAAAGGGCATAAGCTAATCTTATTCTGTGTTAACGTGTGCAGACGTTGTGCATCATAATTTTTCAAACTGTCGAAAAACTTCGGTTATAATATTGTGTTAATGAAAATTCAAATTATATACATCATAAACAGCTTCTCTATACTCTTCAGTGATGTGATCGTGATCATGTGTGCGTTTCGAATATAAAGAATGCTTTCAAATATGACACAACTTTGTTTCTTGAAATGCCAATTGTTGCACGGGTATAAACTTTAAAGACTCTATATTTAATAACTTCTGTCCTAATATATCCTTCTCTCACACCATTTAAGTTAAAAACCGTTCAACACAAACTTTTCATCAATATACTAAGTAATGATTGTTCAGAATAACCACCTATTTGATAAACACTAGTATATATAAAACATTGAAAATAAGAAGTTTGAATTGTATTGTGATTCATTTAATGAAATCGTGTGGTATACATTACATATTTCTCGATAAAGTTATGAAGAGAAAGCTTAATATTCAACTGTGATAGTCTTTCATTGAAAAAAAAAATTAAGAAGAAATGCTTAAAAATCATTACATTTGGTTACTAAGTACATTGTAAGATGTGAGTGTAAAAAGTGCATGTCCATTATTTGATATTTAATACTCAAATTTCTTTGTTAATTTGCAAACGCTTATAATCTTTTTGAACACTTTAGTATAATATTTTTACTAACATACATGGGAATGTTCAAGGGAAGAATTTTTATGAATGATTAAGTATTTCTTTTTATTATTGTGTGATTCATATATTTATTCATCTCTTAATTACAAGTTTGTTGTTGTTGTTTAATATTTTTAAATGGTGTTTTAATTTTTTACATAGTATAAATTTTATTTTCTTCAATATTTTTAATAAAATTATACCTATTACAATTAAATGTTAGTATATTATATAAATAACTTTAAAAATGTGAAAGTTAAATCACTTTGCGTTTGAATATATTTCTGTCAAGTAGTAAAACTAACTTGTTTAAAATGAGTAAACTGCATCGAGTCATATTCTTAAGAGTTAGTTTTTAAATTTGATATTTCAGAATAAAATATGTTTTTCTTAAAATATTCATGCTAAAAAGCAATAAATTTTTTTTTTATGTTTTTAACTAATTAAAAAAATTAAATATCTATTATTTCTAAAACATCACAAGAAATTGTATCACGTGATGTGATAATAAATATATGAAAACTAGCATAGGATGCTTTAGTTGAAATTTGTATGAATTAAACTAACAGAATTAATACAACACATACGTATAGGTGTTAAATGTTAGTATAAAACTGATAATCATAAACGATATAAATTATATTTACATGATTAATTAATGGGAGCAATGTTTAGTGTGGTTTTTAAAAAATGAGAAGTTTGGTAATTAATTAAGATAATTCCAAGTCAGTGCTTATCTTATCAGCGATAATGAGGGTCACGTGATCTCTAACGTCACTTATCACATGGTTCGGTAGATAAGCAGGCATGTTATCAGTCAGTCCTTGCGAGACCAACATACAAGGAGGTTGAATTTTCCTAGCCAGGTAAGATTTTCTTATGAATAAGTTTTTAATATTTAGAAGAACTGATTAAGAAAATTAATTAATACGTTAAAAACCTTTTAATGACCTTATGACTCATCAAATCATGTCTAAAGTTGTTAAGGATTAATTATAAAAAATAATTTCTGTTTTAAATTATTAAAGAACAGCTTTATGTCAAAAGTTTAAATTTATTTTCGTAAAGCAGGTATTCAAAAACTACCTAATCATACTCCGTTTTGTCAAATAGGGTTTTTTGAACCGCATTTTTCAAGCCAAAGTAGTACAACAAAGAGAGAAAAAGTATGATAGAAAAAAAAAGGGGGGTGTTCCAATACATGCACTTGCTAAAATTTGATGTTATATGAAATGTTACTATATATATATATACCTTAGTATATATTTATGAAAACCTTTCGTTAAAAATGTTTACTGGTTCTTGTTTCTGAGTGTACACTTAGTTATTCATGATAAGTCATCTAAGAAATATTCCCCAAGTAAATTATCCCCAAGTATGAGTACATTTTAAAATGAACCCTTCGTTTATATTTTTAAACACTTAATTTTATAATAGTTTTAATTATGTGATCGTTTAAATAAAAGGTTAGTTTAAATCTTCAAATAGTTAAATCCTAAATGAATGTGACACATTCATTATTTTACTAATAAAGTAAATGAATATATAAATATTTAAGTTTTATTTAAAGTTAATCTGTGAGAAAAGAAAAAAAACCTCCAATTTGATATTAATTTAAAATCTGAATTAATAAAATCATTATTGCGACCCAATTGGCATCTTCATTTGTTAATCAAAGTTAAAATATAACGTCGATTGAATTGAAGACTCTGGGGTAAAACCTTATCTAAGATAAGAATGAATCATGCTTTTACTCATTCGCATGCGATAAGTAGGTAAATCCGTATTGCATGAACACAGGTGATTTGAATACTATACGATGAAAATTAATATGTACTAAACTAATAAAATAAGTTTGTTACCTAAAACGAAATGCTTAGATTTAAATATTTTTATAATATTAAATAACAATCAAATAGTAAAGTTTCGTTTTCTAAAGCGCATTTATTTTTTCATAATATTCACGAAAATTGTTCAGTTTGTTATTCTAGTTTAAAAATACTGCTAGTTAATTCTATGTATATGTATATGTGTTATGAATGTATTTATTTTTTAGTGCCATTTTTTAAACTGTCTTCTAACCTTTACTTAAAATAGAGTCACACTCATAATAAGCTTCAATTGCCCTCATTAATAAATTTCTCATAAAATTTTTAATTCCTATTTTTATCTATCGAAAAAGGAACCCAATTAAATTGAATTGTCTTTTTTCCTTTAATTAATCATTTCTTAAATTAAATGTGACTAAATTTTCCACTCGAAAACAATCTAAGTCGCTTCATAAGATACTCCTTAAAAATAAAGTACCACCATTAAAATTTATTCATTATCCAAAAATAACATCCTCAAACCAGGATCATCAAAAAATAATCTAACTAAATAAATAAATTAATAAAATTAAATTTTCCATTGCTCGAAGATAATCAAGGACTTTGAACAGTTAGGTCGACGAGCGTAAATAAATGTTAGTACGTAAAATTCAATTTTGAAACATATTTTTCATTCAAATTTTAAAGTTATTTTTTAACTATTCTAAAATATCAAGTGTATAACATAGTTCACTAAAAATAGTACTCGAAATAATTCTAAAGTTCCTTCATTAAATTAATATTTAAAATTATTATTCCCAAATTCGCATTACAAGCATGTGTTATTTCATACATACATATATACAACACATGCACATACGTACAACATACGACACACACATACATACAACACACACATACATACAACACACACATACATACAACACATACATACATACACATCCATTCACACACATACATACAACACACACAAAATAATAATAATAATCATTTAAATTAAGTTTTCACCAAGGTTCGAAGAAAACCACACATTTCGAACCGTTAGGGCGACGAGCGCAATTCAATGCTAGCACGTAAATTTCCATTTAAAAACATATTTTCTCATTCAAATTTTAAAGTTATTTTTTAATTATTCTAAAATATCAAGTGTATAACATAGTTAACTAAAAATAGTACTCTAAATAATTTTAAAGTTCCTTCATTAAATTAATGTTTAAAGTTATTATTCTCAAATTCCCATAAGCAGCATGTGTTATTTATGACGGTGGGTAGAGATAAAGGTTATTCAGGTCTTTCTAAGATATTCTAAGCCAATATGCAAACATGATTCGAAGAAAATTACAAACTCCGTACGGTTAGGTCGACGAGCGCACGTCAATCTCATTGCAAAAAAGTTAAAGTCCTCCTATCAAACATTTATATCCGCAAAATATCCTTCGTGAATGATTAGTCTAAAATAATAATTTCCTCCAAAATACCCGCTTAACTCATCATGTAAGAGCACAGTGGGAAAAAAAAAAGAAAAAAAAATCTCCCCAAATTCCCATTTAAAATCGAAAAAATAAACTCTTAAATTTCACTAAACTGAAAATTTTTAAGTTGACACATTAAAATTAAAAACCACTCATACAATAGTATAGAAAAAACATTCTGTGTACCCAAATACCCACTTAACTCCTCATCTAAAACACGGTGAAAAAAAAAAAGTCGCTTCATTCCTTATTTTTAATTACCTTTTTAAATGAACAACAGCATAACTCAATCGAAAAACATACCCCACGCACTGTAACACGTCGAAATAATTAAAGTGGTCTTCATTATTTTTAATTATTATTTGAAATTAACTTTAATGATTCATTTGTTAAATTGGATTAACTTTTACACTTGACTCAAAATAAATTTAAACTGTTGAAAATTTTAAAGTTTAAATTATTAAAAATTTCTTAATAAATCACCACTCGAAAAATAATCCCTCATACTGGAGTATGTTGAAAAAATTTCACTCATAATTTTTAATTACCTTTTTAAATGAACAACAGCAAAATTCAATCGAAAAACATACCCCATGTACTGTAACACGCCGAAAATTTTAAAGTCCCCACATTAAAATTAAAAAACACCCTCGTACTATAGTATGGTTAAAAATTCTAACTCCCTGAAATTCCCGCTTAAAATTACAAAAAAAATCGTTTTAACCCCTTCTCTTACAAGACGATGTCAGGAGGAGGATTGAGGAGGAGGATTGAAGAGGAGGATTGAGGAGTAGGAGGAATGAGGAGGAGGAGTGAGGAGGAGGTGTGAGGAGGAGGAGCCCTCCTCCCTCCTCCGATCCTCAATCCTCCTCCTGGGGTCGGACAGACAATTTTCCCCTACTTGTATGTTTTTATACCAAAAAATTTTGTACTTTATTTTATTAACCCATATTCTAAAATGTTTTATTTAAAAATAGAATTTAACAGATTACTTCTAGAAATAAGTAATTACATAAAAATTGAATTCTCTTTTAGAAATTATACGTATTTTAAATGTTCTTTTAAATGTTCCCTTTGATATTTTATATCGCTTACATAAAATGCATGAGATGAAAAGTAGACACATTAAAGGAGATCAAACTATTCAATCTGCTGGAATATTTTCTTAGGAACACCGATTTCTCGTAGATAAATATTTAAAATTTTGAGAGTATACGGTACTATTCGGTAAATCCTGGAGAAATGAATTTATACATTGAAAATCAAGTTTTGGAATCTGAGGTTGAACATTTATACTCTTATAGTTTTTGATAGAAAAAGTGCGAGTCAATTAAGTGATTGGTATGTATTGTTCGTTTATTCAAAAAAGTACATTGAATACAGCACTTGAAGCGAGTTTCTAGTGCAGGACAACACTGGCTCAGGCTTTTGATCGACGCTAACGGCTTTGCTTTCTAATCCCAGCTACGATTGTCTCAGCCTATAAATCTTTAAGAATGTTCAGAAAATAATTTATCTTTCAGTAATTCACATGCAATATTAGCAGTTATTCTATAAATATTTTTAATTTCTAAAATTAATTAATATATTGCATAAATACATTAAATTAATCTATGTTATTGCATTTATTTTCTTCCTTTTAAAATAATGTACAAAAAATGGCGTAATTTACAAAATACAATCATGAAAAAACGAATGGAGTTCGCAGTTAAAAAAAGTTAAACTTGAATCTATCAAACTTTTTTCTTTTTAGCTCACATGCTGCACAGTAAAACATTTGTGTAAATGTTACTCCATACAATTGGTGTAAAAATGGTGGCAAATGCTGCCTCCAATTTCATGGTGTACTTGTTTTCACATATGCAATGGTGTAATTTAAACGTATATTACTGGTGTAACATGACAATGTTACACCGGTTTTAACGGTTAAAATACTCCATAAAATTGGAGGCAGCAATGCTGCCACCTATTTTACGGAGTAACGTTTCCACAAATGTTTCTCAGTGTAGCATACCCTGAGAGGGTATGTGCCCGCCCGGTCTGTATGTACGTTCGTACTTAACGCGATAACTCATGATAAAAATATCCCATCCACTTGAAATTTTGTACATAGGTGTATCCTGACAAGGTGCTTCCCTGATTTTGGAGTTCATTCGATATGTATAAGAGGGGTAACAGGAGGCTCATGCCCCTCCCCTTAATTGATATAAATGGGTTTTTCATGCAGAATTGTCAGATTTTGTTCAAATCTCTGAATAGTTTTGGAAGTTTAATGGTTAAGTATATAAAAGAGAAGGATAACTCTTCTTAAATTATATAAATGAGTTTTTTTTATTAAGAATTTTCCGATTTGCTCTAAATTTTGGATATGGATTTTTTATATGATAAAGCATGTCCCTGATCAGTTTAGAGGGTTCAATGATTAAGTATAAAACGGGGAAAGGGGGAGCTGACCCCCCCCCCTTCCTTAATATTTTTTTCGAACGGAATTAACCCTTGAAAATATAAGGCTGTAATGTACAATTAGTACGCGTAGCCTGTGAACTCAATGTCATCAGTTCAATTGGGCAATATTCTTTTTTTTATTTTAAGAGCATCTCAAATTTTAAATGTGTGTTTTATATTCCAAAAACTACTGCACATACTTTATTTTAGTAACTCGTATTCTAGAATGTTTTATTTAAAAAGCTTTAGAATTTAAGAGATTATTTCTCAAAATATCTAAATATTAAAAAATTGAATTTCCTTTTAGAAATGATATGTATTTTAAATGTTCTTGCAATGCCCTTTGATATTTTACATAGCTTTCATAAAATGCGTGAGATGAAAAGTAAACGCATTAAGGAGATCAAACTATCCAATGTGCTGGAATATTTTGCGAAAAAGCACAGATTCCTTGCGGCTAAATGTTTGAAATATTCAACGAACGATTTCGGCGAAATCTGAAGAAATGCATTCATACATTAAAAAGCAAGTTTTAGAGTCTGCATTTGAATATTTCTACGTTTATGGTTTTTGTTAGAAAAGGGGCAAACCAAATAAGTCTTTATGCATTTTTTTAAATACAAAAAACTACATTCAATAAACGTGGCAATATTATAATAAAAAATAAGCATTAAGAATTTAATAGATACACTTATATATGCTGTATGACCATTTTAAAACAACACTAATTTATGTTATACAAACACAAAAACTGAAATCTTTTGGCTCAAAATATCTTAATTTGGGAAATTTATTTAACAAAAAAGTACGATTCCTGTATTCGAAACATAATCTGGATCGTGCTTAAACGGATACCTGTATAAAAGTAGTATTGCATACATTTTTTTTTTTTTTTTAAATTGTCATTTAATACTTCCACTGTAATCTACATTATTTGTAACGGACATAATTTTCAAGAAAAAACACTTACACAATTTAGATGGAAAATTCTTTTTTGGTAGTTTCTGCTCTAAAAATCAAGAAGTTTTAATTTACTGTTGACTGCAATCCATAGAAAACATTTCCAAAATATTATGGTCTAATTTTACAGATCATGCCCCCCCCCCCCCGTAAATCCATAAACATTATTATTTCAAATTTTAATTTATACTTATTCACATACTTTGTTTTTCTCCAGAGGTATTCGCATTTATGTGCCATTTAGGATACGGATGAGCAAATGTACAGCATTTACCAAAGTCTCAATCGAGGTCATTCACTATCTTGTATAAATACTGACGGCCAGTTAAAAATTTCCCATTCATAAATATACAAAAAATAAAAATCCAAAAAGGTTTCTCAAAAGTCAGAGGAAATGTGTTATATTAAATACAAAATTTATAGTTAACTATAAATTGCGAAGATTGTTATTAAGTGATTAATAAAACGATCTAAGGAATGAATATTTTCAGTCCCGGGGTATAAAATGTGAAACATTATGCCATTTATTATGTTTCTATTTTTTATGTGAGAACCTGACTGCATTCTAAGATCCATTTGAAAGGGCAAATATTTTACGTTTTACTTAACATATGTCATCCTAACGAAAGGTAAGTTTTAAGTAAATGCATTGAGTTTAAGTGCATCTAGTAGTTTGTATCATAAAAATTCTTCAGGTAGAAAAAAGTAAAAGCTATGAGAGAGAAGAGATTTGGCTCATAGTTAAATGATCGTCTCTTCAGATGACTTTATCATTTATACAGTTATGAAATTGCACGATATGTGATTATTTATTTTAATAATTAAATTTATTTCATAGAGATGCTAACATTTCATTAAGTACTAGCTGACGTTCCCGTACTAGTTAAGTACTAGCTAAATAGGGGGCGTTCTCCGGGTCCATGACAAATGACCCTTAAATTAAACTTCCATGATTTAATTTTATTAACTGAATTTAAGTTTTCAAATGAAAAAATGTTGAATTTTAAGTATGTATTGTAGCGGTATTTTACAGTCACCGCCAAAAAATCTTGACACTTGAGATTTTGGACGTTTTGTTGAATATCTAGAAATATACCTGAGGAATTATTCTGAAACTTCAGGTGTGTAAACAATATACCACAGGTCATATATTTTCGTGAAATTTTAGTCCCATAGGGGACCGTCAAAAATTGAAAAGAATGAATATCTTTTGAATAACCCTGTCAAAACTAATGTAGCAAAAACATTCAAACTGCGGATTATCATTAAGTGACTTATTGCAATTATGTGTGTTCATTTTTATGCGGATAGCATGTATACTCGTAGAGAAATTAAGGTTTTTATAAAAACAGTCCCAATTTTTTTCAAGATTTTTGCTTATTATTTGCAGAGTTCTTAATATAAAATAAAGTTTTTCCATGAAAATATGACAAACAATATTATACATAATACCCTGCAACCAGAATTTAAAAAAAAATAATAATTGTATGAATAATGAACAGGTTTACTAAATAAATTTTCATTGCGCATGTGTAAAAGTTATGCAAATTTTGATTGCATATTGTGTTAGCTAAAGGTATGGAGCAACATTTGTAAAAGTCTCAGAATCGCAGCTTAAAAATGCTGAAAATTATCGTCGATAGAATCAGATGAAAATCCGTTATTTCCAAAAAGACGCTAAAAGATAAGGGGTTGTATCCAAATATAGTAGTGCGCGCAATATTATGTACCGAGCCGAGAAAAAAAAATCTTGACACTCATAAAAAAAGTGTTATAAAAGTAAAAACTTACATTTTAAATAACTTTATTGGCAAAACTAATATTTTGACATGTTTCCCTTCGCTTTTATGACACTTTGCAATCTGTTAGGCATAGAAGTTGCTTAATTTCGGAAATAATTTTTGTCCATATTGACCCACAAAGTTTCCAATACTTCTTTCAATTCCTTTATGCTGGATGGGTGATACTCTTGTACCTTATTTTTCATATGATTCCAAGCATTTTCTATAGGGTTGAGATCAGGTGAGTTGCCGTTCAAGCACTGGTATATTATTATCATTTAACCATTTTTGTACAAGTTTTGATTTATGTGCAGGTGCTCCATCATGCATGAAATACTCACATCCATGAATGGACCAAAATTTCAGTAAGTGGTTTTGTAAAACTTCTATATATTTTCTTCCATTGATAGTAATATTTTTTGGAAGGAAATATAATCCAGCTCTAACTTTTAAGCTCCCCATACCATGCCACTATCTGATTGTTTTACAGTTTTCACTGTAAACTTCGTATCGTAGCGTGAGGAACCTTTAGGTCGTCTCACCAACATCGGGCGTCCTCTGATAAGCCTGAAGGTACTTTCATCAGAAAACATTACTTTCTTCCGGTCTTCTGCTATCCAATTCAAATATTTCTTACAAAAATTTAATCTTTTTTTTTTTCATGACATCAGTAAGCATGGGTTTTTTGCTGCTATTCGAGCTGGAAGCTTCAAGTCTTTTTGAAGTCTGCAGCAGACAGTCCTTACTGATACATCCTTTTATAGATTTGGGTGTTTATTTTTTATTTCTGCTGCTGTAATGTTGGTTTTAATAATACCTCGCGTTTCAAAATACTATCAGTCCGGTCTGAGGCCTTTTTTGGTCTGCCTGAACCGATTTTTCGTACTGGCACACTGCCCCGAGGTAAATTTGCACTCGCCTTTTTTAAGGCATAAATCGTTTGTCTCGATACTTGCAAATCGTTAGCAATGCGACTTATTGGAACATTTCGTTCTAATAAAGTTAAAGCACGAGATTTTTCAACAACTGTAAGCTTTTTTCGCCTCATTATATGCACCAAAAAAGATTTGTATCTGCAACAAAATTAAATTCCACCTTTTAAACCACTAGAAGATACGAAAAAAAACCGCTGAGTCATCTCAAGATGCAAGCATTATTATTTAAAGTGGCGCATGCTCAATGGACACTTCTACCCGGTTTCTTTGTTTAAAACAGGTAAAAATAAATAAATAAAAAATAAACGCCGACCCAGTGGCGTGGTCGGTAATGGCAGCTGATGCCACACTGTGGGTCCCCGGTTCTAATCCGGGTTCGGGCATGGATGGTGTGTTGTCCCTTTGAAGTGTAATAAATATGTGTAATGGATATCTATACTAATAAAATCCGTGCACCTCTGTCTGTCTGTCTGCTTGAAGCCGATTACAGTTCGTAACGCGGGCGAGTTGGAAGTCGCGACAGGTGTCTTTCGATTCGAAAAATTCCGGGAAAGTCATTTCGGGCATTTTCGAGACCGTGGGACCAAAATTAAAAAAGTTATGAATTAAAAACCGGTCGGGAATCGGAACGGAAAACGTCACATTTCCCAAACGGAGCTCAAACGGAGCTCTCAGGCAGAACACTGCGCCACCTTGCGGTGATCGACTAGAACTTTTCCCCTTTGGCTAAAAGAAGAAGCAGCCGAAAACCCCCTTTTCTCCCGTCATTTTGTCAAAGAATGTATAAGAGAAAAATAACTGATTGGTAAAAAATGTTAAACACGGTTTAATTAATATAATAAGTACAACTATTTAAGCACAGCAAGATATGTTCACTAATAGGTAATAGTGTTGCTAATTAATATTTTGAGGATCTCAGATGTAACTGGCTATTCATATATTTATTCTGTATGTGAGTATTAATCGTTGTAGCTCATTTTCATACTTTTTCTTTTTGGTAGCATACACGAATATTGTGTAACCTAAGATTTACGCGATTAATACTAATTTCTGTTAGTACAAACGGAAAACGAGCTGCCAAAATTATTTGTTAGTTATGTTGTTTGTGATATTAATAAAATTATTATTTTTGCGCGTTTTTTCTTAAACCATCATGCAGACAGTTTTTAAAGTAGAAAAAACTGATTACATATTCAGAATCTGCGTAAAAGTCTGCTTCTGATGAACCAAAAAATACGAGAAAATGTCTTATGGGCGCGCAGCGCCAACCGTGCAAAACTAAATATTTTTAACGGGACGATGGCGACCATAGAGCGTAGCGCCGGTGGGCCGGCTTCGCACGGTGGGCGCGTAGCACCCACTGTGCGAAATCACATACTTTTTAACGGGATAATGGGCGCATAACAACCATAGCTCTTTAATTTACTTTTTTATGCTTGAGGATTTGAACGCCAAGAATTGCTTATTAGATGAATTTTTTGCTTATTATATACTGCTTAATATCGAGGTTCGTTTGGAAAAAGTGGCCCAGCTAGCGGGCGTAGCTCGCTAGTCTGTAATAAAAAGTGTTCTGTATTGTCTCTGTTTCTGTGTATTATGGATCAATTGAGGCGGCAGCCATTGTAGCAAGAGGTCTCAAAAGCACTGTCAATAAAAAAATAAAGTAAAACATCTGAACGTTTAAAATGTGATGCAAATGTTTTTTAAAATTTTTTTAAATGTTTTACTAAACAATGAAATATGGATACAGCGCCTTATCTTTTTGCTGCTTTTTGGGAGTAACGAATTTTCAGCTTTTCCTATCGACGATAATTTTCGGTATTTTTACGCTGTGATTTTGATACTTTCACAAAAGTTGCTCTTTACATTTAGCTAACACAATATGCTATCAAAATTTTGCTAGCTTTTACGCATGCGCAATGAAAATTCTTTTAGTAAACCTGTTCATTATTTATATAATTATTATTATTTTTTAATTCTGGTTGCAGGGTATTATGTATAATATTGTTTGTCATATGTTCAGGAAAAAACTTTATTTTATATTAAGAACTCTGCAAATAATAAGCAAAAATCTTGAAAAAAATTGGGACTGTTTTTATAAAAACCTTAATTTCTGTACGAGTATACATGCTATCCGCATAAAAATGAACACACATAATTACAATAAGTCGCTTAATGAGAATCTGCAGTTTGAATGCTTTTGCTACATTAGTTTTGACAGGGTTATCCAAAAGATATTCATTCTTTTTCAATTTTTTGACGGTCGCCTAATGGACTTCGGCAAAAAAATTTCACGAAAATATATGACCTGGGCTATATTGTTTACACACCTGAAGTTTCAGAATAATTCCTCGTGCATATTTCTAGATATTCAACAAAACGTCTAAAATCTCAAGTGTCAAGATTTTTTTGGCGGTGACTGTATTTACTGTCTCATTTGATTTTTGAAATCTAGGCATACCGAAAGTGAGCGAAAGCATGATGAAACACTCAGGTTTTCACTGATTTCGTCGAATTTATCACACATTTTACATTACAAAAAACACCTTCTGAATACCCTTTTGAATATTTAAAAATTTTTGTTGATCACCTAAATAAGATCTACTGAGATGCTCTACGATGATTATGTTACAAATGTGTTACGGACGTTTATTTTTTTTTGCGTAAAAAAAGTGTCCTCTTATGAGGTGCCACTGACTTTGAAAAGGTTATCATTCATATTTTTAAGAACTGATAACATCACCGATTAGAAGAAATTTCTAGCTTTAAGAACATATTTTCGGTTTAAATTATAAACAGAGGTTCTCTTATACATCCATTAAAAACATTTAAAATATATATATAATATATATATTTATAAAACACACGGAAAATATATATTAAAATATTTAATTGCTAAAAAGGACGTCAAATGTTAATAAAATACATTAAAAGATCTTAATAATTTGACATCTTTCGATTGAATTTACTCAGTCATCATTGGAAAAACAAAATATACAAATAAACACAAAGATGGAAAATGGCAATAAACTATTATATATGAAATTTTTACATATGAAATTTGTAAATTTGTAAATTTCATTTGTAATAGTTTATTGTCATTTTCCATCTTTGTGTTTATTTGTATATTTTGGTTTTTCTGATGATGATTGAAGTAATTCAATTAGAGTAAATTTTTATTAAAATGAGTAAACTGAATCGAAACATGTCAAATTATTAAGATCTTTTAATGTATTTTATTAACATTTGACGTCCTTTTTCACAATTAAATATTTTTTGTGTGTTTTAAAAATATATATTTTTTTGAAATATTTTTGGTTTGTCGATACCTCAAAATTGCTCCCTGCTCCCTGCATGGGCTTTTCGATAAGGGAGAAAACACACCTTTTTTTTTGAAAAAATGACCCGTAATGAAAAAAAAAATTTCAAAGATTAACTGTGATGTTGTATTTTATTGATTGCAGTACTTGAGACGTACTCTGTCAAAATCTCAGTCACAAAACAACTCAAGTTGAGCCAAAATCCACTCATCTCACAATTTGAAAGTCAGCTTCTCGTAAAAGCGTTGAAACAACTCCAGTGAATTCTCTTTAAGGGGACAAAGGACCTTTGAAATCCATTTTTTTATATTTTTAAAATTGCAGTTTAAATATTATTCAAAGGATATATTATGTGCACTATAGCATATATTTATCGCAAAAAATGTTTAAAAAAATTGTTTTTGAAAAAAATAGGGAAATTTTTGTAATTTTTTGATTTAACGGGAATTATTCAAAATGTCCCATGCGCATTCCATATCAATAAAAATCTCCAATAATATTTATACAAGTTTGAATCACATATATAAATAAAACTGTGCATTGAATTTTATATATCTGAATATAAAGGTAAAAAAAAATATTTTCTCAATTTTTCTGAAATTTTAAGCATTTTTGAACCTATTTTTACAATTAACTACCTACAACTTTTGCAATTATTTTTATAATCGAAAAACCATGCACAGATTTATGACATATATTGTGATAAATAACTATAAAAAATTTCAAAGCTTTCAGAGAAAAAATAATGCGCATGGAGCATTTTGAAAAATTTTCGTTAAATCAAAAATATTATAAAAATTTCCCTATTTTTTTCAAAAAAAATTTTCTTTTTTACATTTTTTGTGATAAATATATGATATAATGCAATAATCTACCCTTAAATAATATTTAAAGTGCAATTTAAAAAAAATGCTTTCAAAAGGTCCCTTGTCCCCTTAATTAATTTAAGGGAAGTTTAATAATTTAAGTAAGCAATTTAAATCAAGAAGAATAAAACGTTTAGAAAACAACTCATTCACGATCCAATTAATCACAGCTCTCCTTTGCTCACTTTACTAAGCGATTTGGCGGATGTAAGTTATAATACACTGTAAAACATTTAGTGTTATGTTACTCCATATAATTGGAGGCAGCATTGCTGCCTCCAAACTTATGGGGGGTTTTAAGCGATATAAATGGTGTAACATTACACATCTCTTGTGTAAGTATACATTATATTATATGTAAGGTTAAACCATCTCTGTGTAAGGTTACACTACAATCGTCTGTGAGCTTACACAGAAGCTGTGTGTAAGGTTATACATGTGTAGGAGTAAGTTTTCACCAAATTTGTCGGTAATCTTACACAATAATTGCGTGTAAGGTTACACGATATTATGAAATATAACACAAATACCTGTGTAAGGTTACACCACATGCGTCTGTAATCTTACATATTAACCGTGTGTAATATTATATCATAATATTGTGAAACATGACACAGATTACTTTGTAGGTTTATTCTACAAATATCTGTAAGCTTTCATAGTAACTGCGTGAAAGTTGCTTATTGTATTAATTCCAGTAATTAATATTAAAAATATCTAAATACCACATGCTTGCTAATGTTTTAAATACTATACAAAATATTTTAAACTGAAATTGGAAAATTGTTGTTTGAAGCCACTGATCTGCAGATAGAATAGTTTTATTACTGTACAGTTAAATAATTTCATGTTAATTTTTATGTACATAGTAGATGATTAATGAAACATTTGAGGCGTAAAATAATAGATTTTAAGATGTTGTGTAATTTGAAAAAACAAGCGCTTTTTCAAATGGTGTGGTCTCCAGCCCCATTCCTTTTTAGCGCCTATTTTTTCTCTGACCATAAATAATATTGTCTACTTCCCGATTAGTTGCCAAGTCTTCGGCTTTTCTCACACCACTGTTATATTTGAAAAGTTTTAATTTAAATCAGCAAAATTTTCGAATCTATATTATAAAGGCCAAACGTATCTGTGCGTAACGCATACGACATTTTGCGAATGGCAACAATTATAAATTTGAAATGAAATTTTGATTTTACAATTTTCGCTATTGCAAATTTTTAAATTTCTAAACATCCCACATTTTCAGTTTTTACACCATTGTATAGGGGGGGAAATGCGCTTTTAAGTGCAATTTGTTTGAAAACTGTTTCTTAATTCATTTTTGAGACATTACTTTTTTTGTAAATTTTAATACAGTTTTTCTAATTGTGGCAACAGAAGTACTCAATCTTTATTAAAGCACAAGGAAAATAGCCCAAAAAAAGCAAATTACTGTATCTTTATGTTGCCATTTTCTCATTAACAGGGGAAAAATCGAAATTAAAATGCATGCTGTTTGCTACTGAATATCGTTTGTTATAAAACGCGGTAAATTATGGTTTCATTTTAAAATTTTATTTGCACTTAAAATAATATAAAAAGTTTAGTGTCTGTTTCAGCTAATAGCATCGAGACTTGAAGTTTTGAATTAAATTTTTTTCAAGATGATTACACTCGAATACCAATCTTTTTAAAAAGGTGAATACAGATATAAATGGTGCATATGTAAATTAAGATATGGCGAAAATGATGTCGGTGTGATATCGTAACTAAATACACTACAACTCGCTGTACAAATTCACAATGCACTTTAATGAAATCAACACACAGATGCACAATGAATACAATACACACAACCTCACTCCGGTATTTACACTATGTACCGTTAATTTTCAGAGATACCCATCCCGAAATACACCCGAGTACTAAAAGCCCCTTCCGGGCATTAGGTTTCGAACACCCTCTCCGATGTTCTTCAAAACCGTAACATTACTCGACTTTCATGAACCCGCTGAAAAACGTTCTTGCTTGCTGCCCCAGGCAACAACTGAATTTCTTCGTTTCAGTTCTCTTTCAAACAGAAAAGTTACTTTCAAAATGTAACATCACGGAGCGGACAGTTTTCAGAGACATCATGGCTCTGGGTGCAGAGCATTATCGCATGCTTAATGGTGTTGACATCACGGAGCCGGCCGATATCATATCGGGTTTAAATTTCAGGGCGGGGGGGGGGGGGATAAATTCTATGACCGAGTCAAAATGGAATATTTTTTTCTTTTTTTTCATTTTAGAATATTAGCATAAGAGTCTTAATTGATAATTTTATCGTAATAAAAGATCTTTATTTTTTTTTACTCTTACATGTACGATTAAAGTTTAGTTTTAACAATTTCTACAACTGAGTTTAATAGAAGTACTTTAAAAAATAAATTTAAGTTAAATATCATTTGTTTAAGAGTTAGACTTACCAAAATATGGTGCATATTTTGGTAAGCAATGGTAATATTTGGTAATATTTTGGCAAACCTATAAAATTAATTACAATAAAAAATTTATTGTAATTAATTTTATAGGTTTATTAAAAGTAAATGAAGCAGTTCTAATTTAAACATTTTCTTTCGTTGAAATACGACGGGTTCTACCTCGTTAAATTAAAGGAATTTTTTGTATTAAAATATTAGTATACAAAAAGCCGGAGACTTGGCAGCTTTGAAAAGCAGACTTATAAATGATAACAATTTGATAGAAAATAATAAATATATATATTGATTACATGAAATTAAATAAAATATTAAAAGAAGCCAAATATATACACTATAGAGGAGAAGGGAGTGACACTTTTTAAAATAGTAAGAAAATCAACTTTGTTTGACACACACACAAAAAAAATTCAATTTACAGAGGGCAAGATGAAGCACTTTTTTAGGAACACAACATGTAAAAGATATTTCATAATTAAAAAATTGTAAGTTTCAAAATGTGTCCCATATCTCCCCACGCACTGCGGTATGGGACAACTATAAAACAAATCTATATGGAACAAATAGTCTAGTGTCTCCTAAATATGCAATCAAACAAAGATTGTAGTTTGATAATGTATGTGCTACAACATAAAATTCAACAATCTTAACGACTGAATGAAAATTCAGGATCTTCTGTCGTAGAGGACATTAAAAAAATCACCACTTCAATTTATTTATATTTTGAAGTAAATTAATTTAATATCAATGTTATAATACTTTATCCTCTAAAAATGTTTTCATGTTAGCATTTTACATTCATCTTATGAAAAAAAGGAATTGGACATGTCTAATACACATGTCTACATTCATGTTCTTCCTTTTACTGGAATGTCCTATTTCTTCCCACTACCTTGCTTTATGTTTAATTTTTTGTATAAACAAAAATGTGTCTTTTGGGCTTATTCTGAATTATAGATAATATATAGTATAATGTTCCATAAATGAGGTATCTTTTAGATGCATGGATATACAAGTCATTAATATACGAAAAGCATAAAATTTATATTAAGAAAATTTCTTTTTGATTCTTTAATCTTTTCAATTATACAACTGCAAGATTATACTGTATTTTTTTTCAACTGAAGATTGTGTTATCATTGCTTCATCTTACGTATGATTAATGAAATGTTTAGTATGATACATAAAGAGAAAAACCTACTGTCCCATTTATCTCACTGTCCCACACCACCCCACTCTCCCCTAAAGAATTGAGTTTTGGAAAGTGTAATTAAAAAAATAATTACTTTGAGCTATTTTCAAGTAAATCAGAAGATTTTATATTCTATAAACATAACTAAAATAACATATCTTGTAACATCCACATGGGATGTACATTACTGAAAATTAATTAACCTTTCCGGTAATGGACACTGGTCATAAATCAGATATTTGAAAATCAGTTATATATCTCATATATTTAAAATCTCAGATATTTGAAATATTTAATACTTTATCATTAAAATATTTTTAAAAATCACAACTTACTTAATATTAAGCTTCTTCGTTTCCTCAAAAATTTTTTGCTTAGCTCTAGACGCAGACATGTCATACGGGGCGTGTTCAGATCAACTTACTAAAGTAACCAATGTTATCGACCGATTGTATGGCAGTACGAAAGCGAATTAAGGCACCAATGAAAACTGTTTTGTTGAATTGTAGCTGACGTCACACTTCGCCTTGACTTTCATTTCGTACTTGTTTACAATCGGTAAGTAACCGGTAAGTGAGCGGTAAGTTGTGCTGAACACGCCCACGGTGATGACGAATGATGTTTGCGTTGATCACGTGTATAATGTTTTCTTTCTCATTTCGCCTATGACGATATTTAGCATTGGGAATGCGTTTGGAGAAGTACGTCATACGTCAGGTCTCGGATGGAAGTTTTCACCTACCACTGTGAAAATATCCTCCTGTTTTGTGATTTTTTAAAATATCAGAAATGCTGTCTCAAAAATCTGAGTAACGTTACACACATAAATGATGGCAAACTTAAGCAAATCTTTTACAGTGAGAACCACAATCTCATTTACGATTCGTTTAAAGAACCTTTCAGCGATAATCCTAGCAATCTCAAAAACATTGTTGAGGAGAGTTGGCCAAAAGGTGCTGTGACTCCGAAAAATCTCCATGCTGTGGGATAATAGATAGCTTCTGGTGGCCATGTAACATATGATGAAGTTGAAGCATCTCTGAACTTGTCAAGACTCACATGCTTTCAATATTGCATGATCATTTAAAAGTGAAAAAGGTGTATCCCCTACAATTTATCTCAAGATGAAAAAGACGCTCGTATGAAATGGTGCATTGAAAATTTAACTCCTGCGCTTCAAAGCATTATGCATTATATCGCACGTGTGACGAAACCGGGATTTATTCCTATGAACCAGCAAAATAACAGCAATCGTCTGTTTGGATGTTTCCAGGTGAGCCTAGACTAACAAAAGTTGTTTATTGTTAAAGCTTACAAATGAAATGTTTTTGCTCTGTCACTTTCATAGTGACATAAATGTTTTGATGATTGATTTGTTCGAATGCATAAATTAATCGATGTTGCAAGAGAGTATTTTAAGAAGCAATAATGTAGGGGGGAAAAGAGAGGGTGGGACGTCTACAATAGTTCTCTAAAAAAAGTTTTATTTTTTTAATTTATAACCCATCCACTAGATGAAGCAATCATTACATCATAGTTTTTGCTATAAATCTTTTTAGTCGCAGGTACCTATAAGATTGTGAATAAAAAGTTCTATTT
This sequence comes from Maratus speculifer, assembly GCA_964019185.1. Lineage (NCBI taxonomy): Eukaryota > Metazoa > Arthropoda > Arachnida > Araneae > Salticidae > Maratus > Maratus speculifer. Next base: position 4,764,362 of record OZ025301.1, on the reverse strand, counting down.
TACAATATCAAAAGTAAGTCACTATTCTGATTTTTAAAGCAAAATTTCAACCTCATTCTATGTTGCTAACTTAATTGTTTGTAATATTTTTCAAATACAATAATATGTCTTTTATAAATGAGCAGTTAAGTTTAACCTGAAAGTCATATGCTTGTTGTAAAAGCTATTTTTTAATGTTGCTGTAAGCAGGGGATTAAACACAATAATCTAGGAAAAGAATAGGACATGTCCTGTCTCTATTAAATGGTATCCCTATTCAAATATTTGTTTTATTACATACAAGTTTTTGATTTTTTTATGATTATAAGACTATATTGTTTTGAAATTTAATAGTGTAAGAAATAAAACTGATTATTTTTCAAATTAAAAAAGAAATTTTTAATTTATTTCATAATATTTAAAATATATATATGCCTTCAGATATTAAAGCAATGCAAAATTTTTTCTTTATCACTCTTGTTTTAAATATCAATATTAATCATTAGTATTAAACATTGATATATATTTCTTTAATATCAATTTCATTGATTTTTTAATAAAATATTACTGTTTTGAAAAAGCTATTAAACTGAAACTGCAAAATTCTATTTTTATAAGACAATACACTGTTTGTGAGGAAGAATGAAAGAGAAAAATTATCACCGCATGAAACTGAATGTTGCATCATTTCAAAGATACATCCACCAAAATTAATAGGCCCAAGCATATTTTTGATTTGATTTCGATATTACAAAGTAATATTAACATGAAATAAATGTTGTAGTTTACATTAAACCTTAGGAGTGTAAATGTCTATCACATTTTTGAAAATTCAAAATGAATCTTCATTAAAAAAATATGTCCCATCTCTGTCACACACATGAGGGAGGGATACGACATTTTTTGTTAATTTAATTCTTTTATTAACCTAGAATTTTAGAAATTTTCTTCGAAATAATATATTTTAAATATGTTAAAATGATTCTTGATATTATTTCCATTTTAGGTAGATTTCGTAAGAAATACTACCTATTGCAATCGCACCAGTTTATATATCTATCTATCTATCTATCTATCTATATATCTCACTTTTTTATGGACACGATAACTTCTATAATTCTTCACCAATCTCCACCAAACTGGTACATAAAATCAATGGGGATAAAATCTTGGCTGAGTTCGTTAATGGGCAAAATCGGACCAAGGGGGTCGGAATAGGGGGCGTTTTTGTGAAAACCGAAAAAACGCCATAACTTCTTAATTAAAGTAGATATCGAATCGGTTTAAAGTTTATATTACTTCTTAAAAATGGGCCAAAAGTATATATATGACAGATTTTTGATAAATTTAGAAGTGGGCTCAAGGGGCGAAAAAAACAGGGATTTTGAGAGAAAAAAAATCATAACTTCCTCAATTTTCAAGATATCAAGTCCAACTAAATTTTTTATAAATGTTCTTAAAATTATCTAAAACTTTCGTGTTTACAAGTTTTTGATAGGACCAACTTTTACCGATGAAAAAAATTAAAAACGAAAAGAAAAAGGGCGCTGAAAAAAGAGAAAAATCCATAACTCCGTCAATTTTTAAGATATGAAATCTGATTAAATTTATTTTACATCTTCTCAAAAATATCTACAACTTTTATATTGACAAGTTTTTCATAGGACCAATTCGTATAGCAAAAAGAAATTAAACAAAAATAGGAGTTGGAGAAAAAAACCTCAAATCCAAACGGCTTATATTCTGACTCATTTTTAAATTCATTTTTGATTTTAAACGCATCCAAATGGTAGATCCTCTTATTTAGAAACTGTATAAAGTGATGCATTGGTCAATTTTCTGATAAAGACAGAATATATTTCAAAAAAAGGCTACCAAAAAGGGTATTTTGAACAGAATTTCCGAAAGTCATCGGGACTGTAATTTGAAGGAAGTATTCAAATAAGAAATCGCGTTTTTTTCTGACTCGTTTTTAAATCCATTTTTGTTCTCAAACGCATCCAATGTACAGATCCTCTTATTTAGGAACTATATAATGTGATGCATTGGTCAGTTTTTTGATAAAGACGGAATATATTTCAAAAAAGGCTACCAAAAAGGGTATTTTGAACAGAATTTTCAGAAATCATCGAGACTGAAAATTTAAGGAAGTATTCAAATAAGAAATTGCGTATTTTTCTGACTCGTTTTTAAATCCATTTTTGCTCTCAAATGCATCCAATTTACAGATCCTTTTATTTAGGAACTATATAATGTGATGCATTGATCGGTTTTTTGATAAAGACAGAATATATTTTGAAAAAGGCTACCAAAAAGGGTATTTTGAACAGAATTTCCCGAAGTCTTCGAGATTTGAAAATTTAAGGAAGTTTTCACATAGCAAATTGCGTTTTTATGACTCGTTTTAAAATCCATTTTCGCTCTCAAATGCATCAAATTTACAGATCCTCTTATTTAGAAACTATATACTGTGAAACATTGGCCAGTTTTTTGATAAAGATAGAATATATTTTTAAAAATGCTGTCAAAGTGAGTATTTCGCACAAAATTTTCCGAAGCAATCATGATTAAAGAATTAAGGATGCATTCAAACAAAAAATCGGTTATTTTATGACTCATTTTTAAATTCAATTTTTTTCTCAAATGCTTTCAACTGACAGTTTTTTGTTATTTAGGAACTGTATAATGTACTGTTTTGGTCGATTTTTTAATAAATTTAGAATCTATTTCAAAATATGTTGTCATAATGGGCATTTGAGCTGAATTTTTCTTAAGATGATTCTGATAAAACCAGTTTTTGCAGAAAAATGAAATTAAAAACTTTTCATAAACGGCCAAATGAAGTTATTAAACTGGGTTTATCGCTAATCATATATATTTTTTTGTTGAAATGAACACTCTTCGAAATCTACCTCCGCCTATAGGCCCAGCCGACAGGGATTTTTGCACTAGCGAAACTTTATTTGCAAATATATTTTTGTTCAAATTTTCCCATTCGTACCTAACCTCCCCTATATATTCTTGATAAGAAATTTTTTTTGTATAATTTTCTAAAATTTTAAGTACAACTTTTCGAATTGTTTGAATATGTTAAAGGGTATTCATGATATTTAGTAATTTTTTAGATATCAAAATAATTTTTTTAAATTTGTTGTTCATTTCTGCTATTATGGTTAATTTATATAAGTTACAAACGTTATGTTATAGTAGCATTTCCTTGATTTTTCCCATAAACATTAAGCTATCCCACACTTTTGCAGCTTATATAGCTGCAAAAATGCGTGAATGGTTAACAAATTAGAGAATAGGATTTTCATTTTAAGGTATTTGGAACTTGGTTTAACTTAAATTTATTTCAATCTAAGTTTTTGCCTTTTTATAACATAATGATATCGAATTGTCATAAGAATATTAAATCAATATAACGATTTTGCCTTTTCATTGACATATTTCGGAATTTTCCTAAATGTGATTTTTCAAAAGATTTTCTGTACATTTAATATGGACGTTACAAAGGGCTTATCCATTACGCCACAATTTTTTTCTTTAAAAATATACTTCAACCTAACATGTAATCTATTTTAAAAACCGAGTGATTTCTTTCATTTTTTTAAGCCACATGTTTTCCAACTGCCAAGTTAAAACTTTAATTTTGAAAAAGATTTTTTTTTAATTGAAATAAACCCCGCGTGCTTTTGTTTCAAATTCACACAGTTTATAATTAAATAGAAAATAAACCTAATACAACCTTTCACAAAATACAATATTTTCTTATATTTATTTGTAAAATTCAAAATAAAATATTTTCTGATATTTATTTGAAAAATTCAAAATGGTCCAATAATTATTATATTTTAGCTATGATGCCACGATATGTAAACCCACCTACATTCTACTGACATTCTATGCAGAGTTTTGCAAAATTTCTCTCTCCGTGTATTATTAAAAATATGGCCGTAATGAATGGTTGATCTTCAACATAAATAACTATGGTAATTTATGACATTGAGATGGCATAGCTAATATATCACGAATATTTTTAAAAAATTTTAAATACATTCCAAATACAGTCGACTCTCGTTAATTTGGAGTCTGATAATTCGAATCTTCGCTTAATTCGAACTAAACATGAAGTCCCGAAATTTTCAATGGCAGAATAACGTTAAAAATTTTGATTAATTCGAACTCATTTTCTCTTGACTTCGTTTAATTCGATCTTTTCCGATTTTTTAATTTTATTTTCTTTCTCATGGATTTCAGGTCATTAGAATATCTTTCTTTGATTTTTGTAAAAATTGTTCCGAACGAGTATACATATAATCCAATGCATTTGATATCCATTTTCCTAGTGCCCTGTCCGTCCATCAGTGACGCTTTAAATTTTTCTTCCATTGTGCTTGCTTTTAATCTTTTAATTAGTTTATGTATTTATACATTTTAATTTAATATTCTAATTATAACAGACGAAATAAATTAAAAAAACACTATAACATTAATTCATTTGTAATAGTATCATATTAAGCATGTTTTCCTTTCATATTTTCCATAATTCGAACATTTCTTGCGGTCCCGACGAGTTCGAACTAACGAGAGACGACTGTAACTTCATATCTCGTATAAATGTCTGAGAACGGAAATAAAATATATATTAGAGAGACATAAAGAATTTTTGAATAAATATATTTTATTTTGATTTTTTCTTTTCTAATATCATGTAATTTTAATGTTCGTTTTTATAAATCCTTAATCATATTTATAATTATTAATAAACGGTTTTTTATGTACATTTGGGTGAAAAGTAATGATTATTTTACGACTATCGCAAATATAGAAACACTAAAAAAAAAAAAAAAAAAAAAAAAAAAAAAAAAAAAAAAAAAAGTTAACAGAAATCAAATTCATTTGAATTACAAGTGAAAACTTTACTGTATTGTGAATTTCTTTTATCTATTATTCATAAGTATTCTGCCACCATTCAATGATTTTTATTTTGTGCTGCAATATTTTTGCGATGCGATTTCCTTTGAAAACATTACGCTGATTTACATTCAAATGCCATTAACTGTCACAAAACTGTCATTACTGGAACAGTAAAAGCATGAGATGTGAAAATACAAACATATCATTCTTTTATGATTTGATGAAATATTTGTAAGTAGAAATGGATGATTCTTCTGAATCAGCGGTTCCCAAACTTTCTTGGTACGCGACCCATCTTTCAGTGAAAAAAAATTTCGCGACCCACCCAAGATAAAATTGTGTATCAGTACAGCAATTTTTGTACAATCTCTATGTATGCTCGGCTATCCTATCCTACGAAAAACGCAAATTTCCGTACGGAAGATACATTATCAACAAAAACTAGAACCGGTGATCTCCAATGTTCTCTCTCTCTCTCTCATCTCATGTCTTCTCATGAGATAGTATTGTGGTATACAGTGTTTCCCCCAGGAGAAGGGCGCACAGGCCTTCGGGGAAACGTCCACCGGTAAATGTTAGCAGAAGGTTTTTTCTTATTTAAATTCTTAAAGATACAGAATTAATGCCAAAAATAAGGGGAACATTTCTTTTCAAAAATTTACTGGTGGAAGATCAAAAATTTACTGGTCGAAGGCCTTTGCGCCCTTGTCCTGGGGGAAACACTGGCGGTGTATATCTCAATGTTTGTAAGTGAATAATAATTAAAACAATGCACAAACTACAAAGACAATTAAAAATACGTTTAATTATTATGAAAACGTAACTTTATAATCAATGAGATTTCTGGTACTGGTGTATTTAGTAATGTGGGAATATATATTAACACGCAGTTTGTCTCAGTACTTATCTTTCAAAAACAGCAAAGTAAAAATGCATGTCCTCAGAAGCACGAATTGTTGAATTTTATCAAGGACTTTCAAGCAGATTTAAATATTTCTTTAAATTCTGTTAGTATATTAATCTAAAAAGAAATAATGATTTTCCCTTGAAATATTATTTCCTGTTGAAATTGTCATATCTTTTTAAACAGATGATATAAAAGGTATATTTTTATGACAAACCTCGATTGTTCCGCGACCCACCAAAACAAATGCCGTGGGTCGCGACCCATAGATTGGGAACCGCTGTTCTAAATCACTGTAAATAGGGATTTTACCTTTAATGCCTCAAATAACGTTTTTACATTTGAAAAATAGTCAATGAATTCTAAACAAATAGACAATTTCATTAATCCAATATAGGGTAACATTCCCAGTAATTGGCACATTAAGAATTTGTCGTTAAACTTACTTAAATTTTCATTACAAAGAAATCGGCTATTTACTTGGAAATATTTTTAAATCAAAGAATACATATCTATTTTGCCCACTAAAGGAAAAAAAAATTGAAAAAGTATTTTTATAAAAGCATATTTATAAAAAGTTGCTGAAATCAGCAGTAATTGGCACCTAGAGCACCAATGTATGACACCTTGTGATCCAGTAATTGGCATATGTTTATATTAAAAAAAACTTTACATTTTGCATTGGGTTTAATCGCTTCAAATTAATTTACTGTAGATGAAGATGCCATATTTCAGGTTTTTGAGAATAAGAAATCAGCATATTAATCTGAAATGTGAACACTTTAAAACAATACAATATACTTACATTAATACCCAGTAATTGTGCTGCTGTCCCCAGTAATTGTCATATGAAGCTTTAATGGATTCCAATTACTGATAAAATTTATATTTTCAAATAAAAACAAATGATAAACAAAATTAGTCTATAATTTTAAAAGTACTTCCAAAATAAATGGTTTAATCTCAAATTCCTTGAGAATTCCTTGTAATTGGAATAGGTGCCAATTACTCGGAACTAGTAAAATTGAAGCACCATTAATTGACAACTACCATTAATTCAGAAATCCAAATATTTGTGTCGAAAATACTTTTACACAATTAAAGTAACCCTTTTTAACTAAATAAAACTGTTGTCAATTAAAATTTAAAATATATTATAAATCAGATAATAATGAATTGAAGAGCATGCCTTCCTTAAGCCAAAGAACAAGAATTTGCAACAAAATGGCTAATTTGATACAAGCCAGATTTGTTTCTCTTTCCTAGGCTCTATTGTCACCTTGTAAAATAAATCAAAGTTATAATCTTTAACGTAAATGAGCATATAACTGATATAGGGTCTTGAATTTTTAAAAGACTGGATATAAATCTTTTTTTAGGACATGTTTGTAAAATGTGCCAATCACTGGTGCATGCCAATTACTGGGGGTGTTACCCTATATAAACACGACGAAATTTATTTTTTTCAACAAAATGTGATGGACTTTTTTCTTTGCTGTCCCGTTTTTGATGCAGTCAGGCGTTTTATCGACCGGTCATCGCCATAAACACAATGTTTTTGAAATTTTATAAGGTCTAAAATATTAATGAAATGAATGACTTGACTTGATAAGTAGTGTTACAAAAATCCTCAAACATTATTAGAATAAAAATCCGACCATAACAATAAAATTCATTCTTTTTTTATTGATCATTCTGATTCGTAAAAGAAACTGAATACATTTTTTTCTTACAAAGTTAAACAAGTTTGAAATTGCACGTGAACGTAAGTAAATGAGATGCGTTCGTACGATAACGAAGTTTTAAAAATATTCAGATCTTGCTGATATAGTAGAGCGTACTTCGGATACAGTATAGTGATCGAAATCTTTGTGTTTCTGTAAATATGCAGAAACTAATTTTTATTACACCTCACAAACGTATATCTTATTCATAAAGTGTGAAATAGTTGAATATAATTAAAACACGTCCCAAACAATGTTTCCTCGTATAGCATTATGTAGTGGAATGCTTTTGTGTGGCACTGTAATTTAATAATAAAAATTCTTTGCATCACAGATTGTACAGAATGCATATTTTAGCATTTATTTCATAGATTCATGCCAATTCTATTATGTTCGAATGAGTGTAACATCATAAAAATGCATTTGAATCTTTTTTCCCATTGACCGTAATGTAATGGAATACCTTTGATTGTCCCTGTAAATGATCAGTGCATCGGACTTCCATAACATTTGAAATGACTCGATAAAATTACGTAATAATTATGTTTTAAATTTCAAACGATTAAAATGCATTTGAAAAAATTTTCCGCATTGACTGTAATGTAACGGAATCCTTTTGATTGTCCCTGTAATTCATCTATGCATCCGATTTTCATAACATTTCAAATGACTCGACAAAATTACGCAATAATTATATGTTTTAAATTTCAAACGATTAAAATGCATTTGAAAAAATTTTCCGCATTGACTGTAATGTAACGGAATCCTTTTGATTGTCCCTGTAATTCATCTATGCATCCGATTTTCATAACATTTCAAATGACTCGACAAAATTACTCAATAATTATATGTTTTAAATTTCAAACGATTAAAATGCATTTGAAACTTTTTTCCCCATTGACCGTAATGTAACAGAATCCTTTTGATTGTCCCTGTAATTGATCTATCCATCCGATTTTCATAAAATTTGAAATGACTCGACAAAATTATGTTATAGTTATGTATTTTAAATTTCAAACGATTCGGTTGGGTAGTTTTTGCATTGTTATATGCGGACGGACAGACGTCCGTCTGTAGACAGACGGACGGACTGAGCGACAACAATAGGTGCTACGTATTTACATAATTACGAACGCACCTAAAAATGCCCAGTCCGGCATTTGAACTCCTGATATTTTGACTCATTAAAGTGTATTCATCGATCCATCGTTTAACGGAATACCGTTACCTGCAGTATATTCTGTTGTACTGCCTACAATACAGACCAAGAAGTATTGCCAATAAAGTAAGCCGATTAACACGTTCGCTGCCGCTCACGCGATAGCGCGTGATATGGCGCCAACGTTAAGGAGTCACTCGCGTGCCAGCGCGTGATGTGGGGTAACGCCCAATAGCCAGTCATGCGCTAGCGTGGGAAAATCTTTCACTGATTCTTTGTTATAAAAAGTAAATCGTCTTCTGGGAAAAACCCACTTCTACAGTGCGGCATTAAGTATCATCACATCTTCATGTAAGCGTCAGCGAACGTGTTAAAAGCTGTCTTGGTAGCTTAATAACTTAAGAATTGGCAATTGAAGTGCAATAACTTGTGTTCAAATCTCGGACTACGACATTTTCCCACCTAGTTAGGAAAAATCAATTCGATAAAAAGTGATACACAAATATGAAAACTTTAAAAAAAAGACATCCCTTCGGAAGTTAGTCTTTTGTTACTGCGCCTTTTGAAGTAAACTGAATATAAGATCCAGTTTTATTTTGAAAAAACATACTAACAACCAAAATAGTGTTTTACCTTTCAGTTTTCAAATATCGTGTTGGTATGTCATAATTAAATATATAAATAATTTCTACAATGAAAAAAAGTTTTCTTTCTTTTTTACTCAATTAAACTTGGTATTTGTATGCGAAGATGGAATTTTGTAGCTGATTTTAAAAACCACAACTTGAGAGATTAAATTTATAAAAATTTCATTCACAGATTTACTTTATCCTATTATCCTATGGTAGTCACAGGGGACCAAGAGTCAAATATTCTTCGTAATCTGTACAAATTAATACAAGTTGAAACAAAACAGAATTTATTGATTCGTCTAAAAACGCTTCAGAAAATAATCCAAATAGATGTGTGAAACTGCAGCAATGAAACACTTTAAATGCTTAAAGATTGAAAATAATTATAAAAAAAATTGTAATTTAAATTTGAAAAATGTTTCACTCGAAACATTCATCTATCATTTTAAGCTAAATACCAGTTGTTTTACTGTGTATTATCCGTGCCACTGCTATAAATGACTCTATACATGCTGCAATTTGAAGGTACGGTTCGTTTAAGTTACATCACTCCATTGTCGACTAGCATAAAAGTTGGCGACGAAAGAAACATTTCAAACTATGTAACATTATTGGTGCGAAAGTAATCATTATTAAAATACAGCTTTGGCATATACTGTTATACTTGTAAGACTTTGGCATATACTGTTTGATTTTACAGAGCACAATTTTGGTGATGGAGGTTCTAAATAAAAGTCGATCGCAGCACATGCATCTGTGAATGGGTCCATCAGACATTGAATCAAAAAAGATCTTTCCAGTTTTTCCCAAGCCGATTGCTTTTTAGTTTTTTTTTAGGTGGTGGAAAATCAAGAGTAATAGCTATAACATTTTCCGGCTTGTTAGAATCACTATTGGCACTCAAATTTTCCTGGTTAGAATCGACCGATTGTGAAACGCCATGGCTAGTGGATTGGTCGCCCTCGAGACATGATGTTTTACAATTAATCGGTTCCGCATTAAACTGCTTCCTTTTTTTATTGCTTCCTTCCCAGTACTACTTAGTTATTTATACTACTTTTATACTACTTAGTATCAATTTCGTCAAATGATACGAATCGCCAAACTAATAAGCAACTTATACATGTTGACTAAATACTTATTTTAAATAACAAAAGAACAAATAAATTATTAAATTATTAATAAAAAGTCGAAATAAAAATCACCTTATGATTGTTTAAGTACGCGTATTGTGTTTAATGTCATTGAATGCGACATTCACGGTCATTCATTTATTTGGCTGCGGCTTTTTCCGTATCTGTTAATTTCCGTCTACCCATTTTTAAATTTGTTAGTTTTCTCCTTTATTACAATGATTTTAAACATTTTAATTTCCTATTCAAATAAAAATTCTTCTAAAAGTAAAGAATTTATTTTAAATTCAAAAGTGACCACGTCATTTTGTCAATCCTCCACCGAAAGCAACAACCATTTTTCAATGGTTAAAAACATAAAAAATACGCTTTTATACACTTAAATATTGGGTTGGGGAAAAAGTAATTTCACTTTTTTCCAACGATAGCTTTAAAGTCGCATATCTCGAATAATACTTACTCAAATAAGCCATACTATACAGCATTTGAAAGGTAATAGTCTCTAGAATATTTTGGATATAAAGGTAGCGTTTTTTTGTGTATACAGTCAAAAGTTATTGCGTTTTAAAATTAGAGATTCCAGAAAATCATTTTCATCACATTTTAGTTTTTTACTTCCAAATAGGGCAAAATATGGCGCAGGCTCACCGAAAATTGTGTGGCGCTTATGGTGATCAGTACTTACGTAAACGCCAAAGTCAGAATCGGTTTGCTTGTTTTCGTTCCGAAAATTTCGATGTTAAAGATGAACGTTTCCCTGGCCGTCCATTACTTGAAAAAGTCGATGAAATTTAAAAACAAAATCGAGGTATACTGACATATTTCTACCCAAAACATTTCTACAGAACTAAACATCAACCATAACCCACTTTTGAACCATTTACATAAAACTGGATACCAAAAGAAACTCTATTCTTGGATTCCCCATGAACTTACAGTGAGAAATTTAATGGACAGAGTTTCCATTTGTGAATTGCTGCTGAAACGGAATAAAATCGAGCCATTTTTGAAACAAATGATTACGGGTGATGAAAAGTGAATCACGTACGACAACAATGTGCTAAAAAATCGTGGTCGAAGCTTCATAAACGGTGGCAAAGCCCGGATTGACGCCAAAGAAGATGATGCTGAGTGTTTGGTTGGATTGGAAAGGAATTGTCCATCATGAGCTGCTCGAACCTGGCCAGACCATTAATTCAACTATCTACTGTGAACAACTAATGCGTCTGAAGCAGGCAACTAAAAAAATCCGGTCAAAATTGATCAATAGGAAAGGTGTTGTCTTCCATCACGACAACTCTAAACCACACACATCTTTAGTCACTCAGCAAAAACTGAGAAAGCTTGGCTGGGAGGTTTTGATGCACCCACCGTATAGTCCGGACCTAGATCCGACCGATTACCATTTGTTCCACCCTCTGGCGAACTTTCTTAATGGTATTCAGCTGGATTCAAAAGAGGCTTGTGAAAATCACCTTGCTCGTTTTTTTGCCTATAACTCTCAGAAATTCTACAGTGACGGAATTATGGTTTTACCAGAAAATGGAAAAAGATCATCGAACAAAACGGCACATATATTATTGATTACTTGTTTAATTTATATAAATAAATTCAGTTTAAAAAATACGAAAAAAGCGAAATTACTTTTTCCCCAACCCAATAAAATCCAAGGAAGGCTCTTCTGCACAGAGCATTCTACTGAACTGATTTTGTTAACAATTATTTCTTAAAGATGTTTATTTGCGGCTGAGTGCGTATTACCTATTTTTGAAATATATTCCCATTTTTAATATTTTAATAAAAAAAAAAATATGAATTTTTTTTAAACGATTTATGCCTAGCATTCCATTTATGGCACGCATTGAATTTTATTATATTTGTAGGTAATTTTTTTCATGTTTATAACATAAAAACTACATGAAATAAATATTTTTACATGTCGTTATCTGTTCCCGAAAAACATCACTACTATCATCATAATAGTTATTTATTTGAGCAAATGAAGGCTTTATTTTATAGAATCATCTGATTATTATTTTTTCAAGATTGCGGAATGAAGAAAAGAAAATATTTGTATTTTTTCTACCAAGGACCCAAATAAACAAATCATAATTTCGCTTGTAGAATTCGATGAAACACGCATTTTTTAAAATTATGAAATTATCTGTTGCTTTTTTATGTATTTTTGTTACCTATAAAAGATAAGTCGCAGGGAACGAATGGGCACACATTTTTATTAGCCATTTAAAAAACAGTTATTTATGTAAAGTCTTTCTAAAGATTATTATGAAATAAATTGCTTTTAAGTCTGAAATATTATTATTCATAGTTTATCATAATTAATACTTAAAATGTTATTATTTTATGTAAAGAATTTCTTTAGTAGTTCATAAAAATACGAATTATAGTATAAAATATACAAATTTTAAATCTTATTTTATATTCTCATATTTAGTACTTTTATATTTAATTAAATGAATACAAAAGTTTGTTAGATTAATTTATTTCAGCATTTTCCAGTTTATTTTACAAAATTTTAAAGTGATATTACCAGCAAATAAGAAAAAAAAAAGTTTAAAATGTGCCAATCTGATTACTTCCATTGTTTCAGATATTAGAGAAATGAAGAACACGTTCAGACACGTGACGCTTTGAATGTATTTTTTGCCTTTTCAAGCTATTTTATGTTAAAAAAATTAAACATGGGTAATTTATATTCATAAGCAAATAGCAATCCAAATTTATTGCCACATCGCAAGAATTCTATTCTATTCTAAGTCTATTGCGTTTATTTTATCTATTGTGATTTTATTAGCTTTTTTTTCATCCCAATTAAATAAAAAATATGTTTTTATTTGAATATACTATGGAATAAAAAAACGTAAATAAAGTATGGTTCAAAAGTTTGCGCCAGAGATGTTATGCTTCGATAAAATGTATTTTCACATCATAAAACTGCGAAGAAAAACTGATGCGACTGTATAATCATGGCTTAGCTCACATATGAATGTGAAAAATAACACTAATAAGTCTTGATTTACATCCACTAATAACTATATCGTAATATATATTCCACATTAAAAAATAAGAATTTATATTATAAAAAACATTTTACTTCTAAGACGTTGTATATTAATAAAAACCTTTAAAATATATTAAATTTTATTTACGTGTTTCAACTCCTATTAATAGTCATCCTCAGAATGTAAATAGAAAAATAAAAATTAAAAATACAATTAACGCGAAAATCGGAATAAAGAATTAAATGTAATCAAAATGAAATAAATGTTAAAAGAAAATAAATTAAATGCATCCCGCGTTTTTTAATTTGGATATTGTCCGCGGTCTATTTAAATAATTTCCGTGTAAATTGTCTAACCATTCAATCCATATAATTGGGATGCGAAATGATAGTGTATCGTTACAAATATGTGAACTTTTTAAATAAATTTCAATTGATTCTCTTATGAATAATTTTAAATAAAAATTAGACCTGTATATTAATTTACTCTCGTTAAAAAGTATCTTAATGTTCTCTTTTTGATTTAATCTGGATAGAGTGGTTTTCTTCCTGTTAAGTTTTATATCTGTTATATGTTCTTTACGCCTGATTTTAAATTTACGTTGGGTCATGCCTACATAAAAGTTTTTTATTCCTCCTTCTCTAATAAATGGAATCATAAACCGAAAGGTCGTCTATACTAATGGGATCAATTTTTGTATTTAAGAGCATTTTTAATTTAGGGGGGGGGGGTTGGCTATTAAACATAATTCAAAAAAATTTTAAAGATTTTTGATACATTCAAAAAAGCCCGGAAAATAATTTACTACAACCCTTTTCCTATTGATTTCATTAAAAGTTTTAATTTTATTTTTAGAGTCATTCAATTCCATCTATTAATGGTGCGTTTAATTTGTTAATGAATTTAATTTGGTATCCATTATTAATTGCGATACATTAATTTTCTCTAACTCGTTATTTAAGTTTTTATCTGAAGAAACTGTAAAAGCACGATTAATTAAGAATCTAAAAGTTGATAATTTATAGGATAAAGGGGAGCAAGCATCAAAAGGTATAATGTTTAAATCTGCCACCGGTTTTCGGTAAACCGAACGGATTAATTCACAACCTACTCTCGTTAATTCAACATCTAAAAATGACAACTTTCCTTCATTTTCTTGTTCGAAAGTAAATTGAATGTTTTTGTCTAATTCATTTAATTCCTGTATAAAACTTCATGAAATCATTAACATTACCTTACCAAACAACGAAAATATCGTCTAAATAACTCACCCATACTAAAGGAACAACCTTAAAGGTACTAAAAATTTTAGATTCGATGGGGCGTAATTTAAATTCAATTCTGCTAGAAGGCCAGGTATTGGGGAACCCATAGGAGCACCATGTGATTGATCATAAATAACATTGTCAAACACAAAAAAGTTGCTTGAAATAATTATGTTTAAACCACTCTTTAAAGTGTTCTTCATGGTTAGATCAAAAGTTTCTTTATCATCAATAGACTGTTCTATGTATTTAGTTACTTCTATTGTATCTATGGATGGATAAAGGAATATAACATCTAAGCTTGCTAAAATGCAATCTTCAGAGATTTTGAACGTCTTGATTTTTTCACTGAAATCTGTAGTGGAGTCTATCGTAAAGACGGATGGAGGTAATAGCTGTTTTAGTAATGGAACGTACGCTTTTTCTAAGAAGTAGGTAGGACCTTGGCATTTTGTCACGATTGGTCGAAGAGGATAGTTATGTTTATATCTTTGAATTTAGCTTTTAATCTTGGTACGAACAGCTAATTTGTTTAATCGCAGTTTAATTTTCATGAAATCTGGCCATTTTCCTTTTTCATTGATGTCTTTGGTTTTTAACAGACTTCCAAAAAGGAGAGGAGGTTATCAATTCGACGCGTATGTATTTTTTTTATGTATGTTCACCGATTACTCCGAAACTATTCAATCAATTTCTGTTATTTTTGTTTTAAATGAAAGACGATGCTCTCGAATTGGTACCACTTCCGTTTCATCGAATTTGGTTCAGTACTTTTTTAGTAATTAGCTAACAACAAAAAAAAATTGGTGTTTTTTCGCTAATTAAAAGTGTTGAATATGTTCGCTGAGTGCAGTGTAGACAGCATGGCCGAGCGGTCTAAGGCGTCAGATTGAAGCTCAGTTTCTCGAAAGAGAGCGTGGGTTCGAACCTCACTGCCGACATAATTTACATCCATGTAAAATTTACATTTTTTTTTTTCGTATTACAGTTTTTATTATTAACCGGCTTCAGAAAACGAAGAGGAAGTTATCAATTCGACGCGTATGTATTTTTTTTTCTATGTATGTTCACCGATTACTCTGAAACTATCCAACCGATTAATTTGGTTTTTGTGTTAAATAAGAGAGGCTACTCTCGAATTGGTACCACTTCCATTTCATTGAAATTGGTTCAGTACTTTTTTAGTAATTAGGCAAATTTTAATAAAATTGGTGCTTTTTCGCAAATTAAAAATAACATGTACTTTGAATAAGCTCGCAGATTGGAACGCAGTCAGGATAACTCAGCGGCTTAAGGAGCCAGATTTAAGCTCTGGTGCTGGAAAGAGAGCGAGCGTTCGAACCCCACTCTTGACAAAATTTATATCCATGGATAATTTACAATAATTTTTTCCGTATTACAATTTTTATTAACTGACTTCAAAAAATCGTTAACTTTTAACTAAAAAGGAGAAAAATAAACTTTTCTACCAAAAATTGAACCGACTTCAAAAACTACTACAAAGTGAAAAATATTTTTTTTACATAATAGTAATAAAAAATTAAATTAAGAGCATAGTATTTACCATGCGTATTATTATATTTATGTAAATTAATTTGATTTTTTGGAGTCGGTGCCAGCCAAGCCAATTTCGAAAATTAAATTAAGTATCCAATGCAAAGCCTAAAAGAATAAAAGCTTGGCTGGCACCGACACCAAAAAATCAAATTAATGTACATAAATATAATAATACGCATGGTAAATACTATGCTCTTAATTTAATTTTTTATTACTATTATGTAAAAAAATTCTTTTTTACTTTGTAGTAGTTTTTGAAGTCGGTTCAATTTTTGGTAGAAAAGTTTATATCACAAATTTTCTTTAATGGGTTATGCCTTATAGTTTTACAACTCATTTCTTTGATACAAACGTCCATTTTATCAATGTACTCTTTTCTATTAAGGATGGCTAAGCGATTAGGTTTATCTGTCTCAATTATAGAAATATCTTCGTATGACTTAATTCTCTTAATGGTTTTAATTAGTTTAACGTTTTTTGATTTGTCGGATGAATTTATAGGAGCATTAGAATGTTTATTAAATTTATTAGCTGCGTTAAAAAGTACATTTCTTACTACTTCTTTATGATTAGTAGGAGCTACTTGAACGATGTTTTCGCATTCAGTGATGATTTCTTTAATATTAGGATGGCTTTTGAACATAAATTTAGGTCCAAGCTTTAAAATGTTATTTTCATGTTGAGTAAATTTATGATCGAACGAATTAAGATATTCGACTCTTAATCGATTTTTCTTTTGAGACTTTACCTTCAATCTATTAATCTTGTTATTCTGTGTTATCAGTTTCCTCTTATTTTGAAACTCTCTATAACATACTAACTTCTTAAACAAAATATCAAACAGTAGAGAAGGATAACTATCATTCATTCTTTCATGGGCGTCTTTAGTTTTTATGGTTAATGAATTAATTAATGCATATTTTTTGTCTGATATGAAATCTTAGACAACTCTGTTATAACTTCTTCACATTATGTGCATAGTTGAGATTCATAAACCAATTGTTCACTTTCAAAAATTTTGGAGTAATATTCAAACGTTTACAATTATTAAGAAAACGGAGATTAAGAAGCTCTCTGTCTAATCTTAATCTTTCATATTTAAAACAGTGGAATGCATCCAAATTCGGTAAAAAGTCCAGATTAAAGGATGAATCTGATATAACATCTTTCAGTTTTATGTCATTGCGTTTGAATTCATATAAACTATTAAAAGACTTCATTTTATCCAGCATAGATGATAGATATAAATGTGAAAAATAACACTAGTAAATCTTGATTTACGTCCACTAATAACAATAACTATATCGTAATACTGATAATACATATTCCACATTAAAAAATAAGAGTTTATATTATAAAAAAATATTTTACTTCTAAGACGTTGTGTATTAATAGAAACATTTAAAATATATTAAAAAAAATTATTTACATCTTTCAACTCCTATTAATAATCATCCTCAGAATGTAAATAGAAAAATAAAAATTACAAATACAATCAACGTGAAAATCGGAATAAAGAATTATTGAAAATAAATTAAATGTATCCCGCGCTTTTTAATTTGGATATTGTCCGCGGTCTAGTTAAATAATTACCGTGTAAATTGTCTAACCATTCAATCCATATATTTGGGATGCGAAATGATAGTGTATCGTTACAAATATGTGAACTTTTTAAATAAATTTCAATTGATTCTCTTATGAATAATTTCAAATAAAAATTAGACCTGTATATTAATTTACTCTCATTAAAAATAATGTTAATGTTCTCTTTTTGATTTAATCTGGATAGAGCGGTTTTCTTCCTGTTAAGTTTTATATTTGTTATATGTTCTTTACGGCTGATTTTAAATTTACGTTGGGTCATGCCTACATAAAAGTTTTTTATTCCTCCTTCTCTAATAAATGAAATCATAAGCTCCCGAAAGGTCGTCTATACTAATGGGATCAATTTTGGTATTTAAGAGCATTTTTAATTTGGGGGGAGGTTTAGCTATTAAACATAATTCAAAAGTTTTTAAAAGATTTTTGATGCATTCAAAAAAGCCCGCTTATTTATTTAGGATACTTATTTTTAATTTCCTAATTTGTAGTAGAATAAAAACGTTTATTGGTAGTAGAACTATTTCAGAAATAGAATATTGAATTAGAATAGAATAAAAAAAATTCTTGTATTTGTAGAAATCATTTGTCATTTGTACTCATTTCAATACACATCTTTCTATAATAAAATCTCCATGCTGTCATTGTGTGCAGTCTTATGAAAATGAAACGCAAATCTCGTAAAAAAAATTCGGTCATTTTTTAAAAGGATGATATACTAATATATACATTGAAAAAATTAATTTAACATAAGCCCCACCGGTGGCCTAAAGGTTCTGCTCTCAAACTTGGTTGACAAGATATAAGCTAGTTTGAAACTTAATTGCGCCTAATCATTCGATGTTTTCCGCAGTTTTCTTCGAACCTTGCATTTCTTTGCATAAAAATGTGTTAGGTACCCTAGGAAAGATCCTCACAGAGGACCTCCCCCACTTTTCTGGACTATTTCCGTCGTGCAGGTAATTGGCCGTCATAAAACAGCACTAATTAAGTTCGGGCGAATTAATTTAAATGATGCTTCGTTATTTTCTTGTCTTATGTTTATCCTCTCCCTCCACCCCCACCCCCTCCCCCAAAAAAATCAGTTGTTGTACTTTCTATGATGCATTAAAAATACAGTAAATATTTTATAATCGAGTTCGAGGCGCACGTGATGATGATGCCAAATGTGCCAAACAGAAATTTGTTTGGGGAAAAAATAAATTGCATTCAAAATTTCTGCGTGATTTTAGAGATGAACATTAAATACTTTATAAAAAGTTTTTTAAAAGAAACTAATTTTGCTTATATCCTGTTTATCCTATTTGCGTTTATCTTATTACTACGTGAATATTTATTTTAGAATAAGATATTTTGCACGAAAATTAAGATCATACAATCTGGATTTATGATAAATGCATCCTGATAAAAACGCTTTGATAGGAACAATTTATATGACCGACAACATTCGAGAAAACGGATAAGGAATTTCAATAAAATATTTTTTTGTGTCTAGTTTTACTTTTAAGCCACATTCCTTTTCAAATAAGTTTTCAGGAATCATTTAACCGCCCGTTTTATTTATTTTTTTAAGGAAACACCCCTTTTCGAATTTAAATTGCTAATCTTCAGCGAACCAGGCTTAAAAACAGCAAAGCAGAGTTTTGTTCTTACTTTTTTTTATTTAAACATTTTTGTCCTTTTTTGTTTTCTGGAAGAGAAAAGGTCGTTTTCAGCGATTGTGAAATCCATGTAGGTTAATTTTATTTTCTAAAAGAACGGAACAAATTAAAGTATTTTTTTGTGTGCACATATGTGTGTGTGTGTGAAACATTTCTTAATTAATCGATTTTTTAAAGATCGCCTGAAGATTGAGCTCACACGACCGTTGTTTCTCGGCTATGAAAACAGAAGCGACATTGCAGATAAATGGTGTTTTATGTTTTTAAAGAAATAGTTTGAGAGAGTAGAATATTAATTCAATGTTTATAAATAAGAATTCGTTCGAATACAATATTTAAAGTTGCCTTCAATGAGTTTTATTCCTTCAGATGCTATAAAAGACTCTAAGGAGGAATATGTATAAAGAAAAAAATATTTCTAGAAGTACTTTTCATGCAGAATTTCTGCAGAGCCAGCAAAAAAGAAAAAAATATCTTGTCACCCATTGAAGAATGTGGAATGTGTGACAGATGGGCCTTACTCATACGTTCATTTGTAATCTTTCATTTTTTATCTCTGCAGTTGTTATAGTTAGTATTAACAGCATGTCACGTTAAAAAAATATAACAGACCTGGCTTCATGTGGTAATTAGTCTTTTTTTTTTATCATAAATAGTTTGTCACGATG
Source organism: Maratus speculifer (assembly GCA_964019185.1). Lineage (NCBI taxonomy): Eukaryota > Metazoa > Arthropoda > Arachnida > Araneae > Salticidae > Maratus > Maratus speculifer. The sequence continues at coordinate 4,744,138 of OZ025301.1, read as the reverse complement.
CTTGTAAATTGAAAGATTTAAGAGTTATAGGACCATTTCATTATAATATAGTTAAAGCACGTGTGTGTTCAAAAATTGTCAGTTCTTCGTCGATTATGTGCACGAGAGGAGTTTATTTCTGTGGAGAAAAGAATTTTTATATTCAAACCATCACTAGAACTAAAAAATGTAAAGGGAGAACTCTAAAGCATGTTAAACTGAGAAGGCCATCGCTCCGCGTAACTAACGCTCCTCTGCCTCTTCTATTTAAAACTGGAAAACATAAACTAAAACATTCAGACATTAACCCTGCGGCTAAAAAGTCAAGTTTTTTTTTCTTTGTTGGCACTATAGGTTATTTGTTTATATACAATATTCTAACTAAATAAAAAGCAGCTGAAAATGGTGGTTCTAAAAACAAATGTACTGTTTTAAATTAAAACAAATAAAACAGCATGCCATAACTAAGTTTTTAACATTTCCAATTTAGGTGAAAAAGGTTCTTCCCATCCATTTGTCTGTCCAGGTTTCAACTTCAGTATATACTCTAGTAACATGTCATCATGCATACAAATAATAATAAAAATATGTAATATTGAGGTTTGTTGCGGTACGTCGGTTTAAAAATTTAAAGTGTGTAGCTTTTATAGTTCGTTTGCATGAACACTCAAAAGAATTGGAATACATTTTGATCTATTATTAAAAATCGTTTGCAGCGTGTATCTTATACTATAATGCAAGCAAAAATTGTGTGTGTCTGTGTGTGTAAATTTTATCTCAAAAAGGGCTCTAACGATTTTCGCAAAAATTTGGATTTTCCTATTTTTGGGTACGAGAAGACTATTAGGCTAGGTCACATGTTCGAGAAAATTCGATTATTGGGTCATTTTAAGTCATAATGGGTCTGAATCAAGCTATTTATATCTAGAGAACGGCTGGATCGATTTTAAGTCATAATGGGTCTGAATCAAGCTATTTATATCTAGAGAACGGCTGGATCGATTTTAAGGAAATTTTGTATCCAATCGTTTTTTGGCACAAGTAAACTATTGGGCTGGGTCACATGTTCGAAAAATTTCGATTAGTGGGTCATTTTTGGGTCATTATGAGTCAAGCCATTTTTATCTAAAAAACGGCTCTAACGATTTTGACCAAATTTTGTATGTATCATTTTGGATTACAAGAAGACCATTGGGTTAGGTAACATGTTCGAGAAAATTCGGTTAGTGGGTCATTTTTGGGGTCATTGTGGGTCATGCTATTTTTATCTAGAGATTTTCTCACGCAATTTTGACTAAAAATTGCATTTTATGGTTTTCGGGCACGAAAAAAACATTGAGCTAGGTTACATATTCGAGAAAAAATTTTAATGGGTCATATTGGGTCATTAAGGATCTGGGTCAAGCTATTTATATTTAAAGAACGGAGTGATCGATTTTAACGAAATTTTGTATGCAACAGTTTTTTGACATGAGAAAACTAATGGGCTCACATGTTTGAGAGATTTCGACTATAAGGATCATTTGTGAGTCATGATGGGTCATAATGGATCATGTCAAGCTATAGCTAAAGAACGGCTGGATCGATTTTAACGAAATTTTGTATATAACATTTTTTGACACGAGAAAATCATTGGGCTAGGTCACACATTCGAGAAATTTCGATTAAGGGGTCATAAAGGGTCTGGGTCAAGCTATTTATATTTAAAGAACGGCTGGATCGATTTTAACGAAATTTTTTATGTAACAATTTTTAGACACGAGAAAACTAATGGGCTAAGTCACATGTTCGAGAGATTTCGATTATAAGGGTAATTTGTGGTCATGATGGGTCATGCTAATTTTATGTAGAAAATGGCTCGTACCATTTTGACTATACTTTGTATTATATCATTTTCGGGAAAGAGAAAACCATTGGGCTATGACACATGCTCGCGAAAATTCGATTAGTGGGTCATTTTGGGTCATAATGGGTTAGGGTCATTCTAATTATATATAATAACGACTCAATCAATTTTACCTAAATTTTGTAACGAAACGTTTTTTGTCACGAGAAAACTATTGGGTTGAGTCGCACGTTAAACAAAATTATATTAGTAGATCATTTTGCTGAATTTCATTTATTCCTGAATTTATTGCTGATGCATCATTTATTGCTGAATGCTGTCAAGCTAATTTTACCGAAGAAATGGCTTAAACGTTTTTGATTCAATTTTACATTTTATTGTTTTTAATTACCTGAAGACCATTGAGCTAAGTCACATGTTTGATCAAATTTGATTCGTGGGTCTTTTCGGGTAATACGGGTTACGAGAATATGGCTACAGCCAATAAGTCGGCGATATTTGACAAAATATTGGCGACATTTGGCCGAAAAATCGACTATTAAGATTACGAAAGCTAAAACACGTATTTGTCGCTAAATTAAAAAATGTCTCCAAATTTGGCTATGTCTGGCAAAAAAATATTGTCTTTCAGAATGTGAAGAAATTTTTTATACATTCTCAATAGGATTCGAGATGCATGGTTAAACCAATCAGAGTCGAGCAAAAACACTGATTTGGATCGATATCCTTTCGTTGTAAATTTTAAAATAAAGTAAAATTTATGAACATGTGCATACAAACATAGTTTTCTTATTGTTTTTTTAAAATACTACTATTATAAATAACAGATTTTACAGTTTTAATACAGAGTGAATGATATAGTGATAATACTATATCCAGTTCAACACAAGGTTAATTTTGACCGAGCTTAGCTCGGTAACTCCTGCTAGTTAATAATTATACTCTATTTGAAATAATTGAAATAGATATGCATCACTGATGTGAAACACAGAAAGTTTATTCCTATGAAGTATGTGCTGTGCATAGCAATTTATTGGTCATTTACAGATTTTTTTACAAATGAATTCGTTTACAGTACTGTCAATGAGAGATATATTTTGAAATAGCATTTTCATTTATGATATCTGTTACTAAATGTAATTATTTTATTGCAGTTTATTTGCTGTGCATAAATTAAAAATCGTTCACAGGGATGCATAAAAGAAATCTAGTACATTTCCGCTCATTGTAGGAAATCGTCCTTAGTGAATTTTAAACAGTGTTATGCGTTTCCTACTCAACTAAATTTTAGCATACAGCATATCAAAATCTATAGATCATATGCAGATTTTCATAGAAAAACCAATTTTTTTCTCATGGTAATTTCTGAAATTGGGTTTTAAAATCTGTTATGCTTATTCTAAATTGCTTCTTTAGGTAGCAGTTTTCCTCTTATAAAAAGGTGAAGGTTTGAATTCGAAATATGTTGGAAAGTGTCTCAAAACCTACGATATACGAATAATGTTCCTTTCATGTTTAAAAATACGTTTGTCATGGAAATGATATAAATAACCTCCAGGCAATTGTAAACATAAGTTGAACATCCGAAGCATGCTTCGCGAAGTGGTCATGAGAACCTGGTGGGCATCCCTTGGATTTTGCATCGGATTTTCTAAAGTAACTCATCAAATGAGAGTTACTTATTCACATTGATACACACTCTTCTTGTGATCCCAAGGAAAAACTAAGGAAAGATTGTAATCTGGTGGCACTACACGGCAAATTCTCAAAACTCAGAAATACACATATTTTAGAAAAATTTTTGACATCAAATTTACAACGCATTATTTTGTTGTGAATTAGAAAACTCCACACAAAGAAGCGTTTTTGCATTATGGTTGTGTTCTTAATTTGTTGTTAAACTGTTGGTATCTAGAAATGTGTTCATTTCAGAGCCCCGCCCGCCCACTAACCGTCTCTCAATATCTTTAACTTGTCTACATTTTCTCTTAAATTTGTCCGGTTTCAATTTGTCTTTTTTTTTTTCTTTTCTATTAAGAGTGCAAGACTACTCGGGTCGTAAGTAAAGTATTTCGGCGCTATCCGTGGTCGCCTCCCGGCGACAGCGCTGTCGCGCAAGAGAGTAGTTCTGTTTGGGTCGTGGGTAGGGGTCGTGGACGAAAATTGATCGCTCACCGCGACGGTTGACCCACCCACCCACCCCCAACCACCGTCCGAGACATATATGTTCGGGATGAAGGCAGGGAAGGTCGATAGCTTCAGAGCCCCGCCCGCCCACTAACCGTCACTCAATATCTTTAATTTGTCTACTTTTTCTTTTAAATTTGTCCGGTTTCAATTTGTCTTATTTTTTTTTTCTTTTCTATTAAGAGTGCAAGACTACTCGGGTCGTAAGTAAAGTATTTCGGCGCTATCCGTGGTCGCCTCCCGGCGACAGCGCTATCGCGCAAGAGAGTGGGTCTGTTCGGGTCGACAGACCCGAACAGACCCACTTAATTAATTTATTATGATTTATATTTATTATATTTAATATATATATTTAATATTATATATAATATTTATATTTAATAATTTATTATTATTATTAATTTATTATTTATTATATTAATAATTACCAAAATTAAATTATTATGAATCTTGAAAATTTCTTAAGAATATAACAAAAATCATCAAATTGAAAAAATCTCTTTATCTAGTTTTAAAATATGATGTATAAAATATTCTTTAAATCGTGCCATAAAAAAGTAATTTAATCCGGGAAAATAAAACTTCCTAAACGAAAATCTTCTGCAAACTCAAATACTGCTTGCGAAATTTATGCCCACTTCTGAACGCTGTATTCCACTATCGAACAATCTGTTATTTCCATGAGAACAACGCATTCCATTGAAATGATATCGAATGAGTCCAGAATCGGTGCTTGAGAGCAAAACTGTACTGTAGAATGAGGCGTACTCCATAGCCTTAATCTCCTTCTTTTGCGTCAAAGCTGAATGGAGTATGTCTCGGCGTCGACTGGCCGCCAACCGCCATCAGCGCCATCTGTTGTTTGAAATTCGAACTAAAATCAAGAATTGCGGTTAAAAAAAAACTCCTGACATTATACATAGCCCTCCTGCAAAAATTTTTTTAATAGCTGTCACCGTTTACAAATTATTGAATTTTAAAATCCATCAGTCATTTTTTTGACACCCGGTATATAACTATTATTTGTAATCTACAATATATCTGTAAATAAACAACTAATACGCTGAATGTTTTTAATATTGAAAATTGTTATAACAAAGAAAAAACTTTATTAATATGTTGCTATATTCTAATATTTTGACGGATTTTTTTTTTTTCGTTTGCAATTTTTTTTTTTTTTTTTTTTTTTTTTTTTGTATATTTAATTTTATAAAACGAATGCTGCCTTCAAGGATGAATTTCGTGATCGTTTTTTTTTTTTAATTTCTTGTTATTTCTTTTCACTCTTAAAGCTTACATACATTTGAATTATAACAAAAAGAAAAGAATTTGTTACATGTCAAGGTTTAATTTTTTATAGGTTAAGTAATTTTATTATTTTTTAAAAAAAGATTTTCAATTTGGTCTGAAAAATCTTTTCATAAAGATATTACTATAAAGAAAATATATTTTCACAAGAGATTGAATTGTCTATCTTTATAAAAAGGTGTTCCTATGTATAGCATTTTATTTCTTCATTTTAGATTATAATAAATAAATCCTGGCTGAATCCCTTCTGAAAAAGCCTTTTATGCTGACAACTAAAGCTGTTCCTTTCATAACTCATTTCATAGTTTCGATTTCTTTTTCTTCTTTTTCTGAGATATAAAAAAAGAGTTTTTAAATTAAAAAATATAAATGTGTTCAATACCTAAATCCATTAAAGAATATTTCGTAAAAAAAATAAAGGAAATACATTTTATCAGAATATGGTATGTGCACTTACAATTGACTATTTAGTGGAATTTATTTAAATTTTTTATTTATTTCTAATAAAATGTTTCGCATTTATCTGCAGATTTCCCTGAATACTAATTTAAATTTCAGAATTTGTCATGTGGAAATATCTTAAAGTTTTCTAAAATAATTTACAGTATTTTTTGCAATAATAATGGGTTTACGAATAATTCATTTTTAGGTACGTTCAAAATTTCGTAAATACGAAGCACCTATAGTTCAGTCCGTCTAACCGTCTGTTTGTTCGGTTGTCCACATATAACAGAGCAAAATCTACCCAACCGAATCGTTTGAAATTTAAAATATATAATTGCTGCATAATTTTGTTGAGACATTTAATGAAAATCGAATGTATATTTTAATTAAAGGGACAATCAAAAGTATTCCTTTACAGTACGACCAACGAGAAAAAATAGTTTCAAATGCATTTGAATGTTACACTCTCTGGAACATAATAAAATTGATATGCATCTATTATGTATTCACTTAAATATATACATTCACTGTACAATGTCTAGTAGAAGGAATATTTTTTATTAAATTAGAAGACCAAACAAAAGTATTTCCTTGCATAATGGTATAGGTGAAAACATGGTTTGGGGCGTGTTTTACTTATATTAAACAATTTCACAGTTTACGAAATCTATATGTTACTGAAGTTTACAAGCTATTTTCTACATAAAAGAAAGCAGATATTATTTACAGGGACACACATAAGATTAAGACAACTACACTGTATCTGATGTACTGCATACAATTACACCAAAATCTAAATATTTTTAAAACTTCGTTATAGTACGAACGCACCACATTTGCTAAGCTGGACATGCAGTTTCCAACTTGTTATCGTATTCAGAACCTTGGCCATTGCATGCGGGTGATTAAGTACCGTTTTTTATCTGCTTCGGTCTTTTAATGCTGATTTTCGGGAAAAAGTTATTCAGTCGCTTTTCACTAAACTTGAAAGTTTTTGCATGTTCGAGTCATTCAGAATGTGTTCAAATATTGCACTTACTGATTTGATACCACTCCAAATGCTTGAATTTAGAATAATAATAATAATAATTCAAGATTCAAAATCGAACAATATTTATTATCATCCAGCAGTGAACCTGAGAGATGATACAATAAAAATAATACCCCACTGAAAAAATAATTTTTATAAATCAAGTTCTAATCAATTGAGCAAAAAATAAAAAAGCACTGCCGCTTATACATGACTACAAAGTCATGTCCTCAAGCTTCATGTTTTTAAAATGAGTCTAAAAATTTCGAGCTGTTGATTATGGTAAAGTATTTTTGAGTTACTCTTTAACCATTACATCCTTAAACCTTCTTACTAAATTCTCGGTATTTTTATAGTTGTTCTAAATTAATTATAAAAAGACGTAATATGTTTTCTTCAATTAAATTATTTCTGTTAATTGAATTATTTTACACCATTGGATGATTCATCTAAAAAGTTAATGTTTTGAATAATTTAGGGCTATTTTATATTCAAAAACTTAAAACTCTTGGTAGAAATTATGTTAATATTTTTAAAGAATTAAAGATTTAGATTTAATGTTAATTTTACTTCTTACAAGTTATATTTTTGAGTATCACATTTTTAAAGATACTTTAGAATGTATTTAAATATAAAAATTTAAATAAACAAATAATTTCATTTCATTTTCATGTAATAGGATATACTAGAGGAAACCTGTCATTTCAGAGAGTAAACTTCTTGAAACGATATAAATTCATTTTAAACTGATAAATTGTATTTGAAAATAAAAATTTAGTTTTAAAATATATTTATTTGTTTTGAGAATTTTATCTTTGTTGGATATTCATATTTCATCTTCTAGCGGATTTAAATGGGAAATCCTTTTTAAATTAATATGAAACCAATAGTGGTAGAGATTTTCATGGGAAAAAAATATATTGAATGTGATCCAAGGGAAAGAAAATCTTTAGATATGTAGATTGATATATGTATACCACATGCGCCCCAATGCCAAAATCTCTTTTAAAAATGCAAAATCTGTTGATAAATCTTTGTTTTCTCTTAATGCTTTCTTTACAGAAACTGCATACTTTTTAAACAAGAATTTGTTTTTAAAAAATTTTCATTTTTCACAAAGAATTGTACTTTAAAAAATATTTTTTTCATGCAAAAAAGTATTGTTAATATTCTGAGATGTAAATATAAATCTCTTCGCATTTAAGCTAACTGTATTTGCTGTTTTTATAGAGAAACTAACAAGAAATATAAATCACACGAAAATCATAGCTCTTGAGATAATTTCCAACATTACAATAAATAAATAAATAAATTTCTCACATGAGCATTTCCTTCTCCCTGAAAACATTGAATATTAAAAGAAATATATATATTCCCAATGTAAAAAAAGAGGCGTATTTTTGGAAAATTTTTAGGTATGTAGTTTTAATTCATCAAATTTTCAGTACATAGTTATTCTGTGGTTTACATGTCATAATAAAACAATGACAAATCATGCAATTTAATTTAGCTGAATTAGGAAATAAAAAATAATCCAATTCTGTACATGTATACAAATCTACAAACTCCAATATTTAGAAATGTCACTGAATTTGAGACTAACAGTGCCATGGAAAAATCGCAGTATTGATTTATCATGATTTATCATATAATTAAAGAATTAAAGATTTAGATTTAGTGTTAACTTCAGGCCTTATTAATAATATTTTTGAGTATCAAATTGTTTAAGAAAATTTCAATTTAATATTAAGCATATATTTCGATGCAAAATATTGAGTAATCAAATAATTTTATTTGATTTTTATGCATTATTTTTTATCGAGGAAATATGTCATTAGAGCAAGTAAATCTCTTGAAAAGATATAAACTTATTTGAATCTGTTAAAATGTATTTGGAAATGCAAATCGATTTTTAAAATATATTTCTTTTTAGAATTTTATCTTTGTTGGATATTCACATCTCATCTTATTGTAATGGATTTAAACTGAAAATTTGCTTTTACATTAATATGAAACCAATAATGCTACAGATTTTCGTATAAAAAACATATATTGATCAAAGGAAAAGAAAATCTTTATATTTAAAACATGTGCCACAGTGCCGAAATGACTTCTTTTAATGATAATAAGTATGTCAGTAAAACATTTGGTTTTCTTTTAATGTCTTGTTTAAAGCAATAGAATAAAATGAATAATATGAACTTTAAAATGTTCAGGCTTATTTAAAAGGCGATTAAATAATCAACTATAAATGTTAAAAGTTAATTTTATTTAAAAAAAAAAATCTTAGTACTTTCAAACCTTTTCCAAACAGGTTCTTCCTCAGAGAATATTTTCTTTTATCTTTATTCTTAGTTTGGAAATGGTTTGCAAGTTTTGACACTTTGAAAGATGGTGCTGTTTGTGGCACAAAATACAGTTTAATGTTTTAACATCAGTTAAAAATACTTTATTTACACTTTTGGGATTATACTTTCGATTAACACTAAAATTCTCAGTAAGAGATTTTCCGCGTGACGTAAAATATAAATCAATTTCACGGCCTAATTCTTCTGGTAAAAACCATTTATCTCCTTGTCTCACACTAATGTGAGAAGCAGTCTCCTTATCTAATGTTTCATATAATTTATCTGACACAATCAATTGTTTTAGACTCTCGAAATCGGACACATTTCTTAAATTTAGATAATAATTCCAATTGGTCATCAGTCGTGAAGCGAATTGTACATGAGTCTCATTTGGTAGTTTAAAAGCTTTTCTAAATTGTTCTAGGCAAAAATAAGGTGTTGGTTGAAATTCTTTTAAGACTATTTCTTTTATTTTTTCATAATTCTCGATATCTGTATCGTGTAAATAAGTTAAAATGTTAGACGCTTTGTCACCTAATAAATTCAGCAGAATTTCTGCTTTATTTTCTTCCGAAACATTTTTAGTTTTGAAAGCCTGTTCTAAAGAAGAAAAGAAAAAACCCCATCCTTCAGGCTTAGTTGGAACTTTTACAGTCAAAGTTTTAATACTTTTTATTATTTGATCTAACGATTCCATTTTTACTTCACTTTCAGTAATAACAGATTTAGTTTTAGATTTAATTTTAGCTAGTTCCAATTCATTTTTTGATAGTTCAAGTTTAATCTTTTCAAGATCAAACTGCTTTTGCTCCATATCAATTCGCCTTTGCTCTTCATTTTTACGACTCTCAATTATGGTGTTAGCTATTTCTGTTACAAAATCTGGTTTATTTTTATATATTTCGCTATTTTCAATAATATTGTTTAAATCAGCTATAGTCATTTTATCATTAATATTTAAATTTATTTCAGTGGCTATTTGCCTTAAATCCTCCTTTTTTGCTCCTTTAAACATTTTTTTTTAATTTATGTATAACAGTACAGATAAGAAAAATCACTTTCACTTACTTTAAAATATTCTTCTCGTATTCAACTTCTCATTTCACCAATCATACTTCTTGAATTCGAATAATTCAGAAAGTTACGCGTTGCACTTTATTATCGCTGATCCTTCGTGGTCGGCGGACCACAAATTATGTCGATAACTCATTTAAAACATTCATAAACTCAATAAAAACTCATATTTAAAAAAACTCTGTGAACTGTATATTTATTTAACTAGCTCACAACTCAGCCGCTCATGGCTACGTTCTCTTAAAACACTCTATTAACTCATAAAAACAAACGCAGACGATAAAAATCGTTGCCAAAAATACAGAATAAATACGACCGAACAAATCCTTTCATGTATGCGAGACTCATATGAGGACAGGTAAGTATTGCCCTATAAAGAATAAATAATAAGCAAACATTTGTGGAGTTTTGTAGACAGATAATAGACAGAATACAGCACAACAGTAAAATTACTTTTTAAGTGTTCTCACTTGTTACAATAAAAAATTTTTGATTTTTTAAACATAATAATAAAAAATAATTTATGCATAAAAAAGTTAACATTTAGGAATATTTTACTGTAAACAATATAACTAAATTTTAAAGTAATTATTCCTATTAACCGACTAAATCCGCATATAGTGAAAAAGAAATAATAATAATAATAAAATGATATCCCAGATTGAAATCTTATGCACATACTTCAAATAAAATGATTCTAAAACATTGCAAAATAATTTCCACATATGAAAGATGCCTTATCTAATATTTAGTGTTATCCACTATTCTAAAAGGTTTTCCTTATCTTAAGATTTTGTTTTTATATAGCAGAACCAATATGGCACTTTATATGCATTATTATATTAGACCTTTATATTATATTTGCTAGATCGTTGTTTTTTGTCCAAGTAATTAGAAATAATATATACATATTATTTATAACGACTTTTGAAGTATTTACATGCATGATATATAAGAAAGTTTTGGTATTGCCACATTCGACCTTTTTTTCAATAATTAGAAATAATAATTCCATAAAAGTGTTCTCTGGGTACATAACCGCTATATATTACATTTAATTTCATTTAGTTATATTTTTATGAATATTAGAAAATTCGTTCTAAAATTTAGTTTTATATAAATAAAATAAGTCTATGATTCGTTTCACACACTTCGATGCCAACTGTATAAATCACAAGTTAGCTGTCAACAAAACAAATTGCTCCTCGACTTTAGCGACGCCCGAGATCGGAAATGAGTTTCACCGCCCGCGGTGTCTTTGAAAGACGTTTAATTTATGAACTGGGCGTAGAGTTAATTAAATACAAATGTTTCTACAAGCAAGGAAGTCTTCTGTATCAAAGAAAATGTATATAAATAGTTTGTATTCACCCAATTTGCGTTATAAGAAAATACTATTCAATAATTAAACTGAGGTGAAATTAAGAAAGGTTATTTTAATTATAATGATTAATTTTTTATAACTGTAAATTGCTTTATATCCGTATGTTATATTTATTTTACCATATTTTTAATATCTAATAAATGAATAATTAATTAATTATTAATAGAAATCTGTTTGTATAAAACACAAGCTATATTCAACTTACAGATATTATAAAATAATATAGAAATCTTATACACTTACTTTAAACATAATGACTCCCAAAAAATTCCAAAAATCGTTTCCACATATGAATGATGCCTTAACTAATATTCAGTGTTATCCACTATTCTAAAAGGTTTTCCTTGTCTTAAGATTTTGATTTTATATAGCAGAATCAATGATAAACTTTATATGCGTTTTTATATTAGACCTTTATATTCCATTTAAGAGATCGTTATTTTTTGTTCAAGTAACTATAAATAAAAATCTCATGATATAGTTTACCGGTGACAAATATTCCTATGTTTTGAAAGCTGTTAAATTTTATAAACTTTTTCTTTGTTGTTGTGGACAAAATTTTGAAAAAAGCTACTTATTTAATCGTAAAAATATCAGATTAAATAATGGTTAATATTATTTTGAACTTTTATTGGTAAAAATAAGCAAAATAAAATAAAATAAAAATTGCGATTTTACATTAAATTCCATTAATGAACTTGGTCAACGATATATTAATAAAGTGAAATTTCTAGTCTTTGTATCGCATACCTGAATCAACTTACATTCATTCTATATGTTACGTTTAATAATTTGTTTAATTACATATTTTTGTCTGTTAGAAAATTCTTCAAAAATTTAGTTTCCCAGAAATAAAATAACTGTCGTTGATAAGATTCATACACTTCGATACTAAGAGTATAAATTACAAGTCAGTTGTGAACAAGACGAATTGCTTCTTGACTTTAGTAACGCCCAAGATGGGCAAATCAATTTCACCGCATGCCGTATCTTTAAAGGCGTTTAATTTATTATCTGGGTTGTAGCGTTCATTAAAACAAACGTTTCTACAAATAAGAATGTCTTCTGTATCAACGAAGATGTGTTTAAATAGTTTGTATTCAACCATTTTTTGTTAGAAGAAAGTACTATTATATAGTTAAACTAGAGTAAAATTAAAAAGGTTAGTTTAATAAAAATGATGCTAAAAATCATAATGTTAGATCGCTTTGTTTTCTTGCGCTATATTTTTTTAATGAAATTTTATTACTTTTACTAAAGAATTAAAAATTACATTATTAATTTTAATAATATTTATCGTTTAGTAAATTATTGCTTTACAAAAAGATTTATGGAAAGCAAGTCTCACTTAAAAATATTTTAATAAAGAATATATAAACATTATATAGGCATATTAAATATTATGAATCTCTCTATTCTAAAAAGAAAAGTAACTTACGCTGTCACCGCCACTGACAATGAATTTGTTGTGACCGTAGAGCTTTCTTCTTTAATACAAAGAGAGCTAATTTATGACAAAATTAAAAAAATTGGTGGTGTTATAGAGAAATATTTGACAAACATGTTGGCTAAGACATTTTTTAAACCAAATAATTACTTTACGAGACATTTAAAGTTCAAGTTATTCAAAATTGTTCCATTAGAAAGTTTTATATATAACAAACAAATTATATATATAAACAAAGTATTTATTATAACAAATATTATGCATAGGAATTTGATCATTTTATACAGTAGAAATTGCTAATGTGCAGAGTGCATTTATGTTTTTCATTTTACTCAAATTTTATTGCTATATTTCCATTTTAAATTCCAATTTTCAGCATTTCGAGAGATATTTTTTGCATATTTTAGAAAAGGTTATTGTTTTAAATTGTTGCCAAATGATCAAGGTATATTTCCTTAAAATTTAAAAAGGTATTTACACGTGACTATCACAAACAGAAAAAAGAAAACTTTCAAATGAGAATTAAATAGTTAAAATAAAAATATCATTGTCATGTGTCACACTAACTTCATATTGACGGTGTCATGAAATGTTCTTGACACTCCTTTCGCGATGAGAATCTTGTGTACTTAACTTATAATATTTTGCCACTGGCTTTTCAAAACAGAAAATTTTCTATAATCGATTGCAAAAATGCTGTGATTAAAAAAGGTGAACTTTTCACTAAAAACTAACTGGTGAAAATAGTGAAGGATTCTTAGCACTTACGTTGTAGGTACACCAGTTGCTCGTCCCCAAGAGTTTAATGCATTTTTTTGTTACATCATTACATTTACATCGTCAGAATTTAAATAAATTTTTGCTGCATTTTAATTACAGAAATTATCAGAAGTTTTAACTGTTAATAAATTTGTAAATTTTATGTAAATCTGAAAGAAAAAAATGCATATATAATTAAAAATTTTGAAAGCTTTATGTTTGAAATATATGTTTTATTTATCATCTTAATTTACTTCCTTCTTAGTTAGTTAAATGATTAATAGACATTTAATATTATTTAAATTATCTTTTTTCAAAGGCATTATCTAATTATACCTCAATATATATTTTAGTAAATGTTTTCTACTTTTCATAACGTAATGAACGGGCCTTTTTTTTATGATTGCAAGTTAAATAAATCTTTCTTCGAGAAAGAATTTAAAAGATACCACTGCCTAAATGCGAAGTTAATCTGAAAATAAATTGCAGGAAAAGATTCTTATCATGAAACTAAAGCACTTCCTAATTAAATATTTGATTCATATTGCAAATGAATGCATCTACTTGAACATTTTGTTCATTAAATTGGAGTGTTTACATTTTGAAATTCAATTAAATTCAGAAAAGTTTTAGAATAGTTATACTACTTTTATTTTTGCAATGGAAATATTCGCCTCGTTTGTATTAATTGGAAATGGAAGAATTAAAAGTTCACATTTTGAATGGCAATATTAATGTGAATGGCACTTTAAATTGATATAATTTTCAATAAACATACATTCTATGCCGAAACTTTTAAAAGACTAAATAAAACAAAGTAAGGTAGACTTGAATACAATTTAAAATAAAGTTTATAACTAGTCAGGTGTGGCAATCCCAAAAATTTCTTCTATCTCGTGCATGTTAATACTTCCAGAAAAATGAAACATAGCAGAGTCATCGATGTGGAAATTTTAAAGCAAAATGTAATCTGCAACAGTGGATGTCAAGTTCTAACTGAATCTGAAATTTTATCAAATCTTTGCATTAGTCCTGAATAGAAGCGCCATCTGTTGAGCGATTTACTCTAAAAACGAAAAAATACTAATTTATATCAGGGACTTATTGAAATTAAAGTTTGATGAAAATCCGTGCGTTAGTTCCTGAGATAGAGCTATTGCGAAAATCATGAATAATGCCGCATAGCAGCGCCACCTGTTGAGATATTTATTCCAAAAACTTAAGAACTCTCATTTATTGCAGGTACTAACTGAATCTGAAGTTTGATGAAAATTCCTGAGATAGAGCTATTGCAATAATTTTCAATAAAACCACATAGCAGTGCCACCTGTTATTTGATTTAAACTAAAATGTTACCAAAACAATATGATAGTAAAGACTAATGGAATCTAAAGATTCGTGAAAATCCATCTATTAGTTGTTGAGATATCGCTATTATGGAAGTCGTAAAAAAGACAGCGCTATCTGTTGGGCGACATACACCAAAAACTAATCACATCCAGTTTATATCGAGGCATAACGTAATCTAAAACTTTGTAAATGTCTGTGTATTAGTTCTCGAGATAGAGCGCCCACAATATTTATGTCACATACAGCACACTTGCAGACACACATTTTGTTAAAATATGCTTTTTAGCAGTATATTTTCGTGTATACCCTAAACCGATAATTTTTTCCAAAATACTGGCGCCAATGTTTATTTGGAATTTTGGAGAAATGTACCCACCAAAGCTTAAAGAACTAATGTTCCATCGCCGCGTAATTCCCGCTTTTGTCGTAGGTCACTATGACGACGCACGTGACTGGTCACCTGAAAAGGGAGAAAAAATTATATTAAAGCCAGACAAATCTTAAAGTAGCGTAAAGCGTGTGATAAGATGCCATTAAGATCTTGAAATCTGTGTTTATTCAGAGTTTCTTAGCATGGGAACGCTGTAACCTCTTTCGTCGATACTGCAATGGGCTCGACTGACCTTTTTTCTCTCTTTTTAAAAGGTGGTCGTTATTAACCCTTCAATGCAATGTGTGCTACATCTAGCACCAGTGTTCTCGCTGTCACTCGCCTTTGCGCCAAATTTGCGACTAAATTCTTTATTTGGCGAATAAACAAGCAATTAGATTTGCCAAATTGCCAGTGCTCAATTTTTGCTTTTTCCTTTTCTTTTTCGTTTTTCATGCATATACATCTATATATTTTTTTATGTATTTGTAGCGAATAGTTGAAATTAAATTAATAACAATCGTTGTCGCAGTTTTTTAAGAACATATTGGAAAAAAAAGACGGTACATTAAAGAATTAAAGATAATTTTTTTAGTGCTACATGACGAATCTATTTTGCTAATGCTTTTTGCATTTGGCGAATGTTTTTATTACTTACCCATCATACGTAGTATAGGGTAAGTCTTGCAATCGTTTTGAAAATCGAAAAAAAATTTTTGGCGGATTTACACGTTTCCGATACTGGAGATTCCGAAAAACTTATTTTTAGAAAAAAAAATTTGCCGTCCGTCCGTCTGTGTGTCTGTCTGTCTGTAACCGCTCCTGAACAAATTGAGATAGAGATTTGAAATTTTGTATCTAGTTAGT
The DNA here is from genome assembly GCA_964019185.1 of Maratus speculifer. Classification (NCBI taxonomy): domain Eukaryota; kingdom Metazoa; phylum Arthropoda; class Arachnida; order Araneae; family Salticidae; genus Maratus; species Maratus speculifer. The sequence continues at coordinate 4,727,745 of OZ025301.1, read as the reverse complement.
ATGTAAGAATGGAACGAAGCCTATTTATTATCAGCAACCTCGATTATCCGGAACTATTTTTTTCGGACTCTCGAAAAATTTGTTCTGATGAAAGGTCTATAAAAATTTTCGAATTTTTTTGTTTTAAGGAATGGACGTAAAAGGCAATAAAATAATACACATTTTGCATATAGAACAAAGTCTATCGGATTATTAGTTGCCGAGATATTTGTAATCCTGTTTTCCACATTCTTCGATTTTTCATGACCCTGTATTTCATTCAAATTTCAATTCAGAGGTATATTTTAATTGGAAATGAGACGCTTAATTTGACGCAGTTAATTGTTAGTTAATGGAGTTATTATTTTTGGAGTTATAAGGATGTTTCTTTTACGCAGTTCGGTACTACTTGAGTAGTTTGGCGTTTTATATAATTTGTCGAAATTGGTACATCAGCAGCTCTTTAATAGAGCATTACTGTAGGTATATTAACAGTATTATATAAATTTTGTTTATGAATTGCAATGCATTGTATAAATAGTTTTCACATGTTTTATTTTCATATCCATATCCATGATGGGTAAGTATTACGGTGGCCCCCAACGACTAGTTTTTAATTGGCACATACCTAAAAACACTAATTATCATTATGAGCCATGAATTTGGCCAATGGAATCGTATTAACTGATGGAATAACTCTTATTTTATCCATATCCATGATGGGTAAGTATTACGGTGGCCCCCAACGACTAGTTTTTAATTGGCACATACCTAAAAACACTAATTATCATTATGAGCCATGAATTTGGCCAATGGAATCGTATTAACTGATGGAATAACTCTTATTTTATCCATGTCAGATTGCTGCATTTGACAATAAAATTAGAATTTACATTAGATTAATTTTAAACACGATTATTCAATCGGTAAATTAATTATAACAGATGTAAATTTTCCATTTTTCATTTTTGGGTGAAGAAAGTCCGGTCACTTTATTTGGTCTGATACTCTGGATCAGCTCAACAGAATAAATCGAAGGTGGAATTGCACAAAATGGCTGCATATGAAATTATATTAGATTAATTTTAAACACGATTATTCAATCGCCCGAATCGACGATTGAATAACCGAGTTTAAAATTAATCTAATGTAATTTCGTATGCAGCGATTTTCTGCAGTTCCATGTATCGACCTTTGATTTATTCTGTTGAGCTCATCCAGAGTATCAGACCAGGTAAAGTGATCGTTGAGGTTATTTTGGTGAAAAAGACCTCCAGTGTTCGTGTCCGGGATGGCTCAGTTGGTGAGAGCATTGGCGGCTTCAGCTAATACATCCCTGGTTCGAATCCTGGCCCGGATATTTTTCACACAAAAATGAAAAATGGAAAACTTACATCTGTTAAAATTAGAATTTCTTTTTCGGAAAAAAAATCGATCAAGCTAGTAAGGCAAAATTTCTTATTTTTTCTGAATACTAAAAATATATTAATATAAAAGAAGTTGCAGAATTTTAAAGGATAAAGTTTAATCAGATAAGCCAATTTAACTGCAAAATATAACAATACACTATTTAAAAACTCCAATTGTATGTATTGGATACACACTCTTAAATAACAAATGTTAGCTAAAAATTTGAAATTTAATTATTTTTATCAATTTTTTCAGTATTAGACCGATATATAGATTTTTAAAAAGTTTTTTCATTAAAAAAGAAAAAATCCTTTAGTGAAGGATTAAATATGAAAATTGTTAAAAGTATTATAACAGTTATTACATCGTTAAATAATTGTTATTGGCACTAAAAGTATGTCATTTAAAATTATCATTTTTAAAGCCAGATTTGCTATGTAACTTAAGAATGATATTATGTCGAGAAGAAACATCAATATTTTTTTACAAGATTTCGGATGGATCAATAACAAAAAAATTTACTCAACTTTAACGTTTTCAGAACATAATAAAAAATCCCTCATTAAAGAGATAATTAGCAAAAATAATGGGTATTTTTTAGATTCATTAAAATTATCAATCAATTAAGACAACCTATTAACGTGAGCAGCAAAGAAATATTTTTGCCAGTTATATTGGCACTTAAAGTTTCCATCCGGTAATTACTCTGCAAATTATTTAAAGGAAATCAAACTAAAATATCGCTTAATAAAATCCAATAACGCTTTTAATTACGTATGAAAATTAATATTTAATTATGTTTTAACCTGAAACGAAATATCATTACAAAATTTCGCCATTTAAGAAGGTGAAACAGTATATATAAGAAACAGTTTCGGAGATGCATAAAGCATTAAAAAAAATTTTTTACGGTAATTAGCATCCATTAATGAAAAAATATCAATATCTTGTAAAGCTGTGTACAAGATCTATAGGTGTACTACACAATATGACGGCAAAAGTAAGGTTTGAAGTAAAGTAACAAAAATTTCAATATTTTGCAGGTTTGTTTTAAGTATTCAAGGTTTAAATTAAAGATATGCAATATAAATTTAGTCACATTCTACCCCCTAATATATTTAAAACAAGATTTCACGATATCATCTATCCGATAATAAATGAAGATTCTGCAGGTCTATACATAATCCCAGCTATTACAATAGACTGTAAAAAAAAACATGACGTATGAGAAAACGGAAATTTAAAGAGCATTTAGCACAAAATATCGCAGATTTCAAGCTAGGCCGGGGTCGAACAGCTACATCGAAACTAAATCAGGAGCAAGGCGTCTTTATTGATTTTAAAGAAGCTAAAATAAGAAAAAAAGAAATCATCATGTTTCCAAAAACCGGTATTTATGGTCTAAACAAAAATTTTACGTTATGTGCATTATACTTGTAACGATACGTTATCGTATATTACTTCAAAATTTCGTATAGTACATTGAGGATACTCTGAACATCCCACACTGTATAATTTGGGAGAAGTCTAACAGCATAGCCCTTTTGCCTTGAAGCGTGGACTATTTCATCTGGTATAATGACTTCATATCTGGCTTTTATCGTTCTTTAACCCTGATGATTTGTATGATATGCTTGAAAGCATTAGGTTTTAGATGTATCTTATTGCTAATGAAAAACACTTTGGGGGTAATTTTAATAGTATTTTGAGCTTACAAATTTCGAAACTTTCCTTGTTACTTTTTGTTCTCCCGGATCCTTGCCCTTGTTCCTCTGATGCTTTATCAGCGTTATTGGCGGTTTTATTTAGCATAGCATCAGTGATCTCGCCTTGATGTTGCTTTCTTTCTCGAAGTTTTTAATTCGTAAAAAATTTCCAGTTTACTTTCTTCCGTGAGTTGGAAGTGTAAAATAAAGAAGGAGGGTGGGGCGAGGGAGATTGATTTTGATGTCAGATTTTTGAGGTCATTCTACACTAATTAATTTGTATTTTAAAAAGTTCGAGCTTGCGTAGTTTTAATAAAGCTCTTAAGTATCCCTACAGAATGACGAAAATAAATTTAAAGTATTAAAGAGTCAGACAGAAATTTATGCTTTCAAAGTGCCATGTTGTCTTAGACACAATGTTTCTTACTTACACAAACGCAGTGTTAAAACGTTAACTTTTCAACACATGACGTAACATATTAATAATATAAGAATGACATACAACTCATGTTTATTCCACTAAAAATTTATCAACAAAGCCTGGTTTAAAAATTGAATAACATATTCCACCATTTCACAACTAAATATTATTTTTAATTATTTAAACACTAAAACGTTATCTACTGTTTTATAGAAAATTAGGTTGATAAAAAAAACAATTTACCTTTCAACATTTATGAGCTATCGGAAAAACCCATGTTTTATTGGACTATGAATATCACGTTATCTCAATCTCGATTTAGTTATTTGCATAAACATAACATAATTAGGTATGTTTTCTGCTTAACTGTATAACTTATATAGCATTTCATGAGATTAACACGTATGCTCAGTTAAAAATAGAAAAATATTTGATATTTGCTTGGAAAAGCAAATGGAAAATTAACTTTCATATTTAGAAAGAGTTGATTTAGTATTTTTTCGTAAGTTAGTACACTTTATTTTGTAACTTCTTTGTTAACTTGTGTATTCGTGACGTAGATGAAAAGAATATTTTTAGTGATGCTGTGTAAGTAAATTTAGGAATATGCAATTTATTTTAGAATTCTCATAATTAGAAATGATTTGTTCTATTTGTATAAATTTGCCTATTAATTTGATAATTTGTCAAAAAATATATTGTTTTAGATTTCATTTAATTTATAGCTAAGTTACAGTTTAAAAGAATTTTTAAAACTATTCTTGGTATAAAGTACTAAAGACATTTTAAAATCAATATTTATAAAAAGAAAAATCATGCATTAAGCATAGATTATTAAACACTTTCCAATGTTTCCTGAAATCTTTTAACAAAACTTTGTTATTTAGGGAAATAAGATGCTACTGTCCATAGCCAAATATGTATTGAAATACTTTTGAACAGCCCTGTATTTGATCCGTCTGTTGATATATATATATATATATATATATATATATATATATATATACAATATAATGGGAAAATTTAGTTTAGCAATAAAATGCCTAACTAGCTGAAATTTATCTTGCAGCACTTTATTTTAATAATAGATGGAAAATACTTCGATACTTTTGTTCAGCCGTGTAATTTATCCAATATCTTCTACATATTTATCCAATATCTACTACACGCCAGTATTTTGTTAAAATATAGTTCAAACAAACACATTCTTAAAGCTACTTAAATCACATTTCCATAAATTATTATATATGTGTGACCATGTAGCTAATTCTTTGCGTGACCCTGTATATCATTTTGTCGATATTCTACAAACATTTCTTAATAAACTAAAAGTAGTTCAACGTAAAAATGCATAACTACCACCTTTAATTTAATACTCTCATATTCAGTAACCTTTGTGAGCTCTTTTGTGTAACCCTGCATATCAACTATAACATTTATATACACCATATTATTTTCAGACATTTTCTAAAACTTAAAAGCGCATATCATATTTGAAAATGAATTTAACCATCCATCAGCTAGCATCGCTAATAGACAGTATTTTGGATAAAAATATAAGGTTTGAAATATTTTGTGTGACCCCCGTAAAAGCTGTGCACTTCATATTATGCTTTAAATATTAAGTATCAGCGACGTATATCAATTTTTTGATACTTAAAACCATTTAACATTATTAAAATATGTAGCAAACATTTCCCTCCTTTATTATTGTGTAATGAAATTCTTTTGAGTGGCCCTGTGAATGAATAATAACTATTATTTTGGCAGCATATTTTACAGAATGCGTATTCTAGTGCACTTTGCGAATCCATGTAATTTTGAATAAGTTTAACAGGGTTTAACACCTTTTTAAATTTCATTTGAAAAAATTTTTTCCCATTGGCCGTAATGAATCGGGGAACTTTTGACTATTCCTGTAAATAAACTAATCATAGTAGAAACTTCATTCTCAATAGGATTCGTACTAGTGTACACATCAATAACATATAAAAATTTGAGAGCAATCCGAGAATATTTACGGGAGTTAGAGTGCGGACAGACGACCATCCGGCCATACAACCATACGGACAGACGGACAGACAAACCGAATGCATAAACACTTTTCAACTTTGTTGGAAAGACAGTGGACTAACAGTTGGACTTTCAGTGCGACAATCTTTAAAATTAATAAAGTTTACAAGGGACTTCTTGTAACATTTTACGCTGGTATTTTTCGTAATATATGTATAGTCCCAGCGCCATTTTTGGTTTTTAAATGCGGTGCTGAATCTGCGCAGAAAAAGTGTGAGTTGCAATTCGAAAATTTGAAAAATTTTAACTGTAACTTTGACAGTGATAATTCTGTTGATTTAAATCATCAAGATCTCGATCGAATACCTTGAAAAACGATATCTGAAATTTCCTGAGGGGAATTGTGCGATTATGCCATTAGGGGTTCATATATCGGGAAAATTTCTCTATGATCACCCTGTTGTTTGTTTCATTTGAAAAATATTTATATGTAACTTTTAAAAACAGAAAGAAACTTTTAAAGTAATAATTTTATGGCCACGTGTTAAATGGTAAAAAATTTGTGAATAAAAATGTATGTACACAAGACAAGGAGGGAAATTTGGAGAAAATGTCACATGCTATATGGATGCTACAGTGATAAATTAAAATGAATAAATGCATCAATAATGATAAAATAAAAGTCATTAAAAATGTTAGTCAATATTTCGTGATTTAATAAAGTAAAGATACGCAGCAAAAAAAAAAAAAAAAAAAAAAAAAAAAAAAAAAAAAAAAAAAAAAAAACATGTTAATTATAGTCTAAAAAAGACGATTTTTGTTTGAAAAAAGCAGTATTCAAAGAATGGGCGATTTGAAGCCCTAACAATTAGAAAAGCACTGCATATAATAGAATTCGTAATCTTCTGTCATAAGGCATTGTTGCCAATTGGAGATTTATCACAAACATGAAAATGATTAATTTAGAAACATAGAAGCACAAAGCATCTTCCTATTCGAACATAAGTGCATAAAAGCATGGATTAACAAAACTTGCCATACTTATCATCTGAAGCATTTCTCTTTAGTATAAAGGAAGGTGTCACACAATAATTTTTCAACAATATAGCTTTTCAAATTCTAAACGATAGACGGAATGGGTAATTAATGTTCTGTGTTGATGCTTAAAACGACAGGATGTTAAGGAAACGCCTTGGGTTTGAGATAAATCTGATTCTGTTATGAAGAAGTCCATTAAATAAATGCTTTGTTCTTTTCATTTTGGCTTGTTCCGATAATGACGTTATAAATAGGCAGAGAACATCATTTTTATGAAATATCTTCATGTGATCGCAGTGTGAAAGAATTAATTTAATAATGATTTGTAAAAGTTGAAAATAATTGTCTTGATTTGCATCTATAATTTATGTGAAAGAGTAAAATTATGTCACTGTTATTTTGGATTTTCTGCATTTAATACAAATTTATTTAAACACCATTTTTATAAACTATTCTAGTTGTTACAAAATATTTGCTTCAAAAAATTAAATTTTTTGGTGAAATGAGTATTTTTTTTTTTTCGAAATCAGTTAACATTAAATACCGATTAAGATGTAAATCATCTTTCTTGAGCAAGTATTTATTCGCGCTATTCTTCTAAATAGAAGGTGGTATACTAACACTGCGACAATCTTTAAGAGGTAATAAAGTTTACAATGGACTTGTTATAACATGTCCTTTTGGGTTTTTAAATGCGGTGCTGAAATTCATTTAACTTGATGTAATTTTAATAAAATAATTTTTTCATGTGATCATTATTAAAAAAGTTGTTTAATATAATTTGCAGTGTGTAAAAGATTCTGATATCGACATATAAGTAACATATATGAATATTAAAGCAGTATTTAACGGGATCCAAGACACATTTTTTTTAGCTGAAATCTACTCATCTTACAATTTGAAAGTCAGCCTCTCGTAAAGTGTTTAAATAACTCAAGTGAACGAACTGTTTTTAAGCAATTTGAATCAAGATGAGCAATTTAAATAAGCAATTTAAACCAATATGAGCAATTTAAAAAAAGCAATTTAAATCAAGATGAGCAATTTAAACAAGCAATTTAAACCAATATGAGCAATTTAAAAAAGCAATTTAAATCAAGATGAGCAATTTAAACAAGCAATTTAAATCAAGATGAGCAATTTAAACAAGCAATTTAAATCAAGATTAGCAGTTTAAATAAGCAATTTAAATTAAGATGAGCAATTTAAATAAAAATGAGCAATTTAAATAAGCAATTTAAATAAGCAATTTAAATCGAAATGAGCAATTTAAATAAGCAATTTAAATCGAAATGAGCAATTTAAATAAGCAATTTAAATCAAGATGAGCAATTTAAATCAAAATAAGCAATTTAAATCAAGATGAGCAATTTAAATAAGCAATTTAAATCACGATGAGAAATTTAATCAAGCAATTAAAATCAGGATGAGTAAAACTTAAAACTCATTCATGACCCAGTAAATTACAGCTCTCTCATGAAAATTAAAATCCACCCTTTCGTTTTAAGAGTAAAATCATCATAACCAATTAAAAAAAAATAAATGAAACTGGAAAAATTTAAATCACAGGCATACTTGAATATGGTACATCTGTGTACGTGTCTAAAAATTTGGATACTTTTTACAAAGATCTTAACGCCTTTAGTGGTTGTTATTGTAAATAAGTGAGCAAAGGTTCTATAATTTTTTTTTTTTTTTATCCTTTATCAAAAGTTCATCCGCGAAAAAAAAAAAGATGCGTAATATACATTTCATTTTTTCCTATCATTACTTACAATATATTTTAATGCCAAAATGTTAAGACAAATGAAAATCACTTAATGAAAAAAAAATCGAGGCTATCTTTGATTCTATAAAGAGCGAGATTACGAAAATAAGAAAATTTCAGAGTTATCGAAATTTATGAATTGATTTTTACTGACTATCACATTTAACAAGACAAAAAGAAATAAAGTCAGTCAGTGGAAAATAAAAAAATTATTATTCGAGAAATAACATGAAGTATTTTCCATTTTGATATTGATTTGATATTTGGTAAATTTCAAATTGTATCTTTTTCTGAATTTTTCTAAAATTTTTACTCACGATTTCCTTTGGATTTAATAAAAGAGTTTTCATTCAAACATAATATTTTATTGCAGCCGGTGCAATTGAGGTAATTCTTACGCACAGTAAAACACATTTTCTAAATTCGCAAACAAATTTACAGTTCTTCGGACTCTTTCTAATTTAACCCATGAGTGTTGCATAATGTTACATAGAAGATTCCGTATTTATTGATTGAATAATTTTGAAAATCGCCTGTTAATTTTATTTGTTATTCATTGATTTCTTTTTAAAGTTTGCCCTCTTATAAATGATATAAAACACATACTTCATTTTACATTTTTTATATAAAGCATCGAAAATTGTGTTCGGCATCTTACCTTAAGGGTGTATTTCGATTAAACTGCTTATTTTCCGACTTATTTTTTAATTCATTTTTGCTCTCAAACCCACCAAACTGGCACATTGTCTTACACAAGATGCCGTGATTGTCGATTCTTTGATAAAGGCAGAAAATATTGCAAAAAAGCAATAAAAAACGGCATTTTGAACTGATTTTTCCGAAGCAGAAGATATGGGCACGGAAATGAAGGTCATGCTGCGAAGATAATTGTTTATGAATCAAATTCTAATGAATGGAGGGTAAGATAACATCACACGGCACCTTATACGTCTCTTCAAAAATCCCCTTAGCAAGTTTCGTGTGTTTACTTTTAAAAATGTGTCTGAAATTGTATCAGAAAATTTCGAGCTGTTGAAGGTGGAAAAGCGTTTTTTCGAATACAGCCTTAAGGTATGTGTAAGATGGCCAACGAGAAGACCACGGTACTACAAATCACGTAAAGATCCAGCGACCATGTACGCTTTGCAGAAAGGGCAGGTACCAGTACTCTCTGAAAACATTAAATTTATTTCTCTAGTTTTTAAACTAAGATTTGAATTGGCATACAGAAAAACCACGTAAAATATTTTGCAAACTTACCAGAAGTGTTAAGGCGAAAAAAAAAAGCATCAGTAAAAATTTTGTAAGGAAAAAAAAACGCATATGAAAATTATAGTATCAACAGGAGACCCTCTTTCTTACAACTGAGCGGTACGGCGGGCGTTTTCTTACAGCGCTTACGCATATGTAAACTGGCATCTTGTACAACACGTCATCTCACATCGAGTTAACCTGCATTCAGAAAATTCAGAAGTATTACCTGAATTTTCCCCTGATGATGGCTGTTTTTGTAAAAATTGGAAAGTCATAAGATTTTTAACACCATTTGAAGGTTTTCATATTATAAAAACAAATTTCATGTGTTTTAGCAAATTTTAAAGTAAAAGAAATCGGAATTTCCATTTCGTATAATTCTTCTTTAATAATCGAATTGAAAATGACATCCCTAAAATGTAGTTTGAACTATATTCTATAATACTAGGGGGGGGGGGGGGCTTTGAACCCTACAAGCTATGCACGTCCACTTTCGTTCCGGCTTTAAAACTGAGTTAAATTGTTTGGCTTTAAAAAGTTTACAGAAGATTGAATTATACATAAAAAATAAAATAAAGAATAAAAAGACAGTGGCAATCGGTCTGTATAAATGGTTTGAATTATTTTCCCTTTTACAAAAAGATCTAAGACCGAATCATCTGCGGTTAATGGCTGTTTTCGCGTTTTATTAAATAAAATTACTTAATAAATTCAAAATTATCTAATAAAATGAACTAATGGATATTTTACCTCACGATGTTTTTTAACAATCTTAGAAGGAAATGATTTTTAACATTTGATTTTAAATGTAATGTTTTAAATCAAACGTAATTTTCAAACAACTTTTATTTCTTTTTGTAATATTCACGAGAAAATATTTCTATCTTTAAAAAGTAATTATCATTTGCGCTGTCCTCGAATGGGTAACAATAGTTAAAGCAATTATCTCGAAATATGAAACAAATTTCTCAAGTGCGTATGTAAATACATATATTAATTTAATTGTAACATTGGACTTTTAATTCAATTTAACATTTAATGTTATGTAATGTTACTATTTAGCCATTTTAAATGTGGTTTAATTTCCTTCATTTACGACTTTTAACACCATATTAATGAATTTATTATTTTACAATTTTTTCTCTCTTTTGAAATTCACTTATAAATATTGTTTGTATACCGTAATTGCAATGTTTTCCTTGTTTTTAATACATAATCATTTGATTTTAATTTCAAACTTTTACCTTAATTAAAAATGTATTTTCAATTTGAGAATATTTATTATAGTTTATTCTTCAATATTTACCATTTTCAATTAAAAAATACATGCCTTTAAATTTGTTAAAAAGCAACATTCTTTTTATTTAGTACGAAATTTCTATATTGTCAAGCTTTGAAAAGACATATTAAAAAAAATAGAAATGTCATTTCCATTTGCAGCGTAAAAGAAAGTGACAGCGAATATTCGAGTCGAAAGAAATGTAGACCAAAGAAAGATAATTGCTTCTGTCATATGTATCACCGATTTTAAAGACTTCCGAGAATTTTCGTATGTTATCTATAAAATATAAAGATTGTATAATGACACACCCACACTTCAACTCTGAAAAAAAAGAAATACTCAGAATTGAGTCAATCCATGTACTTTTATTGAATGGAGTTATGTTTGGATGAAAAATGAACATACGTCTTTCTCAATTTTGAAGCATCACATGCTGCCAAACCCAACAATTTTTCACCTTTTCATGGCTTATTACATTTATGACAACATAAAAGATATTTATTTATTTATTAATGAAAATAACTAATCATTCACAATATAAAAAATGAAGAAAGAAATAACCATGCGAAAAGCATAAATTATGAAGAAATTTCCAACACGTTCAGAATCATGTAACAAAACTGCACCGTTTAAGAAAATTAAAATATTATCTCTCATTTCAGCGTAAGGCAATGTATAAGGTATTTTAAAATCGAATTTCAGTGTTGCCATCTAAAATCGGAAAATGATCCGAATTTTTCAGCCCTGTATATGATATCGAGATTTGTATCTATTAGCAACACACATTCCAAAGTTGAGTTTATTTAAGAGATGTAATTTCCATTTGCAGCGTAAAAGAAAGTGACAGCCAAAATTCGAATCGAAAGAAATGTGCCAAGAAATAGATTACTTTTCTCAGAATGCGTCAAAGATTTTAAAGACTTCCAAGAATTTTCTTCTGTTATCTACAAAATGTCAAATATAAAATTTCGGTATCATTTCATTGAAACAAACTGTAATTTAGGGAAATCTCATCTTGAAATAGATATAGAATTTATTAAATCATGTGGTATTATGTTAATATTTATAATTACTATGGGGAAAGAATAGTAGAAATGAGTATCGTTTTTCTCACACTGACAAAATTACAGGGTATGTTGATGAACTTAAAAGGTGTATTTATTTAAGCATTAAGTACTGAAAAAAAAACATGTAAAGAAACTGTAAAAGACCGGTCGCACAGATTAAAAAGAGATATATTAAATTATGTATTTTGCATTTAATAGAATGGATGTGGTCCCTCATAGCATGCATGGTAACAGTGACGTCACAATGAAGTCACGGTGGTCACATCAGATCTGTGACCAAAATGCCACCACTCAATGACGTCATTTTGTGACTGAGATGTGCCTTTCTTAAAAATCTTTAGAAAATTGCAAAAATTCGTCGAAACATGTTACTTACTTTTAAAAAAACACTTTTGTCACAACCTCGTTTTTGTCACAGTTTCGTCACGATGTTAATGTCAAAGTAGTCACAATTGACACATTTTTCACAAATATGTCGCACCGTGACGTCACAAACGAGTTCTAAAACGGCTATAACGACTTCACAATTTAGTCCCTGTGACTTCACATCGACGTAACGTTACGTCACATCGACTATCGATGGACACTAAGTCACAGTGTGACTTCACAACGACGTCGCAGTGACGTCACCATAACTTACGGGAAAAATGATTTGTTATTTGCTTTCAAGAGCAAACACTGTTATTGTATAAGCATTTTTTTTCAAAGCTTTGTCTAGAAATTTTTTTTCGCGATTTGTTCGTTATTCTACAGTAATGTGTTTCATAGTTTAATTTTTTAGGTGCGCTCGTAATTATATGAATATGTTGCACATATAGTCATCGTTCAGCCCGTCTGTCCGTCCACATATAACAACGAAAAGAATACCCATCCGAATTGTTTGAAATTTAGAATATATAATTGTTGCATAATTTATTCGAATCATTTTAAACTTTATGAAAATCGGATGCATAGTTCAATGACAGGGACTATCAAAATTATTCCGTTATAGGATGGTCACTAGAAAAATTATGTTTGAAGTGCATTTTAATGATATTACACTCTTTCGAATATAATAAAATGGATATGCATCTATGAAGTATATTTTAAAATATACATTCTGTACAATTCGTGGTGCAAATAATGATTTTATTAATTTACTGGGCCGCATAAAAATATTCCATTACATAATTGTAAAGCGGGAAACATTTTTTGGGGGGCGCGTTTTAATGATGTTAAATTATTTGTAATTTTTTTTTTTGAAAATGATATACATTTTAGAGGTATACTACAGGCTACTTCCTCTATAATAGAAAGTAGATAATATTGCCAAGGACAAACAAAAGATTTTTGGATACTACGTAGGGTATTCGAAGTACTGTATGCTATTACATCAAGATCTGAATATTTTTAATATTTCATATAGTAAGAACGCGCCCCATTTGCTTCGTTTCACATGAATTTCCGACTTGTTTCATTTCTAAATCTTCCCATAGACGATATTTATAGTATGAATAAATAATGATACAACGTTAAGGGGCACAAATTATATAAAATAATAGATGTTTAAAAGGCATACAGCCGTTTCGGGACTTCTAAAGTCCCATCATCAGTGCTAAAAAATAAGTGTAAAATGCAGAAGATAAGTCAGCGCAGCTCGCCGCCAAAGGCGAACTAACCGTGAAGCAATAGCAAAAGCAAAGTACAATCCTCCCCCCCTCTTTCTGATATTTATAGTAGTAAAAACTTCAGTGATTTACTAAGACAATCCAGCAGAGAACAGAAGAGATCCTGACAGAGTGCTATATTAAGTGATGGAGAGCTGTGCTAATATACTATTTCAATGTTCAGGTAAAATTGTAGATGACACCATAGGACTCATTTCATGGAATAATAAAAACAGCTAAACTGCTGTGAATTCGAGATTATGCTTCTCTGTTATCCCGTCTGTAATATGTGGTGTGTGTAAATTAAATTTGTGTCGTCATTCACGATGGTCCATCTCAACTTATTCATAGTATTACTTATTATTTAAGTATATTATATAAATATACAATAGTGATGAAGCTATATGACATCAGGGCACATACATTAAAGCTAAAACTTAAAAGCATCAACAGTTTTTTATTAAACAGCTTTTTTATAACCCAGTTACCTCGTGGTACCAGATGCCCATGCTAACCTTATTCTATATGTTTTTCCATTCATTAAATTAAGGCAAATATTTGTATTATTACTTTATATATATTTTTTTATTTAAAATATAAATGAAACTGTGAAGGCGGCCTATCAAATCATTGATGCAGGGGACATGCTTTTATTTACAATTTTCTATTTATAAATGCCAGTACCTTTTTAATCGTTGACATTCTAGTATAAATCTTACTATAAATATATATTTGTTTGCTTCATTAAATAAGTAACATTATTATTCGAACATTACGATACGTTTTAAAATTAAAATAGTTTTCGAAATTTGAAAAAATATCCTGTTATGTCATGGCACAAGTTTCGATTTTATGAACAATTTTCTACTTATAATTGAATTAAGTATACGTCTTATCGTAGATATTGTATCATAAAGCTCTCTTTTCCTTCCTTCGTTTTGTATTTTAGAAGAAATTTTTTATTTCTAAAATAATATTAAAACAATTGGTAGCGTAATATATTTGGCATTTAATGTTCCATCCAGGAATAATTTCGAAAAACCTTTTTTCCCATTTGGCTCTTTTCCATTATCAGTTTTTCCACGGATATTTATTTTTTTTTCTGCGCCATTATTCTTCCATTTATTGTTTTGAATTTTTGTGCCGGAGGGATACACAGCGTTTTCTAAATCTTTAAACCTCGGATTCTTTTTTATTTTCAGATGATGCTCTGGATAAATAAACAAATTTATGGTTAGAAAAGATAATATTAGCTGGAATTTTTTATGTAAAATTTTATTTGGAATATTGGATGTGTTTGTCTATATAGCAAACAATTATTCGCTTAGAAAGAGGTTTTATTAATTACTTAAACATTAAAGTAAAGAAAACAAATATATTTTTAAAAAAATTTCTAACATAGAGTATAACAAGTTGGAAATTGCACGTGAAGCGTAGCAAATGAGGTGCGTTCGTACGATAACGAAGTTTTAAAATATTCAGATCTTGCTGGTGTAGTAGAGGGTACTTTGGATACAATATAGTGGTCGAAATCTTTGTGTTCCTGTAAATATGCAGGGAATATTTTTTATTATACTTCATTAACGTGTATCTTATTCATAAAATGTGAAGTAGGTTAATATAATAAAAACAAACAATGTTTCCCCGTATAACATTATTTAGTGGAATACATTTGTGTGGCCCTGTAATTTAATAATAAATATTCTTTGCATCCCAAATTGTACAGAATGTATATTTTAGTACATACATCATAGATTCATGTCAATTATATTATATTCAAATGAGTGTAACACCATTAAAATGCATTTGAAACTTTTTCCCCATTGATCGTAATGTAACGGAATACTTTTGATTGTCCCTGTAATTGATCTATCCATCCGATTTTCATAAAATTTGAAATGACTCGACAAAATTGTGTAATAATTATATGTTTTAAATTTCAAACGATTCGGTTGGATAGTTTTTGCGTTGTTATATGCCGACGGACAGACACACAGACAGACGGACAGACGGACGGACTGAGCGACAACAATAGGTGCTACGTATTTACATAATTACGAACGCACCTAAAAATTATTCAAACAGCGGATTCTTTTTATTTTCAGATGATGCAAGGGAACGTAAAACCGTTTTATGATTAGAAAAGATAATATTTGCTGGGATGTTTTATGCAAAATTAATTTTATGCAATATTGAACGTTTTTGTCTGTATTACAAAAAATATGCGTTTCGAAAAAAATTTCCTTTATTAAAAATAATTTAAGCATAAAGAAAAGAAAACAAACATATTTTAGAAAAATTTCTGATTCTCAGTTTAACAAATTTGTCATTTTGTAAAAGATATTCGATAAATCTAAATTCTATAAAGTAAAAATATTTATTTTATTTATTTATTTTTAATAGTCTATTTTCTATATTTATTTCGAAAATTCTGCCTGATTTCATGATTTAAAAAAAAATATCCGTTACTATACATTTATTTAATATGGCCACCTAATCTGATAATGAGGAATTTAACACTTTTTATTTACGTTTGTTAGAAAGCTTAATCTTATAATGATAGAAATGATAAGAAAGATACCGGGTGTCCTGAAAAGGACTGAACGATTTTAAAAATCAATAACTTGCAAACTTTTACAGATATTTAAAAAATTCTTGCACTAGAGTCATCTAAAAGGTCAAAAGTTTTTTCCCTGCGATTCTGGATTTTAGTTCGAATTACAAACAATAGATGGCGCTGAGAGCGCTAGGTGCTGTATTGAGACGGATATTGACGTCACTTGGCACTGAAGCAAAATAAGGAGGTTAAAGCTATGGAGTGGATCTTATTCAAAAATGAACTTTTGCTTTTACCATCCGATTTTGAATGCAATCCATATAATTTTGATTTTGCTGGCATTAGCGCAATAATAGAGAAAAATATTATTTTCATATGTACGACTCCTTTGAAATCGAAATGCGTGAAACAACAACGTTCGAATTACCGATTTTTATTATTATTATTATTTTTTTTACATTCCAAGAATGTAAGTATTTTGAGAACAGGATATCTTATTTATCTGGTTATCTTTTAAACCTTTTTTGGGTCACCTAGTCATGTCCTGTATTGTATTTTAAGTATATGGGATTAACAGTTAATTTACAGGCACACCCAAAAGATTGCATCACATTATAGTCTATGGGGGGAAATCACTTGCAGTGTATATTAATGAAATACACTATTTCAGATGTATTGAAACTGATATAAATCACTGAATTTCAGTATAAGATGATTATGATAGACTAGAGTATTTGGTATTTATAGCATTTAACGTTCATTTACAGGGGCACACAAAAAAAAAAACCGGTTACTGTACTGTCTTTAAGTAATAACTGCTGGAAATTCGTTTTCAATTTCGGCATGCGCTTTTAAATTTAGCTGTTTTTTAGATACATTAGTAATTATATAAATGCATTTCACCTATACTCGTCTCTGGTCCGTCCGTCCGTCTGTCTGTCCGCATATAACAGTGCAAAAATTACTCTGTCGAATCGTTTGAAATTTTAAATACATATTTATTAAAAAATTTTATCCAGTTATTTCAAATTTTATGAATATCGGATGTGTATTTCCAATACAGGGACAGTCAAAAGTATTCCGTTGCATTATGGCCGACGGGGGAAAAGTTTCAAGTGCTTTTTGATGATATTACACCCGTTCGAACATAATGAAATGAACATGCATTTATGAATTAAATTGAAATACAAATGATGTAGAATATGCTGCACAAAGAATAGTTATTATTCATTTACAGGGCCACACAAAATAATTATGTAACATAACGGTATAGAAGGAAACATACATTGCGGCATATTTTAATTTTGTTTCACATATAATAAAATTGTTATAAGTTACTTAGGTTTACTCCGAATTTCTTACTATGTAATAGAAAATATGAAATATTTACAGGGACACACAAAAGATTTCGGTAACTATGCTGCATCAAAAATGCTGTACGCTAACGATAATTGCTTGAAGTTTTAAGTTTTGATATGATTTTTTTTTTAAGTTTCAGTACATTTTTGCATGTTACGCTATGTATATAATTGGTGCAAATCATATACAGGGCTACACAAAAGAATTCGCACTCCTTACTAAGTGTGTAAGTAAATATATTAGGTGTTTTGTAAATGAGTTATGCATTTTTTTTACGTTGAACAGCTTTAAGTATATTACGATATGTTTAAAGAATAGAAATGAAATGATATACAGAGGCACTCAAAAATTGGATTAATAGCCGGCTCTGGATGGTAATCTCTGGAAGTGTGATTTCATTAGTTTAAAGCATGTTTCGGTTTTAAATAGATTTTAGCTAGATAAATGGCGTGTATTTAAAGAGTAGGAAATGTACAGGGCTATACAAAAGAGTTCAAATATGCTTCCGTCTATTTAAATAAATTGCTAAATGTCAAATTTCAACTTAACATATGTTTTTAACGCTTTCCAACATAGTTAAAACTCTAACTTGCGTTGAAATAATTGAAATAATCTGTAAGTGATATATGTTAATAAGATTTATTATGCCGTGTTGGGTATTGTGAACTAACTATGCATAACTCATGATTCATTTACACAGACACTCAGAACTATGCCATTACATTATGTTCTGTGAGGATAATTATATATGTAGCTCCTATATTCGTCATCTGGAGTGTTCTTTTATCTGTCCGCACATAATAGCGCAGAAACTACCCAACAGAATGCTTTGAATTATAATACATATACTCGTTGCAGAATTTTCGTTACTTATTTAAAGTTTTATGAAAAGCGAATCAAAGCTTAAAAGGACATTAATAAATGTTTTCTTCATTCTATTAAAACCTATTCTGCGTGACTAATTCAATGATATCCAGTGATAGGTGATGATTCTAGGTTGTCATTATGATTATAGCTCATTTAAAGTGGAGGTAGTATTATTTCCCTATTACCATGAATTTAATATACATAATCGTAATAAATTTTGTATTTGGGTATTTTTACAAAAGAGTGCAATAGCTATTGCACCAAATTTTCAATGTTTATACTATGAATATTCCTTGTTCTGAAGAATAAACCATTTCCGCAATTTTTTTTTCAACATACATAAAACTCTACTAAAGAATTTCTTTAAAACAAACTGGCATTTCTTAGAATATAACAAATTTTTTGAAATAGCAAAATAGATTAATTTTGAACAACAACAACAAAAAAACTACTAAATCGTTTCACTTTATTTTAAAATATGATGCACAAAGTATTCTTTAAATTAGATGATAAAAAGTAATTTAATCCAAGAAAATACGGCTTTTTTAAATGTAAAATCGTCTGCAAAACTCCTATGCTGCTCGTTAAATTCATTTCCAGTTTCCAATCGCTGCTATTATATAAAAGGATTTATTATTTCCATGACAACAACACATTTCATTGAAATTATACCGACTGAGTCCAAAATCGGGCTTTATGTCGAGTGCACAGGTCAAATGTATGTTGTTCAATAAAAACAAGTAAACAAAAGTTCAAAACCGGGCCCTAAGAGCAAGATTGCATTGTCAAACGAGACCCACTCCACAGCCTTAAACTCCTTATTTTGCTTCAGTACCAAGTGACGTCAATATCCATCTCAACACCGCACCTAGCGCTCTCAGCGCCATCTATTGTTTGTAATTCGAACTAAAATCCAGAATCGCAGGAAAAAAACTTTTGACCTTTGAGATGATTCTCGTGCAAGAATTTTTTAAATATCTGTAAAAGTTTGCAAGTTATTCATTTTTAAAATCGTTCAGTCCTTTTCAGGACACCCGGTAGAAAGCTTAGTTGAATTTATTTATACGAAACTGAAATTTTATCGTTTTTTACTTTCTTCTATCTTTACAAGAAGAAAGTATTGGATTCATGAAAATTTTCGACTTCCGGTTTTCGACGGATTTATACGTTTTAGAAGGTCCTGAACACGTTTTGACTATTTTTAGAAAATGTCTGTCTGTGAGTCTGTGTGTCTGTCTGTGAGTCTGTCTGTCTGTATGTGACAAAAAATTTGTGGGCGCTCTATCTCAAGAACTAATGCTCGAAATTTAATAAAATTTTATATTCAATTAGACCTTGATATGAATTAGTGCCTATTGGTTTTTGGTGAAAATTGGCCGGCAGGTGGCGCTGCTATACTACGTTTTTCATGATTTTCAAGATTGCTATATCTCAAGAACTAATGCACAGAATTTCACCAAACTTCAGATTCTGCGACCCCTTGATATGCATAGGCGCTGATTAAGTTTTGGCGTAAATTGGCCAGCAGGTGGCGCTGCTATGCCACGTTTTTCATGATTTTCATGATAGCTATATCTCAAGAACTAATGCACAGAATTTCACCAAACTTCAGATTCTGTGACCCCTTGATATACATAGACGCTGATTATGTTTTGGTGTAAATTGGCCAGCAGGTGGCGCTGCTATGCCACGTTTTTCATGATTTTCATGATAGCTATATCTCAACAACTATTGCACAGAATTTCACCAAATTTCAGATTCTGCGATACCTTGAGATACGTAGCCGCTGATAAGGTTTTGATATGAACTGCCCTATAGATGGCGCTGCTATGCAACATTTTGCACGAATTTTGCGATAGCTATATCTCAAGAACTAATGCAGAGAACTTTATCAAATTTTAGATTCTGTTACACTAGAATATATAACATAATTAGACGCTGATTACATTTTGGTATTAACCTTGCAACAGGTGGTGCAGCTATGCTGCATTTTGCACGATTTTTCCGACAGCAAACAACAACCAAATCTCAACAACCAAAGCACAGAATTTCATAAAACTTCAGATTTTGTTACAAAATGATGTATAACATAATTACACGATGATTATGTTTTGTTATAAATCCTTCAACTGATCGTGCTGCTGTGCTATAATTTACACGTTTTAAAAAAAAAAAAAACTAGCTATATCTCAAGAACTAATGCACAGAATTTCATCAAACTTCAGATTCTTTTACATCATAACATAATTAGACTTTTTTTTTTTACATTTTGGCATAAATTGTAGATTGTTTCTAAATTATTTTCTCGAGGTATTTAATCTGAATTTAATTAATAATAAATTGTTAAATCATGAAAGGGATTTTTTTCTACATATTACTATTTTATTCTTATTTAGATTCTCAATATTTGTCCTTTAAAATATTTCATTAGTGCAGCTTCACAACCAGGCAGCGTATCTTGTCGAACGTGGTTTTGGTTTTGTACATTGTTATCCATTGTTCTTGTAATTCAACTTAAAATCATAATTCAATAAATATGAAAACATTATTTGGTCAATTATACTCCTTCCTCTCTTGCATTTTCATTTTAAACATAGATATCGTCGAGAGGGATTTTAAAAAATATGTAACCATATTTTTAATTCAATTGCAAACCAGAATGACGGAAAAACTCTTAAATCCTAGCAATATATTTAAAAATCTTCGTTGCATTTTAAAAACTTTTTTTTACAAAAACTCCATGCGTACGCCAGGCAACATACATTCAATTCTACTAAATACATTTCAATTTTCTTTGTACTGTACACGGTACTAGAAGTTTTACAATACCTTCCAAATCCCTGAGACAGTTCAAAATAGGTTAAACGATACATTCTTTTTTATTAAGAATGATAGAGTATAATGAAACCTTCGACCATCTACAGCGACGACCTTTTTGAACAGCCATTGTTCAATGGAACGAAATTTATTCCCATAGGCTCAATACTAATTTTACTTTCATTCAGAAACTACCCCAACTGATCTCCCCCTAAGGTTGACCAATTCCTTTGAACAAAATAAAAGAAAACACTTTTTTACTGGTTCCTTGAAGAAGATTTTATTACAATCATAATTCCGGAGAATTCATTATTCATTGTACTTCTAAACTAGACTTAGATTTTTTCCCCGGTATTCTTAAATATAAGTTCCGGTAACTTTTAACACTTAAAAGTTTTTGTACCTTTTTACCGTTGAATTTAATTATGATAACGAATTAATAATGATATTAAACATCTCTGCTCTATTTTATCAGGAATTTCTCGAAGAAATTGATAAAACGATGCAATCGCCATTATTTGCTTTCGTCCAAAAAGAAAAAAAAAATACGTTCATTTACTGAACTTCGAAAGGACTTGAAAATAAGTTATAAAAGACAAAACCGTAAAATAACAGCAAACTTCAACGTATTCATTTTTTAAACTATGCAGCAATTAAATAATTTACTTTTGTTTTGACATTTAAATTGTTATAAAAGATGATTGACTGATGTAAAAAAATAAGATTTTGCAACATTAATTGTTACTTATTTTTCAACAATTAAAATCTAGATTTAGGCATGTCCTCCATTAAGTGACCTCATAAGTCACAACTCTCGCACCGAGACAGACATGCATTAGATTGAGATCATCAGATTGGTCACTTTAGAGATGTTTTATTGTACATATAAAACACATGCGATTTAGATTTCTAGTTCAGAACACAGTAATTCATATGGAAAGTATTCAGGAAAAGCTAGTAACTGATAGAGGTTTAAAACAATAATTAAAAATGTATATAATTAAGTTAATCGTCCGTAGAGATAGGGTAAATTGATTTTTTTAGAAACAGTATTTAAAGATTTAATATTTATAATATCAATTTAGATAGAGATAGTTCATTAAGGTGTTAATTTATTAGTTATTTTGCATAAAATCGTAGGAAAACCGTCAAAATTTAATCAGCAACAATTTATGTTAAATTCAAATTCAGTTAGAATCTGAAATTTGGGGGAAATTTGTGCGTTAGTTTTTAGATAGAATCCTTGCAGAAATCGTAAATAAATCTATATAGAAGCGTCACCTGTTGAGTGATTTACACCAAAAACTAAACAATACTATTTAATATTAGGCACAAACTGAATATGAAGTTTGATATATTTTCACGAATTAATTTCTGAGACAGGGGTAATCACAAATAACACTGTTTACATTCCTCCTGGCATTCCTTTTCTTTGGGCACCTTACTTCCTGATTATTAAACATACTATAACCCATCTTCTAACATTCGCAAAAATAAAATAAAAATATATTATGTATCGTAAAAGATTGCTATCCAAAATAAAATTATTTTTAAAAAAATCGAAAAAAAAAAATAACCAAAATGGCCATTTAAATGTATCGGCAAATGTATAAGAAGAGACATTACATTCTATGCTTATGTAATTCATAAAAAATTAGTCAGATGTAGCAATCTCATAAATTTCTTCTATTTCATGCATGTTAATACTTCGAGAAAAAATTACAAACATAGCAGCGTCACCGATAGGTGATTTACATCAAAATTTAATTATGTTAAATTCTAACTGAACCTGAAATTTGGGGAAAATCTGTGCGTTAGTTTTTAGATAGAATCCTTGCAGAAATCGTAAATAAATCTACATAGAAGCGTCACCTGTTGAGTGATTTACACCAAAAACTAAACAATACTAATTAATATTTAGCACAGACTGAATATGAAGTTTGATGTATATTCGAGAATTAGTTTCTGAGGCAGGGTTAATCATGAATAATGCAGCATAAAAGCGCCAACCGTTGGGAAATTCACACCAAAAGTTAATCAGCATCATATTATATCAAGGGCTAAAAACATATGCAGTTTTACGAAAATACGTTCATTAGTTCTTGAGGTAGAGCTTCTGCTGAAATCGTAAAAAATTGCAGCAAAGCAGCGCCATCTGTTTGGTGACATACACACACAAAAAAAAAAAATCAATTCCAGTGTACATAGGATGTAATAGAATCCAATGTTTTGTGGAATGTGGAGAGCCAGACTCATAGACAGATATTTTGTAAAAACATGTTTTGGGGGTCATCCCATAATCTTTTATATTTGGTATTTAATGTTCAATCTAATAAAAATTTCGAAAACTTTTTTTTTTATTCTTTTACTTTGTGTAGTTCTTTTAAACTGATATTTAATTCATTCTGGTTCTTTTTTTTAATTTATTGTAACAATAATATTCCAATTATTGTTTTCTAATTTTACGTGGGAGGGGAATATTTTACCCTCCACAGCAGACTTTTTTAAATCACGGATCCTCTTTATTTTCAAGTTAAAATGTAAGAAAAAAAACATTATGTAGTGCTGATATGCTACATTTTCCAGGAAGTGTTAATATGATAAAATTTTGAAATTTGAAGGAAAATTTTTGGGATTACCACATTTGACTAGCATTTAACATTATTGAACTTATGGAATAGTCACAAAAGTCTATGTTGAATGTTGATAAAACAGATAGCATGATGTGTGTGATATTTAGAATTTTAAGAGGATTATTACTAATTTATGGAATAGTCACAAAAGTCTATGTTGAATGTTGATAAAACAGATAGCATGATGTGTGTGATATTTAGAATTTTAAGAGGATTATAATTTAACTGTGTTTCAAGAAAGTGTCTTTTTGAATTAGTTTCAATGTGAAAACGGTTTATAAGTATAATGCATAGAATTTAAAATAACATACCATTCTTGCATTTCATTAAAAAGGGATTCGATTCAGCAAATATGTGTCGACTGTAGTAAAGCGATATGAATGCAATTTATTAATTTACATGGGATGCCTTTGAATTAAAATTCGTATGAGATATGAAATTCTAGCGAAACTGCAAAT
Source organism: Maratus speculifer (assembly GCA_964019185.1). Lineage (NCBI taxonomy): Eukaryota > Metazoa > Arthropoda > Arachnida > Araneae > Salticidae > Maratus > Maratus speculifer. Next base: position 4,703,470 of record OZ025301.1, on the reverse strand, counting down.
TCAATTAACTATTAATTATTAGTTCTTTTTATATTTTTAATCTTTTAGATGGAATGCTAATTTAAAATATGTGGATGCACGATTTTATGAAGCATAATATAATAAGAGTTTTAACAGTATATCCGATAGTATAAATTGAAATTATTCGCAATTTAAAGCGCACTTCGTAATTCAGTTAAATGAAAATCATTTGATAACTGTTTGATTTAAACATTTATTAAATGTAGAATGCAACAAAAATTCGAATTTTTTTTAATAGGATTTATTCTAAAATTTAAAGCAGAGCAAATTACAAAACGGAATAAATTATATATGATAGGAATGAATAGAAGTTTTAATTAAATTCACAGAAAGTTTTAAAGAGTAGTTTTTGCGCTGTCACATATGGACAGACCGACGGACCAACCAACGCCTATATGTGTTATGTATTTATGTAATGAAAAATGGACCTAAAAGTGCTGTGTGTTAACCTACATTTTGACATTTTTATATTTCATTAATTTGTTTTGTCGAATTAAGAATATTTGTTACATAATGATCAAACAGACTACGTCATAGTAAGGTCAATTTGATTCTGAATCAACCCATATCCAAAATCCGTGTATATCATTACTTAACTAGCAATTATTGTCATGAAATTAGTCAAATAATATTCGCATAGTCCATGTATGTTGCTTATAGATAAATTAATTTTAAATTATTTTAATAATTTAAACAAACATGAAAAAAAATATTTGATTTAAACAAACTAAATATTGACTAATTTAAAACAATATCTCAGAGAAATACATTTTCGATTATTCATTATGAATACTAAAACTAGCTTATAAATTGTCACTGAATAGCAATTTTTGCATATTCATTACTTCTACCTTTTTAAATATTTCAAATGCTGCGTTTTTAGAAAACTGAATGATAACACTTACACTACATTACCGTTCTATTCAAATTCAATTAATTCAAATATTTTAATTCAATTCAGAAAATGTTTTTATAATGATGCAGTCGGGAAAACAGTATTGACAGCAATGGCGAATGAATGATCTGCACCGGAATGATAAAGAGGTCACTCTTTAGAGACTCGATTCCATTTATTACATATAAGTTTGAACGTAAAATTTTAATATTTCCATTGTTACATTATTTATAAGGACTGAATACGAACTCATTAAATGTAATAACACATTAAGATTCTATTGAATTGAATATCATAATTTATTTCAGTAAATTACTTCATAACGTGACGTGTGTAACGATATCGAGTGTGAAATAAACTACAAAAAATAACGAGGAATGAATGAACTGCAGGGAAACGATTAAATGTTATCTCTTCGATACTACGCGTTCACTAGTCTGTCAGTCTGACTTCCATCCGCCACTAGTAATTCCAATTCATTTGTGAAATTCCCACAAATATTTATAGTTTCACATTTATATATATTTTATTGAACTGGAAGTTTTTATTATGGTTTATGATGTAAAAGATAATTAAAGTTTCTCTAACATTGCCTTTATCAAATAATAATTTATTTATTGCCAAAATGGGGCAGAATCACTAGACCTCAAAGTTCCAATATACTCTTTTTACCCCATCCGGGTTCCACGTCATTCGGGGATTCATTAACAATTAGCAATAAATAAATAAAATTGTAAGTACAAAACAAGCTCCGCCCGCCAAGGCACAGGCTGCTCTGTCGCGACAAGGGGCGGAGGAACAGAGTGAGTGGTGATAATTGTGTGAAGTTAAGTTGGTGCGTAATAAAGTGGGTTACAGTACCATACAGGTGAAGTTATTTCCATTTGCATATTGAAAATCCTATTTAACTTTCCTATAAGAATGGGCTTTAATAAAATATTACCTGAGCCAAGATTATTCAAAAATGCACTATTCCGCTTGATTTGGACTTTTTGAAGCACTCATATCAATAAAATAAACTCCTTAGTTAATGATTTGTCTAGCGTTCCGTACATCTCAACATTCTGGTTAAATTTTTTATGCCACAAAACTTCATTTCCGGTTTAATTCTATTGGATACTGACTCTTGTTGGTATTTTGGTTCTGTGTTTGCAATCATTTGGGTTTCTGACTTGTTAATAGTTGGGGGGGGGGGGAGGGTTTTGATTTTAAATATTTTATCACTGAGGAAGCGAGTCCCAGTTACTCGCGAAACGTATGCGTACGATTATGTGATTTTAGTTATTGTGTGTTTAAACATTGGTTTTAATTATTGTAGTTGTTCACACAAGGTTTTTTATTGATTAAAATATTAGATAGCTAGTTTTGGGGAAGGATGGGGGGGGGCGTTTAATAGTCGAGGCTTGGATAAGCATGCAGTGATAGTAGCTAGGGGTGCCGACATCGCCGCGCTAGCAGAAATGGTAGGCTGCTCAAGAGAAACGTTTCAAATAATCTTTGAAAAGCCCATGACCAGAGAGTAATGCTGTGGTAGCTTGTCTATTGTTCATGCGCATTAAGTTATTTAAATTTAATTGAAGTGTGCACATCTTAATCTTTCTCGCCAATGAGCGAAAAATTGGGCCAACACAAGTTTCAAAGAAATACATTCTGTGCGTGCAATGTTTTACTTTGGCAAAAGGGAATTATACATCAGGTCAGTTTTCCTTCAAGAGACTTCCCAAATGCATGTCTTTTACAGCAATATGTACGGAATTGGGGCCAATATTTAATGGAACATTTGCATATAGAAGATTAAAAATGAGTGTTTTAAAGTTTTTCTTTTTTCAAGAATAGGAATAAAGATTTTAGCTCCGAACTTTTCACATATTATTTATGATCAATTGAAAAACTGTTCGAAATTTTTGTAATTAAAAATTTATGACACGGATCCAGTTACGTTCGTGGAAATTCTAGTAGAGGCGTTTCGTACTTGCAGCCGCACATGATCCGAAACCTCACTAGAGTCATCTTCAACCAATTTTCGTTAGGTATTATGAGAGTATATAAGACTGTCTGAAGTTTCAAAACATTTAATGTCGCAACATCCAAAATCAACAAAGTAGCGGCTATTTGAGTTTTCTTTTCTTAATTAGAAGAAATTTCGTGCGACTCTGAAAATGTTCTTTTTTATCGAAATGACTGAAAGAGTTTCTCTAAAAAGCTTCTCTAAATTATTTTCTCATTAATGATAAAAGTTATAAAAAGACCGTTTAAATATTTTTTTTGTGTTCTGATCCTGCCCAGTTTGAAAAAAGTCATTTTGCATAAAGTGCGCCAATAAGAACTCCAAACTGTCCGGACGTGTTCAAACATTCAAAAACTACGAACTTCGATCTTGACCAAATCAGTTTATAAAGATTAGCTGCAAACCACAAAAAATAGAGAAAAACCGCAAAACTTTTTTTAAGGGAAAAAACAAATTTTAACTTAAAATTTCTGCTTCACACCCATAAGCTTTCGGCAAAACCTTATAAACAGCATAATGAACACTTAAAAATAGTGTTGTGTATTGAAATTTGGGGTGCAATGCGTTTACTCAGTCAAAATTTACTTTATACCTCTCTCGAATCCAAAATTAGAATTTGTTCAAAAATTCATAATAAATGAAGGTTTTTATGTATCATTGGCATCTTTCAAAATCTTTGAGAAAACACAGGCATGCGGTCATTAGTACACTATGCACTCTCAATTGTAATTAGATAAACTAAGCATCCACCTGAGTTATTGGTTTGAAAGATACAAATAGATGACAAGTAAAACATTATATTTTTCAAAATAATCAATTACCATCTTTTTTTTCAGGTTTTTGTCAACAGATAATAGTTATCTCGCCAAACATACAGCTAATTCTGCTAAACAGCTGAAACTCCGTATATTTTAAAGCTTAAATTATGATTTTTAATAAAATTCCGTCTCTTATCCGTTTAATACTAATCATCAGGTTTTGTTTCAAAATGAACATTTCTTATCTGGAAACTAGTTACGTTACTCCTTTCTTTAACGTTTATCCCAATAATTAGTACGATACACGAGGACATAACGACAAGCATTATGATATTCATCGCTCATACATTCAATTCTAAATATTGCATATTTTCCATTGTGCAATATCATCATTTACAATATAATCATTTACTATATTATCGGTGGTAAAACATGGACTTTTAAACAAAAATTAATTCGAAGACAGTAACTGACTTTACCAATTTTTCAATTTTTTTATATAAAATTTCAACTTTATTTTTTTATAAAATCTTTTTTGAATATTTTGAGTAGAATATGCAATATATCTACAGATAGAGAGAATTATAATTGTTATTGTTGCGTATGCGATCATAAATATGAATTAAAATGTCGATAGCTTAATAGCAGACTGTAATTTTATTTCTAAATGCGTGCTCTGAGAGCTGCGACTAGTCTTACGGCGTACATACAGTTAACTGAAGGTATGATGAAACATCTGTGGGCGGGGGGTATATGCGATGACGAGTGGCGCCAACAATAATAACTGAAAATTAGTTGATTATTCTTCATGTGAACTTAAAAGAAATATCTATTTTATTCGATTAATCTTTTGTAATTGGGTTTACTTCTAATTCTTGAACTACTGTGGCTATCATGGCCACAATGTCCCCTAAAGTTAATGTAAATATTATTAGCGAATTTAGAATTTCGTTATTCATCACAGTATATCATTAGATAAACATTGTCTCATCAATGCGTAAAATGCGTCAACAAAAAAGACTGATTTTTAGATTAGGTTAAACCTAAAATTATTATAAAATTAAATTGAATTAGTTTACACCTCTGTTGTGTCAGAATTCGTTCGGATTGATCTTTCCTGATTTTCTTTACTCCCTTTTTTTTAAATTCTCATAGCATATGGCAAATCATCCGTATTATATTGTATTTTCGTGAAATATTTCAAACGAATGGAATCCAACTTGTTAATGCTTCAATAATTATTCTTATTATGTAAAAAATACATAATACTGCTATATACACTGTACATATCTTCAAATGAAGAATAATTTACCTAATAAACACTATTCGATGGATCTATTGTTAAAGAGCCGGCTTCTAAACCGCTCGTCAGACAGAATTAAATTAATTATATCTCGAGTTGATAATCAAACAACTTCGTAAATTAATTAATCTTGCTTACTCTGTCATTCGTTTGACATCTTACTCAATTAGGAGGAATGTTTATGCTGAAAACATTCTGCTACATTTTTAAGCAATCAGTATTCTTTTTTTGCTTTTTTCTATCTTGCCTTTGTAACCGATATTTAACGTTTTGTGTGTGGCAAATTTAGAAGAATAGAACAAATGTTACAACAATGTTATAAGAAATAAAAAACAAATGTTATGCATTAAAATTATGTATTATGTTGTGTTATGTTATGTTATGTATTAATGCATTAAAATGCTATAAAATATGAAAAAAAAATATTTATTCAAATATAAATCTTGAACCGATATTTAATCTTTTGTGTGTGGAAAATTTAGAAGATTAGAACAAATGTTATAACAATGTTATAACAAATATACAAAAAAAAATAAATAAACAAACAAATGTTATAACAATAAATACATTAAAATGCTTTAAAATATGAAAAAAAATATTTATTCAAATATAAATCTTGAAACGTTATTTATCTTTAATTATTTAATTACATATATGTATTTTAACTGTATTTGCATATGTTAACTTTTTCTTAGATGCAAATTAATTTTTTGACGTTAACCTTTATTCCTCGATTTAACAACACTTTTTATTAACTTATATTACTTTATATTCACGCATAAATGGTATGTGATTCAGGCATAGAAAATCTGTCAATTCTACGAGTCAGCTTGTCTTACTCTTCCAACTGGGGAGCGGTTATTTCTTAGAACGCCAACTACAACAATGCAACAACCTTGATATTTCGGACATCTGCGAATATGACAAACCAAAGTTGAGAGTACCGTTTTAAAGTCCATGCTTCGTAAACTTTTTTCTTATTGGAAGCTTGAATTTCGTTGAAAGTTTTCTTATCGACAATGATATTCTGCTTTTCCCGCTTTTTTTTTATTATGATCCAATTGTACGGTACGCCGAAATTTCCCTGTTATCATATTTTTATTTATTTATTTATTTATTTATTTATTGTAATGCTATAGTTATATATCGCATGAATGGAGCAAAAGTTACACTTCGCAGTTACTTCCAACAAAAAGCCCTGATTTAGTGAGTTTCCGGTTTGTTGAAACAAACCTAAAATGAGCTACTCCAGTCTTGATGATCATCTATCTAATTGACAAATTTTCTTCACTTGATTATAGTAAAATTACCTTTTCTCAATATAAATAATTAGCAATATAGTCTCAAAATTATTTTCAGCTGTGCACCTATCGGAAATTTAGTTTTTTCTAATACACTGAAAATACAGTGTAGAATTTTGGTGCTGTTTCTACACAAATAAACTATCAATACAATTAACGAAAACAAGAAGTATAAATATTAAAAACATTTTTTAATGTCATAATCCTAATTTTTTATATTTTTTTAATGATATCTACACAAAAAACAAAGCTTTTCCTTAATTTTCTATTTGAATTTATTTTCTTTATTATAGGAATGATCTAATTGAATGTTGTAACCAAATGTTTTGTAAAAATCTTTTTTTTAAACTTTTCTAACGATAGGGACATATAAGCCGACAAAGGAAAATGGCGACTATCATCACATTATAAATTGCACTTTATATGACCGCGCATTCTGGTTCATATCAAGTTCAAAGCTCTAGTAACATAAATAGTGTAAAATTCATTACGAAAAATATTTCAGATAAGTATTTTTTAATACTTCCGGAAAATATGAATGTAGATAAGAGATATTTAAAATGAAATTTTACATACTTTTAAATATACTTTTTCTACATTAAAATAATTATATCTGTGTATATTATCAGTACTACTTGATTATTTCGTCGAGCAAAAAACTATCGCCACATTATAATATTAAATGGCAATAATTAATTATCATAAATGCCACATTCACATGACACGATGTACGTTTTTGCTAAGTCATCAAATGATTTTTAATTCGATGTTTTGTATGTATTTTTATTAATGATTAAAGAATATATTTGTACTTTCATTATTTAAAATAAAATTTATTTCAGTTTGTAGAATTTAGCGAAGAGCTTGTCGATTTTCATAAATTGGCGAAATTGGTACCGTAATACCTTTTGCATTATAAACAAACATGTCTGTCCGCATACATTTTGTGAAGGGCAACAGTAGATAATAAAATTTCGTTATTACTGCAGTTATTATATTATAAAGGACAAACATATAGGTGTTTAACGATGACGTCATTTTGCGATTGGCAACAGCAGACGATCAATTTTGCTTTCACTGCAATCAGCTATATCAGCAGTTCCAAAACTTTATCACACCAACCCACTCCACACCACCTCAACCCACTATTAATTAAAATAGATAATAGTAAAAATAAATAAATAACGTAATTTAGCAAATTATATGAAGCATTTGGGAAATGATTTTTTTAAAGACTGAAATTTAAGACATATAAATAAATTCAGTACTAAAAAAAATATTCCTCACTTTTTGTAAACAAGACATGCAGTTAAATAAAGACATTTTCCTCGTAAAGGATTTATTATTCTTTTAAAAACAGAATAAAAAGGTGATAATGTTTCTTCCATTCTGAATTTATTGAATTTCCTATAGAGTTATATCTACCCTTTTTTGTAGTATAACAGACAAACCTAAGTGTTCGTAACGCACAAGTCTTTCTACGAATGATAATACTTTCAAATTTTAGATGAAATTTTGGTTTTACAATTTTCGGTAATGCAACTTTTAAACGTCGCTTATTTTCTATTTTACACCGTCATAAAGGGGAAGAAATGTCTTTTTAAATGTAGTTTGTTTGAAAGCTGTTTCTCAATTTGCTTTTGTGTTTATTTTTTTTCTCATTGTGACAATAGAAGTATTCCAAAATTTTAGACAACATAAACATCTAATCTACATAACTTTTTTCATGTGTTATCTGAATCTGAAATTTCATGAAAATTTGTGTATTAGTACTTGAGGGAGAATCGTTGTAGAACACGTAAAAATAAGCGCCACCAGCGATTTATTCCAAAAGCTGAAGAAAACTGATTTATTTCAGGGGGTAATTGAATTTGAAGTTTGATGAAAATTCGTGCATTAGTTCCTGAGATAGAACTATTGCACTAATCATCAATAGTGCCACATACTAGTGCCACCTGCTGAGTGATTTACTCAAAAAATCAAGAATACTCATTTGTATCAGGAACTAACTGAATTTGAAGTTTGATGAAAATTCGTGCATTAGTTCTTGGAGATATAGATATTGAGATAATCATGAATAATGTCTCATAGCAGCGCCACTTTTTTGCCAATTTACACCAAAGCGAAATCTAAACCATATTATGCCAAAGACTGATGGAATCTGAAGATTTATGAAAATTCGTCCATTAGTTCTTGAGATATAGCTATTGTGAAAATAGTGAAAAGACAGTAGAATAGCGCCACCTGTTGGGCGATATTCTCCAAAACTAATCACATCCAGTTAATATCAATGTCTAATTAAATCTAAAGTTTTATGAATTCCGTGCATTTCTTTAGATAGAGTACCCACAAAATTTGTCACATACAAACAGAGTCACAGACTCACAGACAGAGATTTTGTAAAAACATGCTTTTCGAAATATCTGACCCCCCAAAACATGTAAATCCGTCAAAAACCGGAATTTGAAATTTTTTACGAATCAATATTTTTCTTGTAAAGATAGAAGAAAATAATAAAGCAATTTCAAATAACATCCCATTCTTGCATTTCACTATTTAGAGAAATATGATTCAGAAAACATGCATTGCCTGTAGTAAACTGATAAAAATGTAATTTATTAATTTCCCTATGACACTTTTGAAACAAATTTTATATCAAATATCGTAAGGTCTAGAGAAACATTAAATTCAATTAACTATTATTTGAATTATTACTTTTATATTTTTGATCATTCAGATAAAATGCTAGTTTAAAATACTTGCATGAATAATTTAATGTAGTATAATAACATAATAAAAGAAATTTAATGGTATATCCGTTATTCTAAATTGAATTTATTTGCTTCGAAAAGTTCAGTTCATAAGAAAGCTCAGTGAAATTTATTTGATAATTCTTTAATTTTAATAAATTTATTAAATGTAGGATGAATGATAAACTCGAAAAATATTTTCGTTATACAATTTATTGTATAATTTAAAACAGAAAAACAAAAATTACAAATTACAAATCGTATTTACTAGACTGAGCAATGATATGGAATGTTTTTCTGTTACTCGTACAATATTTAATTTTTTTAATCAGTATTAAAAAATATTTTAATTTCTATTATAAAGGGTCATAATCATTAATCAAAAAATGTATGTTTATAAATTTAATTTATATATACAAATATATATATCGATAGATAGATAGAGAGAGAGAGCGATACATAGATAGAGAGAGAGACAGAGAGAGAGAGGGGGTTACATAGATAGATAGAGAGATAGATAGATAGAGAAATAGATAGGTAGATATATATATATATAGAGAGAGAGAGAGCACACAATCCTCGAACAAAAATGTACAGTAGCCTTTTAAGAGCTACCCAAGATTATAAAAAGAACTTATTAATCTTTAGAAACTTCATAAATCAGTATATTTTTAAGATTTACTGAAGCACTTTTTTTTGGCAATTGATTTTCAGAAATGTATATCATAGACTTTTTTAATTATATATTTTTGCTTAGTATTGTTTATACCTTTACTGGTGAACAGTGAAATAATATTAAAGACGAAATATATATTTCCGTGACATTCTTTTCACTTTACAATTCTACGTGCGCTAAATAATTTCTAGGTACTGTTTCAAAGAATGTCAAATTTTGAAATAGTCTAATTATTTAAAATTCCTTCGCACTTTTATTAACTGAATTCAAATGAATGAAAATGAATCCTATGAATTTCTAGATACATCTGGTTTAATATAATAACTTATAAATGCAATCGAATTATTTCTCCTTCGTGTAACAAAATTAAATGCTTTAAACTTACGATCTCTCATATTGTAACCACTAATCTTTTGAAAATCCTTTTGGTTAGGATCGAGATAAATTAACAAATGCCTCCATTGTATTCAATGCATGTATTCTTTTGAAATATTTTGTTAAGTCAAAACCCTGAGAACAGTTCAAAAGGGAAATAAATGCGATTTGTTACAATGGTTTCGTAGTTTTACTGATATACGCTGTGTATAATTTATAAACCGTATCTGGATTTAAACAATGTACGCATTTTTACTTAAATTATTTTTGTGGTTTTAATGTATGTTCATTTAATAGTTCATTATTAATTTTTTATTCCGTCGGATTTTCCCCAGACGCCAAGTAGTGTAGGAAACGTCTAGTGGCACCATGTATTTTAAAATGCACGTACAAATCACGCACAATGATGAAAGATATATATATATACTAGCAGGCTATACAACTGTGCTGGACTTTTTTTTTTCAAAACAAAACATGATTTAAACGAAATCTTGAATTTGTATTTAAAAGCAGCATGGAGCTTCAGCTATTCCTTGCTCATACGTGAAAACAATTTTTAATTTAAAAATTTTTTAACAAAAAAATTTAAACATTTTTTCAACAAAATTTAGGTATTATGGAGCAATTATTTTAGTTGATTATTAACAATGCATTTTTGGAAGCGAAATAAGACCGTAATAGTAAGTCTTTTTTTTCGGGGGGGGAGGGGCGACTTTTATGATGTGACTGGTTAATGCTTGTCTGGAGAGTTAGTATACATGTGTATAAATATGTATACGTTTTATAAACAATGCAAGAGTCTGTATGTGTACGCGTCTACTGCTAACATATTTTTATATATAAGTATACAAAAGATATAAGTTTAATGCGAAAAAATATCATACTAGTAACTACAAAAAGAAAAAAAAATACAAATTTACTGTAACAATTAACGGTAATTTTAATGGTATCTTTTTTTGTTAAACAATTTGCACAACAAAAACTAGAATGTAGTTTAAATAAGATTAATCATTCAAAGTAAATATTAATTCAAAACCTGAAATAGCACATTTTATCTGCGGCACTAACTACTAATTCTTCTACAGCAAGATTTACTATGCTAATTACTTTAAAGTTCCGAATAAATCATTATTTTGCATTCAGTTGTTATGCCGAAATTTCCCAGAAGACAGGCCAAAACGAGAAATAAATGAGTATTGTCAAATTGTATTTTGTAAGTTTGCTGCAATTCTTTAAGGATATATTCCTTTGATTTTCAGTAAACTTGCTTACATTGAAATATGGAAATATTTTCAAACCTTTGCATAAAAATTATAAGATGTTTTGCATCTGTAATATTTTGAAATTGCTAAAATATTGAATAAATATCAATAATGTTTAAATTCGTGATTTCTATTAACACAAAAATATGTGTCGTACTTTAATACAACATTTGTATCCAAAACCAATATGTAATATAATTTTTTTCAGTTAATATAATACTATTTTATTTCTGTTTTTTATATGTAAAAATTTAAATGTTTGTCCCTTGATTTATATTTCAAAATTTCGATAATTCAAACAAATTTAATAAGGAATTGAGAAAATGTATAAAAGATTTCTTTGTTTATTAATTTTTTTTAAATAGTAATTCATATTGATATTATTTTATACAATCATCGTCAGAATTTATATTACTTTGTAGAACATAAAATTTAAAAGTATCTGTAAATATTACTTTAAAGATTTTAGAGTGTTTTTTTACTGTTTATCAACACAGATTATTCCTAGTAATGTAATTAAATAATTTGCTGTATAGTTCTTAAATAGAAGAAAAAATTTCCGCAAAACATTATAAAGGTAATTCGTATACTTGAAAAATGTATTTACAAAATTTCAAACCGATTAAAATACTATTTTTATGATCTAAGTTACATAATTTTAGAATGATTAATTTAACATTTTATTGTCCGAGTGTGCTGCTTTCTTTTCACATAATGATGAAATTTTCAAATCGTCTGAATAGATAAATAACGTTAGTTATGCCTTACACAAACATATTGCTTTTAAAGAAAACTTTATAAAAAGAACTTGAAATGAATTAAACAAATTAAATAAAACAATTTGGAATATTTCCTAAATACCTTTTAAAAAATACCAATCTCAAAACGCATTTTAAAAGGTAAGAATTTGAGTTTATTCTACCATAAATTTTAATTCTTCGAGCATTTTTCAGTGCTCGTAGTTTTCCTATAATTTTCTATATTCCTTATAATTATTAAAAAAAATTGACGTAGTAAAAATACTTTAACATCTGGTATAAGCGTCTAGAATAAAAATATCATTTTTAAATAATGGTATGTTGGTTTAAGAAAGCTGTCAGTCTTATAAAGCCTTTTAAACTTAAACCGAAATAAGAGATGATCCATATTTAGATGCTTCTCAATTATCTAAATATGTAACAGTCGTCGGCTGAACTCGTCGTCGTTCAGCCCATCCGTCCGTATATAACGACACAAAAACTATCCACCGAATCATTTGAAATTTAAAATATATAATAGATGCATACTTTTATGAAAATTCGATCTATAGTTTAATTACAGGGACAATCAAAAGTATTCCGTTTCATGACAGTCAATGGAAAAAAAAACGTTTCAAGTGCATTTTAATGATGTTACACTCTTTCGACCATAATAAAATTGATATGCATCTATTAAGTTGTACTAAAATATGCAGTACGATCTTTGAAGCAAACAATGTTTGTTATTCATTTACAGAGCCACACAAAAAACTACCCTACACAATGGGGAGAACATTGTTTGGGGCGCGTTTTAATTATATTAAACGTTTCACGTTTTATGAACATGATATACGCTTCTGAGGTTTATTACAAATTACTTTCTGTATAACAGAAAGCAGATAGTAATTAGAGGGACACACAATTAATTGATGTATACCCTTTAGTCGGGCGCATTTCACAGTGGGAGTTAGTGGAATACAAATCGTGGATTTCCTTGCATGCAACCCTTTTATATGCAGCCTTTCATACACTTAACACTGTAAGTTTTCGATTGCGCGTTGAAGGATATGTATGCTGATGCGACGGGCGGCTGCGGTAAAGCTATTTAGTTATTCATTTATAGTACATTATTGTCACAATGTGTGGTGCTCTTTATATTAATAATAAAATACACATAACAGTATGCTAACTACTTTTAATAAGATTAATTTAAGCTCATAAAAGATACACCACACAGGCGCTACATATTGCGCTATGAAAACTTTTTAAACCCTAAACTTTAGAACAATAACAGTTACAATTACAGTGTAAGTTGAAGTAGCAGTTATGACATATTATTACATGCCCTTTCTTTTCAAACAGCAGAAATAAAAAAAATACATATAAATTTAGAGTTCAAAGAAAAGTCTTTAGATAAAATAATACTTAAACATAGTCTTTGAAGCGAGCGGGTGGTTTTATATTTCTTCTAGGTCTCTCTATCTTTGGTGTATTTGGAGTAGACAGTTCTGGGGAAGCTGGTTTGAAATTAGTGGTAACTACTTGATCAGATGAAGAATCATCACAGACTAATGGGCTTCCATGGGATTCAGGACTTGAGATTTTCGGTGTCTCTGTATTAGTTAGGTTGCAGGTTTGCGTTCCATCAGTACTTTCTTGTGAATTTACAGGATCTTCCATCGCTAACTTTCTTGGTCTTAAATGAATTCTGTTGCGACGAAGAATGCTTCCTTCTGAAGATTTCACAATGTAGGATCTTGGACTGTGTTTCTGGACAATAGTTCCTGGTGTCCATTCTCGATGACCAGTTTGAACATAGACAGGATCCTGAATATTTAATTCTTTTAATTTTCTAGTCGATGAGTTATAATAAAATTTCTGTGTTCTCTGATTTTCTTTTAATTGATGTTGAGTTTTCTTAGTTGGAAATCTAGGTCTTAACAATTTCGTCTTGCAAGGAATGGGGGTTCTCAAAGATCTTCCCATCAACATCTCTGCTGGAGAAGGTAATTTAAATTTTGGAGTGTTATTATACTCTAGAACAGCTAGATTTGGATCTCCTCCCGAAGCTTTCACTTTAAAGATAAGGTTTTTCAATGTCCCAATCGACCTTTCAATCATCCCATTGGATCTTGGATACTTAAGTGATGACGTGACAGGATAAATATCATAAGACTTAAGGAATGAAAAATATTCCCGACTATCAAATGGTGGACCATTGTCAGAATGAATTTTACGTGGGATACCATGAGTACGAAAAATTTGTTTTAATGCACTAACTACTGAAGAAGCTGTTTTAGCATTAACTTTTCTCAATTCAACAAATTTAGAGTGGTAATCAATTACTTGTAAAAAATCATCTCCTTGGAGGTACATAAAATCTATACCTACTTCTTCCCAAGGCAGATTAGGAACTTCATAAGGCATCAAAGGTTGTTTACAATTAGCACGCTGATGTTGCTGACAAATTTGACACGTTTCTATATAATTCTTGATGTCTTCCATCATATTGGGCCAATATAAAGCTGTTTTTGCTTTTTCTTGACAAGCGGTGATGCCTTGATGAGCTTGGTGTACTTTAGATAATACATAAGTTTGCATTGTTTTAGGTACGACTAACCTATTTCCAATAAAAATTAAATCATCATAACAATGTAACTCTTCTTTCTTATTCCAATAAGGTTTTAAATTTTCGGGCAATTGATTACACTGTTGTGGCCAACCATTCCTAATTAGTAGCTTTAATTTCGAAAGATCTTCATCTTTTAGTGTTGCATTCTGCATTTCTTTAGTACGTTCTTCAGTGGTCGATAGAATTGTATGTACAACAGCAGCTCCATCTTCTAAGAAACTTGTATCTACACTCATGGTAGTGGGACTTCTGGACAGGGTGTCTGCTACATAAAGCCTTTTCCCTGGAACATGCACAAGTTTAAATCTATATTTAAATAATTCAATTACCATTCTTTGTAATCTCGGAGACATATTTTCCATTGGTTTCTGTAGTAAACCGACAAGAGGTTTATGATCGGTTTCCACAATAAAATCGGTACCATACACATAGTAATGGAATTTTCTACATCCGTTAACAACAGCTAATAATTCTTTCTCGATTTGGCTATATCTTTGCTGTGTATCGTTTAGAGCACATGAAGCATAGGCGATAGGATGTTCTTCTTGAAGTAATACTGCACCTAATCCATATTGACTAGCATCAACAGAAATAACTGATTTCAAATTTGGATTATAATAAGCCAGAACAGGTGAATTAACTACCAACTTCTTCAAATTTTCAAAAGCTTCTTGCTCATTAGCCGTCCAAATAAATTCATTTTTCTTGCTTAAGAGTTTTCTCAAAATTCCTGTTTTATCTGATAAATTGTTAATAAACTTCCCTAAATAGGTAATCATGCCTAAAAACCTCTGTAGCTCTTGTTTATTAGTAGGAGCTTTGAAATCTACAATTGCTTTAATTTTATCATCATTTACTGAAATTCCTTTACTTGTTAAATTATAACCCAAATATTTTACGGAACTTCTTTTAATTTGACTTTTTTCTAAAGATAATTTTAAACCCGATTCTCGAGCTCTTTGAAGAACTGCTTCAAGTCTTCTATCATGTTCTTCTTCAGTCTTACCAAATACTAAAATGTCATCAATATAAACTAAAGTCCCATCTAACTCTGCAAAAATATTATCTATAGTTCTCTGGTACACTTCAGGAGAACTACTTAAACCATAAGGCAAACGACAGAATTTGTATCTTCCAAACGGAGTGGCAATTGTACATAAGTCAGAACTCTCTTGGTCAAGAGGTATTTGCAGGAAAGCAGACGATGCATCAAGTACGGTGAAAATTTTTCCTTCAATTTGTGAAAATAAGCTCTGTTGGGTAGGAATTGGATAATGTTCTCGCTTTACATACTTATTTAACATACGTGGATCTATACAGAGTCTTATACGATTATTAGGTTTCTGTACTATAACTATAGGATGTACCCAATCAGTTGGTTTTACAACTTTTTCTAATATACCTTGATTAACCATTTTATCAATCTCATGCTTTACTTTCAATTTTAAAGCATGTGGAATAACTCTAGAGGCAGATATTTTAGGTTCGGCTTTGGCATCTAATTTAATCTTATACGTATGCGGCAATTTTCCCATTTTTCCTGAAAATACATCTTTAAATTTCTCTATAAAATTTCTAGCATGAACAGAATCAACATTGATGTTTCTATTTACAAATCCCAACTTCTCACAAGCTTCCATTCCCAATAAAGCACTCGAATTTTGATCAATGATATAAAAATCAAGTAATTCAGATTTATTTTTAATTTTACATTTTAATTTACTGACCCCAATTACATTCAAACTGTGTCCTGTATAAGATGTCAATTTTCTTTTAGTTTCACTAATAACTTCATTATTTCTCACATCATTAAAAATATTAAGAGGCAAAACATTTACTTCAGCTCCGGTATCAATTTTAAGTGACACTTCTGAATTATTTATTAGAACAATTTCTCGCCATTCAGACTTTAAAGAATTAACCTGGCACTTTACTGAATCCATTTTAATAGAACTAGTATTACTCGATGGGTAAAAATTATCAGAAATTTCATGCAATTTTTTATTTATTGTTTTCCCTTTCTTTTTACACGCGACCCAGTAATGGTTTAATCCGTTGCAATTGCGACACTTTTTACCAAATGCAGGGCATTTACCATAATCATGGAAAGTTTTACATTTAGAACAGCTTTTATTAATTTTCTGGTTAATGTAATTACGTTTTCCCTTATCGTACATTTTCCTCTGAATTTCGTTTTTATTTGCGCGAACAGCATTTACGGTGGTGGAACAATTATTTTTATTCATTATTTCCATTTGTTTACCACTGGACTCTTTAGCTCTACAATATTCTATTGCCTTAGCAAGGGTTAACTCGGTTTCCATTAACAATTTTTCTTTCATAGTGGGATCTCTAACTCCAATAATTAACAAATCCCGAATTAAACTGTCTTCTTGATCCTCAAAAGAGCAATCTTTAGACAAATTTTTCAAATTTGTAACAAACGAATCAACAGATTCACCGTCTTTTTGGCGACAATTAAAAAATTTATATCGCGCAATGACTGTATTCCTTTTCGGTTGAAAATATTCATCAAAAGAATTTATGACAGTTTGAAAATTATTTGCGTTTTCATCACTAAGTTTAAAACTATTAAAGATATCTATACATTCTTCACCCATTATTCCTAATAATAGCGCTACTTTAAGTTTATCAGGTTTATTCATTTTCTCAGATGCTTCTAAATAAAGCATAAATCTTTGCTTAAATTCATTCCAATTCTCGGCTAAATTGCCATTCAAACTCATATTTGAAGGTACCTTTAAATCCATTATAACGGGTACAAGCGAATTGCACTCAAAAGCAAATGACTAAATCTTAAATATAAGAGTAAAAATTTCTAACCTTTACGACGCCAAAATTAAGCTGCCACCATGTCACAATGTGTGGTGCTCTTTATATTAATAATAAAATACACATAACAGTATGCTAACTACTTTTAATAAGATTAATTTAAGCTCATAAAAGATACACCACACAGGCGCTACATATTGCGCTATGAAAACTTTTTAAACCCTAAACTTTAGAACAATAACAGTTACAATTACAGTGTAAGTTGAAGTAGCAGTTATGACATATTATTACAATTATGTCATAACTATGATTGCAAGAAAACTTTTTTCTTGGAATTAATTTTACTACAGAAATGACATTCTTATTTTATACAGCGATTTGTTAAAATTTAAAAAATACTTTAATTAATTTAAAAAATATATCACTGTTGTTAATATGAAAGCGAAAACGACTTTTAAAAACTACTTGTTTCTATAATTTTGATAATGGAAAATTTTAATTAACGAAATTTGCCTTAAACCTAATTAGGTCTAAAAGATTTCATTAAATTATTTTAAATAATTCATTGTATATTCCATTATATTCAGCTGATTGCAGCGTCGTGCGAAAGGTGGGGGTGAAGAGGGCACGGAAATTTAGAGGGCGCCAAATTTATACTACCAATGTCATTTTTTTGGCCTGTCACAAGAAAAAGTTAGGAGAGGGGACGCCAAAATAAAGCTTTGTTCCTGGTGCAGTTTTTTCTTCGCTCGGCCCTGGTTGATCGTATCACCACAAGTATTAAAAAATACTCTCGTAAGCAACAAAAAAGGTTAATGTTTTTAAGTATGAAAAAATGTTTGGCAAGTGCTTCTAATTGAGCACACTGTAAAAAAAATTCAAGAGGTTACTAAAAATTTCTTAGTAAATTTGTATTCCACAGAATTTTTTAGTAACCATTACAAACTTTTTTTTTGCAAGTGAAACAAGCATTGCTTTTGTAAACTGAACAAAAGAATTTTTTGTATAACTAACTTAAAAATTTTTAGTATGAGCCACCAAGCAAATTTTAGTAATAGCTCCAAAATTATTTTTAATAACCATTACGTGCGGTCGAAGGCCAGGAGCTTCCTTCGAGCTGCATCCAGACTTCTGAAGCGAAAGATTTTCGGCAAAACCGCAATAGATGGCAGCACCAAACATTCCTACCTGCTCTGACAGGATTTTCATAATCCCTTTATTAACGAGACACTACATACATTCGGGGCGTATTTGGCGGTGGCAAGTTTCGAGCCCGGGACCTTTAAGCCTGGAGTCCGGTACTATAACCACTATGCTATCAATGCCACACCAACTGAGTTTTAGTAAGAGCTATTAAAAATATAAAACTATTAACTCTATTCGTTGCTAACTTTTTTCTAGTAATTCTTACAGATTTTTTTGTAACCGACTAAGATTACTAAAAATTTTTTAGTAATTACAAGGATCACTAAAGTTTTTTTAGTAGATGGACCCTTTTTTTTTTACAGTGCATGAGAAAGGACAAGAGGTCCCTTCTTGGCTGCAGCTCGCTTTCAATGCGAAATTTGGAAAAATCATATTTGCGCTTTTCCCATATAAATTTTCCCATATAAGCCACAATTACGATAAAAATGTGTAGTACAAAGTGGAAGTCAGAAAAGAAGGCATCGTAATTAAACATGAATGTAAGGCGAGATAGTACCTTTAGTTCCTGCAGCGTATCATACTCATTGCAGGGCCACCAAGCATGCCCGCAGCGTAGAACTGCACATAAAACTGATTTATAGTGTAATTGCACAGTAGAGTCAACAGTGCAGTTCACATGTTAAGCAGGATTGAAAATTTTACTAAAAAGAAACAAGGAAAGTTTTACGCAAATTTCTCGGCTACGCCACTGAGAGGAAATATTTTTTTATGTACGTTTTAATTCTATCAAACTATTTCATTTTTATGAAATCGACATGCGTTGCTAAGGTTTGCTACAAGTTAATTCATATATAATAGAAAACATATAGTATCTACATGAGGACACAAAAGTTTTTGGCCAAAGTACTGAATACTATTGTATCCGAAGTACTAAATACTATTACACCAAGATCTGAATATTTTTAAAACTTCGATGTAGTACTAACGCAACTCATTTGCTACGCCTGACGTGCAATTTTCGACTTGTTTACTTCAGAAAAGAAAGGTCTGATGAGTTTCAAAAACGTAGCAGTCAGTGAATTAGAATATTGTCCGGCCAATAAGACAATGAGCGTATGCCTCTTTCTTTCGTCTTTAGGTTCTGACGTGTTTACACATTCGTGTAAAGTAAAAGTATATGGAGTCGTGATGTGCAAGCGGGTATTTCGCTAATAGTATGTATTTTCAAATACCTGTCATAACCTCTATATTGGAATTAAACTTGGTTTTAACAAAGTCTTCATAATTTTTAATGGCAATTTTAAACACATTCAGAATGTTTTATTGAAATGGCTCATCAATCCACACTTATGGATTAAAAAATTGATTATTAAATTCAGTTTTTTTTTATTTATGCAAAATACAGTATGTAAAATTTTCATACCTTTAACTATTAAACTTTTTTGTTTGCTCATTATTGCAAATAATAAGAAAATTTATAGATGGGTAATGCTTTTATAGAATAAATACATAGATAATTATTTTTTATGTAGACTATAGACAAAATTTATTAATTTACATTGTTTTATCGTGAAATGTATACTTCTATTTAAATTAACAATTTAATTTCTTAATTTCATTTCAAACTTTGCAGGAACCAGGAAAATTTATAATATGCTGTAAATGTTTTTAACATCCTTAGGTAAGTATATCAAAATTAACTTGTTATATTTTTGACTAAGATTTTACTTTAAAAAAAACCGTTATTATCTGATATATATATATATTGTAGCTATTATATTTCATATTGGAAAAAATATTTTGTATAAAGTAATGAAAAAAAAAACTAAATAACTAAGATAATAAGAATTCGAAGTTTTTACAGTTTAGAGTTCTTACAAAATATAGTATCCACATTAGACAAATAGATATTCTATCTTCTTAAGATATTCTGGCTTTAAATATAATTTTCTTTATACAGCTCTTATAAAAAATGCACAAAATTTCGCAATTAATATAAATGTCGGTATCTTTGACTCGTAAGTAAGTTTTTATGGTTGAGTTTTGAATAAAATTTTGAGGTTTAAAATAAATTTAAAAATAAGTTTTGCAGTCACAAAATGCACAATGTGAAATTTAAAAAACTCAGCGTATTATTCAAAAGGCGACAAAGATAATAAATTGCGATGAGTGATTGTTTAATTCCGGAATCGAACCAGAGCCACTGATTATACGCGTCAATGCTTTATTCCTTTTAAGCTAACTGGATGATGCCAAGCTTAAGACTTTACACTTCTGTCTGTTGACAAAACTGCAAACTGAATCACATTAACAGCTGAAGCACATGGAATAATAAAGTTTGGGTTCGTTTTAATATGTAGGTGGCCCCCTAAGTAAATTTTACATGCATCATTTAAAAGCAGACGTTATACCTAATCGTTCAGTAACAATAATTTTATTTTACGGTAATTTGTTGAGGAATAAGTAGAAAGCATTTCTTTGTTTTCTCGAATGTACATATAGAGTGGGCGGGGACATTAGCTTCTAGGCTTTGATAGCCTATTTTCTAAAAAACAAAGAAAATTATATTTACACAGATTATATTTTGTATAAGTGCCTTTTTAAACTGAAATGGAAATGTTATTCTCTGTTAACCATTACTTGAAAATTTAATATTGTTTACGCAATCTCTGATTTTCTAAAATTCTTACACTGTTTCTTTTTAAAGAAATTCTATTTCGTATATATTTTGTGGGTAAAATTCGAAATAAGTTAGTAATCCATAAAATTAGTTTCAGCTTGAAAAATAGTTTAGAATCCAATGTATCTCATTCATTGCTTACCTCAAAAAAGTTGAATCTATTTCGCAATTTCTAACTAGCTAATATACTTTAACCTAAAATAGAAAATAAAAAGTATGTAGTATGCTTATTTGCGAAATGTCATATTCACTTTATTTCATGCCTGTATGATTCTCGATTTTTCCTTTATTCTCATTTCTACATTTATTATGGATATTACACTACAATTCATTCTACCGTAAATATTAGCTATGTTAATACATACGGAGTAAATCTGTATTTATTTTTAACATTTATTTCTCGCATAGGATTCATTCAGACGTATTTTGTCTGAGTGAAAATAAAAAAATTAATAGACTAGCGGTGATTCTGAAATGGGTTAATTTAAACCTATCATAAAATCACGAAATCTTTGCATTAGAAAATAATATTAAACCTTGTTCGTTCTTTCATTTTTAAACATTTTTCAACAAAGTTAAAAAGTGTTTTTAAAAAAGGTGTATTGTTATTACATTATTTTTATTATCAAATAGCCTTGCTATTAACACAAATGTAAATATTTTGTTATAAATATGAAGTTCGAGGTAAAATAGCTTGCTGAATAATAATACTAGTACAGGTTAACCATTAAAGACACGGCGGAGTATTCGTTCTAAAACAATTCTTTACATTTGCAATGCATTTACATTTAACGTCTGAATTAAAAAAGCTATTAAAAGATTGAATAAAATGAGCTAAGAAATACTTAAGGTTGTTCTTAAATCAAAAAGAGCAACTTTGTGACATAAGTTTTAATTTATTTTTGTTCGGAAATGCATGGAAAAAGCAGGTGTTATTATTCAGAAACTGTATAATGGCACTCAATATTCTGTTTTTTAAGAAACACAATAGATTTTTCATAACAAGCCTTCAAAGTTGACACTTTTGAGCACATTTCCCGACGAAAGAAGAAAAACCGGCCGAAAAGCAGTAGAAAAACGGGTGATCTAATGATCGAAATAGCTTAGAACTGGATAGTTAATTTAACTAGCATAAAATGGAAAAATAAGTTCTATTCGAAATCGCTTTCATAGTCAGGCATTCCAATTTTATGTATTTCTGTTAAAAAATGAATTTGTAAATGTGTCAAAACGTTTTGCGCTTGTTGAGCTGAGCAGTTAAGAACACCCTTAAATACATTTAAAAAAAAATTATGTATAAAAAATTAAAATACTAATAATCGTTTAAGAATACTGTTCCAGATTTGCTCCACTGTTTGTTAAGCAATGGATATTTGTTTGTACTGATGTGTCTAGCGATTAGCTTGGCGGAACTTTTACTTTTTGTATATTTTAAATTTT
Source organism: Maratus speculifer (assembly GCA_964019185.1). Lineage (NCBI taxonomy): Eukaryota > Metazoa > Arthropoda > Arachnida > Araneae > Salticidae > Maratus > Maratus speculifer. The sequence goes on along the minus strand of OZ025301.1, from coordinate 4,680,693 downwards.
TATTAGTATTTTTATTTTTTGTATATAAATTTCATATTCATGTCTGTTTTAGTTTATTTTATTCGATATTTTAATTCTTTAAATTCTTCCCAAATCATCTTTGCTGATGTTTAATGTTGAAGATCGAATTGTTTCCGCCTCTGATTCGTTATTTTTGTTGATGTCACCACTGGTGTAAGGGAAAAGGCCGGCCATGTCTAATTTATTTTATTTTCCTTCTTAATAAAACTTTTTTTGTATAATTGTGATGTCTATTACTCTAATAGTATTACCAGTTAGCACCAGAAAAGGCATTAGATTTTAAAAGCCGTTGGCGCGCAGGGTATGGGTACTCCTCGTTTTATATAATTACAAGCCGTTCGTACTACATTAATCCTTTCGGATACGATTTGTTCTCAATTTTTACAAGAAAAAATCCTTTTACATTAATAACATTAACACTAGTTATTTAAATAGATTAATTAGAGTTTAACGAATATTTCACTGTCTGAACGAAAATTTCATGACGAATGTTGTTGTTCAATTCATATGTAATGTGACAATTGGCTAAGGAAGAGATTTAGGAAATGTTTAGAAAATATTATATTACAACAAGATTTGACTTATATTACAACTTTCTATTATTTTTGCACTTTATTACTCACGATTCTTTCAAGAAAGTAACTTTTATGTTAAATTATAGGAGTGAAATATATGTTTGGTGAAAATAGAACTAAGCAAACATTGATTATTTTTATTATTACTAAAACAGGGGTCGTACATGTCCTGAAATTTTAAGACCAAGAAAATCTTCAGCACCAGTATTTTCACATAGAAAATACCTTCTTAAAATAAAGTGTCAGTTCGTACGTTAAATCTAGATGTATGTTTCTATAAATAAATACTGATATTTGTCCTGAAAAATTCCCAGAAATGTACGACCCCTGTAAATATGATTGAATTTACTAATGAAATCATGCAGTAAATGCATAGAGACATATTAACATTGCTACATGTAAACAGCAACAAAAGTATTTCTTACGACAAAATAATAAATAAAAAGACATATACTATTCATAGTAGACCATATTCGAAAAGGTTAATTGTGTTAATTCGATTCTTTTCTATTTTTTCTCTGACTTGAATACTACCATTGTATATTGGACTAAACAGGTATATCATTAATTTTTTTAATTTAGACTTAAAAAACAATGTCGCATACAATGCGCCATTAGTATTTTTATATTGCTACCAGCTGCTCATATCTTTAAAAGTTAAAATGAAACATAAACTGATACAGGATTTAAGATCGAAATCAAAACTCAAATTAACTTTCGATGATCTTTTTATTTGCTTCTTGAATTGAAAATGCATAAACAAACCTTTTAAAAGGGGTTAATAAATGCGTAAAAATGTATAATTATTAATTAACTATACGTATGCATATTAAATATGCATAATTTTTCATTAAATTATACTTGTGGCAAAAGTATAGTCCGTACTGGTTCTGACCAAAACATTCTTTCATAAAAAACAAAATGTAATTTTTTAACCCTTTTCAGCACACTGTGTCCAGTCCGGGTTAATTCCAAACTTGCAAACGGCAGCAATAACATTTTGAGAAAATTTTGGTTTTATAATGAAAGCCTGAATTTGGAGATTAATAATTTCTAAAAGTCGTTTGTAAATTCCGATATTTTCTCATTTTATTAACAGAATCTGCCCATGCCGGAAAGGGTTAGTCAAGAAATAGGATTATTTACGAATTATACGAATTTCTTCTCATTTAAAATGTTTTAGGTTTACATACCTTGATTTATCATTTATAAGAATTGTTGGAAAATGACTAGAATTTATCAGACAGTATTCGAAACTCTTCTGCGGTCACAACGAAACATTTTCTAACATTGTTATTCTTAATCCTACATTTAGCCAAATATGCATTACTTGTGGCCTTAGTTGGCTCTCTGTGCCAGACCATTGTTTTTAGTTCAATAGAAGAAAGTATTATAATCGAAATTTTTTTCGACTTCCTGTTTTCGACGGATTTACACGTTTTAGGGGTCAGATTCCAAAAAACATGTTTTTACAAAATGTCTGTCTGTCCGTGCGTCTGTGTGTGTGCCTGTGTGTCTGTCTGTATGTCGCCATTCTACCGTCAAAAAGTGTATGAAGGTATGCATAGAATTGAACCAAATTTTTTGTGAATGTTTTTGGCTGTGGCAAGCAGGTCCTCCTTCAGTTTTGAAATATTCCGTCGGAAGGGGGCGCTGCAATCGCGATTTTTGTGCCATTTTCAATATTGTACCGACCGAAAGTACATGAAGTTAGGCATCGAATTGAACCAAACTTTTTTGTATCTGTAGACTATGGCTAGTTGGTCCTCCATGAATTTGAAAAAAATCCGTCGGAAGGGGACGCTGCAATCGCGATTCTTGTGCCATTTTCAATATTGTACCGACCAAAAGTACATGAAGTTATGCATCGAATTGAACCAAATTTTTTGTGTAAGTGTATGACTATGGCTAGTTGGTCCTTCCTGAATTTGAAAAAAATCCGCCGGAAGGGGGAGCTGCAATCACGATTTATGTGCAATTTTCAATATTGTACTGGCCAAAAATATATGAAGTTATGTATCGAATTGAACCAAATTTTTTTGTATCTGTAGACTATGGCTAGTTGGTCCTTCCTGAATTTGAAAAAAATCCGTCGGAAGGGGACGCTGCAATCGCGATTTTTGTGCAATTATTAATATTGTACCGACCAAAAGTACATGAAGTTATGCATCGAATTCAACGAAATTTTTTGTGTAAGTGTATGGCTAGTTGGATCGCCCTAAATCTGAAAAAAATCCGCCGGAAGGGGGCGTTGCAATACCGAATTTTATGTCATTTTCAATATTGCACCACATAAAAGTGTATGAAGTTAGTTCTAGAACTGAACTAAACATTTTGTATATGATTATTTTTTGGTAAGGCAATAAACAGTTATGAGAAATTATTAGCTAGTTTGGATGTCAAATCACTTTTTCCGTCGATTGACATTTTTGAAGTTTGTGATGAAATTAAAAAGAGGATTGACAAGGCGGAAATATATAATGACAGTATAAAATGTACTTTAAAAGATGGATTACAGTTGATTGTACAAAGTAATTATTTTGTTTTTGATGGTAAAATTTATAAGCAAAACATGGGTGTCCCTATGGGTTTTCCTATTTCGGGTTTTTTAGCTGAGTTTAAAATGAAGCCTTTGGAAGAGAATATTTTCGCAAAGTTCGAGTAAGTTCCTAAATTTTGGAAGAGGTATGTTGACGATGTGTTTTTAATTTGGGAGGGGGGAGTTGAGTCTTTCATTGTTTTTGTAGATGAAGTTAATAAGCTGGACAGGAATATTCAATTTACGTTTGAATTGGAAAATGATCGTGCTATTTCATTTTTAGACGTGTGGCTTATTAGGGAGAGTCTATGTTAAAAAGGAATGTTTACAAGAAGGATATACCTAGTCAGCATATTATTCCATTTTCTGCGTATTCACCCTTTGGGTATAAGTTTTCTACATTCCGGTTCATGGTTAATCGTGCGTTTATTATTTGTTCTGATGAATTTTTGTATGAGGAGTTAAATTATATTTTTAATATTGCTAAGTTGAATGGTTATAAAAAGGATAAAATTAATAAATTGGTTAAAAATTATAGGGATAAAAATAATTCTCAGGTTAATTGTAATTTGGTTGATAATGCATGTGAGAAGGGGGAAAAGATTGGGGTTAAAAGACTATCGTTTCCTTATATAAAGGGTAATTTTGAGAGGCTGAAAGCTAAATTAAAAAAGTTTAAAATAGAATTAGTTGCTAAGCCACCTCCTAAGTTAAAACATCTTCTATACAGAGCTTTTGATCCGGTTCCACAGGATGATCTAGCGGGGGTGTATGAAATTCCATATGAGAATGAAGGGGGGATATTAATTTTTATATCGGTATGACAGGTAGAAAGTTTGGGGTTAGAAAAAAAAGCATGAATATGACATAAAATTTGGTAGGGATAAGACTGCGTTATCAAGATTGTTTTTAAAGAGGGGGGTTAAAATTTGTTTTAAAGATAGTAGATTAGTGTTCATTTCAAGTTTATTCCGAAAATCAATCATCCGTGAATCCATAGAGATATATTCTAGGAGGGATAGGGTTTGTAATGATTCTTATTCTTATGACATTCCGAATTTGTGGTTAGAATTACTTAATAAATATTTAGAGGGTGAATCTAATAGGGGGAGCCGCTGTGACATTGGCTATTCACGATCATAGGGGGCGCAATATTTTGTGTTTTGGGTTTTTAAATTACATTTATATCCAGTGTCATTTAGTTTTCTACTTTTTTTAATATTAGTTTTATACATATTAAATTTAATATATGATCAAAATTTATTATATTTATATGCCGTGGTGGCAATGGCTATTCTCGATCAGAGGGGGGGGGGGCAATGTTTTGTGTTTTGGGTTTTTAAATTATATTTATATCCAGTGTCATTTAGTTTTTCTACTGATTTTATGTGTTATGAATACGGTTCTTATGAATGAACCGAAACACGTCAACTTTTAAATTTTTTTATTTGTGACACCTGTTCTAAGTAAATAAATATGAAATGTTTTTTATACCTAAGTTTTTCCGTTATGTAATATGTATATAAACATACGGGTTAATACCAGGGCTCATTAGAATTATTAAAATATACAGGGTGGTCATAAAAAAACTTTGCCGATATATGGAGTTCTAGCGGCAGGTCCGTTAAACCGATCGAAGTTAGATTTCAGATATAGTTATTATGAAGTATGAGCTCGGGATTCTGTGAACGGCAACAAAGGGGTGCTCACGGTTACAGTTATAGGTACAGAAACACGAAATTTTCCAATAGCAACACCCATTTTTTCCGTCGAAAAATGATCAGAACATGCGAAAATCCTAAAGAGCGTTGGAACCGTACGTGTATCGCAAGAAACGGACTTGTTATGCAAGCACAAAAAACAACTCTTTAACCCCCCCCCCCCCCGAAAAAAACACGATTGGAGCACACAGAAGAAATTTTCATATAACATAGATTCATTACACCAATCACTGATTACAACACTCCAAGCCAGTTCGCTGCAGTAATTCGGGTATTACGTAATTTTGCAGCATTGCCATATAGCGGAAGCTTGTTACAGAACAAGTTACAAATCCCGTTGCTGTCACTTTCTAAAAAGAAATACTGCATGTAATGCCGCACCACTCAATAACTTTTATGTCGTGTAAAGGTACGGGCGCCACAGCGTGGGAATTCATGTCTGGCCACTGCACATAATTTTTCGTGTTGACATTGCCAATTAAGGTGAAATGTGCCCCATCTGTCCTTAATAAGTGAAGAGTCCATCATATTATATAAGAAATTGATTAGCAAAGTCTATAAGTTGTTGATGGTTCCCTACTTTCATCATATGGACGCGCTGGTACAGGTAAGGAAAATATGCGGATTAAAGAGCGCGCTAGCTTTAGCACCGTTGATTTCGGTGTATCCAATACAATAGATGCACCTCTTACAGTTTTGCGTGTATATTGCAGTCACTATGTGATGCACTTCCATAACAGTATCCTCAGGAAGAGTTGGTCGTCTGGATCGCGGTCTACCACAGGTGCAGCTAGTTTCTTCGAAATTATTTGCGAAATCACAAAAAGCTTCCGGGCTACATGGGCAAAGCATTTGGCAATGGTTTAGACGATAAACACGCAAGGTTTTCGCAGCATGCATCCCTCTCTGATAATAGTTTTACCAATTCACCATGAACTTTCGCTGGAAGAGCCATTTCGTCGGCTTGTGCAAGCTCCTGACTTAAGAACTAACATTCCCATCCCATCTTTTTATCCGTTTTCTACGCTGACTATCTGGCAAACGGCGTTACGTAATTGGTGTTTTGCTTCTGTCATATGCAAATTTCCTTCGTGATCGTGTTTTTTTTTTTGGTCGTTGGCAGAGCTGTTTTTTGATCGAGCTTAACGCGTCCGTTTATTGCGATATGCCCACCGTTCAACGCTATTTAATGTTTTAGCATGCACTGGGCATATTGCAGGGAGAAATGGGCGTTGCCATTTGAAAATTTCGAGTTTCTGTCGCTATAAACGTAACCGCGAGCGCCAATTTGTTGCCATGGACAGAATATCGAGTTCATTTCTGTGAATAACTACATCTAAAATCTCAATCGGTTGAATGGGACCGGTAGCTAGAGTTCGATATATCGGCAAAGTTTTTTATGACCACTCTGTCTATAAATGGAAACTGTTGAAATCAGTTTTTCATATGCTTTACCTTTTTTTTTTAAATGTTTATTTAGTTATCTTATTTGCCTTATTTCCATAAATAACGATGTTTTGTTGGAAATTTCAGGCAATGTTGAAAAGTGTTTTATAATCTATCCTTTACGCATGATTTTTCTTTCTTTACCATCGTTTCGTAATTTTATTGTTATAAACAATCTCCAGAGACTCAACACGTTTGCACAAATTCCCCAAGATCTACTAACTTTTTCAGAGGCTCCTACTTATATTTCAACCTAAACTCCCCGAGTGTGTTTCGATGAACAATAAAAGCGTAAAACTTTTCAAATCTTTTGAATTTATTTTGAATTTATTATTAATTCTATAAATATTCAACTTTATACTCATCTACGCTTGTGATCTTTCTTTTATTCTTGTTTTATACGTTCCTGCACATTTTTATAAGTTGAAAAAAATTGAAGATATACAGGGTGTTTCAATTAAAAGTTTCAGAACTCCTAAGTGAGGTAGGGTGCATCCTGACGACTCGAAATCACATAGCAATGTGGGGTCGGAAATGCTTTCCTGAAGCGGTGATGCACACAGAAGCCCCCGAAAGAAAAGACACCATAAGTGAAAAATCATTTTATTAATACATGTAAAAGAGCAAAAGGTACATGGGTCAAACTAAACGTTCGAAATTTCTGCCACCGACTACAATGCACACCTCACATCTCCGGGGCATGGAAATCCGAACATTCTCGAATACTCCAGGCATATCTCGATTTTCTCCGGCAGCCACTGCTATTCTTGCAACCACCTCCTCAGCATTGTCAACAGGGGTGTCATAAACCAGTGTTTTCATATGACACCAGGAATAAAAATCAGGACGTAATAGATCGGGTGACGATTCCCAGCATGAAAGCTCGGAACTTTTGCACAACGCCATCTAGCGCGTCGGGAAAGCATTTCTGACCTCGCAATGCTATATGATTTCAGGATGCACTCTACCTCTCTTAGGAGTTCTGAAACATTTAACTGAAACACCCTGTATATGGGTGAAATTCAATTTTACCTCCTCAGTCTTGAGACAAACATTGCGAACTCCCACAAACTTCAATTTCAAATTATTATGCAACATTTCCGAAAATGTAGAAATTGATATATCGATGATTATGATATGCACGCATTTATTATAAACGTCTAGAAGTAATTTTTACAAGGGATTTAAATTAATTTAAAAGGCGTTCTTTAGTGTCTCCTACAGGCGACATCAGGACTGAGGAGGTTAAGTTTGATGCTGTTCTTAACGCTTTAATTCCCATGATAGAACACGTTTTTGAAATTATGGAGTTCAGAAAATCTGACTTTACACCAGAATTAGTTGGATGTGCCAATCCCAAAACTTTCTTCTATCTCATACGTACATTATTTAAAAAATATATAGTTACTCATTTTAATGTTTAAATCATTTTAATTCAATACCATACAAACTTTGGTTTTCATCTTAAATTTCTGCTTCAGTCAATTAATCGGAGTAAAAACGAATTTCCGTCTCTGCACGAGACGATGGACAATAGAATGATAGATTTTTTTTTCAAATTCAGGGAGGACTTACTTGCCTTACCAAAAATAATTATATACAAAAAATTTAGTTCAGTTCTAGGACTAACTTTATACAGTTTTAGGTGGTGCAAAATTAAAAAAGGCATGAAATTCGCGATTGCAGCGCCCCCTTCGGACGGATTTTTTTCAAATTCAGAGAGGACCAACTAGCCATAATCATACACATACACAAAAAATTTGGTTCAGTTCGATGCATATCTTCATGTACTTTTGGTCGGTACAATATTGAAAATGGCACAAAAATCGCGATTGCAGCGCCCCGTTCCAGCGGATTTTTTTCAAATTCAGGGAGGACCTACTAGCCATAGCCATACATTTACACAAAAAATTTGGTTCAATTCGATACATAACTTTATACACTTTTAGGTTGTCCAATATTGAAAATGGCACAAAAATCGCGATTGCAGCTCCCCCTTCCAGCGGATTATTTTCAAATTCAGGGGGAACCAACTAGCAGTATTCATACACTTACACAATTTTTTTTTATTCGATGCATAACTTCATATACTTTTGGTCGGTAAAACATTTAAAATGGCACAAGAATCGCGATTAAAGCGTCCCCTTCCGGCGGAATATTTCAAAACTGAAGGAGGCCCTGCTTGCCACAGCCAAAAACATTCACAAAAAATTTGGTTCAATTCTACGCGTAACTTCATACACTGTCTGATGGTAGAATGGTGACATACACACAGACAGACATTTTGTAAAACCATGTTTTTTGGAATCTCTGACCCCTGAAACGTGTAAATCTGTCGAAAACCGGAAGTCGGAAAAAATTTCGATTACAATACTTTCTTTTATTGAAGATAGAATAAAGTAAAAAGTTAATGACTAATTTCGGTTTATTTAAATCCGAAATGTCTGTTATGAAGTAAAGCCAATACTGCTATTTTAATTTTCTGGTGGGAATCAGGATATATTAATTAAAATATCTTGGGCGGTTTGGGATATAGAAGCTTAAATATACGTGGTTGGTTTAACTATTATTGTCTTTATTGTACCTAAAATATTTGTATGACAATGATTGATGTGGAGTATCAAAGTCTACTATCTTAGATAGCTATACGCTCAATGTCGGAACCGTAGATGCTATATTAACATATTTTTAAAGGAGGGTCGAAGTTTAAAAGATTTTTAAAGGCAAAATTGGAGCTTATCAGCTAGATTTGTGATAGTGGATGAAACGTGGCTATGATCCTGAGCTCAAACGATAGTAGCAGCATCTCACTGTCCCAAATCTAGCCCATTAAAGTTAAATTAAAATATATATATTAGTAGAAATAAATTAAGAAATAGTAGTTGTAAAATAATATGGGTGATGAATTTGGAATGCATTATATTTAAAAATTTCGAAATGTAAAATGCTATTTGTTAGAAGTTTTTCAAACTATTTTTAACACTTTGAACAAAGATAAGTGATTGTGCATTCGGTTTGTCTATCTGTCTGTCCGCGCTCTAACTCACGTAAATATACTCGGATTTACATGAAATAATTTTAGAACTTTATTGATGTTTACCCTAGCACGAACCCTATTGAAAATGTATTTTTTACAATGATTAGTTTATCTACAGGGAGAATCAAAAGCTTCACATTACATTGCGGCCTATTGGGAAAAATCGTTTCAAATGAATTTTAAAGATGTTAAAACCTGTCAAACATATTAAAATTTATATGTTTTTACGAGGTGCATTCTATAAAATATAAGGTGAAAATGTAGCTTTTATTCAGTTACAGGGCCACACAAAAGAATTCCATTAGATAATGGTAAAATGAGGAATTGTGTGTGACATATTTTAATATAATAAACTGTTTCATGTATAATAAAATTGATGTATATCAATGAGGCTTAGTATAAATTATACGATACTGCCTTCCCTAATATAAAGTGCATAGTATTTACAGGGATACACAAAAGATTTCAAATAGTACATTCTTTTCGAAGTACTGTATAAGTATCCGATGATAGCTGATGGATGGGTGATATGCATTTCAATTATGATATACGCGTATAAGTTTCTCTAAATTTATGCATATTATGTGGTGTGTATAAATGTTATAGTTCATATACAGGGCTAGCCAAAAGAGCTCGCCAACGTTACTGAATATGAGCATAAATTACTAAAAGGTGATTCTTGAATAAATTATGCATTTTTACACTGAACTGCATTAAATTTATTAAGAAACGTTTGCAGAATATAGATAAAATGATATACAAGGCCGCGCAAAGAATTTGATACATGGGCCTATGAATGATAATTTATGAGAAAGTGATTTCAGTTGTTTTAAGTGTGTTTTAGTTTAAAATAAATTTTAGCTTAACACTGATGAGTAATAAAGGTATCAGGCAAACTACAAGGCTGAACAAAGTATTCAAGTATGTTTTCATCTATTAGTATAAATTGCTGATAGAAAAATTTCAAGCTACTAGGCATTTTTTTGCTAAACTAAATTTCCCCATTATATAGTATATATATTAGCTGACACATCAAATACAGGACTGTTCAATAGTACTGGAATACATATTTGGCTATATTTCGCTTTATATCCTTATTTACCTAAATAACGAAGTTTTGTTAAAAATTTCATGAAGCGTTGGAAAGTGCTTCATAATCTATGTTTAACGCATGATTTTTCTTACTTTTTTGAAATTGCTTTAAGTCCAGTTGCTTTAACTTAAGCACAGTCGGTTTTGCATGACCAAAGTATTATAAAATCGAATTTCGATATTCCTTTAAAAGCTTTATATTTGTTTTCTTTTAATAATTTCAGGAGAGTATTTATTTCTACACGTTTGTATTTGAGCAAGCTATATGTTTTAATGCAATAGCATAAAATTTTGTGGAATACCCACAGCACTTTAAATATGTATAAACATAGATTATTTTATTAGGGCCATGAATTTTCTTGTTTCGCTATCCAACCTAATGTTTGACAATAAACATGGGAATAGTTGAACATTTAATGCCGTGTATAAAAGGAAAATGGCTTAACATAAATCTCGAAATAAGATGTAATTGACGAAATAGTTCAAATATAATTTCGAATACATTGCAGCCTAAAGTCAATATTTAAAAGGATTTAACGAAAATTTTAATTAATTATAGAATTGCTTGAAAGCATTTAAGTTAATAAAGTAGGAGTTAATGTAGCTCAACATTATCACATGTTTTTGAAAAATGCATGACAAGAAGCCATAATTGACCTGAAAGGATCTTTTATTGTCCTAACATGAAAATTTACAGAATGTACTCGGCTAATCTGTAATGTGACAAAGATTTTTCGCTGTATAAATATCTATATATATATACCGCATATAAATTATACTCCATTTGCCTTTTTAAATTGTGTTTGTTATTTAGTATTGTTATTTGTTAATTTTGCTGTCTTTATATGTTCGCATTTTCATTTGTTTATTATTACATTTTTTTTATTTTCGCCACCTATAACATACACATCAGACAAATTACACATGGTCTAATGTACAACACATGGGCTGGTTTTAAGAGCCCTTATTTTGAAAATCGGACAAAGTGAAATAGTTGTATTTTTTATTTGTTTGAATTTTTTATATGTTGAAGTAGATCATATTTGATGAATAATGTGCAATTTTGAAGCCTTGAAAAAATTTCCTCTTTTCTGTAGAAAATGTCAAAGTTCAAGGTTGTGAATGCCATTTTTCGTGAAAAGTGAAATGCTGGTATATTTAGAGCACTATATCTCTCGCAACCAACAATATCCCAAAATTCTTTCGGCATAAACTGTTAGTATAACCATACCTAATTATTAAAATTTATTTGTTTCTATGGAGTATTGTTATTTTACATTGTTATGTCGTTACAAAGTACAGTCTAAATGACGTTTTGGTCCATTTTCCGTACTTAATATCTTATTTAAGCAATAGTACCCCAAACTTTTTCTTATAGAATATGAAGGTGTACTACTAGGACAAGCAAAATTATATAGTACTGTACCAATATATTCTTGCTGTTAGCAGATATAATCTGTTAAATATTCAAAATTTGCAAAATTTGCAACGTTTAAAGTAATGTTATTTCAAATAAGCGCAACAGTAAAATAAAACAAAATGTGTCACGCAGTAGGTGAATATATGTATAAAAACAAGGAAAAGAAAAAGTGGGGCATCATGATATTTTTATTTTAAAAAAATGACAAAATTTAGAAGAAAAGCAATGTGTATTATCACATTTTTCCCCTAAGAGAAAAAGAAACATCCTCATTCTCTTATAAAAGGGGCAACAAAAAAGGGATTTTTCATTTTCTCATAGGGAAAAAACACAGCAAGAGGAACTAGAAATTTACTGTATGCGATATTTTTTTCATTTTCCCTTTTAAGTATTTGAAACAATCTATTAATATTTAGTAATAAAAACATATTTTTAACAGTTCATTTATTTTTCTAATTAAGCGACAAAAGTCGAAAAAGACGGCGTCATTTTTTGCCGCAAGTTAAAACAATGGATTGATTGGAAGCCTTGTTTTCGAGACTTTGACATAAATAGATTCGTAACGCAGGAACATGCACTTTTTTCTTAAGTTTTCTTAAGAACTTGCGTGGTAAAAATCTTACTCAATTTTTTTTCTCATTATGTTTTTTGGCTAAATCATTTTAAAAAATAAATCTAGGGATCTATATTTTAGAATGAAATGCTACTACTTCTGTATAAAGAAAAAAATATCGTGCTTTTCATATTTATTTTCAGATTTTGTTACAGTTTCTGTAAAAATCATTTTTTCAAAAAATACAAACTAGTTGTTTTGCATCTCAAAACATAAAGTAATTCGCAAAATTGATATTAATTATATTTAATGCCCTTTCATCAATTTATACAGTAGAATTTATGTTATTCTTTTATTAAATTCATTTTAGTGTATGTTTTCGCCTAAAGAATGGACCTATCGAAATTAAACATTTTAGACGCACGGGATTATTTAATCTTCAGAAGAATATTTCTCTCTCCTAAGCGAAGAAAGAAAAAAAATCCTCCACCTATCTCATTATGGGTTTGGTTTCTAAAGGTATTGGACAGGTCAAAAGAATCCAAAAAGAAAATATCTCTTTTTTCCGAAGGAAAAATGCGATTGGGGTGAGATTTACCTTAGCCGGTATGCTAGCGGATTAAAAGGTTTCTGTTCATACCGCCCAACTGGTCTCGCTACTATGCTCTGGCTTTCGCGATTTTCATTATAGGGATATTTTAATAACTGATGTTGTCATTTAATTTTGCTACAGGTGATTTGATTTATTATAGAAAAAAATTGCGCGATCGCCACAATATACCAGTTTTATATTTATTCGAGAATCATTTTACTTTTAAACAAATAATGGAAAAAATACTTTTTTTTAGAAATATAAAACCATTTAAATTTAAACGTAAAAATAGTAAAAAGAACGAATAAATGGCATTAACACGTTCACACCGGAAAGATATCAATGTTTTTCATGGTTTTGTTTAAAAAGATACTATCACTTATTCGGACACTGTATGCGATGACACCCCTCCCTTAGGTTTATTGATTTGAACTCGAATATAACTACAAAAGTTGATTGTGAAAGTCTGAAAGTTTATAAGGAAAAAAGAAATTAGTTGGGGATATGATTTTATGAACGTCACTTACCACAGAACAATCTCCGCATATCATACACATCTAGATTTAAGTTACATTTCAAAGAATGAAAAATTGAAATAATTTTGTACAAACAACTACATTAACACTTTTATACCTTGCAAACACGATAAACACACCAAAAGCAATTTTCTCAAAAAAATATTGCAAACGAAAAAAAAAAAATCGTCAGAAGTGATTTTTGGCTAACGTCATAAAAGCATTTAATTTATCTGTATTTCCTTTACATAAAGCTATCTGAAAAACAGGCTTTCCTAAAAATCTAAGAGAAAATAAAGAAAATATATATATGACTGGCCGAACATGGACTACATAATGAAGGCAAAGTAACTGTCGTGGGACAATCCCATCGGCTAAATCTATGCCCATATAAAAATAAATAACATGTATTTTGGGAATAATTGATTGGTCTCATGTACCAATATATGAAGTAGAAGGTACGCAGTAACATCATGAATATTCCAGCGTTCATCAGATAAAAAGTTTGTAAGTGACAAAAAAAAAGTTTGTAAGTGATAAAAAAAGCCAAAAAAAATTTAATTTAAATCCCAAGAACTGCATTCATTGGGCTGAGGAAAATATACAATGTGTGGTGCTAACACCTTTACACGAAATAATAGCATCTCTGTGTGAAACATCACAAGCACATTCGTTCTCGATTCGTACTTCTTCCAACAAGTCACTTCCTCAGGTATGAAAATGTGCTACATCACAAAATATACAGAAACGTTGTAGTAGTAACTAATTCCGGAACTCTAACAGCAAAATGTCCTTAACCGTTTACACGCCGAATCGATATCGCAATGTAATAATAATTTTGTTTTTCCTATATTACAGATTCAAATGTTTTAATTTATGCATACATACTTAGAAAATAACAAAAAAAATTTTGCAGTTTTTTTTGGCTGTTTTCATTTCAGTATTCGAATTTTGGAACATGATTTTTGATTGACAACCTATGCAAATATAACCAATTATTTTCCGCTATATGCTATTGTATATTGTTCTTGAATATTTTCTTGAATTCGAAAAACATTCAGATTCTTAGCGGTCAAATGTAAATAATATAGAGAAAACGATAAAAGCAAATAATATATGATAAAAAGTTAATTAAATCCAACTGATTTTTTTTTTTTAAATCATCAGATTTTAAAATATTCACCTTTTATATAAACATTTTAATAACAATTTTAATTTTTCTTAAGAAAGGTGTTATAGTAAAAATAAACTACATTGACATGTTTCGGAACCGTCATAAGTTCCATAGTCATAATATAAAATCATTTTTATATTATGACTTTTTATTATTATTATTATTATTATTACTTATTATTATTACTTATTATTATTATTATTTGATTTTATATTATGACTATGGAACTTATGACGGTTCCGAAACATGTCAATGTAGTTTATTTTTACTATAACACCTTTCTTAAGAAAAATTAAAATTGTTATTAAAATGCAAATAATATAATTTTATGCAAATTAGTGAATTTACATTTTACTTATACCTGTAATAAATGCTTAAACATAAATATTTTTTTTCAAAAATTTAAATCAAACTTATATTTTATAGGAAAAATAAGGACATCGTTATTATGTTGGAAAATATATATTTTGTATTACAAATAATGCAATGTTCCCATTTAGGAACATTGGCGTTTACACGGTTAATGATTTCATGTCGATGCAAAAAGGTTATCCGGAACATGTTGCATTGGTGTACGACAAGAACAGTTACAGCAATTTGGTGATACAATCATCTCCCGTAATTTGATTCACTCCGATTTCCTGTTCAGTGGTTACCCGATTGGATCAGATGTACACATCTAATCCAAGAGATGCGCCAAAACTGAGAGATGCCATGAAATATGGAGTTTCCCTGCGACATTATGCTTGTCATTCTTCTCAACAATCTCCTTCATGCAATACGCTGACTGCGAAGTTGGACATGTGGAAGACTGCTAATTTTTTTAAAAAGTTTTTTCCCCTTCTCTTCTCTAATTTGTCATTTTTTGCTTACAATTGTTTTGTTTGCAAATGTTTTACACATGCAATTTTTGCCATACGTATATCCTTCAACTTATGACGTTTCATTGTGGTGATGGATAGAACAAAGGAAAATGTTAGTGTTCTCATTTAAAAATTCCGTAATTAAAGTATTATATTATAACAAAGAAACAGCAAAATAGCAATGAAACGATGTGGTTTGTATTAGATAATAATAGTCAAATAGTGTTCCTTAATGTTTATTTTGTATTTGTGCTTATGTCATATTTTTGACATTAATTTGCATTAAAAATGAAAAAAGTGCAATAATAATAATAAATAAAAATGAAGACTAAGTATCATTTTAAAGATATGGCTGAACATATACAGTTTAATTGAGTAAATTACTTAAAAAGTTAGTCAACACCCTAGATAATAATTATTGTTGTAAATAAAGCTGTATTATAGCAAGGTATAAATTCTGTTAGAACTTATTTATTTAGCATAAATATTTCCTTTTTACCATAGGAAATTTAAGTAAATTTAAGTATATTTATTCATATCGTAAACTTTATTTGAAAGATAAACGAGTCTTAGTTTGTACAATTTTTATTAAAGGTTTGAAATTATTATCAAACAAAACTTGTATGATAAATATTTTCCTTCTAAAATTCTGTTTATGTTTTAGCACAGAAGTGCCTTTGAAATAAATTGCATAACAGAATGTTATAAAATCTAAGAAATAAACAAAGGCATGTACTTATTAAGAAACATAAATTAAACAAGTTTTTCTAAGTTTTAAATATTAAATATTTGTATTTCTGAATGTATTATTTTTCCTTGCATACATATTTAGAATATTCTTTTAAATGTTCATTTGTGTTAGTAATAAATATAAAAGTCAAAATAGTATTTTTAAAACATTCCTTTACAGACATAAAAAGATTCAATTATTATAAAAAGTTGAATTTTAATATCACATTTAATTTTATGGCCGCCATTATTATTGCTGCAAAAAACCCTTTGTAATACGTTAATTTGACGATGGTGTTAATTGCAGAGAATTAATCCTATTAATTCTGAATCGAATTGCAACGGGGGAATTTATAAATAATACTATTATCAATTTTTAGGTAGTGCAGCAGAAACAATAATCATGTATATAATATTGCAAATCTTATACTATTGTTTAAAACAAATGAGATTTTGAATTAATTCTTGTAAATGTTTAAATATTTTACAGCTTCTTTTAAAGATATAACAATAGGAAATTAAAAAATATATATTTTTTTCAAACTCTTTTCAGCCTTTTCAAATTTCTTTCTCTGTATATTATAAAAAATAATTAAAATTAATCTGTCAGTCAAAAGTTAATCTGTCAGTCTGATTACACCATGACCGCCACTACGCTATGAATACGTGGCGAGTCCCTCAGTCGTTCTGCACAGTCTCTCAAAATTGAGCGGAAAAGTACTGTACCAGATCACGAAAGATCCCACCAGAAAAAAAATAGAAGCTATGTTCAATAAGTATAACACATCAAGCAGCATATATCGGATAGCTGGACTATTGACTTGAAATACATCGAACCAGATCATTATCTAATTTGTGAAAACATGGAAATGTTGTACTGTCATAGGGACTGCAAAACTACAATACCTAGAATAATAAAAAAGTGGAAAATACACTCATGTCCATAAATTAAGGATAATGCCAGTTTCAGCAAATAAAGGCACGGTAACAAAAAAAAAAGTGACTTATTCGTCAAGTCCATATATTAAACAAAAGAAAAAGAACAAAAACGATGGTATATGTATGATAAAATTCATAAAATCTACAATTTTTGCTCCCTAGATCCATTACAAAAATTACCCCCTTAAGAAAACTTAACATTATATGATTCGTATAATAGTTAATAGAATGTATGTCACCCAGACGATGAAATACAGTCCGAACAATGCCTAGGCATGCTGGGTGTCAAATTATCAAGTTGATTTTGGTGTAGATTACTCCAATCAGCAAGTAATGCTCTCCGAAGTTCCCGCACACATATAGGAGGTGATAGACGAGCTGCAACCGTCGGCCAAGTATATCCCATACATGCTTTATCGGATTCAAGTCAGGCAAAAATGCTGGTCAATCCTTACAGGTGATATCTTCAGCTTGAAGCCATTTATTTACGATGTTTGCTCAGTGAGGACGGCCGTTATCATCCATAAACACAAATTTTGAGCCCATAGTTCCAGAATGATTTCCCGATAAATTTGGCCTGACATGTTTCCGGTTTAAACATGTAGATCTTTTCTGGAGCCCAGTATAATTCCACCCCAAACGAACAATCCTACACCAACGTAGCAATGTCGTTTAATGATGTTGTCTTGGTGGCAACGAGTGCCTGGCATTTTCCATATGAAAATCCGACGTAAATCAAACTGTAAACTAAACCTGGACTCGTTGGAAAACTTTACACAAACCCACTGTGACGATGTTCACATTGCATGTTCTCTACTCCAGGCTAACCGTAGGCGACAGTGAGTTGCCGTGAGCGGAACACATCTAACAGGTCTGCGAGCATACAGACCAATACTTCTCAAACGTCTGTACACGGTTTGCCTTGAAATAGTCGTACCCGTGGCAAAAGATAGCTAACAAAACAGGTCTGATGCTGCGCTCCGTCTGTTTCTTTTGGCAGTTACTGCCAAATAATGGTCTTCATTCGTGGTTGTAACTCGGGGACGACCTGTACTGTAACGTCTACTGACATTTCCATCATCTTGGAATCGTTGCCAAAGTCTAGAGATTACACTTTGGGCAATTCCAAGTTTCTCGGATATTTCCATCTGAGTACGCCCACATTCCAGACGGCCGATAATTCTACCACGTAAAATATCATCCACATGTGTCCTCTGTGTCATAACTGTCCGGTTTTGGTATTGAGAGGCTTAGAAAATGATTGTTAACAGTTTTACTTCTTTGCCACCATTCCTTATATACGCCTCGCTCACACTTTCGTCAATATGACGTACTATCGGCGCCACCTGGTGGCCTTCTGAAATTTGCATATTAGTCTTGAAGATGTGTGTGATAATTCTGCAAGTGAAATTTTTATTTTAGAGTTTGATTTCCATGTGAATCTGAATTATCCTTAATTTATGGACATGAGTGTATATTTAGAATTAGAAATATACTTTGTTTAATTAAAAATATACTTTATATAATTAGATACTTTCATATTTACATACAAGAACCGCCTTAACTTAGGAGATAAAGAATTTCTTAAAATATAAAAATTATACGTATATAAGTGCAATGCTATATAATAAGATAATATAATTAAAAAATATATATATACTCAAAAGAAATATGCAGTGTTTAATTTGCTTAAAATTTACAGAGTATGATGTGTTTCTTCTCCAAAATTGGAACATATTATTTTCAAAAATTAAAGTGAAACTTTGAACGGGTGTACCAAACAACACAACTTTATGCAAAATAAAAAAGTAGTTATATGTAAATTTAAAAACGAGATTTACCATTGATAGTTGATATTAAGAATTTGAAACCTTAAAAAGGGCCAAGGAAAATTAACTTTTTTACGAAACTTATTTTTTAATTATATTTATATCTTTCGCTGTGTAAAAATGTGTACATGAATTTAGGCATGTACTGTACAAAATAAAAACTGTAGTTCATTTAAAAAAGTAAAAACATTTCATAAAATTTAAAACTTTCTTCGAAAAAATTGCACCTTTACTAACAACGTTTTTTTAGGCATTCTTAAAAACTACTGAGAGAAATCTGAAATATTATACGTTCATATAAGAAACATTTATGAATATATATAAGAGAAATAGTTTTGATATGCTGATTTCGGTATTAATAGTAAAGTTTGATAAAATTATTAGTGTTATATGATATTTTACTCTATGCTTTAGATTTGCTGTTGATATACATGTAATAATATTTTTTTCCTTTAATTCTATCCAAATTCCAATACCTAACTCCCCCCCCCCTGTCTTTTTATAATATCTTAACATTGTTAGATTCCTTTAATCTATGCTTTCTTTATTTTATTCTTAAAAACCTTAATCTTTTAAGGAAACACTTTTCCTAAAATCCCATTTATTTATCTAAAACATCGTTTGATTTTCCACAATTCCCTACTAGCGATTCCCTACTAGAGCCGGACTCCCTCGATATTCCTGCGAGCTATTGTTAGAATTATTTTCTTTTTTCACTCCTGGCTAAAATTTTCGTATTGGATAAAGACGCGTTTTCTAGTAAATTAATTGGCAACGTAAAACGTGGCCACAAATTCCTGTATTCGTGCTCACTTTGATATATAACACTATTATTTTGATTTGAGAAGCAGATTTCTAATTTTTTTTCATGTGTTAAACAGAAACCCTGAAAAACCCCTTTTATGCATCTTTAATCTTTTTAAAATTTTTCTCTTAGTCATACCTATGTTATACGATTTCTGGTTATTGTTTTGAAGGATAGGAACTTCATAAACACCGGCAATTTAGTATTAAGTAAAATAGAAAGGTTGGAAGAAGGGTTGAAACTATGAAATGAATGTTAAATTTAAGTAGGGACCTTTTTTAACTTTCAAAAACAATGGGAATATAAGGAAATTTCATTAACCTTCATTTTATAGCTTGATCCTCTCAACCTTTCAATTTTATTTTCTACTAAATTAGATCCTATCCCCCTGATCAGTTTGCCGGTCTTTATGAAATTCCTATCTTTCTAAACAATAACCAGAAATCGTATTACAAAGGTATGACTAAGAGAATTTTTTTAAAAAGATTAAAAGAGCATAAAAGGGTTATTGGACTCAATAACTTAACTACTGCCCTCTCTAAGTTATATGCCGATAATAAAATCAATAGCATTGACTTTAATATAGCTATTATTATTTCCCGTCGACATAACCCTTGCATTTCTTTGATTATAGAGTCTATTGAGATTTTTACGCGTGAACATGAAGTATGTAATGATAATGTCTTTTACTATCCCTAGTATTTGGTTCAATTTACTGAAATAGCCCACCCCTTCTTTTTTTTCAGTCTTAATATTTTTCATATTTTGTTGTCCTCTTACTGTTTTTCCCGCTACATGTTTTTACCGCGTATGACGATTCTTGTTGATTTTTTCCCCATGTTTTCTTTTTTCATTTTTCTCCCTCGTGTTTTACCTTCATCAGTCTTCGAGCTAAATAACGTGCCTTTGTAAGTTCAAATCTTTATTTTCCCTCAAAAAAGGCCACGTTGTTCGGTTGAAACTGTCGGGATGACTTTATCATTGGTTTTAATGTTTGAACTTTATACAAAATGGTATGTAGATTTTAAACTGTTATATTTTATCCCATTGTACACTGTTTAGCAAATTTATAGTTAAAAATTTGGAGCTTGTCTCAATGCATATATAAAAACATGTATATTGAGTCTGAAAATCTACTAAAGTTTTGAAAAAATTATGGATTTCATTTATACTATGTAAAGCGAGAAGCCCTGATTGGAAATCCCTGTTCCTTTAATTGTAGCAAACAGAAACTTGATTGAAAGATTTATTTTTGTAACCACAAGTTTTGATTAATATAGTTTTAAAATGAAAATGAAGAGCAGCAGTTTTCCATTTAGTAGCAAATCAATGAATATGTTCTGCTGGATCTGTATGATCTGCATCTATATATATAAACATATACACACACACACACACACATATATATATATATATATATATATATATATATATATATATATATATACATACATATATATATATATATATATATATATATATATATATATATATATATATATTACTTATTCTTTTAATATGATAATATTGCGGAATAAATAGAATAATATATTACAATTTAAAAAAGTTTCACTTTGAAGTTTTTTTTTTATGCTGTATACAAAGTACCTCATATAATTCATAATAATAGTACCTCATACAAAAAGCTTCATATAATTTTAGCAAATATTTTTTGTTGTTTGTTTCGATATTCAACACAGAACGTGGCTATGTTTTTGTACAAAGATGTTTTATTTTTAGTGACAAAATCTAATCGCTCTTGATAATTTTTACTTTTCCTTTTAAAATATAGCCCAAGGACAAAAATATGATTTATGTGCGTGATTTATATCTTCAATGACAGGAATTTCGTTTCTAAGTTGTGACAAATAACTCAAAATTTCATAACATTTCCGATGCGGTTAAGAAAAGAAATAGCGTTGCTTCATTAAATCATTGACCTACAAATATATCTAATGTGGCTTAACTTTAAAGATAAATGAGTGCTTTTATCACAATATATATTTGTGTTCAATTTGCCCTTTTTTACAGCATTTTATATAAAATGAAATAAAATATTTCTTTTACTACGTTTTATTATGCTTTAAATTCTTGCCTCTTAGTTTCCTAAAAAATTTTTGTCTGTGAGAAAAAAAAATCTTGTGTTTTCATGACATGAAGTTTTTTTTTTTTTTTTTTTTTGATATTTATATGCAGTTTTTGTTTTAAACTACAACCGCAGAAAAAAATCTATATTGATAAATTTGTCTGTGTGCGATTTAAATTTTGAAATTTGTACGCATTTTTCTTTCCTTTTTTCTGAGAAATAACAGCTTTTTTTTTGGCGGAGTGCAAAAGAAAAAAAATAAATTAGTATCTTAATTAAATCATTGATCTACATGTATTTCTGCTATAACTTTAAAGAAAAGTTCAAGTACTGATATCAATGCAATAAAATTATATGGACGTGCTCTGTTTTTCACACCAGATATTTGTCTATTCCCATGGAGTCATAAATACTGAGAAAGATGAAAATGGTTTTAAAAATATAATTCTTTAAATAATGCCTTTTTTACAGCTGGAAATTTTCGCTTTAAAACTTTTTCGGACGATGTTATGCTATCACCACTAACAAAATTATCGATATTTTTTTATGTAAAACAGAGAAATTTCAAAACTTCTTTTTCTGTTTTAAAAAGACTTCACTCGTAATGTAAAACATCGTACGCTAATGTTAAAACTATGAGAGTGTTCATTCTCATTTGTATTTTAATATTTTGAAATGATTGTTTATTTATTTATTATAATTACTAGCATGGTAGCACAGCGATCGAGATCTAACCACGCTAGTTTTTTTCTTTTTCGATTTTGGCTTTAGATTTGTTTATAAAGTTTATTTCAGTTACGGAACCGGTTCCGAATAAAAGAGTAGCTTCATTGTGAATTATTGTAACCAAAATTGAAAAAGTAAAAATCGTTAGAGAGCGACCATAATATTCTATATATGTATATATTAAAATACACGGGTTTTACAGAAAAATGTCACAGTTATAATTTTGATTGTATAAGTTGGCACGCATTGTAAAGGATTGGTTCCAAATCACTAGTAAAGAGTCACTCAAACAGTTTTAGATAAGCCTATGCGCGAGTACAACTTTATTGTTGATCGTTTAAATGCCGTTATCACATATGATTTTTTCCCAGTGGAGCTTTATAAAAGATCACGTGTGCATTCCGTCGCTACGTATTTATTTGACAGAAGTGGAACACAGAATTGTAGTACTTCCTCTGAATATCTATTTTGCCTATTTTATAAATCATAAGTTTCCGGATGTGGAAAAGTTTGGTACATTTCCACCGATCGTGACTCCCAGACAGCAAAACCAACATCCGTCCAAATGTTGACTTATATATATATCATTATTACATAGATATATATACATATGATTTATGTCAGGCGATTACTTTCGTATTTAATAACTGACTTGGATGAGATTAATTATACGCATAGTACATACCAATGTCTCGACTGAGTTCGTTGGCCAGATTCATCTGCCATCTTGTTTCAAAATTATGGCCATTTGAAAATTTTTTAAAATGTAAAGTATGCAGCAAATAAATTTTAAAACTGGAAAATATTTTTTCAAGAGTTTGAGCTTAATACAAGGATTCTAAAGCATATTTTGTTTTGTCTTTATCATAAAAAATAGCTTAGACATAGCAGTTTGAATTTCTAGGGTGACTGACACTTTGAAACAATCTGATTTTCGTCACTCTCTAACTGTCGTATTTATAAACTGATTTAAATGAGACTGATTAAATGCGTAGTGCATACCAATTTTTAAACGGAATTTATTGACCAGCTTCATTTTTAAAAATGGTGGTCATTTACACTAAGAATTGCCAAGCAATGCTTAAACATTATTAAATTTGTTAGCTTAATTGTTAGCTTATTTGTTAGCTTAAAATTCTTGCCAAGCTTGGAGACACGTGGCGAAAGAACGCCAAATTTGGAGACCAAAAAGTAAGTAACCATAAATAATGGCAACTTAACTATAGCTTACTAATTAGACGCAATTCTCATTCTAATTGAGTATTGAGGAATATTTTGTTATCGAGTTCGTCGCATTATAGCTTCTTAAAATGTGAATAAAATTAGCTTACAATTTAACTTTCAAAATTTTAAAACCGAGAACTATGAAAGCTACCTCTTCCTCCCAAAATTGGCTGAAAGGCCTTTTAAACATATTTAAATGTTAGGGACCTGTTTTTAGTAATCAGCTTGTCCCATTTTGCCCCCAATTATAGCTTCCTTAAAAATGGCCATATTTACCTGCTTTTTTGTTTCTAACTATAAGTCGCCCAGCTGTTACATGAACGACGAAAAAAAAAAAAAAAAAAAAAAACGTCACGTAAACTTTACATATTACAAATTTTAAATATTATTCGCCATCTTGGGGATTTAAGTGCAGCTTTTTTTAAATGACCCAAATTGCATACAATTTTTTTAAATACTTCTTGTGCCCTCCGGTTATTTAATAAAAAAAGAATATTGCCCAGTTAAACTTATGGCATTGAGCTCACAGGCTACGCATACTAATTGTACATTACAGCATTACATTTCCAAGTGTTAATTCCGTTCGAAAAATCAGAATTCAGAAGACTTCATGAAAAACCCATTTATATCAATTAAGGGGAGGGGCATGAGTCCCCCGTTCTCCCTCTTTATACTTATTCAATGATGAGCTAATACTAGTTAGGTAGGTATCTTGTCAGAGTGATCCTATATCTAAATTTTAAAAGATAACTGATATTTTTGCAGAGAAAACCCACTTATATAAATTAAGGGGAGGGGCATGAGCCCTAGTTACCCCTCTTATACATATCGAATGAACTCCAAAAACTAATTAGGGAAGCGCCTTATCAGAATGTACATATATACAAAATTTCAAGTGAATCCGATATTTTTATCATGAGTTATCGCGTTACGCACATACGCACATACAGAAAGGACGGACACATAAGCTCCCAGCCTGCGAGCTAAAAAACTTACTAAAAATATCTTTATACACATCTACATTCAAATTAAGTGCGTGGCACCCTGGGGTCCGGTGCCCAGTCATTTGAATTTTTTGCATCATAAATTTTTAATAAATTGCTTCCGGCGATCTTGTTTTTTGAAACCCTTTTCTATCCATTTATTCTATCTTTTCTAGATTTCAGTTAAAATCCTGAACACCGTAGGATAACGTAGAGTCCGATCCGGAGCCCCTTGGACTTTTTGTGCGACATGCATTTTTCACACTTTCAATGCGAAATTTGTAAGTGGCTCTTGTAAGAGCCATCACAGACATTGCATGGCGATGGCACCCATGTGAAAAATGTGTAATCAAAATGAAAGTTTTAGTTTCTCCGATCTGTATTGTAATCAGAGATTAGTGTACTGACTCTGTGACATATGCAAATTTTCTTCTTGCGCCCCAATCGAATTTTTTCTATGGGGGGGGGATTCCCAGAACGGTTTTTTGTGCTTGCATAACATGTCCGTTTCTTGCGATACACATACGGTTCCAACGCTCTTTAGGGTTTTCGCATACGCTGAGCATTTTTCGATGAAAAAAAATGGGTGTTGCCATTGGATATTTTCGAGTTTCAATAACTATAACCGTAACCGTGAGCGCCATTTTGTTGCCATTCACAGAATCTCGAGCTCATACCTCTCAATAGCTATATCTGAAACTTCATCTCGATCGGTTGAGCGGACTGGCCGCTAGAGCTCCGTATATCGGCAAAGTTTTTTTATGACCACCCTGTACTTTTGTACACACATTTTATAATTGTAGCCAATAAGAAGTTAATTAAAAACTGTAACAAAATATCATCAGTACCTGAAAAAATCAAAAGTGGCAAATAAGATGCGTTCGCACTATAACTAGTTTCATAAATATACTGATCTTCGTGGAATAGTTGTAGGCAGGCATTTTATGCAAAAATGGTTGCATACAAAATTTGTTACAATTTCATAGATTCAATTTAAGGAATAATTGAAAATGGAATAATTAAACAACATCTTAAATAGAACGTCATCACCATGACAATCTAAAATTATGACTTATCCCGAAATATCAATGAATTTATGACGTATGCTAGAGTTTAATAGAAGAGAAAAAAAAACTTTTATTAATATAATTTTAAGTTTGGATAAGATTTTCATGAAATTTGAAAGAACTTGACACAGATCTATTAAGATTACATACGTTAAATTTTAAACCATTCGATGGATCATTTTGCGCTGTTCAAGTGGGGAGACGGACGGACTAGACTGCGACTCTAGTTTCTACTTTTTATATTATTACGAACGCACTTAAACAGACAAAAGCCCAGTGAAATTCTCGATATTAAAAATATTGTGGCTAATAAAAGTACTGCTAATAAAAATCAGTACTAGTACAAACAACAAAATAGAATTACATTCACAGTTGTAATAAATCAACTGAACAACTGAATAAATCAACTGCACACAGTGTCACATGCTCAGATGATGCAAATTTTTATTTATGAACTGGAATTCCCTCCATTAAATCAAAGGGTATAGTTAAAGCTGCCAAGTACATGTTTTCCAGCATATTATTCTTTTATAAATTTACATATAATTTGTTCAAATATGCATTTGTAATCAATTTTAAAAGACGTTGCGGGTGTGACTTTAATTAAATGTCACACCTGCAACAGGGACATGTCACGCCCGCAACGCTCAATAATTATAATTAAAATATTAATTAATTTCTTTTGTGTCTGTAATTCAAAGTATCATAATAAACTATTTTTAAATATAAAGTTTCAAAATTTTAAATCAAAAATATTTTTCTGCAGAGATATAAATGTAACTTTTTGTTGCGGGTGTGACACAATAATTAAGAATAATTAAATATGCTTACCTTTTTTAATGAAGATTAGTAAACACTTCTCTGCAGACAAAAACTCTCAATAATAGCTGTCAGATCATATATATCCAAGTTTAGAGATTTTCTGAATGTTTGTTCAGTTGTACGAGACCATGAAATGTAAAGATTTTTGCCACAGTCTATTTTACAAAGTCATAGTGTCACTTTATTAATTAAAATAAGTATGTTAATGACAAAAATTTAATTCTTTTTTGATAAAATATGAAATAGTACACTCTTAACAGTTAATATGCAAAATTTCAATCATGTTTAAAGAAATTTAAATTTTCATCCTCATTTCCATTTTTTCGTGGGTTGGGCGTAAATATAATTAGCATCTCCATAGTGTAACCACAAATTGACTTAACACAAAATAAAAAATTACAGTTAGTTGTACTAGGTTTTTGTTTTATTATTAAAATAAAAATTTAAATTTCATTAATTATAGATTTTTTTAATTAAAGATTTTTTGTTTTTAATTGTAATTATTCATTACTTTCTTAGTTATCTTAATACTATTAAAATAAATAATTTAACATAGTTAATTATACTAAAAGTTTGTTTAACTATTTTGATACTTTATTCTTTCTTATGTCACTATATTTAAATAAACAAATTAAATTCATTAATCATACAGCATTTTCGTGTTATTAATTTTAATTATTAATTATTTTTTATGTTAATAATTCAATAACCAATTTAAGTTCATAAATTATATTAGAGTTTGCTCTTACTATGATTATTTTTATGTTATTATTTAACTTCTCTAGTCCCTGGGTCCCAAATAAGGACGTCCATTTTGTCTCTTTTCATTAGTAATTCTCGAAAATAATTATAATTCCGCTATATGAATGATATGTTTCGAAGTCTAAGATTTGATATAATACAAACATTATACAAATATTGCCTTGAAGTCAAACTGGAAAAGAAAAAAAATCAGTAATATTGAATAATACTGCATTAGTATTCAGTAGCGAAGAGATTAAATAAACAATTAAACTTTATTAATTAGACTAAAATTTTGTGTCACTATTTGTAATAATTTATTATTTTTTTATGTTGGTGCCATTAAAAAAACAATTGCACTTCATGAGTTATGTTGAATTTTTGTATTATTATTTATTATTTATTTCGTATTTGAAAAAAAATTAGAAAAAAAATTACAATGAGTATAAAGTAAAAATCTCCACGTCAAGTCAATTTAGGATTTGCAGAAAAATTTATTTATTATATAGCGAGAGAATAAAATGCATTGTCAAGAAGTAACCATAAGATACCTTTAGAAATAGAATCTGTACACATACAAAAAATAGCAAATTACGATAACCTACACAACACATTAATCCGGAAAACTCTCGAAATCCTTACTTCAAAAGAAAAACCATGTAATGATATGACCCATGCAGCCACTGACCCCAGATGGATAAAGATGCTTGGCGAAAAAAGAAGGGAAAACATGAAAAAAGAGGGAAAATTTAGGGATTTACACAGTTCTAAATTGAAATAAAAGCTCATGAGGAAATGACTTTCATTACGCTGACTGAAGACGTTCTAGAAGGAACGAAAACGTTATTAGCTTTAACTTTCATAATGTATAAACATTTTTTTTACTACATTTTTATTGTGATAATGACAAAGTATTTTATGATATATAAAAATATCTTCTGTTTTTTAAAGATCTAAAACTAATGCCGAGAATTGGTATTTTTAATAAAGAAAAAAGAAATAAAATGCTTTTAAGAACGCATTTTAGAAAAAAGACATCGTAAGCTTCTTATAAAATATTGCCTCCTAGCATCCACATCTCTTTGTGAAAAAATTTTAAAGGCATGAAGATATGCTTTTTATTCGGGGTGTTTAAATAAAACTGTATGACACACAAGATATATCACATTTAAAATAACATAAAGTTGTTTAATGAAATGCGAGCACATATACATTTTGATTTGCTAAGTAGTTAAATAGTTTAAGTAGTTAAGTAGTAGTTTGATTTGTTAGTTAAGTAAATTGTATAAGGTAAATATCCATATTTCGTTCCCTTTCCTAATTTTGTCCCCATCCATTTCTCCGCTTTTTTTTAAGTGGCGCCACTGATCACGCAAGGCAAAACGAATAGAAGATAAAAGGATTCAGAAGTGAAAATTTCACTAATCCAGACGAGTCCGTGTATTATTAATGTCGGATTTCCTATATTTAGGTGATCTAACTTCTTGCTACGTCATTTGTAGAACGATATTTACTTTAATGTAAGTATTTACTTCCTATTCATTGCATGTATTCTACGTAGGTAAGATATTTACAGTACCATATAGTGAGTTTTACAATATTCAGTTTATTTTACAAAAATTGAAGCGTCGCCATATTGGGAAGTAGCGTGGTTCCAATTTCGTCCCCTTTTCAGTTATTATTTTCATACCGGGGACGAAATTAGACGCTTTTCAGTGATCTCAACCATCGTCAAGCAGTCAGGTACAGCAAACCGTTACTACTATCAGCCCTAAAGAGATCAGGAAAGTGCCACTGATCACACCAGAATTTTCTGCCCGAGGAGATTCAGCAACATTGATCATTGCATGTCCGCATAAAAACAAAGTGAAAAATTCCCAGGCGTAGAAAAAACACTCTGCTGAAAAAAATCTTCTGACAACTACCATTCTCAAGGGTAAGGGAAAATATCCACCATGTAAAAAATCCAAACAAAAGCTAAATAACATCATTGATGACGAAAGTGATTCTTCTATTGAAATTCCTGATGATGATAATACGAGCGATGATGACGACAATGATGCAGAGTGCCCAACTTTCTTGAAACGTTTTTCTCATGATAAACATGGGGAACAACGGGTTTAGTACCTTCAGTGCTGCACATGGTCGCACGAAACATGCTCAGGACCCAAAAATCAATACAGAATTTATATGTTCCTCATGCTTGGATGGTTAATGTTTTTTATGGTATTATTGATGCTGTTATTTACTATTAGTATTAATAGTACATTTCTTTGTACCTTAAATTAAGGTAAATTATTTATTATTAAATAAATTCTGATTTAGTTATTAGTTAATCCTAGGCTTTTTGGATTTTTTTTTCAAGGGGGCGAAATTGGGACATTATTATTATTATTTTTTTTTTCATATTGAAATACTTTTGAAAAAAAAATTTCGTACTGTTAAATTTTTTGTGTACAATATTTGCCCAGGTTTCCATGTATGTGAATGATTAAGCTATGTAAAACACAAATTCGGTAGATTTTCACTGAAAACTAAAAGTTCCAAGGGCCTAAAAGCAACTGGGGGACGATAATAGGGCACTTTACCTTACACTGAACCTAAAAATCTTTTTTAAAGGATTTTTATATTTTTAATACAAATTTATTTTTAGCTAATACAATGTTTTGAAATTTTGTACAATATAAACATTTAAAGAAATATATACATATTTGAACAATAAAAAGAAAATTTTATTTTTAGTTTATGCAGACTAATACAAAACATATTTTGAAAATTTAATGAAAAAATATTCAGAAGATACATAACACTGCGTATTATACCAAAAAACGTCATTTGGAGAAAAATGATTTGAGAGTTTCTGCAACGCCGTTTCAGTTATTGAGCAGAGAAATGGAGTACTCAAGTAACCATCATTAACAAATCAGAATTAAAAGCTACAAAAAGAATTTAATATTTAAAAATAAATTTAGATACAATTTTGAAACAAACTTTATTTAAATGTACATTTTTTTCTCTCTACTTCGGTGTAAAGATTAAAACTGTGTGTAATGTCTAAAAATTTAAAATTTTGCAGTAGAGAAAATTGCAAAACCGAAATTTCATTGAAAAGTGTTGTCATTCGAAAAATGACGTCACCGTTACACACAGATATACTTGTCTTTTATAATATAGTTAGGGTAGATATATGTGTTTATACCAACGTTTTTAATCAAATAGATTTAACACTTAATAATTTTAAAACAAACAGTCTTAAGACCCATAAAACTTTAAAATTTTACTAACAAATTTTTAAAAATTTTTATATAATTGTTTGAATAATCATGTCAGAATAATGCATTAATTACATAAAATAGATAATAAAGACAGTTTTTCTTTCGAACTTAAATTATTGGGCAAAATAAGAATGACTTTGAAATAAATGAAATGGGAAGAGTATGACATGGTTATTCCCTCTTTCCCAATTATTAATGCATTTTTACGTAAAAAAAAGCAATAAATCTCCAAAATAAGTCATAAAAGAGAAATGAGAAATTATTCGAAAGAAATCGAATAATATGGAAAAATAAGTCAAATAATATTGCACTGTATAAATTATTTCTATGAAAGCTAGATGTTTGCATCGATAACTCTTTGAAAGCGACGAAAAGGAATGTTGGATGAAATTTGTTTTTATCAAAGTTAAAAAATGATGTTATGCACGAAATATTTTTTGCATTACTAATAATAGATGTTAAATAGGTAACTCGTTATTATTTTTCCCAATGTAAAAAAAAATATATACACAGTGGCGGTCAAAAGTTTCCGGCTACCAAAAATTTTTCAGTTAATTTGTAACTATGCCCATATAAAGAGGAATCTCAAAGTGATATTTATACATTTTATTGACCTAATAGTTAGGAACTTACCTGTGGAATAACATGTAAATACCAATAAATTTAATTGACAAAATTAAGTACAAAGGAAAACGCATGTTCTCAAAAGTTTCCGGCCATCACCTTCGCAAATTAAAAAAAAAATGTATTGTAATAGAAAACTACAGCGATCAACAACATTTATAATTAGTATTTTATAGTATTAATATTTTATTACCTTTAGAAATAAATTCTATGGCGCTGTAACATAAGATTCATACAATCAGTGGTTAAAGTTTGTCTATGGTACACTGTAAAAAAAAAAACTCCCTTACTTTACACCAAAAAGGGTGGCAACTAAGTTGCCACCCCAAGTGGTGTAATGAAATTCCACTTGTACATTGGTGTAATGAGTCACCAACTTTCAAGTGGTATAAATAAACACCATTTTTAGTGGCGACTTAGTTGCCACCATGTTTGGTGTAAAGTAAGTCATATGTTTAAAATGTACGTTATAATAAATTGTCTCAATTAAAGGGAAGTTTAGCAACCTCTTTGAGTGAAGATATTTATTTTAAATTATGGCTGTATTACATTTGGAATGTAATTTTTTAATTATTTTTTATTTTGCTACCATTTAATACAGTACACTAAATGGTAAAAAAGGAAATTTCCTAATATTTACATGACTTCAACAGCAAAATAAAAAATAATTTAGAGATTACATTTTAAATTTAATACAGTCATAATTTAAAATAAATAGTTTGACCCAAAGAGGGAGCGAAACTTCCTTTTAATGGAGGCAATTTATTATAACATTAATTTTAAGCCTATTACAGAAAAGAAATATGAACTAAACTTGAATGAAATAACTTTAATGAAACGAACTAAAATTTCCTATATTTGCATGCTTAAAAATATCTTTTTCATAGGTCAATAATGCGTTCAGTAAGTTAAAAAACATTATAATAACGAATTTTTTATGACAATATTTTTTGTTAAAGTTCGGGCAAACGCTATAGTCATACGATATAAAATATTTTTTAACGAAATGTATAATTACTCGTAACTATCACTATAAGTTTAAAGCGAAGTTTCTAGTTTTCTTAAGAAAATAACAAAAATAAGCTACATATGATATTAAATTACCTCACAATTATACAATTTAATGCATAATATAAAAAAAGCTTAACTATGCCAGCTATCAAATAAACAAAGCTGTATAAAAAAAAAGTTGATTACAACTGTTATACTAAAGGCATACTTCCCGTTAAATTCGAACATGCCGCCATTGTTCTTAAAATGGCAGTGCACTAACACATTATTAAAAAGCATGATCTAATATTTTTTTAAAAACCCACATGCAAATATTATTTAGTCTTAAATCTTACATCTACAAAGAATAATATTAATATTGTTTACCGTTTGTTTACTTTTCCACCTGCTATCCGAAAGTTAGAAAGAAGTATTAAATGCAAAGTAAAATGGCGGCGTGTCGTCTGCAAACATATGAAATCAAAACAGAAAGATGATATATGACTCTGAATTTGGTGTTACCGTTCAATAATTGCGACTAAAGAATAAAATACCACCATTCCAAGATTATTCTTACATTTCTTACGGAGTTACTACCGAAAATAGTGTAGATTTAAAGTTTATTCAGCAATTTTTAACACCGATTTAAATGTAAAATTGCTCCTTTGTTTTTACAGTGTACTTTTTTTCCACATTTCTTGCAATTTTTTGGAATTTTCTGCTGAGTTGGAATATTTATAGTTCGGCAGATGTTTGTCAACTTCTTTCCAAAGATTTTTTATTGGATTTATGTTGGGCGTTTGGGCTGGCCATTTCAAAAACTAAATTCTTTTGTGTGAAAACCATTGCTTGCCAAGGCTTGCATGCATTCATTATGTCGTTATCCTGTTAAAACAAGTAGTTGCGACCAAAATTTTCCTCTAATAAGGCAGAAAATAATCTTGCAAGATATCCTTATACACTGCAACATTCTTCTTGCCGTGAAGTTTAAATAACGGACCGACAATTTTTGAAGAAAATACTCCCCACATTATAACGTGTCCTCCGCCATGTTTCATTGTAAGAATAACGTATGTTGAATCACATTTTTTTTTGTTAGGTCTTCGGACGTAGTGTCTGCCATTACTCCCAAAAAAGTTTCAAATTCTATTGATGGAAAAATAGTACTTTTGTCCAGTTTTCACTGTATCGGACTTTGTGTTTTTTGGAAAACGCCAGTCAGTACATTTATATTTTTTTACCTACGAAAAATTTTTGAACACCGACACTTCCATAAAATTCTGTATCACGTCAGAATCTTGACACGGTAGACCGACTTATTTCAACAATATTTTCATTTTGCAAATAGCCGTATATTGCAACGGAATTTTTTTTAGGGTCATCAATTGTTTTTCGCTTGATAATTCTGTCAACAAGAATAGTAATTTTTTGAAGTCTTTCGGACCTCACAAAGTCTTGAAGGCCACGGCCATCTTTATATAATCTTTATACAGTTGATTTACTGATGGATAACTTTACCGCAATACCTCGAGAAGTTTAGCCCTTTAGTGACAAACTAATCACTCATTTACGGACAATATTTGTTGAACTTTTCAATTTTGAATTTAAACTATGATATTCTCGTTGATTCATTCACAAACACGGCCAAAAAACACTTTACCGATAGAAAAAAAAACTAAGGAATGATGAGTGGCCGGAAACTTTTGCACACGCGAACTTCGAATTCTACCCCTTTGCATGAAGCGTCCACAGTATCCAATTAAAATTATCACGTGGTCAGACGTCATTCACATATTCCTAACTTTTGAAGGAAATGTGCTTCTTCTTTGCTGAAATCTTCTGGTAAATAAATCAAAAAAAACAAACTGGCCGGAAACTTTTGACCGCCACTGTACGTTAAGCCACAAATTGGATAATAAAGGAATAAAGATTTGATAAAAAGAATTATCAATATATTGAATGTATTTTCAAAACATTTATATTTAGAATATGAAAATATTTAGGTAATAAATTTTTTTATTGCTACGATAAAACCGATAACTAGGGTAATTGTTTGATTTAATTAGTTTAAATACTTAGTTTATTATTATTTGTATTTAAATAAAATTTCGATAATATTTAAAAATACTTTTGAAAATATTTGGCTCCAAAATAATATTTTTAAGTTAATTAGTTTAATGAGGTATTTCCTTTGTTTATCGACAAGTGCCATTTTAAATTGAAGTAGTAATTGAGAGCACAACCTATCTTTCCCCAAGGGGTTCATTAGTTGGAGAAACTTTATCGAAGTTAAGAATAAAAGAATGAATCTTTGGTTTTGTAGTTAATTATGTTGAATGTTGAAATTT
The DNA here is from genome assembly GCA_964019185.1 of Maratus speculifer. Taxonomy (NCBI): domain Eukaryota; kingdom Metazoa; phylum Arthropoda; class Arachnida; order Araneae; family Salticidae; genus Maratus; species Maratus speculifer. The sequence goes on along the minus strand of OZ025301.1, from coordinate 4,645,957 downwards.
CAAAATTTGTCAGGGTAATAATTGTTTAACAATTTGCACATTTCTTTAGCAGAATTTTCGTGATTTGGAAGATAGAAGAAAATTAATTCCAAAAATACTAAAATAGATATACTCTCTCCTCCCCGACGACAGTGATCGTATGTGTATGTCTATAGTATATCCTATATGAAAATACCGGGTGTCCCGAAAATGACTGATGTATTTTAAAATTCAATAACTTGCAAACGGGGACAGCTATTTAAAAAATTTTTGCAGGAGGGTTATGCATAATGTCAGGAGTTTTTTATTTTAGTTCGCACCTCAAACAATAGGTGGCGCTGACGGCGATTGAAGGCCAGGTCGACGTTTCACTCAGCACTGATCACCTGGCCTTCAATCGCCGTCAGCGCCACCTATTGTTTGAGATGCGAACTAAAATAGAAAATTACGGTAAAAAGAAAAACTCGTGACATTATACATAACCCTCCTGCAAAAAATTTTTAAATAGCTGTCACCGTTTGCAAGTTGTTGATTTTTAAAATCCATCAGTCATTTTTGGGACACCCGGTGTGTACTTCTGTAAATATTACATGTTCACGTGTTTTATTATCGCTATAATAAAAACATTTTCTTAAAATATATACATATATATTTTAAATATAAGTGAAAATTAACTTTATTATTATGTGAAATTTACGATTATATAAATAATATTTTATTTAAATTCACTGGAATCATGCAGTAATGTATATATATTTTTTATTTTTCGTTAGAATGTAAAAAAAGTAAATTTTTATAGAGATTCATTTTTATATCTAATTAAAAAAATAAATAAATAAATAGCTCGTAAAAAATTTAACCGTGAACTTTACCGAGCGGAGTATCATTCTCGTAACGTAATGGTAGAAAAATGGAGTGCTAGTACAGGGATCCAGGTTCGATTCCCAGCTTGCAGGTTTTTGTATATGTTGGTTTACACTCTGTTAGTAATGTGAAAATTTTCCCGTTTGTAATTTTCAGTCATTTTGGGCGTGATTTCACTGCTGAAAGTTAATTGAAATTATACTTATTAGAAAAACTTATTTTGTATCAGATTTAAATGAAGCGCAAGAATTTCTTTAATTTGGTCCGGGACACATTTAAAAATATTATTTATTTATTTATTTATTTAATTGAGGTGGTTAACCATATCATTTTAAAATAAATTTACATGATATATATTCATGTTTTTTAATTTAAAATTTAGTAAAAGAGGGGGGGGGGTAAATTAAAATCGTTGTAACTCAAAATATTATTTGTAGAATTTCAATTTGTTTTTATTTAAATAGGCAGAAACATCTTAATTTTAATTTTCTTTCAGCATTTTTAAAAATATTAATAAAAAACACTTCAAGTAAGAATGAAAGATATGGCGTAGCTTCTTAATAAAAAATCATGACATTTTTAAAAGTAAATATTTTTTCCAAATTTGCTGAACGAAAATTAAAGTAAAACAATTTAAAAAGACATGTTCTATGTTTAAAACCTTTACTTTTACTGCTCTTGATTTATAACAATTTAACAAGTTGGAAATTGCACGTGAAGCGTAACAAATGAAGTGTGTTCGTACGATAACGAAGTTTTAAAAATATTACTCTCATATATCAATCTCATAAAATTGTAAATAGTGAATGAGAATTAAAACGCTCATCAAACAATGTTCTGCCTATACCATTATGCAATGGAATACTTTTGTGTGGCCTTGTAAATCAATAACAAATGTTCCTTGCACCACAAATTATGTAAAATATGTATTATAATATGTACTTTATAGTTGCATATAAAGTTTATTAAGTTCGAATGAGTGTAACACCATTAAAATGCATTCCCATTGACCGTAATGTAACGGAGTACTTTTGATTGTCCCTGTAATTGATCTATGCATCCGATTTTCATAAAATTCGAAATAACTCGACAAAATTATGTAATAATTATGTATTTTAAATTTCAAACGTATAAAATACATTTGAAAAAATTTCCCCATTGACCATAATGTAATTGAATGCTTTTGATTGACTCTGTAACTGCTCTATCCATCCGATTTTCATAAAATTTGAAATGACTCGACAAAATTATGTAATAATTATGTATTTTAAATTTCAAACGATTCGGTTGGGTAGTTTTTGCTTTGTATGTGGACAGACGGACGGACAGACAGACGGATATACGGACGGACTGAACGAGCACTATAGGTGCTACGTATTTACATAATTACGAAAGCACCTAAAAAGGAGAAATAGTGAAAAACACATTTTCACATGAAACCATTTTCATAACAACCATTGCTTGAAAGCCAGCTTGAAAATTTATTCCTTTTGTAATAAAGATAGAAACATGATTTAAACGTTATTTTAAGCAGAAAAAACAGAGAAATAGTGAATTGAACAAGCTTTTTTTTTCGAATTCGACGATTTATGTGTGCCGGATCCTCTTACAAAATAAGACTTTCTTCGGTAAAATATTTTTAATTTAGTTTGTTTCTTTTTAAGATTAAAGAAATATTTTATAATGGTTTCATATTTTTTATTATATTTATTTATTTATTTTATATTTTTTATTTGTACTTTCACATTCTATTATTTTTTGTGCATTTAAATTTTGCTATGTAATATGAACGGTAGCGGAATGTTAAATATGCATGCATATTTATTCTCAACATTTCATAATTAATTCCAAAATCATGCAATATCTCACCTCAATAATTTTGATGCATCATTATATTTATTCTAGAATAAGTTAAAAATCATTTATCAGAATGAAATATATTACAGATATCTTCGAACGCTCTGAATATTTAAAGTTTTTTTTCAAAATCTACGAGTCATATATAAGAAAACTGTCATTCAAATTGACGAGTATTTCAGTTAATTTTGCTGCAGAACATTTTATGGTCGAATTCGGAATATTGACAACATTAAGAAAGGATTTATAACAAGAAATTTTAAGTATTATTTTAACAAATTAAATATAGAATAGAGCATTAATTGATGACCTTATCGACTGTTCGTACTCACCCATTACATACTCAATACATAAAGAAAAAAAGTTTTTCATCGATTTTTTTTAATATCATTTATGGCTTGCAAATAAACATAAATACATTTGCAATCAATAACAGCAAAGAATGCATAAATAAGTAAGGATTTTTACGCTTTGATAGCGTGATAGAAACATTTGAATTATTCACAAAGTGTGAGAAAGTTTTCTGGTTCAATGGTGAGTAAACACAACCCGTTAAGCATGCTTAAAAAATAAATTAGTGTAATGATTTATTTTTTATAGTTACGGAAATTTGCTGGGGTAAATTGATGCAATCGCTTTTCAAACAATGTATTCAATTCATCGCTTTGTGTTGTAGAATTAATGGATAAAACAAAGTAAATGTAATTTACAGCTTTGTAAAAAGATTAAATAAAATTACACAGCTCACAAATTTAGAAAATTTTTTTCTTTAAATTATATCGAGGTGATTTTTAAGCAGATCTCTAGTAGTGAGTGAGTGTATCTAATGAGATATTTTCTATCTCGTAAAATACCTTGTAATAATGCTATTTTGTTAAAGTCTTAATTTTTTCTAAGTTAGCTTAAATTTTTTCGGTACTACTAGGTTATCCCGTCGACCAAAAAATGATCGCCAAACTATAAGATTAAATGCCAATAATGGATGATCGTGAATGTCACATTCAATGACATTTAAATATGATTCACATGTTTAAAATGTTATTAAGTGATTTTTATTTTTATTTTTATTAATATTCTATTGATTATTTGTTTTTTAGTTATTTAAAATAAAAATTATGTCAATATGTATAATTTGGCCATAAATTTGGCGATTTGAAAAATTTGGCGAAATTGGTCGACAAGATAAAAAGTAGTATCATTTTTTTCATATTTGTATGTCATCCTTTATTCGTAATTTGAAACAAAATTCAAAATTTTCAATAGACTCTGTAAATTAACAAAGCTGAAAATGCGGAAGACTATAAATTTATTTTTAATAATAATTCAATTTAGTCAAAATTAGAGAATCACTCAATCTTAAATCAAATCAAATAACTTAAAAACTTGAATTTTTCCAGTATATTTGAATTGGGGTATCATTAAATTTTTATAAAAAATTTCCCTAACCGTCTTGGGGTTTAAATCCGAGACCTCTTAAGGGTGTATTTCGATTAAAACTGCTTGTTTCTGATTTATTTTTAAACTTATTTTTGCTCGCAAACGCATGAAACTGGCAAATTGTCTTATTTAGAAAGTACACAAAGTGCGTTGATTGTCGATTCTTTGATAAATGCACAAAGTATTGCAAAAAAGCAATCAAAAACGGCATTTTGAACCAATTTTTCCGAAGCGGGAGATCTGAGAACGAAAAAAAGGGTCATATTGAGAAAGTAATTGTTCATAAATCAAATTCTAAAGAATTAAGCGTAAAAAGACATCGCACCGCACCTAATACACCAGTTCAAAAATCCCCGCAGCAAGTTTCATGTTTCTACTTTTAAAAATATGTCTGGAATTGTATCGGAAAAATTCGGGCTGTTGAAGGTAGAAAAGCGTTTTTTCGAATACACCCTTAACAGAAGGAGAACTCCTCTATTGACTGAGCTACAGAAGCTGTTGTTATCTAGAGCAATGTATGCCTTTTATCCTGATTATTTGATGGCCGATAAAAATCCCCACTAACTCCGATGAGATTATTTTTCCCTTTCTGATTTATAAGTTTAAAATAAAATAATTTTTAAACTAAAATTTCTTTTTTAATATTTCTAATAAAGTTGTAAAAAAATTTTAAAAGTATATATTTTGAATTATAAGTTTTAACAAAGATAAAAATAACTGGTACTTACGTATTAACGCCACCGCAGCTACACATATGGTGGTTTTTAACAATTGTCAATCTACACCTAAAATTTTTGCGACAAAATTCCGATAAAACAAAACACTTTATTTAAAATTAAAACACTTTCAAAATTCAAAACACTTTATTTAAAATTAAAGTAGTCAATCGGATTTAGGTTGAAAATGAGTTGATATAGAGTTTAACATAGATTTTAAACAGTCTCTTTTTTTCACAAATTCCTTATACGCATTTTCGTAGCACTAAAAAATAGCGTCAAAAATCAGCAAACAACAAGGCAACAAGGAATCTAAAAGATAACTGCGTGCGTGTGACAAAATTGCTCTTTATTGGCACATTAGCGCAACTTCTGCTGCGGTGGCGTTAATACGTACCAAATATCTTTAAACAAAGACATGAAAATTCCAGCAGGGATTTAGATATAAGATAAAGAAAATATCTGTAAAATTATGACTAAGAACTTCAATCAAATACATTTAACCGAGAACTAGTATAAATTTACAGAGAGTCTTAATTTTTTTGATTGGGCTTTTGCAGAAATTTTTAACAGTGTATGATCTGAAAAATCGCTTGAAACTGTTGCTTTTTGAGAGAATTTAAATTTAGAATCACTGTATTGCTATCTGTACACCAAAATACCATAGGTATGCATAATGTAAAAGCTGTAGTATGAAATTTAATTAAAAAAATGACTTTTAAGGATTTTTCTTTCTTTTTATTCAATAATGTGAAATTCAATATCGTAGCAGAATGAAAGATATAAATGTATATTACGTATTTTATATGCAATACACTTGTGGAATCTATTATTTTATTACTATACATTAATGTTCCATGGAAAATCCAGAGTTTAAAAAATAAGAAAAAAATACCCATTAATCTATAATCGTCAAACTGCCACAGAACAATGCACTGATAGTCATTGCATTATGTAAAAAATAAATAAATAAACCCTACTTTAAGAAAACGAAACTGTTAAATTACAGCAAAATAGAAAAAAAAAGGGAAATTTCATCACTTATATTTCAAATTTTCCTCGAATAAAAATATAAAGAGATATTTTATTCCTCAAACTGAGTTAACGATCACGTGACTCCAAAAGCAGAAAAAAACTTCTTTCCTTTGCAAAATATTTAACTACCCGCAAGATTTTTACGAGAAATATAATACTTAAATTTGAGATTTAATGAAAAAATGATTTTCATGAAAGGAAAATGCATTAAAAAATATTTTTGCATTATATTAGCTTACATAAAAACTTTTTTTTTCTTTTGTATTGATTTCAATTTTAATTTAAAAAATCTTCTTTTTACCTATCTGTATGTTTTTAATTTGTAAATAAGATAAACTGATAAATCGCTTAAAATGACATTTGGCAAAATTTTAAAAGGAGATTTTTCTGTGAATGATTTTTGTGTTATTTACACCAAATTTTTTTTTTTTTTTTTTTTTTTTTTTTTTTTTTTTTTTTTTTTTTTTGTATGGTTAAAAATTGTTTGGTATGGAGGGGTTCTGACCAAAAATACTTATTATAGCCTTTCGTTTTTTTCATATTTATACTTTTTATATTAAAGAAGCGCGAAAGGCTGCGATATACTTATCGAAGAGAATACTTCTTTAGGCGCGTTCGGCGTTTTTGAGATGGGAAAAAATCATCGAACTCGCTACACTATTGCCGTAACCGACACCAGTGTATGTAAGTATCTATATTTTTGAGGGCCTCTTCCCGGTGGGGGGGGGGGTTGCACTCCCTTCGATTCTCTACCATTTTTAACTTACAAATTTAAACTACATGGCAACCCCGGGACTGTGATCCCGTCCTCCTGTCGGTTACTCACCTGATTTTGCTCATTTGAAAGGTTATGCTTTTGCTTGTCTGGGAGCTACAGCGGGGAGAAAATTTCTTGTATAGCTAACTTTTCCTCGCCATTCTTTTTGCTACTTCAATTTTCTGGTTTTTCCATAGGAACGTTTTTGGGGGGCAGGGGGGGGGTCTTTTTTCATTTTTTGATGTAATATGTCTATTGAGAGCTTAAGCTTCATACATTACAAATCTAGCATAAAAAAATTTCTCCCGTCAATGTGGGTTACGTTACGGACCTATAATGGGTTAAAATTTAAATTTCTTAAAATTTTTCGAAATTGTTGAAGTTTTCATTTCTGTCGGCACTCCCAGAGTGCCGCTATTTTTTTTATCAATGAATCTCTATTTATATGTAAACTAGCGGCCTTCGCCCGCTACGCTGGTCGGTTTATCTAAAGAAATCTTGAAGAAGTAGTTAGATAAGGTTCAGACATACATTAAAAAAAAAAAGCAAGTCGATCATTCAAAAAACGTTGGGAAATATCAAATATTTACTGTAATTTTTTAAGAAAAACAAAGTTTCGAAAAAAAAAATTAAATCGCAAAAAAAATTACACTGACATATTAATGCAAGGAAATTTTCCCAGAGAGAAAATTCGCCTTGAATACAATATTTCAAATTCTTTTAATTGCTTATAGGCGTTAATGCCAACATAGTGAAAAAAAATTCCATGCTGGGAATCGAACCCGGGCCATCAGTATGGCGCACTGACGTTCTACCGACTAAACCACATGGAACGACAGCCAGCTTGAAACTTTCTCATACTTAAGTAGACTGGCGAAAACATAACGATAGCGCGTTTTAAAATCGCACAGTGACATCTATTGGATTTTATATGTACTAAAAAACGTGAGCAGCGCACCTAATAGTTTCTTTTGTTTCTTTTTGTTACTTTTTTGTCTGTTGTCCGATTTTGATGAAACAAAGCCTATACACTGCCCGGGAGTGTGCATTCTTCATTAGTGAAAACCGCATAAAAATCCATTCAGTAGTTACGAAGATAACCTCGAACAAACAGACAGACAGACAGACAGACAGACAGACAGACAAAAAATTCAAAAAAAATTTTTTTTTTTGTGTTTCATTGGTTTTCTTTTATCGCCCTGACTCCATTTTTGTCAATTATCTTCAATGTACAGACACACCGGGTCCTACTGTTTTATTATATGTATAGATGTTTCACTTATATTTTAATATCGTTAATCCATATTCCATGCGTTGGAGACTTTGAAAAATGTTATACAGTAAAACCTTTTAAGACGGAATCGCATGGGGAAAAAATACGTTATAGAAAAATGCCCTTCTTAGGAAGTATAGAGGGAATTCATTTTTTTTCGCAGTTATTATATTTATTTTGCATTGATCAAAATATTTTCCGTTTAAGACAAGATTCTGTCATAGGAATTTTTTTTAGCCTCTGAATATACTATTTAAAAAATAATGAATTTTAATGGGTTTTTTTTGTAAAATAAAGGCGATTTTAAAATGTATTGTTCGTAAAAATTTTGAATGAGCCAAATTTTACTTATTTTATGCATGTATTAGGTCAGTTGGCGACAGTGATTTTAATACGGATTGTGTCGAGACCGGGATTGAAAATTTCGCCCAGTGCAGACCTAAGAAGAAAAAAGCTGTACCCTCCGTTATGAAAAATACCTTAGACCGGGCCGCGCATTTTACATATACACATTCAAATAGCAACCGAAATGCTGCCCTGTGATTGGTTGAAACAAATAGGGTAAAAGAGATTATATATCCAGATTTGGGTTGAAAGAATTTCGCTACTGCAGGCAAACGGTTTTTTGTGGGGTATCTTTATGTTTGCTTTATGACAGAAATGAAAAAGGATTTTATAAATCACGGTGGTGATATAATAAATTTTTTGATACCAACTTTTGACTTTAAAGTTATTGAAAGTTCGTTTGTTTTCGAAGAAAAATTATCTTGTTTATTAAGAATAAAATTATCTCGTAAACAGATGCACATAAAAAAGACTTTAAATTTTATACCTTATTAAAAAAAAAAAAAACTAGCATGTTATTAGTTAAGATTTTACTCAGTAGCTATCAGAATTGCCAAATAAAGTAAACTATCTTAAAAAATAAGTTCAATATATACATTCAATAATATTTTATTATACATTTTTTTATTGATCTGCTATCGGTTAATAAAATATATTTTAAAATCAATTTCTGTTACTGAAACTACTTTTTTATTTTATTTATTTAAATAACTTTTTATTGATTTATTAATAGCTAATAAAAAATGATTTTTAAATAAATTCTTGTTAATGAAACTATTTGTTGCTTTTTAATTTTATTTATATCACATCTAATTTCCTGTAAGGATTTCGTTTTTATTTAAAGGTATTTTTATCGTTGATAAAGCTTGTAATTAAAATTACACACTTATAAAATTATTTTGCAATTTTATTTGAAATATTGAAAAAGAAACATTTGTTATTTTTATGTTGGAATAATTTAGAGAGAAAAATTCTATCCTCGGTGTTAGTGAGGATTTTTTATCAAAATTTCCAGCTAAATCATAAAAGACATTTTTAAAACTAAATAATAGAAGCTACTCTAGCTCAGTCAATAGAGTGTTTCCCCACTGAATTTCATGACCAGGAAATTCTTCAATACCAGTATTTTCTTATAGAAAACTAGGGGGGCTCCGCCCCCCTGCTCGCTAAGCTAGCCAACCCCCCGCGTAATTGCTTTGCGATTCTGTTCGGTATTGTTTTGAAATCCCGAGACGGAGCCTTTTCCTGATTGGTCTATTCGACTCATTTAAGGTGTGGTCCACCCGGACGCGAAACCTTACACATCAGCATCATTCCAGGAGTCATTCTTAGAGATTTGTTTAAGGCTAGTTTTTTTTTTTTTTTTTTTTTTTTTTTACTATAGAAGGATATCTGATTAAATAAATCGAAATTTCAGGATTTTTCAACCATATTTATTTTTCTTTAATGACTGGTATTTTGCTTGCAAAATAACGGGACCCGTACGAACCATGAAGCAACAAAAGTAATGTGAAAATTGTAAAGGATACAGAAGTTAAAAAGTACTCGAAAAATTAAAATTCTTCAGACGATTGAGTGATTTATTGACTTTGAAAACTAAATTAAATTATTATCATTGAAAATAAATTTAAAGAGCCTCGTGTATTTGTAACAATGTTAATTTACAAAACCTTCTGTAGATTTATCGAATATTTTCTCTGTTATTTAACAGAATTTCTGTTTTTCTAATCCCTGCAATTTTAATTAAGACATAAGATAATGGATTACCAGTAAATTCCCTTAAAAAATTTCTACAATGGATACCGTTTGAACCACCTGGGCCGAACACCAGCTGGCATATTTTTCTCAGATAGATTTATAATTAATAACATAACTCCTGCCACGTAGACAACTCAAAAGAGTTAAGCATTTTTGTTTCATTCAGTTAAAAAAATTCAATTAGTATGATAACTACTAATCCGTATGACTAAATTTTAAAATATAGTTTAATTATGAACATGTAATGTAAAATTATTTTTGTGCTACATGTTTTCTATTGCATAAACAAGTTTAACATAATTTGTTATTCCTTTTTCATGGATATTTCTAAACAAAAAAAAAAAAAAATATTTTAATGTGAAATATAAAAGCAGTAAGTCTTGATTTTTTCCCATTAAAAACTGGATCATAATAATAATATACAATCGGCTCTCGTTAATTCGAACTCGTCGGGACTACAAGAAATGTTCGAATTATCCTAAGTTCGAATTATGGAAAATATGAAATGAAAACATGCTCAATATGGGACTATTACGTAGGAATTAATGTTATTGTGTTTTTTAAATTTATTTCGTCTGTTATCAGTAGAAATCTGACTTAATATTAAATTAGAATGGATAAATACATAAACTAATTAAAAGATTAAAAAGAAGAAAAATTTAAAGCGTCACTGATGGACAGACCGGGCACTAAGAAATTGGATATCAATTGCATTGGATTATATGTATACTCGTTCGGAACAATTTTTACAAAAGTCGAAGAAAGAAAGTTATTCAAATGAAGTGAAATCCGTGAGAAAGAAAAGAAAAATGAAAAATCTGAATTCTGATTAGTTTGAATTAAGCGAAGTCAAGAGGAAATGAGTTCGAATTAATGAAATTTTTTTTATTTTATTCTGCTATTGAAAATTTCGAGACTTCATGTTTAGTTCGAATCAAGCGAAAATTCGAATTATCCGATTTCGAATTAACGAGAGTCGACTGTATATATATTCGTCAACGAAACGGTAAGAACTTATATTATAAATCATTATTTTGCTTATAAAATGTCACTTTAATAATAAAACATTTAAAATATATTAAAAATTGACACGATTCCAACCCATTTCCATTGAAACATCTTCATAATGTAAATAGAAAAATTACAAACAGAATGAACGTGAAAAATTGAAATAAATAATTATTGAATACAGATTTAATATAAATAAATAATAAGTATAGAGTGCTTTATATTTAATTTGAATTTAATAATTATTTACCAACGTAATAAATAATATATCAAATTAATGTAAATAAATAATAAATATAGAGGGATTTATATTTAATATGAGTTCAACAATTATTTATTCCAATTTTTCACTTTCATTGTGTTTGCAATTTTTCTATTTACATTCTGACGATGACTCGATGAAAATGAGTGGAATTATGTCAAATTTGAATATATTTTAATTTTAATTATTATTATTAATGCTACGTGTTATAAGCAAAATAATTATTTATGTTATAAGTTCTTAACTTATCGTTGTACAATCCCTCATAGCATGCATGGTCACAATGACGTCACTGTGAGTCACTTTGGTCACATCACATCTGTGACGAAAATGCCACCACTTAGTGACGTCACATTGTGACTGAGATGTGACTTTCTTAAAATTTTTTAGAAAATTACAGATATCCTTCAAAACATGTTATTTACTTTAAAAAAACTTGTTTCTGGCAATTTAAATATCGTCGCTTTGGCACAGTTTCGTCACAATGTTAATGCCAAAGTAGTCACAAATGACACACTTTTCACAAATTGGTCACATTGTGACGAAACAAAGTGGTCAGAATGTAACGTCACAAAAAAGTTCTAAAACGGCCATAACGACTTCACATTTTAGTCACTGTGACTTCACATGGACGTCACGTGACGTCACATCGATAATCGATAGTCTGGTCACAATGTGACTTCACAACGATGTTGCAGTGACGTCACCATGTCTTACGGGATATATTGTTATTATTATTATTATATAGAACAATATTGTTTAAGACTATGCATTAGTTATAGGTATGATATATTCTATCCTTAATTTTTTTAATAATCTATTCTTCAACTTTCAATGCGGCAATTTATATATATGCTAAAAGTTCTCCGCTAATATATTTAAAACATTTCAAACCACTAAAGAAACGATCTTTGAATAATTAAAGATTGTATCCTAAACAGCATAATGGCAGTTAAAGTAATTGCATCGAAGCGTTTTCTTTGTTTATGAGTCCCGTGAGAGATATTAAAGTTCACAAGTATCACCATGTATGTAAATACCTGATCCAAAATAGTACGAATTTTCAAATAAATACATTTTAATAGAGACATTTAAAATTCTGCAATTCAAAGAGCATTAAATTTAAGGAAATGCTTTTGTTGGGAAAATGGAGGGTTAAACTAATTTGGAAGCTGTTGTTTATTCTCTCAATTTTAAAACTTTAAAACTACAATTAGAGAATCTAAACAACATTTTTATATAAACATATTGTTATTTTACTGCAAAGTTTAAATTAACGTCTACTACTTTTAATTTTTTAATAATTTTAATTTCAGTAGATTAAAAAATAAATAAGGGGGGGGCATATTTTTGCACGACATTTTCAATGATATCTCTGCAAATTTGACACTTAAAATTAAATGAAATGTATTTTTGAGTTCAGCGTTACAAAAGCTTTCATTCGGTACCCCATTCAATATATAAAAAAAGATTTTTTGAAGTAAACGTAACTAGCCCATCTGCATTTTTCTGAAATATATTTAAGAATGTAGATTAATCTGCATATATGTGGGTCTATAGTTTTTATTACACGCCCCAATTTGAACTTTCTACGTTCCATAGTTTACTAGTAAATTGACTGTGATAGACAGACGCAGGAGTGATCTTATAACGGTTCTGTTTTAACTTTTTATATGTGCAATTCTAAAAATGGCAGTTTGTTATTAAAGGAAAAATAATTTACCTGAAATATTATAGTGATGTATTTTATTCTTTATTATATTGATCTAGAACGTATAAAAAAGGAATTTTTATGCAGAACAAATTTATTTTTAGGATGAGCGAAGCGAATCCTCTACTAGTCTACTCAAATTACATTTCCTCGTACATTTTACAAAAAAACTATTCTGAATTTTGACTTGAAATTAAACATAGAAATAAATTATGATCTGTAGAAAAAAATTTATGTAAAAAATATATTATTTTAAATAGTTTATTTTACATGTTTTTCGATTACAGACGCTTTTTTTGCAAATAAAAAATGAAACACGCATATTTTCAGAACGAAAAATAAATCATGGAGTTGGTAATCATAGATAGAATCATGATTAATGGACCGTATTTTTGTGATGTAACATAAAATAAAATAGCGATTTTTATAGTCTGGAACCGAAAGATGGAAAAGCTCTATTTCTTTATGGATTATTAGTTGAAAATAAATGTAAAACTATTTATATATTTTTAAAATATAAACAACATTTTCTGCAAAAATCTGGTTGCAATGAATTTGATCGATAATATTCGAATGAAGCCATTTAAAGTAAAATGGCGATTTTTGTAATCTCGAACCGAAAGATGGAAAAGCTCTATTTCTTTATGGATTATTAGTTGAAAATAAATGTAAAACTATTTATATATTTTTAAAATATAAACAACATTTTCTGCAAAAAACTGGTTGGAATGAATTTGATGGATCATATTCGAATGAAGCCATTTAAAGTAAAATCGCGATTTTTGTAATCTCGAACCGAAAGGAAGAATAAGGTCCATTAAATAAATAAAATATATTTTCATTATTCCTCAAAAATTTACCTATTAATAGAATATTTTATTAAGATAGGTTCGAAATGGCACATATTTTGATGCTCATTCTTTTTAATAATATAATAACTCCACACATTATTTTATGATATTTTTTAAAAACTTTATTTTATGCATATCTTTAATAAATTAAGATTTGTGAGAATTTAATTATTTAGATTCAATTATAAAAGTATTGTTCAGTGTTAAGAATTTAAATACACAATTCATTCTTATTATGTGAAATCATTTATGCAGACGATTCTTACGCTTAAAAAAAAACAAGAATAAAAAAGCATAAATTATGATTTTTTTTTTTTTTTTTTTTTTTTTTTTGTAAAGAAAAGAAATTCAAACAAATAAAAATCATTAAATTCATCATATAAAGTTCTACTTTTATACGAATGTTGAAAATTGAGCCAAATGAAACATATTTAACTTCTAAGAAATAATTTCTATTAGTATTATTTTTAATATGTTTGGCTTAAAAGAAAAAAATATGGAACTTGGCTGACTTTACATATTTAAAATTAAAATGCGCCAAAATATGAAATAACGCTTTTGCTTAGATAAGATGAAATATATATATATATATATATTTACTTTCATGTATTTATCTTATGAAATTCGCGAATCCAAGCAAAGCATAACTTTTGATAGTTATTTGAAAATATGTATTTTAAATCATATAATCTTGTTGAAATTTCTCTCTACTAAGACAAACTTAATGTTTTTATATCACCATCATCAAAATAAATTTGCTTTAGAAAACGACTCTCGAAATTTTATAATGTTAATTTACAAATATTAGAATTATGAAAGAAGTTATAGTTTTAAATCAGGTGCCTAAAATGGTGTTATATTTTATATTTTATGTATAAATAAAATACCTTCTTATGAAATTTTTTTTCGAAGAATTTAATTTTTACTGTATAAAATATACACTTATGCAATATACGCACAGTATAAATAGTAAATAATTTATTCCAAAACACCCCATATCTCACTGAAACTATCGTACTTCACCTAAAAAGTCATTCATCAAAAGTCATTTATCAAAATATAATACATTATGAATGCAGAAAAACGATCTGAATATTAAAGTTTTTGAAGCTCTAAAAATGGTGTATGAGAAAGTTATTATTCAAATACTCCCATATTCCAGTTCAACTTCCAGTTCTTTGGAATATTTACAGCATTTGATATTGAAAAGAGCATGATTTATGGGAAGAACTTTTAAATATTAATCTATAACATGTTATGATTTAAATGCTGATATAAATGTTATTCCATGTCCGCAACGCACAGAATTTATAGCATTTAAAGACAAATAAATTATTACGAAACACTTTTATATAATTTAGCATTATCGAATATGTATGAAATATTCTTTAATTATGAAAATGGATATTTTTTAAAATGATGATTTTTTCAAATAATTGTAATTGTCAAATTCTTTCTCTGTTTTAAAGTTAAGTTAGTAGTTCTGTTTACAAAATTATAAAAAATAAACAAAAAATGTAATACCACACGCTTTGTATAGTTTTGTGCTACTTTTTATAATAATAATATTCAGTTAAACTATTTAATATAATGTGATTTTCCAACAAACACTTTAAATTAGTAACTAAACAGGTAAGTCAATAATTTTTATTTATTCAGTTTGTGTGATACACGTCATTTGAAATTTAATTAAAAAAAAAAAAAAAGTCGGAAATTGTACGTCAAACACAACAAAGTTACTCGTACTGTAACTAATTTTATAAATATTCAGATCTTGGCGGAAAAACTGTTGCACTGATACGAAATTTATTGCGATTATACATATTGAATTCAGTCATGCGGAGATAGTAGCACTCCATATTGAATGAGATATAATCAAAAAACCGTAAAAAAGATTGAAATTAGACGTTCAGTAACTTATACTAATGTACAGAAACATACATAAATATTTTTGTACAGCCCTGTATTTTTCCTACTATCTTTATATACATGCCATTATTTAGCTAAAATGTAAATAAATGTGAAAGACACATAAAATTACTGAAATCACATTTCCAGAAATGACTATCCATAGACTGCCCTGTATCTAATTTTTGCGTGTCCCTGTTTATAATTTTATCTACATTCTACAAATATATCTTAGTATACTTAATGTAATTCAGCTTAAAAATGGATAACTCAATTAAAACCGCCTTTAAACTACTTTTGATTATTCCCAGTAACATTTACGAAATCTTTTGTGTCGCCCTGTATTTGATTTAGAGCGTATTATTACTTTTATGCACACAAAGTAGTATGCAAACATTTAATTAACCTAAAAATCGCATATCACAACTTAAAATTCACCTCCACTATTCATCGCTAATGTACAGTATTTTGAATATAATGTGGTATCCGAAATCATTTGCATGCACCTTTAAATTCAATTATATTTGAATCAACTTGTAGTAAACCTCAGCAACATATGTTAATTTCATTTTATATGATATAATTTATCATAATTTAAATACGTTGCAAATAACATTTGCCCCTATACCATTTTGTAACGGAATTCTTTTGTGTGTCCCTGTAAATGAATAATAAATATTCTTTGGACCGATTATTCTAAGAATGTATATTTTAGCGTCTTTCATAAATTGATATTAATTTATTATTATTATTATATATATATATATATATATATATATATATATATTTTTTTTTTTTTTTTTTGAGGGGATGTAACTTTGATGCAACAAAATGCAGTTGAAAGTATTTTTCCAACTGACCGTGTTGCTGAATACTTTTGATTGTCTTTGTAATTAATCAATACATCCGATTTTCATAAAATTTGAAGTGACTCGACAAAATTTGATGACAAATATATATTTAAAATTTCAAAAGATTATGTTTAGTAGTTTTTGCACTACTACACTCTTAAAACAAAAGAGTGGATTTGACTTCTCGGAAAAGAGCTGCAATTTATTGAATCGAGAATGAGTTGTCTTTTAAATGATTTACTCATCTTGACTTAGATTGCTTATTTAAGTATCTCATCTTGATTTAAACTGTTTAAAAACAACTCACTCACTTGAGTTGTTTCGACTCTTTGTGAGAAGCGGCCTTTCAAAACGTTGGATGAGCGAATTTCGGCTCAACCTGAGTTACTTTTTAGCTGACATTTTAAGAGAGTGCATGCGGACTAACAGACGACGATTATAGATGCTTCATATTTATATATTTACGAACGCATTTAAAAATACATAGAAGAATTGAAATTTAAACTGAAACAATTGCTAGACATAGTGAACCCTATTTCGAAATACTTCCCAGTGTCGGTTTTTGCCGCGAAAGCTCAACAATTGTGATTTCACTTTTGCGAATTGTGCACTTTTGCATTTTCTTTTTGTGACTCAATGTCAAACAACTACTAAGAATGTATTTATTAAAAATACAACAAATTGCTCAATGGTGCACAAAACAAGAGCTTTAATATGAACTTGTACAATTAAAATAAAATAAAAATATCGACGTTTCGCGCCGTCTTTTGGAATTTTGTCGATCTTATCTGTAACGATGTTCTCCATATCTGATTGACATCGTTACAGATGAGATAGACAAAATTCCAATAGATCAAAAATCTGGTATATATGAAATACCCATCACATTATCAAATAATGTTAAAAAAGTCTACATCGGCATGACAACATGCAAACTTAGTTAGTATTAAGGAGCATCGCAGAGATATTAAACAGTATAAACGGAATACTGCTTTTTCTTGTTTCTACTTGGCGAACAAAGGTTGGCGTATCAACTTTGAAGAGGCAACAATCATAGCTCCGTGCAATAACCCAGTTGAAGGTAAAATAAGAAAACTGTCGAAATCATTGCACGAGAAAATAAAACTTGTAATGATAATTTATCCTACAATATACCAAAAATAGGGCATAACATCATAAAATCTTAAATTTTATATCTAGTTGCAATATTTTAATTTTTACTCACGTGTAAGTAGCAACATTTTTAAACTTTTAATTTATTAGAAATATTTCTCGATCAGGAAGAAAAGTCCTTTCATTATCATATTTTCCTGAAGACGGCCGCAGAAGACGGCACGAAATGTCGATATTTTTATTTTATTTTAATTGTACAAGTTCATATTAAAGTTCTTGTTTTGTGCACCATTGAGCAATTTGTTGTATTTTTAATAAATACATTCTTAGTAGTTAAATCTTATGGTGCATTTGTCCAGTATATGTTTAAGTAAAGTTACTTTTAGATAGCTGAGTATTGTGTCGGCTGCATGTTAAGCCATTTAGAATGTTTAAAAAAAATGTATATTCCACAGCATGCGAGTTATGGTCTGTTATCCTGCTAAAAATATTAAAGCCAGTTGGAAGTCACAGATAAATTTGCGAGTTTAAGGACAAATTGCGAAGAGTGATTCGATGATAAAGTAGATGGGTACGAAATTTTAATTAAGGAAATGAAAATATTTACGATGAAAAAAGAAGTGGGCTGCCGTCTCTGTACGGTATTGATCTGCTTACGAAAGTTAAAGAGAAGAGTCATAGAATTGAATATTCACCATTATAACACAATTATTATATTATGTAGATCTAATAAATCTACAAATCTCTTATTAAAAAGATCTTTGAAATCATATGTTGTTATATTGTTTATACATTCAAGAATATTCATAACATTGACCAGTTCATAGCTATTCTTTATACAATGTGTATTATCAATGGTTTATGTTATTGTTTAAATTTGATTAAGAATTTTTAATGCATGTTTATTAGCTGTATTATTATATATATTGCAACCATTTGTAACAATTCTAAATTTAATTGGATTCTCATGAAATTTGGGTATGAAAACTACATAGGGATAGTTAAAGTTTGTAAAGTTAATGTCTAGTAATATATAATAACCTCTAATTTTACGATTGTTTACAATTTTGCCATCATTAGTTTTTTGGAAAGAGTTATTAGAAAAAACACCGGATGTATGCGATTGATGATAATAGGATTTAAGTATAACTGCATAATTGTTTGGAGATTTGTCCACATAAATTATTACAAAGATTTCTTGCAATTTAGTGATTATATATATATATACTTGTGTGTATATATATAAACAATATTTCTGGAATTTATAGAAATAATTTTACTTTTTCATACTTGCTGACATTCATTCATAGCTCTTGAATAAGTAATCCTTTCGTATAAAAGATGTAGGATTATACTTCTATTATTCATGACTGGCTACACAAATGAAAGTATATCCCACTCGGTATGGGAAAAACAAAAGCCAGGTTTCTTCCTTCCCACGCTCTCTATTCAATACTGGAGTAATGAATGGCCGTCTATTTTTAGTACCAACAAAGAGCTGCATAATGACAGCATGCTGGAATATCTGACTGTCTAATAAATTATTAGACACGGTGATATGATTCAAAACTCTCAGAGTAGAACTTACATTGAAAACAAAGGATGCTATTCATTTAAAATTCATGCTTGATAGGTATTATTATAATTTATGCCTAAAGATCGATAGAAAAAGTTTTCTAAGATCTATACGGTAACTAGATCCAAATTTTTGCAATTGTATTTTCGGTCAAAATCAAAAATGTCAAAAAAAATATTATTAATACATACGTAAATGTACACATTTATTAATTAGTTACACGTGTTTTTAAAATACATAATTAATTATTAATCATTTATATGTACAGTCGAAATTGACTGAATGGTTCCTCTTACCAAAACAGTTTATTTTCTTAAAAAAATTAATTGATCAACGACGCAGAATTGTTTTAGTCTTATAGGCATTTCATCTAATCGAAATACGTTTATCTAAATATTTTCTATTTTTCTTTTATAATAATTTTTGTAAATGACCATTTGTTATAATAGAACTTTCTCAAATAATATTCGAAACACTTGTGCTGTTTCAAATTGAAAAGAAATTCTACTACTTTGAATTCTGTAACTTTTAATGTGTACACAAGAGGCGTCTTCAAAGTTAAGTGCAATATTCATTACTTGCTCTATAATTTACCCTCATATCTTGAGTCAGTCATAGCTTATAATTATATACAGTTAAGTTCACAGTAACAAATAAATATTGGCTCATTTGAGCCGATACAGTTTCAATCAATGATTAAGGCTGAAATTTTCCGAACGAAGAAACAATATTTTTGGAATACAGAAAGTGCCAGTTTTGACAAGCTACCGTTAACATATACGGAGAAAGTGAATTTTCGGAGGAACTCAGATTTTGGGCTGAAAACAAAGACGAAACCGAAATTTCGAAATCTCTTGTTATATCTATAAGAATAAATAAAGAGAACATATAATATGAAATTTAAAATGTTCAGGTTTATATAAAAGGCGATTAAAATAATCAAATAGTGATGTTAATAGTTAATTTTATTTAAAAACATCTTAGTACTTTCAAACCTTTAATCAGGTTCTTCCTCAGAGAGTATTTTTGTTTATTCATAATAAAAATAAATTTTGTTTTAAAAATAAATTATTATTAATAAAAAATTTAAACTTTTTAATAAAATTTTATAATGTTGATTATTTATAATTTAAATACATTATCATGCAAATAAACAAAAATATTCTCCGAGGAAGAGCACGATTAAGACTTGAAAGTACTAAGATGTTTTGAATAAAATTAATCTTTAAGCGTGCGTCATCTATTGTTTATTTTTCTTTATTCATTTGCTGACATAAATGAAAATTATTTAAACAATTCTATAAAATAAGGGATAAAATACCCTTCAAATGCAGTACATTTGCATCGCATTATCTCGAACATTATCATTAAGAAAAAAAATTAAATATTGCATTCGGCTTAACCCTTTTTATATTTTAAATGTTAAAAATGTTTGTCTCCTCTGCACTTGAATTGGAAAAGCTTTTAGAAAAACGTCGTCCTTTTTAAAAGAAACTTAAACAAATATTTCCCCCAAATATTGTTAGAAGCACTTTCCATCTCCGAAGTAAAATGAAATAACAAAGGTGACAGAAACAATTGAAACAAACCACTTCAACCTCGTTTCAAATTCAAAAACAGTTTCCAGAAAAGATTTGCATTATATATATATATATATATATATATATATATATATATATATATATATATATATATATATATATATATATATATATATATATATATATATATATATATAATTAGTGTATCTTCAAAACCTTATCATATATGAACTTGAAATTCCCACTACTAAAAGAGATTGTGCTTTTTTAAATACACAGCATTAGAAAAAGAGTTGCCTTTTTTAAAATTTGCGTCTTGTTGTTATTTTCCTCCTCATATTCGTGCATGATATCTTCATAACATATACATGGATTGCTACGAAATTGCATTTATATAACCTTGGATAACATAACCGAGTTCTCTCTTTAAGAAAAGACTCCACATTTAATTAACCAAGCCGAATTAAATGATCTTATAAGAGATTTACAATTATCAAAATCTAAAGCAGAGCTTTTTGGTTCTCGCCTACAACAATGGAACATATTAACACCAAACTTGAGACTATTTTTTTTCCCATTGACCATAATGTAACGAAATACTTTTGATTTTCCCTGTAATTAAACTATACATCCAACTTTCATAAAATTTGAAATGACGCAACAAAATTGTGTAAGAATTATATATTTTAAATTTCGAATGATTAGGTTATGTAGTTTTCGTGTTGTTATATGCGGACAGACGAACGGCTTGAATGACAACTATAGGTGCTATGTATTTACAAAATTACGAACGTACCTAAAAACTGTCGCCAGAAAAGGGAAAAGTTTCATCCAGTTAGAGACATTTTGCAAATCGGAAAGGAAGGACAAACTTTTAGTAAGTTGAATAAAATGACTGAAATTAAAAGTGATAACAAGAAAATAAACAACGGGGTAAAAATAAATATAAAATAGTGATGCAAAAACAATTTAATAATTTGTTTATGTATCACTCAGCCATGCAACGCTTACCTAGCTGTAAAATTGAATCTGGTATATATTAATGATATTCTTCATATAATGTAGGGGAGAGTGGGGATACTTGATCATAGGGGATACTTGAGCCACCCCTATTATCTCTACAGTTGATTATTTTTTCTTTCTAGAACTGGCAACATGGTAACATATTTATAGTTCTGAACATGTAAAAAAGAAATCACATACCTTGGTACCATTTTGAATGTATGGTGATTAATAGTTGTTTTTTCCCTATCTGAAGTAAATATTTAGGTGCATGGCTTCTTTATTTTTTTGTAATCAAACTTTTGTGTAAAAGTGAAACAATATAGATGTGTGTAATAAGTATAATTTTAATTGTATTTTGAGTCTAAAATAGTTCAAATAGCTGCCTGCTTTACTTACAAGGAAGGTCTCCATACGGGCATACCCCGAAAAATCTGAAAAAATTACATAATATTCTTCTCGTGTGAATATATATGTTTATAAAAAAAATTTCCGCGGAACCTGCATTCAGTAATCGTAAAAAAATAATAAATTTCGTTATTTGGCGATTTATCGCCGGTTGGCAATGGAATGTAATTTAAAAAAAAAAATACTTTATGTCAAATACGCTTCAAGAAAAAAAAAAGTTTCATGTTGAACTTGTTTTGATAAATTTAATTTAAATAACTTTAGTTTTGTAAGTTTTAGTTTGTTTTAAGAATAATTTTGTTATATCGAAATTTATATGTATTTATATTCAAATTTAATCATCAAAATTTGTGATTTAAAACGAAATTCGTAATTTAAATTTAATTAAATTTGTTTCAAGCTCAAAGTCCAATTGAGCTTGAAACAAATTGGACTATATTATTAGATTCTGATAATAGATTTTGCTGCTATGGAAACATGTGATGTTTATTTTTGAATACGCTTAAATGCATGAAGATAATTTTTCTCAATGTGATTTTTTTTTTTTTTAGCTATGAAAACATTTTTTCCAGCGATTAATTAAATAACTACTTCAACGAGTAATATATATATGTAATACAATATGTATATAGATGTATATAATATATTAAAGTCTCTTATTGTTTATGTTTAAATTCATTAAATACCATTTACACGCAAACTAAATATCCAACACTTTTGAGTTTCATTATAATCGTTTGCTTTTGGCGAGGAAAAGGGCTGCTCGCCAAATCGAGTGACTCTTTAGTCTTTTCATGCCAAATATTCAAAAATATTTTATTTTTTAAAACAATTTCTAATGTGATTCCTCCGCTAATTTTGACTGATCCTTTATTTCATACATAAGTACTTTAATTAGTATTTTTTTTCATAGAATTCTGGGTATGCCCAGTATGGAGACCTTCCTTGTTAGTAAAACTCTGATAAACAAACATGGTGGTAATGGGAATACTTGAGCTACTGAGATTTATGATACATGAGCTATGGCCCAACCATCCACTAGGAAATTAGAGATATGGGTGAAACAAAAAATAAAAAAATAAGTCCTTATCATATTCACAGATAGATTTTTTTTTTTCTGGATAAAAGAGAGATTTTTTTTCTTAAAAAAAATAATGACTTGGAAAAAAAGTTTAAATATGTGTATTTTTTTCAATGAAAATATCAATTTTGTTTTTCATTTTGACTAACAAAATATCCTGTCTAGATAAATATAGGCATAGTTTTCAATTTAACTTTTAACTTATTGTATTAAAGTAACTTTTTAAAACTGTTTTACAGGTCATAATCTCTAATATTTTAATTAGATAGGTCCAACATATTAAAATATTTATTTTTTAATGTATTATATTAAGATTAAATATTGTAGATTGAAATTGTAACCTCTGTTACTGATTGAATAGGAAAATTGCTCGAAGAATTGCAGATGCTAAATGTAAATGACCACCAACTGGAGGATGTTGCTACCATCGATGAAACCCAAGTTGAAATAATCCTTCGACTACCAATTATCACTACAAAAAATGATCGTGTAACTAGTTTTGTTTTCGAAATTGGTTTTGAAGGACTTTATGTATCTTAATTTATCATTATGTAAAATATTTGTGCAAAAATAAAGCGAAAAACAGTTCTTTTGTAGGTATTTTTCTGTACTGGCTCAAGTATCCCTTCACCATGGCTCAAGTATCCCTCTCATGGGAATACTTGAGACACAATGTAAAACAAAATGTAAACATTTATTAAACATAGAAAAATAGTTCAAAATTAATTGAAAATGGCTTTCAGTTGAAGAAAAAATATCAAATTTTCATTTTCAATGTTTTATTTTGTTCTAAGAAATTATGAAAAAATTAAAAAAATTAAAATTTAAAAAGTGTCTCAAGTATCATAATCTTCCCCTACTGAAGAATTTTTACGTTAATTCAGTAATGCAATGCAAATTTAAATAAGTTAAAATGCATACAGTGCAGTTTTAATATTAATAATATTTAAATCATGAAATAAAAATGAAAAAAAGCATGCAATTGCATTTGATGAAAATTCATTATTATTCTGCAATATAATGTTAAAAATATACGAATTTGTACGCTAACTCTAATAGCAATGCAATATTAATTTCAATCAGATACAATGCAAAAAGGCGAGATTGAAATGATGTCTTTCACATTCTTGTTCTATTTTACGCTTTTTCAAATCTTCAGTGTTAGATTTCGTTTCTGGCAATTTTAAGTTTCTAGAAATTGGATTCTTTCTTTCAAAAGATTTCTATCGAAACAAGAATAATTTGATTTTAAAGGTCACCGACACTCAAGTTATTAGGGGTTTTTTTACACTTTTATTCAAAATTTGACATTTATATTATTTTCGTATTAGCAATGTGTTTTCATTTCTGTCTTTTACTAATACACGCACGCTCAGTGTTCTCCCTGAAATTTGATCGACATTAGTAATTTGGCTAATTAAAAATAAAAAACATTTGCCAAATGAAAAAAGTATTAGCAAAATAGATTCTGCGTGTAGCATAAAAAATTATCTTTAATCCTTTAATGTACCCCCCTTTTTTTCAATATGTTCTAATATAACCTAAGTTCTTATAGCTGTGACAACGATTGTTATTAATCTAATGTCAACTATCCGCTACAAATGTATTAAAAAAATATATATATACATATATGTATGAAAAATGAAAAAGAAGAAAGAAAAAGCAAAAATTGAGCACTAGCAATTTGGCGAATCTAATCGCTTGTTTACTCGCCAAATGAAGAATTTGGCGCAATAGCGAGCGACGCCGAGAACCATGTGTATAGTTGAGTCCCGCTATTCGAACTAATTGGGACCGAACACTGTTTGGTTTAGGCGGATTTCATTAATAATAATTGACTTGTTAGAACGTGGGTGAACTGCGGGGGCATGTACTCGGGACGCCAATACAGTTTATTGTTTTTTAACGGAAAAATTTCTTGAAATTCTAGAAAAAACTGAAACATTTTCTGGAAGCTACAGATTTTTTTCCAGTAAGAAACAGTAAACTATACTGGCGTATATCGATTACCAGTACAATTTTCCTAAAATCGTCCGTCTTTATTACAATGTACAGCGTTGATTGGCTCGTTGTGAACGAGCTGTGCGAAAACTTTAATTGAAAATTTCTACGATTTTAATTTAAAAATTCTGTATTGCAGTTAAGTCTAGCTGTCTGTAAAGAAGGTGTGAAAATCATAGTCAAAGTTTGGTCATATAGGCATTGCTTGCTTTATAATTTGCACTCATGTCTTGAGTCAGAGATGACTGATATTTATAAAGAGTGAAATTTTTAGCAATAAATAAAGAGCCAATGCAGCTCAAATCAATGAGTTATGTTGCCAATTTCTGAAGGAAAAAATGAGATTTTTGGATTACAGATAATTTTGGATAACCGAGTTTTTTGGCCACATTTTCGCCGAAAGCGAATATTCGGTGAAACCCAGATTTTAGTCCGAAAACAAAAACGAAACAGATTTTTTTTATCAATCTCCAGTTATAACTAATGCAAAAAACGCTTTTGAATATTTTATAAATTAAATTATATCAGTGAATATCGCAAATTTTTCCTGTTTTTTATTTTTTTTAAAATCGCTATTTTTTTCTTAATGCTGTTCGGAATAAGCGGATTTTTGAAGTAGCAGGATTCGGAATAGCGGGACTTTATTGCATATGTATGTGTGTGTGTGTATACGTCCGTGCTGATTTTCATCATGCACACTTACATCACGTTTAAGGGGACAAGGGACCTTGAAATCCTTAAAAATATATTTTTTTTATTTTTTGTAAATTTTACCTAAATATTATTCAAGGGTACATTATATGCATTATAACATGCATTTATCACAAAAAAAATGCAAAAAAAAATATTTTTTGACAAAAAAATGGCATTTTACGCAGCGTCTTCGAAATCTTAGAAATGCCCCCTGCGCATTCCATATCAATGAAAATCCCCAATATTTTTTATGAAAGTTTGTTTTATATATATAAACAAAATTGTGCATCGAATTTTGAACATTTGAATTTAAAGGTAAAAAAAGAAAAAAAATTGAAAAATTGAAATTTTTTCGAAATGTTTTTCAAAATTTTCAATTTTTTTTTTTAATCTTAAAATTCAAATATGTAAAAATCGATGCTCTATTTTGTTTATATATATAAAACATACTTTCCAAAAAAATATTGGGGATTTTTATAGATATGGAAAGCGCAGGGGGCATTTCGAAGATTTCGAAGATTTCGTAAAATTCCATTTTTTTCTCAAAAATATTTTTTTTTTAAATTTTGTGATAAATGCATGCCATAATGCATATAATGCACCCTTGAATAATATTTAAGATAAAATTTACAAAAAATAAAAAAAAATTGAAAAAATTTGAAAATTTTGAAAAAAATTTCGAAAAAATTTCAAAATTTCAATTTTTTTTTTTTACCTTTAAATTCAAATATTCAAAATTCGATGCACAATTTTGTTTATATATATATAAAACAAACTTTCATAAAAAATATTGGGGATTTTCATTGATATGGAATGAGGAGGGGGCATTTCGAAGATTTTTTTTGTCAAAAATAATTTTTTTTTTTTGCATTTTTTTTGTGATAAATGCATGTTATAATGCATATAATGTATCCTTGAATAATATTTAGGTGAAATTTACAAAAAATAAAAAAAATTATTTTTAAGGATTTCAAGGTCCCTTGTCCCCTTAAAATGGCAACGTTTTGAAATTAACTTGTATTTATTTTTTGCTTGTTTTAAATGTTTGCGGATTTCAAAGTTTTAGTGAATTATTAATATACAGTGTGTTTCAAAATTATGTGTCGGAAATGTAAGGACACGTAGAAAAGGTAAAAAAAATGAATAGCCAACTGCAATTTTTATGATTGTTCATCAGATAGATTATTTATGCGGATATTCAATTTTGAATTTTTCTTCCAAGTAGTTTTAGAATTCGAAATTTAAAAACGTCAAACATTGGTACGTCAAAAGGAGATGTTCTGCAGTGAAAGAAGCACTATTATGCATAGTAGAGGTTAGGCCTTCAACAAGCTAGAAAGCTGTTCGACGTGCATTTGGTGCAAATCCTTTACTTGTATACGAATGAAAGTGCGGAAATGCAGCATTGAGGCAGTAAAGGGTGCTGTATATTCAACGAATGAAAGCCTTTCGCTGTGTTGAATCACCATTCGCTGCATGGATTTTCATCAGTTTATATCCTGACATCCATACGGAGCTTGCGATCATGCATTTGATGTATGAGACTGCACGAGTAAAGGACTTGCACCAAATGCACGTCGAACAGCTTTCTAGCTTGTTGAAGGGCTAACCTCTACTGTGCATAATAGTGATTCTTTCACTGCAGAACATCTCCTTTTGACATACCAATGTTTTGACGTTTTAAAATTTCGAATTCTAAAACTACTTGGAAGAAAAATTCAAAATTGAAAATTCGCATAAGGCGGTGTATAATAATCTATTTGGGGATCAATCATAAAAATTGCAGTTTGCTATTCATATTTTTTCTAATTTTAATTTCATAATTCATATTATAAAATTTTTGAAACCACAAATTCAAGATTTTGTAAGTTAAGTTTTTTAACATTATAACCAAATAAACAAAATTGAATTAAATTTTCACTTTAGAAAATTTTAGCAGAAATATGAAAATCTAACTTAACATTAGAAGCTCTAAATTTTGAATGTTTATAGTACAAAACTTACTCAAATCGCTTGAAATTTGCCGACCCAGTGGCGTGGTCGGTAGCGGCAGCTGCTGCCACACCGTGGGTTCCTGGTTCGAATCCGGGTACGGGCATGGATGTTGTGTTTTCCCTTTGAAGTGTAATAAAATATATGTAATGGATATGTGTAGTAAAAATTGTTCTGTATTGTCTCTGTTTCTGTGTATAATGGATCAATCGAGGCGATACCCATAGCAGCTATAGGCCTCAAAGCAATGTCAGTTCAAATTTCAAAAATTTCGATTTTATTTATAGTTTGAAGTAATTGAAATATATTGTCAAAATTGCGTTTTGCCATTGAAACAACAAAAAAAAAGTTTGTCCCGTTTTGTTTTTTGGATGGTATTTTAAGCAAATTTTGTGTGCTCCATTTAACTGTGGGATCTGTATCCAATCATTTGATAGCAGTAACATTTTTTACCGCTGACTATTGTGATTAGTTGCGAAGTTAGTAGGGGAAATTTTAGTCTTTTTTACTACATTTATGTTTTTTACTTTCACAATTACTTTCCAAACTTGAAAAGGAAACAAAAAATATATTCAAGTATAATCGAAAATTTTTCTTTTGTAAACTCTGCTTTTTATCCGTTGGATTAATTGAAATTTTCGGACAATAAACACTTAGAAATTTATTTTTTTAAGAAATTCAAAAAAAAAAAAAAACCAATATTAAAATTATAATCCAAGTTGCCTTTGTCGAAAATAAAAACTAATAACAAATTTAAATGCTTTTAAAGTGAAAGCAAACAGACTAAATAATGCATTTCGAAGTCCTCTTAAGTTCAAAGCAGTTTATGCATATGCATAATAGAGATTTGCATTTTAAATTCAGCTTTTTTTTTATAATAAAAGCAATAGTCGTTTAAAAAAATACAATGGAAATGTTTTTTAATTAGAATAAAAACAAATCTATTCAAAAAGATTTCTTTGCCTTTTAAAAAAGATTTTATACATTATAGAAAGCGTATTAACGCTTTTATGATTATATTAAGCTATTTTTCTGAAATACTAGTATTGTTTAAGTAGACTTTCTTTTAGTAACTGCAGAAAAATGTGAAATTATAATAATATATATTATACAATATATGAAATAATATTTGGAATTATAATAATAGAATTACATTATACAAAGCTTATTAACGCTTTTGTGATTATATTAAGCTATTTATCTTAAATACTAGCATTGTTTAAGTAGACTTTCTTTTAGTAACTGCAGAAAATTGTGAAATTATAATAATATATATTATATAATATATGAAATAATATATGAATTGATAATAATAGAACTACATTATAGAAAGCGTATTAACGCTTTTGTGATTATATTAAGCTATTTTTCTGAAATACTAGCATTGTTAAAGTAGACTTTCTTTTAGTAACTGCAGAAAAATATGAAATTATCAGTCTTTTTAATTGAAAAAAATAAATTCAATGCATGACATATGCAGACATAGGTTGTATTTCTGAAATTTATGCGGAAAGTTGAAAGTAATAAATTCAAATTTTATTTACTTTCCTTTATGCATGTATTTTTTTTACTTTCATTTGTCAGTGCAAAAAGAAAGTATTGGATTTGTGAAAAATAAGACTTTCGGTTTTTGGTAGATTCGTACATTTTAGAAGGTCTTGAACATGATTTGGCTATGTTTAGAAAAAAGTTTGTATAAGTTTGCGTGTTTTAATGAGACAGAAACTTTATGGGCATTCTTTCTAAATAACTAATGTATGAAATGTAATAAAATTTAGATTCAGTTAGTCCCTGATAGAAATGGAGGCTAATTACTTTTTACTGTAAATCGAGCAACAGGTGGTGCTGCTATGCCGCATTGTTCTTGAATTTTACAATAGCGTTCAGAACTAGTACACATATTTTTATCAGTTTTACGTTGTTAAAATTACGTGCTGATTATGTTTCAGTGTAAATTGTGCGACAGGTGGCCTTGCTATGTTCTATTTTCTCGATTTCTGTAATAGCTCTGTCTCAAAGGCTAATTTAAAATTTTCATCAAACTTCAGGCTCAATTAAGTTCTGATATAAACTGGTCCCGATTTTTTTTTTGTGTGTGTGTGTAAATCGTGGAAGATTCGGCGCTGCTATGCACGATTTTCAATGATTTGTTTAATGGCACTATTTTAAGAACTAATGCACACATATTCATCAAACAGATTCTGTTAGATCTTAACATAAGTTGTTGCTGATTACGCTTTGGTGTAAAACATCAAACAGATGGCGCTGCTATGCAGCCTTTTCCTGGCGTTGCCATTTAATTTTGTCACTGTGATAACGGCTTTGGAGTATTAGCATGGAAAAGTTTTGAAATTGGTATATATTGAGTAAGTTCTCTTGTTTCTCTACATTTCTCCTATGTTATTTTCTTAATCATGACACTAAAAACATTTCAGCAGAGTTCTTATCCAAATTTTTTAAGCAAACATTCAATTTTCCCTTCGGAAGCTAAACAGTAGCTATATAAATAAGATACGTACGAAATGTTTTTGAACAGGATTTTTATATAGTGCACTCACAATTCGTTACAACACGTTATTTAAAAAAACTGTTCGAAAACTTATCCTCTAACTTTCTTAAAGAATGCATTGCAAAAGTATTACATGGGCTCACTGATTATCTATCTATATTATAAAGCCCAAACATATCTGTGCGTAACGCATACGTCATTTTGCGAATGGCAACATTTTAAAATTTGAAAAGAAATTTAGGTTTCGCAATTTTTGTACTATGATTTTTTTTATTTCTAAACATCGCACATTTTCAAATTTTGTGCCAGCGTATAGGAAAAAAAATGCACTGTTAAATGCAATTTGTTTGAAAACTGTACCTTAGTTTATTTTTGAGATATTAATATTTTTGTAGTTTTAATATCATTTTTAAATCGTGGCAACAGAAGTACTCAATTTATATTAAAAGTTAGAGGCAAAAAGCCGGAGATTTTGCTGCAATTTTCACATAAAAAGAGAAAACTTTTGAAATTAATATGTGTGCTATGTCAAAAACTATCGTCTGCTATAAAATCAAGGAATTTTAGTTTTATTTCATTTTTATTACTTACCCATCATACGTAGTATAGGGCAATAGGCAAAGTCTTGCAATCGTTTTGAAAATCGAAAAATTTTTTTTGACGGATTTACACGTTTTAGATAGTGAAGATTCCGAAAAACATATTTTTAGAAAAAAAATTTTGCCGTCCGTCTGTCTGTCTGTCTGTAAACGCTCTATCTCCCAAACAAATTGAGATAGAGACTTGAAATTTTGTATGCAGTTAGTATGTAAGAATGGGACGAACCCTATTTAATATCAGCAACCTCGATTATCCGGAACTATTTTTTTCGGACTCTCGAAAAATTCGTTCTGATGAAAGGTATATAAAAATCTTCGAATTTTTTTGTTCTAAGGAATGAACGTAAAAGGCAATAAAATAACACACATTTTGCATATAGAACGAAGTCGATCGGATTATGAGTTGCCGAGATATTTGTAATCCTGTTTTCCACATTCTTCGATTTTTCATGACCCTGTATTTCATTCAAATTTCAATTCAGAGGTATATTTTAATTGGAAATGAGACGCTTAATTCGACGCAGTTAATTGTTAGTTAATAGTTATTATTTTTGGAGTTATAAGGATGTTTCTTTTACGCAGTTCGGTACTACTTGAGTAGTTTGGCGTTTTATATAATTTGTCGAAATGGGTACATCAGCAGTTCTTTAATATAGCATTACTATGCATATTAACAATATATTTAAATTTTGTTTACGAATTGCAATGCATTGTATAAATAGTTTTCACATGTTTTATTTTCATATACATATCCATGATGGGTAAGTATTACGGTGGCCCCCAACGACTAGTTTCTGAATAAAATGACTTTTAATTTATTACAAACTTACTTTGCACAATCTACAACAGTTTTTCTCTTAAAAAAATGGTAAAAAAAATAATTCGGCTATGAGACGTGCATATGAAAATTTTGAGATGATGAAAATAATGTGGAGTTTAGATTTCACTGGGAAAAAGTCTATGATTGAGTCAAAGTGAAATATATGTAGCTGTTTTTCTTTTTCCTTTTGGAATACCAAGCATACGATTCTTAATTGATAACTGTATTATAATTACTGATATTTATTATATTTTACTGCTAATATTGTGATTAAAGTTTAATTTTAATAATCTCTACAACAGAGTTTTGTAGTATTTTGTTTACTTTAGGTAAATATCATTTGTTTAAGAAATAGATTTATCAATATAAGGAACATTTTTTTTGTTGTAATTAATTTCGCAGATTTATATAATTCAATGAAACGGTTCCTTGTTAAACATTTTCTTTCATCAAAATTCGACAGGTTTCACCTTACATATTTAAAAGGCCAGGCTGTTTTTTTAGTCCTTTGGGATGAGAACATATTCAAATATATCTATTCTTCTTACCGATAGATTTTTTTTTAACTATGTGTCTTTTATTACTTACCCATCATACGTAGTATAGGGTAAGTCTTGCAATCGTTTTGAAAATCGAAAAAAAATTTTTGACGGATTTACACGTTTTAGATAGTGGAGATTCCGAAAAACATATTTTTAGAAAAAAAATTTTGCCGTCCGTCTGTCTGTCTGTCTGTCTGTCTGTAAACGCTGTATCTCCCGAACAAATTGAGATAGAGACTTGAAATTTTGTATGCAGTTAGTATGTAAGAATAGGACGAACCCTATTTAATATCAGCAACTTCGATTATCCGGAACTATTTTTTTCGGACTCTCGAAAAATTCGTTCTGATGAAAGGTATATAAAAATTTTCGAATTTTTTTGTTCTAAGGAATGGACGTAAAAGGAAATAAAATAACACACATTTTGCATATAGGATGAAGTCGATCGGATTATTAGTTGCCGAGATATTTGTAATCCTGTTTTCCACATTCTTCGATTTTCCATGAGCCTGTATTTCATTCAAATTTCAATTCAGAGGTATATTTTAATTGCAAATGAGACGCTTAATGCGACGCAGTTATTTGTTAGTTAATAGAATTATTATTTCTGGAGTTATAAGGATGTTTCTTTTACGCAGTTCGGTACTACTTGAGTAGTTTGGCGTTTTATATAATTTGTCGAAATTGGTACACCAGCAGTTCTTTAATAAAGCATTACTATGTATATTAACAATATTTAAATTTTGTTTATGAATTGCAACGCATTGTATAAATAGTTTTCACATGTTTTATTTTCATATACATATCCATGATGGGTAAGTATTGCGGTGGCCTCCAACGACTAGTTTTCAAAAGTTAACTGCTTTAAGCAGTTTCAAGAAACGAGTGGAGTAAAATTTTAGCTAAAATATTTAGATGCACAAAAGTTTCTATAAAGTCTCTTAACACTAGAACGCCTGAAATATTGCTACCCCCTAAAACGCCGGCAGGTGTCATTTTGACACTGATCGATAATATGCAAAAAAATTCGAAAAAAATGTACAGTTTAATATTCTTTCTACAAATACATGCAGAACAGACAAATAATGTTAAATCTAAAAAAAAGAAAGAAAAAATTTACAAGATTAAATTAAAATGCTTAAAGTACACACAAATATTATTATATTTGTAAAATACTCTTAATTTTTCGAGATATAAAGAAATATATTTCACACACAAATTATATTTTATCTATAATATAAGAACAATTTTGCTAGATGATAAGAGCATACATATGGCACACACAAATAATTATTATGTCTATAACTTAAGAATATTTTTGCAATAAAATACGAAAATATAAAGAAGTGAAATAACTACTTACATTACTAATAATCAATACATTTATAGGTGGCATTTTTTGCATTTGCCGCATGTCATTCTATTACCAGAAGAACATACTTTATTTGTCACATTTCCATGACATTTTTTAAGTTTGCATTTCTTACGCTTAGAAGAATTTTCAGTTCGCAGTTCTTCTTCATCTCTCCTGCTTCTTTTAGTGGATTTTTCAATGTATTCTGCTCGCATTTCTTCAGCTAGTGTTTGTATAAATACACGACTTGATATGTTTTTTTCTCGTTACACGTTTGAAAATAATCCAAGCGTTTATGGTAGCAAAGTCTAAAATATTGTAGAATGTGTGAATTGGCCATCTTCTTGAACCTGCTTTGACTGAGTATTGTCTGGCCATTTGGTCAACAATATCTACGCCACATTTCGTTTCATTATAAAACTGACGGTTTCAGGTGTTTTCTTTGAATTGTTAGCAATTCTGATGCTTGAATTCATAGAACTAAGAATTATCACATTTTTTTGTTGTTTTTAGATTACTAAACTGTAAGTGTTGAGCCCGATTCTTCATTCTTCAATATTTTTGTTGAATGCAACTCTTCTTTTCCTGATTTTACACAATGTGGAATTTCTCGTCAGGCCTTATTTACCGTGCCAACTAAACTCGTCCGCCTTTCCTTTAGTTTCTTTGCCAACTCAAGAGAAGTAAAAAAATTGTCAACTGTGACATTTCTTCCCATATTTTTAAAAGGTTCTATTAATTTTAAAACCACATACTCAGAAAGTCTCTGACTTTGATCTCGTTCTTCATTTTTTCCTAAGTAGGGAAATGCGTTTAAAATATACTTACTTTCTATATCTGCAGCTATCCAAAATTTTTGCCCGTATTTATCAGGTTTTGATGCTATAAACTGATTAAACGGACAGCGAGTCTTACTTGGAAACAATTGTTCATCAATTGTTATGTTCTGGCCTGGTTTGTAACAGCTTATGCAAGTTTCAATAAAACGATTCCATACTTCTGAAATCATTGCGAATTTATCATCTTTAATTCGATTACGACGAGTT
Source organism: Maratus speculifer (assembly GCA_964019185.1). Lineage (NCBI taxonomy): Eukaryota > Metazoa > Arthropoda > Arachnida > Araneae > Salticidae > Maratus > Maratus speculifer. Next base: position 4,611,068 of record OZ025301.1, on the reverse strand, counting down.
GATTTGATATGAAATCGCAAAAATCTTGATATTTCACAAAATTTGTCTCTGGACATGGTTTCTTTACAAAAATTTATACCCCATTCTGTAGACCATAATGAATGAAGTTCGAGGTTACTAGCTCCTGAAACTCCACGCACATACAAAATCGAAATATAAGCTAAAAGTTCCTGTTCTGAAAGAGACGAAGCATCATTTTCTAATACTCGGCGAGCTTCTGTGTTTGTGCATTTATTTATATACTCTAAAATCCTTCTGTCTATAAAAAGCAACCAAGCACTCAAAACACTGTCATAATTCACATTTCTTTTTACATAACTAGTTGGACCACTATTTTCTCTCAAAATATTTTGTATTGCTAATCTACCGGTTGCACTTCCAGAACCACATTCTTTCCAGCGTGAACCATCGCGAGCCATAAATTGAGTCTGATTTCGAGAATAATTAATTTCAATATCCTCATCGCTTTCCGATTCAGATGATATAACAGGAATAAAATTTTCAGTATCAGATTCGTCATACAGTTCGGATAATTCTCCACCTTCTGATTCATTATTTCACAATTCTCTCAGAAGCGCGGTAATTTCATCCACAGTAAGCCCCCTTTTATGAGCCATTTTAAATTTATTCATAAAACGTAAAAAGAACGAAAGAAAATTTCACGAAATTTTACTAGTCATAACTCGGAAGCAACCGCATATGTACTATCTTTGTGAGAAATAAAGCTTCAGTGGGTAGTGTTGTTGCAGCTGAAACAAATCACGTGATGACCAGGTGTTGAAAAAACATTCTGAGATCCCCCTGAACTACGATAGTATGTGGAATTATCGCACAGAAGAACGAAATTAAAATTAGGGGAAATGAAATTATTGCGATGTCCAATTGACACCAGTCCGGCGTTCTAGGTAAATTTGCCCATAAACCAAGTTTGAATAAATCGATTTCCAAAAAAATTTCGATGCGAGTTCTACCCACATATTTAATAAAAGTCGAGAGACATAAAACATTTCCTTTATACAGCTCATATTCAAAATATTAGAATAATTACTTTTTTTTTAGAAATTGAAAATATCGTTTGGTAATTTAATGTCTTTTAATGAAAATATGCAATCGATATTTTTATTAAGAACTTATTGTTGATTAAACTTACTTGTTATCTTAAATTTAATATCATTTTTGAAAAGATTAATTGCAAAAAAATTATTTTGAAAAGTCAAAATATTAGAATATTTATTCAAGTGGTTCAAAATATTAGAATATTTCACATTAATTCTCCTTTAATTATTACCAATTCTTAACTGGTGGCATCATTGATTAAATTCAGACTATTTTATTTAAAATCAGTATTCTTTTTTGCAGTTTGTTTCTTTTTCGTCTTAAAATGGGCCGTGTGAGTGATATTCCTGAATCTACTAAACTTCGTATGGTTGATTTGTATCGGCACGGTAAAAATCAATGTTTTATAGCGAATTATTTACATTGTTCGCAATCGAGCGTTAGTAAAATATTAACACAATATTCAAAAATTGGAAAATTTCAAAATAATCGCCGAAATGGTGGCCGAAAACCAAAAACATCTGCTAGAGATGACAGGAAACTGAAGCGTATAGTTAAGAAAAACCGTTTTAAAAGTGTGCGATTCTTGCACCGAAAATGGAAAGAAGAAGGAGTTGAAGTTTCTACATCGACAACATTAAGACGTCTCCATAAATTTAAATTTGAATCTCGTGTACCGAAAACGAGACCTCTCATGACTGCAAGACAAAAGCGTATAAGATTGAATTGGTGTAAATCAAGACGTTTATGGAGCAATGAAGATTGGAAAAATATATTATTTAGTGATGAAAGTATGTTTTGTGTTTCATATGGTAATCAAGGTATTCGAGTTTGGAGAATGAAGCAAGAAGCATTTGATAAAGAATGCCTTAAACGTTCCGTAAAATTTGCTGCTAGTGTCATGGTTTGGGGTTGTATGAGTGCAGAAGGACCTGGAAAGTTATGCATCGTCTACGAAAAGGTTAACTCTCTGATATATCAAGAAATTTTAGAATATTACATGATTCCATCATCAGAAGATTTATTTGAAGATGATTTCATCTTTCAACAAGATTTAGCGTCCCCGCATACCTCGGTGTCAACTAGGAATTGGTTCCGCCAACGCAACATTAAGGTACTTCCTTGGCCACCAAATTCACCAGATCTTAATCCCATCGAAAACTTATGGTGTATAATGAAGAAAAAACTTCAAGAAAATCCTCCTTCAAAGAAAACTGAGTTAGTGGCACGTATAAAGTCTATTTGGGCTAATATTGATAGAAATGTTTGTAAACACCTTGTATATAGTATGCAAGATCGATTGTACGCTGTTATGAAAGCTAAAGGGGATGCTACAAAATATTAACTACCATTTACTTCATATTCATAAGGTAATATTGTTGCGTAAAATAAATTATTCTAATATTTTGAACCAATCTAAATTTTATTCTAATATTCTGGTGTGTTTAAGGAAGCTGTATACCTAATTTATTGTGCTGTATTTTATATTTTATAAATGTTAAATTCTTATCTAAACATTCCAGATTTAATTTATAAGAAATTTAATTGCATTTACTTAGTATAAAAAATAAATAAATGACAAATAATTTTTTCTTATTACTTTTTCTCAATTATTCTAATATTTTGAATATGAGCTGTAATTTACAGATTTTACATAGAAATTTACACGCTTCGGTGTCGAAATGACACCGTCCGGCGTTCTAGTGTTAAACTTACGAGTTATTACTGTATTGTTTTACTACGCAAAACAGTGTCATTATGAAAAATTTATATTTGTAATATTGATTTATAATATATTTATATCAATGTATATTTTAATATGTATGTTGTTTATTTTTATCATATGTATATTGTACGTTATTAATGTATGTTATTTCCCCATATGTAATTGTTTTGTTTCTACAAACAGTCTAAATTCAGATAAACTTTTTATCGACAACTTCTTAAATCACTATAAAAAAGAAGAAAAATCTGTATTGTTAGAATTACTGAATATATTACTTCATTAAACCATATTTATCCACTATAGCAAAGGTTTCAATTAATACATGGTTTTATACTTGTTTGAATTTTTCGTATAATTGCATTTAATGTGATGTACAAAATTAATATCGAGTCTTCTTTATTGTACATGTAATAAAACTGGCAAAATGTGTAACATGTTTAGTAAAAAAATTTTCCTATCAAATATTTCTAGCACTATACCTGATATAATGATTCATGATACTAGAAAAAATGCGTAAATTCTCATATTTAAACTGCCAATATTCTATCTATTACCTTGTCGGATACAGTTTACTTCCTCGTACGGAACTATTTTTGACCAAATCGACGTAAAATTTCATGTTTTATAGAAGTTCAGCGATGTCGGTCGTAGAAGTTTGCACGGAATGAAGACGAAAATTCAAACAGGTAGGCAAAAAAAATTAAACGGGCCGGGCCGATAGAAGAAAAAAAAGCCGTATTGATCTTAGTTGCTCTCAAGATGTCTAGTGCAGACACTATATTTTGCAAAAGTATTAATAGCGATAATGAACTTCTGTTAACGTAATCTTTAGAAATATACGTAAAGTGACGCAATACACGTGATACGAGACATAGAATTTCGGCATCTTTACAACCAACCAACCAATCAAGTGAGTCGAGAGTCGACTCTTCAAGTCGACTCATCGATCAAGGAAATCGACTCAGAGTTGACTCCTCGAAAGGAGTTGAAATCAAAGCGCGTATATAGCCACTGCCCCCTCTACAATGCCCCTTTAACACCTAATCCGCCCGTATGCGGCTCTGTGGGTTAAGACCTGTTTGAGGCGCTCTCGGGCGGATGTCGAAAAATAAGGGGTGAGAGGTATATAAAGAGATTCCTTCTTCCCTGAGCTGTGTGGGGTTTTTAGCTATTGTGGCCGGTCGCTTTGTCCGATGACAGTGATGGAATGCTTAATAATTGCTTGCATGTTTGTCATTACTTCTTTTATCACCTAAAGTGGTTCTACTCAAATAACACGAGCCGGCTTTTTTGCTTTTATACTCATCTTAGTTTTGATATGGTTGTTTGTATGGATTTTGAAATTTTTACTTACATTTTATTTTAGAATGCGTAAAAGAAAAATACTTATACCCAATTAGAAATCGATGAAGTCTTATTTGGATCTGATGATAATGACAGTTTTATGGAAAGTAAAGATGTTGGGTGGCCCATAGAAGCAAATTTAAATTGTTCTTTTATTAATAATCATGCTTCCGATGAAGAAATTATAAATGATATAATGGAAGAGAACAATGATTATTTTGCAAAAGCGGATGGTGATAATTTGGTATTAAATGAAGCCGTCGCTAATGAAGATATAAACATAAAAACCAAACTGCGATATAATTAATGAGGAAAACATTTTATTTAGTTCGCAGGAAATTTTGAAGAGAAACTATTAAATTATTGCTCTAAAATGTTAAAAACATGTTGCATCTACATATAATTCTTAGTAAATAAATTATTAAAGTAGTATATATAGTAATAAGTAAATTATTATAACAGTATATATAGTAATAAGTAAATTATTATAACAGTATATATAGTAATAAGTAAATTATTATAATAGTATATATAGTAATAAGTAAATTATTATAATGAAATATATTTAACCCTTTTACATAAAAATAATGTAGTTTCAAGCAAGGAAGTCATTCTACAAGATATTAACTTGAAACGATCAATGATTAATGTGAATATTTTAGAACTTTTTCCTTCAAACATTTTAAAACTGTTTTTAATTCGAATTTCAACAAGTTTCTGCTTGTATAATATTTTGTTATTAAAATTTCATGTTATAACCTTTTTATAAATAATTTAATAAAATCAACTTTTAAACACACAGAAATAATTAGATAAATTCTGAAAAGAAGTTTAATAATTTTGAATGAATAAATAAATAATATTTTATTTTGAATACATAAAATAAATAAAAATAAAAAATTTTAATTTTAACATTGCGTGAAAAATCTTCCTTCCCCCCTCACACACACATCTTCATCTATGAGTAAAAACTTGGAAACATCACAATAATATTTTAAATTACAATTTACATTTACAAATTAAAAAAAATGACATTTTAATAGCAAGATTGCTGAAACTAAAATACAGATGATAAACCAAGGTGAATAATTAAACACATACATTAGTCACAAGTGATAAACACAGGAGATGACAAGCAGAAATTTCTTTTCTTTTTTTCCTCTCAGCACATAAAAATGTTTAGATCAATATTTGGTGATTGAATGTGCGACCACCTCTGCCCATTACTGCACACTCAGTACTCTATCCTGTACTTTCTCTCTCGGAGCTATAATCCTCCCCCCCCCCCCCCCCCCAAACAAAAAAAAAAATTCGAAATTCTTCTTTGATTACCAGTCTTTTTACTTTCATGGGAATTAAAATCGTTTTCTAAAAAAAAAAAAAAAAAAAAAAAAAAAAAAAAAAAATTTAAAAAGATGAAGTTTTACACATTTAAGGACCCATTTTTAAACATAAAAGCGCGACAACTGAAGACATCATTATTAAGCAATTTGCAATAAAACAGTTTTTTTTTCAATTGCTGATATAAAATTACATTGAGTCTGTAACATATTGTTGTTTCATGTCGATAGCTTTTTTTTTCTTTCCAGCGAAATAGCGTCAGTAAATGCAATTCCAAGCGCCCACTTTAGCAGTATTTAAAAAAATAAAAATAATGTCATTGCAAATAATTTTAAAAAACTGTCCGATTACATACATTTTTAATAAGAGCACCTGCAATTTCATCCGTATAGAACAAAAGTGGGTTTGGAAAAATGCCAGAAATAGCCAGCTTTGTTTGTGTTTATGACGACCAATTTCTACACTTGAGATATAGGCCCAAAGGGAGGGATGCCCTCAGTCGGGATCTTTCTAAGGGAACCTAGCCCGTATTTACGCAAGCAAATCCACGTTTCAAAGAAAACCACGAAAAACTCTGAACGGTATGGCCGACGGCCACGATTGGGCTCGAACCCAGCACCTGCCGTCAACTAGTTTCAGTTTGGTTTGGTTTGGTTTATTTTTGTCGTCCTATTATCTACGCTAGGGATATAGGACCAGGGGGGAGTGCCCTTCTTGGGAGTCTTTCTAAGGGAACCTAACCCGTATTTACGCAAGGTTCGAAGAAAACCACGAAAACTCCGAACGGTTAGGCCGACAGCCGCGATTGGGTCCGAACCCAGCACCTGCTGTCTACCAGTTGAGAGATCCGTACCTCTCGGCCACTGGTGGGGCCAACTAGTTTCGGAGGCAGAGCCTCTGGGCCACTGGTGGGGCAGTAACCAGATTTCATTTGATAACACGCCTAACAATCTCTGTGGTTGCACCCCACCATATACCGACATCTTCAAAATAAATAAATAAATAAAATGTTTCAAAAATTATTTCAAATCGATTTTAATTAATAAAAAAAATATATATTATGTTTTACATTTTTATCCTTATTTACTGCCCACGAGTGCAAAATATGCATTTAAAAATATTTTTACAGATGTTCGTGGGAAGAAATAAATTAAGTCCTTTAAAACAGGTGTAATCTGATCACATATTTAGTGTTATCCCTGAGCTCCAAAGACAATTGCGGCAACAAGTTCTTTTTTATATGCCTTCTCTACAAAAGTGTTATTTCTGATTACGTAACCTCTTTTCTGGGTGCAGCATGCTGCACTACTTTTGTAAAATAAATCATGCATTAAAGGAAAGTCATTGCTACATATTGCTTAAAACTTTCTTTATCTATAAAATTAGAACAATTTTGAAATTTGGAACCAAAAAATACAATTTAGGCAACACGCAGTTGAAATATTTTTTTTTTTTTTTTTTTAAGTTATTTGCAATTGAATAGACATTATTATTATTATTTACTCTCAGATTTAATTTTTTTAATTATATATTGAAGAATTTAACGTAAAAGATTGCTGATATCATTTTGATAAACTAGGGTCATTTTTTTTTTTTTTTCATTTTCTTTTCTGATATCATTGCAGTCACCTCCGTCCCTTCTCCTGAAAAAAAAAAAAAAAAAAAAAAAAAAAGAAAGAAAGAAAGAAAGAAAGAAAATTGACTGTATCCTAAAAATTACTTTGAATTACAGCTTAAATTTATAGCTTCGATTCAGATTTTATTTTTAAATTGTTATTTCTTTGTCGTATTAATTTACTAGATTTAATTTTAACAAAAGAAACAGCTCACTTTTTAAAAGAAACTCAGCTATTATCCAAGTCAGCACCGATTCACCAATCAACAATCAAGTTTTTCAGAATTTATTATTCGTCAAAATCAGTTTGTCGATAAGAAATAATTTAATGAACTTTTTATTTTATTTTTTAAATGAACAAGCTTTTGAAGTGAAACTTTTATTTTATTACTTATCTTTATTAATTTTAAAATGAAAGCATTTTTCCAAATTTCTAAAAAGTTATCGATTTGATTATAATCAAGAATTTTGTAATACAGATTTTCCTTGACATAAGTTTATTAGAAAATATTTTAAGCTAGTATCACATGCGAAAAAATAGAATTTTTTAAAATCCTATTTAGAAACTGTAAATCGACTCTATTCTTTTCCTTTTTTCCACTGGAAGCAGATGATCGTTTGAAAAATTTTGTAAAAAAAATTCGCGTTTTCTATCAAATTTCTTTAAGCGACAGCCCGGTAAATCTCATCATCAGAAAACAATCGCTTATAACTCAAGATCCAATTTATTTATCAAAACTTTAAAGACACCTATTCGAATAATAAAAAAAATTCAATTGTCATTCCTCAATATTTCATGACATTTATAAATTAGTCAGTAAATGTGTCAGAAAGTATCCAGTTCTTAAATTGACACTTTTCTCCCCATGTCCCCTGGAATATTAATAATCAACAAATTTAGAGCCTAAATTTATTACAAAATAAGGAAAACCGGAAAAACATTTAAGTTTTTGCTGTCTGTTCTCTAAATACAGTTGTCTGAGCTCTTAAAAAATTTTATTCATATTTTTTGTAACTCTTTTAATCATCCTTGAAATACAAGGTGTTTTAATCATCCTTGTAAATTTAAATCCAATTAGAAATTTTCACTTTTTCAATAATTTTTTATATGTTTGTCCTAATATGAATCCCTTTAAAACATCTATACTTAAGTTTTAATTAAGAGGTTAATTTATACACTCCCTCTTTCTCACATTTCAAAAGCTACTCTTGGAAAAAAATTTCGTAAAATTTCAGAAACCGTAGCCATTATACTTAGTCTATTTATGTAATGGTTTGAAAGAATCTATAGGTAAAATTCTTCCAAACCCCTTGCCCCCTTCCACAATCAAACCCCTAATGAATATCTTTTTCCAGACAACAAACAATTTTTAATACACAGCATCTATTCGTTATGACTCGTTATGATCATTCTAAAAATGATGTTTATTATTATTATTAATTTAAATGTAGAATTTGTCTTTAAATTTTTAGTCTTTGAAAATATCATTTTCCAAATAGTCATTGTAATTTGTTAAATTACATTTTTTTTTAAAAAATTTTCGAATGATAAATTAAAATAATTCTTTGATACTGGGATTAAAAGTCATAGTTTATGATATTATTTTCTTTCTTAAATCTTTGAGATTCTCATGGCACACCTCAATGAAAAATCGTACTATTACTATTTATACATATTTTTCAGGAAATTTATCGAAAATAGGAAAGTGCTAAACTTCACCAGTTATGCTTGTAAATTCTAATATTCATCACGTGTAAATGAGGTTTTTTTTCCTACTAGATTTAAAATATAGTGAAATACATTAAAAAAACTTTCAGGATCGATATGCGATTGTATAACATGTGCATTGCACAAGTCACTCCATTACCTGTCACAAAGGGAATGTCATTTCAAGAGTCAAGTATTTTTTTCTTTTCAAGTCATTCAAAAAAGCCTAAGTTTGGTTATGATTATAGAGCAGACCACCCCAACTTAATAAGACCTAAACAATCCCAAGAACGGGATGAAATATAACACCAACTGAACTGTAAAGTAAATGGCTGGTTTGAGTGGCATGATGAATTACTTTCATACAGTTCAGTCCTTTGTAAACAGTTTGAAAAAAAAGGCTCGCGCCCGCCAAGTGCATTATCCTACTTTTTTGTCATTATTTCAGGAGGAAAAATCAGAAACAGAGATATGACAAAGCTGTAAAAGGTGTCAAGTTAGGTACGAACTTCGACAGCATTGTAAAAATGATGCAGGGCCTGATTACGCTTTATGTAAAGCGATAGACAGGTTTTGTAAACATATACAAAAAAAACATACATATATGTATATATTACGTGCTTAAAATTAGGTATTTTAATAACAATTGACATGTCAAACCCAATACTTTTAAGCACACACACACACACAATATATATATATATATATATATATATATATATATATATATATATATATATATATATATATGACAGACTAAATCATGAGAACAAAATCTTTAAAACCTATTTGCATATCTAATAGTTAATAAATTCACAGAAAGAGCTAGCGCTAGGGGTATGCATGGGGCGGAAATTTCCATGCCCGGACTGTGCAAAAATGAAGTAGATCATACCCGATTCAATTAAAAAATAATAATAATAATAATAATTTTAATACTGCATACATATTTATCAGATAATTTTACAGTATATTTTTTTATTACGATGATTTTACAGGACTAAAAAATCAATGTTGTTTATAATAAAAAGTAAAGGCTGGATTAAAACATGATAGCTTTTGTAGCTGTATAATAAAAAGTAGGTTTGTGAAAATATTTCTCTGTCATTTATTAAAGCTTTTCTGAAATCTAAAGGAGCTTCTTTCTGGCACATTTCTGAATTTATGTATTTGCAGAACACATTAGACTGACAGGTATTCGTATTCCGGAGCTATATATTCGAATGGTGTTATCCAATTTTTAATAAAGATAGTATATCTTTGAAAAAATGTTGTCGAAGCATTCTGAATGAAATTTCCGGAAGCAATAGCACGGGGAAGGAATTTGCATTCACGTGACAAGAATATTTTACATTTTTATAAGTAATTTATTTATTAAAAATGGAAAATTCTGTTCAATTCAGAATTTCTTCAATGGTCAGGCCTGTGAATTTTATGCTTTTATAGTTAAATATGAGTCAGAAAATGTGTTAGAAAGTTTCACGTCGAGCAGTGAATTTGAGAACCATTTAAAGGTATATATTTCTAAAAATTCCGTTAACAGAAGTTCATTATAGATATTAATATTTTTTGAAGAAAAATTGCCTGCCCAGATCTCCCTGAGAAAAATAAATCCAATTTCGGCCGGCTCGATTATGTAGAAAAAAAATGCAAGCCTGATATCGGCTCGGCACGGGTCTGCTAAAAAGAAAAAAAAAAATGCGGTCTCAGACATCATTTAACTGTTCGATATCAATATCTACACTGGATATATTCCCCATTTCTTCAAAGATGTTGTCAAACATCTTTATGCACATTTTTACTTATTCTAGCGAAAGCCATATTATTTGAAAATGACTCGTATTTTATCGGCTCCGCTTAAATTTTTATATCGGGTTATTTGGTCCGCTTAATGTTTTTTATTGGCCCGATTTGACAGGCCCATCCCGTTTGAAAGTATGAACCAATTTTGCCAGATAGGGGCCATGGGACAAGTCCGGGCTCATGAGACCACTAGAAAAGGCTTAATTTGATTTTTTAATCATCTAATAAAATTACTATGACGTTTTATTTTAAGTTTCCTAATTTAAATATATTCTATCAGTACATGGCTGTACCTTTATTAAGTGTATTTTTTTTTTTAAATAAACATTTTAAATATACTTTAGGAGAAATAAAGTACATAAACAAATGTGTTGTTTGATCTGTTCCCTCATAAGAAATTTGCACTTACATACTATGATTTTAATAGTTTTTTCAATGCACTATAATTTTTTCAAACACCAAAAGTAGCCTCTAAGCTGTATTAGCTATTAATGAAAGAAGTTTTTGCGGCTACATCTTTTGAGTAATTAAATTAACTTATATTATATACACATGAAATTGAGAGATTAAATCCTCAAGAATCTGATAAAGTTAAATCAAACACTCCTACGTTACAATGACCTTAGAAACCGCATAAGATGTTAAAACTTCCTTGGTCTGTTTTTCTGTGTAGAAAACTGTGCCAACGTAATAAAAATCCTAAGAATTGAAAGAAACAACTGTATATATATTATACAACTGTTTCAAGACTTAATATATTAATAAAATTATAAAAATAACGTATGTATCATATGTATCATACAACTGTTTCAAGACTTAATATATTAATAAAATTATAAAAATAAAAATAACATTGTTTCATATTTTAGCATCAGTTTATTCTAGAATTAACACTCTAAACAAATAATTATAGTACTATCACTGAGGTGGAATCAGACATAAATGAGAAGTCATTATCCGTATCTTCCGATACTTACCTGGAGAAAAGTATGGGGGGAGAGAGAAATCCATCAAATTGACATTTCAGTCACGCCTCTTTCTCTTACAAGCTAGAAAACAGAAACGGGCGAGTTCATCTTTCTAAAATGATGCTTTGAAAGGCTAGGATTTAAAGGTAGAAATTGTTTCGCCTCCCTTAGGTGTTAAAGAGTTAATAACCAGACATTGCGTATTCGCAATCCCGTACACTTTACATTTACTGCATTACGTATTATAATTTAGAAGGATATTAATTATTAGATAACTCCAGAAAACACAGCAAAAGTGAAGATAAATTAGTAAATATCTTTAAATGTAAGCAGCAGCATATTAGTAGAGGCATCACATTTAATTAAGTACGGTTCCGGTGTGTCGCATAATACGCCTTTTAAGACAATGAGTCGCTAAAATTAATTTCCGTCGTTGAGAGTTGTTAAACTAGGCACGTAAAAATCGTGTTTTCTATTGGGTTATGACACGCAATATTATATGGCAATTATGGCAAATTAATCTGGCAACATTTTTTACTTTTTTTAACCTAACTGAAGGTTGGAGTGTGCAGACAATGATAACGCAAAATGTTTAGGAAAAGATAAAAACCTATTTTTAGACAAATACGTTGAAGTTAATTACTAGTAAAAAATGCATTATGTTGGTTCGTGTTTTGCAATCTTCTACACATAAATCATCTGTAAAACGTATGCTATTATTTTTGTAGGTATCCCATATTTCAAAACAACTTTTTAATGGTGCCAGCTTTAAATGTTCCTCAATCTGGTATGTTAATTAAAATGTGGTTTTCTCTTTCTTTATTCTCTGAAAATACAAATTTCAAGGGGGCGTATTTTATATTCTATATTGTCCTGTTTCCGTTACTGTAAATTCATGAATAAATTTAAGATATAATAAGAATTAAATTATTACTTTTTTGCATTACATTATGTTTCCTTTTTATTGAACCCAGCAAACAGTTGTACGATTACTCTTTGTTATAACTGTTCTTATAATTATTCTTATTTTTTAACGGAATTTATTTTACAGCAAATTGCATTTGAAAGTAGATCGTTTCTACTATATGGCGATGTAAAAATAGACAAGCGCGATGCTTAGAAGTTTTAAAAAAATAAAATACCGAAATTTTAAAAAGACAAATGGAATCGTCCTCCATTGTAATTTTTAAAAATGATGTCAGCTTTACTGGCAGTCACATTTGTTCTTTATAGTACAGATAATAGATAACCAACAAATTAGTCATTCTTTTTTGCCGATGGTTTCTACGATCCTTTTCCATTCCCATTCCAAACATTTACCATTTTTCAGCACAGTTTTATGATACCATTTTTAAGCGATTTTTTATTTACGAAATACATTCTTCACCGCGATTAGTTTGAAAATAAGGATAATTTGCATCAAAGAGGTAGGGAGCCGTTAAAGGAGTTACCTGAAAAATAACTCGAATCGCAGAATAACCCTTAAGTGCATGGTGTAAATCATGAGTTTAATTTTTTTATTTTTGGCCCCTGAGCGTTTTCATAGTTATTTTAGTGAACATTTATGTGTTACTTAAATGAACCGAATCCGTGAAGACTGGCACGACGTTCTACGTTTATAGAACTACCTTATGCCGAGACACCAGCAAAAGAAAAAAAACGAAATAGGAAAAATTTATAATCGAAAATCGAATTAAAGATAGCGAAAAGACTTGAGCCATTGAAGCCATTGCACAGCAATAAGGTTTAAAGTTTAACCGTTTGAGCTCTGATGGTTAATTTTCTTCCACTAATTCCGAAATGTCACAATGGCATTGGAATATTCGACAAAATTAATTTCAAAAATGTTTAATGTATTTTTTTTTGTTTATATTCCAAATCGGATTTTTCTGTACAAAATATTGGTGCCAATGTGACATTTGGAATTTTAAAGAAATTTACCCACCAGAGTTTAACGTTCCATCACCGAGGAGTTCCGGGGCTCTGTCTTTGATCCCTAAGCCGAGACATCTGATCGGCCATCTGAAGAGGGAGAAAAAATTAAATTGAAGCAGGAGAAATTTAAAAGCGAAGTAAAGCGTGTGATAGCATACTATCAAGATCCTGAAATCTGTTTCCGGGAAAGTTATAACCTCTTTTGTTAAACTGCTTGCAATGGGCTCGATTGACTTCTCTCTATTTAATCCTTTAATTCCCATGATAGAAATTGTGTAGTTCCAGAAATTATGTAGTTCAGAAAATCTGACTTTACACCAGAAATTTTCATTGGCTAGTTTCGGTTTCTTTAAATCCGGAATGTCTGTAATGAATTAAAGCCAATATTGCTATTTTAATTTTCTGTTCGGAATCAGGATATACGAATTAAAATATCTCAAAAGATCTCGGGCGGTTTGGGATCCAGAGGGTTAAAAGGTGGTCATTATCACCGTGTGCCACATCTGGCACATACCTAATAAAAAGTATATGGCCCAGTTTAACTGATGGCATTGAGATCACAGGCTATGCATACTAATTGTACATAACAGCCTTATATTATCAAAGGCTAATTCCGTTCGAAAAACAAAATTAAAGGAGGGGGAACAGCTCCCTCCATTTCCCCGTTTTATACCTAATCATTGAACCCCTTAAACTAATCAGGGAAATGCTTTATCATATAAAAAACTCATTTATATAAATTAAGGGAAGGGGTATTAGCCCCTGTTCCCCCTCTTATACATATCGAATGAACTCAAAAAACTAATCAGGGAAGTGCCTTATCAGAATATACCTATATCCAAAATTTTAAGTGAATGGGATATTTTTATCATGAGTTATCGCGTTGCATAAGCTCTCAGGCTTTCATAGCCTGTGAGCTAAAAACACTATAATTCTCAAGAATTTGACCAATAGAATCACTTTAACGAATCAAGAGCAGTCCAAAAAATGGAAAAACATTTATTTTGTTCATACCAGATCACTGCATTTTACAATAAGATAAGAATTTATTTTTCGAAAAATAAATAAATAAATAAAAATAAAAACAAGCTATTAATGGAAAATTAACTTTTATTATTTTTACTGAATGCTTAAAAATATTAATATAAAGAAAATTGCAAAGTTTTAAGCAGATAAAATGAATTAATTTAACACATTCGCTGCCGATCACGCGCCAGCGCGTGATGTGGCGCCAACTTTAAGGGGCTACTCACGAGCCAGCGCGTGATGTGGGGTGATGGCTCAACAACCAGTAACGCGCTGGCGCAGGAATATCTTTCACTGATTCTTTGTTATAAAAAGTAAATCGGCCTCTGGGAAAAACCCACTTCTACAGTGCGGCATTAACTATCATCACATCTTCACGTAAGCGGCAGCGAACGTGTTAAGCCAACTTAATTGCAAAATAGAGCAATGCAATATTTAAAAGCCATAATTGTGTATGTGGGGTACACTCCACAAAATATCAAAGTTTAGTTGAATTTAATTTAGGAAATTTAATTTCTTTTACTACTTTTCTTATTATTATGCTGATATATAGATTTCTAATAACTTTTTTCATTAAAAAAAAGAAAAAATCATGAACTGAAAGGTTAAAGCTATAAACTTATATAAACAATTATAACAGTTATTACAGTGTTGAATAATTGTTACTGGCAGTAAAAATTGAAGTAAGTGTATCCTTTAAAAGGATAATTTTTTTAAGCCAGATTTGTTATGTAACATAAGAATATGTCCAGAAGATTCATCAATAAATATTTTCACTTTTTTTTTCGGATGGATCATTAACAAAAACATAGACTCAGTTATAACGTTTTCAGAATACAATAAAGAGATACAATAAAAAGAAAATTATTAAAGAGATAATTAGCACAAGTAATGGTGAGATTTTTTTTAGGTTCATTAAAAGTCCCAAGCAATTAAGCGAGACTATTAACATAATCTGCAAAGAAATGTTTTTGCTCGTTATATTGGAATTTAGATAAAGTTTCCATCCGGTAATTACTTCACTAATTATTTAAATAAAATGATGCTAAAATGTCGCTTAAGAAAATCCAATGACGATTTAACTTACGCATGAAAATTAATGTTTATTTATTTTTTAACCTGTAACGAAATAGTGTAACAAAATTTCATCATTTAATAAGGTAAAAAAGAATACCTAAGAAAACAGTTTTGGAAATGTATGAAGCATTTAAAAATTCATTGACGGCAATTGGCATCCAGAGATGAAAAATTATCGCAATATTTTGTACAGCTGTGTACAAGATCTATAGGTCTACTACACAATATGTATAACACAAATAATGTATGAAGTAAAGTTACGCAAATTTCAATATTTCCCAGCTTTGTTTAAGTGCTAAACAACAATTTAAACTTGTTTAATTAACCGATTTAAATTAAAGAAATCCAATATAAACTTTTTCGCATCCCATCCTCTAGTAAATTAAATGCAAGACTTCACAATACCCTCTATCCGATAATAATGGAAGATTCTGCAGTTCTATACATAATTGTTTGTTTATATTGTTACATTTGTTATTATAACAGATACATTTACATACATTTTACATTTGTTATTATAACAGATTGTAAAAGAAATGCAAATTTCGTCTGTAGGACAAAGCTTAAATTGAAATAGCGTTTAGCAGAGCATATTGCAGATTTTAAGCTGAACTAGTACTGAATAGCTATTTCTAAACTGAACCAGAAGCTAGGAGTTTTGTTTGATTCTAAAGAAGCTAAAATAATAATAAGAAGAAATTATTAATTTACGAAAAATTAGTAATCATGGCGTCACTAAAAGTGCTACGTCGTGCAATTTATACTTGTAACGATATGTTTTCGTATATTACTACAAAAAATTGGCATAGTACACTAAAAATAAACTAAACACCAACAGTCGAATTTTGAAAGTGTCCGACAGCATAGTGTCACTTCCCTTTTGCACTTTGAAACTTGCATTACCTCATGTGCTATAAAGAGGATTTCATCTCTGACTTTTGTCGTTTTTAACCTTGATGAACAGCATGATATTCTTGAAAGTACCAAGTTTTAGATCTACCTTATTGTGAATGAAAAGCGCTTTTAAGTAATTTAATTAGTATTTTGCGTTTACATATTTTAAAACTTTCTTTTTTACTTTTTTTCTTTTGCCGGCTGCTTGTCCTTGTTCCTCTGATGTGCTATTAACATTATTGGCGGTTTTATTTAGCACAATGTCAGGGATATTGATGTCCATTAATCTATTGCTTTCTATCTCTAGCTTTTTAATTCGTAAAAAACCATATTTTCCTGACTTTGATGCCTCTTTAAAGACTGCCAGATTTTTTCTATTTTTATAAAAAAAAAATATGTATATAGAAATCGATATGTCGGCCTAATAATAGGGAAAGTAATAAAAAAATTAATTTCAACATTTCAGATAAAATTGGATATTTTATGTCGTGTACCCTATATACAAAATTGGAGTTTTTAAATATTGTATTGATACATTTTGCAAAGGGGCTTAAATTTATAAATTTCATCTGCTTAACACTCTGCCACTTTCTTTAATAATTGTAATTAATGTTATTAATTAATTGTTTTATTAATATTGTTAAAAAATCAGTAAAAATAATAAAAGTAAATTTTGCTTTAATAGATTGATAGATTTTTTTTTCTTTCGATGAGCAAAATCTAATTTTTTGTCAAATGCAAGCATCTGACAGGGACAAAGTAAGTGTTATTCCATTTTTTGAAATACAGTTACAGTATTCCAATTGGCCTAATTCATAGTACATAAAGAAAATTATAGTGTTTTAGATACGTGCCAGATGTGGCACATAGGGGTTAATAAGCACTTTATAAAGTATAACATCTTCTTTTTAAAAGGTAAAGCAATATCAATGAATGATACTTCTTTTTATTCCAGTTAAAAACATTTCCATTGTAAAAATATAATAAAATAGTTTTTTAAACTTCCATCTCTTTTATTAAAAAAACATTACTGAATTTAAAATGAAATCTCTTTCAAGTATAAATTGCTTTAAATACTAAATGCGTTGAAATGCATTGTTCAGATTGTTTACTTTCACTTTAAGAGCATTTTAATTTGTTATTTGTATTTAATTTGGAAAAAGACAACTTGTGTTATGTTTTAAAGTACAATTATTTTTTCTTTTTCTTTTTTAAGTACAGAATTTTAAGTGTTGACTGTCGTTCAAAAGTTTAAATTAATCCGACGGTTAAAATGCAGAGTTTACAAAAGAAAACATTTCTATTACATTTGAATATACTTTTGTTTCGCTTTCAAATTTGATTAAAATACTGTGACAGTAAAAAACATAAATGTAGTAAAAAAAAAGTCTAACATTTTCTCTATTAACTCTGCAACTAATCACAATAGAAGAATGTTGTCGCTATCAAATGGCTGGATACAGAGCCCACACTTAAATGGTGTACACAAAATTTCCTTGAAAGGTCATCCAAAAATCAAAACGGGACAAAAGTTTGTTTTTTTCTTTTTCAATGGCAACACACAAGTTTGACAATATATTGCCCAACTAACTAAAATTTCGTTATGTCCCGAAAATAAAACCACGGAAAATATTCTGAAATGTACGGATTTTTTCCGTTTAAAGACAGCGAATTGTGCTGGTGCCCTGATTGCTAGTACCATCTTCGTAAAATCGTCTGTTTTTATATAGTGCATATACGAATATATAAATATGTAAATATATATATCTGCATGAGTGCATTACTTAAACAAGAGACGAAAACCCACTTTTAATGCGACACAAATATAACTGCCAAATTTTGAATAAAAGTACAAAAGACTGAATAACCGGAGTGTCTGTGATCTTTAAATTAAATTAGACTCGTTTCGATGCGAAATATCTAGAAAGAGAAACAACCCAATTTCTATGAACTTAAAATTGCAAGATACGAAATCTAATATTGAGGATTTCAAAAAGCGAGAAATACAGCACGAATAGAAAAGATTTATCATTTTAATCTTGTCTTCTTGCATTGTATCTTTTTGAAATTGATATTGCATTGATATTCGAGTTAACGTAAAAATTCGAAAATTTTAACATTATATGCAGAATAACATGAATCTTTATCAAATGGAATTGTATGTTATGTTTATTTTTGTTTTATGTTTTAAATATTATTTATATTATAACTGCGCAATTTGCATTTTATTTTATTCAAATTTGTATTGCACTACTATTCGAGTTAATGTAAATTTTTTTATTTTCAGCAGATTATATGCAGACTATCACAAATATATATTAGATTCAATTTTATACCTAAATGAGCATTACATTTCTTTCGATTCGGGTTTGGCTTGGTTACAGATTGTAGTGTTTCGAATTGTTTACAAATTTTTGCCGGTATTAGGTCGGGATTCAGACTCAGATATACGAACTATAATTCTCGTGTCTAAGGCTTTGGGTTGAATTTATTTCTGACTTTTAGGGCTCAGGTGTGCCACAAGACAAATTTTGAATTCACACTAGCACGTAAATAAAATGTGGTACATAAAAAATAGCTTCCTTAACTTTGTAGAAGTTTTTCTTTTGCTTCTATCTTTATCTAGTTGTTTATTCTTCTTTTAAAACATACTTTATGTATAGAACTGCATTGAAATAAATGTTATTTCAATTAGCATTTTTATCAATACAAAATCTGAAAAACTTTCAAACCTTTTAAAAAATAAATTCTTGCAATTTAATTTTCTCTAAACCTTTTGTATCATATTTACATAAAAAGAAAGATTCTTTATAAAATCCGATCTCTACGCCAAGTTTAAATTAAGTTATTTCGGTCACGTTTCAGAAACTTATATCTACACAATCTTACTTTTATGTTATTGAAATTTATGCTTTTAAAAAGAAATATAAAACTTTCGAGTCAGTGCATGCTAATTTAGGGAAGAATATCATATTGTCACTTAAGTGACGATAAAGTTATAGATTTTCTAAATTTTTGCAGAAAAATACTTCACTTTACCAAATTAAGTTAATAACGCTTAACTAATTTGCATTTTTATTAAGTTTAAAATTAGTTTCTTAAATATTCTCTATTCAGTTTCATAAAAAAAGTTAGTTATATTTATTTCAACGTCTCGTAATAAAATATTTAATGAATGAAATTTACGATTTAGTATTAAACACAGTCATTTTTAAGAAACCCGAGGCCTTTTTCATGTTGATAATTTTTTGCAAATAAAACTTAAATTTAACATAATTTTTTTAAAAAAAACTGTTTTTTAATCATGTAGTTAAAAAGAAAGGAAACTTATAAAAAAAATCCGCTTATTCTTATAAGATTTGCGTATTTTGGAATATGCTGAACAGATACTGACATATTTTTCGTAAATGTTTATCTATATTGTCTTTAAGTATTCAACATTTGTGGTGGAGTATGTCAAGAATTAATGAATGGAATTTAACAAAAAACGAATACTGCCATATCCTGTACAGGAAAATTTAGAGAATTAATTTGTTCGATAAACGTTTAGATGTGGTTGTTGCGATCTTTTTGCATTTGATAAAATAAATTTAATAGAATATAACAAATAGTATACATATAACACAATACATTATATTGCATTATATTATGATATCATAAAATAAAATTACACATTGTAAAATATCAATTATGGGTAAATAATATGAAAAAAAATGCGAAACACTAAAAATTAAAATTGATAAAATGCTAAAACAGTCTTTCGGCAAAATTTTGGATTTTTCTTTACTATCTGCGTCAAGTAACACAGAATACGGTAAAAATAACTGGATTTTGATTGCAGTTTTTTTTTTATGATGATGACTCTTTAATTTTCGGAATAGATTCCAAATCTGAAAGTAACCTTATGAAAAGTATCTCAAAATAAACATATAAAAATAAAAAGGATTAGTGTAGGAAAATGAAAATATTTTGAAATGTCGTAATACAAATAAGATACTGGCAATGTACGTCCCCATAGTTCTAGTATTAGCTCGATATGTCTTTGCTTTTAAGATAAATTTATGCTGATAAGATTTTGGCGCATGTAGACTATTAATTCGCAGTGATATATTGTGTGTATGTAACGATTTTCCAGGTAACTATATTTCAACATCAATGCAATAGAATGCTTTGACAGACAACGACGTAGCGGATGATAAAATTAATAAGTAGCAATAATATTCAGCATTTTCACCTTCTTTATTTTTTTTTCAATGCAAACTAATAAATGTTTAATTGAATGTTTTTCATAAAAACATAACAGTTACATTAATAAATATTTTTAATCCAATCAAACACAATATAGAGATATTTTACAGTCTTTACAGATTATTTATTTTTAATTCATTTATACATAAGATTATTGAACGAAAATGTAACATATAATAAATAAAGCGGAATTTAGTTTACTCTGATGATATGTTTACTGATGCACAGGGTGGTCATAAAAAAACTTATGAGCCGGTATATGGAGCTCTAGCGGCCATTCCGTACAACCGATCGAGGTGAAATTTCAGATATAGCTATTCAGAGGTATGAGCTCGAGATTCTGTGAACGGCAACAAAATGGCGCTCACGGTTACGGTTATAGTTACAGAAAAACGAAGTTTTTAAATAGTAACTTCCATTTTTTTTTTCATCGCAAAATATTCAGCGTATGCGAAAACTAGGGTTGGAACCGTACGTGTATCGCAAGAAAAGGACACGTTATGCACGCACAAAAATTTATTCTGCGAATCCCTCCCCTATAAAAAAACACTAATTTGGGCGCAAGGAGTAAATTTGCCATATGACACAGAGTCAGTACACTAATTTCTGATTACAACACAGATCGTAGAAAAGAAAACTTTTATTTTGATTACACATTTTCTACATGGGTGCCATCACAGGCAATTACACATTGCATGGTGGCAACTGTGGATAATACAGCCGAACGTTACATCGCATGAGGGATGTTTACAATCTCACTTCTGATAGAATCTTTCAAATCCGGCAAAGTTTGCGGATTGCACATGTGCACTCTAGATTTTAGATGTCCCCAGAACCTGAAATCCATAGGAGTGAGGTCGGGGATCGCGGAAGCTATTGACGTTACCAGTTAAGATGAAATGTGTTTCGTCCGTTCATAATATGCGAAGAGGCCGATCGTTATCTCCATCATATTGGATAAGAATTCATTAACAAAGTCTATATGTTGTTGATGGTCTCTCACTTCCAACATCTGGGCGCACTGGTATCGGCAAGGAAACATGCTGATTTCAGAGCGCAGTAATTTTAAGACCATTGATTTTGGTATATCAAATACACGAGATGCACCTTTTGTAGTTTGCATGCGTCCTCTGGTCACTATGTGATGCACTTCCATAACAGTATCCTCAGGAACAGTTGGTCGTCCGGATCGCGGACTATCACAGGTGCAGCTAATTTCTTCGAATTTCATTACCAAATCACGAAGGGCTTGTGAAATGCACAGGCCACGTATTTGGCGATGGTTTCGACGGTAAATGCGCCAGGTTTTGCAGCATTCATCTCATTTTGATAAGTTTTATCAACTCACCACGAACGAAGTCATTTTGTTGGTATCTGCGATCTCCGACTGAAGAATTAACATTCCTACACTACTTTTATCCGTTTTCTACGCTGAGTATCAGGCAAAAGATGTTCCGTGATTGGTATTTTGTCTGTGTCATATTTAAATTTTCTTCGTTCGCCTTGGTCGTGGTTTTTTGGGCCGTTTCGTAGAGCTGATTTTGTGCAAGCATAACGCGCCCATTTATTGCAATAACCATACCGTTCCAACGCTCTTTAGGGTTTTCGCATGCGCTGAGCATTTTACGATGAAAAAAATGAGTGTTGCCATTGGAAATTTTCAAGTTTCTGAAACTATAACCGTAACCATGAGCGCCATTTTGTTGCCGTTCACAGAATCTCGAGCTCATACCTCTGAATAGCTATATCTGAAATTTAACCTCGATCGGTTGAACGGACTGGCCGCTAGAGCTCCATATATCGGCAAAGTTTTTTTTATGACCACCCTGTATTATACATAACAAATGTAAAAACCCAGTATCAGAAACTTTTATTGGACATTAGATTTAATTCAGCAAATACACGGATTTTATATTGCAAAAATATACAGTTACTTCATATATACATATACCGGGTGTGCCAAAAATGACTGATGGATTTTAAAATTCAATAACTTGCAAACGGTGACAGCTATTTAAAAAAATTTTGTAGGAGCGTTATGTATAACGTCAGGAGTACTGTAATTAATATACTGTAATTAATATACTTACTGAAATTTTTATTTTACTTCGCATCTCAAACAATAGGTAGCGCTGACGGCGATTGAAGGCCAGGTGATCAGTGCTGAGTGAAGCGTCGACCTGGCCTTCGATCGCCGTCAGCGCCACCTATTGTTTGAGATGCGAACTAAAATAAAAAATTATGGTAAAAAAAAAAAAAAAACTCCTGACATTATACTTAACCCTCCTGCAAAAATTTTTTAAATAGCTGTTAGCGTTTGCAAGTTATTGAATTTTAAAATCCATCAGTCATTTTTGGGACACCCGGTATATATATATATGTGTGTTACAGGCCAAACCCGATTTTAGATCAAACTAGATTGGTCTAGGACAAACCGGTCTGTCCTAACGCCCATCGGATAAACTAGTTTTTCCTAGGCCAAACCGGTCTATCCTAACGCCCATCGGATAAACTAGTTTTTCCTAGGCCAAACCGGTTTATCCTAACGCCCATCGGATAAGCTAGTTTTTTCCTAGGCCAAACTGGTCTATCCTAAGGCCCATAGGACTTAGGATAGACAAGTTTAGATACAAATAGAAAGTTTGGCCTAACTTTTATAGGATAGACTAGTTTAGCCTGCTGTTTATTGGTCTGAACTAGTTTGTCCTAGGCCGATCTAGTCTATCCTAGGCCAATTCGATTTGGCGTGATTTTATTGAATTCCACGACCGTCTCAGCGCCGACATTCTAGTTTGTCCTAGGCTGATCTAGTTTATCCTAGGCCAATGTAATTTTACGTATCTTTAGCTCACAGGCGTCAAAGTCTGAGAAATAATGGGCTTGCTGGTTCTCATGCATGTATGTACGCATGTACGTAACGCATAATTCTTGATAGAAATATCCTTATAAGGTACTTTTCTGATTAGTTTTGGGAATTTATTGGATAATAATAGAAGGGGGGGAACGGGAGGCTAATCCCCCACCGTTAATTTAGAAAAATGTTTTTTTCATGAAAAATTATCAGTTTTCATTTAAAATTTTAGATAAAGGATCATTCTGACAAGGCGTCTCCGTGATTAGTTGTAGATGTTTATTGTGGATGTTCAATGTTTAAGTATAATTGGGGGAAATGGGAAAAAGTAATCCCCCTTACTGTGTTTTTAAAGGGTGTAATTCTTTAAAAAAAATAAGGCTTGTAGTACACAATAAGTGTAAACAGCCTGTGAATGCAAAGCCATCAGTTTAACTGGTCAATGTTATTTTTAATATTGATCCCGACTACTGCTCCATTGCTAACCTTGTGCACAATGGTTTTGCCATCACCCTTGTATAATGTATTTTATTCGAAGGTTTGTAGAACTGTTAGAGGTTTGCACGGGCCACCATTTCTAGGTCCGGGCCTCGCCCTTCCCGAAGGAAAGTTATTTTGCCTTGAACCGGTGTAAAAATTAAATGTTCACCCCGAGCCCTGCCTATAGTAGAGCCCTGCCTATCAGTGAAAAGAGACTTAATCCGGCTCTATCTGGCCCTACTCAATTTCTAAAAAATCAGATTTTACTTCATATACAATTAAGATTCCTTTAAAAAAATACTGCATACATATTTATTGGATAAATTTACAATGTATTTTTAAATAACGATGTGTTCGCAGAATGGAAAATACACAATGTATTATTGATTATTTAGATTCTTAGACCTTTCAATATTCAAATAGGGATTTATTGAAATAATTAATGTAGTTTAGCACAAAAGAAAAAAGGAGATTTATAAACATAACTTTTGAATCTTTAGAAAAAAAATAGATTTGTAAATATATATCTCTATCATTCTTAAGAGTTTTCTCGAATCCAAAAGAGCTACATCCTAACACATTTATGAACTAATTCCTTTTCGCAAATGCATAAGATTAACAGGCATTCTCACTCAGAAAATATGTAATGGGATGGCGTTAATCATTTTTACATAAAAGCTTTTTTTTTTTTTTTTTTTTTTTTTTTTTTTGAAAGTATTATTAAAGCTACGTTTTTAATCGAATTTCCTGTACGACTTCACGGAAAAGAAAAACATGATGTCGTGACAAGAATAGCATATATGTCAACAGATAATTAATTTCTCAAATATGTAAAACGCGGTTTGATTCCAAATTATGTTCAGCTCCTATCTAGATCGAATATCCAAAAAAATAAAATAAATAAATAAATAAACAATAATAATAATAATAATAATAAATGCAAGTCTGATCTCAGCATGGCACGAGTCTGCAGAAAAAAAAAGCAAACACCATGTCCAATGCATCATGTCTGCACGATGGACATGTTAAATTTATGCAGTGATGTTACAAGCAATCACTTATAACGGATAATTACCGGAGGGGAAATTAGTCTCCCGTTGCCCCTCCCTTTTTTCTTATCCAATGAATTCCCAACACTAATCAGAAAAGTAACTAATCAGAATGAACTTACATCCAAAATTTGAAGCAAATCGGATATTTTTATCAAGAATTATCGCGTTACGTACATACGTACATACATGCGTACGTACATGTGTGCATACATACATACAGAAGTGCGATCCCATTATTTCTCAGGCTATGACGCCTGTGAGCTAAAAACACGTAAAGTTACATTGGCCTAGGATAAACTAGATCAATCTAGGACAAACTAGAATGTTGGCGCTGAGGCGGTCATTGAATTCAATAAAATCCCGCCAAATCGAATTGGCCTAGGATAAACTAGTTCAGACCAACAAACAGCAGGCTAAACTGGTCTATCCTATAAGAGTTAGGCCAAACTAGTTTAGCCTAGGAAAAACTAGTTTGTCCTATGGGCCTTAGGATAGACCAGTTTGGCCTAGGAAAAACTAGTTTATCCAATGGGCGTTAGGATAAACCTGTTTGGCCCAGGCCAATCTAGTTTGGCCTAAAATCGGGTTTGGCCTGTAACATATATATATATACAGTGTCTCACAAAAGTGATGGGACACTTGTGCTTTATAAAAAGAAACTGCAATAAAATAAATAAACAAACATGTGCAAAAATTTTTTGGGTGTGTTTCATATTTAAAGTTAGTAACAATTATTACATAACATACATTTTGTCAAAATATTAAAATATTAATTTAGTAAAAATACAATTGTTCAGAACGGAGCAAAAAATGGCTCACATAAGTGATGGGACACTTACTTTTCCATCAAATATTTATCCAAAAATTTTACTTTTTAAAAGGTTTTAATATTTTGTTGGATTTCCTTTTACTTTTAAAACATGATTTAATCTTTTTGGGATGGATTCGACTAATTTTTTTGTGATTTCTGGAGTGATTTTACCCCATTCTTCTTGAAGCACCGATTTTAGTTGTTGTTTTGAAGAAATGGTGTGTTTGCGAATTCTTCATTCCAATTCTTGCCAAATATTCTCTATGGGATTTAAGTCTGGAGATTGTGGTGGTGTTTTTATTATTTCAGGACAGTTATATAGCAGCCAGAGTCTAACGTTCAGAGCAGTGTGCTTGGGGTCATTGTCCTGGTAGAATTTAAAATCGTTATGAAGGTTCAATTTTCGTGCTGAAGATTTCAAATTTTGCTTTAAAATATCAATATACTTGTACTGATCTATTATACTGTCAATAAAAACAAGATTACCAACTCCAGCGGACGACATACACCCCCATACCATAACTCCTCCTCCACCATGTTTTACTGTTGGTACCAAGTTCTGTTTGCGAAATTCTTCCCTGGGTTTTCTCCACACCAAGATTCTACCGTCAGAACCAAATATATTAAATTTACTCTCATCAGCAAATATAACTTTATTCCAGTAATCAGATTTCTTATTCATGTTGGATTTTGCGAAAGCTAGTCTGAGTTTTCTATTATTTTCACTTACGAAGAATTTTTTCCTGGCTACTCTACCGTGATATCCAGCAGATCGAATTACCCTTCTAATAGTCTCAGGATTAACAATTATTCCATATAATGCTTGTAAATCAGCAGCAACTTTTGAAGCACTATTTCTTGGATTTTTTTTAATATTTCGAACGATAATTCGCTTTATTCCATTGGATGGCTTTGATGGTCGGCCAGATCTTCTTTTATCCTAAATCACATGATTCTTTTTATATCGTTTAATGATATTGAAAACTGTTGAAAGACTCAAGTTAACTGTTTCAGCAGTTTTTCTAATAGATTTTCCACGTTCAATATGCAAATTAATAACTAATTTTCGAATTTCAGGCGAAGTTTCTTTTCGTTTAGCATTCATGGCTACACAGAGCTAAAAAACACAAAAATTCCAAAACAAACTGGAGAGAAATACTGCAGACGATTTTATAAATTATTGCCAATTGCTTTTAAGTAAAAATAAAACCCCAAAAAATATTTTTATTGTTTATTTCAGACGATTTTTGTTGCATATATAATGGTGTCCCATCACTTATGTGAGCTATTTTTTGCTCCGTTCTAAACATTTGTATTTTTATTAAATTAATATTTTAATATTTTGACAAAATGTATGTTATGTAATAATCTTTACTAAATTTAAGTATGAAACACATACACAAAAAATGTGTACATGTTAATTTATTAGATTAGTTTCCTTTTGTAAAGCACAAGTGTCCCATCACTTATGTGAGACACTGTATATATATATATATATTATACAGCACTATCTAAACACCTGGAAAATGCCTTATATGCTTTATAGTTCTGTATCGTCTTTAGACAAAAACTTCATAGACCATAAAAACCTTTCCAAACTACCATTTCATTGTTTTGGTCAGGATTACATAGCATTCATACAATCTAATATATATTTATACAACGTTTTTACAGCATTTTCATAGACTTTTATAGAACCATTTATTACATGCTGTCTCCTAAATTTATTAACATTTCAAAAACTGATGGAGCTAAAGAAATGAGTATATTTCTTGTTTTTTTTTTTCAGGGAAATAATAATAATTTAAGTTTTTGTTTCGTATAGTAAAGTTGAAACATACAGTTTAAATATTGACTAATAGAAGGTGCCTTATGAATACGTAAGATGAATTTTAGGACACACAACATTATGTTATCTCTACAGGAAATGGCGAAATACACACTAAGCGCATGCTCAGATTGAAATTTTTGTAAAACTTCATTCCAGAATTTGGTAATCTTCACCTACGCGCACCGTTCACGTTGAAGAAAAGCGACGCATCTCGCAAATATTTCTTTTATCGTTTCATTCTACTAATAGGCTACTATAGGTGTGTCTTACTGCACAAAAAGTTTCATAATTGTAGATGCAAGGAAAATCACTTTAGTATCCAATGTTTCCATTTGTGACCTCAAAAGAGGGGTGAATTGGGTGGGGAGGTAGAATTACACAATCCATCAAATCTTTCAACGCTTCTCTATTTTAACCCTTTCGGGTCCGAATTTTTTTCTATTTTTAGGAAAAAATACTTTTACGTTAATAATATTAACACAATCTATCCAAATATATTATATAGTGTTTAACGAATATTTTACTGTTTGAAACATAACGAATGTTGTTGTTTTGCGTGCTATTTAATCCACATTCTTATGACAATAGGCTAAGGAAAAATTATTGGAGATATTTGGAAAATATTACATTACAATAAGATGTAATTTAAATAACAACTTTTCAATACTTTTTGCGCTTCATTACACATGCTTCTTTCAGGAAAGTAACCTTTATTTTAAATTTTAAGAGTGAAATGTATGTTTAAAATAAAAGAATCGCAAACGGCTCAAAGAGAATTAAGTAAGTAATAATAATTATTATTATTACTAAATGCCTAAACATAAATAAAGTCAAAAGATAAATGCATAAACCTATACTGACATTACTACATGTAAATAGCAGCAAAAGTAGTACTCCATTAAAAGACATGAACTATTAATAGTACACCAGCCCGAAAGGGTAAGTGTTTTATGCTGTCATTGTTTCTTGCAGAGATGGGCACTGTAAATTCACGTTTTAGTAAAAACATGCACATTTTCTTTTGCCTCTCCTATGAATTTAACTTTTGTCTTAATTTTCATTTTTCTTACGGATGAGCGATATGTTCAAATAAACGTGAGAGATATTAGCACGGCAAATTCTTACCGCCTTACTAAGATGCTTGGCAATTTGGTTTAGTCGAAATTAGTCCTACTTGAAAACTTAACAGACTTACTCAAACTTTTTATTCAAGTGTCAGAACTTTCTTATAAAAGCATCTTAATACATTACAGCCGGAATTATTTTCCTCTTTAAAATGCAACATTTGCATTCCTCACCAGTTTTTTTTTTTTTTTTTTTTTTTTTTTTTTTTTTTTTTTTTTTTTTTTTTAATAGTGATTCTTCATAAATTTTATCGTAAAATCTAAGTCATGAAATAAGGATTTTTCCGTTAAAAAAATACTTGTGTAAACACACACCCACAAAGAAAAATGAAACTTTCTCGGTGTTATACAGTAGCGCAGACATTAACGGGTTAATAAGACTCATTTTATTTTAACCCCTAAATGTTACTTATTAAAATACGGTTACTTTCAGTTACAGTAAATGCTCTAGTTACGTAATTAAATCGTTCCTTGCTTCTAATCATCCAAAAATATCCTGGAGATATGCTGTGTGGGTGTGTTTATGATTTTACTTGCATATAAAGTAAAATTCCTACGATTGAAATTCTTAGAATTCAGTAAGTTAAAATATTTCTAAAAGTTTGCTGGAGAAAAAATAAAACATGTTTACCATATAATAGAACTGTGTACGTCACTTGATTTTTACAGTAGCAACGTTTAAAAGTTACGTAGCTGTGTAACATAGAAAGTGAATTCCCATTAGTAGAAAATTCGTGCCTCAAAATTTCAAGTTTAGGCGTACATGCGAACTTTTGCAAATTATTTTTAATTGCAAAATTTTCATTTCTGCGATGCTATTTTTTTATGAATCACGTATGCCAATGGAATGTAATTTGTATCATTTTGCCAAAAAGACGTAAGATTAAAAATTTTAAAAAAGTAAAATACATTCATTTGACTGCTGACTTCCCTCATAGCATGCATGGTAACAGTGACGTCACTGTGAGTCACTTTGGTCATATCACACCTGTGACCAAAAAAGCCGCCACTCAGAGACGTCACATTGTGACTGAGAGACTTTCTTAAAAATCTTTAGAAAATTACAGATATTCTTCAAAACATGTTATTTACTTTAAAAAACATGTTTCTGGCAATTTAAATATCATCCTTTCGTAGCAGTTTCTTCACAATGTTTATGTCAAAGTAGTCACCAATGACACATTTCTCACAAATTTGTCTCACCGTGACGTCACAAAGTGGTCACAATGTGACGTCATAAATGAGCTCTAAAACGGCCATAACGACTTCACACTTGTCACTGTGACTTCACATCGACGTCACGTGACGTCACACCGACAATCGATGGTCACATAGTCACAATGTGACGTCGCAGTGACGTCACCATGCCTTATGGGTTGTTTCGGCTCTACACAAGTCATTTTCAAAACAAATACATATATTCAGAAATTGCACGGTATAGAATGAAATCATTTAGTTTTTCATGAAACGCATGTAATTTTTTTTTAATTTTGCCAGAATTATTATTTTTATTTTCAAAATTATCGAGAAACTCCACCTTTTACTTTTGGTAATATGAATGATTCTCTATCGTTACACATCTTATTTTTACGTATCAAAACCATATAGAATCATTAGGACCGTGTTTGATACAGTACAATTTCAAAATATCATTATTTGTTTTTCAAAGAACTCGGTAAGAGACAATGTTGACATGTCAACAGTCAAGTAAAACTATTTTATTATATTATTTACAAAAAAATGAATAGGCTTTTTATTACGTTAAGGAAAAAAAAATTTCGGCTGTTAAAATTCCTGAACGGATATCATCACATTAAAAAAAAAAAAAAAATCAAATCATTTATTTGAAAAAAATCTTTAAATTAATTTTAATGCATCAAAGAAAATTTTCTAAAAAGAAAAATGTCAATTGACCCGGGGGAATTGGTGTTAAGTTTCTTCCGCGACATTAAATTCCGATTTGCTTTTCTGAATAGAGAAAAAAATATGTAAATTTTTTCTTTGTTCTTGAATGAAACATTGTACATTATTTCATCCTGTTTATCTTTCTTTGGATCCATGAAACGTGAAATTACTTAGAGGGATAAACGACAAATCTTTTTTTAAGGAACAATAAATTTTTCTTTTGTTTACATTTTAGAATTTTTTACTCTTTGGAAATATTTTTTGAATACTCATGTTATTTCAAAATTACATTATTCATATTTTTATTCTAATCGGAAGAAAATTTTTACAAAGGCCAGATACATTTAAAACAAAAGAAAATAGTTATGTTTCAAGTACAGCTTATGAAACACCTACCAACAATTCAGAAAAAGTATAACAAAATGTCACACTTTAATAAGCCGAAATAGAATGTCGATCTGAATCATTTGAAATCAGAATTTCAGAAATTGCAATCTACAGTTTGAAAATTATCCGAATCTTTTGAACGTCTCTAATATCTATGCATGTACGTATACAAATACGAGCTACATATATATTTTTTAATTATTTTCTATTATTCTAAAAAGGAAATAATAAAGAATAATAAAAGTGTAATTAATAATTATAGAACAAAGCAATTTATATCATTTTAAGAAAGAAAATAAAAGTAAATAAATAGTTTATTCATAAAAAAAACAATAGCCGGGTTACGATCTGTGGTATAAAATCGACATTTCTTTGCACTTTTACCAATATGGTGCGTGTACCACAACTGTGCCTATATAAGTGTGTCTCTATGTGTAATATCATCATCATCATCATCATCAACCGTTTTCGATCCACTGCTGGATGTAGGTCTCCCCTAGATTTTTTCATTGTTTTCTGTCTAGTGCTTTTGTCATATAATTTACACCAGTCACTTTTCTAATTTCGTCACTCCATCTTACTTGTGGTCGTCTTCTTGGTCGTTTTACATCTCTGGGATACCACTGTAATAAATTTGTGCTCCATCTATTGTCTTGTCTTCCTGCAATATACTCAGCCCATTTCCATTTTAGCTGTTTGATTCTTTGAAATGTGTAATAAATGTAAATATATTTGTATCTGTTAACTACACGCATGCAAAAATTCTGTTCAGTTTTGAAATAAATGCCCCACTTGAAAATTCCCCTTTCAGTTATTTCTGTTTACATGGAAATTGACAGAAGAATTATTTTGTGCTGTCCTGCATAAGAGGTATTCAATTTCAGCGATTTATATCAATTTTAATATATTTGAAATAGCGTAAAGTCATTAACTGCAAAAGATTTTTCCCTACCATATAACGGAAATCATTTGAGTGCCTTGTAAATGAACTATTAATGCTACATTTCCAATTCACAACACCGTACATTCTATAGTAAAAACCAATAACATGTATCATTTGTATGAAAATCCGAATACATTTAAAGCATTGAGTTTTATAAATATACTACTTCAACTCTATAAATTAGAAAAAATTGCCTGATTACAATTATTTGAAAAAATTAGCATTTAAAATAGATCCATTTCCATAATTCAAGAATGATTTATGAATCTTCGAAAAAAATGAATAAATAAAAGTTGGACGAAAATATCCATGATATGTAATAGTTAATTATTTATTTCTTATAATTTCATAAGTGGAATTACAACTTCAACTCAAAAAAGGAAAAAAAAAAATGCACAACTACAATTATTTTGAAAGAATTAGCATTCAAAATATATCCATTTCCATAATTCAATAATATTTTATGAATCGTCGAAAATGTTAAATTATACAAAAGTAAATAATTTTTTGGTTTTGAATCTTATAAATGTTTTATATTACGGACACGGAATTATATTCATATGAATATTGTGGCCATATTAGATTATAGATTAATATTTGAAAGTTCTTACCATAAATCAATCTTTTTTTTTCAATAATAGCAGCTGTAAATATTCCGAATTTGACATTAAAATGTTCTAGAGATATATTAAGTCGAATATTAGAATATTTGAATAGAAATTTTCTCATGCACCATTTTTAGATCTTCAAAAATTTTAATATTCTGATCATTTTCCAGCAACCATTATACTTTATATATATTTTGAAAAATGACTTTTACCTTATTGTAGGTGAAATACGGAAATTCGTTAAATCATTGAAATGGGATATGATATGCTTTTTGAATAAAGTATTTAATATTTATACTGTGTGTATATTTCATTATAGCATAATTTATACAGTGAAATTTAAATTCTTAGAAAAACATTTATGATGATTGTTTTATATATAAATGATTGTTTTTATATTAAAAAGTAAAAAAATAAATCACATCTTTTAAACATGTTATTCAAAATTAAAACTTTTTTTTTTAATTTTAACATTTGTATATTTCATTATAGCATACTTTATACAGTGAAATTTAAATTCTTAGAAAATCATTTATGATGAATGTTTTTTATATTAAAAAGTAAAAAAGAAATCACGTCTTTTAAACATGTTATTCAAAATTAAAACTTTTTTAAAACTTTTAACATTTGTAGTTAAAGAATATAAAATTTCGGGAGTTTGCTTTTAACAAAACAAATTTAAAGTGCCAAATACAGGGTGTATCTAAACTCTTAGGCAAAAGTTCAAGGGGTGATAGTACACATCAAGACAAACAATATTAAATAGGAAATTAAGAGTCCCAAACGTTTTCCGACAGAGATAGGCGCCATTAAAATTTAGGGTCCAAAATTTCAAAGAAACATAAAAAACGGAAAAATTAGTCGATTGATTTGCGGTTTTCACTAAAACTTTCTTTATGTCAGTATTTTCTTAAAAATAAATTATAAAGATAAATTTCAAGAATGCCGATAGAGGGCGCTTTAGACTTTGGAGCAAAGTACAACTATTTTTAACCGTTATTTTTTAACCTTATTAAATGCTTGCAAAAGCTTATACTTAAATTTTGTGCTCAAAATCTGAATAGTTTAAATCGGTTAAGTAGGGCAAACTGAACTGTGTTCAGAGGGGGGGGGGGGGAAGCTTCAAATTTGAAATGATTATAAAAAACGGAAAAATGAGTCGATTCGTTTGTTGTTTTTGCTAAACCTACTCTTTAAATCAGTATTTCCTTGAAAATAAACTTTAAAGATAAATTGCAAAAAATGTCGATAGAGGCCGTCTTAGATTTTGGAGTAACGTATAACTATTTTGAACCGTTATTTTTTTTTAACCTCATTAAATGCTTGAAAAAGATTAGACTTAAATTTTTAGCTTAAAATCTGAATCGTTGGAAGTAATCAAGTAGTGCAAAACTGAACTGTGTACGAGGGGCTTAGTTAAATTTCAACTCCGGAACACAGCTTAATTTGTGCTTCTTAACCCTTCCCAACGATTCAGAATTTGAGTTCGAAATTTAAGTCTAAGCGTTTGCAAGCATTTAATTAGATACAAAAAATAACGGTTAAAAATTGTTGTTGGTTACTCTTAAGCTTAAAATGCCCTCTAAAGAATTTTTTTTTTTTTGAAATTTATTTTCAAGAAAATACTGACATAAAGAATAGTTTTAGTGAAAGCCGCAAATGAATTGACTAATTTCTTCGTTTTTATAATAATTTGAAATTTCAATCCCCCCCTTCTCCTTGAACACAGTTCAGTTTGCACTACTTAGTCATTCCCAACGATTTAGATTTTGAGCTCAAAATTTAATTTTATGTCTAAGATTCTAAAAAGGTTAATGAGATGCAAAAAATAATCGTAAAAATAGTTGTTCGTTACTCCAAAGTCTAAAGCGCACTCTATCAGCATTTTTTGAAATTTATCTTTAAAATTTATTTTCAAGAAAATATTGATTTAAAGTGTAGTTCTAACGAAAACCACAAACGGATCGACCATTTTTTTCTTTATTTATAATCATTTGAAATTTGATCCTCTGAATACATTTCAGTTTGCGCTACTTAACCACGCTCAATTTTGAGCTGAAAATTTAAGTTTAAGTCTAAGCTTCCAAAAACATTTAATGAGATGCAAAAAATAACGGCAAAAAATAATTGTTCGTTACTCCAAAGTATAAAGCGCCCTCTAACGACATTTTTTGAAATTTACCTTTATAATTTATTTTCATGAAAATATTGGCATAAAAAATAGTTTTAGTTAAAACCGCATATTAATGGACATTTTTTTTCCGTTTTTTGTGTTTATTTGAAATTTTGGTCTCTAAACTTTCATGGCTCATATCTGTCTTCAGAAGACGTTTGGAACCCTTAGTTTCCTATTTAATATTGTTTGTCCTGATGTGTACTGTCACCCCTTAAAGTTTTGCCCAAGGGTTTAGATACACTCTGTATAAAAACGTGAATTTTGTTATACTAGAGAAAAATTTCTACATAATATTTAAATTAGATAAGTTTCAAATAGAAATAAAACTTATTTCGCTTCTTATATGATACTATATGCGAGAAAAGCCCAGTGTATTGATGAGAGTTACAGCGTGGTCAGACAGACAGGCAAACGGAATTCATGAACACTTTTCAACTACAATGGAATGCAAATTGAGATAAATTAAAAAGTGTAAACTGGATGGCGCAGCTCTTTACATTTAAATAAAGAAAATAGTAAAAATCTGGATACAAAGGGTGGGAAGATGGCGTGTATTTTCAATATGTAAATTCTAAAGATAACTTGCCACCTTTTTTGCAAATGAATGTTTTATAAAATATCTGTATTTCCTATATTTATCACCACTTTACTAAAATTGAAAAAAAACATTTTTATTTCAGTGCATACTCAATATTATTTCATTTACAGTAATTAACGTAAAAACTTTCATTCTTTCCTTTGCCGGATTTTTACACGAGGGGTGGAAAAAATATTTTTAAAGGAGATAACTCGAACATTACAGGAGATTAATGTCGCATATGAAGGGAGGTTACTTCAGAAAAATCCGCGGTTTTATTGTAAAAAAGAAACATCATCAAGATAAATGGCTCTGTGGGATTTATTCGATACGGGAATCTGTAAAAAGCTCTTTATCCTTCTAATACAGCAAACGAACTGTAGATGAGATTTATTGATGCTGAAAACAGTCATCTCATCCTGTTAAATGCACAATTAAATGAAACGTCGAATAATAACTAATAATACAATAAATGCTGTTTACTCATTAAACGGGTCGAATGATAGAGCTTTCGACAAAATTTATCAGTATTAATCAATGTTGTTACTAAAATAAAATAAAATGACTCTTTTTTTAGTCATGTTCAGGATCATTTGCTGGCTTCTATAGTGAGTCAATAAATGTACAAATAATCCATTCTTCTTAAAGAAGTTGTTAACCTATTTATGCTTAGCGTCCCATTTTCGGGATACTGCAAATTTTAGTAAATTTGTATGTACATTTTCTTTTTTTTTATAATATGAAAATTGTATGAAATAATTATCTACAAATATTTTTATCTGTTACCGAAATATGACAACATATCATGGAAATTTATTTGCTTAAATAAAAGCTTTTATCTCACTTTACATATTTTACACTTTTGAAAATGGCGAAATGTAAAAAGTAAGTTTGTTGATTTTTTATCAAAGATACAAATTAATAAATCATAATTTTAGCTTGTATACTTCTTTAAAATATTTTTTTAATTGGGAGATTGTATGTTCAAGTCTATTTTTTAAGTTTTTTTGTACCGTACAAAATGTAGCGTGATATGAACGAATGGATTTTTACTATCATTTAAAGGGCAGTTATACAATCCTTTTCAAGTTAATTATAAAACAAACTGTTTTTAAGCCTTAAATACAATTAGCTTATTATTATTAATACTCGAGATGTCATTAATCTTTGTAATGAAATAAATATACTAATAAGTTGTTCATAAAAATACCAATTATAGTGTAGAATTTAAAATCTTATTTTATGTAAATTTAGACAAAACATATAATTACGCATTTTATACAATTATAAATACTATACAAATTCTAATATTTAATAAGTAATTATTTTATGTATTTTTCTATTTCATTTTGCAACATTTTAAATTAATTTTACCAACAAATTTGAGAGTGTTAAAATTAAGGCACAAATGAGTTAATAAACGCAAAACATAGATTGAATAAATGCATACATATCTTAATTTTTTCTGTAAAAAAAAAATCTCGCGCCATACATTTTATAATATTTAAAAGTTTTAGTCGCTTAAAAGGCGCACAGCCAATAGGGTGAAAAAGTATCAAAGCCAGGAATCGAACCTAGGTCCTCGGTATTGCGCACCGACGTGCACCTTTTAGAACACTTGGAACGATAGCTTAATTGTATAAGTCCAGACTGGCACTTTTCATTATCATATGCTGACAAGGCTGCAACCGCAGCTCAAGATGGAATATTTTCTGTCAGCCTTATGTGCTTAGTTTAGTGTTTGCACCAGAGTCGGTCCACTTTTATGTAACATTTAGGTGTTGCAGAATTTTAAAATGAGCCGTCTATACGAAAGAACCATTAGAAATGCCATCATTCATTTTCTTAAATTTCTTTCAATTTACTAATTATTAATCAATTAATAATTTAATAATTACGAAATTTCTAAAAACTGTTGGTAGCGTTTCAGATTAAATTTAAAATCATTTTTCTCAATCCATGTAACGACAGTGATCATAAAAATTAAATATGTTCATTATGAAATAATGAGCATAACGTATCCTAAATCTTTAGTATCAAGTCATTTAAGAAATAAATAAATAAATAAATATATATTCTTATAAAATTTTTTATTCTTTTGAAGAAAAAAATACTTTTGTTTTTTGAAAATTCTAATTTGTTTTTGCTTTAGAAAATAGGAATCATTTGAATGACATTTTACATGAGGTTCTGATAAAAAAGTTTTTATTCAAATAGTTTTATTTTCATGAAACATACGTACTGCCACTAAACAATCTTAATTTGTTCTCCTTCTAGAGGCAATAAAGTAACACATAATTATCTTAATATTACCTTTCTAATGTACTAGGAATCTGTGTTTACTTATGCGAGAAAAATGAACGCTCTGGTGATTAACACACGACCGTTAAGTCGTCGTTATCTAAGAAATGTTCCGAGCAAAAAAATCCCTTTCGGCATGGCCTATAGGCGGAGGTAGATTTCGAAAAGTTTTCATCTCAAAAAAAAAAAAAAAAAAAAAAAAAAAAAGCCTATTTTTACTCAAATGCCCATTTTGGCAATATATTTTGAATTATATTCTTACTTTATTTAAAAAATTGAACAATATGCTCATTATATAGTTCCTAAATAACAAAAAACTGTTAATTAAATTCGTTTGACAGCAAAATTGAATTTAAAAATGAGTCATAAAATAACCAATTTATTATTTTAATACATCCACAATTCTTTAATCAAGATCGCTTTGAGAAATTTTGTGCGAAGTGCCTACTTTGACAGATTTTTTTTAAATATATATTTAGCCTTTATCAAAACTCTGACCAATACGGCACATTACACAGTTCCTAAATAACAAATAACTGTCAATTGAATGCGTTTGAGAGCAAAATTCAATTTAAAAATGAGTCATAAAATAAACAATTTGTTATTTGAATACAACCTCAATTCTTTTATCATGATCGCTTTGGGAAATTTTTTTGCGAAGTGCTTACTTTGACAGCTTTTAAAATATATATATTCACCCTTTATCAAAAAATCGACGAATACGCACATTATATAGTTCCTAAGTAACAAAAAACTGTCAATTGAATGTGTGTCAGAGCAAAATTGGATTTAAAAATGAGTCATAAAATAACCAATTTGTTATTTGAATACCCACAGTTCATTAATCATGTCGCTTTGGGAAATTTTGTGCGAAGTGCCCATTTTGGCAGCCTTTTTTTAAATATATTCTGCCTTTATCAAAAAACTGGCCACTCCGTCACATTATATAGTTCCTAAATAAGAGAACCTGTAAATTGGATGCGTTTGAGGACAAAAAAGATTTAAAAATGACTCGGTAAAAACGCAATTTCTTAAATTTCCGCAAATTTTAATCACGATAACTTCGTGAAATTCTGTTCAAAATACCCTTTTTGGCAGCCTTTTAAAATATATATTCTGCCTTTATCAAAAAACCGCCCAATACGTCAAGTTATATAGTTCCTAAATAATAGGACCTGTAAATTGGATGGGTTTGAGAACAAAAATGAATTTAAAAATGACGCATAAAAAACGCAATTTGTTATACTTAATGAATTTTTTAATGATGAAAACTTCGGGAAATCTGTTCAAAATACCTTTTTTGGCAGCCTTTTTAAAAATATATTCTGCCTTTATCAAAAAATTGGCCAATACGTCGCATTATATAGTTGCTAAATAATAGGATCTGTCATTTGGATGCGTTTAAAATCAAAAATGAATTTTAAAATGAGTCAGAATATAAGCAGTTTGGATTTGAGGTTTTTTCTCCAACTCCTATTTTTGTTTAATTTATTTTTGCTATAAGAATTGGTTCTATGAAAAACTTGTCAATATAAAAATTGTAGATATTATTGTGAAGATGTAAAATAAATTTAATTAGATTTAATTGCTTAAGAATTGAGTAAGTTATGGTTTTTTTTCTTTTTCCTCCCCCCTTTTTCTTTTCGTTTTTAATTTTTTTCATCGGTAAAAATTGGTCCTATCAAAAACTTGTAAATACAAAAGTTTTAGATAATATTGAGTACATTTATATAAAATTTAGTTGGATTTGATATCTTGAGAATTGACGAAGTTATGATTTTTTTTCTCCCAAAAACCATGTTTTTTTCGCCCCTTGAGCCCACTTTTAACTTTATCAAAATTCTGTCACGCATAAACTTTTTCCTCATTTTTTAGAAGTAATATAAACTTTAAACTGATTCGATATCTATTTTAATTAAAAAGTTATCGCGTTTTTTCTGTTTTCACAAAAACCCTCCTAACTTTCACCTCCTTGGTCCGATTTTGCCCATTAACGAACTTAACCGAGATTTTATGCCCTTTGATTTTATGTAAAAGTTTGATGAAGATCTGAGCATAATTATGGAAGTTATCGTGTCTAGAAGAAAGTGATATACACCGATAGATAGATAGATAGATAGAGAGATAGATAGATAGATAGATAGATAGATAGATAGATATATAAACTTTTTTACTGATGGTAGTTTTGGGGTCTAGGAGTCATGATTCGTGTAGATCCGCAAAAATTTTTCAGAAATTCCAACATGGGAGACAATGCAATAGGTAGTATTTCATACGAAATCTACCTAAAATGTAATTTGTCAACAGAGGATGCTCGGCATCGCACGTTGCTTCTGGGATGCATCAAGGGCACATTTTCGTTGAAACTCAATCGTTTCCAGAGCCTGAAAATGTTTATTGGAACATAACTAAGAACGTAGTTTTGTAATAAATGTAGCTTATCTTATCATTCTTTTACGATAAAGTATTAAAGTGAAATTCAAGTTCATTAATACATGCATTAAAAATTTCTTTCAGAAGAACACAGAGATTTAAATACAGAGTATCCCAAAAAACTTTTTTTTTTTTTACTAAATCTTCTTGAGAACCCAACCATTGCACATGTGCATTTCGAACTGTAAGGATTTTAAAGTATTTGAGAAAAATATTTTTAAAAAAATTGTTTTTAATGTACACTTCTCAAAAGTTTTTTTTTTTTTCCCTCAAAATAATGATTATCGCTGTTATTTTTCCGGCAAACGACTTAAGTACTAAGTGGTCTATTACTAGAAGGGGAAAAGAAAATATATACGTGCCTCGATTTCATCAACGAAAAGTTAAGTTCCTACGTCTCGTATTCATGTGTTATTCATGTTTAGACGCAGGCGTTTCCAAAACGTCCCAGTGATTTAGTAAGTTATATTAGACGGCATTTTTCTGAAGAAAAGCAAGGATGTTTCGTCTCTTAAATGTATTTGCTTTACATTCCTAAAAATCCGGAGAAATCAAATATTTCCGACTGATCGATAAATCAATGAAACAAGAGGGAGCAGTGAATAGTAATGCTGTGTATATTTTAATTTAAAATAGGGTGAAGCAAATTTATAACGGTAATTTAAGGATAATTTAAGGATATTTTTTTAATATACTTAATTTACCAATTAAGTATATTAAAAAAATTAAAGATTTCAAAACTCTAATATTTATATGTATACATTTGTTGTATTATTTTACTCTTTTTAAATTAGTCAAAAAGTGTTTCTGTTCCTTCTCTAACTTCAGTAAATAGACTCTGATTTTCGTAAATGGAAATAGGTTAGTGAGGTTAGTAATGACATGTTTGGTATCGAAAATGAAATATGTAGCAGTTATAGCTCATTGACGTTCCAAACAACTACATAACAGGACGGTGTATGAGAAAATTGATGTTTTCGGTGTATTTTAATGATGTTACGCTCTTTGAAACCTGTTTTAATGGACATAAATCACAACAAGAGGGTTACTCTAGAATATCATTCATAATTGGCAGAGATATACAAAAGAACGGTTACAACAATGTTACAACTGAAACATTTAGGGTAAGAGATTAATTTCTATTGGGGATTTTGGATTGATATCGTTCCGCCCCGAGAGAAAAATTCCAGAATCTCAGGCTTAGAACGGTACTTGCAATGCATTCAGATAAACATACGTCTAATTATAATAATTTGAGCACACAAGATATTTGTAATCAGGGAACACTTTTAGTTCATCCTGTATATTTATATGTAATAAACAACGCCTATGATATGAATAAAAATGTATACTATTAAAAGAAATCCTTTTTTTGAAATTCCGAAATTTTTGAATACATCATATACTTATGTTATTTAAGTAATTCAAAAATTTTAGACTGTAAAGCCTCTAGATATTATGTTTTTATGAATAAGAAAACAGAACATTTTTTAAATGGAAAATATACTTTTTAAGTGGTTTAGTTTATTTTTTAGCAATGCGAAATCCAGAAATCGTCTTTCGATGGAATATGTGTTTCTAAAACGATTCAATTTATTCACTTCCTAGGTATTTTATATATTTTATGTCTACTTAGTTGGGATTTCGAGCGTTGAAAAGTAAACGTGTCTGGGAAATAAAGATGTCAGTATGCTACCTGAATTTTTACCGATGAAAACAGATACCCTTCGGCGGAATGGTAAAATATTCAATGGACAGGCTTTAGCAAAGTGCGAAGAATACATTAATGTGACTGAAAATATCATTTTTGGAATAAAAAAATAACATTTATCGGATATACATTTTTGTGAGATACAGAACATTACTTGTTAATATTAGTATATTTCATCGTAAGGAGACATTCAACTTTTTTATCGGAAAAATTTTCACGTTTAATAATTTAAAGGGTTCGATAAATAATATCGATAAATTACGTATATCGATTGAAATATGCATCCATAAAATTAATCAAGAAAGTAAAATCATGCGTTAATTCTAGACTAAGAAAGATTTTATTACACGTACAGATTATCTCAACAAAATCTTGTCATTTAATAAGATTTAAAAAAAAACACTTACATTGACGTCGGAGAAAAAGCGTAACACATTAGAAAGCCACATTTCGATAATAATCATTCATGACCGAATCTGTACTCCAATTCATTTTATTCAGCCCTGCTCTCAATAGAATATAAATTTACCTTCAATCATTCATACTTATACACGGATACATAAATGAAATGTACACCACTTTATTTTACCTACTAGCTTCCCATACTTGCCAAAGACTATGTTACAATTTAATTGAGTCTGAAACACGCTTAAAACTACTTAAATCACACTTCCAGTGTTAATCATCCATAGGCGGCCATTGATTCGTTTCTTCGTGTGGTCCTGCATATTATTTTATTTATATTATGCAAACATATGTAAATATAGTTGAGATTTTTCGGCAGTCACAAGCATCTAAAACAAATTTAGTAGCCAAGAAATTCATCTTAACCGTTTCGGGCCTAGTGTACTATTAATAGTTCATGTCTTTTAATCAGTATTATTTTGTTTTAAGAATTATTTTTGCCACTATTTACCTACAGTAATGTTGGTATATGTTTACGTGTTTACTATATGACTTCATTAATGTTTGGGCATTTAGTGATTTTAATAATAACACTTAATAATTGCTTAATTCTCTTTATACCATTTGCGATTCTTTTATTCTAAACTTATATTTCACTCTTTCAATTTAAAATAAAAGTTACTTTCATGAAAAAAAATCACATGAAATAAAGTGCGAAAAGTCTTAGAAAGTTGTTATATAGGTTAAATCATATTGTAATACAATATTTTTAAAACATCTCCAAGAATTCTTCCTTTGCTTATTGTCACATGAATATAAATTGAATAGTATTCAAAACAACAACATTCGTAATCTTTCTTTCAGTGAAATATTCCTTGAACCCTAATTAATCTATTTGGATATTTTGGTGTTAAAGTTATTACGGTAAAAGTAACCTTTTCCGAAAATCGGACCTGAAAGTATTAATTCATTCTAAAATATCTTTATAATATTAAGTCAGTATTAGAAAGTGTTTCATAACCTACGGTTAATGCATGACTTTTCGTTTCTATACTATACATCATTGGATCAAAAAATAAAAATGTTCCCTGAAGCTATAATCAGCTATGACATTTTATATCTCGGTGTTTACGGATGAAACTGTCAAAGCGTTTTCGAATATTATGCAAAGCATTAATATTCGAGTACAAAATGGTTTCTAGACTTTCCTCTTAAATCCTCTTAGATTCTGAAATGTTCAGATGAGAAGATGGAATATTTTGTGACGAAAAATAAACGGTACTACTAAATTATCCCGTCGACCAAAATACCATCGTCAAATTATAAGATTAAATGCCAATAATGGATGATCGTGAATGTCACATTCAATGACATTAAATACGATATACGTGTTGAAAACGTCATTAAGTTATTTTTATTTCGACTTTTTATTTGTAATTTTATTAATATTCTACTAACTATTTGATTTGTTATTACTTAAAATAAAAATTACGTCAATATATATAATTTGGCTATTAGTTTGGCAGTTTGTATAATTTGGCGATAATCGGTCGACGGGATAACAGAGTAGTAACAAAGAAAAAAAAATTCTGTTTATATGGGTATTTATGAAAATCGGTATTAAGCCATTCTATAGGTAATGTGTTATACTGTTCCATGTGACGATACAAAGAGCTTTAAAAAGTGAAATCTATTTCAACGAATTCATATCGAAAACA
Source organism: Maratus speculifer (assembly GCA_964019185.1). Taxonomy (NCBI): domain Eukaryota; kingdom Metazoa; phylum Arthropoda; class Arachnida; order Araneae; family Salticidae; genus Maratus; species Maratus speculifer. The sequence goes on along the minus strand of OZ025301.1, from coordinate 4,567,014 downwards.
TTAATACTCAAGCAAAAAAATAAAATTTAAACAGAAAAATACCTCAATAGAATTTGTGTGGATATTTATATAAGTCGCTGTGAATCCATTCTTTAGGTAATGGTGGGCTGTGGGCTTTCACGTGTCGATAGTAATAGCTTTAAAAAATGAAATCTATTTCAACTAATGCATATCGAAAAAATTAATATTCGAGCAAAAAATATTTTATGTATAAAACTCGTAACTGTGAAAAACAGCAAATGACCTGAAAAAGTACATGACAAAATGTCGCCATTTTGGAAAAAAAGTATTACGACAAGAAATATATTTTTTTGTCTTTAGTACTTTTAGTATTAAAGTAGTCTTTAGTACTTTTTTTAAAAGTTGCCTTGAAAACATGTATGTGGATTATTCTAACATTTATTTCTTAAATGCACCTTTTTTTGTAGTAGCCCAAAACCACAAACATTGCATTGGAGTCTGTAAATGCTTTTCTGTTTTTCAGGATTTCTTTAAGTATTAAAACGAGCATTCATTTAAAGGGAAGTATAAATACAAGTGTTTAAAGAAAATATTTCATATAGTTAAAAACAAAATAATAAAACTATTTCTAAAATAAAACTATTTAGAAAGAATAAAACTATTTATAAAAACTATTTCTAAACAAACAGTATCGTGTAAGATACCTTTTCGGAATCATTCTTCAGTTCAGCATTGACAATGAATGCAGATTCATGTTTTGTGCAATCAGGCATCCTTTAAAAAAGAAAATTTTTAAAACTGATGAAATTTTCCAGACAATACGATAAAGCATCTTGTCTGGAAGTTTTATTGACTTATTCGCAGACTTCAAATGATCTCTCGTTGGATTTTTGATTCTTCATATTCATTTAAGTAAACATGCGAACATTGATCTGTCTCAAGTGGGAAATTTATTTTGATATTTGTAAGCATAGGACCTCCTCTTAGACAGTGACGTTTATTTTTTCACTTAAATACACTCAAGTCCATAAGTTAAGGATAATTCATAATCGCATGGAAATCAAACTCTAAAGTAAAAATTTCACTTGCAGAATTATCATACACATTTGCAAGACTAATATGCAAATTCCAAAAACCCACTAAATGGTACGTCACAATAACGAAAGTGTGAGAGAGGCATATATAAGGAACGGTGGAAAAGAAGTAAAACAGTTAATAGCGTTTTCTAAGATTCTCAGTGCCAAGACTGAACAGTTATGAGACAGAGGACACATGTGGATGATATTTTATGTGGCAGAATTATCGGCCGTCTGGAATGTGAGTGTACTCAGGTGGAAGTATCCGAGGAACTTGGAATTGCCCAAAGTGTTATCTCTAGACTTTGGAAACGATTCCAAGATGATTGAAATGTCAGTAGACGTTACAGTATAGGTCGTTCCCGAGTTACAACCACGAATGAAGACCGTTATTTGGCAGTAACTGCCAAAAGAAGCAGATTGAGCACAGCATCGGACCTGTATTGTCAGCTATTTTCAACCACGGGTGCGACTGTTTCAAGACAAACCGTATACAGACGTTTGGGAAATATTGGTCTGTATGCTCGAAGACCTGTTAGATGTGTTCCGCTTACGACAACTCACTGTCACCTACGGTTAGCCTGGAGTAGAAAACATGCAATGTGGACATCTTCACAGTGGACTTGTGTAATGTTTTCCGACGAGTCCAGGTTTAGCTTGCAGTCTGATTCACGTCGGACTTTTATATCGAGAACACCAGGCACCCGTTACCACCAAAACAACATAATTGAATGACAACGTTACGGTGGTGCATGATTGCTCGTTTGGGGTGGAATTGTACTGGGCTCCAGAACAGATGTACATGTTCAAACCGGAACCATGGCAGGCCAAATTTATACCGACATCATTCTTGAACAACATGTATGTTTGTTTAGTAGTGCCATGAGTTCTGACTTTGTGTTTATAGATGATAACGGCCGTCCTCACCGAATAAACATCATAAATGGATGCCTTTAAGCTGAGAATATCAGCCGTATGGATTCGTCAGCATTTTCGCCTGACTTGAATCCTACAGAGCATGTATAGGATATGCTTGGCCGACAGGTTGTAGCCCGCCAACCACCTCCTACCTGTGTGCCGGAACTTCAGAGAGCATTGCTTGCTGAGTGTAGTAATCTTCTCAGAGATCAGCTTGATAATTTGATACTCAGCATGCATAGGCGTTGTGCGGACTGTACTTCATCGTCTCGAAAACATACAATTTATTAACCATCATACAAACCTTATAATGTTAAGTTTTTTTAAGAGGGGTACTTTTTGTAGTTGCTCTAGGAGGCAACAATTGTAGATTTTGACGAATACGTCACTTTTGTTTTGTTTCCGTAGCTTTATTTGCTGAAACTGGATCTATCCTTAATTTATGGACATGAGTGTAATTAACACACTCAATTATCTCAACTTTCTCAATATTATACAAATAAAAATAAATCAATCGATGGCTTTTGTCTTTACTGTGTGATTCTTAAATGATCAGAGTTGATTTTTTATTTTTAACATCAAACAAAAAAGAAAAATTCATTTGTCAAGCACATATTATAAAGCTAAAAACAGGCATTCTTTAAATATAAGAAAACACGTGAAATTGAATAAAATTACAAAGTTTCCCAGACAATAGAGCTACGCATCTCGTCTGTCTCTTTTATTTACTTAATGCCAGACTTCAAACGATCTCTCATTAGATTTCTGATAATTCATATTCATTAGAAAGAAGATATGAATATTTATTTGTCTCAAATCAAGTGGGAAATTCGTTTTCATTTTTATTGTCTCAGACAGTGATGTATGTCCTATCATTCGAATAATTAACACACTCTATTAACTCAACTTTCTAAATATTATAAAAAATAAAAAATCAATCGATGACTTTTGCCTTTTGGGTCATCTTAATTATGTTATTCATAAACCTAATTTTTCTTTTTAACACTAGCCGCCCTTGGCGATCAGTTTGGTCTCTTTTAAATGCAATGCTAGGCATTTTATCATGTTACTTTTATTCATAATTCAGTTTACTTGTTTAGTCTTTCGCCAAAGATTCTGATGAAGATATTAAGAGCTATTTATTTTCATTTTAACGAGACGCAGGTGATAAATCGCTAAACATTCTTCCCATCACATTTTTCTTCTGTATTTCATTAAAAATATGATTCTTTCACTCACTTCATTTAAAAATACGATGTTTCATTTAAGACAGAAACATCGAAAATTCGCGGCGTTCCCATCTTTCTTTTGTTTTTATGAAAAGAAAATAAAAATATTAAATAATGCTACAAACCGTGATTTTTAGTTTCAATTGTTTCTTTGTTTCTATTTACCACGCAAAATAAAAATGGTAACTGGCGAGATAAAAAAAAAAAATGCTGTTGGCGAGTTTTGCACCCAGCTAATATAAAAGCACCAAGAATTTTCTGCAATCTTTGCAATTTTTATGTAGTTTTAATATAAAAAATAATTTTATTTTTTAGTCAAAATGAAAACTTTGTACTATGAAAAGCGATGTAATCAGTTCAATCAGTTTATAGTTGTTTATTACAGTTACATGACTTCAACTAATATAATAAAGGTGGAATTATAGCGATAGGAAAATATTTGGCGACTTATCACCTGCGCCTGGCTAAAATATTGTAACAAAATGATCGCCTATCATATCGGAAACAAAGCGGTGAACCCGCTTTATCCGCTCGTTGAATTGTTGATTATAGTCACATGACTTAGGCTTTTATTTTGTAGTACATACATTTTACGTACGTACATACCTATCGAACGGGCGAGCACATAAGCTCTCAGGTTTTGATAGCCTGAGAGCTAAAAAATGTATTTGATGCATAATGAAAGAAACTTTATTTGTCATTCATAAATATAATCTACAAATAATTTACAACTCTAATAATCTACTATTAAAAATCACAAATTTTCGACACCAAACTGGATTTTTAATTCGATTGAAATTTACCCAGATCAAGTGTTGAAAATTCACAATCCTTTTAGGTTTTGTTCTCTGCTTTTCGAAAAGTCTGAATCGACAGAAGCTGCCTGAAATGCAAACTTTGTTAAGCAGATGAAACACTATTCAACAAAATTTGAATAAAAACAAATATTGAATTTTCGGATATGAAATTCTTTGGACTGATGCTAAATGAAGATATTTTTCAGAAGTATACTTAAAAAATACTCATTAATGTACTGTTTTTAAAAATGCCGAATACTATATTCATGATTTCTGCTTGTGAAAAAATAAACTTTTTCGCGATTTTGTTGAAATTGCGAGAATGAAATAGTTCAAACATTTGTCAACAAAGTGCTAGTAAAAATTTTATTTGATATCTTAAGCATATATTTTTAAAACTCAATATTTATAATTTCGAGCAATTTGGGGGAAAATATTTAAACAATTAACATATTTTTAATAATGTTATAAATTGATTGTTTATAAAAAAGATTCTTTATTAAAATAAATTAAAAATTATTTTGACAAAAATTGATTTTTTTTATACTTTTAATGGTGGCAATATTTAAAAAGAAAAATAAAACTAGTTAATTTTTTGTGTACATTCTACCAGGAGTATTCATGGGCAAAAACACTTTTTTAAATTGTAAATTTTTAAATTTTTCTTACGTCTTGAAATTTGCATTTGGTTTGGTAATTTCCTTTGAGATACATTATTAGGTGTATAAATAAGTATAACTAGCTTGATAAGTATAATCATGAATTATATTTCATGCATAGTAGATAGCATGTTTTCTGAGGTTTCAGAAGTTAACAAATATTTTTCAGAAAAATGTAACAGTCGGATGCAATTATTATACATTTTCGTTTTTGGCTGTATTTTATCATCCTGTTGTAAAAAAAAAGTGTCGGCGCAAATAATTCTAAAGTTCTGTTTTTTTTTTTTTTTTTTTTGGGGGGGGGGGATGGTTGTTTGTTTGAAGATACATCATTCGTCTCATTAGAGTTCGTTCTCAGAAATTATATAAGTAAGAGATATAAAATTTCACGTGCTTTAGCTGAATAACTCCGATCAAACGACAAATAATACAATTTTGTAAAAGTATTACATTATTTAAGTTAAACTAATTAATTTAATGAGATGGAACATTTTTTTTAATTTAAAATCACTTAATTAGAAATAGAACTAGTAAGAAATAGAAATCAGTATATTTATATTATTTTCTTAAAAATGAGAATACTTTAGCTATAGGACATCATAATTTCAAATGCAGCACGGGAAGATGATGCAATTTTTTAATCTTCTACATCTATCAAATTTGTTTGAAAAGAAGCATGAAATTACATTTAATCAGTAAATTAGTATAACTTATATAAGTAAGTATTTAATTTTTCTTTATTCTATCATTTACAAGAAAAAAGTATTAGATTCGTTAAAATTTTCAAAATCCAGTTTGCGACGGATTTACATGCTGTAGGAGTCACTGAACCCGCAAAACATGTTTTTACAAAATGTCTGACAGTGACTCTGTTAGTCTGTCTGTCTGTATGTGACGTAAATTTTGTGGGCCCTCTATCTAAAAAATTAATTCAGGGAATTTCACAAAACTTTAGATTCTATTAGACTTTGGTATAAAACTAGATCTGATTAGTTTTTGGTATATATCGCTCAACAAGTGGTGCTGCTATGCTGCTTTTTTTTACAATTTTCACAATAACCAAATCTTAAGAACTAGAGCATGGATTTTCATAAAACTGTAGATTTTGTTAGTATTTGATATAATATTGTGCTGATTACGTTTTGGTGTCAATCTCTCAACAGGTGACACATATGGTGCATTATTCGTGATTATCACAGTAGCTCTATCGCCAGAATTAATGCATGAAACTTTTTAAAACTTCAGATTCAGCTAGTGCCTGATGTAGACTAGTGTTGTTGTGTTTTAGATGTAAACCGCTCTACAAGTGGCGTTACTATGTTGCATTTTCACGACTTCGCAATAGCCGTATCTCAAGAACTAATGCTACATTTTAATCAAACTTCAAAATCAATTATTATTTACTAAAAAATTTATGTTGATTATTTTTTGTGTACGTCACCCAACAGGTGTTGCACAAATTATGCAGTTTTTTTAATAGCGTAGATTTTGCAATAGTGTAGGTAATATATATATTCTGTTTTCATTTTAAAGAAAAAGTATAAATATCAATATCTATTAGACTACTTGCATATTTTCATACACTTATTGTTCTCAAATATCAAATGATGTTGTTAAAAAAGCAAAGTAATATTAAACTTTTTTTTTTTTAAACCTTTCACAATTAAAGAAAAATCTCTTTTCAATGTATTTAAAAGAATTATTCGAGCAAACAATCGTTGTTTCCCAAACTCCTTTTTAAGAAAAAGTAAATAAACTAAGTTAAATAAAAAATAAGTAAGTTTAAATAAAAGGAGATTTGTTTTTTTAACTGAAATTTTAGAAATGTTAAAATACCTGCATATTTTTTTAATGTCTCTCTATATTTATCTTTTGGTATCAAAAAATTTAGTTTTCTCTTCACTTTTTAAAAAGTATAAGTAAATTATAAATTTAAAAACATATTTCATGAATAAAGGAAAAAAATATTCTTTAATTATATGTTTACAAATAATTTGAAATTCTAAGGAGCCATTATAATACATCCCAATTTTTCATCACTATAGTGATATATTTGAATGGAATTAAAATCTCCCTAGATCAAATATAGAAAATTCACAACTCTTTTTTTTAATTTTTGTTCTTTGTTTGTCGAAAAATAAAATAACAGACAGAATACACCTCAAATGAAATCTAAAACTGAAAAACTTTTTTGAGAGAGATGAAATAATATTTGCTTTTCTCCAGATTAAAACAAATATTTAGTTTAATATTTAGTCCAAATTAAAACAAATATTTAGTTTAAAGAAAATAAATTTTTCGGTTGGATGTAAAATAAAATATTTTTTCATAGGTACACAAAAAAATCTCATTAATGTACTGCAAAAACTTTTTAAAAATTCTGATTAATATTTCATGCAGAATTTCAGCTTATAAAAAACAAAACTTTCTTGTGTTTTTGCACAAGACATTGCGAGAATGCAACAATTAAGATATTCGTAAATAAAACACTGTTAAAAATGTTATTTGATATCTTTAAAGTATATTTTAAAAATTCAATATTTACATTTTGAAATATTGCTTGAAGAAAAAATTTAAACAATTTGCAAAATTCGTTCGGGATAACATTTTATTCCCAATAGCTTTGATTCCAGATACATAGTTGATGTCATAAGTGTCATATAGAGATGAGTTGAAGACATTAAAACGTTGGAAAAGAACAATGTCAAACATGGCGAATCGTTCCAGAATTGCCTCAATTCTTCCTGAACATGAACATGGGAGAACTCACAAAATTCAACTACAAAAGGGAATAAGGTGAAGTTTTGAGTTTAAATAAGGCACAAATAACTTGTCGGAATTTGTGTGGCGGCAGAGGATTTTCAGACAAAGACACTAAAAAAATATGTTACAGGGATATTCTAATTCCAAAGCCTAACCTTTAAAACATTCTGATGGTAATCCTTCGGATTTACAGTGTTCTAATATGGTTTATCATTTAACCGAATGCATTGCCATAGTATCACTAAAACCCAACCTGGTCGCCAGAATTAGGGCAGCATGTGCTAGATTCTCCAGCCATCTCATGATCGTTATAGTTTCTAAGGGTATAATCTTTGATCATACAGCCTGTTTGTGATTGCGTCATATTCATGTCACTTATGCATGTTATGAATTATGTGCCGAGAATGGATCTTTAAGGTTAAATAAATCGGTGATTAATTTTCAAAATGTTTGAGGCAAACTATTTTCTGGCAAAGAGATTGAAAATACCTTTGTTGACGGGGATATTATAGTTCCACCCACAGATCCTTTAACCCTTTAACTTATTTCCCCGTAAATTCATCATTTAAAGCTTTTTGACACCACTTTAAAAAAAATAATTTCATACTATTTACAGGCGGAAATGTTTAGACTACATGTTACGAATGTTTTATTTTAAAAATTGGTGTGAATCCTTTTTTTAATTTATTGAACGGGAAAGAAAGAACCATCAAGATTCACATTCAATTTGCAAATATTCTACCGGAAGAGAGAATTATAATATCAATTTTTGCGACATTTTCATTATTGTACCATCGTAAAGTATATAAATTAGTAATTATGTAAATTCTATGAAATTTATTAATTATTTTTAAATGATACTTCGATCTATCCAACGAAAACAAAAATTTCATATCCATACAAACTGATTTTATATTATAAGAAACACAATGACGAACTCCAAAAATATAATTTTGTTAAAATGTTTGTGATACTTCTAAAATTCTTTTTCAGTTAAATACAAAATTAAAATAAACTACAATGTTCTTAAATGACTAATGTGTTTCAGCTGAAAAGTTACTTTACAAAATATATTTTGTAACTTTGACAGTAGTTAATTTAAATTTCAGTAATGCCCTTCTAAAAAACGGATTCTAGTTTAAAATAATGCATGTAATCTTACAGGACTTGTTTATCAACAGAGCGTGAAATTAGTTCAGATTCATTTTAATATAGTCCTTTTAATTTTAAACTCAAATATTTGACTAACTTAATCTTTCTTTAGGTTTTGTTGAAAAGCAGAGAGGTATTAATAAAAAATAACATGATACCTTGAAAAGTAGAAAATACTTTCATAAGGCATGCTGTTTCAAAAATTCTTCTGCTCATGAAATAAATAAATAAGAAAAACAGATTTAAGTTATTTTTTGCGAGTAATATCAATTTATTTCTAATATAAATATTTAACTGCATTTAAGATAATAGAAGATTTAATATAAAATCTAAAAAATTAACATATTACATGAGGTAACTTAAAATCTTTTTTGTTCAGTTCAGTAATTTTTTTAACAAATTTAGTGCTTAATAACCTACAGAAGGAAGCATTACTTAAACTAAACAAAAATAAAACATCAATCAACGTAATTTATATTTGATGATTTTTAAGATTCTTTTCTCGTATCCAAAAGCTATTTTACAAGTTTCCTTTTGAATAATTCGTATAACATACCTTACATAAACAGTTACACTCTGATATTGTAAATTTTATTGAAACATTTACATAACAGTGCTCTTTGTAAATGAGAACCTACTTTAGTTCCTAACACAGAAGTATTATTTGCTTTTTCGGTGATGTTCCCATTTTCGCTTGAAAACGTAAACAAAAATGAGAAAGTTCCATTTATCCAGAGAAATAACAACTATTGTCCCTTAATGAAATTATGGAGTCTTCGTCATCTATTCACCAATTCACAAAGATACATTCTTTTACCCGTTAGTTGTTTTCAAAGGTTGACGATGTTCCGTTTGATGTCGTATTCAGAACAATGCGGCATCATTTTGAAATTTTTGAAACGTTACGAAAAATCGATAGAAATCGAATATAAAGCTTTGTTCAGATCGAAATAATAGAATGTTGTATAATGGGTTGAACAACGGAAAAATACTTCCAAATAAAGACATTTAAATGGATTTTTTAAGCATTCCTATTGGGCTAATTTGTTTAATTCAAATAAAAATTTAAAATCAAGGTTTTTTTAGTAGACAAATCGTCGATGAAAAAAAATGTTTTATGATAAGAAAGTAGGCCATATTTTGTATAAAAAATATATCGAAGGAAATATAAAAATAGATTGGTTCATTTCATTTGTCGTATTTCCCAAGAAAAACTCAGCAAAAATTATTATATTGATAGTATTCTATTTCTATTCTAGTAAACATTTAATTTTCATATATTCCGCATGAAATTGAACGTCCGATAAAAATTATGAATTTTCAGTATTAGAACTTAAATTGTTATTTCAGTGCATTTCTAGTCATTAATACACTAATAAGAACATGTTTCTTTAAATAAAAAAAATATATAATTAAAAATTATTTTAATGGCTCTTTTACAATCATTCAATGTAAAATACACGCCTAATTTTTTGTCTGCAATTGGTATTTTAACGCAGAATTTTCGTCATAATGCATAAATTTAGTATAGATATTGAACTCGTTTATAAAAAAATGCTCTGTTTTTTATTCTTGATAGGAGGTGCAAGGAATTTTATTAAACATTGCTTAATATTTTCTCTGTTTCATTTTTAAAAGGTGACAACAACGTAGATAACATAAAATATTATTTAAAGTGTCTTTTCAGGATTTCTAAATTTATTTCTCAGCGTAATATCGTAAATTGATAAAGGTGCAATTGGTTTTAAGTATTACAATTTCCCCTTTTTTATTTATAGTTTATTTTATAAAATTTTCCTTCAAAATGTTTCATTCAAGTAGTTTCAGAGTGATTTGGTCTATTTAGACAAACGTTTTTTGACGCATTATTTCTTTCAACTCGTCTACATTAAAATGATTTTCAGGGAAAATTAACCCCTTCGCGACGGGAGCATTTTACGTGATTTTATATGTTTTGTCACCGGTTTTAAAAAACAGAAATTTCCCGTATAGCATGCATGTTCACAGTGACGTCACAATAACGTCACTGTGAGTCACTTTGGTCACATCACATGTGTGACGAAAATGCCACCACTCAGTGACGTCACATTGTGACTAAGATGTGACTTTCTAAAAAAAATTCACAGTTCGTCACAATGTTAATGTCAAAGTAGTCACAAATGACACACTTTTCACAAATTGGCCACATTGTGACGTCGCAAAGTGGTCACAATGTGAAGTCACAAAAAAGCTCTAAAACGGCCATAACGACTTCACATTTTAGTCACTGGGACGTCACATCGACGTCACGTGACGTCACATCGACAATCGATGGTCACAAAGTCACAATGTGACTTCACAACGACGTTGCAGTGACGTCACCATGTCTTACGGGTTGTTTGTTATTAAATCGATAAAATGCTCCGATTGAATAAGGCAAATTTTACAGTATAATTTTAGTGGTGGAAAGAAACAAGGATTCTTAAGCCTATTTGCGGCACGTATACGTGTCGCTCGTCCCCAAGGGGTTAAGCGATGGAGTACTGACAAGAAAAATGAAGTGAGTTAAAATTTTTAAAAGAAAAAGGAAAAGGCCCAGTTATATTTTACATCAAATGAAAACGAAAAATATTTTCTTTTAATTGAAAAAGTTATATGAAGAAGAATTTTATCATAGAGTATCGCAATTACCTTCCACTATTAGAAAGAAGTAAATAAAATTAGTACGTAATTGGGGTACACTTTAGTTTTGTAATAGTTTCGGTTTTTGCAGGTCGGGTTTTATTTAATTGAATTTTAAAATGAAAGTTTCAAACAAAAAGTTGCATATTTGAATAAATCTGACTCTTTAGATAATTATTCTTCAGAATAAAAGATAAAAATTATATGTTGGAGATAAAATTCTAGGCCATTATTTCACAATTACATAAAAGTGAAATAAATTTTATTGTATCTTTGGTTTTGGAATGGGCTTTGGTTAAGGGTCGATACTTTTTTTTCTGACTAATATTTTTTTATGTACAGTAGATCTCTAACGTATTTTGACAAATATAACAAATTGACGTAAATAAAAACAATAATAAAAAATATACATGCTTTAAAGCTGTTCTCAAATCGAAAGTGGCACCTTTTATGATATAAATTTTAATGCCTTTTTCTTTGGAAATGCAAGAAGCTGGGAGGTGTTATAGAGAAGCTATGTAATTAAAAGACATTTTCTGTTTTTTTTTCTTTTGTAAATACAATAGATATTTCAGAAAATAATCTCAAAGTTGTGAAAAAACACTGTAAACACTAGCAATAATTAATAAATAAAGTAAAACACTTTTTTAAATCAAATTTGCAAAATTTTTCATTTTATTGTGATTTTACAAAGTGTTTTACTTTATTTAGTCTCAAAGTTGTTGTTTTGAACCGAATTTTCCTACGAAATCAGAAAAACTAGTGAAATAAGGGAGGGAAACACATTGCTCTACCAATTTTATGCCTTTACATTTAGGAAATGTATACGTCTTTGTGTTAGAATGCAAGTGGCTTGTTGAGCAGTGCTGTTGACAAACAGCCTTAACATGATTCTGATAAAACCAGCTCATACAGTAAACTGAAATTAAAACTCATCGAAAACGTCCAAACTGTTGAACTGGTTTTATCTTTAAACTTGATTTAGTTTTTGTAGGTGAAATTAAAACTTAATTTTGAAATCTCCCTGTAACTGACGGACGACCCAGCTGGTATTTTTTGCTTTATAATATAGATTTAAGGGACTACTTAAACATTTAAATCAAATAATATTTAAAATACGTTTTAAGTTTATGATCTATAACAATTCTTTAAAAATAAATACTAACTATTACTCCTTTGATTTCAGATACCTTTAATTATTAAGCTATTGCATAGCTTTTATCGCGGGCTTTGAGCGCGGTGACCGAATCCAAAAATTCCGTAACGCGAAAAATCCTAACACATCCGTAACGAAAAAACCTAATACTCGGCTAACGTCGTTTCCGTTCGGAAAACTTCGGGACGGTATCCTTCGGTAGACTTCGGCTGACATTGACGCGGTATTTTTCAGATATTAGGATATCAAGTCTCAAACTTATGTTTCTTATGATCTAATTTTCATAGCGCGGCCAAATTTTGTTTGGTAATTTATTATGAGACAGTGTTTAATTTGGTGGTCTTATTTATTTTGGTGACGGGAGACCCCCCCCCCCCACCGTGAGGGTCGAAAAATTTAAAATGCTTATAGCTCGCGATCTAATTTTCGTAGCGCGGCCGAATTTTGTTTGGTAATTTATTATGAGACAGTGTTAATTTTTGATGACAGGAGACCCCACACGGTGAGGATCGAAAAATTTAAAATGCTCATAACTCGCGATCTAATTTTCGTAGCGCGGCCAAATTTTGTTTGGTAATTTTTTATGAGACAGTGTTAATTTTTGGTGACAGGAGACCCCCCCCCCCCCCACCGTGAGGGTCGAAAAATTTAAAATGCTTATAACTCGCGATCTAATTTTCGTAGCGCGACCAAATTTTGTTTGGTAATTTATTAAGCTATTGCATAGCTTTTATCGCGGACTTTGAGCGCGGCGACTTAATCTAGGAATTCCGTAACGAGAAAAAATCCTAACACTCCGGCTAACGACGTTTCAGTTTGGCAGTCTTCGGCACGGTATCCTTCGAAAGACTTCAGCAGACATTGACGCGGTATTTTTGCATAAGTTGATAAAAATCCTATGCAATAGCTTTACCGCGGCAGTCCCTGAGTGCCAAACATATTTTTTTTTTATTTTAGACTCCCTTTTATCCGTGAATTTTAACGATGTCATTATACATAAAATATTATTTTTTTTAAATTGTCAATAAAAGATTAAGAATCCTGTGAAGGGTACCTGCCACGAAAGTTATAAGTACCACTAATTTGTCGGAAAAATACTTTGTAATCTTTTAATTAAAAAAAAATAATTCTTAATATTTGTTCATCTAAGACTTTTTATTCATTTACTGAAGTCAAATCAAAAAAGGGTTTCTTATCTAAAGTCCTAAATTTTTACGCTATATTAACCCTAAGTCAGTTTTAATCATGCAAAACAAAATTTTGCAGATTACTTTTGAGGATTTAAATCTGTTTTTATCAAATAGTTTAAAGTTTTTTCTTCATCTTCTTTTGATTTATATTATGGAGAGATCAAATGGATGAAATGAGTTACTTTAGAAGATCACACAAAATCTTAAATGTTATTTGCTTTACAACTAAAGTTATATATTATTTTATAATTCCTTTCAATTGAAGTAAAAGAAGCTCTCTGTCAAAGTCATTAAATAAATACTCATTAATATTATTTTTAGTACTAGATAAGCTTTTATAATTTATATATTTGCATGATTCCGGTTTGTATTTGAAAAAAGAATGTTTTTTTACCGTTTTTTCCAACTGCAAAGATTAATCTAAATGTATTACATGTCCTAAAAAATGTTAAATATTCGCAGCATAAGAAGCAATATAATGTTGTTTTAATCTTTTTAAAATACAATTTAACAATATACATTTCGATATTTCTGGCCTTTTTAAATATTTTGCAGACCTGTTTGTTTTTCAGCTTTTGTGTCTGTTTGATGTAGAGTTTGAATGGATGATACGTTATTTTAGAAGAAATGTCGAACGGCGACTTTATTTTAAAAAAGATTAAATATTCTTTTCATTCAACAAACCTTAAAATAAATAATTTTCATAAAATTAATTCCATAGAATTGGAAAAAAATAAGGTGTTTGTTAAATATCATAAATGTCTCTGTAATACTAACGAAAGTTTATAATTTCCAACTTATATGTGAAATGGTAGAATCTTTATCATTTAGGAAACATTGAAAAATTTTTTTTTTGAATGTGAAAGTAGCCCAGAGGAAAGGTAAAGATAATAAAATTATGAAAATGTATATTCCAATACAATTTATAAATAAAAATAACGATTAAAAGATATGCAATGTTTAGTAATTCAGTTTTAATGTTTTTTAATTAAAATCTTTAAAAACATCACAAGAAAAATAAAACATTAAATAAATCAACTAGTACATTTCGCTACCAAATAATTTAATATCTTTTGCGAAATTAATCGTTTTTAGGTAGCTTTCATTACAAAAAGTAAAAAGCTACCTATTGCAGCCGTCCGGAGGAAAGCACTTCCGGAAAATTTTGGTATATTTTCACTGATCATGACCCCCAGACCCCAAAACCACCCTCCGTTCAAATGTTGACATATATATATATATATATATATATATAACCATATATATATATATATATATATATATATATATATATATATCTGATTTTTGTCATGCGATAACTAACGTATTTATGAACCGATTTGAATGAAACTTGGTATGTACATAGTACATACAAATGTCTCGACCGAGTTCGTTGGCCAGCATCATCCGCCATTTTGTTTCAAAATGGCGGCCATTTAAATTTTTTAAAAAATTTAAAATTTAAAATTAAATGCGAAAAAATTAAAAGTTGAAACATATTTTTCTTTTGCGTGTTAGAACTTAAAACAACGATTCCAGAACACTTTTTATTTTTTCTATATCTTAAAAAATGATTGAGTTATAGCACTTTGAATTTTTCTTATGGCTGACATTTTGAAACGATCTGATTTTTGTCACGTGATAACGCGTATTTATGAACGGACTTGAATGAAACTTGGTATGTACATAGTACATACAAATTTCTCAACCGAGGTCGTTGACCAGCATCATCCGCCATTTTGTTTCAAAGTGGCCGCAATTTAAAAATTTTTAAAATTTTTAAATGTAAAATTAAATGCGAAAAAATTAAAAGTTGAGAAATATTTTTCTTTTACGTGTTAGAACCTAAAACAACGATTCCAGAACACTTTTTATTTTGTCTATATCTTAAAAAATGATTGAGCTATAGCACTTTGAATTTTTCTTATGCCTGACATTTTGAAACGATCTGATTTTTGTCACGTGACTACACGCGTATTTATGAATCGATTTGGATGTAACTTGGTGTGTACATAGTATATACTGAGGCCTGAATTGAGTTCGATACTCATTTCCATCCGCCATTTTATTTCAAAATGGCGGCCATTTAAAATTTTTTATAAATTTTAAAATTTAAAATTAGGTACAAGAAAGTGAGAAATTGAAAAAGATTTTTCTTTTATGCATTTGACCCTGATACAAAGATTCCAGAGCATTTTTTGTTTCGTTTGTATCTTAAAAAATGGGCTGAGTTATCGCATATATATATATTAATCGATTTCAATATGAGTGTGCATGTGCACTTGAATTAAGATTTCGACCAAGCTCATAATCAGGTTCTACTAATTTGAGCTTAGTATTTTTGAATAAATAAATATATAAGTATATGAAAGCTACCTCTTCCTCCCGGCACTGCCGGAAGGACTATTTAATATCAAAAACATAATTATGAGTTTTTAAAATGTTTATGGCGGTTTTTAAAATATGTCTTTAAGGTTAATTTTTCTATTTCTATAAAAGGACGAGATTTTCATTGCCTTCTGTTCCAAATAAATAAATGTTAATTATACTACCACCTAAAATGAATTACTTTAGAGTTTAAAAATCGGTTAGCCATTTTTATGGGCATCGTGGATAAATTTGTACGCAAAATTAACCTGCTGTTGAAAAATCGAATATTTTAAATAACACTGAAAAAAAAACTGAAGCAGTTAATTTTGATAGAAAAATCTATCCATTTCTTGTTTTCTTTCAATACCGTTATCCCTAACTCCATCCATTATCATTAGTGGTTAATGAACTGTCTAAATAAAACTTTTGCTTGTTAATCCTTAAGTACAGAAACCTTCAAAATGCTAATGTTTTGCTTTGGACAGAACTGCTTTTTAGGTGTGTTCGTAATTATGTAAATACGTAGCACCTAAAGTTGTCGTTCAGTCCGTCCGTCTGACTGTCCATCTGCCTGTCCGTCTGTCAAGTCATTTCAAATTTTTTGAAAATAGGATGCCTAGGTCAAATACAGGGGCAATCAAAAGTACTCCGTTACATTACAGTCAATGGAAAAAAAAGTTTCAAAGTATTTAATAATATTACACTCATTCGAACATAATAATATTGATATGCATCATAAAGTACATATTATAATCTACATTTTACATAATTTGTGGTGCAAAGAACATTTGTTATTGATTTACAAGGCCACACAAAATTATTCCATTACATAATGAGTATAGAGAGAACATTATTTGGTGCGCATTTTAATTGTAATTAACTATTTACAATTTTATGACATTGATATATGAGAGTGATATTTTTCAAATTTCATTATCGTACGAACGCACCTCATTGCTACACTTCACGTGCAATTTCCAACTTGTTTAATTAATGCAAAACCTATAGCTCTACGAAAAATGTTTAATGTAGGCTAAGTATTAACAGCAAACTAGTTGGATGTGCCAATCCCAAAACTTTCTTCTATCTCATACATACATTTTAATATTAAAAAAAAAAGTTACTCATTTTAATGCTTTAATAATTTTAATTCAATACCTTACCAACTTTGATTTTCATCTTAAATTTCTGCTTCAATCAATTAATCGGAGTAAAACGAATTTCCGTCTCTGCACGAGCCGATGGACAATAGAATGATAGCAAGATTTTTTTTCAAATTCAGGGAGAACCTACTTGCATTACCAAACAATAATCATATACAAAATGTTTAGTTCAGTTCTAGAACTAACTTCATACAATTTTATGTGGTGCAATATTGAAAATGGCATAAAATTCGGTATTGTAGCGCCCCCTTCCGGCGGATTTTTTTCAGATTTAGGGTGATCCAACTAGCCATAGCCATACACTTACACGAAAAAATTCGTTCAATTCGATGCATAACTTCATGTACTTTTGGTCGGTACAATATTGAAAATGGCACAAAAATGGCGATTGTAGCGCCCCCTTCCGGCGGATTTTTTTCAAATTCAGGAAGGACCAACTAGCCATAGTCGTACACATACACGAAAAATTTGGTTTAATTCGATGCATAACTTCATATACTTTTGGTCGGTACAATATTGAAAATGGCACAAAAATGGCGATTGCAGCGCCCCCTTCCGGCGGATTTTTTTCAAATTCAGGGAGGACCAACTAGCCATAGTCGTACACATACACAAAAAATTTGGTTCAATTCGATGCATATCTTCATATACTTTTGGTCGGTACAATATTGAAAATGGTACAAAAATCGCGATTGCAGCGCCCCCTTCCGGTGGAATATTTCAAAACTGAAGGAGGACCTGCTTGCCACAGCCAAAAACATTCACAAAAAATTTGGTTCAATTCTATGGATAACTTCATACACTTTTTGCTGGTAGAATGGCGACATACAGACACACACACAGACACACAGACACACAGACACACACACACAGACACACGGACAGACAGACATTTTGTAAAAACATGTTTTTTGGAATCTCTGACCCCTAAAACGTGTAAATCCGTCGAAAACGGGAAGTCGAAAAAAATTTCGATTACAATACTTTCTTCTATTGAAGATAGAAGTAAGTAAAAAAGTTGTACTGGATTTTTTACGTTGTTCATTAAATGTTTTTAGAGTTCATTTTATTGGAAATACGTTTAAGGATTTTATGTTGAAAAAGATTGTTTAATGTATGACTAATTTATTCATTTAAAAAATGTTTAAATAAGTTGAATTTAAGAATATCTTTATACTTTCGTTGCTATTTTAATTCTAAATTGCACCCATTGTCATTAGAACTGTCTGTCTAGATTCATATTTTTTTTTATTCTGCTGAGAGTATTGATTTCTACTGCTAATGAATTCGTTCCAAAGAAATATATGTATGAAAAAACAAAAATATCCTTAAAACCAAAAGAGTCTGCAGACATTATGAATATTAATGGCAGAGAAAAATCAGCATTGGAATTTTTGAATAGATTATTATAATGTTTCAGAGAGATTTTGAATTCAGTTTAGGATCCTTGCGTGTGTTTAGAAAGCATTCGTATGCAAATATAAAATAGCTTTTCCAAAAACGAATAACTTACAAAAAGAATATACTTAAACGGATTTAAGTGAGAAAGATATTATATACTTTTTTCTTCCCAGTATCATTAACATGCATCACTTCCATTACCGTCAGAGCGAGCTGTTATGTAACAGCCTAGATAAATATCTTACGCGATCTATCTTGTCTTACAATGCCTCGAATTGCACCCTAATGCAAATGTATGGTTTGGAAAGGGATTTATTTTATTCTAAAGCGAATATATATCACTAGCTGATACGCTCGGATTTTCCCGGTACCATAGATATTTTCATACAAATTACTAGTATTTGAAATTTGCATTCATATTAAAATAGAAATAAAGACAAATACTAACGGAAGATGAAATTTGTCGAAAATTCGTGCTTTAGTTTTTGAGATAGAGCTATTGCAATAATGATAAATAATGCAGCATAGCATCGTCTCCTGTCATGCGATATGCACCAAAACGTTATCAACACTAAGTTAGATCAAGGACTAGGTAAATCCAAAGTTTTATGAAAATACGGGCATTAGTTTTTGAGGTACAGCTATTATAGTAATTGTGATTAGAAGTGGGCAGTATAGCAGCGCCGTCTGCTGAGCGACATACATCAAAAACTAATCAGCTCCAGTTTATATCAAGGTATAACAAAACTTAATGTTTAGTGAAATTTTATGCATTAATCCTTGAGATAGTCTCCACAAAATTTTTGGCAGATACAGACTCACAGAGTAACAGAGACTGTCATAGATAAACTGACAGGTAGACATTTTTTAAAAAACCATCAAATTGTGCTCCAGGCCTTTTGAAACATATACATTTAATGAAAACCGGAAATAGAAATATTTCACGAATTCAATACTTTTTTCTTGTAAAGTTTGAAGAAAGTAAGTGTCTTACATATAATAGTAAAGAGGACAATAAAAGGAACGTGAATAGTTAGTGCAATTTCGAAGCGTTCGACACGACAGCTTATTATGACGCATCATGGACAATATTTGTGATTTTATAAAGATAGAAAGAAGTTTCCGAAAAATCTATTTTAAAAGACGATAAAGGAATGGAGATATTTTTAGCCTGAGAAAAATTAGAACTGTGACATGATGCCCAGCAGTGTGAAATAACTCAAATCTTTGAAATTCCTTCGTTTAATTCTTTTAAGAGATTTTAACACAAAACTTTACTATTAAATATTTTGAAAGATGTAGACTGTTTTAGGAAAATATATTAATTTTAATATATACGTGCTTTTATTAAAATTTCTTAAACGATCCCATACTATCTTATTATTACTTTTTTAAATATTCAAAAAATATATTAAATGTAGAATAATGCACACTGGCACAGTTCCATTTCCCTTTATTAAAATGGGCTGCAACTTTCTATAGCATCATGTAACTCTATGAATAGAAACAGATTCTTAAATTCTACGCAAGGAATTTTATAAGCACGACTGCAGTAATCTTTATCGTAAATAAACAGCATTAACATTCTGTTTATGTTTCAATCATGGATTTAAGTTTCATTCTATTAAAATTATTTTGCATTTTTGACAGTGAAGGAGGATTTATGGAAGTGCTTTTCTAAATCATAAAATGTAACTTATGCAAATAAAATACGCAGTAGACATTAATCATCAGGCCGATTTTAAGCTTTTGTATTGGAATCTTTGGGTTTATTTTCTTATACTTTTTTCATTTGTTTATAATTAGCTGCAATTTGTTTTAAAGAAAAATATTGTTTTCATGAAACAGGAGTGAATACTGTCAAAAAATTATACGAAAATTTATCCTATAAATACGCATTCATCGCTGAACTTTTCGTATGTGCACGAAAAAGGGATATTGGCATTAGAAAGAATATGTAAGGATGATATTTAACCTAAATATGTAACGAAATTTAAATATGCAATGTTAGGACTAGGCAAAAAGTCCTATCCAATGATATCTATTCCATCGTTGCATGCTATATGTTGGCTAAGTTGATCATATAAAATTAGATGCAGGAAAAAAATCCTATTCAATGATATTTCATTCATCGTTGAACGCTACATTTGATTTAAATTCAGTGTGTGATCCCCGATGTGGGCAAAAAAAAATCTTATCCCATGATACATGATTCATCGTTTTATGTAACATATTTAATTATTTCAGCGTATAATGCCAGTTGTATGGGCAAAATAGAACCTCTTTCATCGCTAGGTGCTACTTTTTATTTGTCTTCAGCATATGTTATTAGATGAGGGTAAAAACTCCTACTACAATGATACCTCATTCATCGTTGTACTCTACATTTGGGTTAAATTTAATGTGCGATATCAGATGTAGGCAAATCCTAAACCATGATGCCTCTTTCATCATTATATGCCAAATGTGTGTTATATTCAGTATCCGATATCAGATGCGGAACATCTAATTTTACTCAATCTAAATTCCCTTAAAAATATTTTAGTCTACCAAGTTCAGTTCAGGCTTAAATGCATGTTATGTCAATTTCAGTTTATGTCTTCTGATTTATGTTTCCATTTATCGGACTCTGCTGCTCTTAATTTAGGTATTGAAAGTTATATGAGAAAATTGGGATTGCATTAATCTACCAACACTTACGTTTAAAACCAATTTAGACAGTATATCAGGTTATTTTCCAAATAAGAAGCCAAAATAAGCTTTTTATTAGTTAAATTTTAAATATTTAAATAATTACATAATTACTTCTATTAAAATTTAAACTATTCAAATAATATACTACCTCTCTATTTAATTAAAATATAATTTGAATTATTTATAAATGCTAAAGCACATTATAGTAACTATGTTTATAAAAATTATCTTATTTCATCAAACTAAAAAATTCTTAAAAAAAATGCTTTTTTTAAAAAATTAAAATTAAAGATCACTTTACTGTGATGCAAATAAAAAACGAATATTTTTCCAAGCAAGTCATTAGTTTATATAAATTTAAATTAATCTTAACGCATTTTAAAGTAATCAGAGATTACAAATATAGCTGTGATTATTTATCTACTTCAATTACAATGTAAAACGAAAAAGCAATTAGATATTTGCATTTTTTTCCGCTCTTATGAAAAATCGCCAATTAAGTCAATTAGAAACATTTGAATAATGTTTCACGAAATATACATAGATATATATGAACTCTTATGCACTTAAATTATCTTAAAAGAATAAACGCTAATTAATTAGCCTGAAAAGTACAATTAAAAAATTTAATTAAGCTGTAAATCAAGGATATTGATTTCTACTTTTTTTATTCAGTTAAGTAAATTATCAATGACAGGAATTGGTTTTTGTCATAACGGATTTTTTTTAGTACATATGATTTTTTTTTAAATATGCAGCTTTTAACGTGTGATGTTATAAGCTTATAATGTGATTAATTAAAAAATCACAAACGGTTAGAAATGCTATACGTTACTTAACGGATTACACATGGCTTGTTTGTAAAACAGATTATAGATCATAAATATAAAATATATGACGGAATGAAATTTTCACCTTGCTTTTAATACAAAATATATAATATGAACTTTAAAATGTTCAAGTTCACTTAAAAGGCGATTAAAATAATCTTAGTACTTTCAAGTCTTTAGTTAGGTTCTTACACAGAAAATATTGTCTTTCTCTTTTGAAAGTAGTGCTGTAAAACTAACGACTAAATAAATACCCGTGTGATGGCGTTATTTTAAAGCTGACTACCCGTTTAAAAATTATCGTTACTCGTTACTTCTCAGAAACCGGCTATTAAAAATAATCGTATGTACTATATAACTGCAACAAATCTTGTTACATATGAAACATGAGTATTTGTAAAAATTAGCATTTTTTGCTCTTCACATATTATTATGTGCTGTCATCTATCTTTCCGTAAAACACAGATTTAATCAAGTTTCTAGTTTTTTTTTTTTTTTTTTTTTTTTTGGCAAACAAAATTAAAAACGATGCATAATTGAGTACAACATGTCTAAATTGTAGAATTGATTATGAAAATAAAGAATAATCGAAAAAGCAATTCAGCAAGAGTAAAAGCTTACAAAATTTATACAATAAAATTATGAGATGTAATTACACAAACAAAATGTTTTTACAAGCAAATTCTCTCTCTAATTTTACACTAACAAAATATGTGTAATTATGTGTAATGAAAATTTAATTTCTGGAATAATTTAAAAACAATATGTTTTATTTCTTATGTGATCATCCTATCAAACACACACCTACATTTGTACTTCAATCCATCATTATCTCAGAAAATTTTTATTTATATTTTAAAATATTTCTTTTTTCTTCAGATATGAAATTTAAAAACAAACAGCAAATATATTTTTAAAATTAACAAAAAAAAAAGAGAAAAGAAAAATAAACTTTATCATAAAAACATTTTTAAAAACAATCTAAAAATTTGTCTTTATCATGGAAATGCTTTCAAATATAAAATATAAATACGTATGCAAAGATATTTTTATAGGAAAATAATATACTCAAAGCAAACCTGTAACTTTTAAAACTTAATTTCTTGAAAATGTTCAAAAAATGTACTTTGCTCTTTGCAACATTTCATCATTATTACTAAGCTGCTGGTTCAATGATGGTAGTAACAACGGTTTTGATAGAACCAAATTATCATGTGATAGACGATGCTTTACTAATAAATGTTTTTTAACTCATCGTTGAACTTCCTTCAATTGAATACTTCATTTGACATAAATCACGTTTTGCTTTATCCCTTGATACTGCGGAAAAATGTTCACAATTTATTGCTTTTTCTTTCCATAATAAATAAATAAATAAATAAGACCTACGGAATCTAAATCATTTGAGAATAACTGATACATTTAAACTGAACGATACGCATACCAAAAGAACTCAAATTGGCATCTCTTACGCGTCGACTGTCTGGTTTCATTCATGAATTGTACAAACGTACGTAAACAGAGTTTGAAGTTAGTTTCGTTTTTTTCGGTGGTGTATTGGCAGTATCTACAAACGAGTGATATTTCAAAGAAACGATTCTGTATTTCGTATTTTAGAGAATACCCATTATACGTTAACGAATATGTGTGGTTTGCAACAGCTCTATTTGAAAGAAAGAATCTCTTTTGAAAAATTGAAAGAAAATATTCCCTGAGAAAGAGCCTGATTAAAGGTTTGGAAGTACTAAGATATTTAAAAATAAGATTAACTATTAGCATCTCTAGCTGATTATTTTAAATGCCTTTTAAGTAAACCTCAACATTTTAAAGTTTTAAAGTTTATATTATATAATTATAGATTATAGATAGTTGGATTTTTTTTTTGTTGAATTTTTAAATCTTAAAAAATTAGGTCTAATATCTTTAGTACTTGAATTCCATTGATAACATTTAAAATACTTTTTTTAATCCTTATTCAGATGCAACGTGCAAGAGAGGTGCGCTTCCAAGGCTTAGTAAACGCTGTCTCGGAAATAGATCCGCGTTTTACTTGTTTACTAATAACACTAATAAATGAGGTTTTTTGACCTCTTTGATACTCTTTTTGTACTTCCAAATGAAAGTACTTA
The DNA here is from genome assembly GCA_964019185.1 of Maratus speculifer. NCBI lineage: Eukaryota > Metazoa > Arthropoda > Arachnida > Araneae > Salticidae > Maratus > Maratus speculifer. The sequence continues at coordinate 4,542,865 of OZ025301.1, read as the reverse complement.
ATAACTGTATAGAACTACTAATAATGCATTTGTTAAAAACCTTGCTCAATGCTGCACAGAAAGAAGAACTTTAATAAGAGCTTGTGCAAATGCAAAATAAACATCACACAATGTTAACAAGTCCGCCTTTCTAGCTTTATTCAGAACAGACATTATAATTTTTGTTTACACTTCAACAAAACAATATATTGTACTATCCCACAAGTTTTGGGGGTTCGCTGCCGGGATTGAAGGATTTGAATGATTTCGCTGATTTATATTTGAATTTGGATTTCACGATGAAAGCTATTTTGTACTAAGAAGATCTAAGTCTAAGAAGAATGTTTTGTTTTTAAACTAAAACGTATAAAAAAAAAGGAACTGTTTGTTATACGTGTAATGATTAGAAATTATCTGTAATCAAACTTGCAAGATAGTCAAAAGATAGAAATAAAAAGTTGGAAATTGCACGTGAAGCGTAGCAAATTAGGTGCGTTCGTACGATAACGAAGTTTTAAAAATATTACTTTCTTATATCAATCTCATAAAATAGTAAATAGTGAATTACAATTAAAACGCTCATCAAACAATGTTCTCCCTATACCATTATGTAATGGAATACTTTTGTGTGGCCTTGTAAATCAATAACAAATGATCTTTGCACCACAAATTATGTAAGATGTATATTATAATATGTACTTTATAGTTGCATATAAATTTTATTAAGTTCGCATGAGTGTAACACGATTAAAATACATTTCAAACATTTTTTCCCATTGACTGTAATGTAACGGAATATTTTTGATTGTCCCTGTAATTGATCTATGCATCCGATTTTCATAAAATTTGAAATAACTAGACAAAATTATGTAATAATTATGTATTTTAAATTTCAAACGTATAGAATATATTTGAAACTTTTTTCCCATTGACCATAATGTAATTGAATACTTTTGATTGCCCCTGTAATTGATCTATGCACACGATTATCAAAAAATTTGAAATAACTCGACAAAATTATGTAATAATTGCGTATTTTAAATTTCAAACGATTAAAATGCATTTGAAACTTTTTTCCCCATTGACCGTAATGTAATGGAATACTTTTGATTGCCCCTGTAATTGATCTATGCATCCGAGTTTCATAAAATTTGAAATGACTCGACAAAATTATGTAATAATTATGTATTTTAAATTTCAAACGATTCGGTTGGGTAGTTTTTGCGTTTTTATATGCGGACAGACAGACGGACGGACGGACAGACGGACGGACTGAACGACCACTATAGGTTCTACGTGTTATATAATTACGAACGCACCTAAAAATTCAATATGAAATCAACGTTTCGGGCCGTCGTCAGGAAAATAGGATAGTGAAAGGACTAAAAATTTAGAGATGAATGCTTCCTGCGCGACAGACAATTTCTCGCACCTTGACTAATGATGTAAATGCAACCATGGCCAACTATATCTATAAGGCCCATTTATTTGAGATTAATGTATGAAGTCTCCCGCAAGAGGACGCTGTTACCTTGCCCAAGTCATTCTGACTAATCGTGCAAACACTGAACCAAAACAAAGACAATGTGCTCAGAACAGAAATCAGCTCATACAATGCTAATTTGGGCAAAGTTTGTGCCACGTGGTCCGATGAAATGGTTCTGGGTTTGAAGCTGAATCCAGCTTCACTTTTTCGACAGTTTTTAGCGAAATGCGCAGGCCTTTATATCTAGTTGGCTACTATGCATTATCGCCATCCAGTGAATATCAAAGAATATCATATATATTATAAAGCAGAAGTTCTGAAACTTCCAAACGAGTGTTTTCAAAAACTACCCGATGGATCTTTTTGCAGATTATATCATTCGATAGGAAATATTTTTGCGGAGGTTTATGATACAAATATACAGAAATAACTCTGATTTTTTTCGTACTAAATTTCGTATTTTTCGGTAATTTTTGACGGAAGGGTTGTAACAACTATTTTTTTGGCGATAATTATATTTAAAAAAAGAAATTAAATACTTTCGCTAATGAAAAACAATATAAACATTTCGAAAAAAACCTGTTAATTCATTGATTTAAAATAAATAATGATAAAAAGAAAAAAATCCGTTTAAAGCTAAATAGTATTATGAAAGGAAAATATTTATCTTTAACGGAAAAAAAAAATATTTATGATATTTAAAAAGTAACTCAATGTGAAAGAAAGTTTTGAAGTGACACAATATTTGGCTATTTATTTCTTTCGAGCCAGATTAAAAGAAAACAACATCTCAAAAATTTTATTAGGTAAAACATATGTATTTTTTTTTCTTTCTTTTTTTAAAAATATTTTTAAATCTAATTTTTCCGTTGTGTATTTTACAGAAGAAACTCGCAGAATTAATTTTTTTTTATAAAGGCTCTAATTGTTATTTGTATGTTGTTTGTTCAATTAGGTATTTCAATCTACTTTTGTCGCCAATCAATGCGATTCTAAACCAAAAAAAAGCACAAGACGGAGCGATGTTTGCAAGAACTATTTTTTTCTCTCTCTCTTTTAATAAGTGAGAGCATTTTTAGGAAAAAATTTTACATTTAACTTAAATACATAAATAGCAGTTAATACCACAAAAATGAATAATATTTAAATTTTAGGGTAAATGTCTTTCCACATACATAGATATTGTAAAATAATTTAACTGCAACTTAAAAAAATTTTTTTTGGCACAGATATCGCATATGCACTACATTGGTGCGATTTGTCTCTTACGCCAAAACCATATATACATCTGGGTAATTAACTGACGCCAAAGTGTCATTATTTTGCTTGATATGGCAACCCGGATGTTATTGTCTATTTATTAATAAATTGTCTATTTACAATATTTTTCTTTTTTTTCCAGTTATATAAACTATTTTAATCTAGGCACATTTGTCATACATGCGCCACATTTGCGCGACTGCAATAAAATGGCGATTTTATGCCTCACTTGGTAACCTGGATGTTGTTTATTTATTAATAAATTTTTATTTTATTTTATTTTATTTTTTAAAGGATATAAATAGTTTTGTTTTATAATTATTAACTAAACTTTTTAAAATTTATTGTTATTTTCTATTTAAAATAACAGAAAATAATTGTAAACTATATATGTAATTGGTATTTGAAAACAAAATTTTCTCCAAATCGACATAAAAAAAAATAATAAAAAAATTGCGCCAATGTGGTGCGTATATGTTATGTATAAATTTTTTTCACTATACTACAGTATTTAAACATGCTGTATAAATAATGATTATTGTTTTTTCCAAACATGTTTGGCACAGTTATTATATACACACTGAGGTATCTGACTATCGCCAAAACGGTGTTATTTTGCCTGATATGGTAACCCAACAATAGTAGTTTCTGTATTAATAAATTGTTTATTTATTTTCAATTTCTTTTTAGAAATTCTATATATAGTTTTGCTCTACAATTTTTAAAAATGCACATTTCTTCACTATTCTAAAACGAGGATTTTGCCGCATTGGTATTGGAAGGAAATCTTGCAAATCCGGATTTGTGCCGGAGTTTTTTGTGAAATATGATATTTTCAAATGTAAATTGAGTGCTACTTGATTAACACGTCGGCCAGTTTCGCCAAACTGGCAAAATTTACATAAATTTATTTTAAATAACGAAAGAATAAACATAAATAAAAAATACAAATTAAAAGTCGAATTAAAAAGCACTTATGACGTAAAAAAATACGTGTATCACGTGTAATATCAATTGCTATCATACTTACAATCATCGATTATTGACATTTATTCCTATAATCTGCTATTAATTTTTTTCCTCGACAGAATAATCAAGTAGTATTGTACATTGTACAAACTCCAGTTAATATTACAAAAATTGAGCTAAATAACTAAATTTAGGTGCAAATGCACACACCCATGTTGTAAGAAAGAGGCACAAATGTCATATATGCACCACATTGGGGTGATTCATTTCTGGCGCCACTTTAACCGAAACTTCGTTTTCAAATGACAGATACATTTCTATTTTACTTTTCTATGTATAGAGCATAACATTTTGTATCATTTTAAAATGCAAATGATATGAAAGTAAATAAATAGTTCATTAATAAATTAAAAACAAAGCTGGATTACCATACGAGGCATAAAATGTTCATTTTGTTTCAATCACGTCAACGTGATGCGTATATGACATCTGTATCAAAAAATGAATTTCACACATTCAAAAAACATTCACCTTATTTTTCTAAGGAAAGCTTTATTTAACTTTATTTATTCTGCTGCATTCCAAAAATGAAACACTGTAATAGATTTGTCAAGAGCAGATGTACGTTGTGAAATATAATACAATATTGATAGAGGATGTATTAAGGTTTCCACAGATGCCCATATCCTCAAGTTGAGAGATTTAGAGTTCAAAAACTATCAAATGAAAATGAATCACTTGAAAATTGTTTAAATTCAATGGTCAATCTTTGTGATCATAATGCTCGCTATTTTAGAAGTATGGTGGAATAGATAATATCTAAATTGCTCTTTTCATAATAGCCTCATTTATCTATCAAACTCTACAATAAATGGTCAACTGAAATATTTTTTTCTTAAAAGCCCGAATTTTATCGAATGCATAAGCTGATACAACAACATAATATTTTATTATTACTTTAATATATTTTGGCGTCAAGGGACCTTGATTCTATTGCTGTTGTCATTATTTTTGGCTCAGTTTTGTTTTTTCTAGCTCGCTGAGTTTTGCACTGATAAAGAATCTCGACAGTAGATTCGAAACAGCTGTTTGCTAACTTTTAATGCATTTTTGGTGCATTTATAATCGTTGGTTTTCTATTTTTAAATACAATGGCGTTTTGTATGATTTTCAGAAATGTGAAAGAGCATTCGAGGTGAAGTTGCTTTAAAAAACACAATCATATTCGATATTTTGTTTGATTCATGTTTTGTTTTGAAAAATAGACCAGCGCAGCGGGCTTAGCCTGCTAGTTTCTAATAAAATTAAATCGAAACGAATCAAAAGTTTGAATAAGTTGCATTTTACGCACGAGGAAAAGCTAAAGTACTACAAACAGATACAGATTAAAGACTTTATGATGTTATGCTAGATTTTTGGGATGCTATAGAATGAATTATCGTTTCAAGGTTCATTTTCACGTGCAATGACATCAACAGATTATTTAATTTTACTTTCATATGGGCTACTGCATGTTACTATAAATTTTGTATCTTCAAAGTTAATGCGGCGATTTTTTTTTACCAAGTAGAATCGAGAAAGAGCTGTATTCTGTTGATGTTGTCTAAGTCCCCGCGATGCTCTTTAATTCTTACTAAAAAGCTTACGCGTTGTCATGCCGATATAGACTCTTTCAACATAATTTGATAAAGCGGTAGGTATTTTATATACCAGATTTTTGACATATTAACATTTCTTCAATCATATTTATGTTATTTTGTTATGGTGAAAATTGTATTAAAGTGAAGAAATAAATAGGTAACCAATTGGTATCATTTATTTATTCATTATGTTTATAGTCGCGCAATTTTTGTGCACATTATTTTATGTATTCGGTTTTTGTAAAAATGACAGAGTAAAAAAAGTACCCGAAAATTTAATGTATCAATTCTTCTTACAACCATCTTTGCAATGATTTTTATTTTCAAATTATTTCTTCAAAAATGTGACACATTTTAAAAAATGAAATCTTAGAATGCGTATCGGAAATTTTAGATAAATGCTATATATATTGATATCCATTAAGATTCTCGAACATTCTCCGTTTTTTACAGAAAAACAATACTGCATACTTTTTTCAAAAATGTGGGAAGAAAAAAAATGCACTATTATTTTAAAAGCCGTCGCTATGATTGATTAACTTTAAATCCACATGTTTTAGACGTAAAGAAAAAAAATATCACATGTCAGGTCTCTGGTAAAAAAAAGAATATAAATTTCAAATTCTGCATTTTTATATCAGTCAAGGATTTTGATTTAATCTTTAAAAAAAGTACTTGATCCAGCCACAAAATCGAAGATGGATACGTCCCGTGAAGTTGAAATGCAGCATAATGTATTTCTGTCAAATAACTTTAAAAGCATAGAGTGAATGCATACATAGTGTTTCAATTTATGTTACTAATAAATAAATATGTTTATGTTATGCATGGATTTACTGATGACAAGTTATAGTACCACCTCCTCCCCTCCATTTCAGGTGCCTTCCATGATAGTAATTCAGATTTTCAATAATAGGGTGCCAAACAGTTAAAATGGAATAAAATGAAACAAAAATAATTTTTTTGACTCAAAACAAGATAGTACAGAGGGAAAAGACGGTACATTCGAAGATAGTACAGTGAGTTATGCACTATTATAAAAAAAAATGTGTAAAGTTACTACACTTGTGAGGGACCTTTGTCATAAAGGCACTCTAGTATTTCTGAGATCGTGAAATCAATAATCTAACATGTGTAAGCGTGAAAGCGACATCTATCCTCTCTTTTACTTTAATTTTCTAGAGCGTGTGTGTCTCTTTCGGATTCTACAGTTAGGTCGCGGTTAGTAGTATAATGTAAATTTGAAGTATCTCAGTTTGCAGCATATAAAAGCTAGGAGTTTGAGTGTGTGTGGTGTGTCTCTGGCGACGTTAGCCAGCAGAGTGTGTCTAGCGATATTAGCCAGCTAAGGATATTAGCCAGCCTCTCTAGCGGCGATTGCCCGCTGGTGTCTAGCAGAGTGTGTCTAGCTGCGTTGATTGATCCAGAGCAAGCGATATCGAGTGTTAAGCGAGTGAGTTGATAAGGAATTTGGGAATTCGACTCGAGAAGTTGGCCGGTGGTAAGAAATTTAATAGTAATTACGTTGATTATCTCAAAGTTAATAAAGAAATGTATACAGCCACGGGCTGTCTAATAAGTTGTATCTAGCAGTTTAGCCGAAAGATAGCTGAGAAGTAATCTGAGGTGCTGAGTGATTGAGCTAGTTCCGGAGCTGAGAGTATGAGTTTAATCCTTTAGTAGTAGTCTCAGTTGTGAAAATTACAGACTTGCTCCACTCCCCTTGAGCCCTTATCGTTTTTAATAAACTGTTTTTTATCTTATGTACTGAGTTATGTCTGCATTTAACACCCAGTATGAGCACCCAACCGTTACACACTTTTTCTAGGAAACTGGAATTCCTAGAACTTTTTATGTAACGCTATAACAAAAATTCATAAAGCCGATTCCATTACATGAATTTTTACTATATCCTCTAAATAAAAAGTCCTAGGAATTCCAGTTTCCTAGGAAAATTTTAGTAGCTTTGTAGATTTTTTTACAGTGTAAAAATGCAAAAGCAATTTGGAAAAAAAATAGCTATAGTTCAAAACTCGTAGCGCAATAGAAAATTCACATCCTGCAATTAATGTTATTGTTGTGTGCACCTCACTCATAGAAACCAATCTTTTTGAAATAGTGTAACATCATTTAAATACTCCGGAAACCTTTTTTTCGCGATAGGTCGTCATTTATCGGAATTCTTTAAAGCGTCACTGCATATAAACATACTATCTAGATACTTAATTTTCAATACTGAACATGTCAGCCGAATCGTCATTAAAATAAATCAATCATAATAGAAATTCGAGTATATTTAGGCGAGTTAGAGCACAGAGTAAAGGCAGAGAGACAAATCAAATTAATAAGTATTTTATGGAAGAAAGTTTAAAACTAGTTTGAAATTATTCTTCAAATACGGCAAATGATGTATGTTCGTATTAGTTTTAAAAAATTTTCAGATTATACATGCGGATGTAATAGCTGTTTCATATTTAAGCGAAAGTGCATGAACACAAAGTTTATGAAGATTTTTTATATATCAAATTATATATATAATCTTAAATAGAACATCATCACCCTAACAACCTATAATCATTATCTATTATGGGATATCATTGAATTCATAATGTAGGATAGATTTAATAGAAAAAAGAAAACCTATTAATATCTTTGAAGTTTTGATTTGATTTTCATAAAATTTGAAAGAACTCGAAAACATTCTGCTACGATTCAATACATTAAATTTTAAACCATTCGGATAAAGAGTTTTTGTATTGTTCTATACAGACTGACGGATGGACAAGGTGACGTCTATCGGTGCTATGTATTTATACAATTAAAAAAGGAGCTGAAAAGTTAGGAGAAACATTTTTATGAAGAATTTTGAAATCAATAAAAGTGCAATAAAGTTGTTTTTTAAGAAAACCAGAAAAGTGTTTTTTCATTGCTGTAGAAATTTGGATAAAATGACTTATGCGTTACGCACAGATACGTTTGACTTTTATAATATAGATATAATTCATACATTTTTTACGATTTCACTTTGCCCTAATATTTTCAGTGGTTCTAGTTCCTTTCCCCCCCCCCCCCCGATTGTTTGTATCATTTGGCAAAGCATTTTTCAATTTTTAAAGATAGGCTTAAGCCTTTTATAAATAATCTCCTATAAATTTGGACTGAGGCTTCATTAATAAACATTTCTATTCATCGGGAGTAATTTTTTTTTGCTTTATAATAGCATTTATTTTTTTTTTACTATACGTGAACAATGTCACCGGTAACAGCTAGAAAACCACTCGGGTGCGGCAATCACAAAACATTATTCTATCTCATAAATGTTAATACTTCCAGAAAAAATATGCATAGCAGCGTCACCGGTTAGGTAATTGACAAAAAATATAATCAGCAGATATTTATGTCAAGTTCTAACTGAATCTGATGTTCGATGAAAATCCGTGGGTTGGTTTCCGAGATATAATCACTGCAAAAATCATACAACAATCTGGATAAAAGTGCCATCTGATGAGCAATTTACTCCAACAATTTATGAACACTAATTTATTATAGGCACTATCTGTATTTGAAGCAGAATGAAAATTCTTGTATTCGTTCCTGAGATGGAACAAGTGTGATAATCATAAACAATGCCGCATAGCAGCACCACCTATGGGATGAATTACAACAAAAGTAATCAGCACCATATTATATCAAACACTAATAGAAATTTTATTAATATCTGTCGGTTAGTTCTTGAGAAATAGCTATAGTGGAAATCAAATCGTGAATGGGGCAGCATAGCAGCGTCACCTGTTGCGGATATATACACCAAAAAACGAGTTAACATTAGTTAAATAAAGGCCTCACTGATTCTGATGTTTTATGAAATTCCGTGCATTACCTTATCCGAAAATTATACACATTGCGGCCTAGCAGCACCACCTGTTAAGACAGTTAGACCAAAAAATAATAAAAACCATACAATATCAAGGACTAACAGAATCTGAAGTTTTAGCATAATCCGCTTGTTACGTCTTGAGATATATAGCTATTGCAGAATTCTTAAAAAAGGCAGGCATGAATTATTTATGTCACATGTAATTATTTATGCAGGCTGAAAAAAGGTAGCTCCACCTGTTGGGTAATATGCACCAAATACTAATCAACTTCAGTTTCTTTCAAGAACTAACTGAATCTAAAGTTTTGTGAAATCGCGTGCATTAATTCTTTTAGATAGCGCACCCACAAAATTTTTGTCACAGAGTGACAGACCGACTCACAGACAAACATTTAAAAAAAATAATAATAATCTCTGACCCCTAAAATTTGCAAATCCGTCAAAAATCGGAATTCAAATATTTTCACGAATCCAATATTTTCTTCTTTTAAAAATGGAATAAAGTCTTAATTTTTGGTAATAACTATAAGAACTAACATTTTTCTAACTCTTTGCAAAGTGCGGAAAAGCGTTATAAAAATGTACCTTAATAAAAAATAAATATGCCTGATTAATTAAATCCGAAATTAAAAAAAATATATAACAGGAAATATGAAGATTTACCGTTTGATTTTCCTAAATCATTAAATAAAAGAAATACATACAATTTAATATTTATCAAGACTTGCTACTGATTTCTACCTGTACTGAACTGTAGCTACCAATACTGTACTGTAGCTATCTGTACTGTACTGTACTGTACTGTACTGTAGCTTGCAAGTATTCTACTGATGGGTTTTCATATCATTTCAGGTATAAAATCTGCATTTTACTTTTTAAAAATGATATTCATTTTTTTACTCTTTCAGTGGAATTGGAAGGGAAGAAATATTTGTTTTTCATTTAAAAACGTCATTTTTATAGATTCACTTTAAAAGCATTTTCTTCTTCTTGCTTAAGCAAACGAATTTATCACATTTCCATTTTATGCGTAAAAAAGTTTTCCGTTAAGTGCTTTTGAAGAGTCGCTGAACAGTTTTCTTGAATCTGTAAAAGTCTTTCTATAAAAAAGAGAATTAAATTATCTGAAAAAAAAATACAATTTTTGATAAGATAGTTAGTCCACTAAAATTACTTTCAGAAAACACTACAAACATTATCTACACACACACAATTTCCACAGCTGAAAATTTAAAGACATTATCTATTTAAAAGGTTCGTTCGTAGTTATATAAATAAGTAGCACACATAGTCGTCATTCAGTCCGTCCGTCCTCATATAACAACGCAAAAACTACCGATCCGAGTCGCTTGAAATTTAAAAGTTTTGCATAAGTTTTGCATAATTTTGTCGAGTCATTTTACATTTTGTGAAAATCAAATGTATAATGCAACTTCATGGACAATCAAAAGTATACGAAAAAGTCTGGAGATTTGAGATCCAGAGCGTATGGTAGGTGTTCAATTTGCACCATCCCTCATGAATTTCTTTTGGTATCTTGCAAAGCTTAAAACCAAACTTTAAACTGATCTTTTATTCGTTCATTTTCCTGTTCTCAGTTAAGAACCAACACACTGAACAAGCATTTAGTAAAGCACGTCTTACACAGAACATAAACGACACTCAAGTGAACAACGGCGGGAGAAGATGGTCTACACTTGCCTCTATGCAGGTGCAGCGTTTTGTTTCCCCAGTGTTGCCAGATCGGTTGTTCTGAATTCATTCACCGAACTTTATTGTCAGATATATACATATATATTGTGGTTCATGCGTGGTGGTTTCCAGCTTCTTTCCTATAATACATTTCACGTGAGTCTATAAGATTGTATACATCTTTTTATTTTGCATTTTAGAAATTGTATTCACCTGGTAAATCAATTATAACAAAGTATGTTTTCCAAGTGGGTGAAAAAAGTCATGAACGCATAGTACTTACTTATCGTTTTATCGCAAAAATTACTTACCATTCATTAAAAGTATTTATATGAGATACAGTTTTGTGTAAATTTCATTTTATAATTGTTCTAAAAGTCTCTCAAATGAGTTTATTGTGACTAAATTTCTCAAAAATAGTCTCCCAATAATTACGTCTTCATGTAACTTTTTTTAATATCTGAATTTATCCAAAAATGTGTGCAATAAATAAAATATATTACTTCTGCTTGAAGCATTCTTACCTTTTGTTATTTCTAGATGATTATCAGTATTAATTACCTTTTTTTTTTTTTATAAAATGTCACTGTTTTTATTTATCTAAATATTAATGATATATAAAATAATTTAAAGATACAAGATTTGGGAATAATTAAATTACTAGGAACTTAAATTCAATTACATATATTGTATCGAAAAAAATATTTATGCACATAAAGGACACAGAGAAAATAAACGGAACGATCGCTTACATGTTTATTTCTTGTTTATCTAATTCTGTTACATTCTAAACAACTCAGTTAGTGGAAAAACATGTCTTTTTAGATATCGTTATCTACGAAACGTTTTTTTATTGCATGTTCGGAATGTGTGAAATTAGATTTACTTAATTAGGTATCCGGATGAACCATTATTATAAATGGATTTTCTGATGTTATATAAAAATTAATTTAACACACTTAATTCCCGAGTGCTTACTCACTGTGAATAAATTTGTGTGAATAAAATTGTGAATAAATTTGTGTTAAATCTCTGAATTCCAGGTGAAACTACCGGCAGCAAAGTAGCCGAACTTTTATCGTTCCGTTAGTAGATTTTCCGTTGTGGGAAATACAAGAAGGAAAAATTCCGTTTGAAGGCGCAGTAATTTTCCGTTACAAAGTTTGATTTTTAAAAATAATAATTTAATATAATTTTTTAGATTAATGGATCGATAATTCATCAAAGCGTCCGAGTGATTTTAAGCTGCTATGTTATTTTACTTAATTATTATTATTTTGAATAATTTAGTTCACGCTGTCCTGAGGATCAAACTCGGGACCTTTTGACAGCGGAACAAATCTTTACGAACTGAGCCAAAGCTGCTGATGCCAGATTGTGCAAATTATGTCTTTTAAGAGTTAGTGGGAAAATCTGTTGTGCTTTTTAAAGATTTCCTTTGAAATATATTCCGTAGAATATTTGTAAACGGTTTATTTTATTTTATTTTAGACTGATGCATAATATTTTTTAAATCAATTTTAATTTTTTAAATACTTTAAATTAAAAAAACTGTTTAAAACCACTGTTTTTTTTAATGAATGAACAAAAAGTTTTTATTAACAATATTTTTACAAAAACAAAGTATAGATAATTTTTTGAAATTGTCGTAAACTATTTAATTAATTATTTTTCGGTTAATTAATTAAAAGATAAAAAGAAATATGAAATAAAAGAAAAATAAACAGAAAAAAATTAATTTTAAAGGGATTTTTTTACGTCTTCATTAATCCATGGCACCAGTGGGACCCGAACCCACAATCTGCGTTCGCGGGCGATTAGCAGTGTGGTGCCTTGACCACTCAACCATGGAATCCCCCACAAAACGGAGAGTCTCCGTTTTTTGTTTCTATTTCCATTCGTTTCGTTATTTTCAGGAAATATGGTGGAATTTTGTAACGGAAAATGCCCTTTTGTTGTAAAAAGGGACCTTTTCTGTGAAATTCAGGAAAAAAATTTTCGTGAATTTCAGAATTTTTTAAACAGTGCTCTATGATAAACGTACGTATTCATTTTTCATTCAACTGCAGGAAGAAACTTCTACGCTGAAGAATTATTTATTTTAGTCTAGATACCTGTTAGTAGCAAACTGTTCATATCTTTCTCATTAGCTATTTATTTTGTAAAAAAAGGCATTGTAAAAAAAGGACAATTTTACGGAGATTTTATTGGCAATCAGAAGTCAGTACATTACCCGTTTTTTTAATGAAAAATTTCCATAAATTTCCCCCGCCCTTAAAAATGGAAAATGTTCTGTAATTTAGAGCAATTTATCCGTTAAAAAACAGGTATTGTACTAACGTCCCGACTGCCAGTAAAATTTTCCGATTTTTTACAGTGCGGATTGGTGAATGCCAGTAAAATTTTCCGATTTTTTACAGTGCGGATTGGTGAAATTAATCTATCACATTAAAAAGAGAATTACTGGAAAACAAAAAGTCAAAGAATGATTTTCACTTTTAAAATAACACAGTGACAAAAAAGAAAAATAAACGCTATTACTGCCAAATTTGATTTACATATTTTGACAGTATTGTATTTCTTGAAATTAGCTTCAAAGACACAAAGTTATTGCTTAAAACAGCTCTAAATCTTTTTTTCCCAGTACATCAAAGTGACATTCTCTGATACATTTAAAGATACTTTTTTAAGAGTAAAAGTATGACACTTGCTGGCATAATTATTAAAGTTATCTGAAATCAAAAGTGTTTTTTTTTTGTTGTTGTTGTTTTTCTTTTCATTCAACCCATTTTATGTTGATGAATTTTCTAACTGGTACGTGTAAATAATACACTGTAAATAATATTAATATAAATATCACTATAAATAGTACACTGTAAATAATATTTCTAGGTAGTGTGATTTTTATTTCTGGGTATTACTGTTTTCAAATTGTAACTTTCATCTTATATATCGCAGATTTTATTTTAAAATTACAAATTATTAGTTGAAAATAGTTGCACTAGAATGTAACGGATACAGGACATTCTGTTCATTTTGTTCGCAACTGTAAAGTTATATTTTTAATCTTCTGCAATTTCAAATTTAAATATGTACTGACTGAATGTGACTTCACGTAAATCATACATGCTTCACGAAATTTTCAAAAACTTCTAAGTTTACTTAACTGCATAAATATCGATTCTTTTGGCAGCAAGAGTAACATGTGTGCTAAACATCATTATATGCATTATACATAGAAATGGTGCAGTGTAACAAGAGTAAAGTGTTCATTTATTATTTATGGTAATGTGTTGTTATAGCATTCCTTGTTTATTCCTCTGGCTTTAATATGAAATGTAGTTTGAGGCTGATCAATGGTTGATAATATAATATTATTTTATATTGCATTTATTACATTTTTAAATTCACAAGTTAGTTATCAAAATAAGCTATCCTTTGCTAGTATATTTTAAAATGATATAATAAGTTATTAATTCCCCGCTTTTTGCTTTAAGCAAATAACGTAATTTGTAAAATATAGCTCTTACAGTATTATTAATCCTATTTAGAAAATAAAGATGGCGCCACTGCTATTTTTTCTGTTATTAATTACATTATAATAACATAGATCAATTATTTGTTTGAATTTTGCAAAATATCCTTATTAAATAGTATTTTTTATCTATTTTCTTTTCTTTTATATTTATTTATTTATTTATTTATTTATTTATTTATTTATTTATTTATTTTATCTGGAATTTGAAATGCATTTTTAATTCTCATTTTTTAGATTAAGATCTGAATGTCATTACTTACTTTTTAATAAAATCTATTTACTAACGTTTCTGCCAATAGATGGCGCTCTGTATTGTATATTCGTATTTATTTTACTTAAAGTAAATATTCAACGATATTTTACCGATTTAAAGTAAATTTTCATGGATATTAATTGGAATTTGTTATTAGTATAAAATAATTTAACTATTTTCATTAAGTTCATAACATTTTTGTTTACTAATGTTTTGTAATTAATTATTTTTAATAATAGTTTTTTTAATTATATATTATTAATTATACCTTTTTTGTTTCTGATATAACTTTCTTTGTTAACTGTTTACTGTAACTTCTGGAACAGTGAGATTGCAAATTTGAAATTATCTCACATGGTAGCGAATGATGGTGTAAGTTTATCTTTTTGATAATTTAATTATTATCTTATTATTTATCTAATATTCTTCTTTGAACTATGTTTTCCATTGCAATTAATCTTTTGATAATTCAATTATTATCTTATTTTTTTTCTAATATTTTTCTTTGAACTTTGTTTTCCATTGCGATTAATTGGGCAATTTAGAAATCATTTTTAGGTTTATCCTGATTTCTAATCAGAAATTAATCGCAATTAATGTGTCTATTTAGCATTGCCCATGATAACGAGCTAAATAGCACATTTCCAATATTGTTCCAATTTTCGCCAACTCCTATGTTGATATAGTTTGTTATTTAATAAGTTATTCCATATTTTGATGTTGATTTGTAGTATTATCTAATGGTTCCATATATATGTATATATATATATATATGTATTAGATGTTTTGCAATGCAAGGAATAACGGGGTATTCTTATATTTTTTTAAAATGTAAATGTTGTAATTTAGTGTTGAGGAATCGAGTGCTTCTTTAAATGTTGTTTATTACAATCTATGTAAAGCTAAATATTTTTCCGATGTAAGTAATATAACACATATTGTTCTTTCTGTTTTTTTATAAAAGAGCTCTAACTTTATTTCTTGTAGGTGTACAGGAAATGTTAAAACAGATTTAGAAACAGAAATGTTCAATCTATAAGAATATGAAATAATAGAAATTGCGAATTTTTATCGAAATTGGCGTTTTTAAAAGTAGGCAGATATCTTAAATCGTATGATACGAAGATTCTAACAAGTATAAAACCATTAATTAATTCAATATCTTGCTATTGTGCATAAATGTGCTTTGATATAATAATATATTGCGTAATTCGAATGCTATAGATTTATCTTCTCTTATATTGTGAATTAATAAGTTATCAATAATAAATATATTTTATCTGAAATTTAGACTGCTTGTAGAAACAAAACAATTACCATATATGGTAAAACAGTATTTAAAAATATATACATTTATTTATATTATGAATAAGTATTGCAAATATAAATATACATTTTACTTACCCATCATACGTAGTATAGGGTAAGTCTTGCAATCGTTTTAAAAATCGAAAATTTTTTTTGACGGATTTACACGTTTTAGATAGTGGAGATTCCGAAAAACATATTTTTAGAAAAAAAATTTTGCCGTCTGTCTGTCAGTCTCTCTGTCTGTAAATGCTCTATCTCCCGAACAAATTGAGATAAAGACTTGAAATTTTGCATGTAGTTAGTATGTAAGAATGGAACAAAGCCTATTTAATATCAGCAACTCGATTATCCGGAACTATTTTTTTCGGGCTCTCGAAAAATTCTTTCTGATGAAAGGTATATAAAAATTTTAGAATTTTTTTATTCAAAGAAATGGACGTAAAAGGCAATAAAATAACACACATTTTGCATATAGAATAAAGTCGATCGGATCATTAGTTCTCGAGATATTCGTAATCCTGTTTTCCACATTCTTCGATTTTTCATGACCCTGTATTTCATTCAAATTTCAATTCAGAGGTATATTTTAATTGGAAATGAGACGCTTCATCCGACGCAGTTAATTGTTAGTTAATAGAATTATTATTTTTGGAGTTATAAGGATGTTTCTTTTACGCAGTTCGGTACTACTTGAGTAGTTTGGCGTTTTATATAATTTGGTACATCAGCAGTTCTTTAATAAAGCATTACTATGTATATTAACAATATTTAAATTTTGTTTATGAATTGCAATGCATTGTATAAATAGTTTTCACATGTTTTATTTTCATATACATATCCATGATGGGTAAGTATTACGGTGGCTCCCAACGACTAGTTTATAATTGCGTTGTTTTGGGAAATATAAAAAAAGAAAAATGATACAGTAATAACTCGTAAGTTTAAGAATGAATAATTGTAAAATTTAATAAAAACTATTCTCCATCGTAAATACTTTAATTAATATTTTACTCAAAAAAATGAATATACTCGTATGCGTAAAAGTAAGAGTACATTACTTGGTAATTTTATTAGTACTTAGAATGGAAATGATATTCTATAATAAATGACAGATAGGAAAATTAAAGTAATTTTGGAAATCAATGTACTTGAAACAATGTACTTGTACAATCTTCAAATTTTCCACAAAAAAAAAATTATCGCATTAAAACTTTCTGTTTTTATGCTTAAAATTACGTTTAAATCATGTTTCTACCTTAATTAGAAGATTTTTTCGGGGATGGAGGGTGTTTAAAATCTAGCTTAGAGGCAATGGTTGTCATTGAAATGACTTCTTGTGAAAGTGCATTTCTCTTTATGATACAATTTTTCAAAATTTCTCGTATGTAAATTGTTGTAACTCAGGAGCCGTTAAAGATAAATACTTCAAATTTCCAACATGTATTTTTTATTATTTTACTTTACTTTTTCAGCAAATAAAAAAAAAATTACCTTTGAAAATATGATTTTTTAATAAAAGTTATATCATTTGTTTTTCAAATTTTTACTTTAAATATTTTTAATTTTTTTAAGTTTACTGAATCCGATTAAAATTTAGATATTTCGATTTATTTAAATGTATAAAAAATAATAAATTCTACAAATAGTATTTTGAGTTACAACAATTTTAAATTACCTAACTTTTTTAATAATTTTTTATTGAAAACTTGAAAAATAAAATAGTGGCAATTTTTTTTCAAATAACGTGGTTAAGAATCACAAAAAAATTCAAAATTTTAACTAAACAAATAAAAATTATTTTAAAATGTGTCCCGGACCCACATAAGATTTTTAGATGGTATGTTTTCTCACAAATTAAATTAATTGACATAAAAAAAGTGTTGTAACGAAATATGAGTGTATATTATGTAAAAAAAAAAAAACTGTTCAAGAACATTTCGTATGAAAAGTTCCTAAATTGTTTTTACTGCATGATTATGAAAATAAAATTGAAGTAACGTGGATAAAATATAGAAACTACTCTGATATGCAAATTTCAAAACATTCTTTATTTTCGTGCATATAATACTTGTAAAGTCGTTATAACAGTGGCAAAATTAAATGGAAATGCCAGACAAAAGCTGCATAACAGCGACACCTGTGGTGGTTTGCAGCAAAACGTAAGCAGCGACAATTTATGTCAACATCTTACTTTAATATGAAGTTTGTGAAAAATGTGGGCGTTCCTTTTTGAAATAGTGTCATTCTACAAATCGTGAAAAACACTAGATACCAGCACTATCCGTTAGATGATGTACCCAAAACATAATCGGCGCTATTTATACAAAAAAGTAATTGAAGATTTCTGAAAATGTGTGTATTAGCTTTTGAGATAGAGCTATTGCAAAAATTGAGAAAAATACAGTATATCAGCAGCAACTGTTGGACAACTTACACTGAAAAGTAAACAGCAACGAATTTTTTCAACATATAATAGAATCTAAAGTTTACTGAAAATATGTGTATTAGTTTTTAAGATAACGCTATTGTGAAAATCGAGATCAATGCAGCATAGCAGCAGCACCTGTTGTACGATTTACACCATAAAGTAATTGGCGCCCATTTCTATAAGGAACTAACTGAATCTAAATTTTATTGAATTTCATGCATTTGTTATTGAGAAAAAATGCCCATAAAGTTTGTGTCGCATTAAAACATACAGACTTATCGAAACATTTTCTAAAAAGAACCTTCTAAAACGTATGAATCCATCGAAAACCGGAAGTCAAAATCCAATATTTTCTTTTTGCAATGACAGAAAAAGGAAGAAAATACATTAATAAAATATGAATTTACTTTTCGTGTAAATTTAAGAAATAAAACTTATGTCTGCAAATACCATGCTTTGAATTAATTTTTTTAAGTAAAAAGCTTTATAATTTCATATTTTTTTGGAATTACTAAAAGAAAGTCTACTTAAACGATGATAGTATTTTAGAACAATAGTTTAATATGATCACAAAAACGTTAACAACCACTGCATAAAGTATAAAATCTTTTTAAAAGACAAAAATATCTTCTTGAATGGATTTCCTTTTTATTCCAGTAAAAAAAAAAAAAAAAAAAAAAAAAAAAAAAAAAATCATTGTACAAAGATTTATAAATTGCTTTTAAAACGTCTATCGTTTTTATTATTAAAAAATATACTGAATTTAAAATTTAAGTCTCTATTATGTATACACTGCTCTAATTTTTAAAAGAATTTTGATAATGCAATGTTTTGACTGTTTACTTTCACTTTAAAAGTACTTTATTATTTGTTTTATTTTGAACAAAGGCAACTAGAACTATGTTTTAAAAAATAATTCTTCTTTTTTTTTATTAAGAACAAAATTTCTAAGTGTTTATTGTTTTTCTAAAATTTCCATTAATCTAACCATTGCAGATGAAACTGTTTTTTTTTCTGAAAAATATTTAAAAGTTTCTTTTTTTTACTTTTCGATTATATTCGAATATATTTTCTGCTTCGTTTTCAAGTTTGATTAAAATATTGTGACAGTAAAAAGTACAAATATAGAAAAAAAAAGAGTAATTTTTTTTTCTATTAACTCTCCAACTAATCACAATAGAAAAATGTTACTGCTGTTACCAAATGATTGTATATAGAGTCCACTTTTAAATAGTGTAGATAAAATTTGCTTAGGAAACCATCTATAAATCAAAACGGGACAAATCTTTATTTTTTCGATGGCAGCACACAAGTTTTCCAACATATTTTAAACCTTCCATTCAAACAACAGCTGAAATCAAAATTTTAATTCATTTAATTTAGTTTCGCATTCAAAAATTTCAAAATTTAGAGCTTATAATGTTATAAATTACATATGTGGAACTACTACATGGATTTAGTGGGAACAACAAAAGATGTCTAAAAAAATTCTGAATTACTTTTTTATAGAATATTAGAAAATACTAAACCGATTTTAAAATTAAAGTTGGTAATTTAATGGTGACAGTCCCCTATTCAACACAATCATTTTATATTAATGCTTTGGAAAAATGGTAGATCCTTAGAAAAGGAACTTGAATTTTCACATGATGTTTAATTTTAAGCTGTTAATGCATATTAAGAAGATTGTATCTGAAAAATAAAATATTTCAAATGAATTCTGGAAGAAACGTATGATTTTAGCACAAAAGTTTCAAAATATTTTCTAAATTATCTTTTATTTAGAATTATCTTTAGTTCTTATTATTTTAAGATAAATTTCGGAATAACGCACTGTAATAATGAAATTTAGTCAAACTGGGGCTTAAATTGTAATTTTTGAATTATTCCTAAATGTACGGCTACTTCTAATAAAGACACAAAAATATTACTTGGCATATTTGAACTATTATGCGAGCAAAACCGCGAAGTTTGTTAGTAGTTTATTAAATCGATATTTGGAAAAATACGTGTGATAATCTATAACACTTATAACAGAAATTGATTTCTGGAAGTTTCAAGTATAATTTTCTGAACATGTCTTTTTTCTTTCTAGTTTTTTTATGTGATATTTGGTGATTAAAAAGCATGAAATGTTCTTTTTATTTATTTACTTATTTATTGTACGTTACTTTGTATAAATTTCTATAAAATTCACTTTCATTTAATAAGCATATTCAGATACAAAAGCACACCAAACCACAAAAATTGTGGAGAGTTATGAATGAATGAGGACTTAATTTATTTTTACTATATATTAGAGTTAAAATGCTTTAGCAGTAATTTAAGTATAGTTCTGTAAACAAAAATAATTATACCAGTGGTTGACAGTTATTCTTTGTTTTTGTTAATTTGACTCTAATACGGCTAAAATTACTGTGTTTCCAGACACAGCATCTTGAAATTGGTGAAAATATAGATTTCTTTTTTTTTAAATATTAACTGAAAGTTTCTTTAATTGTAAATATTTTGATACCTCATTTTTACCAATGCGACAATTATATCACGAGATAGTGTAGATTTTTATAATAGATCTAGTGCAAAGAGCCATACAAATTAAAATTTTAAACTGATTCCTTTCCCCGTTTCTATTTTTATAACTTGCTTCTTCGATAAACGTTAAGCATTTTTGGCTCATTTAGATTGAGGTTTGATTTTTTCTTTAGATGTTCTTAATGAGGAATGTAATATTTTTATGTGTGGATTTAACATCCAAAGTAACAGTTATTTAAAAAAAAAATCGATTAAGAGTTTATTGAATTTCCTTCATTTTTTGATATATACGAGACAGAAAAAAAATCATATTATATGTAAAACTCCATACACTTAAAAATTCATATTCAGTTTTATGTAGCATATTTTAATAAATGTGAAAAAAATCGAAGCCAAAGTATTCATATTTATGAAAGTAGTAAGGGTTTTTAAAAAATTAAATTTATGTGTAAAAATATACATTTTTGTAAAATAGGCTGTTTTATTTTTTTTAATTCAATTTTTAGTATTAAGTACTGTGCCACCACATATATTACAATAATATTCAAAATTGAAGGTTTTAAAGATAGTGTATTACCTTAAGTAAATAATTTTAAATAAAAAAGTAATTCTAAAATTACCGTACCGGAAACATAGTGAGGTTTTTATTATTGTTTTAAATATTATCATGAAATCATATTTATGAATTCGTCGTACATGGCAAGTATTTAATAACACAAATAATATATTTCCTTATTTTTTTTATAAGAAATTTTGAGCTATTTTAAGTGTTATACAATAAGAGGTACATATACTTTTATTAAACAATATTTTTGTATTCTCTGACAAAGGATGTGTTTATAGATGACATTACT
Source organism: Maratus speculifer (assembly GCA_964019185.1). Classification (NCBI taxonomy): domain Eukaryota; kingdom Metazoa; phylum Arthropoda; class Arachnida; order Araneae; family Salticidae; genus Maratus; species Maratus speculifer. The sequence goes on along the minus strand of OZ025301.1, from coordinate 4,521,046 downwards.
AAAAATTAAAGTAATTTAACATCTTTTATTTTAAAATATTTTTTTCATCTTTTTAAGTAGTTTATATATAATGTAATTTTAATTAATATCTTATTTCTTCTTAGGTTTTTGTTTTTCCACAAAGCCAATCATAGAATCGATATTTTAAGATCCATAAATTTATCACACATTTTTGTTTCAAGGGGAAAACGTAAATTTTGTGTCGTTCATTTTGTATCGCTCGAATGAAATCAACAAATTCATCGGCAATAATGTAAATAGATTGTATAAACTTTTATCCGATTATATCAAGATAAAATGATTTAGACTTATTTTCTTAACTATGTACTTTAAACTTATTTATTTAATTGTTTAGTTTGTTTGCATATTTTTGCACAAGGATACAAAATCGACCAAGAAAATATAAATAAGTTTTTTTTCAATAGTAAGTGATTGATGGTTTAAGGGGCCGTCTGCGATAAAAAAAGGGGTCCTAACAGTTAACTATCGAGAACGAACTTCAATTTGGATACAGACCCTAAATTATGCTTGTTTTAAAATAATCAATTTTTCTGAAACTTATCGTGCGATTTACATGAAAATTTTTTTTTGGCTAACTAAAAAGAACTGTAAAGTTCTTTGATACTGTCGTAATTGGTTACTGCTATTAAAAAAAAAATGTTAGTGTTCGTTTTAATATGTATATGGCCCCTTAGCAATTTTACATAGTCATTTAAATTAGACTTTATTTCCAATCATTTGGTACCAGTAACATTCTTCTATGGTAATTTTTAGCAGGATTAGTAGGCAGTATTTACGGGGTTTTTTTCAAACGACTGTACATGAACCAAATTATGTCCTATTTCCACATCTTGGGAAAAAATTATATGTTTGATTTAAATTCAATAATTTCCTCTTTCTTCCAAGCGTCCACAAAAGCAGTGAATTTTGAATAATCATTGTTCACACCAATTTAACTACAATGTGTAGTAAAAAAAAACAAGAATTCATGAAATGAATTGTGATTTTTGAGTTAAACGTTGAATACTTATAAAAGAAAGGGTTTGTTTCGTATTTTTAGCTATTTTAATTTTTCAATTACTTTCTATATTCGCATCACTGTATCATATTTTTGAAAAGTTTTGAAACACAGTGTTCAGTGTTTTCAGTGTCAAACAAAACCCGGGTATTTAATGATGCCGTTATTCGTAAATGAAAACGCTATAAAAATGATGCATAATTATTCCAAACTTAAATGACTAATATCTTTAAACTAAAGCATTAGAAGAAAGACTATACAAAACAATAATTTAAATGATTTCAGAATTTAAAGTTGGGCTGTAAAGAGTTAATTAACTAAAAGTAAACCAATTCTAAATTTTTAACCTTTTTATATCTTATCCAATTTATATTAGAATGCCAGCCAGTCATCTATGGGGAGAAAAAACACATCTTAAACAATAAAGAATTTTTATTAAAGCTGTAAAGTGTTTTAATCCATTGCATACATTAGAAAGTAAAGTCAATTAAAATATTTCGTTAGGTACAAAAAAGTAAGAAATTGAAAAATATTTTTCTTTTGTGCTTGACCTTGATACAAAAAGATTCCAGGGCATTTTTTGTTTCATATACAGGGTGTTTCACTACCAGACCGACAAACTTTGAGGGATGATAGTAGACATGAAAACAAACATTATTAAATTGGGAACCATGGGGCGCAAACGTCTTCTGTAGGAGCTAGCGGCCATTAAAGTTTGAGGTCCAAAATTTCAAACGATGATAAAAAACGGAAAAAAGGGTCGATTCGTTTGCGGTTTTCACTAAAACATTCTTTATATCACGTTTTTCTTAGAAAAAAATTTCAAAGGTTATGTTCAAAAATTGTCGATAGAGGGCGCTTTAGACTTTAGAGTAACGAACAGTTACTTTTTACCGTTATTTTGTGTATGGGGTTGAAATTATTCTAAAGTTTAGACTTTAACTTAAATTTTAAGTCCAAAATCGGAAACATTGGGATTAGGTAACTAGCGAAAATTAAACTGTGAACAGAGGGGGAAATTTTAAATGCTCATAAATATTGGACAAACAAATCGATTTTGTTGCAGTTTGCGTGTAAGTCATTCCCTTGGTAATTATTTTATTCAAAATGATGTACAGCTTTGGTGCTCTCATATTTTGATAGAGGGCGCTTCCGACACATCTCTGACATTTCAGTGGCATTACTACTGCGTGTTTTACTACCAGACCATCATACTTCCAAGAAGTGTTAGGGATACAAAGACGACTTGGAATCACATAGGAATGTGACGTTGGAAATGCATTTTTTGCAAGTTACGGTTAAAGGAAGCAGAGAAAAAGTAACAGAAACAGCAGAGAAAAAACGACACGTTAATGTGACAGAAAACAGTTTATTTAAAGGTTTTACGAGAAAAGGTGTTCAAAATTACAACCAGAAGTAGTCCGGTATGCTTGACAGCGGCGTCACGTGGAATTCCTCACGCTTTGAAAGTTTCCTGGCATCTCTGATAGTTTTCTGGCAGCTACAGAAATACCAGCTGCGAGGTCTTCAACTGATGGTACGGGAGTCTCATACACCCAATTTTCTATTTGACCCCAGCAAAAGAAGTCCATACATAATAGATCCGGCGATCTGGCAGGCCAATGAACTGGGCTACCACGACCTATCCACCACTGTCCATATGTTACTTTGAACTGTCGGTAAACGTCATTGGTAAAATGTGGAGGAGCCCTATCGTGCTGTTCATCGTTCAAATACTTCATTCTGCTACCTTTGGAACCGGTTCGCGAATGATCACTTCAAAATTATCTTTGCGCAGGCGCATTACCGTTTAGCGCCATCTACCGTCGCTGTCAAACTTACCGGACTACTTCTGGTCGTAATTTCAAACACCTTTTCTAGTAAAACCTTTTAATAAACTGGTTTCTGTGACATTAACGTGTCGCTCTTCTCGCATTAAAGTGTCTCTCTGATTCTGTTACTTTTTTCTCTGCTTCCTTTAACCGTAACTTGCAAAAAATGCATTTCCAACGTTGCATTTCTATGCGATTCCAAGTCATCTTTGTATTCCTAACACTTCCTGGAAGTATGATGGTCTGGTAGTAAAACACCCAGGAGTAATGCCTTTGAAATGTCAGAGATGTGTCGGAAGCGCCCTCTATCAAAAAATGAGGGCACCAAAGCTGTACATCATTTTGAATAAAATAATTACCAAGTTAATGACTTACACGCAAACTGCAACAAAATCGATTTGTTTGTCCAATATTTATGAGCGTTTAAAATTTCCCCCTCTGTTCACAGTTTAATATTTGCTAGTTACCCGATCCCAATGTTTCCGATTTTGGGCTTAAAATTTAAGTTAAAGTCAAAACTTTAGAATAATTTCAAACCCATACACAAAATAGCGGTAAAAAGTAACTGTTCGTTACTCTAAAGTCTAAAGCGCCCTCTATCGACAATTTTTGAACATAACCTTTGAAATTTTTTTCTAAGAAAAACGTGATATAAAGAATGTTTTAGTGAAAACCGCAAACGAATCGACCCTTTTTTCCGTTTTTTATCATCGTTTGAAATTTTGGACCTCAAACTTTAATGGCCGCTAGCTCCTACAGAAGACGTTTGCGCCCCATGGTTCCCTATTTAATAATGTTTGTTTTCATGTCTACTATCATCCCTCAAAGTTTGTCGGTCTGGTAGCGAAACACCCTGTATATCTTAAGAAATGGCTGAGTTATACCACTTTAAATTTTTAGTATGGTTAAGACTATGAAACAATCTGATTTTTTTTTCTTTTTTTTTTTTTTTTTTTGGTCATGCGATAATACATACATTTATGAAACCATTTGATGTAACTTGGTGTGTAAATGATGCATACCAACGTCTCGCCCGAGTTCAATGGCCAACTTTATTCTCTATTTTATTTCAAAATTACGGAAATATAAGTTTGTAAAAATAACTGTTGAAAAAAGTTTTTTGTGAAGTATTTGATCTTAATACATGAATTTCGGATTATTTTTGTTTTGCTTTTATTTTAAAAACAGCTGAGATATAGCAGTTTGAATTTCTAATGCGTGTGACATTTTTAAAAATCAATTATCCTGCGACAGCGCTCGTATATATCAACCGATTTTGATGGGAGTGTGCATATGCATATGAATTAAGATTTTTAGTTTACTGGTTTGTTTTAACCATCATGTTATTTTAAAATGGCAGGCACTTCATGATATCGTTGAATTGGGTGACCTTATAAATCGCTTAAAATAAAACCAGCGTGAATAAAAGATAAGTAATTTCTAAAAATTCCCATTCAGTACTGACAAAAACTAGTATTGAATCTTATATAGTTGGGTTCCACTAACTAAGATACGAACACGATATATCATCCATCTTACAACTTAAAAATAACACAATAGCACATGCTCAATTCCCCAACGTAGACATACAACACAATGTCAGAAGCTGCCAGATTCACCCACCAGAAGAGACATCACACATGCATGTGAACATTAAGTGCAACAGCTCCACATCTGCCTAAAGTCTCACACTTTTTACTGATGGAACTGGCACCAAGACCGGCGTTGACGCAGCTTTCTGTGCAACGGAAAGCATAACGAAGGTACATCAGCTGGTTTGCAGACTGGATGATAATAACTCCGTGTATCATTTGTGTACCATTATATTAATTTGCTTCGCTCCTCCTAGCAAATTAAATTAAATATTATTTGTTTTAGTAAAAAAAATTGTTTTCTGAAAAAATTTTACTGAAGAAAAATTTAATAACAAATAATTCCATATGTAACTAATATTTATTTGTGAAGCGTTTGTATTTTTAATTTTCTTTTATTTAGCTTGAAATTCTTTTTCATAGTCTCAAAATGTAGAAAATATAATTAAAAAAATTATCTAATAATAACACATTGCTCAGTGGTGCACAAAACAGGAATTTTAATATACATTAGTACATATTAAAATAAAATAAAACTTTCAACGTTTCGCGCCGTCTTCTGCGGGCGTCTTCAGGAAAATATGATGATGGAAGGACTACGTTTGCATCTTGTTCGAGAGATAATATTTCTACTAAATTAAAATCTAAATGAATTAAAATTTTAACACTTACACGTGAGAAAAAATTAAAATATTGCAAGGAAATAAAAAAATTTTAAGGTTTTATGATGTTGTGCCATATTTTTGGTATATTGTAGGATAAATTATCATTACATGGTTTATTTTCACGTGCTATGATTTCGATGGATTCTATTATTTTACCTTAAACTGGGTTATTGCATGGAACTATGATTTTGGCTTCCTCAAAATTAATATGGCAACCCTTGTTCGCCAAGTAGAAGCGAGCAAGGGCAGTATTCTGTTTATATTGTTCTATATCTCTGCGATGTTCTTTAATTCTAATTAAAAGTTTCCGCGTTGTCATGCCGATGTAGACTTTTTTAAGATTATTAGATAAAGTGATGGGGATTTCATAAATACCAGATTTTTGATTTATTGGAATTTTGTCGATTTTATCTGTAACGAGGTTAATGATATATAGAGGAGGAATGGCGACAAGTTTTATGTTATATTTTTGTGCGATCTTTTTTACTTTTTCAAATATGTAAGGGATATAATGAAATTTTCTGTAAACCATAAGTTTATTCTGTCGTTGGCCAGATGTGGGAGGAGTATTGTACTGTTGAACTATTTTATTTATAAATTTTGCTGGAAAACCATGGTCAAAAGCCATTTTCTGTATAAAATCAATTTCTTTATTTAATGTGTCATCTGAACAAATCATAAAAGCTCTTTTAATAAATGACCTGAAAGCAGATATTTTGTATTCGAAAGGCATGTTGGCTGAAAATGGGATAACTGTATTTTCTTTTATTGGTTTTCTATAAACTGAAAATTTTAAACTTGAATTGCATCTATTAATTTGAACATCTAAAAATGGAAGGGTGGAGTTTTCTTCGACTTCAAGAGTGAAATTAATACTATTGCTTAATTTATTGACATCTTGTAGAAAAACATATAAATCAGCCAAACTGTGGTTCCATAAGATGAAAACATCATCAACATAACGGAACCAACATTCAGGTTTTAAATTAAACCTATTAAAAATTTTTTGTTCTAGTGGTCTTAACGCGAATTCAGCAAACAAACCGGATACTGGTGACCCCATCGGCGCACCATGCAGCTGTCGGTAAATATTCTTATTAAAAATGAAAATGTTACTGAAAACTATTAGGTTTAGGCCAGATTTAAGGGAGGTTTTGATATCTTGAGATATATTTGAATTTTTATCTATTATCAAATTAATGTATTCTATGACTTCGTGCATATTGATGGAAGGATATAATGAAATTACGTCTAAACTAGCCATAATGGTGTTTGTATTAACTGGAATGACTTTAACTTTATCAATAAAATCTCTTGTAGACAAAATTGCAAATTCTGAAACAGGAAGTATCGATTTCAAGAAGATCACGAAAGCCTTTTCTAAAAAGTATGTGGGTGCAACACAGCGGAAAACTATGGGTCTCAATGGTAAATCTTGCTTATGATCTTTCAGTCTCCCAGTCAACATCGGAGTAACACCAGTATGATTGATCTTAATAAGTGATTTCATACTATCTGGCCATTTTCCAGTGCGAACCAACTCTTCTACTTTAAGGAAAATTTTATTGTTTAAATCTTCCTTCAGAAGTTCACAATCCATATCAGCAATACACGCATTCATTTTATCAATGTAAGTTAATCTGTCCAAAACGGCTATTTTGTTTGATTTGTCTGTCTTGATAATGATAATATTAGGGTCCTTTTTTAAATTACTTAATGTCCTCAAAATTACGCTCTGTTCTTTATTTTGCTTATATGAAATTTGTCTTACTAATCTGTACATTGCTGCCCGCTCTTCATCTCTATTACTTTCCGGAATAACTTGAATGATGTTTTCACAATCTGCAATAATACTATTACGGTTTTTATTATTATCAAATACAATAAAGGTAAAATAATAGAATCCATCGAAATCATAGCACGTGAAAATAAACCATGTAATGATAATTTATCCTACAATATACCAAAAATATGGCACAACATCATAAAACCTTAAAAAAATTTTATTTCCTTGCAATATTTTAATTTTTACTCACGTGTAATTGGCAACATTTTTTAAAATTTTAATTCATTTAGTTTTTAATTTAGTAGCAATATTATTTCTCGAACAAGATGCAAACGTAGTCCTTCCATCATCATATTTTCCTGAAGACGCCCGCAGAAGACGGCGCGAAACGTTGAAAGTTTTATTTTATTTTAATATGTACTAATGTATATTAAAATTCCTGTTTTGTGCACCACTGAGCAATGTGTTATTATAAGTTAAATTTTATGGTGCAACTGTCCTATATATATTTATAAAAAAATTATGTTGACGCTTTGATCTTTTTTTCAGTTGATGTTTTGACAAAGGCAGAATTTAAAAAAAAAGATAACTAATCAATAATTTATAAACAATTATTTTATTTTAATAGCTGTCATCTCAATAGAATTTATTTTTTTTATCTTATTTGCTTATTTTCGCAAAAAAGCCATGCTATCATTTAATAAAATCTGACATCTGCTTTAAACATTGCATGGAATTATTTTATACTTATGAATGACTTAGAAGAAAGTGTTTTGTAAATTTAGTGTTAACATCACTGAGATTTGTTTTAAACAACTAATCTTAATAAAAGTACAAAATAAAAAATTACTTTTGAAAACAATATTTTTAAAGAAAGAAAAAAAAAATCTTGAATTTCAGAATCTGATGACAAGCTATCCGATGCTATCCATTTTTAAAAGAATGAATAAAATACATGGACGTATAAGGTGACTTTTAAAAATTAAAAACTGTTACCGATTCGAATTTTTAAAATTTAAAAATCATTTTATCGTCCTTAGAAAATATTTATTTTCGCACAGATATCAACACAAAAAGAAAAGGTATGTTAAATTTATGCACGCATAATTTTAAAAAACATTGCTCTGTTTTTATTTCACTTGATAGATATTTCATCTTCTACGTTTGTAACTTGTTTGATATCACTTAATCCTATTTTGAACTCGGACAAAAATGCTTTTAACACTTTCTAAAACCTAGTTCAAAAGTGTTTATGAATTCACTTATGTATGTTTCTCTGTACTCTAACTCGCGCCAATACAGACCGATTACAATGAAATGGATATATGTTATGGAAGATTACTATGAGGCATGTCTGGTATGGACATTGCAGAGTGTAGCATTTTCGGTTCTTTTACAGAGCTACTGAAAAGAATTCCGTTTTAGTTGGGATATGCGTTTTTAAATTGAACTGTTGTTTAAGTATTTATAAATATGTATTGTTAGTGGGTATAAATTCTAGAGGATGAGGCCAATCGTAGTGGCTAGCAGTCTGAGGAACATGAACGATCATCTGCAGTTGTGTTTTGACAACGGAAGCAACCCTACTGAGAGCATATTGTAACAATGCATGTTTTTTTATGATACGAGACTTTAGTCCTATCCTGTATAGAATTCTGCACAAAAGTTCTCAACAGCATCCACTTATTGTTAGAAATTTTCAACTCTGCTGTCCGTTTAACTGACCTAACGCTTTTCATACTATATCCAGTATGTATGCATATTTGAAACATAGCTGCGGAAAAAATACATTTTAATGATAAATAAGAAAAATATATTTTAATGACTGTTCATGGTATTAGGATAAATTAAGTTTTAGATTGTGCTATGCCTTTTTCAAATGGAGATCAAATCATTTAGATGTTCTCTATTACATTAATAAACTCGGAAGTTTTCTTAGAATATTCTGAATGTGTTGAAAAGTGTTTCATAAACTAGGCTGTATGCACTATTTTTCATTTTTAATATACGAAAACGATTAAGGTTTTATGAGACATCTTATCTATTTCCATTACCCGAAACAATTCATACGAAAATAATTTCTTTTCTTAATTGACATGTTGTTATTATACAGGATAAAATATTTGTCTTGCATCTCAAAACAATTATTAAGTCGATTTAATTAATGAAGGAAATGAATTCAAAATCATATTTTCGAAAAAGAGTACACAAAAACGCGAAATTCTTCTAGAAAAAATGCCTGCTGAAAAGAGCTTAGTGAACTATTTATATTTTAAAATAGTCCTTTGTCACATTTTCTTTGGCGTACAGGAATCATTCATTTCTAAAAGTAATTTATTGGACCGGCCAATCCATCAAAAATATTTTAAGAAAAATATCACATTCCGTTACTCTGGATCCCCCCTCTTCAATCTGGAATACATAGAGATTGAACTTAAAAAACTTCCAATTGAATCCAAAATCTCACGTTCGAAAACAAAAGAAGCTTCTTTATAGGAATTTCTTTTTCTATTTTCATTTTTTTAAATGTTTTAAAATATTTGCTTCGACAGATTTTTCAAAGTTTGTGTTTTGAATGTTCACTACCACACTATAAAAATATTAATGCTTAATAATCTATGAAGATATATTCTAACCATAAGCTGATATAGAGTATGAGTGTGTCGCTCACAAATCCAAAAAGTGTTAAATTAATTTTACAAAAACTCAGGAACAAATAGATTTCCGAGTTTTATAAATATGTTTTTGAAACAGAATTTTCTTTCGCTGTCTTTTATTTTCGGAAACAATACAGAGTAGCTATACATTAATCATTTTTCTGAAATTGAATGATTGTTTTTTATGATGTCATCAATTCTGAATTAAGCATTTACAACTTTGTAAGTACATTTTACCAGCAATAATTGCAAATTACATTAATTTTAACTCTCCATTGGGCCCCACCAGTGGCCGAGAGGTTCGGACCTCTCAACTGGTAGACGGCAGGTGCTGGGTTTGAATCCAATCGCGGCTGTCGGCCTAACCGTTCGGATTTTTCCGTGGTTTTCTTCGAACCTTGCGTAAATACGGGTTAGGTTCCCTTAGAAAGACCCCCACGGAGGGCACTCCCCCTGGTCCTATATCCCATTAGCGTAGATAATCGGACGACAAAAATCAACCAACCTTAACTCTCCATTACTGACACGGAGCGTTCTGATGAGTAAAAACATGCGGAGTACGCTCTCAAGTAAGGAACTATTGAAGCTCCAGACCAAATAATTTTCATAGCTGCAACTTCGTAGAAGTCATACCTCACACTAAATGCTCATTGTACAGTTTTTTCTGAAGAAGTAAAGACGTGAAAATTTTCAGCTGGTGAGTTAAGACGGACTCAGTCTCAATTTTTATACCAGCTTCCGGGATCGGGCTAATTCTTTCTGAAATTGACAACTTTATTTAATGTTGCATAGAATCAAAAATAAATAAAAATAAATAAATAGATAAATTCTTCCCCCTCCTATAATTACTTATTGTATTTAGATGAGAAGGAAAAAGGTTTTTCTTCTTTCTTTTAAAATATTCATAGAACGCTTTTAAAAGAAAACTTGCGACATTTTGGTATCGGGATCGGGCCTTAATGATAAAAATGTTTCGGACTCAGGTGGTGGCGAGCACCGAAAAAGATACTCTACAAAGAGCACCCACCAAGTAATCATGGAGTATTTTTTTTATTGACAAGAATAGAAAAATAAGGTAAGTTACATAAGCTACATTACACAGTTGCTTTATTTTTATCCCTGAAATAGCTAAGATTAATCTAAATTAGATTATATCTAAATTAGATTATCTAATCTAATTAGATTATCTAATTTAGATTATATCTAAATGGTGCGTATTTTGAGATATTTTATGTCAATATTTTATCTTTTGTTGTTGTTGTTTGTAGAAAAATTTGAAATTTCCGTGGGGAATGGAGTAATAGTGTGTACGAAATATTTTGGCTTCTGTTTCTTCAGATTCAGAAGATGATGAGGTGGCAGGTACAAACGATATATATGTGGATGATGACGAACACTTTGAGGAACGTTCAGATCAGAACTGGGAGTTCGGACAAAAAACAGATGAAGCTTTTGATGCCGAAATATAGTCTATTTTAATGAATAACGTTATCAAGAGTTTAACGTTTCAGAGCAATATTTTCATAGATGTTCCTTCTATATTTTAAATCTAAATAGAAATTTTTAAACAATTTCAATCCATTGTTTTTCCACCTAACAAATTTGTTTTTGAAGTGACACGTCATGGTTCATTTAAATATTTTTTCATCAAATTCAGCACCTGTCAATAAAAAGGTTTGCCAACTCTGACATAGGATAATTACTGTAACTTTTATGCAAGACTTAAATAAACTTCTATAATCCTTCATTTTTTTCATAATTTTAGATTCAGTAGAATCGGAAGTAGAGAAGGTGTAACGGACGGATGCCCGTTGGGGGTGTTCTGGTGGTTCAATGCAGGCATAACTCGAGATATAAGTTAAAACCACAGTTTATTTAAACTGTTAGGACTCAGGGGAGGTGGAGCTTTCGGTTCGTCAATTTCAATAACTAGTCACAATACTAAAAGATTAAACTCATAAATATACTCACAGCTCCGGCACTAGACTCAGTCGGGACACTTCAAAGCCACTTCTCACTTAGACTTCAGCTAAACTGCTAGATAAAAGCTTTATTAGACAGCCCGTGGCTGTAAAACACTCTTTGTCTTAAATACTCAACGTAACTAAATTATCTCTTACCAAAGGCAAACTTCTCGAATAGCTCCGCTCTGAATAAACTAAGTCGGAAAATGCTGCTGGCGGCTCACTGCAAAACTCCTCGTTAATTCACTGGCGGCTAATAATAACTCGCTATACTGCTTCACTCCACACACTATTACTGGCTTGCGCCGCTGCACACACCACTCTCTTCACACTCAAAGCTTTTATAAGCTGCAAACTGAGAAACTATAAATTTGCATATTGCTTCCAAGCGCGACATAACTTGTAGAACACGCCCTAGAAAGTTAAAGAGAGGATAGATGTCGCTTCCACGCTACACATGTTAAATCTTTGACGTCACGATCTCACCAAAATGCTAGAGTGCCTTTATCACAAAGGTCACTCTCTCACAAAGGATGCGGATTATTTTTGCTGTGAAAATAATGCCTATAATTAAAACAAATGTATATTTGAGATCGGAATTAGGGCAGCTTTCACATCATATCTACACGATGAAAAGATGACAATCGAGTAACTTAATTGGTTTTATGTAACTTATTTAATTTAATGTATTTTTCATAAATAAATTTTTCGATGATTAATAATCTATAAATATACGCATCAATAGTCTTTACTACTTCTGCCAAATTTGAACTTACGATTCAAATTCCTTTTCTACTAATGATAAGGAAAGAATAAATAAGAAAAATTTCTTTAATAATCCAGGAAATGGGTAAATTTAAAAAACGCATTTATTGTTTTTTTCTCTCTATGTCGAAGTTCATTATTTTCCCCTTGCTTCAAGCACTTTACTTCACAAATATTACATAAAAGAGTTTTGATTTTGTTTTAAGTTCAATCTAATTTACGGAAAAATAATTTTATATAAATTTCTGCGTTTGCTGCCATTAGTATTGTAATAATTTGTAAAAACAGTTTGTATTTGTCTCTTTTTCTACTAACAATGCACCGGATGTGCTATTATCAAACAAACAATCGTTATGACAGCTATTTTAATACTTTCGTATCCGAATTTTCTCTCATTTCGAAAACAAAACTATTTTATATTTTATAATGCTAATAGCAATTACCCAAATTGATTTACTGAAGTTAACATATTATTTAATTGTCCGAAATTTGACGAATGTAATTATTTTGTGTAATGTTCAATTCATATTTATAACATAATATGCTAAGGAAGAGTTTTTGGATTACGTTTGGAAAATAACGTATTACAGAAGTATTTGAGAGGGTATTACAACTTTTTAATGTAATTTGTGTTTGATCACCCGTAATTCGTTCAGAAAAGTCTATTAAATGTAAAGAGTGAAATATGTGCATAAAATAAATTAATCGCCAATAGAGCAAAAGAGTTAAATAAACTTATATTATTATTGTTATTACTATATGTCAAAACATAAATGAAGTCATAATAAGGTTGCGTTTATGACGGCCAATTATCTGCGTGAGAGATTTGGGCTCAAGGAGGAGTTTCCTCCGTGAGGGTCGTTCTAAGGGAACCAAACCCATATTTAAGCAAGGAAATCCAAGATTCCAAGAAATCCACGGAAAACTAATAGCGATTAGGCCGACGGGCGCGATTGGGCTCAAACCCAGCACCTCCGCTTACAAGTTTCGAGGGTAGAACCTCTCGGTCACTGGTGGGACGAAATCCTAATAAGAAAGGTTCAGTAATATACTATTAATTGTACATGTAGAAAATAACTAACAAGGAAGGTCTCCATACTGGGCATACCCAGAATTTTTTGAAAAAAAATACTAATTAAACTACTCATGTATGCAATAAAGGATGAGTCAAAATTAGCGGCGGAATTCCATTAGAAAACATGTAAAAAAATAAAATACTTTCAAATATTTGGCGTGAAAAGACGAAAGTGCCACAGGATTTGGCAAGCAGCACTTTTCCCCGTCAAAAGCAAACGATTTTAATGAACTGAAAACTTTTGGATTTTTAGAATGTGTGTAAATGATATTTAATGAATTTAAACATAAAAAAATGAGAGAGTTTAATATATTATAAACATATATATATATTGTATTGCATATATATATCATTTGTTGCTGTAGTTATTTTATTACCTCTGGAAAAAATATTTTCAGATATTAAAAATTCTTATTCCGAAAAATTAATTTCATACATTTAAGCGTATTCAAAAATAAAAGCGAGATGTTTCCATGGCAACAAAATCAAATTGACAATGCTCAATTGGACTTTGAACTTGAAACAATTTTAATTAGTTTAAATTTAAATCTCAAATTTTGATGGTTAAATATGAATATAAAATCATATAAATATCGATATAACGAAATTATACTTAAAACAAATTAAAACCGACAGAACCAAATATATTTAATTTAAATAAACAAGTTGAACATGAAATTTTTTCCTTTTAAAATGTAACTGACAAAAAAAAAACATTTTTTGAAATTGATTTTTATCGCCAACGGATGATAAATCGCCAAATAACGAAATTTTCATTATTTTTTTACGGACAGGGAAGGGAGGTTCCGCCAATTTTTTTTTTTTTTTTTTTTTTTTTTTTTTTTTTTTATAAAAGCATATATCCTCATAAGAAGAACATTCTGTATTTTTTTCAGATTTTTCGGAGTATGCCCGTATGGAGATCTTCCTTGTAAGTAACTGTTTAGACAAAATAATACTCGATGAAAAGTAATGTACTATTAATTGTACACCGGACCCGAAAGGGTTAAGATTGAATTTCTAGAATATTCCAAAAGTAATTTATATAAATTTCTTCATTTGGTATCAATAGCCATCTAATAATTTGTAAAAACGGTTCGTACTAGAATCTTTATGTATTAAAAATGTACTGGTATGCTATGAGTAAACAACGAATTTTTAAAACAGTTACTTTAACGCCGAATACTGAATTGAATTTTCAATTATAAAAAAAAATAATTCTAGAGTATTTCGAAAATGTAATATTTTATTATTGATTTACATTGAGATATATGCTATGAATGGATTGTATTACATAAATAATGGATTTATTTCGGAAAGTTTTTCAGCGACATAACAGAGAAATTGGATTTTTATTTTGGAAATATTGGATATTATGCCAGCATGGCTTATATCATTAAGTGAATGTTATCAAAAGCTGGTGTATGTCGGGATAGAGAATTAAAAAGTTTGCATTCTCAAAAATTATAACTTCAGATTTCTTAGAATCTAATTCAGAATCTCTCATTATTTTATGCATTTTTTAAATTTGTTTAGATATCTTATTTTAAGTAAGCTGTCTTCATTATTTTCCTTTTTTTTTTGGGAGCTAATAAAAGAAACGTCGAATTTGTTTTTGAATCTGCTCTTCCAACAACGAATTATTCAAAGTATTTTTAATGATTTATATGTATAAAATGAAGAAGGTTGTTTTGTCCTTTAACATACATTTTCTATTCAAATGATACAAGATCATAACAACATCAGAAAAACAATGTATTGGTATCACAGCATTTCTTTAGTTTCTTTAGGGGGGTTTTTTTGGTAAGTTTCTTTTATAGACAAAAACACAACATTGTAGCTAATTTGTATATTTCAATCATATCAAGAAGTGGGTTAAAATTTTTTGCCCATTAAACAAACCGAAACAAGGTGGAATTAAATAAAAAAGTAAAAAAAAAAATGATAATCTTTATATAAATAAGGTCGAAATTGCACGTCAAACTTAGCAAATGAGGTGCGTTACTTATAGAATACATGGGATACAGTACAGTGGCCGAAATCTATTGTGCGTCCCTGTAAATACTTTCTATTTTCTATTACACAGGAAGTAACTTGCAGTAAACCTCAGCAGTGTACATCAATTATATAAAATGTGAAATAGTTTAATAGTATTAAACGCGCTCCACGTTTCCCCCCTATACGAATGTGCAATGGAATACTTTTGTGTGATCCTCTAAATGAATAACATGCATTATTTAAAGATAGAAAACCAACGATTATAAATGCACAAATAAAGTATGAGAAGGTAGCAGCAAATAGCTATTTCGAATCTACTATCGAGATTCTTCATCAGTGCAAAACTCAGCGAGCTAAAAAATAGCAAAACTGAGCAAAGAGACAGAGAGACGCAGGCTTATATACCCGCTATGGGAACAATCCCGCCTAAAGAAAAGCAACCAATGAGAAGAAAGCAGCAAATAGCTATTTCGAATCTACTATCGATATTCTTCATCAGTGCAAAACTCAGCGAGCTAAAAAATAGCAAAACTGAGCAAAGAGACAGAGAGACGCAGGCTTATATACCCGCTATGGGAACAATCCCGCCTAAAGAAAAGCAACAGCCACAGATTTTGCAGAATGTATTTTATAATATATACTTCATAGATGCATATCAGTTCTATTATACTCGAAAGAGTCTAACATCATTGCAATACACTTGAAGCTATTTTTTTCCATCGACATTCATGTAACGGAATACTTTTGATTGTCGCTCTAATTGACCTATACATCCGATTTTTATAAAATTTGAAATGACACGGCAAAATTAGGCAGCAGTTATGTAATTTTAATTTCAAACGATTCGGTCGGGTAGTTTTTGCTCTGTTATATGTGGACAGAATGACGAATATAGGTGCTACGTATTTATATCATTACGAACGCACTTAAAGAGAAAAGCGCGGATATTCTATCAAATTGATTCAAAGATATTTTTTATGTTTCAGATTTGAATGGATGTCAATCCTAAAGGTATTCTAAAGAAAGGCGTGTCGAGATTTATATGATGAAAGGGATTCAGAAATCCATTTCATGGATGGAATCACTCCTTTCGTTTTAGTCCTTTAAATTACGAGCAAGAGCAGTATTTTCGAATGAAAAACGCTTTTGTGACTGCTTGACCTGCCATCAGTTATTCCAGACGATAGCTTAGAATCTAATGCATTATTTTGTTTTGGAACATTATTCACTTTAGGTTGGTGAGCCCAGAAAAAGCAGGATTCCGCATAGTTTTTTTGTAATTAAATTTAGAATATATTTCATATTTCATTAAAATGATAAATTTTATTCAGCTGAGTAAGATTAAATAATACACTTTTATTTTTTCTCCCCCGAACTGAATCTAATCAAAGAATATGCGATTATCACATTTAGATGATTTCTTAGATTTATTTAGTTGAAACATAAACGAGGTGTTCAAAGAACCTAATTTTCGCAGCGCATTTTATGCATGTTAGTCCTAAAATATTCTTTTATTTGCAATCGATAAGTATAATTAGGTGCGTAGATAATTATGTCAATACATAGCACCTATAACCGTCGTTCAATTTTTGCGTCTGTCTATCCGAATAATAATAGAACAAAAGCTACCCAACCGAATCGAATCGCTTGAAAATTAAAAATTAATAGATTTGTTGCATAATTTTGTCGAGTTATTTCAGATTTTATGAAAATCGGATGCATAGTTTTATTACAAGGATAGTTAGAAGTACGTCGTCACAGGACGGCCAATGGTAAAAAAAGGTTTATTCCTAAAATACAGCTGAGCTTTTACAAAACTGTACAATATCCATCCACATATTCACGTGCAGCACGGGAGATCATTTGGTGCATTTTACTTTACTAGGTAATCCAAAATAATATTTTAATCCTTTAATTTGTAGTTGGTCTTCTCATAGTAATTGTGAACTATTCTTCTTTGAAATATATGCCGTCAGCCTTTTTAGGTGCGTTCGTAATTATATAATACGTAGCACCTATAGTGGTCGTTCAGTCCGTCCGTCTGTCCGTCCGTCTGTCTGTCTGTCCGTCCGTCCGTCTGTCCGCATATAACAACGCAAAAACTACCCAACCGAATCGTTTGAAATTTAAAATACATAATTATTACATAATTTTGTCGAGTCATTTCAAATTTTATGAAACTCGGATCCATAGATCAATTACAGGGGCAATCAAAAGTATTCCATTACATTACGGTCAATGGGGGAAAAAGTTTCAAATTCATTTTAACCGTTTGAAATTTAAAATACGCAATTATTACATAATTCTGTCGAGTTATTTCAAATTTTTTGATAATCGTGTGCATAGATCAATTACAGGGGCAATCAAAAGTATTCCATTACATTACGGTCAATGGGAAAAAGTGTTTCAAATGCATTTTAATCGTGTTACTCTCATGCGAACTTAATAAAATTTATATGCAACTATAAAGTACATATTATAATATACATCTTACATAATTTGTGGTGCAAAGAACATTTGTTATTGATTTACAAGGCCACACAAAAGTATTCCATTACATAATGGTACAGGGAGAACATTGTTTGATGAGCGTTTTAATTGCAATTCACTATTTACAATTTTATGAGATTGATATATGAAAGTAATATTTTTAAAACTACGTTATCGTACGAACGCACCTAATTTGCTACGCTTCACGTGCAATTTCCAACTTGTTTTTTTATATTCCAACGTTGAATAGTATTTCATCAAGTGTTTCTATAGATAGTCGACAAAATGTGTAAAATCCTGAGTATGTGGTGATTTTTGGTAGCAATGTGCAGATATCTTAATATTTGAGTTCTTAGTACAATTAATTATAATAATCAAAGTAAAGCTGATATTAGTAAAAGTAGTAGTACTTAGTGAATCATTGATTTTTTCGAAGAAAAGGCACACGCATTATTTTTGCTATACTTGAAAATAATAGGTAATCTACAGTGCCAGAAAATTTGTTTGACACATATTGAAAAATCAAAACCTCATTTCAAACCACTACCAGAACTAAACAAAACAAAGCGGAACGCTGAGTCACTTTAAAATAAAAATAGCCACCACTCCATTTGGCCAACGCGTACTAGAAGCTGTCACGCGCCCGTTCTACAAAAAAGTAAAATGAAACATCTCAACATTAAGATTGTGATTTCAGTTTCAAGATTTTTTTCCTGGCACTATATTTATAAAAAAGTATGGAATAGTCAACGAAACTTTGTATTACGGCCTCACACTAAGCACAGAAAAAGACCCGGATGATGACGTAAAATCTATGGGAGCGTTCTTTTCAAATATCTTGCTCAGAGTTTAATATTGTTACATGTTTTTTTTTTTTTTGCATAGGTTATCTGAGGACGATCGACAACCGGCCTAGTTTTTACTTTTTCGAATTTGCTTATATATTTTTTATATTACGATATTTTAATTTCAGTACCGGTTTAAACCGGTTTTTGAAATTTAAAGTAATTTTTTAAAAATTCTGAACAAGATATTCCAACATTGCATAGTATTTCGTCAAGTATTTCTGTAGATATTCGACAAAATATGTAAAATCATATGTGCGTGGTGATTTTTAACAGTACTGTGCAGATATGTTCATGTTTGACTTTTAGTACAATTAATTATAATACTCAGAATAAAGTTGATATTAGTTAAAGTAGTAGTTAGTGAATTTATTTAGTAGTTAGTGAATTTATTTATTCGAAGAAAATGCACAAGCTTGGTTTCTGTGATACTTGCAAATAAGCAATCTACAGTGCCAACAAAAATCTTGACAATCACTAAAAATTTTAAAAAACCGTCATCTTAAACCACTACTAGAACTGAACAAAACAAAGCAGAACGCTGAGCCATCTCAATATGAAAAGGCCACCACACCAAGTGACAAAAGCGTGATAGAAACTCACACCTGCCTCTTCTATTTAAAGAGCAAAATGAGTAAAGTAAAACATCTTAATATTGTGGCTTAAGGGGGTAGGATACCTTTGAACACGTCGAAAAAGCAAAAAATACTCCTATGTTCCAAGCTTCAAAACTTGTGTAATAATTCAAAAATAAAAATAAAACTTCATTTAAATATGAAGCTCATATTTAAATTTATATAAAAAATATATATAATTATTTAAGAATTCATAAATAAATATTGAAATGATAAATTAAAAAATATATGTAATAATGAAAGAAAAAAACACGTCTTGCGCGCATGATAAATTTTGAAAATATGCATATAAAAAGGAAATTTTGGTTAAAATAAATACATAATAGATGCATCTTTATCCTAAAACCAGAATATTTGTAAAAAATATTGTCTAATTTAAAAAATTTATTTAATAATTTAAAAAATTAAAATTTTTCAATTTTTTTAAAATATTTTCAAAGAAAAAAAACAAAAAAAAAAACAAAATCTTACCTTTTTCTGGTTTTAAGTTGTAATCTCAAAATTTAAATTATTTTAAAATATTTTCAAAGTAAAAAAAAAACAGCAAAAAAATAAATAAATAAATAAAATCTTTACATTTTTTCGATTTTAAGTTGTAGATAATACAGAAATGAATATGTGGTAAAAATTTCTTTTGATTGCCATGCATAGTTTTTTAGTAACACTGCGCGCAGTATCAAAATTCATCGTTTTGAATAAATGCGATGCAAAGTTTAATTTTCACATTTCGCTTATTATTATTGATATCTTGGTGTTCAGAATGCTCATAAAGCATACACAACCCCTTCTTGCCCTTTTTACTCCTTCTTCCTTTCTTTTTTTCTTGTTTTTTAGCTCTATGAGCATCTAAAGTACTAAACAGTATGCGGTATTCTGCAATCGCATTTGACAACGTCGGAAAAGCGAAAAACATCATTACTTTCCAATTTTCAAAACTTGTCTAGTAAGTAAAAAAAAAAAAATATTTTTCTTTTCAAATATAGATCACATATTTAAATTTATATTTTAAAAAAATATATACTTGTAAATTCATAAATAAATATTGAAATTATAGTTTAAAAATATGTCATAATAAGAGATTAAAAAAAAAAAAAGTCTTGCACCCCTTCTTGCCCTTTTTACTCCTTCTTCCTTTCTTTTTTTTCTTGTTTTTTAGCTCTATGAGCCTCTAAATTACTAAACAGTATGAAGTTTTCTGCTATCGCATTTGACAACATCGAAAAAGCGAAAAACATCACAACATTCCAAGTTTCAAAACTTGTCTAGTAAGTAAAAAATAAAAATCTAATTTATTTCAAATATGAAGCACATATTTAAGTTACTATATAAAATATTTATATACTTGTAAATTCATTAATAAGTATTAAAATGATAATTTTAAAACATGTAAGATAATAAGAAAAAAACACATCTTGCGCGCATAATTTGGTGTTTAAAATGCTCCAGGAGCGTAAACAACACCTTCTCGTCTTTTTTTAATCTCTATTTTTCTCTTTTTTTCCTGTCTTTTGGCTCTACGAGCTTCTAAAGTGTTGCACAGTACTCGTTTTTCTGCATTTGCAATTCTTTCTTGATCGGTATTTTTTGCAAATAAAATACTTTGCATCCCAGGTGTAATTCCAAGTTGTCTCATAATGTTTAGATGAGATTTTTTTCCATCATTAAAATTTGCAACTGCTAAATTAACACTTGTTTCTACAATGTGCCTGCCTGAGTTTTTTTCTTTTGAACAAAATGTCCATATTAGAGAATTCAGCGATTCATTTGTGTTTTTCCGCCAATGCATCGTTTCAATAGAGTGGGATGTGACAAGTCTTTAAAAATCGGTTTGATGGCATCCATTACTGCAACAGGTAAACAATTAATATGCTTAAATTTATTGAGTGTACCATTCGCCTTGGCTACATTGTACTGACACCATGATTCTGTTCCTTTAGGGCAAAAATCATGAATCGCTTCTTTATCATTAGATCGCTTATGATACCAAATTGCCCATATTGCTTTCTGCATTTCTTTGTAGTCATTCGAATGTTGTCTAATAGCCATCCCATAATACGTTGTAAGTTTATCAATTACAGAATCAGTTAGTCGACCTTTACCACCGATAGTCTTTTTGTCGCTTAGTTTTTTACCACCAAAATCACTTTTCAATTTACGCAATCGGGAACCCGTTCTTTTTTGTACATGTCCAACACATTCGATTTTTGATACTGGCATGCTATAAGGATCTGACTTTGTGATAGACAAGAAAGTCTTGCAGTCACCATCTCCAACATAATTTAAGTATCTAACACCATGTTTTTCTTCAGAACGAGTAAACATGCTTATCATTCCATTTACTTCCATCTGTCCCGATGAACCCGAATGATTCTTGGTGCACACTTTTTCATGTTCACTCTTCCACTTTTTCAAATCTTCCCCAGTTAAATGTTTTGCAGCCTCACAACCCTTACAATATGAGCATGAAACATAACGGTCAACGACTTTTCCTGTTTCACTGCCAATAAGTGTCGATACACCATATAGTGATGAATGGCCTCTAGTTTTCCAGAATCCGTCACCACTGACAGTTAAATTTGTAACCTCTGTCATTTTTACGTCCTCTTTAACAGCGGATTTCATGCTATTTTCAGCAACTATGTGTGTGGCTGACTTAATATGCCTCACAATTTTGTTATAAGCTTTTCGAGTCACTGGTGGTGATAAATCCATAGTACCGCAGAAGGATTTCATATCTGAATAGCCTTTTCCGATGGCAAAAACAAATCTTCTATTTACATCGGATGCATTTTTCTTTTCCCCAATCATTTTTGAGTTTTTTAAGGCTGTAATTAAACCACATTCCTTGCAAATGATGTTTATGTTTGTTAAGAGCCCATATACAACATCTGATGACACTGATACTTGGCTATGGCACTGTTTACAACATAAAAATTGTTCTAATGCAGTAAATAATATATTCTTGTCCATTATTACATATCCATCAAAATTGCCATCAACATTTTCATAGTCATTTTTAACATCTGACGAAGCAAGCTTTTTAGATGAAGCAGATGTATTTAACATTTCTGTATCACATTGATTTTGTGTATGTTGATTGCCGAGAAACTGTCTTCTTTTCCTCTTTTTTGGCCTTAAACCCGATGCTCTTTTTTGACTGATTTCGCTCATTGTTTGATCTCAAGTATAATATTTAAATAATAAATAACACAAAGTATCAAATTATTAAAAAACTTGCACTTAAAATGGATGAAGCTAGCTAAATAGTACGAGAATCATACGATCGAGCACGAGGTCGCAAATATAACTCTAAATAAATATTTATCAGCTTCGAACAAAAGTTTAGTTGTTTAGAAGCTTCTCCCTTACGTGGAGAGAAAAATAAAAACGCTAAAACCCAGGAGAATATAATTTAAAATGGAAAAATTCTCGGTGTCGGTAAGCAATGTAAATGTAAACAAAGTCAACAGCTGATGTGACTGTCCCTTTAAATAACTGTAGTGAAATTTGTAGTCCCAATAAAACTGCCATAATTAGTAAACTAATGGGAATTTTCTAATGCGGTTTTTTGCGTATTGTTCAGAAATGATTACAGAATCAAAATATGTAATAAAAAAAAATTCGAAAATTTTTATGGTTTAAAGGTATCCTACCCCCTTAAATGTTAAAATTTCTTTTTGCTGGCACAGTATTTGTAAAAGAGTATGGAATAGTCAACGAACCTTTATATATAATACAAGTAAGAACTAAAATATCTTAAAACACCGTTAACATTTTTAATAAGCTAGGCCTTTCGAAAGATCTTAGTGTTTCTTCGTCAGGAGTAAAGAAGACGTGCTCTTTGCATCTGATGATGTGAGACTTAGGTCTTCCGAAAGGCCTAGCGCATTTAAAATTTTTGTTGTTTTAAGATATTTCATTTCTTATTTTTTTCATCAGTTTCAACTTATATTCTTAATTACTAATATATTTACAAGTTTTAATTTTAGATTTTAGATCTTCATTTACATAACCTTACTTTAACTTTCATATTTTAAAATTATTTCTACTTATATTTATACATTTTCGCACACTTAATTTACTTTTGTAAGATTTTTAATAGATTTAATAGATTATTAGAAGAATAAGTTAGACTGCTGCGAAACAGTTAGAACTAAAAAATCTTAAAACAACTTCAAAAACATTTGAAAGTGTTTTAAATGGACGTTCTTAGATCATTAAGCTTTCAAACTTGAATATTATAACTTAGAATTATCATATTCAAACTTGATGAAAGAATATATTTTCTATATTTCATGAAGCATTTATGAAATAAAATTTAGATTTAATGAATCATTTACAAATTTGATTGCCACCGATGTTTTAAACTGTTTACCAGTAATTTTTTTATAGTGTATTAATCGATTTCATCAATCTTTTTCAAATGCTATCCTTTTTGAATTAAACATTTTCAGCTTGATATTATATTTAATTATAATTTACCTATTTTAAAATCACTGACAGTTAATTTTTAAATTTCGTTGTCTTTTAGATGCTAAGACAATATTTTATTTATAATACCAAATTTAAATATAAACATTCATTTTTGCAGGATAAATTAAATGCCATCATCTATTTAAATTTTCTTTTATCTAAATATTTAATGTTATCTTATAGAATAACATACAGAATCTCTTCGTCTAAACATTTATTCAAATGCATGTGACAATTTTATTTTGTATCTAATAAAAATGTTTTGTTTACAGTTTATTTTATATGTTTGCATTAATTGGTTTGAGAAAATTTTATTTAATTTTACCTTTTTTGTTTGCTATTTAGTGATTTACTTTCAATGTACTCAGTTGTTTTCCGTTTTCAAAAATAAATAACAAAACATAAAGATTGAAAGAGAAATAATATCATGTGAATTTCATGATGAACATATTTAGTTAATCAATAAAATAAATTAAATCTTTTTATTGTTTCAACAAACATTAATGCAAATTACCTTGTTTAATCTTATTCATGCGATTATTGCAGAGCCTTGGAATGTGTTACTTTAAAGTAGGGTGTAAAATAATGATTTGTTAAAAAAATTTCAAAAAATTTAAGTTTTTTTTTAAATTTAGATCTGATTTTTATTATTTTTTTCAATCGTTCAAATTACTGAAAGGCTACGAAGAGTTTTAGGTTCCTAAAACAATTAATTCCGATAACTGCTGACATAATCTATGTTTTTATATTGTTGCGTATGTAGGGTTCTTTCGATCTTATGGTTAGACTCTTTTCTCTTAGAAAAGTAGAAAATAATTTATTTACAGATCTTCCGAACAACAGAGTCTTCGAAACTCACAAATATTACTACATATTCAAAAATAACTGTTCAAATCTATCGTACAAATACAGATATAGGTCCCAGAGACTCTTTATACAATGTCTCAACACTAAATAACATTCAAAACAACGTAGAGAAAACTCAAGCAAACTTGCTTACAATCGCAGCTCACTCAATGACTGACTGGTAAATAATAACAACAACAGCTCGTATTGCTCTCCTTATATAGGCTCGCAGCATGTGCGGGAAATTTCCACAGGCTTCTCGAATAATCTAGAAAACCATGGAATAACATTCAATGTATCAGTATATCTATATGGGGTTGCCATACAGAGGGAAGGGTTACCATCGCCAACAATCGCCAAGTTTGTCGCCAACTTGTCGCCAAGCTTATCGCCAAATTTGGCGACCAAAATTAGTCGCCAAAAGTGACGCCAAATTGGCGATATCTTTAATATTTCGCCAATCTGCCGTAGACAAACACTGAAAATAATAGACAAGTTTGCTTGAAAACAGATACAATGTAACAAAAATTAATATTAGTAAAGGAATGGAGCTTAATAAGATTATTTACATTATTTTACAGTACAAACACTAACTATTTACAAAATTCGTAACAATATTTTAATTAAAGGAATAATAATTATTATAATAATTTCAAATTAGTAGTTTCATTAATTGCATAAAAAAATGTCATACACATTCATATTTATAATAATTATGTAAAACTAACGGATGATACAAAAGTTAAGACGAACTTTAAAAATGAATAATTCGAAAACAAATCAAGATTAAAATATACGTTTTGCACCAAACGAATTCAAAAGAAACCGGTTTTTGTGGGACAAAGAAAATAAAAATAGTTCAGTTGGCGACCAACAGATGGCTCTATAGTGTTTTATTGCACGAAAAATGATTTACTAATGAAAATATGCTGACAACTTACACGTCAGCTTGATTACAGTTACTTAATACTGCAGTAAATGTCCAATATGATGTCCATCAATCAGAAGTATAGCTGTAAGACGAGGCACCACACCGTTTACAGTATTTAATATCATTTCTTGCATTAAGGCAGGCACATTTTGGCGGATGGCATCTTTCAGTGCTGTTGGTGATGCCGGTTGCTCGCGGTACATTTTTGACTTCAGAATCTCCGCAACTAAAAGTCACAGAGCGTAAAACCCGTCTGTGTGACTTCATCGAAAAAAAGGGACCTATTATGAAATCAGCAGTGAAGCCACATTAGACTGTCACTTTTGGCTGTTGCAAAGGTACCTCAACCCGCATTCTTTTCTTGCAAACCGTGTCTTTGTATCTTGATTCAGTTTAGGATTACTCATTTTTAAAGTTCGTCCTTACTTTTGTATCACCCGGAATATTAAATACTAGTTATATTTACATTTATTAAACTTATTAATGACTGCATTTAATATTAAACTGTTAATTGAAATTAATAATTATAAGACATTTAACTGTATAATTAAGAACATAATATATTCTTTAATACTTAATTATTACAATGATAATTATTTAGCGTTCATTCTGGAAAAAAGAGGGGCTAATTCCAATAAAGAATACTACCCAGTTAAACTGATGGCATTGAGTTCACAGACTACAAATACTAATTGTACATTAAAGCCTTATATTTTCAAGGGTTAATTCCGTTCGAAAAAAAATTAAGGAAGGGAAACAGCTCTCCCATTTCCTCTTTTTTTATACTTAATCATTGAACCTCCTATACTATCAAAGACATGCTTTATCATATAAAAAATCTATATCCAAAATTCAGAGCAAATGAGATAATTCTTAATAAAATCCCATTTAGCATTTATACAATTTAAAAGGAGTTATCCCCCTCTTTTATACTTAACTATTAAACTTTCAAAACTATTCAGAGATTTGAACGAAATCTGAAAATTCTGCTTGAAAAACCCATTTATATAAATTAAGGAGGGGGCATTAGAACCCCTGTTCCCCCTATTTATACTTATTCAATGAACACCTAATAACAGTCACGGAATCACCTCATCAGACTGATCCTAATCTAAATTTTGAACGAAAACTTAATTCTGCATGAAAATCCCACTTATATCAACTAAGGGGAGGGGCATGAGCCCCCGTTCCCCCTCTTATACATATCGAATGAACTCCAAAAACTAATCAGGGAAGCGCCTTGTCAGGATATACCTACATACAAAATTTCAAGTGGATCGGATATTTTTATCATGAGTTATCGCGTTACGCACGAACATACGACCATACGAACGTACATACAGAACGGACGGGCACATAAGCTCTCAGGCTATGCTAGCCTGAGAGCTAAAAAAGGACACTATTTCATGAGGAAATATATTAGTAATATATTTACTAATATACACTTTTTTATATGACAAAAAAGTGTACAGCTTTTAGTATGGTAAATAAAGTGTTATTTTTGTAAATACTACAAATTACAAATTGAAAAGTCCATGTAAATAACGGCATGCTTCTAAAGAAACCGAATTTTATCATCTTTGATACATAGATTAGAAATACTGTGGAATCTAGAATTTTTTAAAAGAAGTTACTACAGGTAAATTTACTTAAAAAAAATAAAAAAAGGTGCATTATGACATATTTAAAAGGGGCAGGATGTAGAGCTTTAAAAAATAGCCTAGAGAAATATAGTAGCTCATTTTGCATTTCTGCTGTTAATAGCCTAAACAAACCTTAATATAAGCATAAATTATCACCCCCCCCCTAAACAAACTACTATGACAATGTATTAAACCATTCAAAAAGACACAGAGTAGATATAAGTAATAGCTCAGGGTCCAATTAGGGGATGAGGGTGGTTATTTTCTCTCTGAACATTTTAAATTTCGAAATTGACAATTTACGGGAAAATTCTGACGCGATTATTAAACATAAAGGTCATTTTGAGATTCAGCGATAAAAAGTTCATAAAAGCATTTATTAAAAATTAAAACATGCAACAATCACATATAATTATAACATCATATTTTCGGTATTCTTTGACTTTCTAACTTGGAAATTAGAATTAAAATGATAATAATAAAATATTAAAAAAAAACTTATGTGGTGAAAAAGAAATAAGGGACATTTTCTGATTTAGCTCTACAAAATACATAAGAAAAATTTCACAAAAGCTAAAAAAAAGAGATTTTTTACAGGTTAGTGTAATTTGAAGTTATTCAAAGATGATGTAATTTTAAATAATTAAGGTAAACTCCTAAAGTTTTATGCTTTTTTATACAATATTATTTACAGAACACTTAAAAAAATATTAATCATTCGCCACTCCTTATGTAAAGCTTTAAAAGAACACATTTTCTGAATGGTTACACGACAGACTAATAAATGCTTATAATAATTAACGATAGTCTTTTTTGTAAGGAGTAAGTACAGGGATAAATCTTTAAGAACAAGAAGCATTTTACTACCATTTATTAATGAGCAATATCGATTTGGTATAAAAGATATAAGAAATATCGCCACTGACTGCAGAAAATTGTGAAAAGATAAAAAAGAAATAATGCACAATTTTTGAATATCTGGTATTTCTTACTTTTAGATAAATAAAATTTAAAATTCTATTGTGCAATTAAATTACTGTAATTTTTTTTATAGAATGAATCAAAATAATTGCGCGATTAATCGCTTTAAAAAAGTTCAAGTAATTGTAGAAAAAAAAATTCCAATTTAGATTCGAGTTATTCATAATTTAGGTGAATCTGAACCTGCCGTGATTGGCGCTAGTACGGATAACGGAACGAGAAAATTTTAGGGATGTTCCATACCATACCAAAATAGTTGAGATGCAATTTTTCGATTCGATTTTTGTAAAATTTGAAAAGACTCTACGCCATTTTGCGATGACTCTCTCTATTAAATTTCAAATCATTCGGTTGAGTTGTTTTTTCGTTGTTCTATGCGGACAGATGGATGGAACAAGCAACATGGTTTTACCACAAAAAAATGCCTGTATGTTTTTATTAAGTCATTCAAAAAGTGGTTTTTTTATTCAACAAAATTTCCATTCATAAAAAGAATGTTTTTCCTTGTTTGTAAGTATTTCTTAAAAATGTATATTATTCACTTGAATAAATATAAAACATACAAAAATTTTAGTATTATTAGAGGAAATTCATACATAGGCTAGCAGGGTTAAATAAATTTGAGATTTATATAAAGATTTACAAGCGAACTTTCCTATAGAGAGATCACGAAAAAAATTCTTTTAAAAATATAACTTTAGGAAAATATTAGGATTTATAACAGAAAGGTGACATACATTTTAATCAAAAAACGAGAACAATAAAATCTAATCACAAAATTAAACACTGTTTTTTCTTATTTCACAGAACAGATAATTTTACCCTACATGATCTTTATATATCATAAAAAAGTAATTTAACAAATAACAACCATAAACCAAAAATGATGTATATTTATTTCCAAATTTAAATGGCTAATATCTTTAAACTAAAGCATTAGAACGGAGACTATCCAAAACAAGGATTTAAAAGATCTCAGAATTTAAAGTTGGCCTGTAAAGAGTTAATTAAATAAAAGTAAACCAATTCCGAATTCTTAACATTTTAAAATGTTTTCTAATTTATATTAGGCTGCCAGTTTATTATGAGGAGAAACACACATCTTAAATCCCGCAATAATTTTAATTAAAACTATTGATTATTTTAATGCATTACATACATTTGGAGGTATATTAATTAAAATATTTCTGGCAAAAAATATTTACAATATTCTGATAATTGTTATTAAATAATAACAGAAATGGAATGTGGGAATGCGATAGAAAACAACGACAATTTAATACTGAATTTCGTTTTTAGTTTAATTAAGGCTTCGAACCAGGGATGTATTGGCTGAAGCCGCCAATGCTCTCCCAACTGAACTATCCCGGACACGAACACTGGAGGACTGTTTCACCCAGTTAACCTCAACGATCACACAATCTGCTCTGATACTCTGGATCAGCACAACAGAATAATTCGAAGGTCAATATATGGAACTTCAAAAATCGCTGTAAACGAAATTACATTAGATTAATTTTGAAAATAAATTACTCTGTTATTCTATTGTTATAATTATTATGCATATGTTTGAATAAATTACTCTGTTATAATTAATTTACCGATTGAATAATCATGTTTAAAAATTAATCTAATTAAGGCTCTACAAATATTACAAACATTACTCAAAGTATGTTCATCTGTAACATGAATTGAAATATTTTAAGATCACATATCAATAAAATTCGCTTTTAATTTCTTCAAAATAACATCTACAAAAATGGAGGAATGTAAAACTTCCACAAAAGACCTGTCAATACATATGTTTAAAACTATTAAACTGAAGTAATTTTATTTATGAAAATTAAAATAATCCTTAGAAATTATTGTTAATCTTTCAGAAAATGCTTGTTGTTTTCGGTCGGGAATTGAGATATCTCAGGCATATCTAAAATACTTGTGAGGAGAGAGAATTTATCTTTCCATATCTTTATCATTTTGTTCCCCCATTATTTGTTTATAACTTTTTACTTACACCGAAATAGTCACACTTTTATGAAATGCTTTCAGAGTTTTTAGTCATTTGATGTTAACTTCATTGTTTTTTGCCAACTGTTATATGGGATATTTATTGTAATTTGGCTCTTTTTTTAGAGCCGGTGGTTATTATTTTGGATTCCATTCATCCAGCAGCTCTGATCCACTGCAACCCTAGTAACTGATTGCTTTTAATAAATCTCTGTCACTGTATTCGAAGTCGTGGCTATTTATTTCATACACAGATTCGCAGAGTCTGCTACTACGGTTTCTTCAGAATGTTTCTAATGTAAATTTTTATCAATATTTTTATTTTAGATCGTCTTTTCGTACTTGATAAACCTTTATATTAAATGAAAAGCACTGAAATAATTTTTGAAAATAAAATGATAAAATTGTTACAGATATATATATATATATATATCAATTTTATCATTTTCTTTTCAAAACTTTTTTCAGTGCTTTTTATTTAATGGAAAGGCATTTATATACATATATGTAAAACGTCGGAGTGATCGTAGAAAAAAACACCTGGTGAAGTGACGACAAGAACGGGTCATTACATGACGCAGCTAGATAAAGTAGAATATCACTTGTCTCAGTTTAAAAAAAAATGAACTTTCATATGAGTCGTGGCTTGAATACAAATGCAGATGGGTGAATTTATTGGATGATTTCTCCATTAGAATGCAAGATATCAAGAAATACGTGGCATAAATCTTTATTGCTGCCCGATTTAACTCGGCTACTCCACACAACATTCCAATCTCCAGCAATACGCCTCTCACAAAATAGAAAACATCAACTTAAATCACCTTCCGGAAATACATAAAAAAAATTTCTTTATGCAACCACTTCTGTCAACAATATACATAAATCGGCAAACAGATACCTTCCAACTCCGTGTTACATTAATTTGAAAAGGAAAATAAAGAATATGTCCTTGAAATAATGCAGGTTGGAACACATCACTACTCAAAGAACATTCGATATCAAACTGATACTTTGCGGGGATTAGTTTAGCAGTTAAGAGGGCATTGAAGTCTAATCTTTTTCCCGCGCGGTTGGGAGTTTTAATTGCACCTCATAAATTCCTACCCGGACTAAGGCTGACGTAAGCAAGTAACGTAAGCAAGGAAAGTCCAATCAACGGAATCAGAAGACGTGGATAGAAAGTTTCCAACCACTTCATTGGTTAGTAGAAGGAGTTTTCATGTTCGGATTCTTCCCCAAATGGCGGTAGCTTGCAAAATTAAACAGTGGTAAACTGTCCGTAACCGCAATTATTATGGAATTGCCTAAACGATATTTTAATAACATATAAAAAATAAAGCTTTTGACAAATGTTTTTTATTCTATAACGAAGAAATGGACTAATAGAATGGATTTAATATTTCGAAATAAGACATTGAAATTTAAATAGTACAATTGAGTTTTTTTTTAGGAAAATAGATAATACATTACGCTGAATTAAAGAAAAAAAGGAACTTTAGCCGATAATTAAATATTAGTAGATTACTGAAATATAAATAAATTCTTATAAGAATTTAGAGCAAAATCGAAACTAGAAAATGGCGAAAAACATTTTATTATTACATATATACATACAAATATATATATATATATATATATATATATATACACTATATTGCCATTGATTATGGGACACTTGCGATTTTAGACATTTTACTAAATATCTAGAAAAATACGTGAGGAATCATCTCGAAACTCTTAGTGTATAAATATAATAGTATACATCATACATCTCCGTGAAGATTTTTTACCGAAACTCCATAGGGGACCGTCAACAAATTAAAAAAGAATGAATATCTTTTGAATAACTCTGTCAAAACTAATTTAGCAAAAGCGCTCAAACTCTAGATTATGATTGAACGCCTTATTGTAATACACTGTGTTCATTTTTATGCAAATAGCATGCATACTCGCAGAGTAATTAAGGTTTTTATAAAAATGGCCCCGAATTTTTCTAAGTTTTTCCCTTATAATTTTCAGAGTTCTTAATATAAAATAATATTTTTTTCAGAAAATATGACAAACAACATTGCACACAGTACCCTGTAATCAGAATTAAAAAATAATAAAAATTGTATGAAAAAAAAGTAGGTTTACTAAATAATTTTTTACTGCGCATGCGTCAAAGATATCAAAATTTCATTTGCATATTATGTTAGCTAATTGTATAAAGCAACTTTTGTAAAAGTCTCAAAATTATGGCTTGAAAATTCTGAAAGTAATCGTCTATAGAAAAAGGGCAAAATCCGTTGTTTTCAAAACTAAGCAAAAAAAATGAGGGATTTTATCCAAAAGTAGTCGTAACATCCCGTATTGTGTATTCTATATTGACACTAATCAATGAATATATGGATACAACCCCTCTTGTTTTTGCTTCATTTTGAGAATAACGGATTTTCAACTTATTCAATTGACGATTATTTTCAGAATTTTCAAAAAGTTGCTCTATACATTTAGCTAATATAATATGCAAATGAAATTTTGATATCGTTGACGCATGCGCAGTAAAAAATTATTTAGCAAACCAACTCATTTTGTATACAATTTTCATTATTTTTTAATTCTGATTACAGGGTACTGTGTGCAATGTTGTTTGTCATATTTTCTGAAAAAAATATTATTTTATATTAAGAACTCTGAAAATTATAAGGAAAAAACTTGAAAAAATTTGAGACCATTTTTATAAAAACCTTAATTACTCTGCGAGTATGCATGCTATTTGCATAAAAATAAACACAGTGTATTACAATAAGGCATTCAATCATAATCTAGAGTTTGAGCGCTTTTGCTACATTAGTTTTGACAGGGTTATTCAAAAGATATTCATTCTTTTTTAATTTGTTCACGGTCCCCTATGGAGTTTCGGTAAAAAATCTTCACGGAGATGTATGACGTATACTATTATATTTATACACTAAGAGTTTCGAGATGATTCCTCATGTATTTTTCTAGATATTTAGTAAAATGTCTAAAATCGCAAGTGTCCAATAATCAATGGCAATATAGTGTATATATATATATATATATATATATATTCTTTATTCATTATAGATGTTAAGTAGTAGTCTTGCATAATGGTTCTATATATATTGATAGGAGAAAAGATAGATGTTATACAAATGAAATTAAATACTATTTCACAAAAGCTTCAGTAAAAAAAAAAAGATTTTTGAAAAAATGCTACTAAAGAAATATTCAGTAAGAATTAATTTCATAAGTAAGGAATATTTACTTGTGCATCTTTTGAATTTTAAATTTTCTTCCATTTATTTTGATATTCTTTTTTATATTCTCAACAATAGCTGAAAAATGTAGTTGAGAAATAATTTTTAAAATTATGTTGACGCTTTGATCTTTTTTTTCGGTTTATGTTCTGACATAGGCAGAATTAAAAAAAAAATTATAAAAAAATCTATAATTTATTAACAATTATTTAATTTAAATAGCTGTCATTTCGATAAAAATTTGATTTTTTCTGTTTATCGTATTTGTTTGTTTTCGTAAAAAAAAGACATGCCAACACGTTACAAAATTTCAGTCTTCTTTAAATATTGCATGGAATTATTTTATAGTTATCAATGACTTACAAAAATATTTTTTTGTTAACCTAATGTTAGCATCACTGAGAGCTTTTTATTGTAATTAAAATTCAAAATATTAATAAAAAACTTTTGAAAACGATATCTTTTAAGAATAATTTTTAAAAATTAGAATTGATTTTAGAATTGGATGCCAAGCCATCCAATGCTACAGAATTTTAAATGGGTGATGGTGATAAGGTGACGTAAAGGGTTACTTTTAAAAATTATAAACTGTTACCCACTTGAATTTTTAAAATTTAGAAGTAATTTTATCATCTTTATAAAGTATTTATTTTCACACAAATCGCACCAGAAATTTAAATATATATATTTTTAAATTATGCACGCAAAGTGTTGATAAACATTGTGCCGTTTTTGTTTCACTTCTTAAATTTTCCACATTCGATATGAATTAAAATTTTTGTTGCTTAAAAGTCACATAGCAAATAGAATGAAAAAACACCCAAGACGGGAATCGAACCCGGGTTCTGTGTATAGCGTCCCAACTTTCTATCATCTGTAACCTCTTGGAAACCGGAAACCTTGGAAACCTTGGAAATCCGGAGGATTTCATATCCTATTCCGATTTTTTGGCTAGATTTTATCATATTCCGATTTTTTGACTAGATTTTTTTATGATAAATGTTTCAATGTGGTTGTTGAGGGTGTTGAGCCTTTTGAGTTGACTTTATATGCTGCTAGACTGGATTTTTTTTTTCTGTTTTGTGATTATTTTTTTTAATGACATTAATGTTTTTCGTAACATTTATTAAATAAATATATGTAAAGTATGGGTCAAGACTTCGAAAACGTTTGATGAAATAAACTTGAGAAACTAATAATGTTCAACAAAAAAAATTTTTTGGCTACAATATCGGTTAAACAAAATTATGTACAGTGAATTATTGGATATCGTGGCTTTTCAGCCGGATTATAATAATCACATCGCGAGGCAAGAGAGATCTGTTTTCTTGAAAAATTAATCAACAACTGAAACTTGGATTATAATTTTTCAGCGTTAAATCTGCTGAGTAGTTTCTTTCTTTAGGCTGAGCCTAATACCCTTCACAGGGCTAGTTTCACAGGGGAAAAAGTTCAGACAAGCAATCATTGTGAATCTTTTACGCTTACATATATGTTTATAAATATTTAAAAGCATTGTTTTCCGTCATAATAAGGAATTCGAAAGATACTGAAAATAATTTTTGAAGCTATTTTGGATTCCTTCCCCAATCACGCCATCGGGAACAGAATACGGAACTCCTACCCGACACCCAGCCTGGCACTTCTTGGTGAGATTGCAAGGTGGAATATTTTTACAACGTGGAATATTTTTACGTGAGCAGGACTACTGAATATTTTATTACTGCGCATGCGTTAACGCTATCAAAATTTCATGTGCATATTAATTTAGCTAAATATATAGAGCAACTTTTGTAAAAATTGCAAACTCATAGCTTGAAAATTCTCATTGTCTATATGATTGTCTATAAAATAAGCTAAAAATCCGTTGTTCCCTAAATGAAGCAAAAAAATGAGGGGTTGTATGCATATATAGTCCCAGCAAACACAGAGCTATTGTTAAACAATCGGTTTACAGCCGCTTTGTCGTTACTGACGATATCGGCACGATACTGACATGCTGTATCGGTTCCAGCACTTTTTTGAAACGCCGGGAGACTGCCGCCCGACAGTTAGGCACACAGCCGGTCCGCTACCGCATCCCCAGCATAAAAAAAAAAAATCCAGTGTTGCTGGCGCCATCTATGATTCATCTTGGAACTGTATTTGTTAAAAATCCCCGAAAATGTATTTCAGAGTATGATGACGTTGGGTTCGACCTCAGGTTTCCAAGGACGGAAGGTGAGTGCTTTAACGAATACACCACGGAGCCCCTTTGAGGGTGTTTTTATGGAGTAATAAGAGGAAAACATTTCGTTAAGAGCTGTATTACACGGAGAAAGATTTTTCGGCAAACATTTTACAAAACAGGATCGTTCACTTTGCAACGTGTTCGGTAAACAGGTTTTTCAAACTTCTCTCGGGGTTATTTAGTTTCTCGCCCCGCTCCTATTGGTCAGTTGATCAGTGCTGAATGAATAGCCAACATTTTTCGTGCAATGCGGAAAATGCGGGAAAATTTGCGTGCAATACTCGGTAAACGAAAATACCGAACAGATTCTCCCTATATCAAGGTCACAGAGCATTTTGCTGGCTGTAATGTTGTGTAGGGGAAAAAGTTCGGAGAAAGACGTCCGTGTGATACCGCTATAAAGGATGCGTTTGTCGTTGAACGTAGATAGTTTGATGGAAAAAGTGCAGTTTTGAAGTGTTTTATATTATTTTTTATTTGTGTATTAATAATTAATGTAGTATTATTTATTTATTTATTTATTTATTTATTTATTTTGTAATTGCCTCATGCTAAAATAAGCTAAGCTTAATATTAACTTAGTATTAATATGAATGGGATAATTATCATAGTGAATTAATTAAAGCAAACGAAATTATTTTTCTTACAAATTTAAGAATTATGTACTTAATAAAATGAATTATTTTTAGATATTTTGTATTACGTAATATTTGTTTCAGTAGCATTTATAATGTAACTACATGCATTGCATTAATTTATAAATCATATATTTTTAACATGGAAAAACTTATTGTCATAAATAGTAAGTTGGTAATTTATAAATTTTAATTAGATTAAGAATTAATTTTATGTCATTTGTTATTT
Organism: Maratus speculifer; assembly: GCA_964019185.1. Taxonomy (NCBI): domain Eukaryota; kingdom Metazoa; phylum Arthropoda; class Arachnida; order Araneae; family Salticidae; genus Maratus; species Maratus speculifer. Next base: position 4,484,483 of record OZ025301.1, on the reverse strand, counting down.
ATTAATATTTTTAATTTAAAAATAAAACAAAAATATTAATTTATATCATTATATTTGCTTTAGGTAGGTAATTTTTATAATGGAGGATATTTCTAAATATATCTGTAAGTTTAAGAATACTTTAGTATTTAAAAAAATCGGTAAATTTCAAAATTTTTTCTTTGATACAATTTTTGTTTTAGAAATTGTAATATAATTAAATGTGTATTTCTAACAAAGAAAAAATAATAAGAAGAAAATGAGTTTGCTACTAATCACTTTTTATTGAAAAAAATTATTTTATGTAATTATTGATGATTTACTGTAGCAATATTTTTATTTTCGTTTGGTAATTTTTTAAAGGAGGGGTCAGAATATTTCATTTAAATTTTAAGGCTAAAAAACTTGGTAGAATCCTTATATTTTTATAGCTTGTAAAATAGTTTTAAACATTTTTTAATAATTTGTTAAAAAAATCTATTTCTTTTGAAATGAATAAATGATTAGAAAATAATTTTAAGGAGTGATTAAAATATGTTTTTTGCTAATTCTATTACAGTAAAACCCCGATAATTTGGATTAATTGGTACCGGACACAGTCCGGATTATCGAAAATCCAAATTATCCGGAGAATTAGAAAAAAAGAAACAAAACAAAACATATTTACAGAAAATCACCTTTATGTTAAACTTATTGAATATTTACAAACAGTAAAAATGTTCGTTTTGCTTAATTCTTCCGAAAAGATTTCAGAAAAAGTTATTATTATTATTATTCAGAATACGACGATGAATCAAGTTAATGTTATGGAAATTAGCCAATCGCTTCTCAAACTTGAAAAAAAAATGACCAAACCCATCCGAATTATCCGGATTAACGGGGTCCGGATTTGCGGGGTTCTACTGTAATTGTAAGTCTTTTTTTAAATGAATTAAAATAAATATATAAATAAATATTAGCTATCTTTGAAAAACATTTCTGTTAAAGCCTGTTAGCATGTTATATGAAATACTTGAAATTTAGATACTTTGTGAAAATAACTCATAGAAAATTTATAAAAAAAAAAAAAAAAAAAAAAAAAAATCCGGTTAATAGTAAAAATTATTAATTCGGTCCAATGTTGGCAAATCTAATCGGACCACTATCAGCAATCACGTATCGGTCCCGCATCACTTGCCGGTATTAGTCGCTTGCCGATATAAAATCATAAAAGGACTGTTTACGATAACCGGCAGCTGTAAAAGCAGATTCTTATGTTTCAGTTGACGACATGCTGCCGACACTTTGCCAAAATCACTGTGCCCATGCCAACACATAACCGACACTGCCAGCTGCGGTCCGATCGTATGACGAAAGGTATGTGTTTGCTGGGGTAGTACGTACCATATTGTGTTTTCTATATTGGCACTAATCAATGGATATATGAAAACAGCCCCTCGTCTTTTATAGTTAAAAAAAACAGATCAAACATTTGTTTAATAATTGTTTAACATTTTTATTTTCTGAGAGTCCATTTATTTTCTACAGATCTTGAAAGATTTCAGATCTTTAAACAATTTATGTAACAGAAAAGATATTATTTCGCTATTGAAAAGTTTAAGCTTTAGTTTAGAACTATTCTTTAAAACTTTTCTTAGTTTAAGAGCAGGGATTTAAAAATACTAAAAAGAAAAACTTATTCAGGTTTATGAACGCAGGTTACGCACAAATCTTTTCTTTTCAAATTATTGATAGTACGACTCTTTTTCTGAATTTCAAAGAAAAAGTTGCATGAGGTTCTTTTTCAAAACGTTTTTACACATGGTGTAATAACAAATATTCATTTTAATAATACATCTTCTTCACAAAAGAAGCAACTTATTAAAAAAAATTGCTTCAAGCGTAGATTATGAAGCACTTTCCAACACATTTAGAATAATTTTTTAAAAACTGCAACGCTTAAAAAAATTAAAATATCAGGTGTTCATTTCCCCCTATGGAAATGTATAACACATTTCAAAACAAAATATTGTCTGTTCCCATCTACAAGAGGAAAATTATACGAATTTTTTGGCAGAACTGTATATGTTATTGTATCTATTAAAGACATGCACTCTAAACTTTAGTTCATTTAAGAAATATATTTTGGTTGAAAATTTCCTTCAGAAATTTCCTCTGATAAGTTGAATGGTATTCGAATACTTTTGTGCAGCCCTATACAGTAGGGTGGATCGAAAAATTTTTTTTCACTGTGTCAAAACCTACCTATGCGGAAAAGATGTTCTCTTGGATGGAGATTAAGGGAAAAATAATTAAAAAAATTAATTTTAAATTTTAATACTGCCACAATGAGGTTGAATTTCGAAAAAAAGTGAAAAAAGACCTAATTTTGGATAGATTATTTTTTATTCAAAATAATAGTTTAAAAAGTTATCCAAAACCTACCTATGCATAAAAGATGTTATATTATATGCTGAGTAAGAGAAAAATAATTTAAAAAATTAATTTCAAAATTTAAATCTACCACAATGTGGCTCAAATTTATGTATTTGAACGTTTTTACGGTAAAAAATCAACTTTTGTTTTGTAAAATAAAATATGAATTTTAGACATTTTTAACATTTATTACAATGAGGGGATATTTAATTGATTACAAGATAAAAACTTTAGTTTCTTATTTAACAGCTTCATTAGTATTAAATCAAGAAAAATCGTCAACATTTCAATTGGCGATAATGACGTTCGGTATTGAAAATCGACATAAGATTTTGTAATTCAATTCAATTTTTATAAAACTGTCTCTTATGTATGGTCCATACACAGCAGAAATACTTCCGTGACTCTTTTGATTATTAGTTTTGTAGAATGAGAGTTGCGCGAATAGATATTATTGATAGTAGATGTTATTGCCAATGAAATGATTGCTGGATTTACATATTGCTTCTGAAATCATGTCGTTACTAAATCCGCCAGTTAGTGGAGGTTCGACACATTTTCCTATTTAATTAAATCTATGAAATCCGTCGCAAAAGATAAAAAAGCTGGTAAATGGAAAATATAGATAGTTTTTATGTAATGATTAGGATTACAGCAGACCGTTTGATTTCACTCGCGCGTTTTTAGAATTCATATACTGACATAAATGAAAATACAAAAAGCTTCTAACATGCTGCGAATAATCTTTCTATTTCACCAGTGAAACATTTGTGTCCAGCCGCGGTTCCATCCACGCTGCAAAAAGATGACATAGTGGAACTTCATTGGTGTGTAACTAGCACAAAAAACATTGTAGTGGACGCTTGAAGATCAGTCCCATATTTCGAATAACACATCCTTTAACATCTATGTTAACAGATATTACATCACAACCGATAGCAACCAACTTTGTTACATGTATATTATTGTTAACACATGACAAAAAATGTACTTCGTGTTTTCAAATTGTTTGGTACTCTCCCGGAATTTATAAATATGTGGCCGATGTATTCGGAACCCAGTTCTTTTTTCAAGCTCAAGTCTGCTTCTATTATGATTTTACTTCTGTTGTTTTCTAGTGATGCAGTCAATCTTTACACCCATAAAAGTTTAAAGAAAATGGCCATGGTCATAATCTTTTACAAATGACTAAAGAGAATGACTAAAACGATGGAGTGGTCTTTGGTTTGTTTTGTCATGCCGATTTTTTTCTGTCAGTAGCATTCGACTCATAGTTTTGTGAGGTAATGCCCACGTCTTGTAGTGCACCAGACACGATGGCAGCACCTGCTTGGTCGGAAGTGCCCAAACTGTCCAATATTCTGATGATGTGACACCTAGCTCGGCAGTATTTTGGCTTTTCAATGATAGCTGATGATGTAGAAAAGTGAGTTTGTTCTCAATACGTCGGTTTAGTTTACACTCAATATTCATATTCATATTCAAATCTATTGAACTGAAAAAAATAGGCAGTATTTTCGGAAATGGTCCAAAAGGCTGTAGTAGCTTTCAGTATCTTATTTTGTTTTACAGGAATTAAGAAGAGCGCAATATTTGTCGTTAAACAGTTTAATTTTTCTTAAAAGGCTGCTATGGTAAGTCATTGAGATTGAATCTCAATTACAGGTCACTAGTAACTTATTAGCAACTCCTTCTCACTGGCAGGAAATAAATAGATGTTGACCGATTCCTTTCTTCGGTTATCCTTTAAATACCAATATGTAAATTTTATAACTTTTTGTATTAGGGAGCATATTTACTGGCATATCAAAGCTAGACCCAAATAGGGTGTAATTCATATCTCTCTCTCTTTTTTATTTTTTTTAACAACACCATGGTACAGTAATATTCAAGGTACACTAAGCTACACAATAAACAAGCAGACAAATTCTAACTGAAAAAACTGGAACTGCCAGTTTTTCGAAACTTTAAATTGCTTGCAGGAGTATTAAATTTCGAAATTAGTTTTATTTATTTATTTATTTATTTATTTTTACTTAATATCCATGCAATATAATATTTCTTACGCAAAGGCAGGTTTTGATTGATATTAAAATGCTTATTTTGCGTCAAAATTAAATCTAACCAAATTTAGATCTTTTTCCGTTTTTTCAATATTTTATTGAATTTTCAACTTTTTTGTGGCAGTATTAAATTTTGAATTTATTACTTATTATTGTTTTTTACTTAACCTCCATACGATATAACATATTTTCCGCATTGCTGGATTAAAAAAAAATATTAAAGTAATTAGTTTTTGACAAAAATAACCTAACCAAAATTCGGTCTTTTTTCAAATTTTTTCGAAATTTCAACCCTTTTGTGGCAGTATTAAATTTTAAAATTAATTTTTTTTTATTATTTTTACCTTAATCTCCATACAATAGAACATCTTTTCCGCATAGGTAGATTTTGATTAATGGTAATTTTTTTTTCGCCATAGACAATCGATCCACCCTACTATACAGGGGATATAGAATTTATATATAAAAAATAATAAGCAAAAAATTAAATAAATTTAAAAGCGCATACCGTATTTTAAAGCGTACTCACCAGCAATTACGACGCAAATACAGTATTCTTTTTGACACTATTTCTTTTTGTGTGTTCCTGTAAATGAATTAAAAAATGCTATGAATAATTTGTTTGACATGATCATAGTGAATTTCGGTGATTTATATCAGTTTTCAAATGGAGAATTTTTAAGTCATCTCCGCTTCGCTGACGACATTGTAATTTTCAGTAACAGTCCTGAAGAATTGGAAATTATGCTAAAAGATCTTGCAGAAGCTAGCATCAATGTGGGATTAAAAATAAATTTAGAAAAGACTAAGGTGATGGTTAATTCATTTACATCAAAAAAGAAAATTGTCTACAAGAACACTGAGATTAAAGAAGTGCAAAGTTATGTGTACCTAGGACAGGAAATATCATCGGATAATAGTATCATGAATGAAATCAATAGAAGAATAAGAAATGGGTGGAGTGCTTTCGGGAAGAACAGTATTATTCTGAAGAGTAATATGCCTCTTTGTTTGAAAAGAAAAGTTTTTAATCAATGTATTTTACCTGCATTAACCTACGGAGCAGAAACATGGACACTAAAAAAACGGATGATACAAAGATTACAAACAGCACAGAGAAGCATGGAAAGATGTATGCTAGGCATAACTAGAAGAGACAGAAAGAGGATAACCTGGATAAGAAATCAAACAAAAGTTTTTGACATCCTTGAAAGAATCAAGCAGCTAAAATGGAAATGGGCTGGGCACATTGCAAGAAGACAAGACAATAGATGGAGCACAAATATACCACAGTGGTATCCTAGAGATGTAAAACGACCAAGAAGACGACCACAAGTAAGATGGAGAGACGAAATTAGAAAAGTGGCTGGTGTAAATTGGATGACGAAAGCATTAGACAGAAAACATTGGAAAAATCTGGGGGAGACCTACATCCAGCAGTGGATCGAAAACGGTTGATGATGATGATGATGATGATATCAGTTTCAATCTATTTGAAAAAGCATCATGTCTTTTAAATACTCTCGAAACGGTTTTTACTTCTATACTATGATGTGATCGAATTCTTTTAAATCCCGCGTCAATGAACTATTAATCGTGCATATTTCATATGCAATACCAAACATGCTTTGGTGACCCTAAATAAGTGTTATCAATTTCATGAAAATCCGAGCATATTTACGGGAGTTAGAGAGTGTAAAAACAGACAGACAAATCGAATGTATAAGCACTTTTCAACTTCGTTGAAGAGTCTAAAAAAAGAACATTTTTTGCCAAAAATGAAATTTCCTTTGCATTTTTGTTATCTTCGGTATTTTCACCTTGATGTCTTTACATACTGCTAGAGTGAATGTGCGTTTAAAACCATTCAAACCAAATGGAATCTTTTATGATGATAATAATTTAATCGAATTTTTTAGCATTATATTTACATAATATTCTTACTTTAACCTCCCCACTGCCGCGACCAGATATATCTGTTGACTAGGCTGCAGGTTTCACTGCAATTGAAGCTTTATTTAAAATAATATAATTCTACAAATATAATCAAGATTTAAGAAATTAAGTTATGATTGATACTTTCAAAGCTTATAAGCATGTATGTAACAAAAAAATTATACTATGTTAGAAAATCCCTCTTTTATTGGCATTTAAAATAAATTAAAGAGGAAACAACATTACATTTTTGCCCTTTTGCTCGGCGGTCAAAGGGTTAACTAAAGTGAAGTAATTAAAATACTTTTTATAGGGTTTAAAATGCGATAAGATATAACGAGTAAATGTTATTGTGTATGTGTGCCTTTTGCATCCAACAAAACTTATGACACAATATCCATAACGATAAATATTGTTGGAAAAATACTAAAAAATGCTAAAATTTCAAAACAACTTGCAGAGACAAAATTGAGTTCACAGTGCAACTGCACAGCGTTGCCTGAGTCTTGCGAAAAAATTCCAGAAATTGCTAAAAACTTAAAAATCACTGAATGAAATCACAATGAACTTTAAAGAGAAGAGATCAAAATTTACTATTTTCGGCGAGAAGTTATAAATGAATCCTTTTAAATAATGAGGAAAAATTGCAATGAATCTTTAAAAAAATCACAAATGGCAAAATTTATTACAGTGTGGTAAAACACTGTAATGCTTTAAAAAGATACTAAGGCCGATAACAAAATATTTTTACTTTTTCTAACTTTACAAGAAAAAAGTACTGGTTTAAAAATAAATAATTCCGGTTTTCGTTGAATTTACACGTTTTAGAGATCAGAGATTCCAAAAAATATGTTTTTACAAAATATCTGCACGTGAGTCTATGACTCTGTCTGTCTGTATGACATAAATTTTATAAGCGCGCTATTAGAAGAACTAATGTACGAAATTTAATAAAATTTTATAGTTAGATGATTCATTAGGGTTGAGGTTATTTTTCAAGTTTGAAAATACAATCTTCTCTCCCTCTAAATTTGTTCCTTTTTATGAAAAAAAAATCATGCAAAATATTAGCGCATTTGAACAATATTTAGAGGTAGCTCAATGAGGGGAAAGTTTCTTATATAAAAGGAATGATAAATATACGCGTGCTCGTATGCTATGTCAAGGAAAAATAAATACCATCTTTTAAAACATATTTATAGAAGAAAATAAGTTGAATAAAGACACTATTCATGGACAAATAATGTATGAGATAACTAAGAAATATGAAAAAATAAATATTAGGTTTCAAAGCAAAACTAATTTTGACATTCATTTGAGTGGAAAATTAATGTGTGATTTGGCTGGAAAAGAATACTGATATCACATTTACTACTTTACAGTTACTACTTAAAGATATGTCACAAGTGAAGCTCAGGCAGAATACTTGAGAAAATTCAAGACTGGAGAATAGCAGATAATATTCAAGCACACTGAGAAAAAAAAATATGCCGCCTTCAACTAGAATGAATAGTTAGTCACTTTCTGAATGTCTAAACTAGAAATATAGATGTCCAAACGATGTCCATGCGAGTAGGGTAAACAACTAAGCTGAATAGGCGAAATGACTTGACATTTCTAATCTCTTATTTTGTAAGAGACGAAACGACATTGAACTGTTTCAGTAGCGAGAAATTATCGCTTGATTTTAGGAATGGTTTCTTAAGCTATAATTCTAGTTACTAAATCAAATCTATTGTGTTCGCATCTATTTGAAGATATTTTTAGATAAATTTGACAACAAAAATATAGGAAAACGCTCTTGAATTCTAGTAAGAGACTCTGGAACTCTCTAAGAAATGTAACTAAAATTTATAAGGATGACATGGAACTATTTTTTCCTAGAGCCATTACTTAGATTCTATATGCCAGAACCATATTTTTTTCTCAGTGCAGTATGAATAGATATTACCAGCTCAAATATTGATCTTAATTCTGCTGTTATGTTTTTATAGAGCACGAAATTAAAAAAAAAGAGCTTTTGTCACTTGTTTGCAGGAATCACATTATGGGACTGATTATTAGTACTGTATTTGAAATATGTATAGGAGTCAAATCTTCATATGAAAAGTAGCGCTATTTTAACTCTTTCAAGAATATTGGAGATTCATTGATAGATACAAGAACAAACTAGGAATTTCATTTCATAATATTGCAAATGGTATATTGTCGCAAGATCTGGATGCACAATGCTTAATTTAAATCGACTTCAAAAGAGGAAGAAGGTGTACATAATGTATACGTTTTCACAGTCTGGGTATATTTGAAAGCTTGGATGTCCGCTCTCAAGCTTCATGTTGCTCCTGTAATGACCTGTTGTTGCTAAAATTCCTGCTTGAATACTCATCAATAAATTCAGCTGATTCCAAATCATCACCCCCTAAATTTGCTAGTTTTTGTAGTATTTGTCCCAAGAAAGACTTTGTGGAAAGACTTGTTGGGTAAGTTGCCGTGTATGTTTACCAACCAAAGGCGCATTGTTATTGAGTTACAGAATGAAGCTAATTCTGAAAAAAACAAGCTCAAAATTACTTCAACCGAGTCAGTGTTGCTCTTTATTAATTCAAAATTGGAAAATTTTGTTACAGCCATAACAATAATGTTTCAGTTCTTTGAATTTCAAGTTTGATATCTTACAGTTGATCCTGACTAGTGGGAGTAAAGAGAGGAATATTAATAGGCAAAAAAGGGTATAAAAAAGCCCTATAATTAATAAATGACTATGATGAACATGCGGCTACACTGATTCAGGAATAAAGGGAATTGATAACTCCTGATGAAACGTGACGACAATTTCTACTACAAGTTATTTAAGATCACCGCGAAATGCAAGTACACATTTACCATATATATAGTTAATATATTTTTAATTTTATAAATTTTGAGTCCTTTGAGCTACCTTTAAATATTTAAAATTTATTGCTCAAACTTTTTTTTCTGGTGTTTTTGTATCAAAAGGAACAAAATAATGCGGTGAGACTTGTAAAAATAATAATATAAAAAAATCATGGCTTTTTAGCTCCACACTAATGATTCATCATATATCTTTATGCTGACTACGTTTTGGTATCAATGGTTCAACATGTGGTGTTGCTATGTAGCTTTTTTACGCAACAGCTCTATTTCAAAAATTATATGTATTTCAAGCACGGATATCCGTAAAATTCCAGATGCTGTTAGTCCATGACATGAATTGATGCTTTTTAGATTTTGCTTTAAATTGGGTCAACAACTTTGCTACATTTTTCAAAATTTTCGCAATAGTTCTATCTCAAGAATTTATACGTGATTCTTCATCAAACTTCAGATTCAAGTATATCTTGATAAATATAATTGACGATTATGTTTCGGCATAAATCGTTTGAAAAATAGCACTGCTATGTAGCATTTTTTACGATTTCCACAACAGCTCCATCTCAAAAACTATTTTTGTTTCAAGCACAAATTTTCGTCAAAATTCAGGCGCAGTTTGTCTATGACATGAAGTTTTTTACATTTTGGTTTAACTTGCTCAAGAGGTGGTGCTGCTATGCTACATTTTTTAAGATTTTTTTTCAATAGCTCTATCGCAAGAATTAATGCATCAGAACTTAGTCTGAGGTATATCTTGAAAAATATTATTGACGATTATGTTATATATCGGCATATAACATACCGATATGTAATATATCGATATATATCGGTATAAATCGCCCGGTGCATTTTCGTTGCATTTTTCTAGCTATCGCAACATTCTTATTTCTAGAACTAATGTAGGGGATTTCATATAATTAGAAATCTCATGATGGGCATAGATTGCCGTTTAATTTTGGCACTGTGATAGCAAATTTTCAAGTATTTATGATTTTTAAGGAGAATCAGATAGACGTAGTAAATGTTTTCCGAACGCAATATAATGAAGAAATAAATGTTTATTTACATAAAAAACAATAGGATGATTTTCTTGATCAGTATTCTAGCACAAAAAACAACAATTAAATATTTGATGTAAGGGGGTTGAGATTGAATAAAGAAAAAAATTGTAAAAGCAGTTAATCAAATCCCAATACGTCGATAAAGAAATTATTCATAAATAATAGTCTCAGATATCATTTCAGTACTGCATAAGAAATAAACTTTTCTATCTTGTAATACTTTCCGCTTTTGACTGCTCGTTTCAGTATTGGAACATTCGGCTTCTCGCCCGAATCTATTATCTCCTTTACTCTTGGACTTGCCTTCGACAAAAATAAATGTAAACTGAGAGTCTGTCACTCCCACCCAGGTAAAGACCTACGACTTAAGACGCAACACTAGTCACAGAAAAAGTCCCGGATGATATTGTGAAGTCTACAGGGGCGTTCTTTTCAAATATCTCGCTGAAATTTTTATATTTGTACGTGATTTTTTTGTTAATAGGTTAGCTGATGTACATCTACAACCGGGCTAGTTCTTAATTTTTTAATTTTTGTTATATATTTTTTTATATTGTAATAGTTTCAACTTCAGAACCGGTTCAAACCGTTTTTTAAAGTTAAAGTATCTTTTTTTTAAATCTGAAACCAAAGTTAAAAAATAAAAACTAGCCCTGTTGTAAATTGTCCTCTGTTATCCTACGCAAAAAAAATAAAACTAGTCGTTGGGGGCCACCGTAATACTTACCCATCATGGATATGTATATGAAAATAAAACATGTGAAACTATTTATACAATGCATTGCAATTCATAAACAAAATTTAAATATTGTTAATATACATAGTAATGATATATTAAAGAACTGCTGATGTACCAATTTCGACAAATTATGTAAAACGCCAAACTACTCAAGTAATACCGAACTGCGTAAAAGAAACATCCTTATAACTCCAAAAATAATAATTCTATTAACTAAAAATTAACTGCGTCGGATTAAGCGTCTCATTTCCAACTAAAATATACTTCTGAATTGAAATTTGAATGAAATACAGGGTCATGAAAAATCGAAGAATGTGGAAAACAAGATTACAAATATCTCGGCAACTCATAATCCGATCGACTTCGTTTTACATGCAAAATGTGTGTTATTTTATTGCCTTTTACGTCCATTCCTTAGAACAAAAAAATTCGAAAATTTTTATATAGCTTTCATCAGAACGAATTTTTCGAGAGTCCGAAAAAAATAGTTCCGGATAATCGAGGTTGCTGATATTAAATAGGGTTCGTCCCATTCTTACATACTGAGTACATACAAAATTTCAAGTCTCTATCTCAATTTGTTCGGGAGATAGAGCGTTTACAGACAGACGGACGGCAAAATTTTTTTTCTAAAAATATGTTTTTCGGAATCTCCAGTACCTGAAACGTGTAAATCCGTCAAAAAAAATTTTTCGATTTTCAAAACGATTGCAAGACTTACCCTATACTACGTATGATGGGTAAGTAAAAAAAATTGAGAGAGATATTTGAAAAGAATGCCCCCCCCCCCATAGACATCCGGGTTTTTAGTGACTAGTGTAGGGCCTTCAGATGAGATCACTCGCAACTACTTTTTGCGTTTAGAATTTGGCGTGTTTTATGTTCGTAGGTGGTGCGTTTTATGTGTAAAGACTTTTGCAGTTCAACTTCTATCCAACTATAGGACAGTGAGCTTTCTCTTAAGTAAGGTTAAGATAGTTATCTCCTGAACCTTTGTAATATCTTCGTTCTCTAGTGTCAATAAATCGCAGAAGAGAGAAGAAGAAAGGATTTCTTTGAATTCAGTTGAAGTTGAGGGAAAAAAAACTTTAAGGTCTAGACGAACAGCACTAGTTTTTATTACACTAAAAGAGCAATCAATCAATCATTGTTTTCGAGCTGAACAAGGATGAAACCTCGTTAAATGGTTTTTGAGAAACTGACCCTACCAATTTGACAAAGGAAGGGGAACTTTTATCTAATCCATCTTCGGTCGTAAACCTGTCAACTGATATTCCTCTCTTGAAGTTCAGATTCAGTGCACTAGAAGTGCAATTTATACATCAAAGCGCCGAAACGAAAGATCAAAGATAGCGCAAGAAGTTAGTGCGAAAAACTGTGTGTGTGCCCGCAGCCTTACTCTCTTCGGATTCCAAACATTAATAACTTTCTCATCAAGGATCTCCTCTCATGATCTTCTGATTCTTGAAAACAATAGTGCCTTACAGACCACTAGCAATGCTGCGCGCTGATAGGATGAATCGGCACATGCCTAGTTTCTGTAAAACGTTCTTTTTAATCGACTTCAAGGAGTAGGTTATGATTTTGACCTTTATTTATTTCTTGTTCACTCATAAATTCTTTAAAATATGAACCGATTTTTACAATTCTTTTTTTGTTTGAAAGTGTAAGATACCCATGTGGTCCCATTTTAATTTCATTAAACTCTGATTATTAAAACTTTTTTTACTAAAAAAATATAGATTTGATAAAAAAACTATTGATTTATCGCAAATCATCTTCCAGTGTTGCAACCGTTTTCAAATCATAAGCATATTAAAACTATGCTTTCATATGTGTTAGCGCCAAATTGCCGCCAAGCTTGATTCTTTTTTTTTTAAGTTGGTTATTATTTTTTTAAAGCATATTTTATTTTCAAAGGAATCAATTTCAAAGGAAAATGCCATAAAAACATTGATTTCGAAATTTTGTTAGACTATCTACCAATCATGTGATTTCAAGATTTTTTTTTTTTTGAGTATCCGCCCTACTTTCACTTTGCGGTGCATCAAATAAACACCGGACCGACTACGGAGAGAATTCTCTCTGTCGGAGAAGCGTGCCATTTGATTATGCATTATGAAAGATCGTTTCCATTTGATCTCTGAAACTTAGCTGAAATCTAAGCCTATTTTTACGAATACGTGGGATTTCTTATACTCAGTATTCGCTGCATATATTTAAGGGTAATTCTACGAGATGTATGAGATAGGAGAAAGTTTTAGGATTACTACATTTGACTCGTTCTATCTGCAAATAAGCAGTGATAGATGAACTTTCATTATTAGCCAGACATGGTAGAAAAATTTTCGAAATCTAAACTGAAATCTTTAAAATAAAATATATAACAGCATAAGAAACAGAAACGGGTTGTCATTCACATCCATTATTTTTTTTTTCAAACTTTTCAGGCTTTTGAGACATTTAAAAAAATATTTTCAAAAAGATAAAAGTTAAAAGCAATATTATTTTAAATACTATTTCCCTTTTACACTTGATGAAATTACAAAAATTAAATGCACTTCACTGACTGTATTTACAAGTGTATTTTCATTCGTATAGTTTAGAATGTAATGCAACACCATTCAGTATCATAACGTAGCAATAATGCATATTCCGGCTCTTGAAATGAAAACATCTTTCCATAAAATTCACCGCATCATTACGGAACCAATTAATATTCACACATTACCTGGCCACTTAATATCCCCGAAACAAGCATTAATGGCTTTGGAAATGATTATAAGACACTGTTGAACAGAAATCTACTAAACTCACTTTTAATATTCGCGAGAATATTAGTCGAAAGCTCCTATTTGGGCTAACATTATTGCAAATAATATTTTCTTCATTTATGTTTGTTTCTAAAGTTATTTCCTAGATGGCTTTTGTAATAATCCTGTTTTGGCAAGGCATAAAATGCTAATGTCTGTTGAACGAGACCCTAAGTAGACCTACACGAAATGAATTAAAAGTTTTGGAAAAGAGTCATTAAATTTCACTTGTTTATGAAAAAAAAAAGAATTGTATACACTTCGTAATATATACAATTTTGTTTTACTAGGTCGTACATTTTAATGAATATCTGAATAAATAAATTAGGGAAAATATATTAAACAGATTTTGATAATTATCATTTATTACATTGATTCTGGAATTTTACATATTGAATTCAATTCTCTAACATAAACTCGAAATTAATAAAATATACCAATAATAAATAATGTAAAATACTTTAATTGTGTCATAAATTACTCATAATCATGAAAGAAAATATTAAATGTATTTTAGCCAAATATTTATTGAAATAAACACCATAAATCGATTTTCATTACTTTTCTTATGGATTTTTTGCATTATATCTATAAAATCTATCTTTAATAACAAACATTATGAAATAATATAATAGTTTTAAAAAAATTGCCGATCTGTTTAAATTTCTGTAAGCTCGCAATGACTTTTCTTGCAGGTATGCAAAGTTAAACTGATTATTGCCAAACATTTGAATGCCATAAAAATAAAAATGAAATTAATATAAATCTTAAAGATATTTTTTATCTTATATAACATTCTATTATAGACATTTTGCGGATCTGTGTCTTACTAAACGCATATTTTCTGTTATGTCCTTAATATAAGGACACCGAATTTAATTCCATCCAGAGTTTCCATTTTAGCATATGTATTAAAGTGCCGAAACGCATTTGCTAAAATTGACAAATAGCCTGTGAAAATGCAACATGAACTAGTTTTAACTCTGAAAAATATAAAATGATAAATATAATGTAAACTGGGGTAATAATGCCAGGGTGAGTCATAACGCCAAGTGCTAATATTACACGTAGTTCGAAAAAATATTGAAAAATGACACTACTGGTTCTCCGTTGAAAGGCTGTGAGTCATCCGGCTCACCGACTTAATTTTTTACATTTGTAGACCTACGATAATGCGTATAATATCAATTATACGTATTTACACAAATCCCCTAAAACCGCTCAAGTGAAATCGAAATCAATCTTAGAATTTTTCCATTTATAAGTTATAAATATTTGTATAGCAAATTTTATACTATGTTTATGATGATAGTACATACAATGTTAAGAAACATGCAAAATTCAAAACTTTAAAAAAGTCCAAGATTTATTTTGATTTCATTAGAACATAGGAATCTAAGTTTTTACTTGGATATTAAGCGTTTCTTCAATTTGGTCAATATATTTTGTAAATCCTTTCTTGTATATTATCAGAGTGAAAAACAATTCTCAATCAGATTAGTATTGGGCTTGTTTATACTTCTAATCTTCGAGGATGATCAATTTGTTGCCAAAATAAAAATCAAATTTTATAAAAAATAAGATCAAATTTTATAAAAATCGAATCAAAACCTAAACAGGAGATAAAGATGGCTCAGTTGGAAGAGCATTGGCGGCTTCAGCCAGTACATCCCTGGTTCGAATCCTGGCCCTGACTTTTTTCACCCACATGGAATATTTACATCTGTTATAATTAATTTACCGATTGTATAATAGTGTTTAAAATTAATCTAATGTGATTTCGTATGCAGCGATTTTCTGCAGTTCCATACATTTATTCTGTTGAACTGATCCAGGGTGTCAGACCAGATTAAATGGTCGTTGAAGTTAATTGGGTGAAATAGTCCTCCAGTGTTCGTGTCCGGGATGGCTCAGTTGGAAGAGCATTGGCGGCTTCAATCAATACATCCCTGGTTCGAATCCTGGCCCGGTCTTTTTTCACCCACATGGAATATTTACATCTGTCACAATCACATTATTTCATTTAGTGCAATCATGAAACTTTTGGTGAGCTAAAATTTTGTTTTCTTCAAAAAGTAAGAAAACAATTTAAACTGATTATTATACCATAAAAAACTGTTTCATAAAATGTATTTGTTAAGAGAAAATAACGTTAAATATCAATAATCACATAGAAACTCCTTTCATTTTCTTGTTCAATGTGTTATAATAAAAAGATTTGGAAATAGAAATACATTTATTTCTAACAATTTCCAACAAAGTCGATTTGGTTTGTATGTCCGTTTAACCCCTGTCAGTTGCAATTTGCTCTAATTTTCGCTAATAGATTTGGATCGCAATGAAATATTTAGATGTTATTGATCATCACTATCGACTGTTTGCTACTATAAAGGAATTGAATAGCATATATAGTTCAACTCCAGAGGCACTCAAAACAATAAAGTTACATAACTGTCACAGAGGGAAAAATCAACTAACGAGTATTTTAGTGGTGTTACACTATTTAGAATATATGAAATTGATTTGTATCTGTAAATTAGACTAAAGAATGCCTTTTCAGTAGTATAGAATAACTAGTACTTGTGGTTTATTTGCAGGGAAGCACAAGAAAAATTAAATTTCAATGGTAATATATGAAGAAAAAACCGTTTGTGACGTAATCATACTTCAAACACAATGTAATAAAAAGGGATGTCTGATGTACATTTCAACTTCTGTTCCAAATATGCATAGAATTTATCGTTCATTTACAGAGATGCGCAAAATTATTCTGTTAGTTAATTATTTAAAAGAATGAAATTTTATAATAATATTTTGCGAATGTTGGAAAGTGTTTTATAATCTATGTGTAATCTCATGATTTTCCGTTCTGATTCATATAATTTAATTTACATTGCTTAAGTAATATAATTGTCCAAAAGAGACAGCCGAATGATTTATATACAATGATTTCTAATTATATTTCATCAAAAAGCTACTTCATTCGACTTATGGAGTCACAGTGACTCCATTAGTGTAAGTGACTACGTCATTAATGCCACAAATATATTAATGCGAATTTCTCCATTGATACAAAAAATAATTAATGAACCAAAAATAATTTAAATATTACAATAATAAAAACAGTAATGTAAATAATAAAAGTAAATGCGAATAAAAATTAGATTATAAATTAATACAATGCACAAATATAATATATAAACACAAAAATAATAATAACAATTTAAGAATATGCAATATTTAGTTATTCAGCTTAATTTAGTTTTAATGTTTATTAATTAATATTTTAAAAATATCATAAGAAAAATAAAACATTAAATAAATCAAATAGTATTTTTCGTTACCAAATAAGTTAATATTTTTCTGAAATTATTAATTTTTTTAAGCTATTGCATAGCTTTTATCGCGGGCTTCGAGCGCGGTGACCGAATCCAAAAATTCCGTAACGCGAAAAATCCTAACACATCCGTAACGAAAAAACCTAACACTCGGCTAACGTCGTTTCCGTTCGGAAAACTTCGGGATGGTATCCTTCGGTAGATTTCGGCAGACATTGACGCGGTATTTTTCAGATATTAGGATATCAAGTCTCAAACTTATGTTTCTTATGATCTAATTTTCATAGCGCGGCCAAATTTTGTTTGGTAATTTATTATGATACAGTGTTTATTTTGGTGGTCTTATTTATTTTGGTGAC
This sequence comes from Maratus speculifer, assembly GCA_964019185.1. NCBI lineage: Eukaryota > Metazoa > Arthropoda > Arachnida > Araneae > Salticidae > Maratus > Maratus speculifer. The sequence continues at coordinate 4,466,889 of OZ025301.1, read as the reverse complement.
AGGAGACCCCCCACCGTGAGGGTCGAAAAATTTAAAATGCTTATAACTCGCGATCTAATTTTCGTAGCGCGGCGAAATTTTGTTTGGTAATTTATTATGAGACATTGTTAATTTTTGGGGTCATTAGACCCCCCACGGTGAGGGTCGAAAAATTTAAAATGCTTATAACTCACGATCTAATTTTCGTAGCGCGGCCAAATTCTGTTTGGTAATTTAATATGAGACTGTTAATTTTTGGTGACCGGTGACCCCCCACGGTGAGAGTCGAAAAATTTAAAATGCTCATAACTCGCGATCTAATTTTCGTAGCGCGGCCAAATTTTGTTTGGTAATTTATTATGAGGCAGTGTTAGTTTTTGGGGACATTAGATCCCCCACGGTGAGGGTCGAAAAATTTAAAATGCTTATAACTCACGATCTAATTTTCGTAGCGCGACCAAATTTTGTTTGGTAATTTATTATGAGACAGTGTTAATTGTTGGTGACAGAAGACACCCCACGGTGAGGGTCGAAAAATTAAAAATGCTTATAACTCACGATCTAATTTTCGTAGCGCGGCCAAATTTTGTTTGGTAATTTATTATGAGACTGTTAATTTTTGGTGACCGGTGACCCCCCACGGTGAGAGTCGAAAAAATTAAAATGCTTATAACTCGCGATCTAATTTTCGTAGCGCGGCCAAATTTTGTTTGGTAATTTATGATGAGACAGTGTTAATTTTTGGTGACAGGAGACCCCCCACGGTGAGGGTCGAAAAATTTGAAGTGCTTATAACTCGCGATCTAATTTTCGTAGCGCGGCCAAATTTTGTTTGGTAATTTATTATGAGGCAGTGTTAGTTTTTGGGGACAGGAGACCCCCACGGTGAGGGTCGAAAAATTTAAAATGCTTATAACTCGCGATCTAATTTTCGTAGCGCGGCCAAATTTTGTTTGGTAATTTAATATGAGACTGTTAATTTTTGGTGACAGGATACCCCCCACGGTGAGGGTCGAAAAATTTGAAGTGCTTATAACTCGCGATCTAATTTTCGTAGCGCGGCCAAATTTTGTTTGGTAATTTATTATGAGACAGTGTTAATTTTTGGGGACACTAGACCCCCCACGGTGAGGGTCGAAAAATTTAAAATGCTTATAACTCACGATCTAATTTTCGTAGCGCGGCCAAATTTTGTTTGGTAATTTATTATGAGACAGTGTTAATTTTTGGTGACAGGAGACCCCCACGGTGAGGGTCGAAAAATTTTAAATGCTTATAACTCGCGATCTAATTTTCGTAGCGCGACCAAATTTTGTTTGGTAATTTATTAAGCTATTGCATAGCTTTTATCGCAGGCTTTGAGCGCGGCGACCGAATCTAGGAATTCGGTAACGAGAAAAAATCCCAACACTCCGGCTAACGACGTTTCATTTTGACAGACTTCGGCACGGTATCCTTCGATAGACTTCGGCAGACATTGACGCGGTATTTTTGCATAAGTTGATAAAAAATGCTATGCAATAGCTTTACCGCGGCAGTCCCCGAGTGCCACACATATTTTTTTAATATTAAAAACACAATAATGAGTTTCTTAAATTTTTATTGAAGTTTTTAAAATATATCTTTAAATTTCATTGTTCTATTTCTATAAAACGACGAGATTTTGATTGCCCTGTGTTCTAAATAAATAACCGTAAATTAAATTTCCACTTAAAATAAATGTTACTTTAGCGTTTAAAATATGGTTATTAATTGGTTAACCGTGTTTATGGGCATCGTAAATGAATTTATATGCAAATGTAACAGTTAATTTAATTTAAATGCTTTAAGTGATAAATTAAAAATAACATAAAAAGATGATAGTATGACATGTTTCATTGCTCTTACGGCAACATTTTCAAAAACAAATAAATAATAAAAAGAAATTTCTCGAAATAAACAGAAAAACATAAATCACGTGAACAAGAGCATATGAAAATAAAACTGGAAATAAAAATGAATAAAAATAATTGTGAATTGCGTGAAATATTACAAATTATTGTCTTAAAAACCTTTGAAGCATTTCCTTCCATATTTTAGGTATATACGCCAGATATTTGATGTGGTTCAATTGGGTCAATTTTCCTACACATTGAGATTTTTAATTTAGCAGACGGTTTTGCAACTATGGATATATTACATTTGTTGAATATGAAATACCATTCACAAAACAAGATGGAACAAAACAATATTACATTGGTGAAACAAGTAGAAAACTCAAAACTAGAATTAAAGACCATGTAGCAGACATCAAATACAATAGGAAAACTACAGCTCTCTCAAGATTATATAGCAAAGAACCATTACAAATAGATTTTCAAAATAGCAGAATAATATACCCTTCTAGATCATATTTTCCATCAATCATAAGAGAATCAATAGAAATCTTCATACGTAGAGACAATGTTTGCAAGGAATTTGCCTCCATGAAGCTACCTAAAATATGGAAGGAAATGCTTCAAAGGTTTTAAGAAAATAATTTGTAATATTTCACGCTCACAATTATTTTTATTCATTTTTAATTCGTTTTATTTTTATATGCTCATGTTCACGTGATTTATGTTTTTTCTGTTTATTTCGAGAAATTTCTTTTTATTATTTATTTGTTTTTGAAAATGTTGCCGTAAGAGCAATGAAACATGTCAAACTATAATCTTTTTATGTTATTTTTAATTTATCACTTAAAGCATTTAAAATTAAATTAATATTTTAAAGTGATGTTTATATTAAATGTAACAGTTGTTAAAAAAATCGAATAATTTAAATAACTTAGAAAAAACAACAACTACAGCAGATAATTAAAAAAATCTATATCTTACTTTCTTCCAATATCATTATCTTTAATCACATCCATTATCATTAGTGGTTATTGAACTGTCTAGATAAAACTTCTGCTTGGTTAAACCTTATGTAGAGGAAACCTTCAAAATGCTAATGTGTGGTATTAAAAAAAATCCTTTCAAATTAATGTTTTTACATTAATTTTTAATTAATTTACATTTTACATTTTAATTTTACATTAACATTAATTAATTAGTTTTTTAATTATCTCTCTTCTAAAAAAGTTTAATGTATAGGTGAAGTATTAAAAAAATGTTTTACTTTTTGTGATGCTTATTAAATGTTTTTAGAGTTCGTTGTATTGGAAATAAATTAAGGAATTTTATGTTGAAAAAGATTGTTCAAATTATGAATAATTTAGTCACTTTAAAAAGATGTTTAAATAAGTTTAATTTAAGAATATCTTAATGCTTTCGTTGTACTTTTACAACTCTAAATCGCACCCATTGTCATTAGAGCTATCTATATTAAGCTTTTGTTTATTCTGCTGATAGTATTACATTTATTTCTGTTGTAATGAGTAGGTTCCAAAGAATTGTATGAATGAAAATACAAAAATATCATCAAAACGGAAAGAGTCTTAAGACATTATAAATATTAATAGAAGAGAAAAATCAGCATTGGAATTTTTGAATAGTTCATTATAATGCTTCAGAGAGATTCAGTTTAATTTAGGATCCTTGCGTGTGTTTTGAAAGTATTCGTATGCAAATATAAAATAGCATTTCCAAACACGAATAACTTACAAAAAGGATATACTTAAACGGGTTTTAGTGAAAAAGATATATATATATTTTTCTTCCCAGTATCATTAACATACATCACTTCCATTACCGTCAGAGCGAGCTGTTATGTAACTGCCTAGGTAAATATCTTACGTGATCTATCTTGTCTTACAATTGCCTCAAATTGCACCCTAATACAAATGTTTGGTTTGGAAAGAGATATTTTTTTATTCTAAAGCAAATATGTATCACTAGCTGATCCACTCGGATTTTCCCGGGACCATACACTGTTAAAACTAATGGTGACACGTTTCAAAGTCTCCTTGAAATGTTCATATGTCCTGAAATTCAAAGGTTGTTTTATATAAAAAAGCTCGCCAAAAGTTAGCCATCCGATGTTCTAAACAAAATTGGGATAGCGTATAGCGGTGATAGTCATTGTAGGAAAAAATTGCTGTGTTGATCCACCAGTGACAGCGAGTTGAAATGCAAGGATACACGTTACAGAGCATGAGCAAATGACTGAGGGGTGAAAATCTTCCAACGTCTGTGTATTGCGCGGCACCCTAATTAGCGTGAAACACCCAATGGCACCCCAAATACATTTTCAAGCCCGCTGGTGCCAAGTGACTTAACCTTTTCACCCCTAGACGTCAAATGCAACCGGTTCGTCACTTTTATTTTTAACAGTGTAGATGTTTTCGTACAAATTACGAGTATTTAAAATATATATTCATACTAAAATAGGAAAAAAAAATGTTATCAGGACAATACTTTAAATTTCAGTATGTTTTAAATTTTATCTGAGTGAACACAGCTATGTTTACGAAAACTATGTTTTGGAAGGATAAAGAAATAGAGTCGTTGATTTTAGCTGCTCCAAATTCTCAAATTTACTCTTTTTTTGGATGGTGCCAAGGACGGATTTTGAAAATCAATTGTAAATCAATCGGGGAAAACAAAATCAACAAAGAAAGAGAAACGAACAAATGCATGTGAAATTTGTTGCTAGCATTCAGCCGTGAAATGCAGTCCCATGTTTACCGCCTGCTTTCATATGCTGACTGCTTCGTTACCGCGGATTAGTGACCAGCTGCAAATAGCCTCTAATCTATCTGCTACATTGCTGTAAATTGTTGGAAAGCTCAAACATCCTCTTACCTAGCAAGTTTTATTTAAAAAAAAATCTTAATTGAAATTTAAAAATCCGACTGCGAAGTGCACTTTCCGGTGTTAGCATCCAACATTAAAATAACTTTCTAGATTAATTTTATTTAGAAAATATAATTTTAAAATGTAGACTTTTTTGAATAACTTTTGAAATGTAGATGCTTGTTCAGAACAATTTTTAAAAATTTTTAAATCTAAAAGAGTGCAAGAGCAAAAAAATTTTGTAAAATTGCAGTTGTTAAAGAAGCTACAATAATTAAAAGTTCGAAATTTAGAATGGAGATTGATATTTAAAATTTGAATTCTGTTTAAGAACAGTTACTAAAAACTCCAAATTTCAAATTAAAAGAGACATTAGTGAATTTACTTTATAACACTTGTTGGTTAATATAACGATAATACTTTTAAATTAAAGAATTCTGCAATAATTCCTATGAAATTAAAAGGCTAACCGAAGGCTAAAGTTTAAAAACCTGAAATCCATTGGATCCATTGAAATATATTGATTTTAATCAAATTCATAAAAACTCAATTTTATTTCAGCAGATAAAAATGTTCAAAAAAGTTTTATTCGGATGCATCTAAATTTGCAAATTTTCGTTTATTTTATATTGTATTTGGTATTCTTCCTCAGCAAAACTTGAACTTTAATAAAGTGTTTCTTCGAATAAAAATATACTCTAAAATGCTTCCTGAAACAAGACGTATGAAAAATAAGCTTTATGTTCGGGTGTTTGTTATTGAAGGAATAGTTTAAATGAATTTTAAAACTTCTACCACCTAACTTTTTCCAGCAAAATCACAATAAGAAATTTCAATGCATGTTGTAATATAAAACTTTAATATTTCCGAAATACGCTCAAGTAAAGCTATTTGAAGAAAAAGAATTTATAGTAATTTACAAATATTAATTCAGACACTTTTCTTAGTTTACGCTTAAAGTAGTTACAATTTCATTTTGCGTTACAATAATAGTGTTCCAGTATATCAAAAGATCTTTAAAACTTTAAAAATTCATAAAAAGGTAAGAAATTATAATAAACAAAAATCAGATGAAAGTGAAAGACCCTCGTTAGCTGTGGGCTGAATTACTGAGGTGGAAATCACTATAAATCATTTAGTGGCCGAATTGTCCGCGGGGACTAGAAATGCTAACTGGAAAAATACTGGATGTGCCCTGCTCATCGATTTGATGTATTCTTCACTGGATATTGCTTCGAGTTTTGTACAAATTACAGTCACTTCAGTAGTTACAACAGGCAGACTGGGATGTATATGTCGAGTGAGCTATGGCAAGAATTGAAAGCGACCCTCAGTGGTTCTTCAACGTTTTGTGGGTAATACACTGCACACCACAAAGAGATGTAAATATCCAGAACACTTGATTGCAGCCGAAATATAATCTTCGTAAATACATGACGAAGACAACGCACCCAGCCAAGTTGACAATCTGGTGTGACTTTCATCTTATTTTTCATTGACGGATCATTCTAATTTGAAAGACCCGCTACAATAACGGGCGAGAAAGCGTGTTGTTATCTCATTTTTTTGCTTGACAAAGTAGTAGCCGAATTTAATCAAGGATGTGTGTTACCTCTAATAACTTTTAAGCAGGATAGCGCACCACCACATTATGCCAATAAAGTAAAACAGTCTCTATTGATTACTTTTGGTAAAGTTCCAAAGACGACATTCCAAGATCCAATGATCTCCCCGATAACACGATCTCATGCCAGTCGACTTCCGGTTGTGGGGTTATTTGGTGTTGGATTTCTGGTTATTTGTAATCACTTACGTACCTTTCAGACTGTATGAATCCGACTACTTTGTGAGGAAATCATGTTAAAAATCATACATCAAGAATACATCGGGGAACATTGTTCGACACCTTTAAATTAGTGAAACAAAGTTCATCGTTGAAATATGAGATGTACACAAACTACTTAACACTAGTAAAAGAAGGTGAGAGATGAGGACAACAATCAAGTAAACAATCATAAAAACGCATAACACATTTTAAAAATATCGGCTTTTTGTTATTAGTACTCAGAGAAATATCAGATTTGCTTATTTAGGATTCTGTACATGATTTATATATTTGTATATATATATATATACTTTATAGTCTGCTAAAAAATCAATTAAAGAGCTGAAATATACAGAGCCTTTGCGAGATGGTATTTTTTTAACAGCGCTATAAGAAAATCTTTTAGATAAGACGCTTTAAATGTATCGTTTAAAATCTGATGTATTTTTCCATAAATTGTCTTTTCTTTTTTAGGTGCGTTCGTAATTATGTAAATTATGCCTATAGTGGTCGTTCAGTCCGTCCGTCTGACCGCATATAACAACGCAAAAACTACCCAACCAAATCGTTTGAAATTTAAAATACATAATTATTACATAATTTTGTCGAGTCATTTCAAATTTTATGAAAATCGGATGCGTAGATCAATTACAGGGGCAATCAAAAGTATTCCATTACATTACGGTCAATGGGACAAAAAAGTTTCAAATGCATTTGAATCGTTTGAAATTTAAAATACATAATTATTACATATTTTTGTCGAGTTATTTCAAATTTTTTTATAATCGGGTGCATAGATCAATTACAGAGGCAATCAAAAGTATTCAATTACATTATGGTCAATGGGGAAAAAGGTTCAAATGTATTTTATACGTTTGAAATTTAAAATACATAATTATTTGAAAATCGGATGCATAGATCAATTACAGGGACAATCAAAAGTATTCCGTTACATTACGGTCAATGGGGAAAAATGTTTCAAATGCATTTTATTAGTGTTACACTCATTCGAACTTAATAAAACTTATATGCAACTATAATATACATTTTACATAATTTGTGGTGCAAAGAACATTTGTTATTGATTTACAAGGCGACACAAAAGTATTCCATTACATAATGGTATAGGGAGAACATTGATGAACGTTGTAATTGTAATTCATTATTTACAATTTTATGAGATTGATATATGAGAGAAATATTTTTAAAACTTCATTATCGTACGAACGCATCTCATTTGCTACGCTTCACGTGCAATTTCCAACTTTTTTAATATTCATGTGAAAATAATTTTGTTAGTTGAAACGAAATATTACTTGGGCCGTCTGAGAATTCACTGTAACAGTTTAAAAGATCATAGCAAAATATGAATAAATGTTTTGTCTAATTGTATTTTTAGGTTTTAACTGCTTTGCATTTGATAATTGATCATTTTAAACATGACATGATTTCTTTTATTTGCTGGTTTTAACGCACATTGATGATTTTATTATTTCGAACTTTTCCATCTTTTATTGATATTCACGTGAAAATACTTCTGTAGCTAGAAAGGAAATATTTCTTTTTGCTCTGCCAGAGAATTGGCAACAAATAGTTTAAAAGATCATCCAGAAATCTAAATTATCTCACGTGCATATATTTTTAAATTTTATTTGTTTGCAATATTATTTTTTGCCTATTTTAAATATGATGTAATGTTTTCTGTATCCGGCGGTTAATGGATTTTAATGATTTCCTTATTTTAATTTTTTTTTTCTGCTAATATTCACATGTATAGATTTAATGATGTAATTTTCCATTATTTCCCGCTTTCAACTCGTATTCATGTAACTCTCCTTTATAAGCTTTCTTTTTTCTGTTTGTATTTATCTCCTATAAATTTTTTTTTATTTGAACATTTGGAAACAATTTAACATAATGACTTTTTATAAAATATGTAAAAAATCTCTCTCGAATTGCTGAAAATTTGAATTTAAAATGGAAATAAACACAAAAATATAAACAAATTACCAAGAGCTTCTATTGTATATTTGAAAGAAAAATCCTTAAATTCTTATGTGTAGTTTTGGCTCCTATAAAACTTTTTTAATGGAACAATTTTGGTAAATTTTATTATTAAATACTTACCAAAATAATTGTTTAATTTGAGAATTTGCTGCATCAGTATTTTTATTGTGCATTTCTCTATACAACTACCATTTTTTATATTTTTGTGTGCAGTAGTTTTCTTAATATTAGAAATAAATTCATTGTCAGTAACGGCGACAACATATGTTAGTTTTTTTTTTTTTTTTTTTTTTTTTTTTTTTTTTTTTTGTATTAGATACATGGGTACTACTAGGTTATCCCGTCGATCAAAAAATTTTCCCCAAACTATAAGATTAAATGCCAATAATGGATGATCGTGAATATCCCATCCAATGATATTATATACGACTCACGTGTTTAAAATGTCATTAAGTGATTTTTATTTCGACTCTTTATTAATATTTTTATTAATATTCTACTAATTATTTGTTTTTCCGTTTTTTAAAATAAAAATTATGTCAATATGTATACAGAGCTGCCAACTTCTACGCCTTCTTAAATCATATAAACTTGGAACCACAAAATATTTTTAGTAAAATGTATGCCAAATGCATTCAATATTATGTATTGCAGTACATATAGCCAATTATTAAATAAAATTTCTGTTTCTAATATGTTTATTTAACTGTAAATAGGCGTAGAAGTTGGCAGCCATGTGTATAATTTGGCTATTATTTGTCGATTTGTATAATTTGGCGAAATTGGTGGATAGGATAATACAGTAGTGCCGGTTTTTTTTTTTTTTTTTCAGAATAGAGAGATGTATCGCTCTATAGCATTTACTAGAACCTTACATTTAAATGAATACATCCATTTTTATTGAAATAAGATGAAATAAATAAAAAATATTTTTTCATGTTTTAAAAATATCAGTACTTTTAAATCTGTGTCAGCATTGTAATTTTTTGTTTACAATATTTTATATACAATAATAAACACTGGCAAATAACATGTTAATTTATTTCGAATACAATCAAATTCAGTTATCAGTAAAACAAAAGAAAATTAAAAGCACTCTATTTCAAAACTTATTTGTATACTATTTTCTAAAAAAAACACGGTCTACTTTCTACATTAATGCATTTAAGAATTTACATCAAAATTATGTATTTTTTAAGATAGTCGTATGTCGGAATATTTCGTTCTTTATAAAACATTAATTAAATTTGCTCTCCTCCAAACATTGCAAAAACAGCTTTTTCATTTGCCTAAATAAAAGAAATGAACAAAGCTAAAAGTTTTTAAGGCGAAAGAAACTGTCAGAAAAATTGAGTTTTTTATTTTTTAATTTTTTAAAACTGTGTTAACGCATAAGATCTGCAGAAGAAATTTTGAAAAATAATATTTTAATAATAAATAAAACCGATCATTGAAAGATGTCTTAAAGACTTTTAAAATGAATTTTGTTAATATTTTTTTCTATAAAGAAGAATCCGATTTAATCTTATTTTTTAAATATTGAATTTTTTTTCGCATTTAATGATTTTCACTATGTTTAAATAATTAAATATTTCTCTTTGATCTCATATATTTATTTATTTTTTAATTAAAATTCAATGTATTTTATAATGAGCAATTTTTATTAATAATGAGAAATATTTATACCTTTTATCGCTAACTAATAACATATGCTTAAATTAAAATTATTAAGATCTTTTAATGTATTTTATTAACATTTGACGTCCTTTTTAGCAATTAAATATTTTAATATACATTTTGGGTGTGTTTTAGAAAAAATATATACTTTTGAAATGTTTTTAATGGACGTATAAGAGAACTTCTGTTTATAAGTTAATAACATATGCTTTAGCAAACATACCATTTGTGATGTACGTACATGCAGCTAAAAATAATAAAAATAATAATCTGCCCAGCTCTATTACTGCGTGACATTAACGAAGATCACAGAAGTTCAAACTCACTATTTTCTTTACCTTCGCCGAGCGGGATCTGGGTTAAACTCCTTTTCGTTCCATAGCTTCCACAGCTTATCCTCATCGGGGTGGAAATCGACTTTTTCCTTCTCTCAATTTAAATGAATTTCCCGTATCTGTGAATAATGCTATTTCGCAAAGACGTTGTTACGGTCTGATTTCTTTATAAGATATTTTAGCAAATGATTGTATCCTTAAAATGCGGATTAACTTCCAAGAGGTGTACCAAGGTACATTTATGTGGTATTTTCATATTTTTAATTAAAATGTTTAAAATATGAATAACTGAATAATTTGATTTAATGTAGTTAAGATTTTTCACATACTGTTTTTAATTATAATTCTGTAATAGCTGATTTTTAATAAGGATGGAAGTTATGAATTTCTGTGTGACTTTGATGAAGATAGAAAGATGTTATTTCAGTCGTCTATTAAACACTGTTTTTTTTGTTTGTTTTTTTGTTATTTTTTATTGTTATTTTTTTGTATTTGTTTATTGTATTTGCTTTTTGTTTTTTATTTGAGCTATTGTATAATGCAATGGACATTTCCATTTATTTTTTGGACACTCTTTAAATTTATTTTTAACTATGTGCTGGATATTCATTTGTCATCGTATTCAATTAGTCAAATTATTTTTCAAAGAGATCATGAGCAATTTTACGACTACATGACATACTATAATAAAATAGAAGGAGGTGAAATAATCATTATTATACATTTACTATGAGATAAGTGCTAATTTTATTTTGCAGCAAATAAATGAATAACCTTTTCATTCTAACGATAAAAGATTTATGAATCTAAATATTTACGATAAAATACATAAATAATAACCATCTCCATTAGGCATGAGAAAAACAAAAGTCAAATTCCGCACTAGCTACGTTTTCTTTTGATTATTTTGATAATTAATAACGGTGCACTTTCATTTTTAACAAAGAACTGCATAGTGAAAGTTTAGAGGTAGGCCATGCTCGATAAATAATGTGTAAGGTAATTTATGCTCTAATTAAAAATAATTACAATGAAACTGATGATGCAAATAAAATGTATTAATAATTGACAATACTGCTGAAATAGGTGTACTTTAATAAGTTTTACTTTACTGTTTCGAATATATTTTTCAGGAGTCTCACTTTTTTCTTGGAGGGGCAATTTAACGACAAGTCGCATTCCCCCCTTCCTATAAAACTGTTCCTATAAAACTTACAATCATAAAATTTTTAATATAGACAATTTAATATCTCTTCTATTATTTAGAAGGTAGAACCCGTCGAATTTCGACGAAAGAATATATTTATGAAGGAACTGTTTCATTGACTTATAATAAACCTACGAAGTTAGTCACAGTAAAAAATACATATAATATTGGTTTTCCTAACTCTCATATACATATTATATTAATCTAAAGTAAACAAAATAATATATCTATAAATCTCAGTTGTCCAAATTATTAAAATTAAACTTTAATAGTATATGTAAGCGATAAAATATAATAAAGATATGTTATTATGACGAAGTTATTAATTAAGGCTCTTATGTTTGGTATTCTAAAATGAAAAACTGCAAAATTTATTCCACTTTGACTTAATCGCAGAATTTTTCCTCCGTGAAATCTAAATCCGACACGTGAAAACGCAAAGGCTAATAAGAAAATGACAACATAAAAATACAGTGATCTGGTTTTTTTTTCTGTTTTGTTCCCTTTGCTTTTAACATAAATGGAGTTCTTACGTTGCCACAATTAGAAAAACGGTATTAAAAACTACAAAAAATTAATATCTCAAAAATAAATTAAGGTACAATTTTCAAACAAATTGCTTTTAAAAGCGCATTTTTTCCTATACAATGGTGTAAAAATTTAAAATGTAGATGTTTAAAAGTTTAAAAATTATACAGTTGCAAAAATTACAAAATAGAAATTTCATTTCAAATTTCAAGTTGCCATTCGCAAAATGACGTATGCGTTACGCACAGATATGTTTGGCCTTTATAATATAGATATTTTATATTGAAATTTTATTACATTTTCATGGCTAATTTTTACTAAAAAAAATTAATTGTTCTTTGGCTTGCATTCACTGTGCGCAAGAATATAGCAAAATTATTGTAAAAATGTTGTATCTTGAACGTATACTCCATTTATAAGAAATTTATTTAATTATTTATTTGAAATTTAAATTATAAAATTTTGAAAAATATATATTATTGTAAAAGTAGTAATTTTATATAAATAAATAAATAAATAAATAAATATATTGTTTTTAAATGAAGTATATGTTCAAGATTCATTACTTTTACATCATTAACATTTTTTTTGGGGGGGGGGAGGGTGAATCTTAAATCAATAGTTTTGCTACAATCTAGAGCGCATGGGTGCAAGTCAGAAAATAATTGTATTTTTTTTAATCAAAATTAATATTTAAAAAAGTATAATAAAATTCCACTATGTAACACTTAAAAAGAGTATTTTAAACAAGTTGAATGTAGATTCTGCCATTTCAGAATTCAGTTTCGCCTCAGATTAGAAAAAAAAAATTGATAAAGGTGTTTTAGAAAGGCGACCCCGTTTAGAATGCAATGAACTAACTTCATTTTTCTTGTGTTTATCAATATAATAGCAAACAGAACGGCGTGAAATACCCAATCGATTAGCAATTTCTTTCTGAGAATTGCGGAATAATAAAGAGATACAATTTGACGTGCTACTTCTTCATTGACAAGATTCATCAAAAACGGATTTTTTGTTTAGTTTAAAGGCTTTTTTATAGACTCTGAGAAAAAGGAAATTCATTTTAACAATAAAACGAGTGGAATACCATCGAATTCGATGAATGAAATGTTTAAAAGACCCGATCGATTTGGTTTTAAAAAAGCAAAAGTAATTACATTATTGAATCAATATATAATAAATATATTTCCAAACTTAATGTCAAGTTTTCCACTTAAATTTTGCATGCAAATATTCGCACATCTTCAGTTAAAATTGTAATCTGAGTGCCGGCGAAATCCAGAAATTTTATTTTATATGCACTCACAGAAAAATAGTTCTATTTAAAAAAAAAAAAAAACTAATTTCATTTTTACTATGATATTATTTTTACTAACTGAAGTCATCTGAAAGTAAAATCTCAATCTCAGTGTCCATATTGAAAAGAAATATTGAAATGTAATATTATTGTTATGAGTAAAAATGCGATGTTTTAAATAGTGACGTCATTTTCTCTTCAAATGTTTTTTGTGGAATGTGTTATAAGTAATATGAAAAAGGTATCCGTAATAATATTGTAATTCCCATTTATCTGGTTGCTGAATGACATCATTTACCTCATTTGAAATGTTTCTTATTTTGCTTTAGACATAAATTTTTATCATAAATTATTTTCTGTTATTTTATTTACATTATTAATATTATTTCTCAGTAAATATATTTTTTTTTTTACCTCAATTTGTGCATAATTATACGCAATCATTTTGGAAAATAAATTTTTATTATCGAGAGGAAAGAAAAACTGAGTTGCCACCATTTTGAAGAAATATTGTAAAAAGCATTTAAAATTAAAAATAAAATATAAAAATGGAAAAATATTTAAAACTGGCTAAAATGGGCAGAACTACAAATAAATAGGTTTCATTTAAAAAAATAATTTTCAAAATCGGTTAAGTAGAAAATTCAGGGCTGATGACACGACATTTTTTAGCTTGTCTGAAAGAAATAGCATCAGAGGCTAATAGAAGAGATATTAAGGTATCTATATTAAAAATTTTACACATTTATGTTATGTAGGGACTGAGAAGAAAATAAATCTGACACGTTGCGAAACTGAAACTCCAGGTAGAAAAGCAAGACTCCCGAGACTCTTTGAATAATATATCTTTCAATTATCTAAAGTAACTAGCTTAAACGCCCGGCATTTACTGATATTGAAATGCGTGAAAATCGAATTAAAAACAGCAAGAACTCCAAAAATTGTGAAGGACAAAATTAAATATAGTAAACACTAAATACAGTAAACACTAATTTTTAGTCTTGACTAATGATGGTTTTAAGAAATACGTCAATTATAAGAGATGATGAAAATGGCTTTCTCAAATTTTTAAAACAGTTGAACTCACCAATGGCTCAAGTTGAATCAGTTGATTGGTTGATAGAAACTGATTAGTCAAGGGAACTAGGTCTGTAGAGCACGGATGTTCCTTGTGATCACCTTTAATAACATCTTTAAAAATAATTACAGATTGAAGTCCATGGACTTAACCCACCAAAAATGAGACAAAAAGGGTGGCGAAAAGATGACGCATTGAGTAATTCCACAAGAATTATTTCCTCTAGTGTAACTGTACTAGAATGAATATTTGTGATTTTTCTTGCGATCACAAGAAGGGTATATCAATGTGAATAAGTAACTCTCATTTGATGAGTTACTTTAGACCATAGCCAAATATATACTACCGGCCGATCCATTTCGCTAAAAACCGCCGAAAAAGTGAAGCTGGATTCAGCTTCAAACCCTGAACCCTTTCATTGGACCACGCGTGAGAGAAGTGACGCACACCCTGTCCAAATTAGCATTGAGTAAGCTGTTTTCTGTTTGGTGCATATGGCTCGGCACATGGTCATTGTTTTGGTTCAAAGTTTGCACGATTGGTTAGAATAACTTGGCAAGGTATGAGAGTCCTCTGGTGGGAGACTTCATACATTAATATCAAATAGATGGGCCTATAGATCTAGTCGGCCATGCTTTAGACAATCCGATGCGAATTCCAAGGGATGCCATCAGGTTCCCATGACCGCTTCGCGAAGCATGCTACGGATGTCCAATTAATGATTGCAGTTTCCTGGTGAACATTTCCATCAATTCCTATGACAACCGCATGTTTGAACTAGAAAACAACATTCTTTGCAAATCATAAATTATGAAACACTTTCCAACATGTTCCGAATACTGCAACACACCTTTACGTTTTAATAAGTTGAAATCTGATACCTAAAGAAGTAATTCAGAAAACGAATAACATATTTGAAAACCTAATTTTGAAATTAGGTTTTCAAATATGTTATTCGACCATGTTATTCTACCATGAAGAGTAAAAAAAGAAAAGAAAATCAATTTAGATTTCGATATACAGTATGCTAAAATTTAGTTGAGTAAAGAAATGCATAAAACTGTTGAAAATTGTCCTTGGTCAATTTCCTACAATCAGTGGCGATGTACTAGAATTCTTTTTTGCAGTCCCGTGTATGATATTTGTAATTTATGCATAATATTAATCTGTAATAAACTAATTACATTTAATAACGCATACCACAACTAATAATTCTTCTTCAATAATTATCGCTCATTGAAAGTAAAGTAACTAAATTCATTTGTGTTTTCCGAAATGCGGGATAAAATAGTATGCACTCTTTATTACAATAAACGTTTTGTACATGAAGCATTTCACTTCGAAGACTGCAGGTTTTTATCTTTTTAATAACATTCAAATCGTACAATAAAGTTCGTATTGAAATGTCAGTTCGTAACATTAAATTCTAATAAAGCAGTAAATATTGCAGCAGCTTCAATTAATACATTTATTTACATCAAGGAATATTAATTATTACTCTCATTCTGAGAGGTCAATTATTACCGACATTACTCGGTTTAGAAAACATTCTACATCTAAAGAATAAAAATCGTCTGTCAATAACAACAAAAAAGCTTCGTTGCCAACAGCAACCAAGTGACAGAAATTGGCTTGCAAAACCAAGGAGGCATTCGTAACAGTGTACACCAGTGAAGTATGTCAATTTTGATTGTTTTAAATGGTGTATAATTATTAGCATATGCTGCAGAAGATTTTGAATAATAGAAGATAAAATAACCAAATTCTTTTGAATGTTCATTCAAATGAACTATAAATGCTACAGACTTCAATTTCAAAACCGACATGTCGCAACAAATCTCAGTATTACAGATCTGTTATATAATTATCTTTATACAGGCTGGCATGTTACCGATGTATTTTCTCAAGTTGAACCTTTGACAGACAGAGGAAAAAAAACGAATTCATAAACATATTTCATATATTTTGGAAGTGTTAAAAATTTCTTAATCTTATGTTGTTTCAACAGTTTTCATTTAAAACAGACATTTGTTTCTAGAGCCCACATTTTCTACTGTTTTTTATTTAATTTGAACGCTGTGTATAATTAAACAATATACTGTGCCAACAAAAAAAATCTTGACACTTTACCTACAATATTCAATGTTCGAATGTTTTATTTTATATTTCTCCAGTTTTAAATAGGAGACGGGTGGTGGTTTCTACCACGTGTTATTTACATGGAGTAGTGGCCCTTTCAGTTTATTATGATTCAGAGTTCTTCCTTTATACTTTTTAGTTTTGATAATGATTTGAAAACAGGAATTTTTAAATTAATTTCTCTACCAAAAGAAACTTTTTTGGTGCACATAATCGACGTAAAAAACGTTCATTTGTTAAACAACCTCGTGAACTTTATTAGAATAAAATGTTCCAGTAAATTGTAAAGCATTATAATACAGTAGAACCCCGATAATTCGGATTAATTGGGACCAAGCCCATTCCGGATTGTCGAAAATCCGGATTATCCGGAGAATGTGAACAAATGAAATAAAATATAACATACTCACAGAAAATCACCTTTATACTGAACATATTCAATATTTACAGACAGTAAAAATGTTTACTTTGTAACAATAAAGTTTGTCATATTCTGCTGTACCAGTTTTGCGGGCCGAATGGTCGCTCATTCCCTTAAGCATAAGTAGTTCACTGAATGTAGTCTCCACATGACGTTCAAAATAAATCATTAATTGTTCAAAATGGGATGTTGATTCATTATAGTTTATTAATTCAATTGTGAACAAAGCGATTATTAAGTCATCTGTAAGCGAGGCATACTCTTCATTATTTTCTGCTTCCAACCAATAGCTAATGTCGCTGATATCAACATCTGAGCAACCATAAATTTTTTAAATCAAGCTGACAAAATCTTCAGGTGTAATTTCTCTTTCATTTTCATTTATTCATCCTTCTATTTCGATTTTCTGCAAGTGATTTGCAGAAGGGTTTTGGCACGAAGACAAGGAAACAGTCCCAAGAGACCTATAGACTGGCTGACAAAGGTCGGAAAGCGATCCTTATCCGTCAGTGTGTCTATAAAGACTATTTTACTGTGCTTTCTTGCAATGCTCTGAGTAAAACTTTATTAAACAGTAAGCTTTTGATGACATTTCTAAATGGATTAAATAGAAAACTGTGAAAATTGGAATTGCCAAAGCTTAAATGATGCATAGTTGTTCCTTTCATAGACAACATTAAAGAATTTAATTAAGAAAACTTGAAGTATTCTTCCGAAAAGATTTCAGAAAATACTTTTTTATTCAGAATATGAGTCTGAAATAAATTTATTTTACGTAAATTTGCCCATCACTTCTCATACTTGAAAAAAAAAAAAAAAAGAAAATTCGACCAAACTGATCCGGATTATCCGGAGATCCGGATTTACGGGGTCCGAATTAGCGGGGTTCTACTGTAGTAAGCATCAGGGCAAACTCTTTATGGCCTAAAAAGGCAATATCCATATGGCAGTACATTAAAACGAAAAATGCGATTAAAAAAACCGAGAAAGACTTCAGACAAATTCAATATATTTTTTAATGTAACATACTGTTAAAACCAACTATAATAACTGCAAAAATAAAAAAGGGATATTACTTATGAATGTATCAGCAAGAACCATCAATTGCAAAATTCACAATTTTCAACGATTGTCAATATTTTTTTTCTGCTGGCACTGTACAAATATTGCATGATAAAAACTCTTTTAAGATTTTTTTTTCTTTTATAGTTTTTAAAATCTTCTGAAGGAATAAAACTCATTTAAACAACTTAAAAAATTTGACTAGAACGCATTCTCTTTTACAGACGTTGCATTAACATTCTATTCTCATAAATTCTTTCTTTAAAAATATAAGATATAAAAAAAAACTCACATCTGCAAACTCGTTTTGATTTTCACTTCTGAAAAAAAAAAAAAGTTTTGTTATCCCGATCTTCTAACGATTTTAAAAAGTCGTATTAATTGAGATATGTTTCACAAACGAAAAAACATACTTTATGTGTTCCATTCTTGTAAAAAATAAAATCATATTACACGAATTCCACAAACGCTGAAAAGAGGCTTTCCCCTCTTCCAGAACTGAAACAAGTAAGAAAAAAATCATGTGTTAAGCATAGATTATGAAATACTTTCAACACTTCCTGAAATCTTAAACAAAACTTCGTTAACCAGGGAAATAAAGTGTTACTGTTCTTTACCAAAATGTATTCCCTGTATTTGATCTGTCGGTTAATATGTATACTATATAAAGTGGAAATTTGGTTTTGCAAGAAAACGCCTATCTGGTTGAAAAATTTCTTTCAGCAGTTTATAGTATTAGATGGAACTATAATTGAATACTTTTGTTCAGCCCTGTAGGTTACCTAGTACCTTAGTTACATGAAAGTATTTTGCTAAAATTTAGTTCTAAATAAAATATCCTTAGAACTACTTAAATCACATTTCCGGAAATTCTCATCCATAGGCGACTCTGTATCCAATTCTTTGGATACAGACTCATTTTCTATATCTTTTTATCTATATCTTTCTGCAAACAATTCTTAGTAAACTGAATGCATTTCAACGTAAAAATGCATAATTTATTTTAAAATCACGTTTAAGTAAATTACGCTCATATTCAGTAACCTTTCCGAGTTCTCTTGTGTAACCCTGTATATCTAAATTGTGTAACTATTAGCATTTATATACACCATATAATATGGATACGTTTAGTGAAACTTAAAAATGCATATCATAATTAAAAATGCATTTCATCTATGGAACAGCCATCTTCCATAATATACAGTACTTCGGATAGAATATACTATTTGAAATCTTTTGTATGCCCCTGTAACTGCTATACAATTCGTTTTATGCATGAAATAACTGATACTAAGCATTAGCGACGTATATCAATTTCATTATCCATGAAATAGCTTACCGTAATTAAAATGTGTCGAAAAAAATTTTCCCTTTTATTATTATGTAATTCTTTGAATTATTTTGTCTGACCCTTTAAATGAATAATAACTGTCTTTTTCACTGCATACTTTGCAATATGTATATTTTAGTGCACTTCATCGATGCATATAAATTTCAGTATATTTGACCGGATGTAACATCTTTAAAACTTATTTGATACGATTTTTCTCCATAGACCGTAATGTAAAGGAAAACTTTTGATTGTCTCTTTGAATAAACTAGTCATGGTAGAAACTGCATTTTCAATAGAGTTCGTGCTAGGACAAACGTCAATAACAACCAAAAACTTCATGGCAATCTGAGTATATTTATGAGAGTTAGACAGCGGGCAGACGGCCAGACAAAACAAATGCATAAGCACTTTTCAATTTCATTGGAAAGTGTTAAAATAAACATTACTTATGAATATATCAGTAAGGATCATCTGTCACAAGCTTCAAATTTTTCAATGCGTGTAAAGATTTTTCGCGGGCACGCATTGGGTGAGTGCAAAAGTTCATGCGGAGTTTGAGAGTAAAAGTCACACAGTGATTAGGCAAACAAAGTTCTTTATTCAATCAATGTTATATGTTCCATCGTTTTCTATAATCTGTTTCCAATGTTCTGGCAGCATACGGATGCCCGGATCATAAAATTTGCGCGGTTTAGATTTGAAGAACAAAGACAGGGCGTTTTTTAAGACATCCAAAGAATCAAGTTTTTTTCCATTTAAATGATTTTGCAATGATCAGAATAAATGATAATCAAGTGATGCAATATCAGAGGAATATGGTGGATGAGTTGGGATATTCCATTTCAGGCTGTTTTGTTTGCGCAACGTCTGTTTCGAAACGTGTGGTCTGGCGTCGTCATGAGAAAAAACTACACCCTTGCTATTTGGCAAAATCGGACGTTTCTGTTTGATTTCTCGATTCAGATTAGTTAAAAGGCGACAGTACTTGACTGAATCAATCGTTTGGCCTGCGAGGAAAAACTCAAACAAATTATGCTCTTGCAATCCCACCAAACACAGAGCATCAGCTTTATCGGGTGCAAATTGGCCTTTGCCATCGCGTCATCATGCTCACATTGCTAAATATTGTTGTAAAGGATCCATTGCTCATCGCTCATCACTAATCGATCCAAAAACGGCTCATTCTTGAGCCGCCCGAGTAAAGAAACTTCAACAGAAATTCGCTCGATTTTGTTCCTCTCGGTCAGTAAATGGGGCACTCATATATCGAGCTTCAAATCGAATCTTACATTTTTTAAACGCCAAAAAGGGGTTGATCGGGGATCGTTAAGTGCTGTAGCAACTTCCTCTGTTGAAATTCGCGGAGTATTTCAAACAAAAGTACGCACAGTATCGACATCAATGTGTGAAGGTCGACCGGATTGTGGTCCGTCTTCAAGGTTAAACTTTTCGCAGCGAACTATCGCAAACCACTTTTCCACAGTTTGTTTAGTTGGTGCTTGATTTTGATAAACCTCTTAATTGTTTTTTACGGCTTTTGCAATGTTTATTCCTTTCTGAAACTCGTAAAGCATGTAATGTAAATGCACCTTTCCGACACTCATTTTGAAAGTAAATTTTCTTGAAACAGTTTTTATCTACACAAATTATTTTGTTTGAAATGAAAGCTGCACACGTCACCTTTCCAATGATCTGTCTTACGTCGATGTCAGTATTAATGACAACACTTTACGTCGCTTCTAACGACATCTATTGCACCTCCGCACGAACTTTTGCACTCGCCCAATAGATACATATTTTTCGAAGAAAAATAATATGGACTATGGTTAGATATTTAAACAATCTAAACCACCTGTTAAATTTGCGTTTTACATTATGTCATACATATAAATAGTAATCAAATGAACTAATTATTTACCGAGCGCTGCAACTCTCAAAACCGACAATTAATTTTACCGCCAAAAGTGTCTCCAAAGGCATGTTGTCTTACAAACCAGACGATCTACTTAATTAAGGTGCAACACTAGGCACAGAAAAAGACCCGGATGATAATGTAAAGTCTATGGGAACGTTCTTTTCAAATATCTCGCTCAAATTTGAATATTTTTACATGATTTTTTTGCACAAGATAGCTGAGGACGATCCACAACTGTCCTAGATTTACTTTTTCAGTTTTGGTTTTAGATTAAAAAAAATACCTTAACTTTCAAAACCGGTTTCCAGGTTCTGAAATTGAAACTATCGTAATATAAAAAATATGAAAGCAAAATCTTAGGCTTGACATTATCATCCGGGTCTTTGCCTGTGAATAGTCTGGGGCCTTAAATGCAAGGATTCGCCAAATATCCAGGTACTTACATGTAAAGAGATTTAGTAATTTATCATTTCCGCATTTCCATTATTTTCTCCTGCTCTCTAATAATTATTCACTGGTGAAATTTTCAGGATGGCCATGTGATTAATGCATTAAATGTTATTAATTCACGAATTTAAAGTTTCTTTTCATTACTGCAATTGATTAAATGATCTGAAATTAAATTTATTGCTAGAATTGTATAATCATATGTATATATTTTGCGCCATGAAATTTTAGAAACAATGTTAAATTGCATGAAAGGACAATTTCATAAAAATTCCATTTTTTTCAATATTCCTAACATTTATACCGAATACATAAGACTGTTTTATCGCTGTATTTTAAGACTTACTACAGTCCTGTATATATTTAAGTCGTCCGATTCAACCCGACAGGTTTTTCGATTCAATTATTTCGCAGTGGGTCGAGTTCGTTTCAGAATGGCTATGATTTTTTCCCTGTTCAGGATGGATTCGGTTCGAATTTTCATTCTTTTTCATCAGGTTCAGATGAACACGATTTTGCAAAAGTCAAGAATTAATTTTAAGATAAACTATGTAAGTAAAAATTAATAAAAATGTTAGTCTGTCAAATTTAATCTGTAGGTCTTTAACGTCACTTAAGTAGCACGTCCAATTAACACAAAAAGTAAACTGCTAATATTTGTTTTGTTTTATGGGGTTTAAGTTTAAAAAAAAGTACCTTGTTTAGAGTTTTCAGTATCTTGAAAGGTTTTTTTTTCTGCTTTTATTTAATGATGCCAAGAAAATGTACAGTTGCGTTAATATTTAATATCATTTTATTTCAAAATTAAACGAATTCTGGAAAATAAAAATAAACTTTTTAAAAAATGAAACAGTAATATGAAATAAAATGAAAGAAATGAACAAAACCGGTTCCGAAAATAAAAGCGTCATCCTAAAAATATCTGTCAACAAAATCAAAAAGTAAAATACGGACTATATGCAGATCAATTTCAACTATTTTATGCAAAAAAAATCATTTAAAATATTTAAAATGCAACCGAGATATCTTTAAAAACTTCTTCCATAGGATTAGTATTAGCGAACGGGTCTTTTTATTTTACATAAGTAGCTTCAGAAGCTGGAAAAAAAAAATCTTGCAAAGAGTTTCGATTACCTTGAGAAAGTTTTTTCTGCTATTACAACATAAAAAAAAATTACAGCTGTATTAATATTTAACATAAACTTAATTGAAAATTAATTAAAATTCTTTGAAATAAGAAATTAACTTTTTCTATAGTGAGACTTGCGCGAAATGAAGTGAAAATATAATAATAAAAGGCAAATTTTATGGAAATATTTTTAAAACTTTACGGATGCTATTGTCTAATGCGAACCCAAGCAAAGCCTTTTTGTAATGTTTTATCAATTCATATTTCTATTTATTATGAATAAATAAGTTGAATAAAATAGATAATATATGTATTTTTTATTATACTACCTCTGACAATAAAGTTCGGTGAATAGTCCTGTAGCATTAACGTAGATGAAATACTAACGAAAGTTACCATACCATCCTTCAGAATAGTCATCTCCTATAACTATGCATCGCTGAGATCTGCTATACATGTCCTGGGAAGTTTACAAGAAGCCTTCTTTTGGGATGAAGTTCAAAAGCTTCGTCACGTTTCGTTGGATGTCAGCAATAGGGTCAAATCTCTTTCAAAGAGAGTTTGATTCGTGAAAAATAGGAAGAAGTCTGGAGGATTGAGATCTGGCGAGTATGGTAGGTGTTCAATTTGCACCATCCCTCATGAATTTCTTTCGGTGTCTTGCAAAGCTTAAAACCAAACTTTAAACTGATCTTTTGTTCGTTCATTTTCCTGTTCTCAGTTAAGAACCAACACACTGAACAAGCACTTGGTAAAGCACGTCTTACACAGAACATAAAAGACGCTCAACTGAACAACGGTGGGGAAGAAGGTCTACACTTGCATCTATGCAGGTGCAGCGTTTTGTTTCCCCAATGTTGCCAGATCGGTCGTTCTGAATTCATTCACCGAACTTTATTGTCAAAGGTAGTATCATTACATAAATATGTCTTTTAAATGCTGATCTGATTTCTAGTATCAAACTGCACTTTTATTAAGGCATATGTAAATATTTATTTTAGATCACGTGATTCTTAACATATCAGTAGTAGAAGAAAAAATACACAAAACAAAAGATATGCAATAATATTACAAAAATATTTTGTTGTTGTTGAATATTTCTTTTAATCTCAGACATTACTTTTACAAGCATTATTATTTTTATTTTTGTTCATTTAAAATTTGAAAAAATGTTTTTCCTAGTTAAATATACAAGTCGGACTGAATAATAAATGCTGTTTTGATTTTTTTTTTTCAAATAATAGCTAAAATCAATCAACTTTAACGGGGAAAAACAAACACAAATGAAAACAATAGAATATTTTGAAGGGGTAAGACATTAACAAGTACTCTTTTTATTTCAGAAAAAAATTCCCTCGTAAAATGGT
The DNA here is from genome assembly GCA_964019185.1 of Maratus speculifer. Taxonomy (NCBI): domain Eukaryota; kingdom Metazoa; phylum Arthropoda; class Arachnida; order Araneae; family Salticidae; genus Maratus; species Maratus speculifer. Next base: position 4,442,383 of record OZ025301.1, on the reverse strand, counting down.
TTTTGGAGTTTTAAATTCCAAATAGCATTTATTATTAAAGAAAATTTCTTTTCCAAATTTAAAATGCAAATCTTTCTCTAAACTGTTTAGCATTTTTTTTTTTTTTTTTTTGGATGTGTTTTGATCGTTGTCTTTCAACTTAAAAGTATTTTGTTTTCCTTTGATTTTATTAAGCAAGAAATAAATTATTTCAGAAATGTTTTTGCATACAATTAACCTATTTTGAGTACAGAAATGCTTTTTAAATAAGGCTTTTGTCGGTAGAAAATTTAAATAAATGCAATCTTTTAAAGCCATTAAATGTGCAGAGAAATAAAACTTATCATTTCTTCAAAAAGTATGGAAAAATAGTTTACATAAAAACTGTTTTTGAATTTTTTAACATTCCACTAAAGTGCAAAATTAGCACAAGCCATCGGTCACATGACCAGTAAGTGAGAAAAAGTGGCCAGTGAAAAATTGTCTGTCAGTGGTCATCTACTGGAAGTGGCCATTTTACCTCCTAGCCACTTTTTTCCACAAGGTAAGAATGCAATTTACTTACATTTCATCAAACATTTTACTCTTTTAACTTCCAATAAATTTATATTAACATATTTATATCGGCTATTCAATTTTCGATCAATACTTATATAAATTTTACTATTTGGTATTTTTAAATAAAAAAGTGGCCACAAATTTAAACAAAGTGGACACTTGAAAAACTAATCTTACCGGCCGGTGGCCACTAATGAAATTCCCCCCTGTACTTTCGACGTACCCTGAATTCGAACTCTGTATTCTTTATTCTTCTTATCATGATGTCAATTTAAATAAACTAAGAGAAAACGCAAACATGAACTAATAAGAGCGAAAAATCTGGTATCAAATATAAATTATGAATCACATTCAAACATTTCCAGAAAACTATACAAAACTTTATTTAATAAGATGAAACCTAATACCTAAATAAGCATTTTGGAAAACGCATAACGCATTCCAAATCCCAATTTCAGCAATTTCCATTAAGATATGAATAAGTATTTGTATATGATGCACTGCAGATTTGTATGTGATGTGCACTGTAGATTAGTATGTGAACTTCATTTTATTCTAAGAGGGTATAGCCGGGTTTCTTATTAAAATATGCCTTTGAGTCAACCACATCGAGTCCTACATGAATCGATAGTCCTTAAAAAAATGTATTTCTCTCCACTTCCAAGCTTATATCTCAAGTCCATGGGGAATTATGACGATTGATGCCTGTTTTGAAAAAAAAGGGCACATTATGCCGAAACTACTTGTCGGATTTCAATAAAAAAAAGAATGTGCAATCTAATTATACGAATACTAGATGATTTTTTAATAAATATCTTAAACATTAATAAATATAACTGTGTCATTATTGGTTAAGTATGTAATAAACAAGATTTATTATTAGTCTACGAAATTAGTACCAAGCTTATAGCTGATAATATTCCATAATAAATAAAAATAAATTATAAATACTCCATAATAAGTTACAAGTCATAAAAGTTGTTTTTCATTATAATCAATATATAACTGCATTTAAGATAATTTATATAAAAACTACGGAAATTAATTTTTTTCTACAATCCATTAGTTCTATAAGTGATATTTAGAAGAGCTTGTTCGCAGACACCTGCAATTTGAAAAATCATTTTTGTAGGATCAAATCTTACCGATTTATGATACTTTAAATTTTCTGAATTTACTGAATGCTGAAGAAAAATATACATTTATATAATAAATAAATAATTTTTGTAGAACCAAATCTTATCAGTTTAAATGTCTATGAATTTTCAAAATTTGTGGAGTTTTCTATCACTAAATAGGAAAAAGTACATATATAGTATACATTAAAAAATTTTAATATATTTTCAAAACATACACATTCACAAAAAAAAGTAAAGATGCATGCTGGCGAATTACATTTGAAGCAGAAAAAAAATCCCTAAAAGCCCATTTTGAGAATTTCGTGTTTAAAAATTTTAGTATGAACAGTTTTAGTTTGTGGTGATATGTTTGGTAAAATCGAGGTGCCGTATAAATGTCGGGCGGATCAGTCAGTAACAAAAATAAAAGGCATAAAGTGCAAGATTAAGTGCAAAATACCATAAATTATACTATAACAGCTATAAATCATACGATAATAAATATCTAATGCAATCCATAATCTCTATACAATGTAACTGAAATATTTATATTTTACAAAGACGTAATATGATTTTTTTTAGGTAGCTTTCATTACAAAAAGTAAAAAGCTACCTATTGCAGCCGTCCGGAGGAAAGCAGTTCCGGAAAATTTTGGTATATTTTCACCGATCATGACCCCCAGACCCCAAAACCACCCTCCGTTCAAATGTTGACATATATATATATATATATATATATATATCTGATTTTTGTCATGCGATAACTAACGTATTTATGAACCGATTTGAATGAAACTTGGTATGTACATAGTACATACAAGTGTCTCGACCGAGTTCGTTGGTCAGCATCATCCGCCATTTTGTTTCAAAATGGCAGCCATTTTAAATTTCTTAAAAAATTTAAAATTTAAAATTAAATGTGAAAATTTAAAAGTTGAAAAATATTTTCCTTTTACGTGTTAGAACTTAAAACAAAGATTCCAGAACACTTTTTATTTTGTCTATATCTTAAAAAATGATTGAGTTATAGCACTTTGAATTTTTCTTATGGCTGACATTTTGAAACGATCTGATTTTTGTCACGTGATAACACGCGTATTTCTGAACCGATTTCAATGAAATTTGGTATGTACATAGTACATACAAATGTCTCGACCGAGTTCGTTGGCCAGCATCATCCGCCATTTTGTTTCAAAATGGCGGCCATTTTAAATTTTTTAAAAATTTTAAAATTTAAAATTAAGTGCGAAAAAATTAAAAGTTGAAAAATATTTTTCTTTTACGTGTTAGAACGTAAAACAACAATTCCAGAACACTTTTTATTTTGTCTATATCTTACAAAATGATTGAGTTATAGCACTTTGAATTTTTCTTATGTCTGACATTTTGAAACGATCCGATTTTTGTCACGTGATAACACGCGTATTTATGAACCGATTTCAATTAAACTTGGGATGTACATAGTACATACAAATGTCTCGACCGAGTTCGTTGACCAGCATCATCCACCATTTTGTTTCAAAATGGTGGCCGTTTTAAATTTAAAAAAAAATTAAAATTTAAAATTAAATGCGAAAAAATTAAAAATTGAAAAATATTTTTCGTTTACGTGTTAGAACTTAAAACAACGATTCCAGAACACTTTTTATTTTGTCTATATCTTAAAAAATGACTGAGTTATAGCACTTTGAATTTTGCTTATAGCTGACATTTAGAAACGGTCTGATCTGAACGATCCACAATGTTGCTTTAACATGGCATACACTTTATGATATCGTGGATATTGGTGACTCTCTAAATCGCTTAAAATAAAACCAGGTTGAATAAAAGATGACTAATTTCTAAAAATTCCTATCAATATTCAGTCTTGACAAAAACTAGTTTCAGTCTTATAAAATCACTAATTTTATAAGATTATTTCCACTAATTTGAGATTAGTATTTTTGAACAATGTAACTTACCTTAAAATAAATAAATAAATATATAAGTATATGAAAGCTACCTCTTCCTCCCGGCGTTGCCGGAAGGACTTTTTTCAAATCAATTGAGTACATCTAACAAATAAATAAATAATAACAACTTTGTATAAAGAAATATAATAATTTAAAATACATATAATTACAACCGTAAAAAAAATACTATTAACAAAACCAACAGAAAACACTTAGGTACATTGTCTTTTACTAATTGTAAGAATTATAAGCATGGTGAAAAATGGCAACTATGAAGATTTTCAATAAATGTTAAAAAAAAAAAAACATGATTGAGAAGAATATACCACAAATATACCACTAATCTAATAAAAAATTCAGCGAGCTTAGTATGATGGATGGAGTTTACAATCCAAATTCATTGGTTATTATTATTGTTTTTTTACGATCGAAGAAAAAGCAATCAATGAAATCGTTAAGAAAAACTTTTCCTGAATTCTTCTCCATTTCAAATAAAAAATGTCGGTTCGAATAAACCCTTTCGGGTCTGGTGTACTATTAATAGTACATGTCTTTTAATGGGGTATAATTTTGTTTTAATAATACTTTCACTACTATTTAAAAGGTAGTATTGTCAGTGTACCTCTATGCATTTACTATATGACTTCATTTATTTTTAGGAAGTTAGTAATAATAAAAATTATTATTATTGGCTTATTAGGTGCGTTCGTAATTATGTAAATACGTAGCACCTATAGTGGTCGTTCAGTCCGTCCGTCTGTCCGCATATAACAACGCAAAAACTACCCAACCGAATCGGTTGAAATTTAAAATACATAATTATTACATAATTTTGTCGAGTCATTTCAAATTTTATGAAAATCGGATGCATAGATCAGTTACAGGGACAATCAAAAGTATTCCGTTATATTACGGTCAATGGGGAAAAATGTTTCAAATGCATTTTAATGGTGTTGCACTCATTCGAACTTAATAAAATTTATATGCAACAATAAATAACATATTATAATATACATCATACATAATCTGTTGTGCAAAGAACTTTTGTTATAGATTTACAAGGCCACACAAAAGTATTCCATTACATAATGGTACAGGGAGAACATTTTTTGATGATCGTTTTAATTGTAATTCGCTATTTAAAATTTTATGAGATTGATATATGAGAGTAATGTTTTTAAAATTTCGTTATGGTACGAACGCACCTCGTTTGCTACGCTTCACGTGCAATTTCCAACTTGTTTTTCTTAGTGCCTCTTGCGATTCTTTTTTTAAACATATATTTCACTCCTTAAATTTAAATTAAAAGTTACTTTCCTAAAAGGATAGTCTTTGTAACATTGCGCAAAAAGTTGTAATATAAGTTAAATCTTAATATAATACAATACTTCCTAAGTACCTCCAAAAACTCTTCCTTAATCTATTGTCATATGAATTTTAATTGAATAGTACGCAAAGCAACAACATTCGTTATCTTTAAAACGATGAAATAATAATTAATCCATTTGGATAGTTAGTGTTAATGTTATTAACGTAAAAGTATATTTTTTCGAAAAACTAAAAAAAGAATTCAGCCCCGAAAGAGTTAATATAGTTTTATCATGTATTGCCTCTTGTGAAAGGGAAATCCAATTAATCAGTAGAATGTGAATTTTCATAGACGTTCCAAATTAAAATTTGTTTTAAAAAGTGTATTTTTGTTATAGATATTTTATATTTCTTTTGATATATTCTATTCACCTCATATAAAGAACACATTTTGTAGCATATAATTTGTTAGTTTTTTAAAATTCGAGATACATTTTAATACGCTGAGTACCCCGTCAGACACCCGTGACTGACAGTGGACTTTCCATTTAAACTATCTCATATTAAATGTTAAAATTTGCTCATAAATAAAAATAAATAAATAAATTTTCAATAATTAATTAAAGCAACATTTTGGTTTTATATCACATTTTACACTTTCACACACCAGTGACTGATGCGGCCTAAACGGAATGTTCAGTGTCAGTCAAAGGTGATCGCCATGGCACTTTCCAAGTATTAACACTTTCCGATATAGTTCAAAAGTGTTAGCAATTCAAGTTTGATTCTTTGTCTGCCCATGTTTTAACTCGCATAGATATACACGGATTGTCTGTAACTGATATATGTTTTCCAGATTTACTATGCCATATCTACTATAAACAATTAAGAGAAATCATGCGTTAAGCATAGATTATGAAGCACTTTACAACACTTCATGAAATCTTTAACAAAACTTCGTTAATTAGGGAAATAAGGGTATATAGCCAAATATATATTCCAATACTTTTAAACAGCCCTGCATTTGATCAGTCAGTTGATATACATATTATATAATGGGAAAAGTTTAGTTTAGCAATTAAAAGCTTAAATTTCTTTTTGAGCAATTTGTACTAATAAATGGGAAACATACTTGAAAACTTTTGTTCAGCCCTGTAGTTTACCTTGTACCTTTATTACACGTCAGTAAGAAGCTAAAATTCATTTTAAATTAAAACACTCTTAAAACAACTGAAATCACATTGTTATAAATTATCATTCATAGGTGTCCATATACACAATTTTTTGAGTGGCCCTGTATATCATTTTATCTATATTCTGCAAACATTTCTTTATAAATTGAATGCAGTTCAGCGTAAAAATGTATACCTTATTTAAGAACCACTTTTAAGTAATTTACGCTCATACTCAGTAACGTTGGCGAACTCTTTTAGGTAGCCCTGTATATCAATTAGAACATTTATACACACCCTTATAATGTACAAAGATTTAGTGAAACTTAAATGCGTATATTATAATTAAAATGTAAAATGCGTATATTATAATTAAAATGTATTACATCCATCCATCAGCCATCATCGGAAACACATACAGTCCGTCGGAAGGAATATACTATCTGAAATCTTTTTTGTGTCCTTGTAAATGAAATGTACTTTATACTATGCAAGACAGTATCGTATAATTTATATTAAGCCTCAGTGACATCCATAAATTTTGTTATACATGAAACAGTTTAATACATTTTAAAAATGTCGCACACTATTCCACCCCGCCCCCCCCTTGACCATTATCCAATGGAATTCTTTTGTGTGGCACTGTAAATGAATAATAGCTATATTTACACAAAACACAAAATAGATTTATTTGAAAAATAGTAAGAATATAAATTAGAGTGACAGGAGCACTGAAAAACTTATTCAGCGGATGTATAGTTAAATTTCTCCGAAAAACAAATTTCCCGTTTTTTTTTTTTTTTTTTTTTTTTTTTTTTTTTTTTTTTGTCATTGATGTCTTTAATTAATAAATAGGCACTACACTGTTATCCCGTTCACCAAAATACTATCACCAAATTATAAGATTAAATGCCAAAAGTGGATGATCGTGAATGTCAATTCAATGACATTAAACACGCTGCACGTTTTTAAAACGACATTAAGTGATTTTTATTTCGACTTTTTATTTGTATTTTTATAATATTCTACTAATTATTTGATTTTTTATTATTTAAAATAAAAATTAAGTCAGTATGTATAATTTGGCGAAATCGGTCGACGGGATAACAGAGTAGTACTAATAAAACACTTAGATGATTGTAATGCATGTTTTTCTTATCATTTAGATTGTTATACTTTCAATAGCTAAAAATTCCAGTGTTTTTGAAAAAAAATGTATTTATAAAAAGGAAACTAAGAATATCATTTAATAAAATTATGTATTTATAAAATTATATTAAACATAATAATCTAAAGTTGCTTCGAAAAAAACATGATTTCAAAGTATTATCTTTCGAAGTATTATCTCCTTTCTCGAGCAACATATACACTAAGAGAAACATATATAAATTTATGCTATTTTATTCAAAATGTATTAAGCCCACCCAATATTTTTTAAAAGTTGACTCTATTGAATCTTGATGTAATAGTACACACTATTTTGGATACAGTATAGTAACCAAAATCTTTTGTGTGTCCCTGTAAATACTATCTGCTTTCTTTTATACAGAAAATTACTTGTAGTATTCTTCAGCAACGTATATCAATCTCAAAAAAATGTTAAATATTTAATTACAATTAAATGCACACATAACAATGTGCTCCCTACGCCATTATGTAATGGAATACATTTGTGTGGCCTTGTAAATCAATAACAAATGTTCTTTGCACCACAGATTGTGCAAAATGTATATTATAATATGTACTTCATAGATGCATTTCAATTTTATTATGTTCGAAAGACTGTAACACCACTAAAATGCATTTGAAACTTTTTTCCCCATTGACCGTAATGTAACGGAATATTTTTGATTATCCCTGTAATTGATCTATGCGTCCGATTTCCGTAAAATTTGAAATGACTCGACAAAATGATATACTAATTACATATTTTAAATTTTAAATGATTAAAATGCTTTTGGAAAAATTTTCCCCATTGACCGTAATGTAACGGAATAATTTCGATTGTCCCTGTAATTGATCTATGCATCCGATTTCCGTAAAATTTGAAATGTCTCGACAAAATTATTTAATAATTATATAATTTAAATTTTAAACGGTTACAATGCATTTGAAAAAAATTTCCCCATTGACCGTCATGTAACAAAATACTTTTGATTGTCCCTGTAATTGATCTATGCATTCGATTTCCGTAAAATTTGAAATGACTCGACAAAATGATGTAATAATTATATATGTCAAATTTCAAATTTTTCGGTAGTTTTTAAGGTCATATGCGGACGGACAGACGGACAGACGGAGAACTGGACGACAACAATAGGTGCTAAGTATTTACATAATTAAGAACGCGCCCAAAAACATAATACGGAATAATAATACCAAATGCCATATTGCCATAATATCAAATTCAATTTTTGGAAATTATTAATATGAGGTGGAACCCGTCGAAATTCGACGAAAGAAAATGTTAAAGAAGGAACTGCCTCATTGATTTATAATAAATATACAAAATTACTTACCGTAAAATATACAACTTATACTGATCAAACTATCTCTCAAACAAATATCATAAAAAAAATATTTTATATTGATCAGTGTAACTCTATAACAAATATTATTTTAAAATAATATTAACAAAATGCTATAAAACTCGGTTGTCCATTTTTTTTAAATTAAACTTTAATCGCATATAAAATCAGTAAAATATAATAAAGATCAGCTATAAAAATGAATTTATCAATTGAGACTCTTATGTTTGGTATAAATGCAAATGAAAAAAAAAAGCAAAATTTATTCCAAATTGACAAAAAGCAAAATCATAGAATTTAACGCGATATTAAAACCCGTCATAATTTTCCCCCTCTCAAAATTTAAACACGTACTTCCCATACCCGTATTCACTATGTTTTAAAAAAATGGCATTTTAATTTGATAATTTTAAAATCACCGTAACTCAAAAGTTATTTAACTGATGAATAAAAACGAAATAAAATCGAAATCACGGAATTTTGTAACAGACGATATTTTTTGCAATGTAAGCGCATTTTAATTTCTATTTTTTTTTTTTCAACTTTAAGAGAAAATGGAGTGATCTTGTTGCCACAATTACAAAATTGGTACTAAAAACTATAAAAAAATAATATCTCAAACACAAACTAAGATACATCTTTCAAAGAAATTGAATTTAAAATTACAATTTTTTCTCTATACGACGGTGTAAAAATCGGAAATATGCTGCGTTTAGAAGTATAAAATTTGCAGTATCGAAAATTGCAAAACCGAAATTGCATGGGAAAGTGTTCCCATTCTCAAAATGCCGTATGCGTTAAACACAGATATGTTTAGCCTTTTATAATATAGATTGTCTTCTCGGCAAGAGTTAACAGACGAAGAAATCACAATTTACACAGTCATCTTCTTCGACTCAGTTCATTTGACTGGTATACGCTTTTACAATTCAATTAGATGTCCTAAATTCGTGATTTATTTTTGATTTGTTGTGTTACTGATTCATCGATTAAAATAGATTTGAAAAGATAATCAGGCTTAAAAATTTCAAACCAATAAAAAATTATTAAATTTGAAAAAAAAATGCAAAACAATTTACAAACAAATCGTATTTGAAAGTACATTTTCCCCATTATACGATGGTGTAAAAATTAAATATGTGCGGTACCTAAAAGTCTAAAAAAGTACAATAAAAATTAAATTCATTCGTAAGCTGTTGCCACCATCAAAATAACGTCAGCGTTACGTTAGCCCTTTTTAATACAGAATAAGCGATCTAATACAACCTTCACATATTAAAAAAAGGTGAAACTCCTTTGTTTTATTATCATTGAAATCTTTAAAAGGCTTTTTCTGACTTAGGGTATTTGAAAGTATATTTTTTTACATATTCGACGGCGATTCCGATATTTAGAATGAAAACAAACAAACAAACAAACAAAAAATAAATAAATAAAAATAAAATAAAAAATAAAAAGTGCAATAAATGCAAAGTTTGGTCGTTCATTATTGCCATTCGCAAAATGAAGCACATTACCTTATGCATAGGTTTATTTTATGATTTTATTTATTTTATTTTATAATGCATCCCAGAATCTAGCAAAAAAAAATCCTTGTTACTTTTTACACTACATAAATTTTTAAAAGATAAAAATGATTATTTTTAAAAGTAAATCTTTGCTTTAAATATTTATTTAAAGTATAATTTGTGTTTTTTTCTTGCGATCAGGATTATTAACCTATTTTTTTATTTCAAGCATTTCTGTAATGTTTGCAAAAACACATATTTATTTTTAATTTATTTATTTTGCATAAAATGGAATCATACATAAATTAATAAAATCTATTTTTTTATACACGAATATTTGTTTAATATTCATGAGAAAGACTTTATTTCACTTCAGTTCTTTTTCCGAAAGTTAAATATTTGGTTTCAAATGAAGTTGTGCGGAAAAACAAACAGGATTTAAGCATTTGCGAAAAAAAAAGTTTTCCTTCTCATCATCAAGTAAAGTTCACATTCTTAATTATAAACGAAGCAATTTAAATTATTTTATACAGGTAAACTTTAAAGTCAAGAGTTGTTTTCAAAATTAGCATGCTTTGAAAAGAGTGCAACGAATTATAAATGTGACACAAATATATAGCATTTATATGAGTAAAATTATTTGCGATTTTTGTAAAATAACTGAATATGAACAACATGTAGACAAATGTTATTTTTCTTTTTTTTTTTTTAAATTTGAAAACACATGCATTCCTTTTTTGTAAAAATTACATGCGAAATAATTTTGAATATATAAACCGGGTTTAGTTATTTTTTACTTTCTTCTATCTTTACAAGAAGAAAGTATTGGATTCATGAAAATTTTCGACTTCCGTTTTTCGACGGATACGTTTTAGAAGGTCCTGACCACGTTTTGACAATTTTTAGAAAATGTCTGTCTGTGAGTCTGTCCGTCTGTCTGTGAGTCTGTCCGTCTGTCTGTGAGTCTGTCTGTATGAGACAAAAAATTTGTAGGCGCTCTATCTCAAGAACTAATGCTCGAAATTTAATAAAATTTTATATTCAGTTAGACCTTGATATGAATTAGTGCCTATTGGTTTTTGGTGAAAATTGGCCTGCAGGTGGCGCTGCTATACTACGTTTTTCATGATTTTCAAGATTGCTATATCTCAAGAACTAATGCACAGAATTTCACCAAACTTGAGATTCTGTGACCCCTTGATATATATAGACGCTGATTAAGTTTTGGTGTAAATTGGCCAGCAGGTGGCGCTGCTATGCCACGTTTTTAATGATTTTCATGATAGCTATATCTCAAGAACTAATGCACAGAATTTCACCAAACTTCAGATTCCGCGATACCTTGAGATATGTAGCCGCTGATAAGGTTTTGGTGTGAACTACCCTATAGGTGGCGCTGCTATGCTACATTTTGCACGATTTTTGCGATAGCTATATCTCAAGAACTAATGCAGAGAACTTCATCAAATTTTAGATTCTGTTACACTAGAATATATAACATAATTAGACGCTGATTATATTTTGGTATTAACCTTGCAACAGGTGATGCAGCTATGCTGCATTTTGCACGATTTTTCCGATAGCTATATCTCAACAACCAACGCACAGAATTTCATCAAACTTCAGATTTTGTTACAAAATGACATATAACATAATTACGCGATGATTACATTTTGTTATAAATCCTTCAACTGATGGTGCTGCTGTGCTATATTTTATACGGTTTTTTTTAAAACTAGCTATATCTCAAGAACTAATGCACAGAATTTCATCAAACTTCAGATTCTTTTACACCATAACATAATTAGACGCTTTTTTTACGTTTTGGCATAAATTGTCCAAGATATGGTGTTGCTGTGCTACGTTTTGCAAATTTTTTGTTATAACTATATCTCAAGAGCTAATGGACGAAATTCCATCAAATTTCAGATTCTGTTAGGTCTTGACATCAATAGACGCTTATTAGGTTTTAGCATAAATTACCCAAAATGAGGCACTACTAAGCTCATTTTCTCAGAATATTAATTAAATTTTGCGTTTTAGGCTTTTCGGATACCAGAATCTCATTAGGCTAGGTCAAATGTTCCAGGAAATTCGATAGTGGGTAACTTTGGGGTCACCACGTTTTTTTTTTTTTTTTTTTTTTTTTTAATTAAAATTACTTATGAGATAGAAGAGAAGTTTTGGGATTGACACATCCAAATAGTTTTTATTCGCTGATGTAAATGATAATATGAAAAATATTTTTTGTTTTATTCTGGAATGCTCAAGAAAGTTGGTGACAATTATATATTTAAAAATAGAAATTAATAGAAAAAACTGTATATAAGAAAATCTGAACGTTTTGCATTGATTCATTCAAAAATAGGCTGTCTAACTCGAATACAGAGTTTTGATCATAATTAAAAACAAGTCATTTCCGGCATCCATAATCCAGCACGCTGGGTTGTTAATAGTTATTGGTACTACTAGGTTATCCCGTCTACCAAAAAAATTATCGCTAAACTATAAGATTAAACGCCAATAATGGATGATCGTGAATGTTGGATTCAATGACATTAAATCCGATTCACGTGTTTAAAATGTCATTCAGTGATTTCAATTTCTATTTTTATTTGTATTTTTATAAATATTCTACTAATTATTTGATTTTTGTTATTTAAAATAAAAATGTCAATGTGTATAATTTGGCTATTAGTTTGGCGATTTGTATAATTTGGCGTAATATGTCGACAGGATAACAGAGTAGTATCTACTTATTTCCGCCATTTTAAAATGTTGGGTTACAATAATAAACGTAATGAATTAGTTAGAGGCTTTTGTCGATTTCCCAAAATTTGATTTTCTGACTGAGGCAAGTTTTGAAACTCACGTCCTCATGTGTTGTGCTTTCATTATTAAGTAATTTTTTTTTTATTATACTTAAGCTGTTTAAAGAATAAAAAACATACTTAACTGTCATTTTTTGTTTCATTCTAACTTCCCAACATCCATTGTTTTTATTATCCGATAATCTGGAAAAATTCGTAACCCCGCATGAATCAGATCCCGAAATTATCGGATTAGAGGATTTTTACTGTACATGCGTGAACATACATATACAATTTGCTTATTCATGCACAAACCTCCATAAAAAGTAAAGTATACTTGAGACTGATTCTGCATAAAACAGAAATACATTTAAAAAGAAAGTTTCTCAAGTCTCTTTTAAAATTTCTAATTACAGTAAACTGTGTCTATAGGGAACTAGTATCTATGACGAAAAGTTTTTGGTTCGTATCGACTTACTCAAACAGAATTTACATACATGAGGTATTGATTTTAAATGTAGGACAAGACTATGAAAAAAAATAGATAAAGGTTAATTTTATTAAGGAATATCATAAAAATTGAGAATAGTAGCGCCACCTCTTCTACCATGTACACCAAATCTAATCAGTACCCATTGATATAAAGGTGTGCACAGAATAAACATTTGGTGTACATGTTTGTGCATGTAAATCTAAGGTTTTGTTAAATTCCACACTGACGATCTTGAGGTGCAATGTCTACAAATGATTTGCCATACACAGGCAAAGATTTTCGAAAAATAGTCCAATCATGTTCAGGATCTTCAGAAACGTATGAGTACGTCATAAAACAGAATCACATCACCAATCCAGTAGTTTTTTATTGTAAAGGTAGATAAACGAAATATAAAATGTGTGTGATGGGTTTTTAAAGCCACTTTTTGCGAACCATTTCCGAACCAATGCAAACCAATTAAAACAAGTTGGAAATTGCACGTGAAGCGTAGCAAATGAGGTCCGTTCGTACTATAAGTTTTAAAATATTCAGATCTTGCTGGTATAGTAGAGCGTACATTGGATAGAGTATAGTGGTCGAAATCTTTGTGTTCCAGTAAATATGCAGGGAGTAATTTTTAGTATACTTCATTAACGTACATCTTATTCATAAAATGTGAAGTAGGTTAATATAATTAAAACACGCCCCAAACAATGTTTCCCCGTATAACATTATTTAGTGGAATACATTTGTGTGGCCCTATAATTCAATAATAAATATTCTTTGCATCCCAGATTGTACAGAATGTATATTTTAGTACATACATCATAAATTCATGTCAATTATATTATGTTCAAATGAGTGTAATACCATTAAAATGCATTTGAAACATTTTTCCCATTGATCGTAATGTAACGGAATACTTTTGATTGTCCCTGTAATTGATCTATGCATCCAATTTTCATAACATTTGAAATGACTCGACAAAATTATGTAATAAATATACGTTTTAAATTTCAAACGATTAAAATGCATTTGAAACTTTTTTCCCCATTGACCGTAATGTAACGGAATCCTTTTGATTGTCCCTGTAATTGATTTATCCATCCGATTTTCATAAAATTTGAAATGACTCGACAAAATTATGTAATAATTATATATTTCAAATTTCAAGCGATTCGGTTGGATAGTTTTTGCGTTGTTATATGCGGACGGACAGACGGACGGACTGAGCGACAACAATAGGTGCGACGTATTTACATAATTACGAACACACCTAAAAATGGATTTGACCCATTTTCAAAATCAACTACTGCAAAGTCGAATTATACAACTTAAGACGCAACACTAGGAACAGAAAAAGACCCGGATGATAATGTAAAATGTACGGGGGCGTTCTTTTCAACTATTTCGCCCAATTTTTAATATTTTTACTTGGTTTTTTTCCCACAAGATAGCTGAGGACGATCCACAACTGGCAATAATTTTTACTTTTTAGTTTTGGTTTCAGATTTAAAAAAAAAATTACATTAATTTTCGAAACCGGTTTAAATCGGTTCCGAAATTGAAATTATCGTAATATAAAAAATATATAAGCAAAATCGAAAAAATAAAAACTAGGCCGGTTGGGGATCGTCCTCAGCTATCTTGTGGGGAAAAAAACCAAGTAAAAATATTAAAATTTGAGTGAGATATTATAAAAGAACGCTCCCATAGACTTTACATTATCATCCGGGTCTTTTTCTGTGCCTAGTACGGGTTCTTAAGAAGAAAAATACACTCGAAACGAAATTTCACAATTTCGCATTTCCGGTCTATAAATTCATAAGCGTAAAAATATCGTATCAAATTTCGAAATATTATTTATAAATTTCTTATTTTTTTCTAATTTTGTATCGTTAAAAATGCGTTATTTTAAAATAAAGGCTTTAACTCGATGAATAACAAGAAAAAAATTGCCAAAAAATAAATACGCCGCATGCGTAATTCGTTAAATAATCGATTGTTCGGCATTTAATGTCCCATCTCAAAAAGAATTCCTAAAACCTTTTTATGCCCATTTGGCTTCTTTCCATTTTTCAATTTTTGAACGGATATTTAATCTTTCGGGATCATTTTTCTTCTACTTTGTATGGTTATTTGGAAGCGTTGGGAGAATCCTTTTACCGCATTCTTTGCCACTGTCTATGGTTTGTAAACAATAAAAATTTCATTATTGGGTTCCAAAATACTCTAATTATACTTGAATTTTCTTTTAATAAATTTTATTGCATACATAGAATAATAGTATGAAGAAATATTGAATTTAAATTATTTACATATGTACAAAATGTAAATTCATTTTACCTTGCAAAATTTCTGATCATCGTACTAAAAACTGGAAAGATGATCCTTATATACATTTCTGCGTGCCTTTTCATAACATAACGTAATTCTTCAATAAAACTTAAGACGCGCACGACACAAAAAATATAAACATTCTCTCAAAAAAATTCTTTTTCATTCCATCAAAAACTGATGCCAACTTTTTTTCTTAACTTTTACTTCATCTCGTCAGATAAAAAATGTAAAAGTAAAGCAGACGAAAAACAGCTTCTTTGCCATGGCAACGGATCAATTTGGATAAATAAAATAAATATCACAGTAGCAAATTTGCAAACGATTTTCTGTGAAATAAAATGATATATTAATTTATCAATTCCTAACATACTCCCACCTTTAATTTAGGCTGAAGCCAAATTAAACATAAGATCCCTTTTGATCAAACTAAACACTAATTCAAAATAAAATATATATAAGTAAATAAAGATAATAACTAAACAATAATAAAACAATAATGAAACATTTAGAGTTTTAGAAAAGTCAGTTCAGAGTTTTAGAGAAAGTCATTTCACAAGAGTCTCACCATCCACCCCACCAAACTGCTGCTGGAGGGATGAACTTCCATTTAAGAGACAGTCCTTTCGAAGAAACTATTGCCTTCCAATGCAACGATTTTAAAAGGTTATTGGTTCCTCAAAAATTGGAGCCATTATCAGAGTACATCGTAGTCGGCCTTCCTCTCCAGCATATAAATATTCGAAGTGACTGAATGGATACTTCTGTTGAGAGACTGGATACAAATTCCCTATATACTGCACATGTAAAAAGTACAACCCAAACTTTGGATCTTTGATTTACGAAAAGAGGGCCAAAAAGACCAGCTCCAACAACTTCAAAAACTTTGCAATCTCTGACTCTATGTAGAGGTAAATGAATTGGGGGTGTAGTATATGGTTTTGCAGAGTATCTTTTGCATCTGTAACACTTAGACAATTGACTTCTAATGTTGCATCTAGAAGAAATTATCCAATATTTTTCTCTTAAAATGGATCCAACAGTTTAAAGTCCAGCATGACAATTCTTTAAATGACATTCTTGAATCAGATAATTCACTACATGATGTTTCGATGGTAATAAAATTGGATATCTGAAAGAAAACTCGTCATCCCGCTCTAATATCTTTGTTTTTACTCTCAACAATCCTTCTTGATCTTTCATAACCTTTAATCCTTTTATTGCATCAGTAGTGTTACCGAAACTCTCAAATTGTATTATAGACAAGAGCGACCTTTCCGCATCTTCTTTTTCTTCAATTGACAATTCTGATGGAAAACATATTTCGATTTCTGCACTTCATTATGAATCTCTTCACCCAACATACGACATTAATAAATCTACCAAATTTTGAAATTCTACTATATATCATAAATTCATGTGAATTAGAACATAAAAGCGTAGATACTGAAGTTTTCTTTTTATCCATTATTACTAATTCTCCGTTGGGACATACTTCTGAATGTGGCCAATTTTCTTCTGATAACTTCAACCATTCTGGTGCCTCCCACATCTCATCTTTAGCAGCTGTTTCGGACTACATCCGCGAGAAGGTAGATCAGCAGGGTTGAGATGACCAGGTACGAAGTTCCATTGTTGAGATTCGGAAAAATTACTAATTTCTCTAACTCTATTGCCTACAAACGTTCCCCATTGATCATTTCTTCGAATCCAAGCGAGAACAGTCGAAGAGTCGGTCCAACACTTTACTGGTATGGAAATACAATTAAAGGCTTTTAAAACAAAGTCAGTCAATCTTATTCCTAAAATACAAGCAAGAAGCTCTAAACGTGGAATGGTTACATTTTTCTTTGGTGCAAGACGTGACTTAGCTCCTAAAACTACTCTATTGTGTTGATAAACTTGAAATTCGTTAAGACTCTTCCACCATAAATATCGCAAGAAATGCCGATCTGATACTTTGACTTCAATTTGGAGAAATGCTCTTCTTATATCGGCTACTACCCCAATAGCTTTCTTACGAAATCTTATTAACACTGCAGGAATTTGTTCAATGAGGTTTGGTCCTTTAAAGAGACAATCATTTAAAGAAGGAGACCTCCCTACCTTACACGATGCATCAAAAACTGGTCGAATACTGGTAGTAAGACTATCTGATTTGATGACTGGATGATGAGGTAAAAAATGTCCTGGAATCTTGAGTATTTCATTTGGAACTTTACTAATAACGCCTTCTTCCCATTCATAGAAAACCTTAGCATATTCTTCAAACATTTTCATTGATTTTAGTTTCTTTGAATTTATCAATCTTCGTTCAGCTATGTGTCTATTTGAAGGAATCTCACGTTTGCCGTTAATCCAAGGAAGACCTACAATATAGCGACCTTCTATATTTCTATCAACTTCTTTTATAAAATTATCATGAGCGAGTTCTTCTTCTTCTGCTTTAGACAAAGTTTGACAGGGATCTGTTATACCGATTGTCTCTAACTTCCATAATTCTGGATTCTTCATATCCTTTAACGCTAGGTTCGTGATAAGCATATTTCTATAATTTAGATAAGACTGTGATGTACTTTCTAAACGACCACAAAGCGTCCATCCAAACTTCGTCTCTATTGCTGTAAGACCGCTCTTTAACTGTTTTACTCGACCTGTAAAACGTTGTCCGTAGTAATCGCTTCCAATCAAAATTTCAACTTTTGGACTTCCTGCTCCTAAATCTGAGATCCATAGTTTATTTTGCTTAAGCTATTTAATTACTGATTCTTTCGGTATCCGAGGAATATTATTACAAATTATATCTTGATACAAAAGTTCTAAGACTTCTTTTGTTTGTTTCTGTCTATCAGAAGAACTTAACTCAACTTGGAATTTATTGTGAGATTTAGCTTCTGTTTGCGTACCACCAAACAAAGTGTGCACAATAGCTTCGGAAGAAATGGGATGTAAACCTATCTCTTCAGCTCTTTTTTTTTAAATATA
This sequence comes from Maratus speculifer, assembly GCA_964019185.1. Classification (NCBI taxonomy): domain Eukaryota; kingdom Metazoa; phylum Arthropoda; class Arachnida; order Araneae; family Salticidae; genus Maratus; species Maratus speculifer. The sequence continues at coordinate 4,423,653 of OZ025301.1, read as the reverse complement.
GCTCTTTTGCGAGTAACGCTCGTACGTTCTTTGTTATTCGACTTTTAATACCTATTTCCACTGTCATAAGAGCTACTTCAGCAGAACATTGCTTATTTGCTATGGTGCTTTGAATTATTTCTGGGGTCTTAGCTGTATTTTCTGGTTCTTTACACATTGAAATTTCAAGGCATAATAACTCAGTATGGGGTTTAGAGCAAACGTGGCAACGAATAAAAATTTTGCAAACTTTAGCGTGGTGACCAAAATGAAGACATTCTAAAAAGCGATTTTTATTCTTAATTTTGGCCTTCCGTTCATTAAAGGAAAGAGAATCTAGCCCTAGCACAGCCCATACTTTCATGAGGTTTACTGCAAAATAAACAAAGGCGTTCTTTTGCGCTAAATAGCCCTGCCGCAGTAGGTATTTTACTTTCTGCTTTTCTTAACTTTTCTTTAGGTTTGTCCTTAGAGCCCAGCTCTATAAAACTCGATTTGGCTAATTTGAATATTTCCTCGTTTGCAACTTCTTGTTTCAGAAATTCCATCAAACTTACTATATTTGATTTTGTTGACAACGCATTATTATTACTAACAGCGCTTGATGTGGTTGAAATATTATATCGCTGCCATGCTTTTAATACATCTTCCGACAAGCTAGATTCTATCATGGGATAGAGCCATGCCGAATTGCTTTCTAAACTTAAACCCATTGATTCTAAAGATTTTAAATATGCCTCGACTTTCGTGAATAAATCTGATAACGGAAGAAATTTTACCCTTATCTAATGACTCGCTGTTAATTTCTTCATTCAAAACATTTAAAGTTCTGGTAAATGACGAACGTAGCGGTGTACGCTTTTTCTTTAGCTTATTCATCTTAGAAAAAATAAGTAGTAATGCAGCTTATGAAAACACTACACGCTATAAAAACAATTGAATATCTCAACATAATTATTCAAATGTCCGTGTTCGGGGCGCCAGATATTTTGTAAACAATCAAAACTTCATTATTGGGTTCCAAAATACTCTAATTATACTTGAATTTTCTTTTAATAAATTTTATTGCATACATAGAATAATAGTATGAAGAAATATTGAATTCAAATTATTTACATATGTACTAAATATAAATTCATTTTACCTTGCAAAATTTCTGATCATCGTACTAAAAACTGGAAAGATGATCCTTATATACATTTCTGCGTGCCTTTCTATAAAATAACATAATTCTTCAATAAAACTTAAGACGCGCACGACACAAAAAAATATAAACACTCTCTCTAAAATATTCTTTTTCATTCCATCAAAAACTGATGCCAACTTTTTTTTCTAAACTTTTACATCATCTCGTAAGATAAAAAATGTAAAAGTAAAGCAGACGAAAAAACAGCTTCTTTGCCATGGCAACGGATCAATTTGGATAAATAAAATAAATATCACAGTAGCAAATTTGCAAACGATTTTCTGTGAAATAATTGATATATTAATTTATCAATTCCTAACAGTCTATATAATTTCTACAATTTTCTTTTTTTTATTATAATCTTACACATTGCATTGAAGGAAAAAGTATTTGTAATTTTAACAAGGAACAATGACGTGTTTATGATATAAATTTAAAAATTTATTGTCCTTTTTACACGCTTTTTAGCTCACAGGCTATCATAGCCTGAGAGCTTATGTGCCCGCCCGTTCTGTATGTATGTGCGTATGTGCGTAACGCGATAACTCATGATAAAAATATCCGATCCTCTTAAAATTTTGTATGTAGGTATATCCTGACAAGGCGCTTCCCTGATTAGTTTTTGAAGTTCATTCGATATGTATAAGAGGGGGAACGGGGGGCTCATGTCCCCCGTTAGTTGATATAAATGGGATTTTCATGCAGAATTAAGTTTTCAAAATTTAGATTAGGATCATTCTGATGAGGCGATTCCGTGACTGTTATTAGGTGTTCATTGAATAAGTATAAATAGGGGGAACAGGGGTTCTAATCCCCCCACCCGTTAGTTGATATAAATGGGATTTTCATGCAGAATTAAGTTTTCGTTCAAAATTTAGATTAGGATCATTCTGATGAGGCGATTCCGTGACTGTTATTAGGTGTTCATTGAATAAGTATAAATAGGGGGAACAGGGGTTCTAATGCCCCCCCCCCCGTTAGTTGATATAAATGGGATTTTCATGCAGAATTAAGTTTTCAAAATTTAGATTAGGATCATTCTGATGAGGCGATTCCGTGACTGTTATTAGGTGTTCATTGAATAAGTATAAATAGGGGGAACAGGGGTTCTAATTCCCCCCCCCCGTTAGTTGATATAAATGGGATTTTCATGCAGAATTAATTTTCGTTCAAAATTTAGATTAGGATCATTCTGATGAGGCGATTTCGTGACTGTTATTAGGTGTTCATTGAATAAGTATAAATAGGGGCAACAGGGGTTCTAATGCCTCCCCCCCCCTCTTAATTTATATAAATAGGTTTTTCAAGCAGAATTTTTAGATTTCGTTCAAATCTCTGAATAGTTTTGGAAGTTTAATGGTTAAGTATAAAAGAAGGGGATAACTCCTTTTAAATTATATAAATGCTAAATGGGTTTTTATTAAGAATTATCTAATTTGCTCTGAATTTTGGATATAGATTTTTTATATGATAAAGCATGTCTTTGATAGTATAGGAGGTTCAATGATTAAGTATAAAAAAAGAGGAAAGGGGAGAGCTGTTTCCCCTTCTTAATTTTTTTTTTTCGAACGGAATTAACCCTTGAAAATATAAGGCTTTAATGTACAATTAGTATTTGTAGCCTGTGAGCTCAATGCCATCAGTTTAACTGGGCAGTATTCTTTTTTATTTTTTTACAATTAATCCATTTTTAGGTGCGTACGTAATTATGTAAATGCGCAGCTCTTATAGTCGTCTTTCGGTCTGTCCGTCTGTCCGTCCGCACATAACAAAGCAATCGTTTGACAGTTAAAATATATAGTTATTGCATAATTTTGTCGAGTCATCTCAAATTTTATGAAAATTGAATGTACAGTTCAGTTACAGGGACAATCAAAAGTACTTCGTTACAGAAAGGCCAAAGGCGAAAAAAATAATTTCAAGTGCATTCTAATGATGTTAGACTCTTTCGAAGATAATAAAATGGATATGAATATATGAAGTATATCATAAAATATATATTCAGTAGAATTTGTGGTGAAAAGGATGTATGTTGTTCATTTACAGGGCTACATAAGAGCATTCCACTACATAATGGTATACGGGGAAGTAGTGCTTAGGGTGCGTTTTAATTATATTAAACTATCTAACATTTGCATATGTTGCAGAGGTTTAGAAGAAGTTACTTTCTGTATAACAGAAGTCAGATAGTATTTAGAGGTACACACAAAAGATTCTGGCTACTATACTGTATCCGAAGTATTGTGTACCAACACCAAGATCTGAGTATTTTTAAAACTTTACTTTGTAGTAATAACGCACTTTAAATGCTACGCTTGATGTGCGATCGATTTTTGACTTGTTTTGTATGCAAAGATAAAATTTGTAATCGATTTTTAACCCATATCCTAATAGAGTAGAATAGTAACTATTAAATTCACAAGCTTGGTTCCGGTGTGCATTTTCAGAAAAATCACGTTTTGAGCACCAGCCTTGGCGAGTTGGCAAAAGCGAGAACGTTCAGCTACTTGCATCGCCAAACACAAAATAAACTAAGTTCAAATCTGTCATAAAACATATGATTAATAGAATTATATTTATTTCAAGCGAATCTTTATTACTGTTTTTAATTAACTTCTCAATTTCTTCGAACATAGCGAGTTAAGGAAATAATATTTTTTGAATTGAGAAGAAAAAAAAACCTATGTTTAAATGTTCTGTGAAATTTAAAGCATTTTAATCTGAAAAAGCTCTTTGTTTTAAACTATGTTTTAATCGTAAACAACGGTGAATAACATTTCCTCATATTATAGTATTTGCTTGATAACATTTACGGAAAAACAAATGAACAATAAGCGCGATCTCTTTGCTGAAAGAAGAGTTTCTGTTCGCTAGGCGTGACGTCACAAACAAGAAAGGATGCGTAGCAGTGACTTCATCTCCGCGCCAATCGTTGTACTGGCTATAAGGTGCTCAAAACGTGATTCTTTCTGAAAAAGCTTCCGGTGTCTATACACGATTTCATATTTTTAGAGCTTAAATTATAAATCATTACTTTAATTTATAGGTATTTTACCGTTATTTTACTTCAGATAGTAAATAAAAATGTCTGCAACTGATACAATTGTATAGGATTTTAAACAACGATGAATTTAATTATGTTTCAATACTCGCGCGTGAAATTAGAGGAATAGAATAATTTATGACATTTAGATATGACATGTTCGTTCCTGACATTTAGACATTGGACTGGACATGTGGAGTTTAAAGCCTTTTACTAGGCCTTCAGGCATTGGCATTGATCTGACTTTTAGATATGTTAAACTTAAATCTGGACTAATGTTACCGAGAAAAACTTTTTGTTTAAAAATTACACTTTAGTTTCAAAATACTTAGACAAATAAGTATTCATAATCGGTACTTACATATTAATGCCACCGCAGCGGAAGTTGCGCTAATGTACCAATAAAGAGCAATTTTGTTGTTTGCACGCGCATGCAGTTATCCTTTGGATTACTTGTTGCCTTGTTATTTGCTGATTTTTGACGCCATTTTTAGTGCTTTTATTTATTTTATTTATTTATTTATTTATTTATTTTTGCTCATTCAATACCCTACATTTAGTCGATTCTCTGATTTGTCTCTACGTCATACGGGCAACGTGTTTTTGCCCGTACTACATACGGGTATTCCTATTACAATCCTGATTTATTACTCTCATGAGTAAATTTCTGTTGTAAATTTTACATTATTTAATCTGAACTTTTTTCTGGTTCAGTTAAGCAAAAATTTCTGTTTGAAAAACTAAAAACAAAAAGATTATTTTTTTAAAAAAGCTATCTATCTGAATGAACGAACAAAGAATAAAATATAATTTATGTTTACCGTTGCTGACTTTCGCAAAAGTCGCAAAAGTCGGTGTCTATCATTGATAAAACAGATAACATGATGTGTATGATATTCAGAATTTTAAGATTATAATTTAACTGTGTTTTGAAGAAGTGTTTTTTAGAATGAGTTCAAATGTGAAAACATGATATAAGTAGAATAATTACAAATTTCAAATAAACAATACATTTTTGCATTTCACTAAAAAGAGAAATTCAATTCACCAAATATATGTCATTCCAAAAAAATCTACAGGTGTTCCAGAAAGAACGCCACAACTTTGAAATGGCATAATTTCGAAACAGTGAGAAATAGAAATGTGAAACAAGTTGAGTGTTAGACAGATAGGTCTGGAATATTTTATACATCAATTTAAAAAAAAGTTCCAATATTGGACACGAGAGGGCGCTGCAATCACAAAGTTGTGTCTTTGAAATAATTTCTGAAAATGAGTTGTTTGAACTGAGATAAAAATCACATTACAATGGTTTCGATATGGTTACCTTTTTCAGCAACAACATGACGCAACCTAAAGATAAAGTTCGAAATGACTTGTTGCAATACTTCTACTGAAATGTATGCACACGCCTCACAGATGAACAATTTAAGCTATTCCAACGTTTGGGAATTCTTAGAATAAACGTTTGGGAATCCTTAGAAATTTTTTTTTATAGTTGAATACTTTTTGAATGTTTCACTTTGTCATCGTCGGACTTCGATTTAATCGATGGTATTCAAGTACAATAAAAATTCGTTGTTCCAAGGAATAGGGCATGATACTCTTGAATTCAGAATTATTCTCTAATTCTATACAGATATTTTACACGCGTCAGCAATGAAACAGACGCACGAATGAAATTTCTGTAACTCTGAACCATTTAAAGCTCCTGCTTGTACTGACACCTATTGTCCAATATTGGAACTACTTTTTTTTCAAATTGGTGTATAACAAATTTAAGACCGATCTGTCTAACATTCAACTTGTTTCACATTTCTATCTGTCACTGTTTCGAAGTTATGCCATTTCAATGTTGGGGAGCCCTTTCTGGAACACCCTGTATAAAAATGCAATTTATTTGCATCTGATGTATTTCAAATAAAATTTATACGAGATATCATGAATTCTAGCGAAACTACAAATTCAATTAACTATTAATCACTAAAACTTTTTCTATTTTAAACCATTTAGATGAAATGCTAATTTAAAATATGTGGACGCACGATTTCATGATGCATAATGTAATAAAATCGTTTTAACGGTGTATTTGATGGTATAAATTAAAATTATACGCAACGTAAAAGCGCATTTTATAATTAAGTCAAATGAAAATCATCTGATAATTTTTTGTTTTACACGCTTATTAATGGTAGAATGTATCATGAATTCTTGTTTTTTAGCTCACAGGCTATCATAGCCTGAGAGCTTATGTGCCCGTCCGTTCTGTATGTACGTGCGTTCGTGCGTAACGCTATAACTCATGATAAAAATATCGGATCCACTTGAAATTTTGTATATAGGTATATCCTGATAAGGCGCTTCCCTGATTAGTTTTTGGAGGTCATTCGATATGTATAAGAGGGGGAACGGGGGGCTCATGCCCCTCCCCTTAATGGATATAAATGGGTTTTTCATGCAGAATTAACAGTTTTTGTCCAAAATTTAAATATAGGATCATTCTGATGAGGCGATTCCGTGACTGTTATGTGTTCATTGAATAAGTATAAACAGGGGGAACGGGGGGCTCATGCCCCCCCCCCCTTAATTGATATAAACGGGATTTTCATGCAGAATTAACAGTTTTCGTTCAAAATTTAGATATAGGATCATTCTGATGAGGCGAGTCCGTGGCTGTTATTAGGTGTTCATTGAATAAGCATTAACAGGGGGAACGGGGGTTCTAATGCCCCTCCTCTTAACTTGCATAAATGGATTTTTCAATCAGAATTGTCAGAATGGAAGTTTAATGGTTAAGTATAAAAGAGGGGAATAACTCCTCTTAAATTATATAAATGCTAAATGGGTTTTTATTAAGAATTATCCGATTTGCTCTGAATTTTGGATATAGATTTTTTAATATGATAAAGCATGTCCTTGATAGTTTAGGAAGTTCAATGATTAAGTATGAAAAATGAGAAAGGGGAGAGCTGTTTCCCCTTCTTATTTTTTTTTCGAACGGAATTAACGAAAATACAAGGCTGTAATGTACAATTAGTATGCGTAGCCTGTGAGCTCAATGCCATCAGTTTAACTGGGCAATATTCTTTTTATATATTATTTCGTTATAGCAAACTTGATATTTATTGAATTTGTGAATATAACTTATGAAAATTTTGGTGCCGTCATTTTCCTACTGCTTTTAATGCTAATTTATCCTTTTATAGCGAACCTTCGAAATCTTAAGAATCGGTCATAAAGAATATTTTATTTTCAGTCGATCATGATTTTTTTTACTTTTTCGCAGTTGATAATACAGGAATTCGACTAATTTAACAAGAAAATGTATTCCGGCTAGTGAAACATGTTACAAATTAGCGATAACTCTTTTTATTAAAGGACAGAAACAACTCCTTTTTTTTTTTCTTTTATGGTAGTCATACTTCAGGTGTGATAATGCCTGATTTATCCGAACTATGATTTGTCTGTATGATTGGTTGTTCGGCGCTGTTCTGTATTTCAATATGTCTTCGTTTTTTGTTAACTTATTTAGTCCTGTGCCAGTTTAGTAAAATCTATTTTATCTAATTGAATTCATTAATGATCATATGTAACAAATTTTACTTTGTTTCTTAATACATCATTAGAGATAGGTATATTTAGATAGGTGTATTATACATTTAAATGTATATTAAAAATATATAATACTATACACATTTTAAGAACTCTAACAGTTTTTTTTAACTGTTTATGGAATCACCGGTTTTAGATAACAAAACATTCAGTCGCTTGAAATTTATTATAACGGTGTTGGAATGCCCATATACATATACAGCTATTAAAGTAAAGTGCGTATTATACCAATTGGAGCATTAAGTAAATCTGAACAATCGCATTTGTACAAAAATATGTAACCACATTTTTTTTTAACATATCCTTTCTAACAGATGTAAGTTTTCCATTTTTCATTGTTGGGTGAAAAAAGTCCGGGCCAGGAGTCGAACCAGGGATGTATTGGCTGAAGCCGCCAATGCTCTCCCCAACTGAGCCATCCCGGACACGAACCCTGGAGGACTATTTCACCCAATAATGAAAAATGGAAAATTTACATCTGATATAATTGCCGAAACATCAGTGAAGGCTTACTTTGGAGACACGAAATTTTTTGGATTCTGTCTGTCTGTCTGTCTGTTCAGCGATAACTGACGTAAAAAGCATTCGATTGGCTTGAAATTAAGTGGGTATGTTAGTGAGACACTGGGATTAAGCTGTATAGTTTTTTGTTAGATTTCATTCATTCGTTCGGAAGATATAGAATATTTTATTTCGCGCAATAATGTTTTTCTATGGCAAATCCAATGATTTTCATTTTTTTCCCCTGAGAGAAAATGACACATTTGGTTAATGGAATTCATTGATAAATGAATACTAAAATTTACCAGTTAAATTATTCGTATTATTTTGAAATTTTGTCAACGCATTTGTCAGATTTTTAAAATTATTACTGTAAATTTTGGGGATTTTTTATGTGTTCCAATAATATAAACTAATTTGTTTTAGAGATTTACTTATTTGAAATGTATTTATTTCATTTTCCTTATTTTTTTAATGGTTGCTAAGCAACCATTCATCTTAATCCTTATCCTTATAATGTTTTTATTTTTGAAAGCGTGTATGAAAATTTAAATGAAGTTAACATCAAAACTTATGAATTAATTAATATCTTTGTATCTTTGCATATAAATATAGCATAACCCAGAAAATAAACATAGGCTATGTTTTATTAATTTTATTCAAATATTTTCCTTAATAATTCAAAATTTCCTTCTTTTTCATACAGAATCAATAGGGTTTTTTAAATAAAATTTAACCAATTTCCTTTATCGTTGCCAAAAAAATATCAAAATTTGGAATAATAATTTTTTAACAGCAATAAGTTTCAATTGAGCAATTTCCATTCGGAAAATTAAACCATGAAAAAATTAAATATGACGTCAGAATTAAAATAACTATAGATATAGTATTTTTGTTAAATATTAAACACGGATATTCGTTTCGTTAATAAGAATTTTTCTGACAAAAATTGGGACATAATTAGAAGTAAAAAAGAATTATATTTTTAATAAATATTTCACTTAGTAAAATATGACGTCATAGTTGAACAAAAACAGGTATTTTATAGTAGTCGTTAAAAATACAAGAAACATGAATATCAATAACTCATGAATAATGATGTCATTGCCGAATCTTCAGTGAAGGCTAACTTTGGAGACACGAAATTTATTGTTTTTCATATGTCAGTCTCTTCTCCTGTATGTCTGTCCTGCTATAACTGCAGCAAAATGCAATCAAAACTTTTTTTTTCGGAAACAAAAATGTAAAACTCTAGATTACTGAGTTACATTTACAAAAGTTCCTGATGCATCAGGTTTAGGTGTTTGTGGTTGGCAGGCATGTAGAAGTATGAGGATAATGAAAAATGCCCAAACTGTTACTTATTCTTATAAATCAAAATGTATAAAGAAATGCGAGATATACAATAACCATTAGCACAATTATTAGAAAGTGACAAATTTAAATTATGTGAGGCTCGGGGGGTTCAGGGGTGCTCCGCCTCCCTGAAGAAATCTATGTTATAATAAAGAAAACAAAAATAATAGATCATGAAAATTTCAGGATATCCTAACATAACTAAATTTTTAATTTACCGCTTTTGATGGTTGAAAACTTCTAATTTTCATTTTATTCTTATAAATAATTACGTAATTTGAAAATTTTAAATTACAGTTTCCAGGAAGTTGAATATTATCCAAAGTGTGTTTTAAAAAAATATGAACAAAGCTGACGTTGAGGCTCCTGATCTGCAGATTTACTAGTTAATTTACCGATTGTTAATCGTGTTTAAAAATTTATCTAATATCCTTTCTATTTCGGAACATTATTTTTTTTTCTATCTGGAATGAAAAGAGCATTTCGTCTCAAAATATTTTTTGCGAAAGAATCTTCATGCAAAAGAAAATCATTTTTCCAAGCAGCGTAGAATATGCCTTTTATAAAATGAGTTCTTCGAAGCGTTTTAATCCTTTATCTGTAGAGAAATAAATCCTGAATCTATTTCTCAAAATTTCTCTAAACTGACTGGAAGCGGTGATGTCTTTATTATTCACTGCAAGGGCTATACATTTATTTTCAAGAATAAAAAATAAGTAAAGATTACTTAAAATCAATACGGATATAATATTTGCTATAAAAGATATAAAATAGATTTATGAGACAAATAAATACATTTATTTATTATGGACATGTTTTATATATCTGATGACATTTTTACGATTATACGCCGATGCAAATATAAACAAAAGAAAGATAAAAAAGAAAAAGAAAGAAAAAAAAACTGTTGAGAAACTGGTAAACAAAAATCATAAGATCTCATGCACAATCAAATTAACTGCAATATTAACTAGTTGAAATTACACGTCAAGCATGGCAAATGAGGTGCGTTTGTACTATAATCAGTTTTATAAATATTCAGATCTTGGTGCAATAAGCATTACATGTGTTCAAAAGATTACAACATCATTAAAATGCACTTGAAATTATTTTTTACCATAGCCATAATGTAACAAAATACTTTTAACTGCTCCTGTAATCATTTGTGTGTCCCTGTAAATATTGTGCTTTTTATATTAAACAAGAAATAAATTGTTACAAACCGCAACAATTGATTTCCTTGCACATGAAACGGTTTCACGTAATTAAAGTACGCCGCAAACAATATCCTTTTTTATACTATTCTAAAAGTCTTTCAATTATTTTTTTCAAATACGATGTTAGCTTTGATTTTTCAAGTAATTTTCATAATTAATTTGAATCTTAAGACATATACTTAATGGTATACTTAATGATTATTCTTAATGAAGATACACTATTAAACTATAGGTGTCACATTGTACCTTTTAGGGGTGAAAGGCTTGTCTCACTGATGACACCCATACGGGAGCCAGAATGGCACCCTTAATTAGGGTGAAAATGTGACACCCCTAATCCAGAGGGCCAAATAATAAAATGAAATTATAAAGCGACTTTTGGCCCGCGAAGAATTCAAACTCACAAAGTCTAGTTGCAATCTCAACGCTCTAACCGTTCGGCCATCGAGCTCACCTTCATAGTCTCCCTGGAATATTGAAATGTCTTGAAATTCAAATGTTGCTTTATATAAAAAGCTCACCAAAAGTAAGCCTTCCGAAGTTCTAAACCACATTGTGATAGTACATGCGCGGTGATAGTCTTTGTAGGGAGTAATCACTGTTTTGATCCACCTGTGACGACGAATTGAAGGGGAAGGATATATGTCACAGAGCATGCGCAAATGACTAAGGGGTGAAAATCTTCCAACGGTATGCATTGCGAGGCCCCCTAATTAGCGTGAATCACCCAGTGAGGAATCAAGCAGCACCCCAAACTCATTTTCAACCCCGCGGGTGTCAAAAGGTAACACCTTTTCACCCCTGAGCACCAAATGCAACTGGCCTGCCCCTTTTTAACAGTGTAGTATGAAATCAGTTTACCCATTTGCCATCTGCCTGTCTGTCCTATTTACTGTTGACTGCCAGTCTTCTAAAAGCAAGCCATACACTAAGGGGGCTAATAAGACAAGTCGCCTTATTTCGGGCGAAAATCAATTTAAAGAGGTTTAAAACAACTTCCTCATTTGTTTCGACTAGGTTTTTTTCACAGAGTTGCCCTTCATTTCCTCCTGTTGTCGTCTCAGTGTGTGATCTACCTAAATCTGTTATCAGATTCACGGCGACAAACTTTTCAGCCGATTTTATCCCCAACATTTTCCCGTTCAAAGAGAGAAAAGGGTTATAATTGTCTTTGAAAAAGTTGGGGGAGAAACCGCAAAACCAGTACTACTCTAGCACCAGCCGTTAATATTTATCTCCTATTCGTATCAATTGCTTATCTCTGATTCGTTGAAATGTTCGATGTTGGATGAAAAATCTCGGCTAGCCCAGACTTTTTTGGAACTATGGGAAAAAGTTGAGGAGACATTCCTGTTTGCTATCACACGGGGTGTTGGGAGGATATTTCGCGAAAAGTTGAAGGAAATTAAGTGTTGGCTCAAAAGTCTTACGAAATGTTGGTGAATCTGATAGCGGCTTAACTCTGATTATACTCTGATCATAGACTCTGATTGTCAGGAAATTTTTATACACCATATGGCCAAAGGTGATCGGCCACTTGCGATTTTAGACATTTTGTTAAATATCTAGAAAAATAATTGAGGATTTTTTCTGATACTCCAGAAGTGAAAGCATAATAGCATAATCATACATTTCCGTGAATACTTTTTTCCCGATACTCCAGTTCATTTTTATGTGGATAGCATGAAAACTCATAAAAAAATTAAGTTTTTTGTAAAAACCGTCCCAAATTATTCCAAGTTTATTGCTTATAATTTGCAGATTTCTTAGTATAAAAATGTTCTTTCCAGAAAATATGACAAGCAACATTGTAAACAATACATGTAATAAGAAGTAAAAAAAAAATATTAAGGGTTATGGTAAATTAAGGGTAAGTTATTTAAGAACTATGTAATGTGCCGTATTGGTCAATGCTTTTATAAAAGCAGAATACATTTATTTTTAAATGCTGTCAAAATAGACATTTTAAAGAGAATTTCTCGAAGCGATCATGACTGAAGAATTAAGGATGTATTCAAATAACAAATTGCTTATTGTCCGATTCATTTTTAAAATAATTTTTCCTGTCAAAGTCATGCAATTTGCTGTTTCCGTTACTTAGGAACTATATAATGCGCCGTATTAGTTAATTTTTTCATAAAGATAGAAATATATTTAAAGAAATTGTGTCAAATTGGGCATTTTGAATCTAATTTTTCTTAAAATGATTCTGATAAAACCAGCTCTTACAGAAAAATTAAATTAAAAATTCTTTAAAAGTGGCCAAATAAAAATGTTGAACTGGGGTTCTCTCAAATCATATTTTACTTTTTATAGGTGAAATGATAACTTAATTTCAGAATCTGTCTACACCTGTAGGCCAAGCAGACAGGGATTTTTGAATAGATAGATTACTACCAAATAAAATATAGCCACAGAAATTTATTTAACACAAAATAAACTAATCGGATTTGCCAATCAAAAAACATCCATAGATGTTACTACTTCAAAGTTCGCTAGTAAAGTGGCAAAATTTAATACAATATACCCATATCGTTAATATTTGTAATAATTTATTGTATTTTTATGGATATTAGTACTATCATAAAACATCTCCATTTCATGAGTAATACTAACTTTGATACTGCCAGGTTATCCCGTCGACCGAAAATCTATCTCCAAACTATAAGATTAATTGCCAATAATGGATGATCGTGAATGTCACATTCAATGACATTAAATACGACACACGTTTTTAAAATGCCATTAAGTGATTTTTATTTCGACTTTTTATTTGTATTTTTTTTAAATATTCTACTAATTATTTATTTCTTCCATTATTTAAAATAAAAATTGTGTCAATATGCATATTTTGGTAACGAGTTTCGTGATTTGAACAATTTGGCGAAATGGGTCGACAGGATAACAGAATAGTACCCTAACATTTTGTGTTATTAGTTGTGAATATTTATTTTTATTTATTTATTTAGACATAAATTCAAAAGCAACACAATCAGCATAAAGTAAAAATCTCTGTGTGAATTTAGAAAGATCATCAGAAAGAACCAGGATTTATTTATTATACAGTGAGAGAAATAAAACGCTTTGAAGAACATATTTTTTTTTAAAAAAAGGCGTCGTAAGCTTCTTATAAAATATTTGCTTCATAGAATCTATATCTCTTCCTGAAAGGATTTTGAAGGCATGAAGAATTGTCTTTTATTCCGAATGGTAGAATAAAACTGTTTATAAACATAAGAGATATCTTATTTAAAATAACATAAAATTGCTTATTTATATATATATTTGATGGGTTTAGAAGGAATGTAAGCATATATGGATTTTAATTTGGTACGAATTTTATTATTTAATTAAATTGCCTTATTGGCAAATTTTACTTTCGCGGCTCAGTAAGATTAGCTGGATTTGTAAGTAACATTAGAGAGATTTAATAAGTATAATTATTTTCGCGATAAAACTTAATATTATTCAGCTAACCTGTGTCTATAGTTGGCGTAAAAATTGAACGAACGTTGCAATTCAAAATATACAAATAAATACTTAAAAGGTGTTGCAAAAATAGGTATTATTTATTTATTATTTAACTTAGATCGTTCGAATGCCCTCGCACCCATTTTCAAAGGAATATCAAAGAAGATAATTAATTAGAAATACGTACACGTATGTAAATACTATACCTGTATTTCTTTGCTTCTATTTTTATCTCTGCAAATTATTGTTTATTACCCACGTGTTCATCTTAGGTTTGATTAAAATTCCGATTAAAAGTGAGAATATTAGCAGTAATAAAAATAAAATAAGCAATATGAACTTTAAAAAGCTCACCGGTTTACTTTAAAGACAACTAACAAAATAAAAGATATGTTATCTGACTAAATACGATTTATATATTTAAAATTTTACAGCTCTTTCGGCTTTTTATAATCAGAGAATTTTTTATTATTAATTGCCTTTTATTTATACAAATTCGTTACTTCGTGTTTGAAATAATCGAACCAATAATTATTAATAGGGGAAGTAGCAGTTCATTATACCGAGTTTAAGTACAGAAAACGCACATTAACAGTAGTTCCATTTATTTTATTTTGTTACATCACTGTGTTCTCATAACAATTATCATCATATAATAATTATTGACTCTCTCGTTTAAAAAACGAAGTTATGTATAAGTATGCGGCACTAAGGAGTTTTAAACCAACCAAATATATTTATACGTGTAACATCTTTTCAATTAATTTAGTTGCCTTTTAAGTAAACCAGTAAGCTTTCTAAACTTATAATGCATATTTTATATTTGAATCAAGGTGAAATTTTGCATTTCATCCTATGATTTTGAATAATAATATCATTTAAATAAAAAAAATATCGTAACCGATCTACAAAATAATAATTATAATAATAATAATAATACCCGAGTAGCCAAACAATATTGGGCCAACAATGGCTACATCTTGGAGCAATAATAGCACATTGGCGCAATACTGGCATGAAATATTGCTCCAATGTTGGGGTGTTTACATTTTGAGCTTATTTAGCCAATATTTGCAACCAATATTGGGGTTTCTTTGGAAATATTTCCAACGTAACGCCAACATTTGTACAATATTGCGAATTAATTGGAAATATTTCCAATGTAACGCCAACATTTGAACAATATTGGGAATTAATTGGAAATATTTCCAATGAAATACCAATATATAATCATTATTGGCGTTTTATTAGTAATATTTCCAATAAATGAAATATTGACGCAACGTTGGACCAATATTGGTTTGCTACTAGGGTAATAATAAAAGAATAAAGCAAATAACTAAAAATATTTTATTCACATTAAAGACTACAGCAAGTGTCCCTATCTCGCTCCTCACAGATCTACTATTTTCCTACATAAATATTTTATTTGATTGCAGAAACTTTCCGGTTGATTAAGGGGAAGATTTTAGTTCAGAGATAACGGCACTAAAAAAGCATTCAAAACATTTTTAAATAGCCTGACTCTATTAATGATGTTCAAGTTATTGTTATTTAATCATTTAAATTGAAAATATTATCTAATATATTTATATTTTAATTCTAATATGCATAAAGCAGATTTGCAAATTTCTAAGAAACGCAAAATTGATACATTTTTATAAATCTGATTTGTAAATATTTTTACATCTTAAAATAATCGATATTTTATATTTGTTCCGATAACGAAAAAAATTGGAACTAGCATAATGTAATTTTTATTCTTTATATGTATACATTCTTTCGCACCAAATTCGGAAAAATATCGAACAATCTTTATTCAGCAATTGAAATAATACATGCATCTTCTGAAATAAGACAATAAACGTAAATTCAAGTATTTTTTCTCTTCTGTTTCCTTTTTTGTAGTTTAAGGCATAAAATTTCCTTTTATCTTCTCATTCAATATTTTTTACATGCGGGAATGTCATATAGGTTACGTTTTTGTACTTCAATAAGCACAGAGAATAAGAATGAAAACTTTTGGAAATATTTCTTGAAAAATCGAAATTTTGCTTACAGGATGTATTTTTTCGATAATAAAGGAGAGGACTAAAATTTTATTTTTGCATTATATCCATTTTCATTTTATTCTTATAAGCATGAAAATTATTATTTTACGGGTAGCAGGATATTTTTATTCATGTATAGAATGGAAAGCAATTCAATTTCAAATTTTTGTTTAATAATATTTCTTAGAAAGTTACATTTGTTTATGGCGTATGAAGCAAAAAATTCAAATGTTTACTTCCTTATTCTATCTACAATAAAAGCGAGTACATTAATCAAAACTTCCTTTGATTTCCCGTTTTGAACGAATTTACACATATTAGGAGTTTAAAAATAATCCTAAAATCATGTTTATACAAAATGTCTATGTCATCGTTCTGGCATCCGAAAAGTGTATGAAGTTGTACATAGAATTGAATAAAACTTTTTGTGTATGTTTTGGATATGGCCAACAGATAGTCCTAAAATTTGGAAAAAAAAATTCTAATGGAGATTTTTTGTGTCATGTCCATTATTGTATAACCTAAGAATGTATGAAAATTTCCGTAGAAATTGAACCATTTTTTTTTGTGCTTGTTTATGATTAATACCAGCAGATTCCTCTTGAATTTCGACATATTCGATCGGAAGAGTATGCTGTAATATCTATTTATATACAAGCTGTCCCAAAAAAGGCACCCAAACTCTCCACAAGCAGATTCCTCGTTATGAACACATAAAAAATATCCGGAGAACTCTACCTGTGCAATAGATAGTTAACGAGTAAAATACGAAAAACAAAGTATGACATGAAATAATTTAATGTAGTTAAAATATGTCGCAAACTATTTTCCATTTATCATTATGTAATGGAATTCTTTTGTATGGCCTTGTTAATGAATAATACCTTTTTTTCACCGCATACTTTACAGAAGGTATATTTTAGTGCACTTCGTAAATGCCTACAAATTTTACTATTTTTGACAGGGCCACAAAAAGAAATTCTTTGACATTTTTTAACGATTTTTTCCTATAGCCCATCATGTAACGGTAAACTTTTGATTGTCCCTATAAATAAAATAACCATGCTGGTAACTTTATTTGAAATACGATTCGTGCTAAGCAAAAGTCTATAACCTCCAGAAATGTCAGGGCAATCGGAGTATATTTACGGGAGTTAGACCTCCGCCAAACGGACAGACAAACCAAATTCATAAACACTTTCAAACTTTATTAAAAAGTGCTAAAAACTTACGAATGCTGAGCCAGAATTCACCTATTCATTCATTAATATTGGAATCTCAGTGCAAGTCGAAGCCGGGGTTTTTGTTTCCAACTTTAACGATTAGGAAGATATTTTACCGATATATTCAAGAGGCTTACGTTATTTTGCATGGAAATGTGTTAGATAACGTAGGAAGTCATCTGTCATTAGGTTTATCATATCTATGTACCACGAACTGCATTCGATAATAGAAATTGTCTAGACCAGTTTTGTTTGGAAGCAGATCTTAGCCATTTCCAGATATTGAAAAAAAAAATTGTTATCACAGTGTTTCATATAAAGTATCTCTGTTTAAAATATCGGTGAAATATTTTATAATTGTTATAGATATGGGAAAAAAACCTATGCTTGACTTACAGTGAAGCATTGTGTATTTCTAGCTAAATATGTGCATTTGCTTTTCAGATTTTTTCTGCTAGGAAAACTTTGCAAAGTATGTGTAATAAAAGACCCGCACAAAATCTGAGCATATTAGGTACATCTGATTTTGCATATAAATTGCATACACCTATGCACAAAAAGCGCACAAATTTAAATGTGCATAAAAATTGAAAAAGTGGCAGATTTTCTTTGTTCTAATCCTATCATACTTAACTAATTTAATGATATCCCATCATATGTAATGATTATAGGTTAAAATGGTAATTATTTTTTAAATCCTACCATAAATAATTAATTCAATGGTATCCCATGATAGGTAATTATTTAAGGTTTCCATGGTAATGATGTCTTATTGAAGATGGAATCTTATTATTTCCGTATCACTAAATTTAAACTGTAAATAATCGCCAAAAATTTGTGTTCCTGTATTTCTGAATTGTTATGCTTCTGTTGAAAATTGTTTGCTTCCTATAATAATCTAAATGAACTTTTTAAAAATTAATTAGACATTAATCCGAACTGCACATAATAAATCCTTACTAACAAAATACCTTTTTAATCTCTCAACTTCTAAGATATTTTGATTTCATAAAATTTTAGTAAAGTCAAATTTATGTTTAACATTTATTCGAAATCGAAAAATATTTTTCAGGAAATAAAGCGTCAGAATTTCAAACGAAATAGCTTCTTATTTAACTTTTCATAAAAATAAAAATTCAAAACACATCTCATTATTTATCATAATCCAATACCGATATTAAACATCTTAATGTTATTTAATAATTTCAAGCTTATATTTGAGCATTTCAAAATTTAAACCTGTTCGGTTCTGCCGTACTATTATTAGTACATGTCTTTTCACTGAGTGTTACTTTGATTTAACAATTACTTTTGTTACTATGGATGTATGTATGGTGTTGGTAGTATTTGTATATGCATTTCTTATTATAACTTGACTTATACTTTGGTATTTAGTAATAATAATAATAATTGGTCTGCATCGTTCTCTTTTAGTTTTTGCCAATTCTTTTATTTTAAACAAATATTATATTTCGATAACTACTATTAACATCGTTAACGTAAGCGTTTCTCTCAAAATTTAAAAATAAATTAAATTCAAAAGGATTTAAGCAAAATGATTATTAAAAAAAAATTTCGAAGTACCTCTTATAATAATAATAATAAAAAAAGTTGTTAATGAGCAACGATTGCTATTGATATAATAAGTCTCCTTGGTTAAAAAAAATAATGATAAGTTTATTTTTAAGCATTTTCAAATTTCAAAAAGCAAAATATATATTTTTCAAAATCAGTTTTCGAAGTACTTTCATCTATAATCACATTAAATTAGCAGGCATAAATAAGCACACATTTGCTACTGTAAAATTTGCGGATGTTTTAACTATAAATTTATTTAAAATATTCCAGAAATTAAACCTAGTTAAATTAATACCTGCTTTTCAAGTAATATCACATTAAATTAGCAGGCATAAATAAGCACACATTTACTACAGTAATATTAAGTTTGCAGATGTTTTAACTATAAATTTATTTACCTTATTCAAGAAATTAAACCTAGTTAGATTCGTACCTGCTTATCAAGTATATCACATTTATATTAATTCTTTCTAAGTAGTAATACCAAGTTTGTCTTCGTTATAAAATGATACACAAATCAAATTAGAAGGAAGCAAATCTGAAATACTTATACTTATCTTCTAAGCAAACTACAATAGGTGAATGAGTGAATCGATCCTATTTCTATATTAAATATTTAATTAAACTCACTCTTTCATTGAATTTATTTATGAGTGCACCTCTCTTTTATTTATTCCATCCAAGACATGAAACATAAGTAATTAAGTAACGTCTTCCCACGCGTATATCCTTGTGAATAACATATTTTTTCTAAAAACATTTTTTTCCCTAATTCAACTCAACGTATTCGATAAAAAGGAAGATAAATGATACATTTGCTTCCGATAAGTATTCAAGTTATTTTATGAAAGGAATTTTGATTTTAAAATTTAGGTTTGCAGACGCGCAAAATCTTCACATACTTCGCTATTTACTCTAGATTTTCATGTATAGCGTGCGTAGCTAATAAATATATATAGGTATAGAAATATATTAAAATATTAAAATATAGTTATTTTATAAAATATGACGTTTTTGCGTGGTAATTACATCATTTTATATATTAATAAAAAAAAATTCTACTTTAAAGTAGAATTGTTTTAATTATGCATTATAACTCATAATATGTTATAATGCATGATTAAAACAGAATGATATAAGATATGAGAATATTGCATTATTCTCATTAAATAATGAAACAATCAGTTGAAATATATTTTCTGTTCAAGATCTTAAACAATACTTTTTTAAGTATCTTATTTTGCTTTGTATGCTTCTTGAAAAAAAATTAAACTATGTTTAAATCTTTTTGCAACAAGCTTTCGTTTGGAAAGTCTTCTGATATTTTAATAGAAACTTTATACGGACATTACTTTCGGGAGACATTCCATGACGCTATCGCATTTCATAATTTGGGGATCGTCATCCTAAAGAGGATAATGACCCGTTAACATGATATTCCCAGATTTAATTTCGAAATTTCTATGCTTAACCTTTTTAGTGCAAAGGAGCGCCGTCGCGCTGCTCTCGTTAGTTGTGAAAAATGCCAGCGTCGCGATAACGATCCTTTTAACAGTTCACTTTTGGCGCGAGCAGTGTTTGATAAAGTGCTATTTAAATTTATTTAATTTATTGTCTCCTAGCAACAGAAGTATTAAAATGTAATAATATTTCTAATTACAAACGATAAACTGTGAATGGAAGATATTATCATTTTATTTCTGCAGTTTTTTCTAAGCTTTGAAAAAATATCTTTGTTTTTCTTGTTGTGATATAATTTCGAACTTTGAATAAACATAGTGACGGCCGTGTTACCGTGACCATAATTTTATTCATTATATTACATTCTAACTATCTTCGATGGCATATTTTTTTTTATATAAATATCGTAATTACAGTGCTCAGCAAAAGTTTAGACACTGGTGTTATTTAACCTTTAAATAAAAAATACGAACTCTTGAGTTTTACAAATGGCTATACTTATTTTTAAATATATTTTAAAGATTTTAGGATGAAAATAATGATTATAATATAAGATAATATTTAATTTAACTGAAAAAAGTAAAATTTGCATATTGCAAAAATTTAGACACACGGTCAGAAAAATTCGTCAATATACACTAAGTTATCGTTATTTTTTCACAAATAACTTCTGTTCTCCCAGTAAACGTATTTGATCTCTGAATTCATTCTAAACGTCGAAAAATGAGGAAGAGATTCCGTTTATGTCTAGCACGCATGCGTATTGGGTCTGTTAGTAATAAATTCGAATTTATTTTTAAAATGAAAAACAAAAATATTCTATAGATTAAAATGTCTAATTTAGTTTAAAAAGACAAAAATGTTTTCGAATTTAAAAATAAATAACAATTACTTTCTTCATTCATTCAAAAATTCTCACAATTTGTTATTCAAAGTTGGATAAGTTGAATAAAGTTGAATTTACTAAGTTATTTATATAATAAATATTCACATTTAAAATAAACTTTAAGTGAACACACTTAAAAGATATTTTAATTAAAAAATAAAATGCAAAAAAAAATGATATTATTCAAAAAAATTTTATCGAATAAAAATAGAACATCCATATTTTTCCTAATAAGAATGTATTTATTAAAAATACATATTTTTCCATATTTTTCTTCTAGCAATCTACGTAAATATCTTTAAAATTCACATTTTTATACTATATTAATATAAACATATAAAAACCCCAGCCACAGTTAATTTAAAGATGGAATCTTCCTGAAATTAACTTCAAAATTAAAAAGTTTTTAACGAAATAGACAAACCACACTCATATAAAATAAATGCTTCTACTTCGGAGCACTTTTCTCCCGTACAACCGTGGCGCTGAGGAAGAGCGTTTGCCTTCCAATGCTGGGATCTTGAGTTCGATCCTCACGCCAGCCGCATTCATCTTTTCCGAGCTTTTTTCAAATGACGGATATTTTACCTCTTTTGACGGAGAAAAAAAAAAACGGATATTCGTCAATCTACAGACAATTACTGGCAGCAGTGCTGCCAGTACATTTTCTGTGAAAAGACGGAAGATTTTTGAAAATGCACTTTTTTATTTTTTGTCAACTGTTCACAGTAACATGCATATTTCAAAGTTATGATGTCACATGTCTGAAGTATTTAAGTACAACTCCATATAGCATCACTTAGTGAAGATGCCGCGAGCTAAAAATATTCAGTTAGATGTGGTAATTGAAGTAGGGGAGCTGAAATGGAAAGAGATGACTGTTGCAAAAATTTCAGCTGCATTGAATCGTTCAAATAGGTCTATCTATGAAGTATAGTCTAAGGGTGACTTTTTCAAAACAAAACATAAATCTGGAAGTCCTTGTGTGATCAGAAAATGAAATGACAATAGGATCCATAAACTGGTATTTACACAAATGATGATTGCTATTCACATTAAAAGTAAGTCAGGACTTCCTGTGTTGACGGAAATGATTCGTAGATGAATTAAAGAATAGGTAAATCAATTTACATGAAAATTATAAAACAACCAGCTTTGAAATCTCACTACAAATTGGCGAGAATGCAATGGACTTGCAAACGTACGTCATATGGACCCAAATGTTACACTATGATCTTCATTAACGAAAAAAAGTGGAATTTGGATGGTCCAAACGGTTGGGCATACTATTGGCACGACTTGCGTAAAGAGCCTGGGACTTTCTTAAGTCGACAACAAGAATCTCACTTTGTAATGATTTGGTCCTCACTTTGCTTTAATGCTCGAGTATCTCTGGAGATATTCAATGGTTGCCAAGCAACACAAGGCTACATACATACGTTGGATAACAATTTTTAATCATTTGTGGAGCTTTTCGCTGGTCCAAAGTATGAATTTTTGCAAGATAATGCATCGATTCATGTTGCATACTAAACAAAAACATCGTTTAACTTTGGAAATACTACTGAACTCAACTGGCCGGCGTGTAGCCCTGATCTGGACCCAATCGAAAACCTTTGTCCCATCATATCGCGTAAGGTTTATGCAAACTTTTTCTATAGTTTTCTGTTAATAAGCTTCGAGCTGCTGTTTAGCGTTTTTGGTACAAAATAGACCCCCCCAAGTTACGCACTATTTAGTTTCTTCGATGGAAAGTCACATTCTTGCACTAATTGCAGACAATGTGCGTGCCGCTAGATTTTAATTTTTAGTTATTTTTCTGTAAATATACAGATTGTCTATACTTTTGCTACAATGTTAATTTCATTTTTCTGTCATTATAAATTATGTAAAAGGTAAAATTTAAAATTGATTGTTTGTGAATAAAGGATAGGTAACAAGTAATGTATGACAGATGAATTACAAAAAATTCGTTACATACTTCTGAATATAGAAGCGAAATAGATCATTGTCTAAACTTTTGCTGAGAACTGTATTATTTTTTTAATATTTCTAATTTTGATTTCAAAATGTCAGACACAGGTATATTTTCGTATACAGCACGACGACAGAGAAACCGACTGCGTTCTTTGCCACTTTCCAGAGCAACGCAACGCAGCTCCTTGACACTAAAAGCGTTAACATTAAAATTCTGTCGTTGGAACATTTCCCAGGTGATCCATTCTATTTTAAAGGGGGAATTTCAAATCTTTGTATAGTAGGTTCCGAGTTTATAAGAGATGGTATAAAATTATCTTTTAAATTTTCTATAGACGCCAAATGAAAATGCTATAAGTAATTGTAGTATTAAAAGCGATAAAGAATACCATTACTTTTAAGTTATTGGATGCCACACTCTCAAAAACAAGGTAGAAAAAGTCATACGGGAAGCATACAATATGAAACCTTTTCCAACAAATTCTGAATAATGTAACAAAACTGCACTGTGAAAAAAATTAAAATGTTACATTTCATTACACCATAGGGAAACATTATTACTCATTTTAAAATAAAGTTTTTCATCTGTTCCGGTGTTCAGTTTGAAAATTATCCGAATATTGTGGCAGCCCTGTATACAATATAGGGATTTGTATCTATTAACAACATACATTCCAAAATTTAGTTCATTTGAGATAGACATATTTCAGTTGAAAATTCCTTTAAGCAATTTCACCCCACCAGTGGCCGAGAGGTTCGGACCTCTCAACTGGTAGACGGCAGGTGCTGGGTTCGAACCCAATCGCGGCTGTCGGCATAACCGTTCGGAGTTTTCGGGGTTTTCTTAGAACCTTACGTAAATACGGGTTAGGTTCCCTTAGAAAGACCCCAGGAAGGGCACTCCCCCCCTGGTCCTATATCCCTAACGTAGATAATCGGACGACAAAAATCAACCTTTAAGCAATTTCCTCTAAAAGAGAGAATGATATGCGAATACTTTTATGTAGCTCTGTAAATAAGGTATAGATCTTATATATAAACAGTAATATTCAAAAAACTAATTAAATTTTAAAATGCATACCAAATTTTAAAACAAACTCTCTAGCAGTTATGATGCAAAGACACTACTGTAACCGATTGCTTTTGTGTGTCCCTGTATATTACTAAAAAATGCTATGAATGCTCTGTTTGAACCTTATCGTAGTGCAGTTCAGTTCTTTATATTAGTTTCAATACATTTGAAATAGTGTAATATTATTGAAGTATTCTCCATACGATTATTCCCTATGATTTATTTAAAACTGTTGAGGCTGAAATGTAATACTTGACATTAGCGTTACTCATAAGAGTAATGATTGCACAGAACTGTTTCTATAAATTCTAAATGTAATCAGAGAACGCAGATCATTTTTTTATAATTACACTTTTTTTTATAATCTGAGTTGAAATTTTGAAATTGCACCTGGTGATTACTTTTAAGAATCTAAAATCCTTTAAGAATGTTTCCTTCAAGATTTGAAATTTAAAAAGATGATGCGAGTACAAAACGCTCTAAAATTTTTCTAATTTACGATACATTTGGAATAGTTAGGGTCTGTACTTAAAACGCGTAATAGAATTAGATTTTCGTTCTTTACCCCCAAAAAGTAAAACAAACAATCAATTTTAATCAACACAATATGTTGCCATGTAACTATTGGAAAATATTATCTTATCAGTGTTCTAATAACACATTATTATAGAATTCACCCTAATTTATTAATGTTACGTGTGTCTTAGCATAAAAGTATTCCAAGCAATCTTTTTCAGTCATTACACTTATTATCCATTATGGTAATTTCATATAATTAGATAAAACGTAAACCAGTTTACAGCTTCATTTGTTCGTAAGATTCTTAGAAGAATGAACTGAAAATAATTAGAGAGAAACTAAATAACATGAGTGTAATTAAGATAATTGCTGTAAAGAACACTGTTTAAGAATATCACGTTGAATCTTCAATTAAAAATTAATTTAAATGTCTAATTGTAATTTTTATCGCAATAATTTATTAACTGTTGTTTTAGTTAAAGCATTATTTTTCATTATTTTTCATTATTTTGCATAATACAGCAAATATTAGTAAGTTTAAATCTAGGAACACTAAAAGATTTTTTTTTATCCAAGTTAAAAGCAAAATCTTAATTCAAAATTTCTTTTAATTTTATGTTAACCACAAAGCTATATGTTTGAATTGTAAAGTATTTTATTTTTGTTTCCTCGTTTAAGAGTTATATTTTGAACATCAATGCATAAATTTATGATCATTGATGCATTAATAGTTACTTTGTAGCCTATTTTTTGTGGTACATAAATAGCGATTTAAATATTTATTATAGTTATATCTTAATATTAATCTTACTATAAAATGTATGCACCATTATTTAAAGTGTAATACTCTTTCGTGCAAAGAAAGCCAGCGCAATATTACAAAATGGCATATACACAATTCTGAATAGTTAAAAACTAAACAAATATTAAAATTAAATTAATTATTTAAAACTGACGTTTCGATAAACTTCTATGATCTTCATCAGGGGAAAAATTTTACATTACATCATTTTTCTAATAACTATCATAGAAGATGCCTGAAGCTTTAAATCTAAGTTTTTTCAATTATTTCTTTTATTTTTGTATATTTAAAAACTAATTAAAATACGTATAATTGACTCTTCGGTTGGCTTAAATCATCATCTTCAGGAAAGTCATAGTACATTTTTTTCTGTCTACTGATGATGGACGCTGAAGTTGAACAAATCGTTAATTTTAAATATTTCAACTTAATTTTAATGCTTACTTAAACTTTAAGGATTTAGTATTGTGTTAGTAATATCGTGATTTGCTTTTTTCTTTTTTTCATTTCACAAAACATTTTTTTAAATAACTTTTCATTGGCTTTTTTTTTCACAATTGTCCATTATATTTTAGCAAATAAAGTAATAACACTTTGAATGCTTTTATCATTGGAAAGAATTATAAAAAAAAACCATATCTGAAAAAATCTAATATTTTGATGTAAAACCGTTTACTTTTTTGGAACATTACCTTATTTTTTTACATTCAGTTTTACTAAATTTGCTTACTTCAAGTAATAAATTTCTGTTTGATTTTTTTTTCTTGTTTGTTATTACTTTTTCTCCCACCCAGCTTACATACTTTTGCATTACTACAAAAAAAAAAAAAAAAAAAAAAAAAAAAAAAACTTTAATTTTTTTATAAGTTATGCATAAGTTTAAGCATGGAATATTTTTACACGAAAATTTTTCTATAAAGAAAAGAATTTTGTGAGAGATTTCTTTGACGTCTAACCTTTAAAAATATGCTTTTATAAAGCGTTTTATTTCTTACTTTTAAAATATCATAAATAAATCCTGACTGTTATTTAATATCCTTTCAAACTGACAAAAAAAGCTGTTTGCGAAATAACTCGCTATAATTGCATTAAAGGCTACAGTTTAACAAATGACTTTTTAAATTTAAAATCTGAATATTTTAATCTTTTGTATTCATAAAGTTATTTTGGTAAAAATCAATTAAAAAAATTTCCCACGTACAGAGAAACTTCTCTATGCGACCGCCAGCCTGAAAGACCATTTTTTGAGAGCACGAAATTTATTCCCATTGGCTCAATATTAATTTTACCTCCATTCAGAGGCCATCACAGTTGAAATCCCCGCATCAGCGACCAGTTTTATTGTTAAAAATTTATGATACTCCGTTCTTTCCTAGTCGATTTAAGAATATTGTAAGGTGGTCTGGTGTAATAAAGCCAAGTGCTAATATTTTGCATAATTATGAAATAATCTGGTAAATGGCACCCATGTGCTCTGCGCAGAAGGGTTTTGAGTCATATAAATAGCAAAAAACAGCTTCAAGTTAATTTGTTTCATTTTTAGGTCTGATTGTTTTTACAAGCAACTAAAATTAACGCTTGATCTAAAATTTGCGAGATACGTTTTGTGATGTGAAAACTATTTTTTTTTATCCGGAAAAACTTTGTTAATTACATAAATTTGTTGTACATTTCATGGACTTTCAAAATATTGAAAAATACAAACTAAAACTGAGCCGTGAAAATTGGTAGAACCTTAACGTGGCGTTATTACCCCAGGGTACCTTATTAGAAAACAAATTCAGGAATATTCGCATTATTTATGAAACTTCCAAACTAAGTTTATTTTTATTATTATTATTCCGATAACTTTTAAGTTTCTGTTTAAATAACTTATACCTTTTTAGACAAAGGATTTAGCTCGGCCGAAGAATTAATGATTGTCAATAAATTTACCTACTTTATTCAGGCAGGAAACTTCAAAAGAAATAAAATAATGAAATCGCTGTTATTTGTTCCTGTCGAAAAAAATGCATTTATTTTTTGGACACTGAAAGGACTTGTAAAAGTTATAAAAAGTAAAACTGTAAAATCAAAGCAAGCGTCGATGAATTTATTTTTTAAACTCTACAATAATTAACTTAATTAACTTTTGTTTTGTCACTCATATTTTTATATTCTTTTGAAATGCAAAAAATAATTTTTAGTAATATTAAATCTTAGTTTCTTTCAACAATTAAAATCTAAATATAAACATGACCTGCATTATAAAACCATCTGTCTTAGCGACCAATTCATATTGGAACAGATGGTGGTTACTGCACTGTAAAAAAAAATCTGTAAATGTACTAACCATTTTCTAGGAAACTGGGATTACAAGAACTTTTCATGTAACGATAACAGGAAAAATCCATGTAACCGTTTCTAAAACTTGAGTTTTTGTTGTTACCGTTACAGGAAAAGTTCTTGGAATCCCAGTTTCCTAGATAAAGTATAGTACCTTTACAATTTTTTTTTTTTTTTTACAGTGTGTAAGGAGGTTTTTACTGTAGTTCTATACTTTAACTTTATATAAGTTTATTTTTTAAAAAAGATTTTTAGTTTGGTCTGAAAAATCTTTTCCCAAGGACTTTTCCCTAAAGAAAAGCTATTTTCCCAAGCACTTTGAGATGTCTATCTTTATAAAAACGTGTTTCTTTAAAGCATTTTATGTGTTGATTTTAGGGTATAATAAATAAATCCTGGCTGAATCCTTTCCTAAGAATCTTTTTTCATGCCTGACAAAGAAAGCTGTTTCTTTCATAACTCACTTAACAGTTTCTGTGTTTTTTCTTCTATTATGAGATAAAAAAGTTTTTAAATTTTGAAATATAAATCTGCTTAAATTCCAAACACTTAAAAAATTATTTTGTCAGAAAATCCAGTAAAATACAATCTATCAGCTTAAAGTGAAGGCACTTACAATTGACCATTTAGTGAAAATTACTTCATCTTTTTTTTTTTTCTAATAAAATTTTTATTTCCCTTAATAATAATTAGAGTTTCAAATTTTGTATTTTAGAAAATTTTAATGTTTTCTTTTCTACAGTTTGTCCACTCTCAACAGTGGCCAGTAGCTAATTTCTAAACCGTTGATCATAGACATATAGTTCCAGTTGCAAAAATGCTTTAAAAAGGGTAAAGAGTGGGTTTTTAAGCGATTTAGGTAAAAAAAAAATACTAAAAAATTACTGAAAAATGAGTAATGTGTATTTTCAAAATCATTTTTTCGGTAATTTTCAATCAAATTTACCTTAGGTAGGTTTCATTGACAAATAATATTAATTTTACATGTGAATATTTTTTAGTGTTATATTACTAAAATTATTGCAGTATATTGTTCTAAAAATAACGTAAGTTACCATGGAATGATCCAATATCACGCAATATTTATTGCCATCTACACTGTAAAAAAAAAAAAAAATCAAGAGGTTACTAAAAAATTTTTAGTAAATTTGTAGTATTCTACAGAATTTTTTAGTAAATTTGTATTCCACAGAATTTTTTAGTAACCATTACAAGCATTTTTTTTTTTGCAAGTGAAACAAACACTTCTTTTGTAAACTGAACAAAAGAATTTTTTGTATAACTAACTTAAAGGTTTTTAGTATGAGCCACCAAGCAAATTTTAGTAATAGCTCCAAAATTATTTTTAGTTAATTAGAAATTATATTTAGACTTTTGAAGCGGAAGATTTTCGACAAAACCACAAAAGATAGCAGAACCAAACATTGCTACCTGCTCTATTTTGGCATGTTTCTAAAGGGGAGGGAAAGTCCAGAGATCATTACCCATGGTAACTGCTACGGCAGGATTTTAACAATCCCTTTATTTAACGAGTAATTACATTGCATACATTTGGTGCATATTTGGTAGCGTCCAGCATCGAACCCGGGTACTTTCAGCCTGGAGTTCGGTGCTATGACCACTATGCTATCACGGCCACACCCAGTGAATTTTAGTAATAGCTATTAAAAATGTAAAACTATTAACTCAATTCGTTGCTAGCTTTTTTCTTGTAATTCTTAGATTCCTTGTAACCGAGTAAGATTACTAAAATTTTTTTAGTAATTACAAAGATCACTAAAATTTTTTTAGTAGATCGTCCCTTTTTTTACAGTGTAGGAGCGAACCAACGGCAGTTAAATACTAGGCCTGAGTGCTGAAAAAAAAAAAAAAAAAAAAAAAAAAAGATGGCGGCTGCCGAAGACAAACATATTTACGGTCCATTAAAATTTGCTCACAAATACCCCATTAGCTATTTCACGTTTAGAAAAATCAACTTTATGTAAGTAAATATTTCAGCCCTTTATTTAAAAAAAGTGGCAGTTTTTTACGAGTTACAAATATTAAAAACAGCACCTTCTATCATTAAATTCTCAAAACAGCCAGCGAGGAATCAGACAGGGGTAGTTATTCTTAGCATGAGTCTGAACCAATTGGCAGGTGTGATGTTGCCGTTAATGGTGCTTTGTGTTAAAATATCTAAATTCTTCTGCTGGTTTTAAACTTTTACACACGACTGTAACATTTAGCATTCTATGAAATATACATAAAAATATACTGTACTGCACAAGAAAAGACTTATGTTTTTACAGCTATTAATGGCAATAGCAAAAATTTGGGTGTTTAGGGGAGACCGGGGCACGTTGGCCACGAAGCATAATTTCATTTACGACTTGTTAAAAAAAATTTTTCACTAGTCATAATAATTTCACAGACAATGGTACACTGAAAAAAATGGGTTCTCAAAATAAGTAAAAAATACTCAATTTTAAGTACTCCACAAACTCAAAATAGCTCCGATCCAAAAGTTCTCAAAACTGAAAAACACATGTACTCACTTTCGATTCCATGGTTGTGTTCAAATATAAATCACTATTATCTGCTCCCTGAATTTAAAAATTAAAGTGAAAATATGCTGGTATTTATTTCTTGCTTAAAATTATGAACAATAAACATTTAATTGATTAGTTATTAAGAGAAACAGCAAAATTATAAGTAAAATACCCAAATCGAACATTTTTATGACAAGAACATTATTTGCAAGTATACTTTAAAATTATTTAAAAATACTGTGCCTAATTTAATATTTACATTAATAAGCATCTTTTATGCCGCCATGAAGGAGATAAACCAATACACTGGGTACAAAATGATAATTTTTTTCGATTTGATAGTACGTGCTGTTTCAAAATTGGGTACTTCTAGGTTATTCCGTCGACCAAAATATCATCGCCAAACTATAAGATAAGCCAATAATGGATGATCGTGAATGTCACATTCAATGATATTAATTGCGATTCACGTGTTTAAAATGTCATTAAGTAATTTTTATTTTGACTTTTTCTTTGTATTTTTATTAATATTCTACTAATTATTTGTTTTTCCGTTACTTAAAATGAAAATTACGTCAACATGTATAATTTGGCTATTAGTTTGGCGATTTGTATAATTTGGCGAAATTGGTCGACGTGATAACCTAGAAGTACCCAAAATTGAGAAAGAAATGGGTTCATTTTTGATCCAAACAAACCCAATTCGATATGAGTACATCGTCTTACTCATTTTTGAGTATTTCATTTTTTTTTCAGTGTTATGAGGGTTGGTCAGAAAGTGCTGTGACTTCTAAAATCATTGATATTGTGAGAAAATTGCTCGCTTCTGATGGCCATTTAAAGTATAATGAAATTGGAGTAACTCTGAATATTTTAAGGACTCGTGAGCTTTCAATATTACATGATCTTTTAAAAGTAAAAAAGGTGTATTTTCTACCAATTTGTTCCATGCTGAAAACGACGCTCATGTAAAATGGTGCCAGAAAAATCTAAAAATACTTAATTCCTGTGCCTCAAAACATGTGCATTACATCGTAACGTGTGACGAAACCTTCATTTATTCATGTAAACCCTCAAAAACAACAACAACATGAACAAGTAAGAAAAATCATGCGCTAAGCATAGATTATGAAACACTTTCCAACGTTTCTTGAAATCTTTAACAAAACTTCGTTATCCAGGGAAATAACGTATTACTGTCCTAGCCAAATCTGGATTCCAATACTTTTGAACAGCCCTGTATTTGATCCGTCGGTCGATACATAGACTATATAATGGGAAATTTAGTTTAACAAGAAAACGCCTAACTGGTTGAAATTTTTCTTTCAGCAATTTATACTAATAGATGGAAACATACTTGAATACTTTTGTTTAGCCCTGTAAAGTACATTGTATCTTTAATAAGCGAAAGTATTTTGCTAAAGTTTAGTTTAAAAATAAATTCTCTTTAAACTACTTAAATCAAATTATCAGAAATTATCATCCAAAGGCAACCATGCATCCAATTCTTTGCGTGACCCTTTATATCATTTTATATATACTCTTTAAACATTTTTTAGTAAACTTAATGCAGTTCATCGTGAAATGGCATAACATATTTAAAAACCACCCTTAAGTAAATTACTCTTATACTCAGTAACCTTTCCAAGATCTTTTGTGTAACCCTGTATATCTAAATTTGTAACAATTAGCATTTATACAAATCATATAATATGTATACATCTAGTCAAACTTAAAAGCGTATATCATAATTAAAAATGCATTTCATATTCCATATTATACAGGACTTCGGATAGAATATATTATTTGAAATCTTTTGTGTGTCCCTGTAAATGCTATGCCCTACGTATTATGCCTAAAATAATTCATACTGATCCTCAGCAACGTATATCATTTTGAATATATATGAAATCTTTTACCATAATTAAAATATGTCGCAAACAATTCCCCAGTTTATTATTATGTATTGGAATTCTTTTGTGTGGCCTTGTAAATGAATAATCACTATTCTTTTCGTTGCATACTTTACAAAATGCATATTTTAATGAACTTTGTAGATGCATATAAATTTGAAGATGTTTGACAGGGTGTAACATCTTTAAAATTCATTTGAAACGATTTTTCTCGATAGGCCGCAATTTAATGGAAAACTTTTGACTGCCCCTGTAAATAAAGTAATCATGGCAGAAACTTCATTTTCAATTGGATTCGTGCTCGGATAAACGTCATAATCGTCCAAAAATTTCATGACAATCTGAGTATATTTGTGAGAGTTAGAGCGCCGACAGACGGCCAGATAAACCGAATGCATATGCGCTTTTCAACTTTGTTGGAAATAGTTAAAAAAAAAGGACTGTTTGGATGTTTCCAGATTACCATAAGTAAGCAAAATTGTTCGTTAAATTAATCAAGTGTAAAACAAAAAATTAGATTTAATCACATAAAGAAGTGTAACTTCCTAGAAAACTTTATTAAGCTAAAATCTGAAACATTATTGTGTTGCAATCTATGCTTAAATAAAAAATATCCTACTCTTAATAAAATAATAATTTATATGCATAAAAAAAAATAATAATACATAGAATGTAAAAATGAAATTTTAGTCATATCCTTTTATTATCGAAGAAGTATATAATCGGAACAAAATTTCGATTTCTCAAGAATTATTTCTGAAAATTTTTATTTTTATTATCTCTGTTTACTGAAATACACAAACGTAACCTGTGACATCCCACCAAGCAAAGAATTATTGAAAGAAAAGTAAAAATTTTCTGTCTTAAACTAGAACTTTAAAAGAAAAAGAAAAGATAAATTTGAATGTACGTTTATTGCCTTATTTCAGAAGCTGCGTGTAATATTTTCCTATGCTGGATGTAGATTTTTCGATAACTTTTCGAAATGCGCGAGAAAGAATATATAAGGCGAACAAAGAACACAATTTATAGTATACTGGTAGCAATTTCTTTTTTTCGTTATCGGAAGAAGTAAAATATACCTAGTATTTTAAAATGCAAAAATCTTTCTAAATCCATTTTCATACTTTTGTGTGTCTTAGAAAATTGCGAATTTACTTTATCCATAACATTTAAATATGAATATACAGGAGAAAATTTTAAAACTAAAACAATCCTCACAAAACTCAACAATCGATAATACCGTGCAAGCCTTATCGAAATATTTGCATGAAAATGGTTTGACACCACTATCTCTCATCTAAATTCTTCAGCTTATTCAGTCCAAAGTTTTTGCCATTGAATAAGTAGAGTTATTCTTTACGAAAACAGTGGAAGGTCTGTGTGCCGTAGGATACACGTTGAGATCATTAAAAATCCTCACGTAATGTGCACTGTTAAAAATAATTTTGTGAAATTATAGAAAAGCCATTAACTTAAACCTCTGAGAGTCTTGCAAATGGGTAAAATTGTAATGCTGTTTTCAATGCATTTTGTTTTAAATGCTTAGAAAATATGATTTTTAGGTAGATTTCGTATGAAATACTACCTATTGCAATCGCACTAGTTTATCTATCTATCTATCTATCTATCTATTTATATATACAGTAGACTCCCTCAAATCTGCACTCCTAAAATCCGCAACTCTCTAAAATCCGCACATATTTTACGGATGTAAACAATGAAACATTCAGTTCAGTTGTAGGTGAAAAATTTGACCTTTTTAGTTTTATATCAATTCCATATATTTTTTAATTTGTAATTTTTGTTAAGGTTATTGAATTCATGTTTTTTCATGAAGAAAGAATAATTTATTTCTGAAAAAATAAAGATTTTGCTGATATCATTTGTAATCACAATCTTACCAAATATATTTATGTATTAATCAAGCTTTTTTAGTTATTAAGTGAGGCTAAACCTGAAATAAAGCTTCATTATTTTATGATCTTGATGTGAATTAGTAATATAGCTTTATGAGGCAAATTTCACTGAATAACTTAGGAAAAACACATTTCATCTCTATAATGAATATTTAATTGTACATTATTGATTATTAATTTGACCTTTTGCTTTTAGTATTTTTATCATTTTAAAATCTATCTAATTTTTATTATTTTAATTTATTACTAATTTTTATATTTTAGGATATTGTAAGCATTCATTATACTTTTGATTTCATTATTAATTACATTCAAATTACTTTTAAAAAAATGTAAACAAAGCAATGACCAGAAATCCGCAAAATTCTAAAATCCGCAAAACCTCTGGTCCCAAGTTGTGCGGATTTGAGGGAGTCTACTGTATATCTCACTTTTTTATAGACACGATAACTTCTATAATTCTTCACCAATCTCCACCAAACTGGTACATAAAATCAAAGGGGTTAAAATCTTGGCTAAGTTCGTTAATGGGCAAAATCGGACCAAGGGGGTCGGAATTGGGGGCCTTTTTGTGAAAACCGAAAAAACGCCATAACTTCTTTATTAAAGTAGATATCGAATCGGTTTAAAGTTTATATTACTTCTTAAAAATGGGCCAAAAGTTTATGCATGACAGATTTTTGATAAATTTAGAAGTGGGCTCAAGGGGCGAAAAAGAAAGGGGTTTTGAGAGAAAAAAATTCATAACTTCGTCAATTTTCAAGATATCAAGTCCAACTAAACTTTTTGTAAATGTTCTTAAAATTATCTAAAACTTTTGTATTTACAAGTTTTTGATAGGACCAACATTTACCGATGAAAACAATTAAAAACTAAAAGAAAAAGGGCGGTGAAAAAAGAGAAAAATCCATAACTCCGTCAATTTTTAAGATATCAAATCTGATTAAATTTATTTTACATCTTCTCAAAAATACCTACAACTTTTATATTGACAAGTTTTTCATAGGACCAATTCGTATAGCAAAAAGAAATTAAACAAAAATAGGAGTTGGAAAAAAAACCTCAAATCCAAACTGCTTGTATTCTGACTCATTTTTAAATTCATTTTTGATTTTAAACGCATCCAAATGGTAGATCCTCTTATTTAGAAACTGTATAAAGTGACGCATTGGTCAATTTTCTGATAAAGATAGAATATATTTCAAAAAAGGCTACCAAAAAGGGTATTTTGAACAGAATTTCCCAAAGTCATCGGGACTGAAAATTTAAGGAAGTATTCAAATAAGAAGAGTTGCGTTTTTTTCTGACTCGTTTTCAAATCCATTTTTGTTCTCAAACGCATCCAATTTACAGATCCTCTTATTTAGGAACTATATAATGTGATGCATTGGTCAGTTTTTTGATAAAGACGGAATATATTTCAAAAAAGGCTACCAAAAAGGGTATTTTGAACAGAATTTTCCGAAATTATCGTGACTGAAAATTTAAGGAAATGTTTAAATAAGAAATTGCGTTTTTTTCTGATTATTTTTAAATCCATTTTTGCTCTCAAACGGATCCAATTTACAGATCTTCTTGTTTAGGAACTATATAATGTGATGCATTGATCGATTTTTTGATAAAGGCAGAATATATTTTGAAAAAGGCTACCAAAAAGAGTATTTTGAACAGAATTTCCCGACGTCTTCGCGATTTGAAAATTTAAGGAAGTTTTCACATAGCAAATTGCGTTTTTTATTACCCGTTTTAAAATCCATTTTCGCACTCAAACGCATCCAATTTACAGATCCTCTTATTTAGGAAGTATATACTGTGACTCATTGGCCATTTTTTGGTAAAGATAGAATATATTTTTAAAAATGCTGTCAAAGTGAGTATTTCGCACAAAATTTTCCGAAGCAATCATGATTAAAGAATTAAGGATATATTCAAACAACAAATCGGTTATTTTATGACTCATTTTTAAATTCAATTTTTTTCTCAAATGCATTCAACTGACAGTTTTTTGTTATGTACTGTACAATGTACTGTTTTGGTCGATTTTTTAATAAATTCTGAATTTATTTCAAAATATGTTGTCAAAATGGGCATTTGAGCGGAATTTTTCTTAAGATGATTCTGATAAAACCAGTTTTTGGAGAAAAATGAAATTAAAAAAATTTTCATAAACGGCCAAATGAAGTTATTAAACTGAGTTTATCTCTAATCATATATTATATATATATATATATATATTGTTGAAATGAGCACTCTTCGAAATCTACCTCCGCCTATAGGCCCAGCCGACAGGGATTTTTCAACATTATATTAAAAAACTTGGCTACAAATAAGAATGTAATCCTCGAAAGTGTTAATCTTTCTAAAATGTACTGAAAATTCATTAAATCTATAGAATTATATTATCTTAAATATTGCTTATATTGCAGGGAAAGCTGGAGTTTAGTGAACAGAATATTACGTTCCAAACACTTAGAGGGTAGTAAATGTACAGTAGGGTGGAGCGAAAAAAATTTTTTTTCGAAAATCAAAAACGGGTAGGTGCCAAAAGTTGCCTTTATACTAGTACATTAACTGTGTGAAATTTTACCGCTGAAAAAAAATGGCTTGAGTCTGCGCTTTTGCTCCAAAAATCGAAATTTTGGGTAAAATTTGTCATTTTTTGACATTTTTTCAAAAAAATTAAAAAATTCCTACAGAGCTGGTTAGTATTTAAAAGTGTTGCTTAGATCTTTATATTTATCTGCTTAATATACTTAAACTATAAAACAATATCTGTAGTCTGTATAATTGGAGCAAATCTGACAACTTTTTGTGAAAAATCAGCGTTAACCTCTCTATTGGAGCATACAACGAAATGTTGTTTTGAATGCATTTCTTACCTAGTTGCTTTCAAAACTACTGTGTATATAACTCATAGAGGTGGTTGCATTATCCCACCCGTCTCAACCATCCAATCATCTAGACCCAGTGTTTTATTTATGTATTGAATTGTTATTTTTTTCCCGAAGACGAGTATAAGTTTTCTATATATCAAAGTAATTTATCTCTTTATATTCACTGACTTCGGATGATTTGGATCATGCTGGTGTGACCTGTTGCACGTATATTTTTATACCATGTATAACAGAAGAGAAGCTGAGCAATGTATTGGGTATATTCTTAATTGAACCTGTTCAGCAGTCTATTATCTTCATTAAAATTTCATGCAATTAGTACATTATGATTGGAAGTTTTGTTATCACAGCATTCTTTCAATCAATTACATTTTATATGCAATGATTTGCCTAAAAATTGATTGTATGAATTTAATTTCTAGTATGTCATCATTTATTGAACCTATTACATTGAACCTATTACACTGAATATATGCTGAGAAGCTAGCTGTTTAATATTATAACGATTGTCACAGAGGATTGCAAACAAAATTTGCAAAAACTACTTGTTGTAAAACAACAATATTCTAAAGAAGTTTTAGTATGCTTTATGTCGTTTCCTGTGTTGTTCCGTAGTCTAGTAATTTCTAATAAGATTTTAGATCTATTATTTAGGTGTGTAGTACATTTGGTATAAAACATCCCGCGGTATAAACTTGGATTATACATTTTGTAAGTGAACATATAAACGCTGATTGACAATCTGTACTTACATAAAGCGGAAAACTTTATTAACTTTATGAGCTGTCTTTTGTGTGAGATGTTTCCTAAATTCCTATTCCCCATTCTTTCCTTATGAATTAGCTTTGCAATCTCCGACAGAAATTTCTAGTCTGTTCTGAGTATCTTTTTCTCAATTTGAGAAAATAATTTTTCAAAATTATTCTCAATTTTATTAAAAAAAAAAAAAAAAAAAAAAAAAAAAAAAAAAAAAAAATTGCAACAGGAAGTGAATAGTACGCAGACAAAGATTTTCCTTATTGATCCGGTGAATCCATGTAGCTTAGAACGTTTTATATCGGCTTCTCAAATAATTGACGCAGAGGAAATTCACTGGAGTTGAAGTAGCGAATGATTCAATATTATACCCCATGCATAGCTTACCCCATGCAAAATGGTTTACAGTGACAAATAGAATTGTCCTAAATTTAAAAGAGTACTTATAGTCGATTAGAGTCTGTACATATCTCAAAAAGTACTATGCATTTTAAGTTTATGCCCAGGACAGTTCACCATCAAATGTTTTTCACTTATAAAATGATGATCTAAAAGTTAATGGGAAATTACCTGGCAACGAAAACACTTAGAAAACGGCATACAACTAATGCAAAAAAAAGTTATTTACAACAACGGTTGCTCTGCACGTGCAGGACAAATTCCCATTGCAATTCTCTCTGACGATCACTATCACATGAAACAGCTCGCTTCTCAACATATAAAAAATGCAAAAGTAGAATAAATGATGGCATACTTAGTTGAAATATCTGAAATCATCTTTGAAGCAAATCATTACGTAAAAAAATACAATTGACTGAAAAAATGTTGTGGTAACAAAACTTCCAATCACTATTCATCAACTGAATGTAAGTTTGATCAATATAATAGATGGCCGAATAGATCCCTTTTAATAATATTCCTGTGCATTACTCTGCTTGTCATTTTTTTGTATGAACTGTAAAAATATACATGAAGATACTTACAGCAGTATGTGGATGCAAAGAACAGATGAACAAGGTGGAAGCATCGAAAACATGCCAAATTTTTATAAAGAAAATCACAAATCAATGTATAAATAAAACACTGTACTAAGATGATCGAATAGTTGGGCCGGGTGGTATAGGAAATATAGCCACCTCCACGACGCATGTCCAAGGTAGTTTTGAAAACAAGAGCTGTATTAAAAACAATAATTCGTTGTATGACCCAATAGAGTGGTAATGCTGTTTTCTTACTAAAAGTTGTCTGTTTTGCTCCAGCTATGGGGAATAAACATATTGTTTTATAGTTTAAATATGTTAAGCAGATAAATATAAAGGTCTAAGCAACACTTTTAAATACTAACCAGCTCTGTAGGAATTTTTTAATTTTTTTGAAAAAATGTCAAAAAATGACAAATTTTACCCAAAATTTCGATTTTTGGAGCAAAAGCGCAGACTCAAGCCATTTTTTTTCAGCGGTAAAATTTCACACAGTTGATGTACTAGTATAAAGGCAACTTTTGGCACCTACCCATTTTCGATTTTCAAAAAAAAATTTTTTTTCGCTCCACCCTAATGTACAGTGATTAGAAAAACAGAAATTCTGTTAAATAGCAGAAAAATTATTCGGTAAATTTACAACAGATTCTGTGAATGAACATCGTAAAAAATACACAAAACTCTGTAAATTTATTTTTAATGATAATAATTTAGTTTAGTTTTCAAAAATAATAAATCAAATCAATCTTCAGTGAGCCTGAAAGAATTTGAATTTATAGAGTCACTCTGAACTGTTGCATCATTTATTTTTTTACACAATTTTTTTAAACCATTCTGGGGCCCACCAGTGGCCGAGAGTTTTGCTTCCGAAACTGGTAGACAGCAGGTACTGTGTTCGATCCCGATCGCGGCCATCGGCCTAACCGTATGGCTTTTTTTCCGTGGTTTTCTTCGGACCTTGAATTTCCTTGCAAAATTAGGTTCCGTTAGAGAGATCCCCACGGAGGGGACCCCACTTAGGGACCATATCCCAAATTTAGATAACTATTCGTCATAAACACAAACAAATCAAACCGTTCTGAGTTTTGAACCTAAGATCTGCTGACAGTGAAAGAGCACCCTGCTGACATAGCTTTAGGAGATTAATATATTCGGGATGTAGGCAGGGGCGATCGCTAGTTTCAGAGCCCCTCCCATCCACTAACCGTGTTCCAGTGTTTTTTTTTTGTCTACTTTTGCTGTTAAATTTGACCAGTTTCAATTTCTCTCCTTCTTTTCCTTTTCTGTCTAGAGTATTGGGGTCGTAGATAAGGTCGTTTGACGCTATATATTTAACAGCGACGGCGCTTCGCGCAAGACAGTCTTACTATTCGGGTCGTAAGTGAAGAATTTTGGCGCTATTCATGGTCGCTTTCCAGTGACAGCGCGGTCATGCAAGAGAGTCTTACTGTTTGGGACGTAGGTAGGGGTTGCCGACAAAGATGAACCATTCACCGCGGATGTTGACCCAACCGCCGTCCGAGACAAATATATTTGGTATACGAATTGAATATTTCCAACTGAGCGAAAAATTGTCCAGGCTGGGAATCGAACCCAGATACTTGGCTTACAAGGCCAATGCTTTATCTATTAAGCTACCTGAGCGATAGCCAGCTGGGATTTTTCGCCCAGATAACCTTATAGGTCATAACATCTGGTCTGTCATTTAGACAGCTCAACAGGACCGCAGGTAAAGGAACGCCACAGACGATGGGTACGTAGATATACTATTATTTTCAACACAATCTAATTGGTAACTATCAATCAGTTAGATTGTTTCGTCGTCTGTGGAGTTCCTTTACCTGCGGTCTATTCTGTTGAACTGTCTAAATGACAGACCAGTTATGACTTATAAGGTTATCTGAGCGAAAAATCCCAGCTGACTATCGCCCAGGTAGCTTAACAGGTAAATCATTGGCCTTGTAAGCCAAGTATCTGGGTTCGATTCCCAGCCTGGTCAATTTTTCGCTCAGTTGGAAATATTCAATTCGTATGATTACTTTACCAATCAGTTATATTGTGTTGAAAATAATAGTATATATTTGGGATGTAAGCTGGGACGATCGCTAGTTTCAGAATCCCGCTCATCCATTAACCGTATTTCAGTATCTTTAATTTATCTACATTTTCTGTTAAATTTGTCCGGTCAGTTTCTCTTTCTTTTTATCCTTTTCTATTTAGAGCAAAAGGTATTGGGTTATTTTGTTCAAATCTTTCATGATTGAGCGGGGAAAAATCGATAGAAATATTCCCTCGCACCGACTGGATTATTTTTTATATGT
Source organism: Maratus speculifer (assembly GCA_964019185.1). Taxonomy (NCBI): domain Eukaryota; kingdom Metazoa; phylum Arthropoda; class Arachnida; order Araneae; family Salticidae; genus Maratus; species Maratus speculifer. The sequence continues at coordinate 4,382,080 of OZ025301.1, read as the reverse complement.
CTAAATTTAATATTTAAAAAGAAAAATTCTTTTTTAATATTTCTATAAAACTTATATCTATACTAATAAAAGAACAAAACGCTCTGTCTGTCTGTGTGTGTGTGTTGCGATTGCTAGAAAAATCTGCGGCACGTACGAGGCTCAAAATGTTTTTGAGAAAAGCCCAAAATCTGTCCTGATGTATTTGATATTCAGAATTTCAAAATTCTAATTAACAATTGAGTAATTAATTCAAATCCAGAGCTTATTCGCATCAAAAAATCGCTTTTTTTTTTCACTTTTTCCCCTTTGTTTGCTTACGATTGGTTGTATGAAACTTTTGCAATAATAATTTAAAAAGTTGGGACAGAATAATAGAGATCAATTTAATAGTGCAGGTCTTTTCTAAAGACCTTTAAAATTCATAGGCAGGCAAACTGTAAATTTAATTGATGATTTTTCATTACATCTGTTGTACGTCGGATTGTTGGCATTTTGTACATTAGTATGTATGTGTGGTTTGCTGTATTGCAATATATTAAAACAAGTAAGAAAAATCATGCGTTAAGCTATGATTATGAAGCACTTTCCGATGCTTCATGAAATCTTCAACAAAACTTCGTTATTTAAGTAAATAAGGATATAAAGCCAAATATAGCCAAATATGTATTCCAGTACTATTGAACAGCCCTGTATTTGATCTGTCAGCTAATATACATACTATATAATGGGAAAATTTAGTATAGCAAAAAATGCCTAGTAGCTTGAAATTTATCTTTCAGCAATTTATAATAATACATGGAAACATTCTTAAATACTTTGTTCAGCCTTGTAGTTTGCCTGGTACCTTTATTACTCATCAGTGTTAAGATAAAATTTATTTTAAACTAAAACACTCTTAAAAAAACTGAAATGACTTTCTCATAAATTATCATTCATAAGCTCCTTGTACCCTATTTTTTGCGTGGCCCTGTATATCATGTTATCTATATTCTGCAAACATTTCTTAGTAAACTTAATGCAGTTCAGCGTAAAAATGCATAATTTATTTAAGAATCACTTTTTAGAAATTTATTCTCATATCCAGTAATATTGGCGAGCTCTTTTGAGTAGTCCTGTATATTAACTATAGCATATATACACACCATATAATATGCATAAATTTAGTGAAACTTATACGCGCATGTCATAACTAAAATGCATTTCATCCATCCATCAGCTTTCATCAGATACATATACAGTACTTCGGAAAGAATGTACTACTTGAAATCTTTTGTGCGTCCCTGTAAATACTATGTACTTTGTATTACGAAAGGCAGTATCGTATAATTTATACTAAGCCTCATTGACATACATAAATTTTACTATACATGAAACAGTTTAATATATTTAAATTATATCACACATAATTCCCCCTTTACCATTATCTAATGGAATTCTTTTGCGTGTCCCTGTAAATGAATAATAGCTACATTTTCACCTTATATTTTATAGAATGCATATTTTAAAGCATCTCGTAAAAGCATATAAATTTTAATATGTTTTACAGGATATAACATCTTTAAAATTCCTTTGAAACGATTTTTCCCCATAGGCCGCAATGTAATGGGAAACTTTTGATTCGCCCTGTAGATAAACTAATCATGGTAGAAACTTCATTTTCGATAGGGTTCGTGCTGGGGTTCATGCATTTTAATGGATTTTTATGGTATATTACATGCATTTTCATTAAGTATTATTTTGTTTTAAGAAATACTTTTGCCACTACTTAAAAATAATAATGTTACTATTATGGCTATGCATTTACTGCATGACTTCATTTATGTTTAGCTATTTAGTAATAACAAAAATAATAATTATTTGTATATTTCTTTTCGCGCTGTTTGCGATTCTTTTATTTTAAACATATAAGGTGGTCTGGGGTAATAACGCCAGGCGGGGTAATAACGCCAAGTGCTAATATTTTGCATAATTATTAAATAATCTGGTAAATGACACCCACGTGCTCTGCGCAGAAGGGTTTCGAGTCATGTAAATCGCAAAAAACAGCTTCAAGTTAATTTGGTTCATTTTTAGGTCTTATTGTTTTTACAAGCATTTAAAATTAACGCTTGATCTAAAATTTGCGAGATACGTTTTGTGATGTGAAGACTATTTTTTTTTATCCGGAAATACTTTGTTAATTACATAAATTTGTAGTACATTTCATGGACTTTTAAAATGTTGTTGAAGATTTTGGACATCTTCTCGAGATAATTTGTAATTTAAAATGTACAGCCAATAATTATAACGGGGTAATAACGCCAATCCTTGGCATTAATACCCCGGTTGATTCCCTACAGTGGCCGATCTACATCCTAAATACTGATTTAAATAAACACAGTTAAAACAGTGCAATGTTTCTAATAATTCTATTTAAGCGGTCTTTTTTAAGTAAAAAGAAGCTCACGGTCTGATATTCTTTTCCTCATCCTTCCCCCCTCCACACCACACCTTTATTTTTCTTACACTTTCACAAAAATTTGAACATTTTCAATAGATTAGAATGCAATTTGTCAACTTCTAAATTTGTAGAGTTTGTATTTTTAGAATTGGGCAATCTACATGCTATTATTCCCTCTTATTCCATAGTTTTGTTTGCACGGCGTTATTACCCATATAGGTGGGTAATAACGCCAAATAGCATTGGTCAAGAAATCACGCCATTACATTTTATGAATACATATCTGTTAAATTATTTTTTTTTATATAGATAGTCAATGAGTTGCTGTATCAAATCATATATTTGTTTGAAAAATACAAACTAAAACTGAGCCGTGAAAATTGATAGAACCTTAACGTGGCGTTATTACCCCAGGGTACCTTATTTCACTCTTTAAAGTTAAAGTTACGAGGTGAAACCCGCCGAAATTCGACGAAAGAAAATGTTTAAGAAGGAACTGTGCCATTGATTTATAATAGACCTATAAAATTAGCTACAGTAAAAAATGCGTCTTACAATGGTCAGTCTAACTCTCAAACAAATATTATTTAAAGCTAAAATTAAGGGAAAAAAAATACTATTTTTATAAAACACAGTTGTCCAAATTATTAAAATTAAACTTTAATTGCAAATGTAAAAAATAATAATAAAGCAAAATCTAATAAAGATCAGTTATTCAGGTGAAGTTATCAATTGAAGCTTTTATGTTTGGTATAAATGCACATGAAAAAAATACTTTAAATTGACAATCTTAGAATTTTACGTGAAATCTAAACCCGTCATAATTTTCATCTTCTCAAAAATTACATACGCGCATTTCAAATTTTATTAATTTTAGAAAAAAATGTCGTATTTCTGTTGCCACAATTACAAAATTCGTATAAAAAACTATTAAAAAAATTAATATGTCAAGAATAAATTGAAATACGGCTTTCAAACAAATTGCATTTAAAAGTACACATTTTTCTCTACACGATGGTGTAAAAATTGAAAATGTGCGATGTTTAAAAGTATAAAATTTGCAGTACCGAAAATTGCAGAACCGAATTGCATGTGAAAGTGATGCCATTCGCAAAATGACGCATGCGTTATGCACAGATACGTTTGGCCTTTATAATACAGATTTTCCTGAAAGAATCGTATGTAATAAAGCACAAAAAGTATTAGAAATTTATGATATAAGTTAAATCTTGTTGTAATACCATATTTTCTAAACGTCTCCAAAAATTCTTCCTTAGCCTATTGTCATATAAAAATGAATTGAATAGAACACAAAGCAATAACATTCGTTATCGTTCAGGCAACGAAATATTCGTTAAACACTAATTAATCTATTTGTATAACTTGTGTTAATGTTATTAACGCAAAAGTAGTTTTTTCTAAAAACCGAAAAAAATTCTGACCCGAAAGGGTTAATCCAATTCGAATCATCGTTAGTGCACTTATTTATTTCTTTTCAATCTGACAAAATAATTCTAGATTAATCTCAAACAAGAAATAAATGTCAAAAATAAGAAAAGATCTTTTCTATATGTGTGAACATTTCGAATATTTACGGCTGAATGAATCGTCATATGAGAAACAGAATAAAGATTGAAATGTCAATGAAGCAAAAATCGGGAACCATACACGCTTGAAATAAGGGTAATATGACATTTTGAAAATAAGCATCCCATAATTTTTCTTTTCCATTTCGGTTTAAAATATATTAGCTTGTTAGGAATTTGCGAAACAGATTCGAATTTTTTGAGATAAGCAATGAATGAGATTTATTGGATTCTAAAATGCTTTTCAAGCTGAAACTAATTTCACGGATTGCTACTGTAATTCAGTTTTGTCTACAAAATATGTATGGAATAGTATTTTTTTTAAAAAGAAACAGTATAAAAATTTCAGAAAAAGAAAGATTTTGTGAAGAATGTTGTATTTTCAAGTAAAGGTCAAAAGAGGGTGACATTTTCATTTCAGCTAAAAAAGTATTTAAAATCTGAATTTATAATAAACAATCTGTGTAAATACAATCTTCTTTCTTTTTCTTAATATTATTATTTCTTTGTTAGTTAAAGGGAATATAGCAGTAAAAAAAGTTATAAGATGTTCATTTTTTAACATTTGACTATAACATTTTAAAACTACAAAGTCAAAAATATGAATTTTTTAAAGCTGATAAACTGGAATTGATGAATTTTACTTATTGAATATATGCTTTTTTCTAATAATTACACTATTTTCTAATAATTATCATTAGTATTTTGTCTTTATAAATTATATAATTACCCTTGTTATTCAAATAATTAAGTTTCATAGTTAAAAGGGTGAATTTAAATTTTTTTTTTATTTTTAATACAAATTTCTTAATTTTCCTTTATGATGAATACATTCATGTAAACTTAATCAGATGTGTGGATGAGACATTGTGATTTGGCCTTCTTGTGAGTAAAATTTTTTGACAATAAACGGTCAAGTGCGAGTATTGCCCGTACTCAGAGGATTCTGAACAATAAATAAGTGACTTATTAGTATTAACTTAATTGGATAGTTTACGCAAAAATAGATAAAAAAATCTATTTGTTTTTAAATGGTGAAGGAAAGCTAGTTTAATTGAAAATATTTCTTCTATGTTAAAATATATTTTTTTTTTATGTCAAGGATTTTTTGTATTGGAATTCTGATTTAAATTTTTTGCACATATTCTTTGTTACATATGTGATAAATATGCGCATTGAATTAGCTTTCTGGTTATTATTAAAAAAAAATAAATGTCTATGATAATGTTTTGGATTTCATCATTTTATACTACACATGCCAGTAAAAAATATGCTTAATGAAATCTAATCTTTTATAGCTATTAGTTACCTACAGTTATTATTTATCTATAGTTATAAACTATAGTTATCTAAATATCCATGCGCAATCTTATGTAATATACATCTGAAAATCTAAAAAAAATAATTCGGCAAAAATATTAATATTTCAGCAACTTTTTCAACACATAGAGTAAAATGAAATTGACAGAGATGAAGTATAGTGGCTGAGGGTAACGTCAAAAATGCAACTCTAAAATCTTCTACAATTCACCGAAACACAACCACGTGTTTTCGAAAAAAATGAAGAAAACTTTCAGTAATCCATTATTTAATTCCCCCTCATAGCATGCATGGTCACAGTGACGTCACTGTAAGTCACTGTGGTCACATAACATCTGTGATCAAAATGCCACCACTCAGTGACGTCACATTATGACTGAGATGTGACTTTCTTAAAAAACTTTGGAAAATTACAAAAATTCTTCAAAACATGTTATTTATTTTTAAAAATTCTATTTTCACAACGTCGCTTTTGTCACAGTTTCGTCACGATGTTAATGTCAAAGTAGTCACAAATGACACATTTTTCACAAATTTGTCACACCGTGACTTCACAAAGTGGTCACAATGTGACGTCACAAACGAGTTCTAAAACGGCCATAACGACTTCACATTTTAGTCACAGTGACTTCACATCTACGATTGATAGTCCCAGAGTCCCAGTGTGACTTCACAACGACGTTACAGTGAAGTCACCATGCCTTACGGGACAGTACAATGAGTTGTTACTTTAGAATGCTTAAGGCGAAGGTGGACTCTCAAAAATATTTTTTTTTCTTTTGAACCGATTTGCTTGAAAATGAAATATGTGATTACAATTGTAGTTATGTGAGAAAAGCAAAAATTTTAAGGAAAAATGTTAATTACTTTGGTAATTATTAATTATTGAAATAATTAATTACTTGTAAATGCTCCATGCGCATTTCTTTTGCAGATAAAATAATAATTTTTGTTTCTGAGATACCTTTCAGACATAAAAGTAAAACTTAGTTAAAATCCTAAACATAAATATAAAATAAAAATTATTAATGATAATAATAAGTCGAAAAACCAATTTTTGTAGTAAAAAAACACTGTAAATCATTCTTTCGATAAAGAATTTACAGCTTATGGGTTCCGAAGTACAATTATTTTAACTAACATTTCTCCTATGTACTATAAGATAATTACCTAACAAATTTTGAAGAATTCAGAAAATTAATAATGCGCATGGAACATTTTGAAAACTGACATTATCTCGAAATTTTCATTTTGAGGAAATCCATTTTTTAGTTAAAAATATTAGTATTTCAATAATAAATAACATTAAATACCATATAAAAATTGAATATTACTTATAATGCACTTATAATACAATTATGATAAACTTATAATAAGCGCTTCATGAGTTGGGGCAAAAAAAGTATTTTTAGAAATTTTGTGTTCGCCTTAACAGGCATCTCGACTCCCTGAAAAAAAGACTCGGGTTAAGTCTACGAGGGTGTTCTTTTCAAATATCTCACTCAAATTTTTATAACTTTTACGTGATTTTTATTTTGCATAGGGGACGATCTACAACCGGGCTAGTTTTTACTTTTTCGATTTTGGTTTCAGATTTTTTAATATTATGATAGTTTCAACTTCAGAAACGGTTTCACCCGGTTCCGAAAGTTAAAGTTGTTTTTTAAAAATAATCCGAAATCCAACATGGAAATAGTAAAAACTAGCCCAGTTGTAGATTGTCCTTAGCTACCCTATGAAAAAAAAAAATCACTCAGAAATATTAAAATTTGAGGGAGATATTTGAAAAGATCGCCCCCCTAGACTTAACATTATCATTCGGGTTTTTTTGAGCGAGTCGAGTGGCCTCTTAATAAAGCCGCAATGGGTTTGAATTTGCGAAAAAAATTTTTTTTGGAAAAGACTTAATTTCGGTTAGATGATTTTTGATACCAAATGAATGTTTTAATAATTATCAAAATCTACATATACGGAAAACATGTTATATTTTATGGAGATTTAAAAAAGGATAAAAAAATAAAAATATCAAAATTTAATACTTTCACAAAAATGTTAAAATTTCGAAAAAAATGGAAAAATACCTAATTTTGGTTAGATGATTTTTTAAACAAAATAATTGTTTTAATATTAATCAAAACCTGCTTATTCGGAAAAGTTGTTATATTGCGTGGAGTGTGCGGTGTAAAGGAAAAAAAAAATCAAAACTAAACACTCCCACAAAGGGTTTGAAAGGCTACGTATTTGCATAATTATGAACGCACTTAAAAATGGCAACAAATTCCGTTGTTTATTCCGTTAACCACATGCTTATTATAAATTTTAAACTAGAGTTAATAAGGTACCCTGGGGTAATAACGCCACGTTAAGGTTCTACCAATTTTCACGGCTCAGTTTTAGTTTGTATTTTTCAAACAAATATATGATTTGATACAGCAACTCATTGACTATCTATATAAAAAAAAATAATTTAACAGATATGTATTCATAAAATGTAATGGCGTGATTTCTTGACCAATGCTATTTGGCGTTATTACCCACCTATATGGGTTATAACGCCATGCAAACAAAACTATGGAATAAGAGGGAATAATTGCATGTAGATTGCCCAATTCTAAAAATACAAACTTAGAAATTGACAAATTGCATTCTAAGCTATTGAAAATGTTCATTTTTTGTGAAAGTGTAAGAAAAATAAAGGTGTGGTGTGGAGGGGGGGAGGATGAGGAAAAGAATATCAGACCGTGAGCTTCTTTTTACTTAAAAAAGACCGCTTAAATAGAATTATTAGAAACATTGCACTGTTTTAACCGTGTTTATTTAAATCAGTATTTAGGATGTAGCTCGGCCACTGTAGGCAATCAACCGGGGTATTAATGCCAAGGATTGGCGTTATTACCCCGTTATAATTATTGGCTGTACATTTTAAATTACAAATTATCTCGAGAAGATGTCCAAAATCTTCAACAACATTTTGAAAGTCCATGAAATGTACTACAAATTTATGTAATTAACAAAGTATTTCCGGATAAAAAAAAATAGTCTTCACATCACAAAACGTATCTCGCAAATTTTAGATCAAGTGTTAATTTTAAATGCTTGTAAAAACAATAAGACCTAAAAATGAACCAAATTAACTTGAAGCTGTTTTTTGCGATTTACATGACTCGAAACCGTTCTGCGCAGAGCACGTGGGTGTCATTTACCAGATTATTTCATAATTATGCAAAATATTAGCACTTGGCGTTATTATCCCGCCTGGCGTTATTACCCTAGACCACCTTAGATAAATATAACAACGTGACTATGCCTACTTAAAAAAGAAGCAACTGATATAACAGCACCCTTATATAAGTTGTGCATGCGGAAAGGAAAATAATTTATAAAGTTAATTTTAAAAGAACTTTTTTATTACTTGCAATTTACAAAATATTAAAACAAGAAAGAGAAATAAACTTCGCTAATTAATAAGTCTAAAATACTTATTTGAAGATTTTCTTTCAGCATTTATCGCCTTTACCTTGACTTGAATTATTTTGTGCTGTTTTGAAAATGATCTTCAACTTTTTTATATTCGCTACATTTTCAGCGAAAGTTTATTGCAAACTGGAAACGTATTAGCCAACGGGAATCTTTTTTAAGTGGACACACTACTATTAAAATCATTTCTTCAATTTTGAATAGCACTGGGTGCTACTTTGATATACCCCCCCAAAAATTACGCGCCAAATCTGGCACTCCCTACGCACTTTTCCTACGGACCTTTTAGGTTTGCTGTTACTCAGCTTCATTCCTTCATTTGTATTTTTTATGTATTCATTGTATTTTTTAGGTATTCCTTTTTTGTATTTAACTTAATTTTAATTAATGTATTTTTAATTAATTTATTATTTTTAATTAATGTATTTTTAGTTAATGTATTTAATTTAATTTTAATTAATTTTATTTTTTGTATTTAACTTAATTTAACTTAATGGGTATTTTGCTTGGCGAGAAAAAAAAGTCGCCAAATTAACGATTTGGGGGGGTATATCAAAGTAGTTCCTAACACTGTAATAATATAGGTGTGGTACAATACTAAACACTAAAAATTAAATAATATTTTTACAAATCTTGTAAACCAGCTTTTTTTACTAAAATTTAATTTTTTTTAAATCTCTACTATTTTTATAAATATGAATAATTTTACTTTGATTTTTTTTACACATTCACTGGAATATACTAAATAAAACTGTCCATTGATTTTTTAGATGCATGTGATTTGTTACATTTAATATGATATTTTATCTCTCGTATTTATCAAAAAATGAAGAAAACTCAACAAATCTCAATTTAAGTATTTTTAAATAATAACTTTAAACTTGAATTTTTAAATCCATATATAGAAATATTGAATTCTTCATGGAGAACAAGTAAAAAAAAAAATTCAAAACTCTATCCAAATTAGCAGAAAAGGTCTTAGTGTTTGTCGAACAAGCAAGTTATGAAAATAGGAATAGGGAGAAAATAGATTTCAATTGCATGGGTAATAACTCTGGATCTATTAACAAAATTTATAATATTTTGCGATATAATTGTTGTATGGATAAAAATGAGGTGTCAAAATATTCACAATTAAAAAAGCTTTCAGTTAATATTAATAAAAAGAATATTGCCCAGTTAAACTGATGATGTTGAACTCACAGGCTACACATACAAATTGTACATTACAGCCTTATATTTTCAAGGGTTAATTCCGTTCTAAAAATCAGAATTCAGAAATCTGCTTGAAAAACACATTTATATCAATTAAGGGGAGGGGCATGAGCCCCCCGTTCATCATCTTAATACTTATTCAATGATGACTTAATAATGATCACGGATGTGCCTCATCAAAATGATCCTATATCTAAATTTTTAAACGAAAACTGATATTTTTGCATGAAAACCCTACTTATATCAATTAAGTGGAGGGGCATGAGCCCCCCGTTCCCCCTGTTATACATATCGATTGAACTCCAAAAACTAATCAGGGAAGCGCCTTATCAGAATGTACGTATATCGAAAATTTCAAGTAAATCCAATACTTTTATCATGCGTTATCGCGTTACGCACATACGCACATACAGAACGGACGGGCAGCATTTTCAGAAAGAATCACGTTTTGAGCACCAGCCTTGGCGAGTTGGCGAAAGCGAGAACGTTCAGCTAGCTACATCGCCGAACACAAAATAAACTAAGTCCAAGTGTCTCATAAAACATATGATTAATAGGATAATATTTATTACAAGAGAATCTTTACTACTGTTTTTAATTAACTTCTCAATTTCTTCGAACATAGCGAGTTAAAGAAAGAGTATTTTTGAATTGAGAAAAAAAAAAAAAAAAAAAACCTATGTTTAGATGTTCTCTGAAATTTAAAGCATTTTAATCTGAAAAAGCTCTTTGTTTTAAACTACGTTTTAATCGTAAACAACGGTGAATAACATTTCCTCATATTATAGTATTTGCTTGATAAAAAACAAATTAACAATAAGCGCAATGTCTTTCCAGAAGGAAGGGTTGCTATTCGCTAGGCGTTTGACATCCCAAACAAGAAAGGGTGCGTAGCATTGACTTCATCTCCGTGCCAATCGTTGTTCTGGCGATAAGGTGCTCAAAACGTGATTCTTTCTGAAAATGCGGACGGGCACATAAGCTCACAGGCTTTGATAGCCTGTGAGCTAAAAAACGAAAATCGATATTTTAACCGAATTCAAGGCACTGTATCCTCTTATGAGGCCGCACGAGTCCTTGAAAAAGACCCGGATGAAAATGTTAAGTCTGAGGGGGGGGCTTTTTTTTTTTTTTTTTTTTTTTTTTTTTTTTTTTTTTTTTTTTTACAGATATCTCGCACGAATTTTCATATTTTTACATGATTTGTTTTTGAATAGGATAACTCAGGACGATTACAACCGGGATAGTTTTTACTTTTTTGATATTAGTTGCATCTTTTTGTATTAGAATAGTTGTTTCAATTTCAGAACCGGTTCCGGAAGTTTAAGTAATTTGAAAAAAAAATCGGAAACCAAAATTTAAATAGTAAAAACTAGTCCGGTTGTAGATCATTCTCAAGTATTCAATGCAAAACATATCACGTAAAAATATTAAAGTTCGAGTAAGGTATTTGTAAAAAAATGCCCCCATGAGACTTAACATTATCATCCGGATCTTTATGAGCGACTCGTGTTCCCTTTAAGGCGCAACACTATGCGCAGGAAAAGGCTCGAATGATAATGCAAAGTGTATGGGGGCGTTTTTTTTCTAATACCTCACTCAAATTTTAATATTTTTACATGCCTTTTTTGCACAAGATAGCTGAGGACGATCCACAACCGGACTAGTTTTTACTTTTCCGATTTTACTTATATATTTTTTTATATTATGATAGTTTCCATTTCAGAACCAGTTTAAACCGGTTTTGAAAGTTAAAGTAATTTTTTTAAAAGAATCTGAAACCAAAACTGAAAAAGTACGGTTGTGGATCACCCTCAGCTATCTTGTGCAAACAAATCATGTAAAAATATTAAAATTTGGAAGAAATATTTGAAAAGAACGTCGCAATAGACTTTACATTACCACCCGGGTCTTTTTCTGTACCTAATGTTGCGCCTTAAAGTGTAAGTCACATAGCTGATAAATTCTATGCTCCTTTCCTAAAATATTTTCAAAAAGTTTGCTTGAACTTATGCAATTAATGAGATATTTCTGTTAAAAGAGTAACATTTTTCCTTTCTAAAATGATGGTATCCAGAAATCGTAGAATGTGACCTACATTACAAACATTCACGTCAATAACCTAAAGAAATTATCATCCATAAAGAACAATATATTGAACTGTTTGTATACAGCTCTAGATATGAATTTATACCTTACACTGTTAAAAATCTGCTGCATTTTGCTGCAACGCGCTCCCCTGCTTGTATAGAAAACGGTTACTTGGCCGTGAAATGGAGCTTTCTCATTGGTTGGAATAGAGATATTATTTACAAGCGGTGGAGTGCGTTGCAGCAAAATGCAGCAGATTTTTAACAGTGAACTAGTTTTAACCCGTGTCTTCGCTCACATAGAATGTAAGCTTTGTAGCTACTATTTAATCACTCTGCCGATCAATTTTATTCAACAAAATATCTATTTCTTAAAATAAAAATAATTTCTTGTAAAGATAGAAGAAAGTAAAAAGCATAAAGTCATGAGTTTTCTTTAGTAGTGTTACTGGAATATTGTAAAGTAACATCATACTTTCATTGGGAAGTAACATCTTGTTTTTATCACAGTGTTTTCACTAGTACATTAGTTTAAGTGACCTAATAGCGGTATCACATGGACGTCTTTCGCAGAACTTTTTCCCCTACACAACATTACGTCCGGCAAAATGTTTCGTGACCTTGATATAGGGCGAATCTGTTCGCTATTTTCGTTTACCGAGCGTTTCCCGCATTGCACGGAAAATGTTGGCGATTCATTCAGCGCTGATCAACTGACCAATAGGAGCGGAGCGAGAAATTTAATAACCCCGTGAGAAGTTTGAAAAACCTGTTTACCGAACACGGATCAAAATGAACGATCCTGTTTTGTAAAATGCTTGCCGAAAAATCTTTATCCGTGTGATACAGCTCTAAGCTTAAAAAATTAGTGTTTGGATATAGTAAATTATCTAGGATCTAGAGTTATTCCATTCGGTTTTTAATGTTCAATGAATGGTCATAGTTTTTCACTCTACTACCAAAAATATTTTTATTGAAATCACAGTTATATTTAATTTCTAAGTATGGTGAGTATTTTAATTAACTCGTCTTGTTCGTCACTATGCAACTCACAGTATAATTAGTTCGTTTTTTTTTCTTTATATAAGGTAAATGCACCAGTAGTGGGTCACTTAAGGACATTTATCTAATTATTATTAAAGTATTAGTGAATTTCAAAAGAAAAATATTTTTTTAGCCTAGTCCTTACCTTTATGTATCAGAATAGAGATTCAAATTTTTAAAATATATTTTCTAGAAAAAATGAAAAATAAAAAATGTTACCTTCCTCTATCTCCAGTAGTAGGCTATGTAATTTTCTGATTCTGCAGTAGGAGCCCCCTAGAAGTGGGCCAGTCCATTCTTGAGTTTAATGCATACTGTACAGAAGTTTTAATTTGTTTTACATTTCTACACTTAAATATACACAATAATAAAATCATATTTAGAAGTTTTGATGATCACGTAAAATAATTTTAGCTTCTATTAATTTTTTTCGTATAGTCTGTAAAAACACCCTTCCACCTCAAAGACTATGAGAATAATGAAGTTGTCCCTTTGCCTGATAACAGATAAGGGTTCCAGCCAATCAGCAATTAGTTTGTTATCTGACAGGGTTGACTAGAAAACTAGGTGGTGCCCACTATTGGTACATGGTCCACTACTGGTACACTTATGCTATATAATTTTACACTATCGATTGCGAAGAAAAAGTATTCGCAAACTTGAAATTTCAAAGTTAAATTTTATATGAGATATTTTTTTATTATGTTTGAACGGATTTCAAAACGTATCTTTATAAACAATTCTTTCAAAAGAGCAATCCATCTAAATTTGCATCTTAAACTTCAAAATTACATTTCGATATCATTTTAAATACGTTTCCAAATGAAATGAAATCGTATTCGCAAAGTAAAATGAAGAAAATCTTTCGCAAATGCATTTGCATATAAAGTGAAACATATACACATAAGACGTCGAGATAAATCATTTTTATTTCAGACACATGCGAATTCGTTTCAAGCTATTCATTTTACTTGAATTTATTACATTTAGCTTTTAAAAATTTATTTTTAAAAATATCGAAAATCGTATAAAATGCATTATACGTAAATGTAGAATTCAAAATAAACAAAATAGGATCGAGACATATTTGTAAATCTCACTTTATTGGATATCAAAGCACAAATGTTGCTTTAAATATTTGTTACTTTAAAATGTGTATATATTATTGTAAAACAAGTATATGTCAGTTTGATTGTGCTATAATAATAGTATATGTTACTTTAAAATGTCATTTTAGAATCTCTGTATAACATAATCACCCTCCTTTTGACACATTCTCTCATTTTTGTACGTGCATGTGCTCACTGACTTATGCGTGTGTATATGTAATTTATATGTTTACATCAATACACGAGGAATGACCCATGATCCAGCTCATAAAGAATAGACTTTATTAAAGAACGTGGTTTGCAAAATTAAATACAAAGTTAAAATCCTTATAAATTTAAAATATAACAATTTTATAGCATCCTGTAATAATATTAATTTCTAAAAAGTGTAAGAAATAAATATGAAAAAAACATTAAAAAAAATATTAAACTGTTTACAGGTTTTGGCCACATCAAAACAAATAAGGATAATCTAAAATCTGGATGTAATGAATTGGAACGCCGTCATTCAAGTTTTTACATACTCTTTCAGACTGTACATGTTTTTTTTTTTTTTTTTTTTTTTTTTTTTTTTTTTTTTTTACTTGGATGTTTAGTTCCATATTCCTAACCATGAAGTCACCCAAGCTACAATTTTGATAAGTTACAGCATGCTGCATCGTTGCACAGTGATTTTTTACCAGTATGTCTATGGTTCCTCTTATGCTCTTTAGACTCCAGGGCTTATTTATGTACCTTTTTCTAATTTCAGTTATGGATTGATATTAACGAACTGATAACTAAGAAATATTGACATAACATATATATAGATATAATACATTCTTATATATATATTGACATAATATATATATAGTATTTACTCGTGTATAACGCGCGCTTTTTTTTCAAAAAATAGGGAAACTCCTAGGTGCGCGTTATACACGGAATATTTTTGTACTGTTGGATGTAATCGCATTATATACGTATGAATCAATAAATGCATTCAAAGGTGACATAATTACTCTAGAAGTCTTACTTAATTGAAGTATTACCCAGCTAAAAATGAACTGCAGTTTTTTTATAGAAGTGAAGAGTTTTTGAAGTTTTTCTACCGTTGACAATAGATTTTCTATAGTGCAATAAGACTCTAAAAATACTTCAGTTTTTTTGTGGCTAGAGTTTGGTGTTTTTGTAGTTATTTATTTCAAATATTCCGTGAGTTATAAACGGCAAAAATTCTGTAGTTTTTGTAAAGTCCTTCTATAATCATAAATTTGAGAGAAAAAAAAAACTTGATATTTCCAGTTAACCGTAATTTTCCTTAATCGGAGAAAAATAATTATATTTTCGAAATCGAAGCAGGGACCTCCCACACTACTCACCTCCTTAACGATATTTTTTCAGTTCCTGTTTTTTTTAACTTGACAATTATAAATTTTACTAAATTAAAAAAAAAAATGATTAAATTTTAAAATTTAGGCAGGATAAATATTTATCCCATATGTTTCCTTCATCCTAACGTAAAATCCTTAGTTCTTTTTTAATTATAAGATAAAGAAAATAAAGTTAAAATTTAAATTTAAGGGAGGAACAATGGTTCTCACCTAATGCCTCCTTCCCCTAACAGAAAATTCTTTGTTTCTTTAAGTTTTTCTAAATAAATTTTATTTTTTCAAAAGTTGAAAAGAAAAATTAAATTTTTATTAACATTTTAAAAGACAGGGAGGAGCAATATGAACTTCTCATCTCTCCATTCCGCCCTTTTAATAGAAAATTTCTTAATTTTTTTTAATTCTAAGTTATTTGAAAAGCAGAAATTTTTCTACGTTTTTAAAAATAGAAGAAAAGAAAAAAATAATTAAATATTAAAATATAGGAAGGGACAAGCTCTCTTCTACCTTTTTAGCAACAAAGAATATTCCTATTTCCTTTTTCATTTTAAGCTAAGAGTAAAGATTAAATTTTACTGTGTTTTTCAAAAATGGGAAAAAAAAATTAGTTATATTTCAAAATTAAGGGAGGGGCAATGGCTGACCTATGCTACCTTCCCCTAACAGAAAATTCTTAAATTTTTAAGTTACTCGAAAAGAATAAATCATATTTTAGTACATCGGATTAAAAAAAAATAAATTAATAATTAAATTTCAAAACCCAGGAAGGGGTGATGTGTCTCACCCCCCCCCCTCTTTTTACTGAAATGTTTTTATTTCTTTTCTGTTTGAGTTTTTAATTTGCTCGAAAAATTCACATTATGTTTTTGAAAGTAAGAGACAAGGAAATTTTAATTAATTAATTTTTTAAAATCCAGGGCGGGACAATAGATCTCCCTTGCTTCCTGCCCCCCCCCCCCCCCCATCTTCATAACTGAACAATTTTAGTTCCTCTTTTATTTTAAATTACTCGAAAAAAATTGTGTTGTTCAAAATCGAATTAAAAGAAAATTTAAAAATCAAGGGAGGGACAGTTGCTTTCCATTCTTTTTCATGGCGCCCATAATTCGAGCTTAAAAATACAGGGTGGGTTTATTCCTTACTCATTGCATAAATTGTCCTTATTCCATATCGGACATGACTTCCATTTTTCCACGTTTATTTCATAAAAAGCAAGATTAACACCAAAAGAATAATATACTTCTCTTTTTTTATTTATTAAGAATTCTTATGATTTCTTTTTCAAGCTCAGTGCATTTCTGACTCCATGGTCTGTTTCCCCTGGAATAGACGTGCAACTCAACTTTCGGACCGGTTTATTTACTTGCAAATCGATCGACGCGCGGCGCCGGTGTCACGTTGTAATCTGAGATCGTAGAAATAGTTTAATTAGTTTATTTGCGAAGATAATTTGTTCTGTTTATTGAAATTAATTTAGAAGACTTGATTAATATTTTTGTAAACTAAATTAAATAATATTATTAAATATGGAAGACTTAGTGCATTTGAATTAAAGTTATAAGACCATTCGATTTAGTAGCATGCTTGCCTTAACCTGATGCTTTTAAAAATTGAGCGTAATTGGGAAATAAAATATGTCTTTTTTACGCAACCTTTCGTTTGGTGTTCTCTTCACCAAACGTGTCAGGGTAGCTAATATAAAAATAAAAATACTGAAGTGGAAGAAAAAAAAACCCACTTTGTTTAGAAAAAAAAAAATCCTATAAATATGTTTATCTAAAGTGTTATCCATTTTATTATTATATATTTTTTTTTACATGATTTAGTACTTTACTGTTCATAGTAATAATTAAAAAGTTTTATTTTAGATTTGAAGTTGTTCCAATCATTATAATCTTAAGAATGTTTTTTATTAATGTTTTCTATTTCTATTTAATGTTCAGTTATATAAAAAGTCAATACTAAACTAAAAAATTTCATTTTCATATTATAAATAAGTCTACAATAAATGCCATGGATTAGCATTTTATCGGTAAGTAACTTTTCTTTTTAGGAATCAAACAAATTGTGTGATTATAAAAAAGACTACCATGTATATTACTATGTATATGCTGATTTTCTCACATGAAATGCAATATATTTCTGCAGAACATAAATTTCTTTTAAGATAACATGGTAAATTGCACATATGAAGAAATTTTCATTTATTTCTATCTATAAATTCGTCAAGCAATAGTGGACTATTTTCTTCAAAGAATTGTGAGTGATAGTGTGATTTCTGTGAAAGGATTACAGAAAAAAAACTCTAATTTTTGTTAAAGGAGCACAAAAACACGGCAGAATGATTGAAGGAGGGAATGCAGTTTTTGTGAACAGCAGAAAAATACTCTAATTTAGTGTTTTTGCAGAAAAATACTCTAATTTTGTCAAAGAGTCGCAAAAAATAATCAAATTTTGTCGAAAGATTGTGTGAAAATGCATGAATTATGTCGCAAGATCAAGGAAAATATGCAAATTTTGTTGAAATATTGCAGAAAAATAAAGAATTTTGGTGGAAAAATTGACGAAAATATACAAAATTTGTCGGGAGATTGAAAAATAAGAGAATTTTGACAAAAATCGAGGAAGATAGATGCATTTCGTAGAAAGATCGCACAAATTATAGAAATTTCGTCGAAAGATAGTACGGAACAGACTTGTATAAAACCAAAAACTTTCTACGCACGTTACATTGGGTCAAAAACTTTCTGCAAATTAATTTAATATTTAATAAAATTATGCATTATATTACGAAATTTCCTTTTATTATTCAATTCATGGGTATAATTCAAGATTTTTGGACATAATTTGTGTTTTTCATGCAATTCATGAACGTAATTTGCATTTTTTAAAGCAATTAATAGACATAATTCGCTTTTTTATGCAATTCATGGATGTAATTTGCATTTTTTAAGTAATCAATAGACGAAATTAGTGTTTTTTGAGTGTTTTGTTGACCAAATTTATGTTTTTTGAGCGATTCATGAACCGCAATTCGCGTTTTTATGCAAATCATGTATATATTTTGCATTTCTTATGCAATTTATGAACGTAATTCACTATATTTATGCAATTTATGGTTGTAATTTGCATTCTTTGAGATTTCAGTTGACAACATTCGCATTTTTTGAACGATTTAAGACATAAATGTAATTTGCAATTCATGGATGTTATTTGTGTTTTTTTATGCGATTCATGGACGTAATTTTCGTTTTTCAGCAATTCATAGATGTAATTCACATTTATAGAGCGATTCATAGATGAAATTCACATTTTTAACACGATTCATGGATGTAATTCACGTTTTTTGAGCAATTCATGGGCATAATTCTAACTTTTCCAGTGCTTCATAGGTGTAATTCGCATTTTTTATGTGATTTATGCACATAATTTGCATTTTTTGAGTTATTCATGGACTGTTATCCACGTTTTTTATGCTATTCATGAAAGTAATTAGCATTTTTAATGCGATTTTTCGACATAATTTGCTTTTTTCATGCGTTTTTTTTTTTTTTTTTTGAGCGATTTGTCAACAAAATTCTTGTTTTTTTTTTTTTTTTTTTAAATATTATTAACGATTTATGAACCCCAGCAGCATAAATTTTTTCTGCAGTCTGCAACGCAAATAAAAACTTAAACTGTCTGCAGACCAATTCCTCGCATTACATGCACTCAAACCTCAAAAGTATTTGTGATAGATGTAAAAGAAAAGTATTCTTTTAAAAAGAAGTTGCATTTGTTCTCAGAATTTTTACCACCTCATACATTTTTCGAAAGAGGGGGAAGGGGTCTCCCCTTTGACAAAATTGTGGGTTTTTCACGATCTTTTGACGCAATGTCATTTTTCGCGATCTTTGGACGAAATTACTTTTTTCGCACTCTTTTGACAAAATTTGACGTTTTTTTATGATCTTTTGTCGAAAGCTATTTTTTTCACGATCTTTTAAATAAATTTGATGTTTTTTTGTGATCTTTTGAAGAAATTTGCCGATTTATCGTGATCTTTTGACAAAAATTGTCGTTTTGTAGTGATTTCTTGGAAAAATTTGCCGTTTTTCGCGGTATCTTGAAGAAATTTGCCATTTTTTCACAATAACATTGCTTCATGATCTTTTCACGAAAACTGCCATTTTTTCATGAACTTTTGAAATTTTCCGTTTGTTTGCGATTTTTTGAAGAAATTTGCCGTTTTTGTGATCTTTTGCTGAAATTTGGCGTTTTTTCTTGATCTTTTAAGGAAATTTGACGCTGTTTGCGATGTTTTTAAGAAACTCGTCAATTTTTTTTTTTTTTTTTTTGCGATCTTTTTGAAGAAATTTTTTGAACAAAATTTATTTCTTTTCAAAGACTATTTGTCGAAAATCGCGATACAAAACATCGCAATTTTTGGATAAGGTCCGAATTTTTTTAATTTTTGCTAAATTTTTAACAGTTGAAAAATAGTCTGCAGACCTTCTCAAAAATCTGCGACGTATGTCGTAGCATTGCGCCGATTCTGCTCTCGGGTCATGAATGTAATTCATGTTTTTATGCAATTCATGGGAGTAATTCATTGTGGGCATATTTTGCACCTTTTTCAGCTTTTTTCTGACGAAATTCATGTTTTTTGAGTGATTTACGGACATAATTTGTGTTTTTTAGCTATTTATGAGCCATTATTCGCTTTTTTAATGTGATTTATGAGCATAATTCATGTTTTTTTGTGATTAATGGACATAATTTGTGTTATTATATGCGACTCATGGACATAATTTCCATTTTTTGAGCAATTCGTGGGCATAATTTGCATTTTTGAATTTTGAGCAAGTAATAGATGTAATTCGCCTTCTTTACAAGATTCATGCACGAAATTCTTGTGTTTGATTTATAAATTTTGTCAAAAAATCAGGAAAATACAAGAAAATTGCTGAAAATTGATGTATTTTCTAGAAAGATTGCATAAAATATGTGATTTTTGTAGAAAAATCACAAATTTTATCAAAAAGTCGGGGAAATATGTGAAATATCATGGAAAATACTCAAATTTTGTCGAAAAATTGAGAATTTTCATAAAAAATCAAGGAAAATTTTGTCAAAATATCATAGAAAATATACAAATCTTGTCGAAAAATCTGAAAATCTGAGAATTTTGATAAAAATCGAGAAAAATAGGTGTATTTTGTCTAAAAATCATTAAAAATCACTAATTTTTTCGAAAAATCAGGGAAATGCTGATTTTTTTGAAATATCGCAGAAAATATGCAAATTTTTGCAAAAGATTGCAGAAAAATTGAGACTTTTGATGAAAGATCAGAAAATACGAAAATTTTGATAAAAACTGAGGAAAATAGATGTATTTTGCAGAAAAATCAGAAAAAAAATTGTGAATTTGGTCAAAAAGTTGGGTAAATGCGTGAACTCTTTCAAAAGATCACAAAAAGTATGCTAATTTTCTTTAAAGATTGTGACAATATGATAATTTTTATGAAATATCACAGAAAATATGCGAATTTTGACGAAAGGTGGCAGTAAAATATGCTCAACCGTTCTTAAAAAAGCACTCTTGCATCACTTTTATGTGTATAATTTAGAGACACTTTCACTGTTATTAAATAATTTTCTAATCTGCTACTAGAAAAGGTAATGAATTGAACAGCCACGTCAATAATGGCAACAAGACTCAAACACAACAAGACTCAAGTAAACATTCTGAAAAATGACCTTTCCAAAATGCAGTTGTTCATGCCGTTTTGAAACGTAGGGGTGTAAAGTGTGGTCTGTTAAATATACAAATGCAAACTGTTGCAATATCCTTGTGAACTTAACTGGGTATTTTGTCTGTATAGGGGGCTATAATAGTCACCAGGCATATGAAAAGTGAAGCAGTCAGTTCAGAACTCTTGAGGACAGTCACATGAATTTATAAGTTTTTATTATGTAGATTGGATAGTAGATTGTGCATGTATATGGCAAACCACATTAATGTGAATCTCACGGTTTTAAATTTCTGTGTTTTCAGTAATTAACCGTTTCAGGGCCGAAACTTGAAGGGGGCACATGCCCCGGGTGCCATCAGAACAGAAGGTGATGTGATGCCAAATTAAGATTTTGTTTGGTGTGATTGATATAAAAAATGCATATATGTGGGGGATGGGGGCACCAAAATCCATGTTTACCCCAGGTGCAAAAAGGGCTAGTTTCGGTGCTGAACCATTTAAAGGCCAATATTCCCGAATGGGAGCGTTCCATTATTTGTAATACATAACATATATTTTCCAACATAATAACAATAATAATGTCCTTATTTTTCCTTTAAAATATGAGGTTGATTTCAACTTTTGAAAAAACAAAGAAAAATAGGTTTAAGCATTTATCACAGATATATATGGAAAAATGTAAATTCATTATTTTGCATAAAAAATATGGTACTACTTGGTTATCCCATCGACCAAAAAACTACTACCAAACTTTAAATGCGAATAATGGATGATCATGAATGTCAAATTCCATAACATTAAATATGATCCACAATTAAGTGATTTTTATTTTGACTTTTTATTTGGTTTTTATTAATATTCTACTAATTAGTTGTTTTTTCATTATTTAACCCTTTCGTGGTTATAAGCGCGTATACGCGCCCAGAATACCACTTAATTTGAATTGCGAAATGATATACTGACACCGGAATTTTTAAATGAAAATTTTAATTTTACAAAGAACGTAAAAAAAACATTTATATATTATGAAATAATTTTTTTTTAAATTCCGGTGTCATTCAATCATTTTAGTATTTTATGAATAGAAGTGCTTTAACCGTCAAAGGGTTAAAATAAAAATTATGTCAATATATAGTATAATTTGGCTATTAGTTTGGCGATTTATATAATTTGACGAAACTGGTTGATGGGATAACCCAGTAGTACCGAATATATTAATTTGTTTTTATCGTTTTCTCTGTATTACTTACATTTGACCGCTAGGAATTTTAATGTTTTTGGAATTTGAGAAAAAACTCAAGAACATCATACAATAGCATAGAACAGAAAATAACTTGTTACATTTGTATAGGCTGTTAATAATCATGTTCCAAAATGCGAAGACTGAAATGGAAACAGCAAAAAAATCTGTAGATTTTTTTTTTGTTATTTTAAAAATTTGTATGCATAATTACACGCATTTGTCTTTAACACTGGTTCTACGAGTGACAACAACAGTTTTAAAGTATTGATTTATGTTTATTTTGGTTGTAGTTTTTAATTTAAAATAAGCATAACAAACAATGTTTTATGTGTTAAAAATGTTTTGCAATTGTTTCATTCTAAAAGTTAAAAAATTTAAACGATAAATTGAGATTTTTTAAAAGATGCCTCTTGACATTGGTAGAAATAGTGTTAAAAGGATATATGCAACGTGGTGGAATTTATGTATAATTATTTTCAAAGTCACCAGTAAAGCTAATGCATATTGTATGTAGTAAACTGGATTTTATTAATAAAGTTGGGGATACCAAACGTATCTATAAAATCCAGTTTTATAGATCACAATGCTCTTTTAAATGCTATGTGGGTGTGGTGCATAATGAATTAAGTTGCAAAATTTGAAAAAAGAAAATAATGGTCATCAAATAGGATACAAAAAAAAACCACATTGTTGACATGTAAAAGAAAGGAACCAATTAAGATTGATTTTGAAAGCCATAAAATTATTCAGCTAGTAATCAGAAACAAAAAAGTTTCTTCCGGCATGTCTTGCGAGAAATAAACAGCATAAAATTTTTAAAAAATAGTGCAGTTGGAAAACTGTGGTGATTTGGCCGATTCCACTGTAAAATTTTTCAGGATGATACAACTACAAAATTACTGCGAAATTTTTAAGGTAGATACAACCACAAAAGAACTGCAGTTTGAAAACTGCGGTGAATTGGCCATTTCCACTACAGAATTTTTGTGGTCGATACAACTATGAAATTACTGTAGTTTGGAAACTACAGTAATTATGTGGTTGTATCGACCACAAAAACTCTGTAGTGGAAATGGCCGATTCACCGCAGTCTTCAAACTGCAGTTTTTTTATTAATTTTCTGCAGTTCATTTTTAGCTGGGTACTGCATCTTTATTTCACTCTCTGCACTTTTTTATACTTTAACATTATGCAGGGTGTCGCAAAAGGTCGTTTAAAAACTTAACATGCTGGTCTGTCATATCATGATGAACAATATTAAATAGGAAACTAAGGGTCCCAAACGTCTTCCAAAAGCGATATGCGCCATTAAAGTTTAGGGTCCAAAAATTTAAATGATTGTAAAAAACAGAAAAATTGGTCGATTCGTTTGCGGTTTTCACTAAAACTATTCTTTATGTCATTATTTTCTTGAAAATAAATTATAAAGATAAGTTTCAAAAAATGCCGATAGAGGGCGCTTTAGATTTTGGAGCAACGATAAACTAGTTTTTACCATTATTTTTTGCATCTCATTAAGTTTTTTTTAGAAGCTTAGACATAAACTTAAATTTTGAGCTCAAAATCTAAATCGTTAGAAGTGGTTAAGTAGCGAAAACTGAATTGCGGGGGGGAGGTTCAAATTTCAAATGATTATAAAAAACGGAAAAATTGGTCAATTGATTTGCGATTTTCACTAAAATTATTCTTTATGTCAGAATTATCTTAAAAATAAATTATAAAGATAAAATTCAAAAAATGCCGATAGAGGGCGCTTTAGACTTTGGAGAACTATTTTTTTTTCGTTATTTCTTGCATCTCATAATTTTTTTTAGAAGCTTAGACATAAACTTAATTTTTGAGATAAAAATCTTAATCGTTGGGAGTGGTTAAGTAGCGCAAACTGAACTGTGTTCAATGGGGGTGGGGAGATTCAAATTTCAAATGATTATCAAAAACCGAAAAAAAGGCCGGTTTTCGCTAAAACTATTCTTTATATCAATATTTTCTTGAAAATAAATTTTACAGATATCTTTCAAAAAAATTCCACTAGAGGGCGCCTTAAACTTTATAGTAACCATCAACTATTTTTAACCGTTATTTTTTGTAGCTAATAAAATGCTTGTAAAAGTTCAAACTTAAATTTTGTGCTCAAAATATGAATCGTTGTGAGTAATTAAGCGGCCAAAAATTGAACTGCGTTCGAGGGGTGAGGAAGGTAACATTCCAACTCCTGAACACAGTTCAGTTTGCGCTTCTTAACCCCTCCTATCGATTTAGATTTTGAGCACAAAATTTAAGTCTAAACTTTTGCAAGCATTTAATTAAATTTAAAAAAAAAAAACAGTTAAAAATAATTGTTGGTTATTCTAAAGTTTAAGGCGCCCTCTAACAGATTTTTTAAAATTTATCTTTAAAATTTATTTTCAAGGAAATATTGACATAAAGAATAATTTTCGCGAAAACCGACCAATTTTTCCGTCTTTTATAATCATTTGAAATTTGAACCTCCCCACCCCCATTGAACACAGTTCAGTTTGCGCTACTTTACCACACCCAACGATTCAGATTTTCATCTCAAAATTTAAGTAATTTAAATTTATGTCTAAGCTTCTAAAAAAATTTATGAGATGCAAGAAATAACGGAAAAAAATAGTTGTACGTTTCTCCAAAGTCTAAAGCGCCCTCTATCGGCATTTTTTGAATTTTATCTTTATAAATTATTTTCAAGATGATACTGACATAAAGAATAATTTTAGTGAAAATCGCAAATCAATTGACTAATTTTTCCGTTTTTTATAATCATTTGAAATTTGAACCTCCCATCGCAATTCAGTTTGCGCTACTTAACCACTTCCAACGATTTAGACTTTGAGCTCAAAATTTAAGTTTATGTCTAAGCTTCTAAAAAAAATTAATGAGATGCAAAAATAATGGTAAAAACTAGTTTATCGTTACTCTAAAGTCTAAAGCGCCTTCTATCGACATTTTTTTTAAATTTATCTTTATAATTTATTTTCAAGAAAATACTGACATAAAGAATAGTTTTAGTGAAAACCGCAAACGAATCGACCAATTTTCCTGTTTTTTATAATCATTTGAAATTTTTCGACCTTAAACTTTAATGGCGCATATCTCCTTTGGAAGACGTTTGGGACCCTTAGTTTCCTATTTAATATTGTTCATCATGATATGACCGACCAGCATGTTAAGTTTGTAAACGACCTTTTGGGACACCCTGTATAAACGCTAATTAGCAAATTTTTTTTCTATCATACATCCCTATCCCCCGCCATTCACTCCCTACCCGAAGTCTAAAAATGCATTTCCGCTTTGTTTTTGGCCTGATGTAATGTTTGTTTCAACTTTTTTTACTGAAATTCATTTAGTCATTCTCTCATTTGCATATGAAATTATTGGTACGCATTATATACGAGATTTAAAAATTCGCCACTTTTATGTAAAGTAGGGGGTGCGCGTTATACACGCGTGCGCGGTATAGACAAGTAAATACGGTAAGAAATATTGACAAAACTAAGAAATAGGTGAAAAGAAATTAAATTTTATTTTATTAATTTTTTTATTATATGTACACATAAAATTACAATTTATTATATTTTGTACATAAAATTGGATGATAAAGTAAGGTTTTTTTTACAATTTTTTAGGTTTTTTTTAAAATTTAATTTTATTGTTTTGCATTGCACAAACATCGAAAAACATTAAAAAAAATGTAGTAATATTTTATTGCTAATAGACTGTATAAATGGTATATTAACGCGCAGTAAAATTATTTACATTTTTTTTGTACATTTTACATACTTCTGCTCCAAGTCATTTTTATATAACACGTAGCTAGAAATTCTGTAAAATCTATTTCTGTACTATTTTCATTATTCTACCATCGAAAAGTTATCTATAGAATTGAACCGAATTTCTTGTGTATGATTTTGGCTATGACCAGCAGATCTTCCTTTAATTTAGAAATGCTCTGTGGTACAGGAACATTGTGATAGCGCTTTTTGTATGATTTTCTTGGTTCTTCCTCGTTCTGTTGTCCATCGGCTTGTGCAGAGACGAGAACTCGCGTCTTGCTAAGCTGGCTATTTTCATACAACTAAGGGCAACAGAATAAAGGAAAATATTGATTTTAATAAGTATCATGAGCCACATTAACTCGTTTTTACTCCGATCCATTGGCTGAAGCAGAAATTTAAGATGATATGGTATTGTGTTAAATGTATTAAAGTATTAACATGTGGAACTATTTTTTACTTCCCCATCACACGTAGTATAGGGTAAGTCTTGCAATCGTTTTGAAAATCGAAAATTTTTTTGACGGATTTACACGTTTTAGATAGTGGAGATTCCGAAAAACATATTTTTAGAAAAAAAATTTTGCCGTCCGTCTGTCTGTCTGTAAGCGCTCTATCTCCCGAACAAATTGAGATAGAAACTTGAAATTTTGTATGTAGTTAGTATGTAAGAATGGGACGAACCCTATTTAATATCAGCAACCTCGATGATCCGGAACTATTTTTTTCGGACTCTCGAAAAATTCGTTCTGATGAAAGGTATATAAAAATTTTCGAATTTTTTTGTTCTAAGGAATGGACATAAAAGGGAATAAAATAACACAAATTTTGCATATAGAACGAAGTCAATCGGATTATTAGTTGCCGAGATATTTGTAATCCTGTTTTCCACATTCTTCGATTTTTCATGACCCTGTATTTCATTCAAATTTCAATTCTGAGGTATATTTTAATTGGAAATGAGACGCTTAATCCGATTCAGTTAATTGTTAGTTAATAGAGTTATTATTTTTGGAGTTATAAGGATGTTTCTTTTACGCAGTTCGGTACTACTTGAGTAGTTTGGCGTTTTATATAATTTGTCGATATCGGTAATCAGCAGTTCTTTAAAGAGCATTACTATGTATATTAACAATATTTAAATTTTGTTTATGAATTACAATGCATTGTATAAATAGTTTTCACATGTTTTATTTTCATATACATATCCATGATGGGTAAGTATTACGGTGGCCCCCAACGACTAGTTTTTTTTTTGAAATGTTAAAATATGCGTATGAGGTAGAAGAAAGTTTTGGGATTGGCAAACCCAACTAGTTTTTCCGTTATTGTACAGAAAGAAAAACTAAAAAAAAAAAAGAGTCCGTTTTAATATGCTTTCTTAGTTTGAAAAATGCATAGAAATTATATTTATCACGTTTTAAAAAGAAATGAAAGTTCAAAAAATACCATGAAAGAATATTTTCACAGTGTTCTTAAGTACAAAAACATAAAATCGCTAACATATCGCAAAATACAATTTTTTATTTGAAACGCAGGATTTTTTATTTCTTATTTTTTTGATTTTGAAATTATTTTTTTCGTCAAGTATGTATCAGGGCTCCCAAATGGTCGGCCAACTGAACATCAATATTTTCTTAGAAAGATTTTTGTTTTGTATTTTTCTTGCAAATTGTGTAGGAATCGGAGGTTAGTTTTAGCACAAATGCTGCAGAAACCTACTATGAAATTTCCTGTTAACAAATGTTGGTGTTCAGTTCGCGGACCATTTGAGAGCACTGATGTATTTATTTGTTTCGATTTCGGTTCTAACAAAACAAATATATAATGTTTTCAGAAAATATGAAAAAGAAATGATTAGTGTGAAAACGGCATGTTATCCGTGCATCTGCATTAGCACTTCGCATGAAAAAAGAGACATGCTCAATAAGTTAACTGCAAACAGAAATGTAAACCAACAAGGACATACAAACAAGAACAAACAAAGAAGAATAAACAAATAGAAATGTTTTTAGATTTAGCAAAAAGACTTAGGGTTATTCCACGTAAAATGAGCAAAAATATAAAAAAACGTGGCTGCATTGGAGCCGATTTAAATAAAATTTGATACACATGTTCATTTCATACTCAAGTGTAGCTCTGTAAAATATCTTGATAAAAAATAAATTATCATTTTTGTTTTGGACTTTTAAAAACCTGTGATATTGTGTGCAATCGTCAAAAATTGCAAGTTTGAAGTTCTGTATCTTGAAAACTGTTTAAGAAAAATGCATATTTTTATAACATTCTAATCTATATTTATTGAGTAATAATAATCTGTTAATACCATGATTAATCTTAAATTGGTTGTAGTTATTAAAAATTTGTAAATAAAAAAATCAAAATGCTATAAAATTCAAAGGAATAAAAATATATCTGTAAAATTGATGCCTGATGTAGTATCATATATGTAGATTATGTTCTCCATTTATATCCCTTATCTTCAAACAAACTTAAAATCTTTTAAAAAATTACAAAATCATGTTTCTTTCTCTAATGTATCCACAAAAAAAGAAAAGGACCGACATTAACAATATTGCACATTCATAATGATCAATAAGTCCATAATATACTCAAAAAAATTCAAGATTGCCTTTTGATTCCTAACATAGCAAAAATGGTTCCGAAAATGTGCTATTTGTGACATTCAATGGACTATCCTCTTTGAAATCATGCACGTTTCTTAATATATTGCAGGATTTCTAGCTGAAAAAAAAGAAGTGTCTGCCATATATTTTTGCTCTAAAATAAATGGATAAGCTATAACATTAAATAATTTTATAGCCCTAAGAAGTGTACTTCATGTTAAGACAAAGAATTGAAGTATTTCCTTTTTCCCATATATTTTTTATTATGTTTTTTATTTTTAAATTACAGAATTAAAAACATAATTATTAAATTACGCTAATCTGTTATTTATTGTTCATTCTTAATTCTAAATAATTTTTAACGCAGCCTTTGCGTTCCTAAGGCTAACTTAAAATTTGACTTGAATAAGCTTGAAATTTCAAGCATATACGCAAAAACTCGATTTTGTATCATCATTTATGCAAACTTTTATACTGAAGTAAATAAGTTTAAAATCTTGCTCGTAAATAAATACGATTTACTTCTATGATGATTTTCAATAAAATATGTGGCATGTCAGCCACACCTGGCTTGCTCATTTTGTATGGAATGACCCTTACTAAAATATAGGGTGTTCCAAAATTCTCTAATGCATTTTTTTAATTAAATATAAAATCACGTAAATGTTATTTGGACTAAAATGCTTCTAAAAATAAAAAAATTTCTACAAGACAATTAGAAAAGTAGTTCCAAACTTCAACACCATAGAGCGCTGTACCTTATTTGGGGGTGCAACAGTACTCCTGCCAAGTCGAGAAAGCATAGCTGTAAGTATCTTTTTCTGGTAACAACTCAGGGTGCATTTAACACCGTCCTATCTTTGTATTGGAGTTTCCCAAGAATTTGAAACTTCATTTTTATAAAAGTGCACTTTAAACGGAGCCAAATAATAAAATTTTCATATTTCAACTTTTTCTAGTTTAGAAAATACAGCACTTATTCTATAGAACTTATAATAATATTCAGAAAATGACTGACTCACCGATCAACGAACATCTAAGGTGCATCCTGCAGTCTTTGAAATTTGGTAAAAGTGTAGTGTTTTGGATACAAGAAAAAGAAAAATTAATGTTACATTCTTACTCAAAAAGACATAAATAAAAAA
This sequence comes from Maratus speculifer, assembly GCA_964019185.1. Lineage (NCBI taxonomy): Eukaryota > Metazoa > Arthropoda > Arachnida > Araneae > Salticidae > Maratus > Maratus speculifer. The sequence goes on along the minus strand of OZ025301.1, from coordinate 4,351,903 downwards.
AAAATATTAAGTCTATTGATTGAATTCAATCATACGAAAACAATGGGACTCCCATTTAAGTATGACGTCAACACCATGGCAACTTAGAATCATGTCCTATCACGAGATGCCATTGAATTAATTACATAGATCGTATTTATTAAAGTGATCACTGTGACAACTTAGAATCATGACGTATCATGGTTTAGCATTGAATTCATGATGCAGGATAGGAATAAATGAAAGGAAGAAAACTTTTATTAATATCTCTTGATGTTTTGATTAGATTTTCATACAATTTGAAAAGATTTGAGTGAGCTCTGTAAAGATTCTATGGATGCAATTTCAAACCATTTGGTTGAGTAGTTTTTGAGCTATTAAGTCCGGGCGGATAGACAGATGGACTTGACAACTTTTATAAGTGGTACACAATTTATAAAATTACGAATTCAACTAAAATTTGAAAGCATAAAGAAGTAATTTCCATTTCAGCATTTTCGAAGATAAAAATGGAAAAGCCAAAAAATTCTTATTGCATCGCTTGTAATTCAAAAGTCCCACATATTTTTTTATTCTTTTTTTCACAAGAATATATTTGATTTTTAGTGCCAAAAGGTATTAGCTTTCTACATTAATATAAAATACTTTTCCTTTTAAAATGTAATCCTTCTATAGTAAAATAAAACTAGCCTTAAAAGGAATGACTCCTGGAATGATGCTGATGTGGAAGATTTCCGGAACTAACGAATCCGGGTTTTCCACTCCTTCCATGAGTCGAATAGACCAATCAGGAAAGGGCTCCGTCTATGCATCGCCATATGGGTTACCATAAAGAGAGGAAAGGTTACCATCGCCAACAATCGCCAAGTTTGTCGCCAACTTGGCGATATATCGCCAAATTTGGCGACCAAAATTAGTTGTCAAAAGTGACGCCAACTTGGCGATAACTAATATTTCGCCAAATTTTTAATTTCTTTACAACACCAGTCGTTTGATACATTATTTGAGAGGTTTGCAACTGCTTATTCATATAATGGATGTATTGTGTGTTATCCCCCATTCTGCTCCCCAGGGGGGACACATTTTTATTTTCTTGACAACACCAGTCGTGTTACACAAGATTTGAAAGGTCTGCAACTGCTTATTCATATTATGGATGTCTTGTGTGTCACCCCCACACTCTGCTCTCCCCAGGGGGGGGGAGGGCGGTCACATTTTTAATTTCTTTACAACACCAGTTGAGTGACACATCATTTGAAAGGTCTGCAACTGCTTATTCATATTATGGATGTGTTGTGTGTCATCCCCCACTCTGCCCCCAGGGGGGCATATTTGTAATTTCTTTACAACATCAATTGTGTGACACATCATTTGAAAGGTCTGCAACTGCTTATTCATACCATGGGTTATTGGCGAGCGCAGCAAGCAGGAGTAGAGAATAATTTGGAATCGCGAAGCGATTACGCGGGGGGTTGGCGAGCATAGCGAGCAGGGGGGTTACTTTTGGGGGTTACTTTTGGCCATAGATGTTAAAGGATGTGTTATTCGAAATATGGAACTGATCTTAAAGCGTGCACTACAATGGTTTTTGTGTTAGTTACACACCAATGAGGTTCCACTATGTCATCTTTCTATGTCATCTTTGTCCAAATAGGGTGTAATTAATCTCTCTTTCTCTCTTTATTTTAATTTTTTTTAACAACGTCATGGTACAGTAATATTCAAGGTACACTAAGCTACACAATACACAAGCAGACAAATCCTAACTGAAAAAACTGGAACTGCCAGTTTTTCAAAACTATAAATCACTTGCAGCAGTATTAAATATCGAAATTAGTTTATTTATTTATTTATTTTTTATTTAATATCCATGCAATATAATATTTCTTATGCAAAGGTAGGCTTTGATTGATATTAAAATGATTATTTTGCGTCAAAAATAAATCTAACCAAAATTAGATCTTTTTCCATTTTTTCAATATTTTATCGAATTTTCAACTTTTTTGTGGGTATTAAATTTCGAATTTATTACTTATTATTGTTGTTTATTTAACCTTCATACGATATAACATCTTTTCCGCATTGTTGGTTTTTAAAAATGTTTAAAATAATTAGTTTTTGACAAAAATAACCTAACCAAAATTCGGTCTTTTTTCAAATTTTTTCAAAAATTCAACCCTTTTGTGGCAGTATTAAATTTTAAAATTAATTTTTTTTATTATTTTTCCCTTAATCTCCGTACAATAGAACATCTTTTCCGCATAGGTAGATTTTGATTAATGGGAATTTTTTTTTCGCCATAGACAATCGATCCACCCTAATGAACACTAAATGATTTTGAACGAGTTATTTAGTATATTTAATAATAAAAATTCAACAGTTTAGATTCTAATAGCAAAAATGTACATTCTTTATACGATGTTGAGTTTGTATGCAAAAAATGGCTAAATTAAGTATATAAAAATAATAGGCTGCTATGAAAATAATAATTTTTGAAGCGTTTCCTTCGGCGATATGACAAACTGAAAGAACATTTTTAACCCCCCTCGAAATACTATTCTACAATTTAAAAAAAAATCTTTTTAAACAAAATCAAAAACATCTCATACTTTATTTTTATAAAACAATTTTTTTCTGTTATCGACAATTTTTGTACTAAAAAATTCTTTTTTAATATTCATTTGAATTAAAGAAATCACCCTAAAAGGTATGCCTAAAAAATCAATTTAAATGTCTTTATTTCAAAGTACTTCTCCGATTTACAACCCATTACACAATCTTCCAGCATTTTATCATCGATTTGTCTTAATCGTTTGTGTCGTTTCAAGACATCAAAGGAACGCCGTATTGTTCTGAATACGACATCAAACGAAACAGCGTCAACCTTTGATGTCAACTAACCGGTAAAAGGATTTATCGTTGTGAATTCGTGAATGAATAACGAAGATTCGATAAATACATTTAAGGGTGTATTTCGATTCAAATTGCTTATTTTCCGATTTATTTTTTAAATTATTTTTGCTCGCAAATGCATCAAACTGGGAAATTTCCTTATTTAGAAAGCCCATAAGGTGCCGTTCTTATCGAATCTTTAATAAATGCAGAAAATATTCAAAAAGAGCAATCGAAGTTGGCTTTTTCAACCGATTTTTCCGAAGCGGGAGATTTGAAAACGAAAAGAAGGGTCATACCGAGAAAGTAACTGTCCATAAATCGAATTCTAATGAATTGAGCGCAAAATGACATCACACTGCACCTTACACATCTCTTCAAAAATCACCTCGGCAAGTTTCATGTTTCTACTTTTAAAAATGAGTCTAAAATTGTATCAGAAAATATCGAGCTGTTGAAAGTGGAAAAGCATTTTTTCAAATACAACCTTAATGCCAATAATGTTATCTGCCTGGAAAAAAGGTATCCTCACATTGTTGTTTACATTACATGCTTTTACAATGAGTGAACATAGGAGGTGAACAGAAGAATATGAGACTTTTGTGTAATGAAATAAAAGTTTCTTATTTATACTGTACTGTTAATCAAATATTACAATAAGATTTACAATATCATAATGTAATTTTGGTACTACTCTGTTATCCCGTCGACCAAAAAACCATCGCCAAACTAAAAGATTAAATGCCAATAATGGATGATCGTAAATGTCTTATTCAACGACATTATGCGACACACGTGTATAAAACTCCATTAAGTGATTTTTATTTCACTTTTTGATTTGTATTTTTATTAATATTCTACTAATTGTTTGTTTTTCGCTATTTAAAATGAAAATTATGCCCCATTTATAATTTGGCTGTGAATTTGGCGATTTGTATAATTTGGCGAAATTGAGTGACGGGATAACGAATTAGTACCGTAATTTTTTATATGAAATATTGGTTGTTACCCGTGATGTCTTTCACGTTGCATTAAGCAAAGATAACTGCATTAATTAAGAAAACATTTCACTCACGATAGTTTAAAACATATATAATTAGCACACATAGTTTTATATTTTATAGGAGATAATATGGTTATTCTTATTTACATGGGCCTTGACAAAACTCACAGAAATAAAAGAGAAATTTTGCGCCAGATAATAAGTAGAATCGCGAAAATGAAACTGAAACCACTCATACTGTGCATGCAACTCATGTTCTAGAAAAATCATGTTTTAGTGCACCACGGAACTTAATAACAAAGAAATGAAAATCATGAGTCAAACCTATATAATGATAAAATATGCTTAAAAAAACACTAACCGACTTCAAAAAAAGAATCAAGCTTGGCGATAACACATATGAATAGTTTTAATATGCTTATAATTTGAAAACGGTTGCAACAGAAAAAGATAATTTGCGACAAATCATTATTTTTTTTTATCAAATCCAAATTTTTGTATTTAAAAAAATTCTAATCATCAGAATTTAATGAAATTAAAATGGGACCACATGGGTATCTTATACTTTCAACCAAAAATAGAATTATCAAAATTGGTTCACATTTAGGAAATTTGTGAGTGAACAAGAAATACATACAGGTCGAAATCTTAACCTCCTCCTTGAAGTCGGTTAAAAAACTATCCAACACTTCCAGAATACGTAAACAAAACTTCGCCATCCCATTTTCTTTTGCAGTTTTGTATATGATTTATATATTTGTATGTATTCTAAATATCGTATTTACTGGTGTATATCGCGCACGCGTGTATAACGCGCACCCCGTAATTTACAAGAAAAAATGGCATTTTTTTAAACTCTCGTATATAACGCGCACCGTAAATTTCATATGCAAATGAATGTATAACTAATCAAATTTTAGTGAAGAAAGTCGAAACAAACATTGCATCAAGCAGCAAACAAGGCAAAAATATACATATATACAGGGTGTTTATAAAGTCCCGGTCCCATTTTGATATTTATTAACTTATAAAATAATAAAGATAGATTAAAATTAATAACATAAATAGTTAGATAGACGCAAAAAAATTCTTTACCCTTGTCAATGAACTTCCACGTGTTCCCCCTTCGTCGCACGGAGAATATCAATTCGATAGTCAATTTCACGCCAGGTAGCGGCAAGCATGGTCCATTGACTATCGGTATCCATTGACTATCGACTTGATATTATCCGTGCGACGAAGGGGGCACACGTGGAAGCTCATTGACAAGGGTCATGAAACTTTTTGAGTCTATCTAACCATTTATGTTATTGATTTTAATCTGTCTTTATTATTTTGTGAGTTACTAAACATCAAAATGGGTCCGGGACTTTATAAACACCCTGTACTTCGGCTAGGGACAGGGAATGACTGACTGCAGTGCGAATTGCTAATTAGCGTTTAAATAATGATAGTAGCTCTATTGTATAAGAAAGTTCAAGGAGCGAAAAAAAAGATGCAGTATTGCTTCAATTTAGTAAGATTTTTGCAGTGATTATGACTTCTTTGAATGCATTCAATGATTCATTTGTATATCGCGTGATTACTTCCAGCAGTAAAAAAATATTCCGTGTATAACGCGCACCTAGGAGTTTTGCCCTAATTTTCTGAAAAAAGTGCGCGTTACACTCTTAAAACGAAAGAGCTGATTGGGCTTCTCAAGAAAGAGCTGTAATTTTTTCGATCATAAAAGAGTTGTTTTTCAAACGATTGAATATTCTTGATCTAAATTGGTTATTTAAATAGCTCAACTTCATTTAAATTGGATAAAACTCGAGTTATTTCAACTCTTTTTTGAGAAGCTGCCTTTCAACATTGAGATGAGTGGATTTCAGCTCAACTTGAGCTATTTTGTGGTTAAATTTTTAAGAGAGTACACACGAGTAAAAACGGTAGTATGTTAAAATTTAGTTTAGTTAAAAAAAAAAGAAAAAAAGAAGATTAAAATTTACCTTCAGCAATTTCTAAAAAGGCAAAAATTAGTAACTTAAAATATATGTATATTATGAAGATTTTGCAAAGATTTGATTTTCCATCAATATGTAGTACAATTTAATTGATAATATGTGTATTTATTCAGTATTGTACATAAAAGATATTTTTATATACATTCATTGTACGTAATAATTTCAACGTAGAAAGTTATCAAAAAATATAAATAAATAAATACATAAATAAAAAATTATCATACCCCGTGTTTGAAAGCCATTCAGACTGAAAGCTTTCTTTTTTAGTTTTAAAATGTTTTTCTAATTCTGCTTCTTTTAAATCGTTTATCTAATTTTATTTATGTAAAAAAGAATGTGTAGAAAACAGTTTTTTTTTCATAATTTAAGACCCTAAAAAAAAGTTTTAGGTGTTTTTCTCATTTAAGTGAATGATAGGTTTCAGCTTACCTTTCAGCATTTTTTTAAGGTTAAGAATATATGTTCGATTATTTTATAAAAAAAACTCTGTTATTACGTTCTATTACATTAACTCAAGTAATTGATACATTAACCTACTTTGCTGAATTTTCCAAATATTAATTTAAAAAAAATCTAATTTATTCTTATCATATTTATTCTTATGTTATTTACGATGCATTCGGAAAAAATCTGCAATGTATTTGCATTCGAGATTATTTTAGTTCACTCAAAATAGAAATAATGAATTATGTGCTATTAAAATAAATAAAAATTTTACAAAATAATGCTGTCGTACAGGAAACAAGTATGAAGTTATTTAATGAAAGATAAGCATCTTTTACGAACTTTGCGTTAATTTAACAGATTTTAAACGTAAGGTTGTATTTTGAATAGATTGAAATTATATCCGTAAACTTTTTGCCATCTGTGGCTTTGATCAAGAACAAACCTTTTAAGACTTATTAGAAATTGAAACATAAAATAAATGCTGTGTTAAACTTTATGAATGTAAACGTCAAACGTTCTTTATAATTTTTTTTCACCCCATATTTGAAACTTAAGTATCAATTTTCATTTTAAAATTCAATTTTCATCTGGCACTTTTCTCGTAAATTTTATCGGCTTATTATCTAAAAATCTATTTATTATAATTTTTTATAATATTTTAAAATATTTCAAGATGTTATTCTGAAAATATCTATTTTGTACTAGCAAAGCATAATTTGTAAACGATATATTTTTCTTAAAATTGTCCCAAATCCTCCTTAATCTCATATGTTAGGTTCCGCTGAGGTCCTGCAATTTTTAGACCAAGAAATTCGCAAGTATCAGTATTTTCTTATGAAAAATCTAATACACTATTATTTTCAGACAATCAAATTGGTTTGTGTTAAAATAACAGTATATCTACGTATTCATCGATATATCAAGTTTCATTGCCTGCGGTTTATTCTGCCGAGCTGTCTAAATGACAGACCAGATGTAATGACCAATAAGGTTATGCGAGCGAAAAAATCCCTGCCGGCTATCGCCCAGTTAGCATAACAGGTAAAGCGTTGGCCTTGTAAACCAAGTATCTGGGTTCGATTCCCACCCTGTTTTATTTTTCGATCAGATGGAAAGATTCCATTCATGGGAAAAATCTATTCTTAAATAGGTTTAAATTTCGCCCTCTTATATTTTATTGAAAAAAATTGAGAATTTTCCTAAAAAAATAACAGGAACGATACGAACCCTTGGTTTGATAGATGAAAAAAGAAACAAGTCTGAAATTGCGCGTGAAGCGTAGCAAATGAGGTGTGCTCGTATTATAATGAAGTTTTTGCAATATTCAGATCTTTCTGTAATAGTATACAATTCTTCGGATTGTATAGTAGCCGAAATCTTTTGTGAGTCCTTGTAAATACTATCTGCTTACTATTATACTGGAAGTAGCATGTAGTAATCATCAGCAACTTATTTCAATTTCATAAAGTGTGAAAAAAAATTAATATAAACGCGATTCAAACAATGTTTCCCTCTATACCATTATGCAGTGGCGCCAACTTTTGAAAAATATTAGGTGGGCTCACAAAAAATTTTGACTAAATACATAAATATTGGGTGGGCTCAATTAATAATGGGTAGATGGAGATATAAAATTAATGGGTGGGCTTGCGCCCCATGAGCCCATATAAGTTGGTTCCACAGCCATTATGTAAGGTAACACTTTTGCACGGTCCTCTAAATTAATGAAAAGTATTCTTTGCACCACAGATTGTATAAAATGTATATTGTAGTATATACTTCATCAATATTTCGCATACTTCTATGCATATCAATTTTATTATGTTTAAAATCAAGTAACCTCATTAAAATGCACTTGAAACTCTTTTTTTTTCCATTTGCCGTAATTTAACGCAGCACTTTTAATCGTCCCTGTATTTGATCTATACGTCCGATTGTCAAAAAATTTGAAATGACTCGACAAAAGTATGCAACAATTATATATTTTAAATTTTAAATGATTCGTTTGGGTAGTTTTTGGGCGGACAGACATACGGACAGAACGACGACTATATGTGCTTCGTGTTTACATAATTACGAACACACCTAAAAAGTAGTAAAACTAAACTTAATGTATATCCATTCTAGGTTTCTGTGAATTATATAAGTATGCAGTGTATCAGTTTTGACTCTTTCTTTAATGACCAATGGAAATTAAAGAACAAAAATTTTAATTTAATAATAAAAATAAAGCTCAAACACATTACTTACGTAAGATTTTTGAAACACACAGTGTATAAAATGACTTTTCAATGTAACTAAATATGACATCCCCTAAAATGTTTTCCTTAGACTCGTCTAAAATAAAACATTAAAGGCTGGGGAGTGTTTTTAAAGCCATTTTTCTCTCCATTTGCTACCTTCATAAAAGTCGATTTTTAAATTTATTTTTCTTGAAAAGTATTTTGAAATTTCGAAAATATTAAAATAGGGTAACATTCCCAGTAATTGGCACATTAAGAATTTGTCTTTAAACTTACTTCTGTTTCCATCACCAAGAAATAAAATATTTACTTGCAAATATTTTTAAATCAAAGAGCGCATATCTGTGCATCTATTTTGCCCACTAAAAGCATTTATTAAAAACTAAAGCAAAATATTTGAAAAAGTATTTTTATAAAAATATATTTATAAAAAGTTGCAGTAATCACCAGTAATTGGCAACTAGACTTTTACACAATTAAAGTAACTTTTTTCAACTAAACAAAACTGTTGTCAATTAAAATTTAAAATATATTATAAATCAGATAATAATGAATTGAAAAGCATGCCTTTCTTAATCCAAAGAAGAAGCATATGCAACAAAAATGGCTAATATGATACAACCCATAATCAATTTTCTTTCTAGGCACTATTGTCATCGAGTATCGTAAATCAAAGTTATAATCTTTAAAGAAAATGAGCATATAACTGGTATATGGTCTTGTATTTTTAAAAGACTGGATATAAATCTTAGGACTTTTAGGACATTCTGTAGGATGTGCCAATCTCTGGTGCCTGCCAATTACTGGGGATGTTCTCCTATTAAAAATGAAGATGAAAACAAGTAAGTTATTTTGTAAAACTATTGTGAGTGGTTATATATATATTTACTTTCATACATGAATAGATGTTCTAAAGATATTAATTTGTAAGTGTTACATAATATTTTAGACACTTATTTCAGTATAAATTTGATAAAAGTGAAATAAAAGCACACAAGATATTAAGTTTCACTTGATTTTTTTTAATGTTCAATTATTATATCGACATTAAAACAAAGAAACAAGAAATTAAATAATAAGTTTATTTAAGAAGACATTATACACGGTATAAAAAGTTTAAATATAATATTCCTAGTAGCAAACCAATATTGACCCAACGTTGCGCCAATATTTCATCTATTTGAATATATTATAGCCAATAAAGCCTCAATATTGCTCCAATATTGGGATATTTACTTTTTTGCCCTTACTTAGCCAATATTTGCAGCCAATATTATCCCAATATTGGGGTTTCATTGGAAATATTTGCAATGAAATTCCAATATTTATCCAATATTGGCGTTTTATTGGCAATATTTCTAATGAAATCCAAATATTGGCATAGTATTGGCTGTAAATATTGGCTAAATAAGAGGAAAATGTAAAAATCCCAATAATGGAGCAATATTTCATGCCAATATTGTGCCAATGTGCCAGTATTGCTCCAAGATGTAGCCAATATTGGTCCAAAATTGTTTGGCTATTGGGGATATACACTTGCTGCCAAAACTCTGCGTACAGGTGATCATATTTAAAGTTCATGCTAAAATTACTATCGTAATCTCGCTTAGGAAAATTAACATAATTCTCACTTATTCTTCAAGATTACCTGATTTAAACAACAAAAAATATTTCGACCTTAACATGAAAAAACAAGAATGACCGCCAAAGAATGCCAACAACCCCTCCAAAAGTCAGCGTACACTTAAAAAATATAGCTTTTAAGAACTTTTTATTGTGAGATAATTGCGCCAATTTTAGTTTTTTCAAGTGATTGTAGGCTTTTACTACCATTTATATAGAATTTGAGATTTTGAATGCTTTTATTGTTCCATAGGAGGTAACAGAAAGGAAATCGATACTGCTGAAAGTCAAATCATCGTAGATCTTTGAAATAGGGAAATACCCCTGACATTAATTGGTAAAACTATTAATAGAAAACATTCATCGAATCACAAAGTGATCATGAACTACAAATCAACAGGATTTTTAAAATTCAACCCAACGTACGACCGGACGTCTGCACTGTCGCCTCGAGAATCAAATTTTGTAATACGTCTTGTAAAAATAGATCCAGGACTATCAGCTTCACAAATAGCTAAAAGTGTTTCTCAGAGATTTTTAAAAAAGGTGAGTTCAACCACAATCCGAAGAGAACTAAAAAAGCATGACTATCATGGCCGAGTTACATGGAAGAAGCCATTCATCTCTCCAGTGAACAGAGCTTAAATAATGGCTTTTGCTAAAAAAACATCTAAATAAAACACGTAACTTTTGGAAACAGGTAATATATTCAGCTGAATATAAATTTTGTATTTTCGGTATTTAAGAACGAAAATATGTCTGTAGGAAATCCGGTAATCTTTTTCTGACTGTCAGACATGGAGTAGGAGGCGTTATGGTTTAGGGGTGCATGCGAAGCAATGGGGTTGGTAATCTTGAGTTTATTGAATCAATAATAAATAAAATTGATTATTTGAACATATTAAAGAAAAATCTCAAGACAAGTGCCGAAAAGATTAGAGTAAGTGAGGATTTTTAGTTTTAGCAGGACAATGACCCCCAAGCCTACAGCATACATTGTGAGATTATGGCTGCTCTGCCATGTGCCATACCAACTCCATAGACTACCTCAGTTTCCAGAATTAAACCCAATAGAGCATTTGTGGGTTTTACTAAAGCGGAGAATCAGGGAACACGTAATAACACCCAAAGAAATGCTGAAATATGTCATGGTAGATGAATGGAGCAAAATAACCACACTAGAGACATCTAAGATAGTTGAATCTATGCCAAACAGGCAGAGAGAGATGACAAAAAGGAGATAACCTACAATCTATTAACTTTTGATTACAATCCACTATCGTAAAGTTTTTTTCCCGTGTACGCAGACTTTTGGTGCACACGATTTATGTCGTTCTTAAGTTATGAATTTTTGTACTATTTTATGCAACGATCAAGTGATTGTTGTTTATACTATTTGAATTTATGGAGTTATGGGAATCACCGAAAGACTCCATTTATTTGGTGATCGTTGCATGAACATGAAAGATGATCGCCTGTACGCAGACTTCCGGCGGCAAGTGTATATCATCATCTTCTTAACCGTTTTAATTCCATTGCCATATGTAGATATGTGAAGGCATTTTTCCTTTGATCACTTTGCAAAATTTTAATAGCTTAGTTACTAAGGATAAATTCACTTTCTTACTCTATTATATACAGTATCATCTGGTTTATCATACGTAATTTTTCCTAGGTTTTACTTTTACTTTTATTATGTTTCATGTCATAAAAAGATAATAATGCGATTGTGGTCAATGATAAAACATATAGTTGTACCTTTCGTCATAAGTTGTCTAAGCCATTTATCATATTATGAACCTTTCTTTCTTTTCCCCATTTTGCTCCCCATGGGGCAATTTTCAATCTTTTTTTTTTTTTATCGTCGCGTTTTATTGGCTCACATAGGGTTTTCTTACGGAGCTTTCCGATAAATATTATTTGTAATGTATGAAAATTTCAAAGAGAGGGGTGGGAGGATATATTCCGAGTATCGTGTTAATTAGAATCTTGAGAGGGACTTTTAAAAATTTGATTGACATCCAGCATGTGGTGCACCATTTCAAATTTCTGTGACCGATAGTTCATGATATACACCTTCTTCCTCACTTTGGCCAAGCGTGGACACTTTTCTGAATTTTACCGACACTCCTCATGGGATATGCAGTTGGAAAGTCCCTTGACCACTTTTTCATACTATGCTCTTTCGTTGTCCCTTCCCGGAGACATGTTTAACTTATTCCAATAGGAGGTCTTCAACTTATAGACAAATTATGGAACTGATCTCAAATGAATGTGTGTATATTGGAATTACCACAAAGGTTTAAGTATCTAGAACTCATTCTTTGTGAAGAACTGAAATGAAGATATCAAATTAAAAAAATAAAAATTCATATAATGTTTGTGTTTGCCATTTTCCCTTTATCATGAAATTTTTTTTTAATAAATTTGTTATTAAAATCAAGAACTTGTCGAAGAAAAGTCGAGAACAACTTTTCATCAAAATGTTTTAATCTCAATCCACATCACAGATTATATTTATTAATTAAGAAGGTAATCTGTCGTCAATTAAAATGAAAAAAAAGTGAAAATCATGTGAATTACACAATTATTGTTGTTTTTTAAAATGTCTGAACATATACTTTGTTTATAAGTACAAGTTACACTTTTAAAAAAAGTTAATTGATTAATTTTGTGTTTTATGTTAGATTTTGATTAATTTTGTGTTTTAGATTAGATTTTGATATTAACAATATACCAGTAACATTATCAATTGTTTTGAAATGATTTTCAAGCTTTTTATTTGGAATTTACATTATGTAGCCACTTTGAAAAAGAAATGTATTTTAGTTCGTGAAATCGTATATAATTCAAAGACAGTTTGACATTTTCCCTTTTTATTTTTTTATTGCGCCGATGATAAATGGAAATAAGGTTCTTCATAGGTGCATTCTCTTACACCTGTTTCATAAATTTATCAGATTTCATCCGATTTCCATCTGATTGGTGTGCATCATTAACTCTTATATAACTGGACTAAGAAATAGCAATCTTTCTTTAAGCCGTCATCAACCTCCATACCATCACGTGATGTTGGGGAGAATGCGCGCCAAACCGGTTTCTCCCGCCGATCCCACCAGCCACAAAGACCTTTTTTGACTGCGTTACGTTCTTTTACTATGAGAATGAAAGCAGAAAATTGCCAAGAAGGGATCGTCGCCAAAAAAGACACCCTTTTGGCGAGGAAAACTCTCGCCAAATCTCGGTTATTCCTGCTTCAAGAATCCCCGAAGTGAACAAAGGGATCCGTTATCTAGTCATTCCTGATGTATGGTGTGCATAACATTTTTCAACTGAAAGTTTAATTCTGTAATTAGGCCGTGGCAGCCTAGTGGTCATAGCACATAACTCCGGAAAGAAAGATCTAGAGTTTCATGGTCGATGATACCAAAGACCCACCGAGTGTATGTAGTGTACCAATTCTTTAAATAAAGTGGCTCTGGAAGTCATGTTTTCGGTCTCAGTAGTTACCATGGACATAGATCTCTGGAGAAACATTTCTTTCCCCTTCAGAGATATATTGAGATTGAAGAGGCGGCGTTGTTTGGTGCTGCCATCTATTGGCAGCGTTTCCGAACCTCTTCTTCTGCAGAAGTCAAAGTTCCAAGTTTCTGGGTTCAGTCTAAATGGAGGCTTCAGCAATGCATCTTGTCTTTTGGGCACACGCCAACAACAACAATTCTGAAATTATTTTTTCAAAACAAACATTCTTAAAATTCTGGAGAACATCAAATACATAAGTTAGTTGTTAATAAAATGTCTAAAATAATGTTAATAATTTTAAGCATATTAAACTGATACTCATTTTGGTGCACCACAAGAATCATGCGCTTTAAAATCCAACAATTGTTTTGCATTTTACATGTTGCATACAAATTATATAAATCATTTACAAGAATGTACAAAAATATGCGGATACACTTTTGTTGTTTACTGTAAATTACTGAAAGGAAATTATCAACTATTTTTCCTAATTGAGCTAAATTTGAACGAAATCGATAGAGCATATACATAAGTTCACAACAGAATTCCAATTATATCCGATTATGATGGTAATTTGAGGTAATGTTAATGGTAATGAAGGTTACATTTTCAAATATTTTATTCATTTTCTTCAAATTGTTTGCATCTATATCATCTTATGATATATTTATTAAACATTTATTATCATACATTATTAAGTGTTTTTATTACAGTATTCTGAGTGCGTTGGATAATGTTACATAAGCTATTCTTAAGATTACCTATTATGACTTTTATTTCTTGTTGCAATATTAATTTATTATTTTAGCATGAAATATAGAACTTCTGTTGTTTCTAAACTCTTTTCTTGAAACTGCTGATAAAAAAATATCTTAAACATTGTTAGTTTGAGATCTTCACTATTACTGATCAAAAAACCCTTTTGTTTTATCTAAAATAAATGGAGACATAAGATTGCATGTCCCGGAGAAAAATATCGAATGTATTTTTATTGCCCTTTACGATTCAATGAGCAATTCAGTTTTATTTGTAAACAACACGTGCTTCGAAATCAAACAGAATTGAGTATTTTCATATCTGTTTTATTATAAAACTGCAAAATTCATTTTTCGAAATCAATCTCTTCATTTTTGTTTGTTTATTGATTACTTTTTTATAAAATAAAGGATGCTTCAATATGATAAGCTGCATTTCACAAAGTGTTTTCATATGAATGGCATGCGGGTGATTTGGTACAAGAGACGATATTTCAATATTTTTTTAAAGAACTCCTAAGTATTAAGAATTTAGCCTCAAGGGGATACATTACCTTTATTTTGAAAAAATTGAATGATACTGTAATACATATGTGATGGCACATAACTTAATACTAAAAATTAAACACAATTTAAAACAAGACAGATGTGACAATCCCAAAACTTTCTTCTGTCATATGCATGTTAATACTTTCTGAAAAATGCAGCACAGCAGCGCCAGTGGTTAGGTGGTTGGAACTAATCAACAACTTATGTCAACTTATAACTGAACTAGATGAAAATCCGTGCATTAGAATTTGAGATAGAGTTCTTGAAAAATCTTTAAGAAAAAAAATTCTATAGCAGCGTCACATGTTCGGTATTGTTCATCAAAAACTAATCAAGATAATTTTTTTATCAAGTACTAATTGAATCTGAGGTTTGATGAAAATCCGTGTGTCAGTTCTTCAAATACATTTATTGCGAAATAATGAAAAATGCAGCATAATAGCAACATATGTAAGGTGATGTACACCAAAAAATAAACAGCACTAATCTCTTTCAGAACTAACTGAATCCGCAGTTTTAGAAAAAATCGTGCATTAGTTTTTAAAATAAAGATATTCCGATAATCACGAATAATGCACCGTGGCAGCGCCACCTGTTGAGCGATTTACAACCAAAACGTAATAAGCACTGTACTATATCATGTACTAAGTAAGTATAAAGTTTTATGAAAATCCATGCACTAGTTCTTCATAATCCATGCACTAGCTCCCCCTCGGGGGATATGCACGACAAACTTACCACATCTAATTTATACTAAGGTCTGACAGAATATAATAACAGAAATTAAGACTCTAGTTTTGTGAAATTCAGTGCATAGTTTTTGAGATAGAGCAACCACAAAATTTTTGTCACATACAGACAGATTCAGACTCAGTCAGACATTTTGTAAAAAAAAAACGTGTTTTTCGGGTTCTCTGACCCCTAAAATGGGCCAATCCGACGAAAACCGGATTTTGAAAATTTTCACGAATCTAATACTTTTTTCTTGTTAAGAAAATTAAAAAAATCTTTTAGAAAAACCTGTTTTACTAAAAAATTTTTTTTCAAAAATTAAACTTAAAAAAAAAAAAATTACTACTTTTATAAATATGAATTTTTTGCTTCTATTTTTTCGATATTCATTAAAATATGCTACATAAAACTGTGTATGGATTTTTAGATGTAGAGAATTTTAGATTTGATATGATTTTTTACTATCATGTGTATTAAAAATGAAGAAAATTCATCAAATTCGCAATTTGAGTAATTTTTATAAACTAACCATAAAGTCGAATGTTACATCCATGTAAAAAAAAAAAAAAAAAAAAAAAAAAAAAAAAAAAAAAATACATTAAACGCACCATGGATAACAAGTAAAAAAAAGTTTCCAACCTCTATGTAAATTAGAAAAAAATCCTAAGTATTTCTCGAACAAGCAAGTTATAAAAATAGGAACAGGGAGAAAAATCAGATTTCATTTATATGGCTCATTGCGCTGGATCTTTTAAAAATTATTTCACGATCTCGCCATGTAATGGTCGTATAGGTAAAAATGAGGAGTCAAAATATTCAAAATTAAAGAAGCTTTCAGTTAATATAAAATAAAACAATGATATTTTGATCAATGCCAAGATGTTGTGTTCCCTTAGCAAAAATCAAA
The DNA here is from genome assembly GCA_964019185.1 of Maratus speculifer. Classification (NCBI taxonomy): domain Eukaryota; kingdom Metazoa; phylum Arthropoda; class Arachnida; order Araneae; family Salticidae; genus Maratus; species Maratus speculifer. The sequence goes on along the minus strand of OZ025301.1, from coordinate 4,335,245 downwards.
TACTTGCGATAAATTGCACTGTTTTGCCTGCCGGACAGACCAGATGTATAGACAGACCAGCCATAAACTTCTAATCGGACGACTGTTTTTCTTTAGTAATTGTAACAGATTGGGTCACCACATTACTAAAAGATATTCAGTTCTCTAGCCCTCTAAGCCTCTTGCAAATGGGTAAAATTGTAATGTTGTTTTCTCTGCATTTTATTTTAAAAGCTCAGAAATATGATTTTTTTCAACATTACAAAAAGAACTTAATTACAAATCTGAATGTAATCCTCGAGAGTATTTTTAATTCGAAAATGCATTGAAAATTCGTCAAATCTATAGAATTATATTGTTTTAAATATTTCTTATATTGCAGTGAAACCTGATGGTTAGTGAACGGAATATTACGTTGCTAACACTTAGATGGCTAGAGCATGTACCATCTGTTAGTTTTCCAATATGTCTTTGTTAAATGGCGGTGATTTGAACAAAGAAGTTCATATTTTCGTAATCTTTTGCGAACTTGATCAAAAAATAATCATTGAAAAATGCATACTTTTTGGTCCAATAATTCCAAACAAAAGCAGTTACCTTTTTTAAAAAACAATTATTAACTAGAAAAATTGCTCGATAAAATAATGTTAGTTCAGTTTTAAGAGTAAGTTTACAATGCTACAACAAAGTTATGTTCATTAAGCAAATACGATTGTATAGATTTCGAATATTACGAAACAAATTGGGGTAACAATCTATACACTTAAATAAGGTACCCTGGGGTAATAACGCCAGGCGGGGTAATAACGCCAAGTGCTTATATTTTGCATAATTACGAAATAATCAGGTAAATGACACCCACGTGCTCTGCGCAGAAGGGTTTTGAGTCATATAAATCACAAAAAACAGCTTCAAGTTAATTTGTTTCATTTTTAGGTCTTATTGTTTTTACAAGCAACTAAAATTAACGCTTGATCTAAAATTTGCGAGATGCGTTTTGTGATGTGAAGACTATCTTTTTATCCGGAAATACTTTGTTAATTACATAAATTTGTAGTGCATTTCATGTACTTTTAAAATGTTGTTGAAGATTTTGGATATCTTCTCGAGATAATTTGTAATTTAAAATGTACTGCGCAATAATTATACCGGGGTAATAACGCCAATCCTTGACTTTAGTACCCCGGTTGATTCCCTACAGTTGCCGAGCTACATCCTAAATACTGATTCAAATAAACACAGTTAAAACTGTGCAATGTCTCTCATATTTCTATTTAAGCGGTCCTTTTTAAGCAAAAAGAAGCTCATGATCTGATATTCTTTTGCCTCACCCCCCTCCCTCACCACACCTTTATTTTTCTTACACTTTCACAAAAAATTGAACATTTTCAATAGCTTAGAATGCAATTTGTCAATTTCTAAGTTTGTAGAGTTTGTATTTTTAGAATTGGGCTACTTACATGCAATTATTTCACATTATTTCACAGTTTTGTTTGCATGGCGTTATTACCCATATAGGTGGGTAATAACGCCAAATAGCATTCGTCAAGAAAAAACGCCATTACATTTTATGAATACATATCTGTTAAATTATTTTATTTTATATAGATAGTCAATGAGTTGCTCTATCAGATCCTATATTTGTTTGAAAAATACAATCTAAAACTAAGCCGTTAAAATTGGTAGAACCTTAACGTGGCGTTATTACCCCAGGGTACCTTAATATAGAAAATAATTTTAAAAAACCACCTTTTTTATTAAATAATAATAATAAAATATCAACCTTCAGTTTATGGTAAAACATAAATATGTTTCTTGAATACGAAAGGTCAATCTATGGTAACTTACGTTACATTTAGAACTATTTTCAGTCATTTTAGTAACGAGGTGGAACCCGTCGAAATTCGACGAAAAAAAAATCTTTAAGAAAGAACTGTTTCATTGTTGTATAATAAATCTACAAAATTAGTTAAAGTAAAAAATACATCTTATATTGGTCGGTATAACTCTCAAACAAATATTATTTTAAGCTGAAATTAAAAAATACTATAAAATTCAATTGTAAAATTATTAAACGAAATAAAACTGAAATTCACCGGATTTTATAACAGATGATATTTTTTTAAAATAATGCACGCATTTTAATTTAATTTTTTTAAAAAGAAAATGGAGTGATTCTATTGCCACAATTACAAAAGTGGTACTAAAAATTATAAATAAATTAATATCTCAAAAATAAATTAAGATACAGCTTTGAAACAAATTGCATTTAAAAATACATTTTTTTTCTCTATGCAGCTGTGTAAAAATTTTAAATGTACAATGTTTAGAAGTGTAAAATTTGTAATATCGAAAATATCAAAACCGAAATTCCATGGGAAAGTATTGCGCATTTTTAATTCCTATTTTTCTTTTCAATTTTAAGAGAAAAATGGAGTGATTCTGTTGCCGTAATTACAAAATTGGTAGTAAAAACTACAAAAAAAATTAACATTTCAAAAATAATTTGAGATACAGCTTCCAAACAAATTGCATTTAAAAGTAATTTTTTTTCTCTATACGACGGTGTAAAAATTATGCGATGTTTAGAAGTGTAAAATTTGCAGTAACGAAAATTGCAAAGCCGAAATTGGAGAGGAAAGAATTGCCATTTGGAAAAAGACGTATGTGTTACGCACAGATACGTTTGGCCTTTATAATATAGATATAACACACACACAAAAAAATATTCAAAATGCTAATCTGACATGGCTTATTGATTAACCTTATTCAAAGATCAATTTAGATGAAAATTACCTAAATTTAGGATAATTTTTTAAAATTATGGCAGTTATAGTTATTATGGTAACTGACATCACTGAAATAGGAATGTAAGTTATCATATAAAGTGTCATTTTCATTATCATTTTTTAGGTAATTTTTATCCCAATTAACCCTTATATAGGTTTCAATGACAAATCATATTAATTTTACATTTGAATATCTTTCAGTTTTATAGTGCTAAAATTACTACAGTAAACTGCTTCAAACGTAACATAAGTTACCATGGTATGACCCTGAAACGAATTTTACTACGTCAATACTTTTAATAAAAAATTTGAAAAATCTAATTATACTCAAATGAATTCGTTACTTAAGACTGTTGGTCATTCTGCTTCCGTATTTCCTTGGGTAATGCTAAGTTTATGAACGTTTCGTGTTTCTTATATTTAAAATAGCTTGCTGGAAAATAAAAAATTTTAATTTTTTTCGTTATTTTGTTAAAGGATGTCTTTCAATTTTCTTAGTTTTCCAAATAATCCTAAAACTTATGTCTTATTTTTCATGAAGTGTTAAAATTTTACTCGAAACTCATGAACTATTCACACATAATATATTACATTAAACATAGATTTTAAAAACAATTTGACAAGTTATAAAAATAAAAAATAATTAAATAGATATTTTAAATATAAAAATGCATGAAATTTTTTTAACATTAAAAAAAAAAAATTAAACGTGTGGCAAACGATTTATGAAGGATCTACATCGCCCAATTCTATTTACTAGACACTAGGCTCTGCGGTGCTTTAAAGTATGTGGAGAGCCCAACGCGAGAACTCGGTTTTTAGTTTCCAAGAATACTTGGTACTTGTTTTATCGACCCCGAAAGGATGAAATGCTGGGTGTACCCTGCCCAATCGGGAATCGAACTCACAACTTGCAGCGTCACAGAGAAGCATGCTGACCACCACACCACTGGATTTTTAGACTTAACATTACAAGGGAAATTCGAAAGCTAAGTATCCGTCAGGCTTAAAACGATCATTAAAATTACAAGCGATGCCATATTTTATTTAGCAATTTTTTAACCGTTAAACTATGATTCTATGGAAGCTATGCCGGATCGAAATAAACCCAGTTTATGGAGAATCCGAATTGCATTATCCGTCTAAATACTATGTTATAAAGACACATTTCTTAATCTACGAATTTTAAAACCCAAGATTCCAAAAAAGATATAAATTTTATAAATAACATTATAGTTTATAAATATATTTTTATATTTATAAAAAAAAATATTAAAAAACTAATTAAAATACTATTTTCAGTGTAGTAGCAAACAACATTTAAATGCATTACTTGCTTTTTTTTTGCTATACCATGTATTGCAAATAAGAATTAAGAGGATAATAAGAATTTGGAAAGCATTATTTAGAGCAAAATCTGAAAACCACATTCAAACATAATACGGTAGCTGTAACTTTAAACTACCCTAACTCTAGTTTTAAATCAGATACAGACACAATTTAAGCATAATTCGTCAGTTAAAAAATTGGATTTTAACAATGAAAAATCGATATTTTGATCAAAATCATGTTTCAACGATGGGCTAATACCTAAACAAAATTTACAATAATTTATAACTAAATCGTATAAAAATACATTTCTAATGGTCAATTTTGGGTTCTAAAAAGAGATTTACAAAATCTCATTTGATTGCAATTTTTACATATTCATTAGCAAAAACTTATTCAAATACTTCATGTTTTTTTTTTTTAAATAGAAATATTGACTGAGAACTCTGACAACACATTACCATTCTATTCAATTCATTTCAGAAAATATGTTTATAATGACTCCCTCGAGAACAAAGTATTACACTAATGATCTGCACTGGAACGATAAGAGGTGTCGGTCTTAGAGACTCGAATCTATTGATTACATTTGCGTTTGCACGATAATTTGTAATATTTTCATTGTTACGTTATTTAGAGAGATTGAATGAGAACTCATTAAATGTGATAACGCATTAAGATTCCATTCAATTGAATATTTCAATTTATTTCAGTAGATTACTTCACAATGTCACGTGTATTACTCCATTTAGTTCAAATAAACCGCAGAAAATAACGAGGAATTAATGATCTGCAGCAGAAAGATAAAAGGTCATCTGTTCGACATTCTGGGTTCATTAAATTAGTAGTTTGACTTCCATTCACCATATGTAATTATAAATCAATTGTGATACTCACACAGAGACTTAATGTTTCGCATTTATTTACATTTCAGTCAAACGAAAGCTTTTATTATGGTTTATGATAGAGTAGAAAATTACTTTTTCTCGAATATTGTCTTTATCAAATCATATTCAACAATGAAAAAAAATCTGCTCTGTTATGAAGAAAATAATTAAGCCTCTGAAAACCCTTGTAGCAAACCAATATTGGTCCAACGTTGCACCAATATTTCATTTATTGGAAATATTGCTAATAAAACGCCACTATTGGTAAAATATTGACATTTCATTGGAAATATTTCAAATGAATTCCCAATATTTTACAAATGTTGGCGTTACATTGGAAATATTTCCAATGAATTCCCTATATTGTACAAATGTTGGCGTTAGACTGGAAATATTTCCAATGAAAACCCGAATATTTAATCAATATTGACGTTTTATTGGCATTATTTTCAATGAAGCCTCAATAATGGCTTAATATGGCAAAAGATATTGGCTAAATAATGGCAAAATGTAAACAGCCCAATATTGGAGTAATATTTCATGCCAGTATTGCACCAATGTGCCAATATTGCTCCAAGATGTAGCCAATATTAGTCAAACATTGTATGGCTACTGAGGAATTAGCCATTACTAACTAAATTCAAGCTTCGAATTCTTTAAACATTTCGACTCGGGCGAAAATTTCCCAAATTTTATTCGGTTCATAGCACTTAGGGGCTGTGCAAATATAACGCTAACATTTTAGGGAGGAGGGGAGGATCTGGCAAATGATATCGTAAGTTATCACTAGGGGGAGGGGGGGGATTTGTCTTTTGATATCGATATCATTTTTGATTTAATCAAAAAAAATTATTAATATTATTAACATAGTTTTTGGCTCAAAATAGTATGTTATAGTTTTTTGATATCGATATCATTTTTGATTTAATCAAAAATTGTTATTAATATTATTAACATAGTTTTTGGCTCAAAATAGTATGTTATAGTTTTTTGGTCGGTTATCTATTTTTAGGAAAATACTAAGTTTTTATTAAAATCACCAATTATAAAAATATTTAATTCTAAAATATGGAATAGCCCAATATTGGACATTTTTTTCCTTCTTCATATATGTATGCAATGCATATACAATAGCTGTTCGAGAAACCCTATGTGAAGTACATTTGAAATGAAACTTATATTTACTAACAAATAATAGAGAAAGAGAATGAATGTTGTCCACTTGTTTTGTTGATAAAAATTTCTATTACTCCACCGCCATCACCGTTCCCCGGTACCCGGCATGTGCATCAAGATATTAATACTGTTGACAGCATTATCTAGCAAAAGCTATTATAAATTGTTTTTAAATAAAAACAATTTCTTTTAAGTGTTATATGATATAAATTGATATTTTATTTTCTCCTTACTTGTATCAATAAAATATGTAACCAGTTTTGTATATCACTCCAAAAAAAAAAAAAAAAAAAAAAAAAAAAAGAAATTCTAAAGATTAAAAAAAAAGTAGACATTGATAACGATACCATTACCGGGGAGGGGGGTGTCGTAGAAATGTTAACGTATGATATCGAATAGGGGGGAGGGGGCTCAAAATTATTAAAATTATTAAAAAGCTGATAACGTTATATATGCATAGTCCCTTATTTAAAAAGAAGCTTTCTTCAAGTGCTATAACTCAATCATTTTTTAAGATATAAACAAAATAAAAAAATGTTCTGGAATTGTTCTTTTAAGTTCTAACACATAAAAGAAAAATATTTTTCAACTTTTAATTTCTTCACATTTAATTTTAAATTTTAAATTTTTTTAAAAATTTTAAATGACCGCCATTTTGAACAAGATGGCGGATGCTGCTGGCTAACGAACTCGGTCGAGACGCAATGTCGAAGTTGCACATCAGATGTAAGAAATGAGGTGCGTTCATAGTACAACGAAGTTTTAAAAACATACAGTATTTTGGATACAATACAGCATCCGAAATCTTTTCTGTGTCTCTGTAAATATTATCTGCTTTATATAATACAGGAAATAACTTTTAGTAAACTTTAGCAACGTATAACAATTTTATAAAATGGGAAAGAGTTTATTAGAATTAAAACGCTACCCAAACATTTTTTTCCACCCACACCATTATGTAATAGAATGCTTTTGTGGTATATTGTATAGTAATAGAAAAATTCTTTGTACCACACATTGTTCAGACTGCATATTTCAGTATATTTAAAAAATAAATATCAGTTTTATCATGTTCGAAAGACTTCAACATCATTTAAATGCACACTTGAAATTATTTTTTCCTATTGGCCGATCTGTAAAAGAATACTTCTGATTGTCACTGTCATTGAATTATTTATCCAATTTTCATGAAATTTCAAATGACTCGACAAAATTCTTCAATAATTATATGTTTTAAATTTCAAGCGATTCGGTTGAGTAGTTTTTACATTATGTGCGGATTGTATGACGTGCTATGTAGTTACATAATTAGAAACGTACCTAAAATTGCATAAAACTTATTATTCCCTAAATTAAATTAGGCTAAATATAGTTATTAACCTTATTGACTTAATCTACTAAATGTATCGTATGTTTTATCCCCGTATTGAAAAAATACTATTCTTGAGAAAAAAAGAAAGATTTTTGAGCGAAGGAATATTTTTGACAAAATTTGTTTTGTAAACAAAAATACTTTGCATGAGAACATTTGAAATGCAGATTTGTCCGTGTTTCATTTATTTGCTTTATGATAGCACACATAAGGTGGTATGGGGTAATAACGCCAGGCGGGGTAATAACGCCAGGCGGGGTAATAACGCCAAGTAATAATATTATGCATAATTATGAAATAATCTGGTAAATGACACCCATGTGCTCTGCGCAGAAGGGTTTTGAGTCATATAAATCGCAAAAAACAGCTTCAAGTTAATTTGTTTCATTTTATTGTCTTATTGTTTTTACAAGCAGCTAAAATTAAAGCTTGATCTAAAATTTGCAAGATACGTTTTGTGATGTGAAGACTATTTTTTTTATCCGGAAATACTTTGTCAATTACTTAAATTTGTAGTACATTTCATGGACTTTCAAAATGTTGTTGAAGATTTTGGATATCTTCTCGAGATAATTTGTAATTTAAAATGTACAGCGCAATAACTATAACGGGGTAATAACGCCAATCCTTGGCATTAACACCCCGGTTGATTCCCTACAGTGGCCGAGCCACATCCTAAATACTGATTCAAATAAACACAGTTAAAACTGTGCAATGTTTCTAATAATTCTATTTAAGCGGTCCTTTTTAAGCAAAAAGATGCTCACGGTCTGATATTCTTTCGCCTCATCCTCCCCCCCCCCCACACACACACCACACCTTTATTTTTCTTACACTTTCACAAAAAAATGAACATTTTCCATAGCTTAGAATGCAATTTGTCAATTTCAAAGTTTATAGAGTTTGAATGTTTAGAATTGGGCAATCTAGATGCAATTATCCCATCTTATTTCATAGTTTTGTTTGCATGGCGTTATTACCCATATAGGTGGGTAATAACGCCAAATAGCATTGGTCAATAAATCACGCCATTACATTTTATGAATACATATCTGTTAAATAATTTTTTTTATATAGATAGTCAATGAGTTGCTGTATCAAATCACATATTTGTTTGAAAAATACAAACTAAAACTGAGCCGTGAAAATTGGTAGAACCTTAACGTGGCGTTATTACCCCAGGGTATCTTAAATGCTACAGAAATCAAAACTTTGTAATAAATCTTATAGTTTATTGCAAGACAAATGGTGATAGAGGGGATCTTAGTATACATTGAAAATTTCATTTATTTTAATGCATTTTCTCTCGACTTATTATAAAGGGTGTTTATAAAGTCCCGAACCAATTTTGATGTTTAATAACTCATAAAATAATAAAGATATAAACAAACTTATGGCATTTATTGTTTAATAACTCATATATTTTCTTTTTCAGGTTTGAATATCTTTACTTTTGTAAATATCGTCTGCGCGTGTGATTCATTTCAGATAATTTCATTTTCCAGTCTAAATATCTATACTTTTCTATATATCGTCTGCTTATTAATTGCTTTTTTCTTCTTTTCCTTTTTGGCAACTATTACAATGTTATGTTTACTTTTGATGTGTTTGTTCTATGTTACTTTTGCATGTGATATTGGTACTACTTTGTAATCCCGTCGACCAATTTCGCCAAATTATACAAATCGCCTAATAGCCAAATTATACATATTGGCATAACTTTTATTTTAAATAATAAAAAAACAAATAATTAGTAGAATATTAATATAAATTCAAATAAGAAAACGAAATATAAATCACTTAATGACATTTTAAACACGTGGATCTTATTTAATGTCATTGAATGTGACATTCACAATCATCCATTATTGGCATTTAATCTTATAGCTTGTCGATAATTTTTTGGTCGACGGGTTAACCTAGTAGTACCGTGATGTTTTATTCGAGCGGATATTAAGGAGAATGCATACAACACAAGAAAAAGCACAGATTTTATGGTGGTTCATAGAAACAAAATCGATAGTGGCAAGCACAGAGAAATTGCAGAAGAATTTACCAAAAAGATCTTCCATCCAAAAGCAGCATCTTGCTGTGGAAAAAGAATTTTCTAGAAACTGGAAGTATCGCAGATAAGAAAATGGATTGGGCGAGGAAGTCTGATTCCTTCGCCACCCACATCACCTGATATAACGCCGCTGGACTTTTTTCTTTGGGGATTTGTAAAGGACAATGTTTACAGGAGGAGAGTGTCGAAAATTGATGACTTAAAAGCCAGAATTACAACCGCAATAGCCTCTGTGGATGCCGACATGCTTGCTGCTACCTGGCGTGAAATTGACTACCGACTTGATATTCTTCGTGCGACGAAAGGGACACACGTGGAAGTTCATTAACAAGGGTCATGAGACTTTTTGAGTCTATCTAAACATTTATGTTATTAATTTTAATCTATCTTTATCATTTTATGGGTTATTAAACATCAAAATGGGTCCGGAACATTATAAACACCCTGTAGTTTTATGCTTTGCTTCTTTGCAGTATCTATTCGTATCGATTTCACTTAGAATACACATTCGTATTATCGTGCTTTGCCATTGTATGTTGCGGCGATGCGTATTAACGTAATTAATAAACTCACATGCTTTAGTAGACTGTAACATACTTTATTTTAAGATATGCGAAGCGTTGCTTGCTCTTCTAGCAAAAACAAAACAACAACTAAGAAAGAATACAGAAAATTTGCGTTTCTATAGTTACATACATTAGCGAACTTATGTGATGTCACATTTCAAAGATAAATTACAAATAACTCTAACAGCCATCGTATTTGTAAAATAAAAATATATATGTTATTTATTTATTTATTTTTAGTAGCCATAGTACTTATATCAGAGACTTCATGCACATGTATCTAAATATTATATTTTAATCAATTAATCTAAATATTATTTTTTAATTAAATATCCTAAATTTTGCTTTTTAAGTAAATTAGAGATTTATTTGAGAGAAAACGTACAAGAAAACCTATGCGTCCATTATAGATTATCACAAATTTCCTAACATATTTAGGCTGCACTGCAAAATAACTTCAATGTTAATGAAGTAAAAATGGTAAAATATATATATTTTTTTAAAATGGAAAATTCATAACGATTCAAATATCAATTTAAACAATTGGCATTCATTTTTTGAGAAAATATCCAAACTCTTCCGTAAAGCCCTCTATCTGATCTATAGATTTACATATATGCCGCTTACTATGCAAAAATTTAGCTCTGTTTAGAAACACAATTGAAAATTCCCTTAAAGCAATTTCATTCAATAAGTAAGACTCAATTCATATATTTTTTGCGTAAGCCTGTATAAGGATTTATAGAATAAAGGAGTTTGCTAAGTTTTAAAAAGCGTGTCACAATCGAAAAACACGTCCAACAATCATTGACAATACAGGATGTTTCAAACAGTTTTTTTTAAATTCAGTAACTTGCAATCGGTGACAGACATTAAAAAAAATTGCAAGTGGGTTATGTAAGATGCCAGATGTTTTATGCTGAGATTTCCAGTTTTAGTTACGAATAAGAGCGATAGATGGTGCTGCAAGCAATAAATACTAAATCGAGACACATTATTTCAACCTCTCTCTTATCACATGTCAGAAAAGGAAAATAAAATATTTTGAGTGAATCCCAAAATACTAAAAATATGGTATGGAATTGTATTTATAAAGTGCTGCTAATGGTTGTAAATCACTTTAATATTATGAAACTGAAAATGTTTTGAAAAGTAAAATAATAATCTTGAAATAAAAATGCTTTGCAAAAAGAATAAAAAAATCGGTGGAAACACAATTAAGAATATTTGACACAGATGTCGTATACGCACCACATTGACACAATTGCAGCAAAATAGAGATTTTATGCCGAACACGGTAACCCGATTCTGGCTGCTTATTCATTAATAAACTGTTTATTTATTTTCAGTTTTGTTAAATGATATAAATTGTTTTATTCGTTGGTAATTAATTAAATTTTACTTATTATTTCCTTTTTAAAATAATAAAAAATAATTTAAAAAATTATATGTGACTGCTATTTGAAAACAAAGTTTTTGTCAAATTGGTGTCAGAAAAAAAGTGCTGAGTTAGTGCGTATATTGACATCTGTGCCGAATATTTATAGTTAGACCGCTTATGTGATCTAATTTCGATTTTCGCACTCCCCACTATTTGACCACCTACTTTAGCTAAAAGGAGTGCTATCATAAAAGATCATGGCATCAGAAATTTAGAAATATTTGGGGAAGAATCCAGTATCTTGTTCTAGTTGGCGTGACTGGAAAAAAAATCCAAAATACCGTCAAGAAACCTTTTTAGCAAAACTTGCCACATTTTTCATTATGATGAAATAACGTGATTTTTAAATATTTATAAACATATATTTATTTAATAAATGTTTAAAAAAAGATCCCTCCCTCCCAAAAAGCCCATTTTAGTAGTATATAAAAGCAATACCAAAAGCTGGAACAACAATTACATTGAAACATTTATCATAAAAAAGCTTGCCAATAATACCGGAACAGGATATGGAATTCTTCTCAATATTTTTAATGTATATAAAAAAAAAAAAATTTAAAACTTTTTCGAAAAAGTTAAAAAAAAATACGTTTAGGTGGTTATGGTAATGGGCAAAAATCATTTTAACTTTATGAAGTTTATAAATTTAAAAAATGTAGAATAATAATTGTAAAATAAAAATGCTTTTGAAATAGGAATAATTTAAAACGTTAGCGAAAAAAAAAAAACTTTTAATTGGAACGCTACGCGATCTGACGAATCACTGCTTAAATATTCTTTTAATTAATCTGGTGTATCTAAAAAATTTGGGAGTCGATCTTTTCCATCATACAACTTCTGGTGTTTTTTTTTACTGGAGTTAAATTCTTTTTTTTTTTTTTTTTCAGTATGGAGTATGCTAAAATTGACTAATTTCTTCCAAATGTCCACAAGTATGCTTTTTTTGCCGGTGGTATCGAACAGCACGATTTAAATTCATTTTAAACTACAATGAAAAGCTATAGGATGACGTTGTGTAATTAATTGTCAGTAAAATATCGCCTGTGTCTAAATGAATCTACATCCAAAAAATGATTCGCTGTAATACGAACCAATCAGAATTGTTATTAATGCATCACTCAAAAGGTTTATGTTAAAAAAGAGACTCTATCTGGATTTTGATTTGCTGAATGAATCTGGTCATGTAACCGTACATTAACCAAAGAGAATCGACACTGTTGTTGTTGCGAAATAGCAAAATAAAAAATTCAGCGTTTATTTCGGACTATGTAAGAGAAATATATATAGATAATTAAAAAAAATTACTGCTGAAAATTACATTAATGTGTGGATCGTGTCAATAAGTTACTATATATATATATATATATATATATATAATACGAAAAATTACCTACGTTAAATGTAAATTCAATTAGTTCCTCAAAAAAAAAAAAAAAAAAAAAAAAAAAAAAAAAAAAAAAAACGTCGAGTCATACCACAAGTTTTTTTTTGCTGAAAGAAAGATAGAATTTTTTTATTCACGAATTTGTTTACATTGCAGATAGTCATGGGTCAACTAATAATTTTCATTTGTTCATTTATGACATCACACAAATTCAAGACATTTAATAGATATGTCATGATGTTTTTACATGTATCCCTTTTACACCACACATATTTATGTCCTCTGCATAAAGAATAATGATGTTGTCTTTAAAGTTTGCTGTTTTCCCTATGTGAAATAATTAACATGATGTTATAAGACATTAAATACGAATATTCTTCTGAAAATTAAACTCTAAATTCTGTTTTTAAATAAATACAAATGAACAAAAATTGAAGCTGAGAACATTTTAATAAGAATTTATGTTACTTAAGAAATGTGTTATAACAATTAAAAATAAATGACATTGACATGTTTCGGATCCGTCTAATAAGATCCATAATCATAATAAAAATAAAATTCAAATCGTTTCACGGTCAATACAAATGGCAAGCGACAATGAGATATAAACAACAAAAAAAAACCACGCGCTATATTGTAAAATATTAAATTAAAATAGGCCATGATGTAAAAATAATTTCCAACTTGCTTCATCCCATTAAAGTTTCACGAGGAATTTATTCATTAATTCTAACCATAACAAAGGAATAATAAAAGAAACGGTATCACTGCAAACAAAATTTTTACGTGTATAAATTTCAATGGACTCTCTTATAATAGACTTACGACAACAATTCGATATGAAACATAATTTGATATCATTAAACAGTTTTTTTATCCCTTTATTTAAATGTTCAAGTTGGAAATTATTTTTAGATCATGACACATTTTATTATTATTATTTTTTTTTTTTACAATAGAGCGCCTGGTTTTTTGTTGTTTATGTCTCATTGTCGCGTGTCATTTGTATTGACCCGTGAAACGATTTGAATTTTATTTTTATTATGATTATGGATCTTATTAGACAGATCCGAAACATGTCAATGTTAATTCTTTTCTATTTTCTTTTCTCTGTCAAGTAATATAATTTTTTTTTTAAATGTTCATGTCAAATGTGAAGTTCTTAAAATCTATTGTTTTAAAAAATCTAATGAAATATTTCATTCTTTTACTTTTCCTATATGACGCACATAAAGAAGAATTTTGTACTTTAGAATAAAACTAGCTGACCCGCCCGGCGTTGCCCGGGTGCGTGATAATAATATCAAACGAACCTGAAATTTGTGATTTTATCTCTAATTCGAAATACGTGGCCACTGACTGTGAGAAAAATCGATTTAAAAAAATAAACAACTGAATTTAGAGTAACAAATATTTAAAACGACTTCAATGAGAAACTATTACATATCAATTTTAAGAGAAAGATATGAAATTAGAATGCCTAACTATGGAATCTTCAAATCGAACTTATTTTTCCATTTTACGATAGTTGAATTAACTTTCCAGTTCTAAGCTTTTTTAGATCACGTGATCACACGTTTCTCGACAGTTTTTTCTGCTTTAATGGGAATATGTGCTCAAAACCGTCGTATGAAATTCATAAATGCGATTTCCACGGGTTCTAAAAATACAAAAGTTTTCCTTGCATTTAAATAGCTTTCTCTTGGCGTGAAAAAGTGTGCTGGTCGAAACGTGAGACACTTTCGTCTTTTAACGTCAATTGTTCGTAGGTATTTCATAATACTTATATCTGTTTTACTGCAGAAATGTTTTCAAATCGAAATCAGAACACGGGAACACATACACCGATCCATGGGGATGCAGCGTGAATGACTCCCCGTATATTGTTTCTTGTTGTAGAAAATTGATTTAAAATTGCGCGGAAAGCAAAAATAACTCTGTTCCCCTGTTTTATTTTAGTTTGTTGTTAAATTAAAACGATCGGGCAACAGTTTTTTTACACATATGCATTTTGAGAAGAAATTTTTGCAGAGGACGCTTCGATATGGCGTGAATGAATCCCATTGCTTTTAGATTGTGGTTGAAAATTCATTTAGCCCTGCGCCCTGCGAAAAAATTTCCTTCTCCCCCTCTGCATTTTTCGTTTTTAGTTAATTTAAAACAATCGGGCACCAGTTTTTTCGCAGAAATTCAATTTAAAAAGAAATAGTCTTAGAAGTATATCGGTATGGGGATGAACGAATCACATTGTCTTCTGCTTGTTGTTGAAAGTTCATTTAATTTCGCACGAAAAACAAAAAATAACTCTGTTCCCCAGTTTTATTTTAGTTCGTAGTTAAATTAAAACGATCGGGCAACAGTTTTTTTACACATATGCAATTTGAGAAGAAATTTTTGCAGAGAACGTATCGATATGGCGTGAATGAATCCCATTGTTTTTAGATTGTGGCTGAAAATTCATTTAATCCTGCGCCCTTCGAAAAAATTTCCTTCTCACCCTCACTATTTTTCGTTTTTTGTTAATTTAAAACAATCGGGCACCAGTTTTTCCACAGAAATGCAATTTGAGAATGAATTATGTGAGACGTATATCGCTATGGGAATGAACGATTCACACGCCTTCTACTTGTTGAAAATTCATTTAGTCTTGCGCGGAAAACAAAAAATAACTATGTTCCCCTGTTTTATTTTAGTTTGTAGTTAAATTAAAACGATCGGGCAACAGTTTTTTTACACATATGCATTTTGAGAAGAAATTTTTGCAGAGAACGCATCGATATGGCGTGAATGAATCCCATTTCTTTTAGATTGTGGTTGAAAATTCATTTACTGCTGCGCCCTGCGAAAAAATTTCCTTCTGCCCCTCTGCATTTTTCGTTTTTAGTTGATTTAAAACAATCGGGCAGCAGTTTTTTCGCAGAAATTCAATTTAAAAAGAAATAGTCTCAGAAGTATATCGATATGGGGATGAACGAATCACATTGTCTTCTGCTTGTTGTTGAAAGTTCATTTAATTTTGCGCGGAAAACAAAAAATAACTCTGTTACCCTGTTTTATTTTAGTTTGTTGTTAAATTAAAACAATCGGGCAACAGGTTTTTTACACATATGCATATTTCGAGAAGAAATGTTTTCAGAGAACGCAACGATATGGCGTGAATGAATCCCATTAATTTTAGATTGTGGTTGAAAATTCATTTTGTTCTGCGGACTGCGAAAAAATTTCCTTCTCCCCCTCTGCATTTTTCGTTTTTAGTTAATTTAAAACAATCGGGCAGCAGTTTTTTCGCAGAAATTCAATTTAAGAAGAAATAGTCTCAGAAGTATATCGATATGGGGATGAACGAATCACATTGCCTTCTGCTTGTTGTTGAAAGTTCATTTAATTTCGCGCGGAAAACAAAAAATAACTCTGTTCCCCAGTTTTATTTTAGTTTGTAGTTAAATTAAAACGATCGGGCAATAGTTTTTTTACACATATGCAATTTGAGAAGAAATTTTTGCAGAGAACGTATCGATATGGCGTGAATGAATCCCATTGTTTTTAGATTGTGGCTGAAAATTTATTTAACCCTGCGCCCTTCGAAAAAATATCCTTCTCACCCTCACTATTTTTCGTTTTTTGTTAATTTAAAACAATCGGGCAACAGTTTTTCCACAGAAATGCAATTTGAGAATGAATTATGTGAGACGTATATCGCTATGGGAATGAACGATTCACACGCCTTCTACTTGTTGAAAATTCATTTAGTCTTGCGCGGAAAACAAAAAATAACTATGTTCCCCTGTTTTATTTTAGTTTGTAGTTAAATTAAATCGATCGGGCAACAGGTTTTTCACACATTTGCAAATTAAGAAGAAATTCGATTGTACGTGAACCCAGTATCGAAAGTTTCGTCGCGTGTTGTTGAAAATATATTTCAATAGATGGCAGCACAGGAAAACTCTCGCGCATGTGTAACTAAACTTAAAAAAAAAAAAAAAAAAAAAAAAAAAAACGAGAATTGTCTCAGATATTTTACTACTATTATTTAATGTTATTTCTTATACATTACGTATTATACAATCAAACAACATTTTTTTATTGGGGGGGGGGGGGAATTCCCACGTGAAAGGTGTCTGGGTGCTATTTTAAATATGGATGAAGTGTTTTTCTTGGTCGTATGTACGCTTAAAAGTAATTGTGTACGATGGCACTGGTTTGCATTGAATTGTTGTCACAGTGAGTGTGTTGAGGCGAAGTTGCATTGAAAAAGACACACAAAATACTGTAGAAAGTGTGTCAAACAGGAAATAAACAAATTGTGCTTTTGTAGAGTGAAGTGTTGTCAAAGAGTACAATTTCCTGGCATAGAGAGCATCAATCACACGAAATAGAAGAAAAAGTGGGAAGGGGAGTGGATTTTGCGAGTAATTTATTAAGGGTGTTCTTAACTGCTCCGTTTGTCAAGTGCGAAACGTTTTTAAAACACTTACAAGTCTTTTACATATCAATTTTAAGAGAAAGATATGAAATTAGAATGCCTAACTATGGAATCTTCAAATCGAACTTATTTTTCCATTTTACGATAGTTGAATTAACTTTCCAGTTCTAAGCTTTTTTAGATCACGTGATCACACGTTTCTCGACAGTTTTTTCTGCTTTAATGGGAATATGTGCTCAAAACCGTCGTATGAAATTCATAAATGCGATTTCCACGGGTTCTAAAAATACAAAAGTTTTCCTTGCATTTAAATAGCTTTCTCTTGGCGTGAAAAAGTGTGCTGGTCGAAACGTGAGACACTTTCGTCTTTTAACTTCAATTGTTCGTAGGTATTTCATAATACTTATATCTGTTTTACTGCAGAAATGTTTTCAAATCGAAATCAGAACACGGGAACACATACACCGATCCATGGGGATGCAGCGTGAATGACTCCCCGTATATTGTTTCTTGTTGTAGAAAATTGATTTAAAATTGCGCGGAAAGCAAAAATAACTCTGTTCCCCTGTTTTATTTTAGTTTGTTGTTAAATTAAAACGATCGGGCAACAGTTTTTTTACACATATGCATTTTGAGAAGAAATTTTTGCAGAGGACGCTTCGATATGGCGTGAATGAATCCCATTGCTTTTAGATTGTGGTTGAAAATTCATTTAGCCCTGCGCCCTGCGAAAAAATTTCCTTCTCCCCCTCTGCATTTTTCGTTTTTAGTTAATTTAAAACAATCGGGCACCAGTTTTTTCGCAGAAATTCAATTTAAAAAGAAATAGTCTTAGAAGTATATCGGTATGGGGATGAACGAATCACATTGTCTTCTGCTTGTTGTTGAAAGTTCATTTAATTTTGCGCGGAAAACAAAAAATAACTCTGTTACCCTGTTTTATTTTAGTTTGTTGTTAAATTAAAACAATCGGGCAACAGGTTTTTTACACATATGCATATTTCGAGAAGAAATGTTTTCAGAGAACGCAACGATATGGCGTGAATGAATCCCATTAATTTTAGATTGTGGTTGAAAATTCATTTTGTTCTGCGGACTGCGAAAAAATTTCCTTCTCCCCCTCTGCATTTTTCGTTTTTAGTTAATTTAAAACAATCGGGCAGCAGTTTTTTCGCAGAAATTCAATTTAAGAAGAAATAGTCTCAGAAGTATATCGATATGGGGATGAACGAATCACATTGCCTTCTGCTTGTTGTTGAAAGTTCATTTAATTTCGCGCGGAAAACAAAAAATAACTCTGTTCCCCAGTTTTATTTTAGTTTGTAGTTAAATTAAAACGATCGGGCAATAGTTTTTTTACACATATGCAATTTGAGAAGAAATTTTTGCAGAGAACGTATCGATGTGGCATGAATGAATCCCATTGTTTTTAGATTGTGGCTGAAAATTTATTTAACCCTGCGCCCTTCGAAAAAATTTCCTTCTCACCCTCACTATTTTTCGTTTTTTGTTAATTTAAAACAATCGGGCAACAGTTTTTCCACAGAAATGCAATTTGAGAATGAATTATGTGAGACGTATATCGCTATGGGAATGAACGATTCACACGCCTTCTACTTGTTGAAAATTCATTTAGTCTTGCGCGGAAAACAAAAAATAACTATGTTCCCCTGTTTTATTTTAGTTTGTAGTTAAATTAAATCGATCGGGCAACAGGTTTTTCACACATTTGCAAATTAAGAAGAAATTCGATTGTACGTGAACCCAGTATCGAAAGTTTCGTCGCGTGTTGTTGAAAATATATTTCAATAGATGGCAGCACAGGAAAACTCTCGCGCATGTGTAACTAAACTTAAAAAAAAAAAAAAACGAGAATTGTCTCAGATATTTTACTACTATTATTTAATGTTATTTCTTATACATTACGTATTATACAATCAAACAACATTTTTTTATTGGGGGGGGGGGGGGAATTCCCACGTGAAAGGTGTCTTGGTTCTATTTTAAATATGGATGAAGTGTTTTCCTTGGTCGTATGTACGCTTAAAAGTAATTGTGTACGATGGCAGTGGTTTGCATTGAATTGTTGTCATAGTGAGTGTGTTGAGTCGAAGTTGCATTGAAAAAGACACACAATATACTGTAGAAAGTGTGTCAAACAGTAAATAAACAAATTGTGCTTTTGTAGAGTGAAGTGTTGTCAAAGAGTACAATTTCCTGGCATAGAGAGCATCAATCACACGAAATAGAAGAAAAAGTGGGGAGGGGAGTGGATTTTGCGAGTAATTTATTAAGGGTGTTCTTAACTGCTCCGTTTGTCAAGTGCGAAACAGATATTTTACTAATATTATTTAATGTTATTTCTTATACTTTACGTATTATACAATCAAACAACATTTTTTTATTGGGGGGGGGGAATTCCCCCGTGAAAGGTGTCTGGGTGCTATTTTAAATATGGATGAAGTGTTTTCCTTGGTCGTATGTACGCTTAAAAGTAATTGTGTACGATGGCACTGGTTTGCATTGAATTGTTGTCACAGTGAGTGTGTTGAGGCGAAGTTGCATTGAAAAAGACACACAAAATACTGTAGAAAGTGTGTCAAACAGGAAATAAACAAATTGTGCTTTTGTAGAGTGAAGTGTTGTCAAAGAGTACAATTTCCTGGCATAGAGAGCATCAATCACACGAAATAGAAGAAAAAGTGGGAAGGGGAGTGGATTTTGCGAGTAATTTATTAAGGGTGTTCTTAACTGCTCCGTTTGTCAAGTGCGAAACGTTTTTAAAACACTTACAAGTCTATTACATATCAATTTTAAGAGAAAGATATGAAATTAGAATGCCTAACTATGGAATCTTCAAATCGAACTTATTTTTCCATTTTACGATAGTTGAATTAACTTTCCAGTTCTAAGCTTTTTAGATCACGTGATCACACGTTTCTCGACAGTTTTTTCTGCTTTAATTGGGATATGTGCTCAAAACCGTCGTATGAAATTCATAAATGCGATTTCCACGGGTTCTAAAAATACAAAAGTTCTCCGTGCAATTAAATAGCTTTCTCTTGGCGTGAAAAAGTGTGCTGGTCGAAACGTGAGACACTTTCGTCTTTTAACTTCAAATGTTCGTAGGTATTTCATAATACTTATATCTCTTTTACTGCAGAAATGTTTTCAAATCGAAATCAGAACACGGGAACACATACACCGATCCATGGGGATGCAGCGTGAATGACTCCCCGTATATTGTTTCTTGTTGTAGAAAATTGATTTACAATTGCGCGGAAAGCAAAAATAACCCTGTTCCCCTGTTTTATTTTAGTTTGTTGTTAAATTAAAACAATCGGGCAACAGTTTTTTTACACATATGCATTTTGAGAATAAATTTTTGCAGAGAACGCTTCGATATGGCGTGAATGAATCCCATTACTTTTAGATTGTGGTTGAAAATTTATTTAGCTCTGCGCCCTGTGAAAAAATTTCCTTCTCCACCTCTGTATTTTCCGTTTTTAGTTGATTTAAAACAATCGGGCAGCAGTTTTTTCGCAGAAATTCAATCTAAGAAGAAATAGTCTCAGAAGTATATCGATATGGGGATGAACGAATCACATTGCTTTCTGCTTGTTGTTGAAAGTTCATTTAATTTCGCACGAAAAACAAAAAATAACTCTGTTCCCCAGTTTTATTTTAGTTCGTAGTTAAATTAAAACGATCGGGCAACAGTTTTTTTACACATATGCAATTTGAGAAGAAATTTTTGCAGAGAACGTATCGATATGGCGTGAATGAATCCCATTGTTTTTAGATTGTGGCTGAAAATTCATTTAATCCTGCGCCCTTCGAAAAAATTTCCTTCTCACCCTCACTATTTTTCGTTTTTTGTTAATTTAAAACAATCGGGCACCAGTTTTTCCACAGAAATGCAATTTGAGAATGAATTATGTGAGACGTATATCGCTATGGGAATGAACGATTCACACGCCTTCTACTTGTTGAAAATTCATTTAGTCTTGCGCGGAAAACAAAAAATAACTATGTTCCCCTGTTTTATTTTAGTTTGTAGTTAAATTAAAACGATCGGGCAACAGTTTTTTTACACATATGCATTTTGAGAAGAAATTTTTGCAGAGAACGCATCGATATGGCGTGAATGAATCCCATTTCTTTTAGATTGTGGTTGAAAATTCATTTACTGCTGCGCCCTGCGAAAAAATTTCCTTCTGCCCCTCTGCATTTTTCGTTTTTAGTTGATTTAAAACAATCGGGCAGCAGTTTTTTCGCAGAAATTCAATTTAAAAAGAAATAGTCTCAGAAGTATATCGATATGGGGATGAACGAATCACATTGCTTTCTGCTTGTTGTTGAAAGTTCATTTAATTTCGCACGAAAAACAAAAAATAACTCTGTTCCCCAGTTTTATTTTAGTTTGTAGTTAAATTAAAACGATCGGGCAATAGTTTTTTTACACATATGCAATTTGAGAAGAAATTTTTGCAGAGAACGTATCGATATGGCGTGAATGAATCCCATTGTTTTTAGATTGTGGCTGAAAATTTATTTAACCCTGCGCCCTTCGAAAAAATTTCCTTCTCACCCTCACTATTTTTCGTTTCTTGTTAATTTAAAACAATCGGGCAACAGTTTTTCCACAGAAATGCAATTTGAGAATGAATTATGTGAGACGTATATCGCTATGGGAATGAACGATTCACACGCCTTCTACTTGTTGAAAATTCATTTAGTCTTGCGCGGAAAACAAAAAATAACTATGTTCCCCTGTTTTATTTTAGTTTGTAGTTAAATTAAATCGATCGGGCAACAGGTTTTTCACACATTTGCAAATTAAGAAGAAATTCGATTGTACGTGAACCCAGTATCGAAAGTTTCGTCGCGTGTTGTTGAAAATATATTTCAATAGATGGCAGCACAGGAAAACTCTCGCGCATGTGTAACTGAACTTAAAAAAAAAAAAAAAAAAAAAAAAAAAAAAAACGAGAATTGTCTCAGATATTTTACTACTATTATTTAATGTTATTTCTTATACATTACGTATTATACAATCAAACAACATTTTTTTATTGGGGGGGGGGGGAATTCCCACGTGAAAGGTGTCTGGGTGCTATTTTAAATATGGATGAAGTGTTTTCCTTGGTCGTATGTACGCTTAAAAGTAATTGTGTACGATGGCACTGGTTTGCATTGAATTGTTGTCACAGTGAGTGTGTTGAGGCGAAGTTGCATTGAAAAAGACACACAAAATACTGTAGAAAGTGTGTCAAACAGGAAATAAACAAATTGTGCTTTTGTAGAGTGAAGTGTTGTCAAAGAGTACAATTTCCTGGCATAGAGAGCATCAATCACACGAAATAGAAGAAAAAGTGGGAAGGGGAGTGGATTTTGCGAGTAATTTATTAAGGGTGTTCTTAACTGCTCCGTTTGTCAAGTGCGAAACGTTTTTAAAACACTTACAAGTCTATTACATATCAATTTTAAGAGAAAGATATGAAATTAGAATGCCTAACTATGGAATCTTCAAATCGAACTTATTTTTCCATTTTACGATAGTTGAATTAACTTTCCAATTCTAAGCTTTTTAGATCACGTGATCACACGTTTCTCGACAGTTTTTTCTGCTTTAATTGGGATATGTGCTCAAAACCGTCGTATGAAATTCATAAATGCGATTTCCACGGGTTCTAAAAATACAAAAGTTCTCCGTGCAATTAAATAGCTTTCTCTTGGCGTGAAAAAGTGTGCTGGTCGAAACGTGAGACACTTTCGTCTTTTAACTTCAAATGTTCGTAGGTATTTCATAATACTTATATCTCTTTTACTGCAGAAATGTTTTCAAATCGAAATCAGAACACGGGAACACATACACCGATCCATGGGGATGCAGCGTGAATGACTCCCCGTATATTGTTTCTTGTTGTAGAAAATTGATTTACAATTGCGCGGAAAGCAAAAATAACCCTGTTCCCCTGTTTTATTTTAGTTTGTTGTTAAATTAAAACAATCGGGCAACAGTTTTTTTACACATATGCATTTTGAGAATAAATTTTTGCAGAGAACGCTTCGATATGGCGTGAATGAATCCCATTACTTTTAGATTGTGGTTGAAAATTTATTTAGCTCTGCGCCCTGTGAAAAAATTTCCTTCTCCACCTCTGTATTTTCCGTTTTTAGTTGATTTAAAACAATCGGGCAGCAGTTTTTTCGCAGAAATTCAATCTAAGAAGAAATAGTCTCAGAAGTATATCGATATGGGGATGAACGAATCACATTGCTTTCTGCTTGTTGTTGAAAGTTCATTTAATTTCGCACGAAAAACAAAAAATAACTCTGTTCCCCAGTTTTATTTTAGTTCGTAGTTAAATTAAAACGATCGGGCAACAGTTTTTTTACACATATGCAATTTGAGAAGAAATTTTTGCAGAGAACGTATCGATATGGCGTGAATGAATCCCATTGTTTTTAGATTGTGGCTGAAAATTCATTTAATCCTGCGCCCTTCGAAAAAATTTCCTTCTCACCCTCACTATTTTTCGTTTTTTGTTAATTTAAAACAATCGGGCACCAGTTTTTCCACAGAAATGCAATTTGAGAATGAATTATGTGAGACGTATATCGCTATGGGAATGAACGATTCACACGCCTTCTACTTGTTGAAAATTCATTTAGTCTTGCGCGGAAAACAAAAAATAACTATGTTCCCCTGTTTTATTTTAGTTTGTAGTTAAATTAAAACGATCGGGCAACAGTTTTTTTACACATATGCATTTTGAGAAGAAATTTTTGCAGAGAACGCATCGATATGGCGTGAATGAATCCCATTTCTTTTAGATTGTGGTTGAAAATTCATTTACTGCTGCGCCCTGCGAAAAAATTTCCTTCTGCCCCTCTGCATTTTTCGTTTTTAGTTGATTTAAAACAATCGGGCAGCAGTTTTTTCGCAGAAATTCAATTTAAAAAGAAATAGTCTCAGAAGTATATCGATATGGGGATGAACGAATCACATTGCTTTCTGCTTGTTGTTGAAAGTTCATTTAATTTCGCACGAAAAACAAAAAATAACTCTGTTCCCCAGTTTTATTTTAGTTTGTAGTTAAATTAAAACGATCGGGCAATAGTTTTTTTACACATATGCAATTTGAGAAGAAATTTTTGCAGAGAACGTATCGATATGGCGTGAATGAATCCCATTGTTTTTAGATTGTGGCTGAAAATTTATTTAACCCTGCGCCCTTCGAAAAAATTTCCTTCTCACCCTCACTATTTTTCGTTTCTTGTTAATTTAAAACAATCGGGCAACAGTTTTTCCACAGAAATGCAATTTGAGAATGAATTATGTGAGACGTATATCGCTATGGGAATGAACGATTCACACGCCTTCTACTTGTTGAAAATTCATTTAGTCTTGCGCGGAAAACAAAAAATAACTATGTTCCCCTGTTTTATTTTAGTTTGTAGTTAAATTAAATCGATCGGGCAACAGGTTTTTCACACATTTGCAAATTAAGAAGAAATTCGATTGTACGTGAACCCAGTATCGAAAGTTTCGTCGCGTGTTGTTGAAAATATATTTCAATAGATGGCAGCACAGGAAAACTCTCGCGCATGTGTAACTAAACTTAAAAAAAAAAAAAAAAAAAAAAAAAAACGAGAATTGTCTCAGATATTTTACTACTATTATTTAATGTTATTTCTTATACATTACGTATTATACAATCAAACCACATTTTTTTATTGGGGGGGGGGGAATTCTCCCGCGAAAGGTGTCTGGGTACTATTTTAAATATGGATGAAGTGTTTTCCTTGGTCGTATGTACGCTTAAAAATAATTGTGTACGATGGCACTGGTTTGCATTGAATTGTTGTCACAGTGAGTGTGTTGAGGCGAAGTTGCATTGAAAAAGACACACAATATACTGTAGAAAGTGTGTCAAACAGGAAATAAACAAATTGTGCTTTTGTAGAGTGAAGTGTTGTCAAAGAGTACAATTTCCTGGCATAGAGAGCATCAATCACACGAAATAGAAGAAAAAGTGGGAAGGGGAGTGGATTTTGCGAGTAATTTATTAAGGGTGTTCTTAACTGCTCCGTTTGTCAAGTGCGAAACGTTTTTAAAACACTTACAAGTCTTTTACATATCAATTTTAAGAGAAAGATATGAAATTAGAATGCCTAACTATGGAATCTTCAAATCGAACTTATTTTTCCATTTTACGATAGTTGAATTAACTTTCCAGTTCTAAGCTTTTTTAGATCACGTGATCACACGTTTCTCGACAGTTTTTTCTGCTTTAATGGGAATATGTGCTCAAAACCGTCGTATGAAATTCATAAATGCGATCTCCACGGGTTCTAAAAATACAAAAGTTTTCCTTGCATTTAAATAGCTTTCTCTTGGCGTGAAAAAGTGTGCTGGTCGAAACGTGAGACACTTTCGTCTTTTAACTTCAATTGTTCGTAGGTATTTCATAATACTTATATCTGTTTTACTGCAGAAATGTTTTCAAATCGAAATCAGAACACGGGAACACATACACCGATCCATGGGGATGCAGCGTGAATGACTCCCCGTATATTGTTTCTTGTTGTAGAAAATTGATTTAAAATTGCGCGGAAAGCAAAAATAACTCTGTTCCCCTGTTTTATTTTAGTTTGTTGTTAAATTAAAACGATCGGGCAACAGTTTTTTTACACATATGCATTTTGAGAAGAAATTTTTGCAGAGGACGCTTCGATATGGCGTGAATGAATCCCATTGCTTTTAGATTGTGGTTGAAAATTCATTTAGCCCTGCGCCCTGCGAAAAAATTTCCTTCTCCCCCTCTGCATTTTTCGTTTTTAGTTAATTTAAAACAATCGGGCACCAGTTTTTTCGCAGAAATTCAATTTAAAAAGAAATAGTCTTAGAAGTATATCGGTATGGGGATGAACGAATCACATTGTCTTCTGCTTGTTGTTGAAAGTTCATTTAATTTCGCACGAAAAACAAAAAATAACTCTGTTCCCCAGTTTTATTTTAGTTCGTAGTTAAATTAAAACGATCGGGCAACAGTTTTTTTACACATATGCAATTTGAGAAGAAATTTTTGCAGAGAACGTATCGATATGGCGTGAATGAATCCCATTGTTTTTAGATTGTGGCTGAAAATTCATTTAATCCTGCGCCCTTCGAAAAAATTTCCTTCTCACCCTCACTATTTTTCGTTTTTTGTTAATTTAAAACAATCGGGCACCAGTTTTTCCACAGAAATGCAATTTGAGAATGAATTATGTGAGACGTATATCGCTATGGGAATGAACGATTCACACGCCTTCTACTTGTTGAAAATTCATTTAGTCTTGCGCGGAAAACAAAAAATAACTATGTTCCCCTGTTTTATTTTAGTTTGTAGTTAAATTAAAACGATCGGGCAACAGTTTTTTTACACATATGCATTTTGAGAAGAAATTTTTGCAGAGAACGCATCGATATGGCGTGAATGAATCCCATTTCTTTTAGATTGTGGTTGAAAATTCATTTACTGCTGCGCCCTGCGAAAAAATTTCCTTCTGCCCCTCTGCATTTTTCGTTTTTAGTTGATTTAAAACAATCGGGCAGCAGTTTTTTCGCAGAAATTCAATTTAAAAAGAAATAGTCTCAGAAGTATATCGATATGGGGATGAACGAATCACATTGTCTTCTGCTTGTTGTTGAAAGTTCATTTAATTTTGCGCGGAAAACAAAAAATAACTCTGTTACCCTGTTTTATTTTAGTTTGTTGTTAAATTAAAACAATCGGGCAACAGGTTTTTTACACATATGCATATTTCGAGAAGAAATGTTTTCAGAGAACGCAACGATATGGCGTGAATGAATCCCATTAATTTTAGATTGTGGTTGAAAATTCATTTTGTTCTGCGGACTGCGAAAAAATTTCCTTCTCCCCCTCTGCATTTTTCGTTTTTAGTTAATTTAAAACAATCGGGCAGCAGTTTTTTCGCAGAAATTCAATTTAAGAAGAAATAGTCTCAGAAGTATATCGATATGGGGATGAACGAATCACATTGCCTTCTGCTTGTTGTTGAAAGTTCATTTAATTTCGCGCGGAAAACAAAAAATAACTCTGTTCCCCAGTTTTATTTTAGTTTGTAGTTAAATTAAAACGATCGGGCAATAGTTTTTTTACACATATGCAATTTGAGAAGAAATTTTTGCAGAGAACGTATCGATATGGCGTGAATGAATCCCATTGTTTTTAGATTGTGGCTGAAAATTTATTTAACCCTGCGCCCTTCGAAAAAATTTCCTTCTCACCCTCACTATTTTTCGTTTTTTGTTAATTTAAAACAATCGGGCAACAGTTTTTCCACAGAAATGCAATTTGAGAATGAATTATGTGAGACGTATATCGCTATGGGAATGAACGATTCACACGCCTTCTACTTGTTGAAAATTCATTTAGTCTTGCGCGGAAAACAAAAAATAACTATGTTCCCCTGTTTTATTTTAGTTTGTAGTTAAATTAAATCGATCGGGCAACAGGTTTTTCACACATTTGCAAATTAAGAAGAAATTCGATTGTACGTGAACCCAGTATCGAAAGTTTCGTCGCGTGTTGTTGAAAATATATTTCAATAGATGGCAGCACAGGAAAACTCTCGCGCATGTGTAACTAAACTTAAAAAAAAAAAAAAAAAAAAAAAAAAAAACGAGAATTGTCTCAGATATTTTACTACTATTATTTAATGTTATTTCTTATACATTACGTATTATACAATCAAACAACATTTTTTTATTGGGGGGGGGGGAATTCCCACGTGAAAGGTGTCTGGGTGCTATTTTAAATATGGATGAAGTGTTTTCCTTGGTCGTATGTACGCTTAAAAGTAATTGTGTACGATGGCACTGGTTTGCATTGAATTGTTGTCACAGTGAGTGTGTTGAGGCGAAGTTGCAT
The DNA here is from genome assembly GCA_964019185.1 of Maratus speculifer. Classification (NCBI taxonomy): domain Eukaryota; kingdom Metazoa; phylum Arthropoda; class Arachnida; order Araneae; family Salticidae; genus Maratus; species Maratus speculifer. The sequence continues at coordinate 4,306,888 of OZ025301.1, read as the reverse complement.
TGAAAAAGACACACAAAATACTGTAGAAAGTGTGTCAAACAGGAAATAAACAAATTGTGCTTTTGTAGAGTGAAGTGTTGTCAAAGAGTACAATTTCCTGGCATAGAGAGCATCAATCACACGAAATAGAAGAAAAAGTGGGAAGGGGAGTGGATTTTGCGAGTAATTTATTAAGGGTGTTCTTAACTGCTCCGTTTGTCAAGTGCGAAACGTTTTTAAAACACTTACAAGTCTTTTACATATCAATTTTAAGAGAAAGATATGAAATTAGAATGCCTAACTATGGAATCTTCAAATCGAACTTATTTTTCCATTTTACGATAGTTGAATTAACTTTCCAGTTCTAAGCTTTTTTAGATCACGTGATCACACGTTTCTCGACAGTTTTTTCTGCTTTAATGGGAATATGTGCTCAAAACCGTCGTATGAAATTCATAAATGCGATTTCCACGGGTTCTAAAAATACAAAAGTTTTCCTTGCATTTAAATAGCTTTCTCTTGGGGTGAAAAAGTGTGCTGGTCGAAACGTGAGACACTTTCGTCTTTTAACTTCAATTGTTCGTAGGTATTTCATAATACTTATATCTGTTTTACTGCAGAAATGTTTTCAAATCGAAATCAGAACACGGGAACACATACACCGATCCATGGGGATGCAGCGTGAATGACTCCCCGTATATTGTTTCTTGTTGTAGAAAATTGATTTAAAATTGCGCGGAAAGCAAAAATAACTCTGTTCCCCTGTTTTATTTTAGTTTGTTGTTAAATTAAAACGATCGGGCAACAGTTTTTTTACACATATGCATTTTGAGAAGAAATTTTTGCAGAGGACGCTTCGATATGGCGTGAATGAATCCCATTGCTTTTAGATTGTGGTTGAAAATTCATTTAGCCCTGCGCCCTGCGAAAAAATTTCCTTCTCCCCCTCTGCATTTTTCGTTTTTAGTTAATTTAAAACAATCGGGCACCAGTTTTTTCGCAGAAATTCAATTTAAAAAGAAATAGTCTTAGAAGTATATCGGTATGGGGATGAACGAATCACATTGTCTTCTGCTTGTTGTTGAAAGTTCATTTAATTTTGCGCGGAAAACAAAAAATAACTCTGTTACCCTGTTTTATTTTAGTTTGTTGTTAAATTAAAACAATCGGGCAACAGGTTTTTTACACATATGCATATTTCGAGAAGAAATGTTTTCAGAGAACGCAACGATATGGCGTGAATGAATCCCATTAATTTTAGATTGTGGTTGAAAATTCATTTTGTTCTGCGGACTGCGAAAAAATTTCCTTCTCCCCCTCTGCATTTTTCGTTTTTAGTTAATTTAAAACAATCGGGCAGCAGTTTTTTCGCAGAAATTCAATTTAAGAAGAAATAGTCTCAGAAGTATATCGATATGGGGATGAACGAATCACATTGCCTTCTGCTTGTTGTTGAAAGTTCATTTAATTTCGCGCGGAAAACAAAAAATAACTCTGTTCCCCAGTTTTATTTTAGTTTGTAGTTAAATTAAAACGATCGGGCAATAGTTTTTTTACACATATGCAATTTGAGAAGAAATTTTTGCAGAGAACGTATCGATGTGGCATGAATGAATCCCATTGTTTTTAGATTGTGGCTGAAAATTTATTTAACCCTGCGCCCTTCGAAAAAATTTCCTTCTCACCCTCACTATTTTTCGTTTTTTGTTAATTTAAAACAATCGGGCAACAGTTTTTCCACAGAAATGCAATTTGAGAATGAATTATGTGAGACGTATATCGCTATGGGAATGAACGATTCACACGCCTTCTACTTGTTGAAAATTCATTTAGTCTTGCGCGGAAAACAAAAAATAACTATGTTCCCCTGTTTTATTTTAGTTTGTAGTTAAATTAAATCGATCGGGCAACAGGTTTTTCACACATTTGCAAATTAAGAAGAAATTCGATTGTACGTGAACCCAGTATCGAAAGTTTCGTCGCGTGTTGTTGAAAATATATTTCAATAGATGGCAGCACAGGAAAACTCTCGCGCATGTGTAACTAAACTTAAAAAAAAAAAAAAAAAAAAAAAAAAACGAGAATTGTCTCAGATATTTTACTACTATTATTTAATGTTATTTCTTATACATTACGTATTATACAATCAAACAACATTTTTTTATTGGGGGGGGGGGAATTCCCACGTGAAAGGTGTCTTGGTTCTATTTTAAATATGGATGAAGTGTTTTCCTTGGTCGTATGTACGCTTAAAAGTAATTGTGTACGATGGCAGTGGTTTGCATTGAATTGTTGTCATAGTGAGTGTGTTGAGTCGAAGTTGCATTGAAAAAGACACACAATATACTGTAGAAAGTGTGTCAAACAGGAAATAAACAAATTGTGCTTTTGTAGAGTGAAGTGTTGTCAAAGAGTACAATTTCCTGGCATAGAGAGCATCAATCACACGAAATAGAAGAAAAAGTGGGGAGGGGAGTGGATTTTGCGAGTAATTTATTAAGGGTGTTCTTAACTGCTCCGTTTGTCAAGTGCGAAACAGATATTTTACTAATATTATTTAATGTTATTTCTTATACTTTACGTATTATACAATCAAACAACATTTTTTTATTGGGGGGGGGAATTCCCCCGTGAAAGGTGTCTGGGTGCTATTTTAAATATGGATGAAGTGTTTTCCTTGGTCGTATGTACGCTTAAAAGTAATTGTGTACGATGGCACTGGTTTGCATTGAATTGTTGTCACAGTGAGTGTGTTGAGGCGAAGTTGCATTGAAAAAGACACACAAAATACTGTAGAAAGTGTGTCAAACAGGAAATAAACAAATTGTGCTTTTGTAGAGTGAAGTGTTGTCAAAGAGTACAATTTCCTGGCATAGAGAGCATCAATCACACGAAATAGAAGAAAAAGTGGGAAGGGGAGTGGATTTTGCGAGTAATTTATTAAGGGTGTTCTTAACTGCTCCGTTTGTCAAGTGCGAAACGTTTTTAAAACACTTACAAGTCTATTACATATCAATTTTAAGAGAAAGATATGAAATTAGAATGCCTAACTATGGAATCTTCAAATCGAACTTATTTTTCCATTTTACGATAGTTGAATTAACTTTCCAGTTCTAAGCTTTTTAGATCACGTGATCACACGTTTCTCGACAGTTTTTTCTGCTTTAATTGGGATATGTGCTCAAAACCGTCGTATGAAATTCATAAATGCGATTTCCACGGGTTCTAAAAATACAAAAGTTCTCCGTGCAATTAAATAGCTTTCTCTTGGCGTGAAAAAGTGTGCTGGTCGAAACGTGAGACACTTTCGTCTTTTAACTTCAAATGTTCGTAGGTATTTCATAATACTTATATCTCTTTTACTGCAGAAATGTTTTCAAATCGAAATCAGAACACGGGAACACATACACCGATCCATGGGGATGCAGCGTGAATGACTCCCCGTATATTGTTTCTTGTTGTAGAAAATTGATTTACAATTGCGCGGAAAGCAAAAATAACCCTGTTCCCCTGTTTTATTTTAGTTTGTTGTTAAATTAAAACAATCGGGCAACAGTTTTTTTACACATATGCATTTTGAGAATAAATTTTTGCAGAGAACGCTTCGATATGGCGTGAATGAATCCCATTACTTTTAGATTGTGGTTGAAAATTTATTTAGCTCTGCGCCCTGTGAAAAAATTTCCTTCTCCACCTCTGTATTTTCCGTTTTTAGTTGATTTAAAACAATCGGGCAGCAGTTTTTTCGCAGAAATTCAATCTAAGAAGAAATAGTCTCAGAAGTATATCGATATGGGGATGAACGAATCACATTGCTTTCTGCTTGTTGTTGAAAGTTCATTTAATTTCGCACGAAAAACAAAAAATAACTCTGTTCCCCAGTTTTATTTTAGTTCGTAGTTAAATTAAAACGATCGGGCAACAGTTTTTTTACACATATGCAATTTGAGAAGAAATTTTTGCAGAGAACGTATCGATATGGCGTGAATGAATCCCATTGTTTTTAGATTGTGGCTGAAAATTCATTTAATCCTGCGCCCTTCGAAAAAATTTCCTTCTCACCCTCACTATTTTTCGTTTTTTGTTAATTTAAAACAATCGGGCACCAGTTTTTCCACAGAAATGCAATTTGAGAATGAATTATGTGAGACGTATATCGCTATGGGAATGAACGATTCACACGCCTTCTACTTGTTGAAAATTCATTTAGTCTTGCGCGGAAAACAAAAAATAACTATGTTCCCCTGTTTTATTTTAGTTTGTAGTTAAATTAAAACGATCGGGCAACAGTTTTTTTACACATATGCATTTTGAGAAGAAATTTTTGCAGAGAACGCATCGATATGGCGTGAATGAATCCCATTTCTTTTAGATTGTGGTTGAAAATTCATTTACTGCTGCGCCCTGCGAAAAAATTTCCTTCTGCCCCTCTGCATTTTTCGTTTTTAGTTGATTTAAAACAATCGGGCAGCAGTTTTTTCGCAGAAATTCAATTTAAAAAGAAATAGTCTCAGAAGTATATCGATATGGGGATGAACGAATCACATTGCTTTCTGCTTGTTGTTGAAAGTTCATTTAATTTCGCACGAAAAACAAAAAATAACTCTGTTCCCCAGTTTTATTTTAGTTTGTAGTTAAATTAAAACGATCGGGCAATAGTTTTTTTACACATATGCAATTTGAGAAGAAATTTTTGCAGAGAACGTATCGATATGGCGTGAATGAATCCCATTGTTTTTAGATTGTGGCTGAAAATTTATTTAACCCTGCGCCCTTCGAAAAAATTTCCTTCTCACCCTCACTATTTTTCGTTTCTTGTTAATTTAAAACAATCGGGCAACAGTTTTTCCACAGAAATGCAATTTGAGAATGAATTATGTGAGACGTATATCGCTATGGGAATGAACGATTCACACGCCTTCTACTTGTTGAAAATTCATTTAGTCTTGCGCGGAAAACAAAAAATAACTATGTTCCCCTGTTTTATTTTAGTTTGTAGTTAAATTAAATCGATCGGGCAACAGGTTTTTCACACATTTGCAAATTAAGAAGAAATTCGATTGTACGTGAACCCAGTATCGAAAGTTTCGTCGCGTGTTGTTGAAAATATATTTCAATAGATGGCAGCACAGGAAAACTCTCGCGCATGTGTAACTAAACTTAAAAAAAAAAAAAAAAAAAAAAAAAAAAAACGAGAATTGTCTCAGATATTTTACTACTATTATTTAATGTTATTTCTTATACATTACGTATTATACAATCAAACCACATTTTTTTATTGGGGGGGGGGGAATTCTCCCGCGAAAGGTGTCTGGGTACTATTTTAAATATGGATGAAGTGTTTTCCTTGGTCGTATGTACGCTTAAAAATAATTGTGTACGATGGCACTGGTTTGCATTGAATTGTTGTCACAGTGAGTGTGTTGAGGCGAAGTTGCATTGAAAAAGACACACAATATACTGTAGAAAGTGTGTCAAACAGGAAATAAACAAATTGTGCTTTTGTAGAGTGAAGTGTTGTCAAAGAGTACAATTTCCTGGCATAGAGAGCATCAATCACACGAAATAGAAGAAAAAGTGGGAAGGGGAGTGGATTTTGCGAGTAATTTATTAAGGGTGTTCTTAACTGCTCCGTTTGTCAAGTGCGAAACGTTTTTAAAACACTTACAAGTCTTTTACATATCAATTTTAAGAGAAAGATATGAAATTAGAATGCCTAACTATGGAATCTTCAAATCGAACTTATTTTTCCATTTTACGATAGTTGAATTAACTTTCCAGTTCTAAGCTTTTTTAGATCACGTGATCACACGTTTCTCGACAGTTTTTTCTGCTTTAATGGGAATATGTGCTCAAAACCGTCGTATGAAATTCATAAATGCGATCTCCACGGGTTCTAAAAATACAAAAGTTTTCCTTGCATTTAAATAGCTTTCTCTTGGCGTGAAAAAGTGTGCTGGTCGAAACGTGAGACACTTTCGTCTTTTAACTTCAATTGTTCGTAGGTATTTCATAATACTTATATCTGTTTTACTGCAGAAATGTTTTCAAATCGAAATCAGAACACGGGAACACATACACCGATCCATGGGGATGCAGCGTGAATGACTCCCCGTATATTGTTTCTTGTTGTAGAAAATTGATTTAAAATTGCGCGGAAAGCAAAAATAACTCTGTTCCCCTGTTTTATTTTAGTTTGTTGTTAAATTAAAACGATCGGGCAACAGTTTTTTTACACATATGCATTTTGAGAAGAAATTTTTGCAGAGGACGCTTCGATATGGCGTGAATGAATCCCATTGCTTTTAGATTGTGGTTGAAAATTCATTTAGCCCTGCGCCCTGCGAAAAAATTTCCTTCTCCCCCTCTGCATTTTTCGTTTTTAGTTAATTTAAAACAATCGGGCACCAGTTTTTTCGCAGAAATTCAATTTAAAAAGAAATAGTCTTAGAAGTATATCGGTATGGGGATGAACGAATCACATTGTCTTCTGCTTGTTGTTGAAAGTTCATTTAATTTCGCACGAAAAACAAAAAATAACTCTGTTCCCCAGTTTTATTTTAGTTCGTAGTTAAATTAAAACGATCGGGCAACAGTTTTTTTACACATATGCAATTTGAGAAGAAATTTTTGCAGAGAACGTATCGATATGGCGTGAATGAATCCCATTGTTTTTAGATTGTGGCTGAAAATTCATTTAATCCTGCGCCCTTCGAAAAAATTTCCTTCTCACCCTCACTATTTTTCGTTTTTTGTTAATTTAAAACAATCGGGCACCAGTTTTTCCACAGAAATGCAATTTGAGAATGAATTATGTGAGACGTATATCGCTATGGGAATGAACGATTCACACGCCTTCTACTTGTTGAAAATTCATTTAGTCTTGCGCGGAAAACAAAAAATAACTATGTTCCCCTGTTTTATTTTAGTTTGTAGTTAAATTAAAACGATCGGGCAACAGTTTTTTTACACATATGCATTTTGAGAAGAAATTTTTGCAGAGAACGCATCGATATGGCGTGAATGAATCCCATTTCTTTTAGATTGTGGTTGAAAATTCATTTACTGCTGCGCCCTGCGAAAAAATTTCCTTCTGCCCCTCTGCATTTTTCGTTTTTAGTTGATTTAAAACAATCGGGCAGCAGTTTTTTCGCAGAAATTCAATTTAAAAAGAAATAGTCTCAGAAGTATATCGATATGGGGATGAACGAATCACATTGTCTTCTGCTTGTTGTTGAAAGTTCATTTAATTTTGCGCGGAAAACAAAAAATAACTCTGTTACCCTGTTTTATTTTAGTTTGTTGTTAAATTAAAACAATCGGGCAACAGGTTTTTTACACATATGCATATTTCGAGAAGAAATGTTTTCAGAGAACGCAACGATATGGCGTGAATGAATCCCATTAATTTTAGATTGTGGTTGAAAATTCATTTTGTTCTGCGGACTGCGAAAAAATTTCCTTCTCCCCCTCTGCATTTTTCGTTTTTAGTTAATTTAAAACAATCGGGCAGCAGTTTTTTCGCAGAAATTCAATTTAAGAAGAAATAGTCTCAGAAGTATATCGATATGGGGATGAACGAATCACATTGCCTTCTGCTTGTTGTTGAAAGTTCATTTAATTTCGCGCGGAAAACAAAAAATAACTCTGTTCCCCAGTTTTATTTTAGTTTGTAGTTAAATTAAAACGATCGGGCAATAGTTTTTTTACACATATGCAATTTGAGAAGAAATTTTTGCAGAGAACGTATCGATATGGCGTGAATGAATCCCATTGTTTTTAGATTGTGGCTGAAAATTTATTTAACCCTGCGCCCTTCGAAAAAATTTCCTTCTCACCCTCACTATTTTTCGTTTTTTGTTAATTTAAAACAATCGGGCAACAGTTTTTCCACAGAAATGCAATTTGAGAATGAATTATGTGAGACGTATATCGCTATGGGAATGAACGATTCACACGCCTTCTACTTGTTGAAAATTCATTTAGTCTTGCGCGGAAAACAAAAAATAACTATGTTCCCCTGTTTTATTTTAGTTTGTAGTTAAATTAAATCGATCGGGCAACAGGTTTTTCACACATTTGCAAATTAAGAAGAAATTCGATTGTACGTGAACCCAGTATCGAAAGTTTCGTCGCGTGTTGTTGAAAATATATTTCAATAGATGGCAGCACAGGAAAACTCTCGCGCATGTGTAACTAAACTTAAAAAAAAAAAAAAAAAAAAAAAAAAAAACGAGAATTGTCTCAGATATTTTACTACTATTATTTAATGTTATTTCTTATACATTACGTATTATACAATCAAACAACATTTTTTTATTGGGGGGGGGGGGAATTCCCACGTGAAAGGTGTCTGGGTGCTATTTTAAATATGGATGAAGTGTTTTCCTTGGTCGTATGTACGCTTAAAAGTAATTGTGTACGATGGCACTGGTTTGCATTGAATTGTTGTCACAGTGAGTGTGTTGAGGCGAAGTTGCATTGAAAAAGACACACAAAATACTGTAGAAAGTGTGTCAAACAGGAAATAAACAAATTGTGCTTTTGTAGAGTGAAGTGTTGTCAAAGAGTACAATTTCCTGGCATAGAGAGCATCAATCACACGAAATAGAAGAAAAAGTGGGAAGGGGAGTGGATTTTGCGAGTAATTTATTAAGGGTGTTCTTAACTGCTCCGTTTGTCAAGTGCGAAACGTTTTTAAAACACTTACAAGTCTATTACATATCAATTTTAAGAGAAAGATATGAAATTAGAATGCCTAACTATGGAATCTTCAAATCGAACTTATTTTTCCATTTTACGATAGTTGAATTAACTTTCCAGTTCTAAGCTTTTTAGATCACGTGATCACACGTTTCTCGACAGTTTTTTCTGCTTTAATTGGGATATGTGCTCAAAACCGTCGTATGAAATTCATAAATGCGATTTCCACGGGTTCTAAAAATACAAAAGTTCTCCGTGCAATTAAATAGCTTTCTCTTGGCGTGAAAAAGTGTGCTGGTCGAAACGTGAGACACTTTCGTCTTTTAACTTCAAATGTTCGTAGGTATTTCATAATACTTATATCTCTTTTACTGCAGAAATGTTTTCAAATCGAAATCAGAACACGGGAACACATACACCGATCCATGGGGATGCAGCGTGAATGACTCCCCGTATATTGTTTCTTGTTGTAGAAAATTGATTTACAATTGCGCGGAAAGCAAAAATAACCCTGTTCCCCTGTTTTATTTTAGTTTGTTGTTAAATTAAAACAATCGGGCAACAGTTTTTTTACACATATGCATTTTGAGAATAAATTTTTGCAGAGAACGCTTCGATATGGCGTGAATGAATCCCATTACTTTTAGATTGTGGTTGAAAATTTATTTAGCTCTGCGCCCTGTGAAAAAATTTCCTTCTCCACCTCTGTATTTTCCGTTTTTAGTTGATTTAAAACAATCGGGCAGCAGTTTTTTCGCAGAAATTCAATCTAAGAAGAAATAGTCTCAGAAGTATATCGATATGGGGATGAACGAATCACATTGCTTTCTGCTTGTTGTTGAAAGTTCATTTAATTTCGCACGAAAAACAAAAAATAACTCTGTTCCCCAGTTTTATTTTAGTTCGTAGTTAAATTAAAACGATCGGGCAACAGTTTTTTTACACATATGCAATTTGAGAAGAAATTTTTGCAGAGAACGTATCGATATGGCGTGAATGAATCCCATTGTTTTTAGATTGTGGCTGAAAATTCATTTAATCCTGCGCCCTTCGAAAAAATTTCCTTCTCACCCTCACTATTTTTCGTTTTTTGTTAATTTAAAACAATCGGGCACCAGTTTTTCCACAGAAATGCAATTTGAGAATGAATTATGTGAGACGTATATCGCTATGGGAATGAACGATTCACACGCCTTCTACTTGTTGAAAATTCATTTAGTCTTGCGCGGAAAACAAAAAATAACTATGTTCCCCTGTTTTATTTTAGTTTGTAGTTAAATTAAAACGATCGGGCAACAGTTTTTTTACACATATGCATTTTGAGAAGAAATTTTTGCAGAGAACGCATCGATATGGCGTGAATGAATCCCATTTCTTTTAGATTGTGGTTGAAAATTCATTTACTGCTGCGCCCTGCGAAAAAATTTCCTTCTGCCCCTCTGCATTTTTCGTTTTTAGTTGATTTAAAACAATCGGGCAGCAGTTTTTTCGCAGAAATTCAATTTAAAAAGAAATAGTCTCAGAAGTATATCGATATGGGGATGAACGAATCACATTGCTTTCTGCTTGTTGTTGAAAGTTCATTTAATTTCGCACGAAAAACAAAAAATAACTCTGTTCCCCAGTTTTATTTTAGTTTGTAGTTAAATTAAAACGATCGGGCAATAGTTTTTTTACACATATGCAATTTGAGAAGAAATTTTTGCAGAGAACGTATCGATATGGCGTGAATGAATCCCATTGTTTTTAGATTGTGGCTGAAAATTTATTTAACCCTGCGCCCTTCGAAAAAATTTCCTTCTCACCCTCACTATTTTTCGTTTCTTGTTAATTTAAAACAATCGGGCAACAGTTTTTCCACAGAAATGCAATTTGAGAATGAATTATGTGAGACGTATATCGCTATGGGAATGAACGATTCACACGCCTTCTACTTGTTGAAAATTCATTTAGTCTTGCGCGGAAAACAAAAAATAACTATGTTCCCCTGTTTTATTTTAGTTTGTAGTTAAATTAAATCGATCGGGCAACAGGTTTTTCACACATTTGCAAATTAAGAAGAAATTCGATTGTACGTGAACCCAGTATCGAAAGTTTCGTCGCGTGTTGTTGAAAATATATTTCAATAGATGGCAGCACAGGAAAACTCTCGCGCATGTGTAACTAAACTTAAAAAAAAAAAAAAAAAAAAAAAAAAAACGAGAATTGTCTCAGATATTTTACTACTATTATTTAATGTTATTTCTTATACATTACGTATTATACAATCAAACCACATTTTTTTATTGGGGGGGGGGGAATTCTCCCGCGAAAGGTGTCTGGGTACTATTTTAAATATGGATGAAGTGTTTTCCTTGGTCGTATGTACGCTTAAAAATAATTGTGTACGATGGCACTGGTTTGCATTGAATTGTTGTCACAGTGAGTGTGTTGAGGCGAAGTTGCATTGAAAAAGACACACAATATACTGTAGAAAGTGTGTCAAACAGGAAATAAACAAATTGTGCTTTTGTAGAGTGAAGTGTTGTCAAAGAGTACAATTTCCTGGCATAGAGAGCATCAATCACACGAAATAGAAGAAAAAGTGGGAAGGGGAGTGGATTTTGCGAGTAATTTATTAAGGGTGTTCTTAACTGCTCCGTTTGTCAAGTGCGAAACGTTTTTAAAACACTTACAAGTCTTTTACATATCAATTTTAAGAGAAAGATATGAAATTAGAATGCCTAACTATGGAATCTTCAAATCGAACTTATTTTTCCATTTTACGATAGTTGAATTAACTTTCCAGTTCTAAGCTTTTTTAGATCACGTGATCACACGTTTCTCGACAGTTTTTTCTGCTTTAATGGGAATATGTGCTCAAAACCGTCGTATGAAATTCATAAATGCGATCTCCACGGGTTCTAAAAATACAAAAGTTTTCCTTGCATTTAAATAGCTTTCTCTTGGCGTGAAAAAGTGTGCTGGTCGAAACGTGAGACACTTTCGTCTTTTAACTTCAATTGTTCGTAGGTATTTCATAATACTTATATCTGTTTTACTGCAGAAATGTTTTCAAATCGAAATCAGAACACGGGAACACATACACCGATCCATGGGGATGCAGCGTGAATGACTCCCCGTATATTGTTTCTTGTTGTAGAAAATTGATTTAAAATTGCGCGGAAAGCAAAAATAACTCTGTTCCCCTGTTTTATTTTAGTTTGTTGTTAAATTAAAACGATCGGGCAACAGTTTTTTTACACATATGCATTTTGAGAAGAAATTTTTGCAGAGGACGCTTCGATATGGCGTGAATGAATCCCATTGCTTTTAGATTGTGGTTGAAAATTCATTTAGCCCTGCGCCCTGCGAAAAAATTTCCTTCTCCCCCTCTGCATTTTTCGTTTTTAGTTAATTTAAAACAATCGGGCACCAGTTTTTTCGCAGAAATTCAATTTAAAAAGAAATAGTCTTAGAAGTATATCGGTATGGGGATGAACGAATCACATTGTCTTCTGCTTGTTGTTGAAAGTTCATTTAATTTCGCACGAAAAACAAAAAATAACTCTGTTCCCCAGTTTTATTTTAGTTCGTAGTTAAATTAAAACGATCGGGCAACAGTTTTTTTACACATATGCAATTTGAGAAGAAATTTTTGCAGAGAACGTATCGATATGGCGTGAATGAATCCCATTGTTTTTAGATTGTGGCTGAAAATTCATTTAATCCTGCGCCCTTCGAAAAAATTTCCTTCTCACCCTCACTATTTTTCGTTTTTTGTTAATTTAAAACAATCGGGCACCAGTTTTTCCACAGAAATGCAATTTGAGAATGAATTATGTGAGACGTATATCGCTATGGGAATGAACGATTCACACGCCTTCTACTTGTTGAAAATTCATTTAGTCTTGCGCGGAAAACAAAAAATAACTATGTTCCCCTGTTTTATTTTAGTTTGTAGTTAAATTAAAACGATCGGGCAACAGTTTTTTTACACATATGCATTTTGAGAAGAAATTTTTGCAGAGAACGCATCGATATGGCGTGAATGAATCCCATTTCTTTTAGATTGTGGTTGAAAATTCATTTACTGCTGCGCCCTGCGAAAAAATTTCCTTCTGCCCCTCTGCATTTTTCGTTTTTAGTTGATTTAAAACAATCGGGCAGCAGTTTTTTCGCAGAAATTCAATTTAAAAAGAAATAGTCTCAGAAGTATATCGATATGGGGATGAACGAATCACATTGTCTTCTGCTTGTTGTTGAAAGTTCATTTAATTTTGCGCGGAAAACAAAAAATAACTCTGTTACCCTGTTTTATTTTAGTTTGTTGTTAAATTAAAACAATCGGGCAACAGGTTTTTTACACATATGCATATTTCGAGAAGAAATGTTTTCAGAGAACGCAACGATATGGCGTGAATGAATCCCATTAATTTTAGATTGTGGTTGAAAATTCATTTTGTTCTGCGGACTGCGAAAAAATTTCCTTCTCCCCCTCTGCATTTTTCGTTTTTAGTTAATTTAAAACAATCGGGCAGCAGTTTTTTCGCAGAAATTCAATTTAAGAAGAAATAGTCTCAGAAGTATATCGATATGGGGATGAACGAATCACATTGCCTTCTGCTTGTTGTTGAAAGTTCATTTAATTTCGCGCGGAAAACAAAAAATAACTCTGTTCCCCAGTTTTATTTTAGTTTGTAGTTAAATTAAAACGATCGGGCAATAGTTTTTTTACACATATGCAATTTGAGAAGAAATTTTTGCAGAGAACGTATCGATATGGCGTGAATGAATCCCATTGTTTTTAGATTGTGGCTGAAAATTTATTTAACCCTGCGCCCTTCGAAAAAATTTCCTTCTCACCCTCACTATTTTTCGTTTTTTGTTAATTTAAAACAATCGGGCAACAGTTTTTCCACAGAAATGCAATTTGAGAATGAATTATGTGAGACGTATATCGCTATGGGAATGAACGATTCACACGCCTTCTACTTGTTGAAAATTCATTTAGTCTTGCGCGGAAAACAAAAAATAACTATGTTCCCCTGTTTTATTTTAGTTTGTAGTTAAATTAAATCGATCGGGCAACAGGTTTTTCACACATTTGCAAATTAAGAAGAAATTCGATTGTACGTGAACCCAGTATCGAAAGTTTCGTCGCGTGTTGTTGAAAATATATTTCAATAGATGGCAGCACAGGAAAACTCTCGCGCATGTGTAACTAAACTTTAAAAAAAAAAAAAAAAAAAAAAAAACGAGAATTGTCTCAGATATTTTACTACTATTATTTAATGTTATTTCTTATACATTACGTATTATACAATCAAACCACTTTTTTTTATTGGGGGGGGGGAATTCTCCCGCGAAAGGTGTCTGGGTACTATTTTAAATATGGATGAAGTGTTTTCCTTGGTCGTATGTACGCTTAAAAATAATTGTGTACGATGGCACTGGTTTGCATTGAATTGTTGTCACAGTGAGTGTGTTGAGGCGAAGTTGCATTGAAAAAGACACACAATATACTGTAGAAAGTGTGTCAAACAGGAAATAAACAAATTGTGCTTTTGTAGAGTGAAGTGTTGTCAAAGAGTACAATTTCCTGGCATAGAGAGCATCAATCACACGAAATAGAAGAAAAAGTGGGAAGGGGAGTGGATTTTGCGAGTAATTTATTAAGGGTGTTCTTAACTGCTCCGTTTGTCAAGTGCGAAACGTTTTTAAAACACTTACAAGTCTTTTACATATCAATTTTAAGAGAAAGATATGAAATTAGAATGCCTAACTATGGAATCTTCAAATCGAACTTATTTTTCCATTTTACGATAGTTGAATTAACTTTCCAGTTCTAAGCTTTTTTAGATCACGTGATCACACGTTTCTCGACAGTTTTTTCTGCTTTAATGGGAATATGTGCTCAAAACCGTCGTATGAAATTCATAAATGCGATTTCCACGGGTTCTAAAAATACAAAAGTTTTCCTTGCATTTAAATAGCTTTCTCTTGGCGTGAAAAAGTGTGCTGGTCGAAACGTGAGACACTTTCGTGTTTTAACTTCAATTGTTCGTAGGTATTTCATAATACTTATATCTGTTTTACTGCAGAAATGTTTTCAAATCGAAATCAGAACACGGGAACACATACACCGATCCATGGGGATGCAGCGTGAATGACTCCCCGTATATTGTTTCTTGTTGTTGAAAATTGATTTACAATTGCGCGGAAAGCAAAAATAACCCTGTTCCCCTGTTTTATTTTAGTTTGTTGTTAAATTAAAACAATCGGGCAACAGTTTTTTTACACATATGCATTTTGAGAATAAATTTTTGCAGAGAACGCTTCGATATGGCGTGAATGAATCCCATTACTTTTAGATTGTGGTTGAAAATTTATTTAGCTCTGCGCCCTGTGAAAAAATTTCCTTCTCCACCTCTGTATTTTCCGTTTTTAGTTGATTTAAAACAATCGGGCAGCAGTTTTTTCGCAGAAATTCAATCTAAGAAGAAATAGTCTCAGAAGTATATCGATATGGGGATGAACGAATCACATTGCTTTCTGCTTGTTGTTGAAAGTTCATTTAATTTCGCACGAAAAACAAAAAATAACTCTGTTCCCCAGTTTTATTTTAGTTCGTAGTTAAATTAAAACGATCGGGCAACAGTTTTTTTACACATATGCAATTTGAGAAGAAATTTTTGGAGAGAACGTATCGATATGGCGTGAATGAATCCCATTGTTTTTAGATTGTGGCTGAAAATTCATTTAATCCTGCGCCCTTCGAAAAAATTTCCTTCTCACCCTCACTATTTTTCGTTTTTTGTTAATTTAAAACAATCGGGCACCAGTTTTTCCACAGAAATGCAATTTGAGAATGAATTATGTGAGACGTATATCGCTATGGGAATGAACGATTCACACGCCTTCTACTTGTTGAAAATTCATTTAGTCTTGCGCGGAAAACAAAAAATAACTATGTTCCCCTGTTTTATTTTAGTTTGTAGTTAAATTAAAACGATCGGGCAACAGTTTTTTTACACATATGCATTTTGAGAAGAAATTTTTGCAGAGAACGCATCGATATGGCGTGAATGAATCCCATTTCTTTTAGATTGTGGTTGAAAATTCATTTACTGCTGCGCCCTGCGAAAAAATTTCCTTCTGCCCCTCTGCATTTTTCGTTTTTAGTTGATTTAAAACAATCGGGCAGCAGTTTTTTCGCAGAAATTCAATTTAAAAAGAAATAGTCTCAGAAGTATATCGATATGGGGATGAACGAATCACATTGCTTTCTGCTTGTTGTTGAAAGTTCATTTAATTTCGCACGAAAAACAAAAAATAACTCTGTTCCCCAGTTTTATTTTAGTTTGTAGTTAAATTAAAACGATCGGGCAATAGTTTTTTTACACATATGCAATTTGAGAAGAAATTTTTGCAGAGAACGTATCGATATGGCGTGAATGAATCCCATTGTTTTTAGATTGTGGCTGAAAATTTATTTAACCCTGCGCCCTTCGAAAAAATTTCCTTCTCACCCTCACTATTTTTCGTTTTTTGTTAATTTAAAACAATCGGGCAACAGTTTTTCCACAGAAATGCAATTTGAGAATGAATTATGTGAGACGTATATCGCTATGGGAATGAACGATTCACACGCCTTCTACTTGTTGAAAATTCATTTAGTCTTGCGCGGAAAACAAAAAATAACTATGTTCCCCTGTTTAATTTAGTTTGTAGTTAAATTAAATCGATCGGGCAACAGGTTTTTCACACATTTGCAAATTAAGAAGAAATTCGATTGTACGTGAACCCAGTATCGAAAGTTTCGTCGCGTGTTGTTGAAAATATATTTCAATAGATGGCAGCACAGGAAAACTCTCGCGCATGTGTAACTAAACTTAAAAAAAAAAAAAAAAAAACGAGAATTGTCTCAGATATTTTACTACTATTATTTAATGTTATTTCTTATACATTACGTATTATACAATCAAACAACATTTTTTTATTGGGGGGGGGGAATTCCCACGTGAAAGGTGTCTTGGTTCTATTTTAAATATGGATGAAGTGTTTTCCTTGGTCGTATGTACGCTTAAAAATAATTGTGTACGATGGCACTGGTTTGCATTGAATTGTTGTCACAGTGAGTGTGTTGAGGCGAAGTTGCATTGAAAAAGACACACAATATACTGTAGAAAGTGTGTCAAACAGGAAATAAACAAATTGTGCTTTTGTAGAGTGAAGTGTTGTCAAAGAGTACAATTTCCTGGCATAGAGAGCATCAATCACACGAAATAGAAGAAAAAGTGGGAAGGGGAGTGGATTTTGCGAGTAATTTATTAAGGGTGTTCTTAACTGCTCCGTTTGTCAAGTGCGAAACGTTTTTAAAACACTTACAAGTCTTTTACATATCAATTTTAAGAGAAAGATATGAAATTAGAATGCCTAACTATGGAATCTTCAAATCGAACTTATTTTTCCATTTTACGATAGTTGAATTAACTTTCCAGTTCTAAGCTTTTTTAGATCACGTGATCACACGTTTCTCGACAGTTTTTTCTGCTTTAATGGGAATATGTGCTCAAAACCGTCGTATGAAATTCATAAATGCGATTTCCACGGGTTCTAAAAATACAAAAGTTTTCCTTGCATTTAAATAGCTTTCTCTTGGCGTGAAAAAGTGTGCTGGTCGAAACGTGAGACACTTTCGTCTTTTAACTTCAATTGTTCGTAGGTATTTCATAATACTTATATCTGTTTTACTGCAGAAATGTTTTCAAATCGAAATCAGAACACGGGAACACATACACCGATCCATGGGGATGCAGCGTGAATGACTCCCCGTATATTGTTTCTTGTTGTAGAAAATTGATTTAAAATTGCGCGGAAAGCAAAAATAACTCTGTTCCCCTGTTTTATTTTAGTTTGTTGTTAAATTAAAACGATCGGGCAACAGTTTTTTTACACATATGCATTTTGAGAAGAAATTTTTGCAGAGGACGCTTCGATATGGCGTGAATGAATCCCATTGCTTTTAGATTGTGGTTGAAAATTCATTTAGCCCTGCGCCCTGCGAAAAAATTTCCTTCTCCCCCTCTGCATTTTTCGTTTTTAGTTAATTTAAAACAATCGGGCACCAGTTTTTTCGCAGAAATTCAATTTAAAAAGAAATAGTCTTAGAAGTATATCGGTATGGGGATGAACGAATCACATTGTCTTCTGCTTGTTGTTGAAAGTTCATTTAATTTTGCGCGGAAAACAAAAAATAACTCTGTTACCCTGTTTTATTTTAGTTTGTTGTTAAATTAAAACAATCGGGCAACAGGTTTTTTACACATATGCATATTTCGAGAAGAAATGTTTTCAGAGAACGCAACGATATGGCGTGAATGAATCCCATTAATTTTAGATTGTGGTTGAAAATTCATTTTGTTCTGCGGACTGCGAAAAAATTTCCTTCTCCCCCTCTGCATTTTTCGTTTTTAGTTAATTTAAAACAATCGGGCAGCAGTTTTTTCGCAGAAATTCAATTTAAGAAGAAATAGTCTCAGAAGTATATCGATATGGGGATGAACGAATCACATTGCCTTCTGCTTGTTGTTGAAAGTTCATTTAATTTCGCGCGGAAAACAAAAAATAACTCTGTTCCCCAGTTTTATTTTAGTTTGTAGTTAAATTAAAACGATCGGGCAATAGTTTTTTTACACATATGCAATTTGAGAAGAAATTTTTGCAGAGAACGTATCGATGTGGCATGAATGAATCCCATTGTTTTTAGATTGTGGCTGAAAATTTATTTAACCCTGCGCCCTTCGAAAAAATTTCCTTCTCACCCTCACTATTTTTCGTTTTTTGTTAATTTAAAACAATCGGGCAACAGTTTTTCCACAGAAATGCAATTTGAGAATGAATTATGTGAGACGTATATCGCTATGGGAATGAACGATTCACACGCCTTCTACTTGTTGAAAATTCATTTAGTCTTGCGCGGAAAACAAAAAATAACTATGTTCCCCTGTTTTATTTTAGTTTGTAGTTAAATTAAATCGATCGGGCAACAGGTTTTTCACACATTTGCAAATTAAGAAGAAATTCGATTGTACGTGAACCCAGTATCGAAAGTTTCGTCGCGTGTTGTTGAAAATATATTTCAATAGATGGCAGCACAGGAAAACTCTCGCGCATGTGTAACTAAACTTAAAAAAAAAAAAAAAAAAAAAAAAAAAAACGAGAATTGTCTCAGATATTTTACTACTATTATTTAATGTTATTTCTTATACATTACGTATTATACAATCAAACAACATTTTTTTATTGGGGGGGGGGGAATTCCCACGTGAAAGGTGTCTTGGTTCTATTTTAAATATGGATGAAGTGTTTTCCTTGGTCGTATGTACGCTTAAAAGTAATTGTGTACGATGGCAGTGGTTTGCATTGAATTGTTGTCATAGTGAGTGTGTTGAGTCGAAGTTGCATTGAAAAAGACACACAATATACTGTAGAAAGTGTGTCAAACAGGAAATAAACAAATTGTGCTTTTGTAGAGTGAAGTGTTGTCAAAGAGTACAATTTCCTGGCATAGAGAGCATCAATCACACGAAATAGAAGAAAAAGTGGGGAGGGGAGTGGATTTTGCGAGTAATTTATTAAGGGTGTTCTTAACTGCTCCGTTTGTCAAGTGCGAAACAGATATTTTACTAATATTATTTAATGTTATTTCTTATACTTTACGTATTATACAATCAAACAACATTTTTTTATTGGGGGGGGGGGGAATTCCCCCGTGAAAGGTGTCTGGGTGCTATTTTAAATATGGATGAAGTGTTTTCCTTGGTCGTATGTACGCTTAAAAGTAATTGTGTACGATGGCACTGGTTTGCATTGAATTGTTGTCACAGTGAGTGTGTTGAGGCGAAGTTGCATTGAAAAAGACACACAAAATACTGTAGAAAGTGTGTCAAACAGGAAATAAACAAATTGTGCTTTTGTAGAGTGAAGTGTTGTCAAAGAGTACAATTTCCTGGCATAGAGAGCATCAATCACACGAAATAGAAGAAAAAGTGGGAAGGGGAGTGGATTTTGCGAGTAATTTATTAAGGGTGTTCTTAACTGCTCCGTTTGTCAAGTGCGAAACGTTTTTAAAACACTTACAAGTCTATTACATATCAATTTTAAGAGAAAGATATGAAATTAGAATGCCTAACTATGGAATCTTCAAATCGAACTTATTTTTCCATTTTACGATAGTTGAATTAACTTTCCAGTTCTAAGCTTTTTAGATCACGTGATCACACGTTTCTCGACAGTTTTTTCTGCTTTAATTGGGATATGTGCTCAAAACCGTCGTATGAAATTCATAAATGCGATTTCCACGGGTTCTAAAAATACAAAAGTTCTCCGTGCAATTAAATAGCTTTCTCTTGGCGTGAAAAAGTGTGCTGGTCGAAACGTGAGACACTTTCGTCTTTTAACTTCAAATGTTCGTAGGTATTTCATAATACTTATATCTCTTTTACTGCAGAAATGTTTTCAAATCGAAATCAGAACACGGGAACACATACACCGATCCATGGGGATGCAGCGTGAATGACTCCCCGTATATTGTTTCTTGTTGTAGAAAATTGATTTACAATTGCGCGGAAAGCAAAAATAACCCTGTTCCCCTGTTTTATTTTAGTTTGTTGTTAAATTAAAACAATCGGGCAACAGTTTTTTTACACATATGCATTTTGAGAATAAATTTTTGCAGAGAACGCTTCGATATGGCGTGAATGAATCCCATTACTTTTAGATTGTGGTTGAAAATTTATTTAGCTCTGCGCCCTGTGAAAAAATTTCCTTCTCCACCTCTGTATTTTCCGTTTTTAGTTGATTTAAAACAATCGGGCAGCAGTTTTTTCGCAGAAATTCAATCTAAGAAGAAATAGTCTCAGAAGTATATCGATATGGGGATGAACGAATCACATTGCTTTCTGCTTGTTGTTGAAAGTTCATTTAATTTCGCACGAAAAACAAAAAATAACTCTGTTCCCCAGTTTTATTTTAGTTCGTAGTTAAATTAAAACGATCGGGCAACAGTTTTTTTACACATATGCATTTTGAGAAGAAATTTTTGCAGAGGACGCTTCGATATGGCGTGAATGAATCCCATTGCTTTTAGATTGTGGTTGAAAATTCATTTAGCCCTGCGCCCTGCGAAAAAATTTCCTTCTCCCCCTCTGCATTTTTCGTTTTTAGTTAATTTAAAACAATCGGGCACCAGTTTTTTCGCAGAAATTCAATTTAAAAAGAAATAGTCTTAGAAGTATATCGGTATGGGGATGAACGAATCACATTGTCTTCTGCTTGTTGTTGAAAGTTCATTTAATTTCGCACGAAAAACAAAAAATAACTCTGTTCCCCAGTTTTATTTTAGTTCGTAGTTAAATTAAAACGATCGGGCAACAGTTTTTTTACACATATGCAATTTGAGAAGAAATTTTTGCAGAGAACGTATCGATATGGCGTGAATGAATCCCATTGTTTTTAGATTGTGGCTGAAAATTCATTTAATCCTGCGCCCTTCGAAAAAATTTCCTTCTCACCCTCACTATTTTTCGTTTTTTGTTAATTTAAAACAATCGGGCACCAGTTTTTCCACAGAAATGCAATTTGAGAATGAATTATGTGAGACGTATATCGCTATGGGAATGAACGATTCACACGCCTTCTACTTGTTGAAAATTCATTTAGTCTTGCGCGGAAAACAAAAAATAACTATGTTCCCCTGTTTTATTTTAGTTTGTAGTTAAATTAAAACGATCGGGCAACAGTTTTTTTACACATATGCATTTTGAGAAGAAATTTTTGCAGAGAACGCATCGATATGGCGTGAATGAATCCCATTTCTTTTAGATTGTGGTTGAAAATTCATTTACTGCTGCGCCCTGCGAAAAAATTTCCTTCTGCCCCTCTGCATTTTTCGTTTTTAGTTGATTTAAAACAATCGGGCAGCAGTTTTTTCGCAGAAATTCAATTTAAAAAGAAATAGTCTCAGAAGTATATCGATATGGGGATGAACGAATCACATTGTCTTCTGCTTGTTGTTGAAAGTTCATTTAATTTTGCGCGGAAAACAAAAAATAACTCTGTTACCCTGTTTTATTTTAGTTTGTTGTTAAATTAAAACAATCGGGCAACAGGTTTTTTACACATATGCATATTTCGAGAAGAAATGTTTTCAGAGAACGCAACGATATGGCGTGAATGAATCCCATTAATTTTAGATTGTGGTTGAAAATTCATTTTGTTCTGCGGACTGCGAAAAAATTTCCTTCTCCCCCTCTGCATTTTTCGTTTTTAGTTAATTTAAAACAATCGGGCAGCAGTTTTTTCGCAGAAATTCAATTTAAGAAGAAATAGTCTCAGAAGTATATCGATATGGGGATGAACGAATCACATTGCCTTCTGCTTGTTGTTGAAAGTTCATTTAATTTCGCGCGGAAAACAAAAAATAACTCTGTTCCCCAGTTTTATTTTAGTTTGTAGTTAAATTAAAACGATCGGGCAATAGTTTTTTTACACATATGCAATTTGAGAAGAAATTTTTGCAGAGAACGTATCGATATGGCGTGAATGAATCCCATTGTTTTTAGATTGTGGCTGAAAATTTATTTAACCCTGCGCCCTTCGAAAAAATTTCCTTCTCACCCTCACTATTTTTCGTTTTTTGTTAATTTAAAACAATCGGGCAACAGTTTTTCCACAGAAATGCAATTTGAGAATGAATTATGTGAGACGTATATCGCTATGGGAATGAACGATTCACACGCCTTCTACTTGTTGAAAATTCATTTAGTCTTGCGCGGAAAACAAAAAATAACTATGTTCCCCTGTTTTATTTTAGTTTGTAGTTAAATTAAATCGATCGGGCAACAGGTTTTTCACACATTTGCAAATTAAGAAGAAATTCGATTGTACGTGAACCCAGTATCGAAAGTTTCGTCGCGTGTTGTTGAAAATATATTTCAATAGATGGCAGCACAGGAAAACTCTCGCGCATGTGTAACTAAACTTAAAAAAAAAAAAAAAAAAAAAAAAAAAAACGAGAATTGTCTCAGATATTTTACTACTATTATTTAATGTTATTTCTTATACATTACGTATTATACAATCAAACAACATTTTTTTATTGGGGGGGGGGGGAATTCCCACGTGAAAGGTGTCTGGGTGCTATTTTAAATATGGATGAAGTGTTTTCCTTGGTCGTATGTACGCTTAAAAGTAATTGTGTACGATGGCACTGGTTTGCATTGAATTGTTGTCACAGTGAGTGTGTTGAGGCGAAGTTGCATTGAAAAAGACACACAAAATACTGTAGAAAGTGTGTCAAACAGGAAATAAACAAATTGTGCTTTTGTAGAGTGAAGTGTTGTCAAAGAGTACAATTTCCTGGCATAGAGAGCATCAATCACACGAAATAGAAGAAAAAGTGGGAAGGGGAGTGGATTTTGCGAGTAATTTATTAAGGGTGTTCTTAACTGCTCCGTTTGTCAAGTGCGAAACGTTTTTAAAACACTTACAAGTCTATTACATATCAATTTTAAGAGAAAGATATGAAATTAGAATGCCTAACTATGGAATCTTCAAATCGAACTTATTTTTCCATTTTACGATAGTTGAATTAACTTTCCAGTTCTAAGCTTTTTAGATCACGTGATCACACGTTTCTCGACAGTTTTTTCTGCTTTAATTGGGATATGTGCTCAAAACCGTCGTATGAAATTCATAAATGCGATTTCCACGGGTTCTAAAAATACAAAAGTTCTCCGTGCAATTAAATAGCTTTCTCTTGGCGTGAAAAAGTGTGCTGGTCGAAACGTGAGACACTTTCGTCTTTTAACTTCAAATGTTCGTAGGTATTTCATAATACTTATATCTCTTTTACTGCAGAAATGTTTTCAAATCGAAATCAGAACACGGGAACACATACACCGATCCATGGGGATGCAGCGTGAATGACTCCCCGTATATTGTTTCTTGTTGTAGAAAATTGATTTACAATTGCGCGGAAAGCAAAAATAACCCTGTTCCCCTGTTTTATTTTAGTTTGTTGTTAAATTAAAACAATCGGGCAACAGTTTTTTTACACATATGCATTTTGAGAATAAATTTTTGCAGAGAACGCTTCGATATGGCGTGAATGAATCCCATTACTTTTAGATTGTGGTTGAAAATTTATTTAGCTCTGCGCCCTGTGAAAAAATTTCCTTCTCCACCTCTGTATTTTCCGTTTTTAGTTGATTTAAAACAATCGGGCAGCAGTTTTTTCGCAGAAATTCAATCTAAGAAGAAATAGTCTCAGAAGTATATCGATATGGGGATGAACGAATCACATTGCTTTCTGCTTGTTGTTGAAAGTTCATTTAATTTCGCACGAAAAACAAAAAATAACTCTGTTCCCCAGTTTTATTTTAGTTCGTAGTTAAATTAAAACGATCGGGCAACAGTTTTTTTACACATATGCAATTTGAGAAGAAATTTTTGCAGAGAACGTATCGATATGGCGTGAATGAATCCCATTGTTTTTAGATTGTGGCTGAAAATTCATTTAATCCTGCGCCCTTCGAAAAAATTTCCTTCTCACCCTCACTATTTTTCGTTTTTTGTTAATTTAAAACAATCGGGCACCAGTTTTTCCACAGAAATGCAATTTGAGAATGAATTATGTGAGACGTATATCGCTATGGGAATGAACGATTCACACGCCTTCTACTTGTTGAAAATTCATTTAGTCTTGCGCGGAAAACAAAAAATAACTATGTTCCCCTGTTTTATTTTAGTTTGTAGTTAAATTAAAACGATCGGGCAACAGTTTTTTTACACATATGCATTTTGAGAAGAAATTTTTGCAGAGAACGCATCGATATGGCGTGAATGAATCCCATTTCTTTTAGATTGTGGTTGAAAATTCATTTACTGCTGCGCCCTGCGAAAAAATTTCCTTCTGCCCCTCTGCATTTTTCGTTTTTAGTTGATTTAAAACAATCGGGCAGCAGTTTTTTCGCAGAAATTCAATTTAAAAAGAAATAGTCTCAGAAGTATATCGATATGGGGATGAACGAATCACATTGCTTTCTGCTTGTTGTTGAAAGTTCATTTAATTTCGCACGAAAAACAAAAAATAACTCTGTTCCCCAGTTTTATTTTAGTTTGTAGTTAAATTAAAACGATCGGGCAATAGTTTTTTTACACATATGCAATTTGAGAAGAAATTTTTGCAGAGAACGTATCGATATGGCGTGAATGAATCCCATTGTTTTTAGATTGTGGCTGAAAATTTATTTAACCCTGCGCCCTTCGAAAAAATTTCCTTCTCACCCTCACTATTTTTCGTTTCTTGTTAATTTAAAACAATCGGGCAACAGTTTTTCCACAGAAATGCAATTTGAGAATGAATTATGTGAGACGTATATCGCTATGGGAATGAACGATTCACACGCCTTCTACTTGTTGAAAATTCATTTAGTCTTGCGCGGAAAACAAAAAATAACTATGTTCCCCTGTTTTATTTTAGTTTGTAGTTAAATTAAATCGATCGGGCAACAGGTTTTTCACACATTTGCAAATTAAGAAGAAATTCGATTGTACGTGAACCCAGTATCGAAAGTTTCGTCGCGTGTTGTTGAAAATATATTTCAATAGATGGCAGCACAGGAAAACTCTCGCGCATGTGTAACTAAACTTAAAAAAAAAAAAAAAAAAAAAAAAAAACGAGAATTGTCTCAGATATTTTACTACTATTATTTAATGTTATTTCTTATACATTACGTATTATACAATCAAACCACATTTTTTTATTGGGGGGGGGGGAATTCTCCCGCGAAAGGTGTCTGGGTACTATTTTAAATATGGATGAAGTGTTTTCCTTGGTCGTATGTACGCTTAAAAATAATTGTGTACGATGGCACTGGTTTGCATTGAATTGTTGTCACAGTGAGTGTGTTGAGGCGAAGTTGCATTGAAAAAGACACACAATATACTGTAGAAAGTGTGTCAAACAGGAAATAAACAAATTGTGCTTTTGTAGAGTGAAGTGTTGTCAAAGAGTACAATTTCCTGGCATAGAGAGCATCAATCACACGAAATAGAAGAAAAAGTGGGAAGGGGAGTGGATTTTGCGAGTAATTTATTAAGGGTGTTCTTAACTGCTCCGTTTGTCAAGTGCGAAACGTTTTTAAAACACTTACAAGTCTTTTACATATCAATTTTAAGAGAAAGATATGAAATTAGAATGCCTAACTATGGAATCTTCAAATCGAACTTATTTTTCCATTTTACGATAGTTGAATTAACTTTCCAGTTCTAAGCTTTTTTAGATCACGTGATCACACGTTTCTCGACAGTTTTTTCTGCTTTAATGGGAATATGTGCTCAAAACCGTCGTATGAAATTCATAAATGCGATCTCCACGGGTTCTAAAAATACAAAAGTTTTCCTTGCATTTAAATAGCTTTCTCTTGGCGTGAAAAAGTGTGCTGGTCGAAACGTGAGACACTTTCGTCTTTTAACTTCAATTGTTCGTAGGTATTTCATAATACTTATATCTGTTTTACTGCAGAAATGTTTTCAAATCGAAATCAGAACACGGGAACACATACACCGATCCATGGGGATGCAGCGTGAATGACTCCCCGTATATTGTTTCTTGTTGTAGAAAATTGATTTAAAATTGCGCGGAAAGCAAAAATAACTCTGTTCCCCTGTTTTATTTTAGTTTGTTGTTAAATTAAAACGATCGGGCAACAGTTTTTTTACACATATGCATTTTGAGAAGAAATTTTTGCAGAGGACGCTTCGATATGGCGTGAATGAATCCCATTGCTTTTAGATTGTGGTTGAAAATTCATTTAGCCCTGCGCCCTGCGAAAAAATTTCCTTCTCCCCCTCTGCATTTTTCGTTTTTAGTTAATTTAAAACAATCGGGCACCAGTTTTTTCGCAGAAATTCAATTTAAAAAGAAATAGTCTTAGAAGTATATCGGTATGGGGATGAACGAATCACATTGTCTTCTGCTTGTTGTTGAAAGTTCATTTAATTTCGCACGAAAAACAAAAAATAACTCTGTTCCCCAGTTTTATTTTAGTTCGTAGTTAAATTAAAACGATCGGGCAACAGTTTTTTTACACATATGCAATTTGAGAAGAAATTTTTGCAGAGAACGTATCGATATGGCGTGAAAGAATCCCATTGTTTTTAGATTGTGGCTGAAAATTCATTTAATCCTGCGCCCTTCGAAAAAATTTCCTTCTCACCCTCACTATTTTTCGTTTTTTGTTAATTTAAAACAATCGGGCACCAGTTTTTCCACAGAAATGCAATTTGAGAATGAATTATGTGAGACGTATATCGCTATGGGAATGAACGATTCACACGCCTTCTACTTGTTGAAAATTCATTTAGTCTTGCGCGGAAAACAAAAAATAACTATGTTCCCCTGTTTTATTTTAGTTTGTAGTTAAATTAAAACGATCGGGCAACAGTTTTTTTACACATATGCATTTTGAGAAGAAATTTTTGCAGAGAACGCATCGATATGGCGTGAATGAATCCCATTTCTTTTAGATTGTGGTTGAAAATTCATTTACTGCTGCGCCCTGCGAAAAAATTTCCTTCTGCCCCTCTGCATTTTTCGTTTTTAGTTGATTTAAAACAATCGGGCAGCAGTTTTTTCGCAGAAATTCAATTTAAAAAGAAATAGTCTCAGAAGTATATCGATATGGGGATGAACGAATCACATTGTCTTCTGCTTGTTGTTGAAAGTTCATTTAATTTTGCGCGGAAAACAAAAAATAACTCTGTTACCCTGTTTTATTTTAGTTTGTTGTTAAATTAAAACAATCGGGCAACAGGTTTTTTACACATATGCATATTTCGAGAAGAAATGTTTTCAGAGAACGCAACGATATGGCGTGAATGAATCCCATTAATTTTAGATTGTGGTTGAAAATTCATTTTGTTCTGCGGACTGCGAAAAAATTTCCTTCTCCCCCTCTGCATTTTTCGTTTTTAGTTAATTTAAAACAATCGGGCAGCAGTTTTTTCGCAGAAATTCAATTTAAGAAGAAATAGTCTCAGAAGTATATCGATATGGGGATGAACGAATCACATTGCCTTCTGCTTGTTGTTGAAAGTTCATTTAATTTCGCGCGGAAAACAAAAAATAACTCTGTTCCCCAGTTTTATTTTAGTTTGTAGTTAAATTAAAACGATCGGGCAATAGTTTTTTTACACATATGCAATTTGAGAAGAAATTTTTGCAGAGAACGTATCGATATGGCGTGAATGAATCCCATTGTTTTTAGATTGTGGCTGAAAATTTATTTAACCCTGCGCCCTTCGAAAAAATTTCCTTCTCACCCTCACTATTTTTCGTTTTTTGTTAATTTAAAACAATCGGGCAACAGTTTTTCCACAGAAATGCAATTTGAGAATGAATTATGTGAGACGTATATCGCTATGGGAATGAACGATTCACACGCCTTCTACTTGTTGAAAATTCATTTAGTCTTGCGCGGAAAACAAAAAATAACTATGTTCCCCTGTTTTATTTTAGTTTGTAGTTAAATTAAATCGATCGGGCAACAGGTTTTTCACACATTTGCAAATTAAGAAGAAATTCGATTGTACGTGAACCCAGTATCGAAAGTTTCGTCGCGTGTTGTTGAAAATATATTTCAATAGATGGCAGCACAGGAAAACTCTCGCGCATGTGTAACTAAACTTAAAAAAAAAAAAAAAAAAAAAAAAAAACGAGAATTGTCTCAGATATTTTACTACTATTATTTAATGTTATTTCTTATACATTACGTATTATACAATCAAACAACATTTTTTTATTGGGGGGGGGGGAATTCCCACGTGAAAGGTGTCTGGGTGCTATTTTAAATATGGATGAAGTGTTTTCCTTGGTCGTATGTACGCTTAAAAGTAATTGTGTACGATGGCACTGGTTTGCATTGAATTGTTGTCACAGTGAGTGTGTTGAGGCGAAGTTGCATTGAAAAAGACACACAAAATACTGTAGAAAGTGTGTCAAACAGGAAATAAACAAATTGTGCTTTTGTAGAGTGAAGTGTTGTCAAAGAGTACAATTTCCTGGCATAGAGAGCATCAATCACACGAAATAGAAGAAAAAGTGGGAAGGGGAGTGGATTTTGCGAGTAATTTATTAAGGGTGTTCTTAACTGCTCCGTTTGTCAAGTGCGAAACGTTTTTAAAACACTTACAAGTCTTTTACATATCAATTTTAAGAGAAAGATATGAAATTAGAATGCCTAACTATGGAATCTTCAAATCGAACTTATTTTTCCATTTTACGATAGTTGAATTAACTTTCCAGTTCTAAGCTTTTTTAGATCACGTGATCACACGTTTCTCGACAGTTTTTTCTGCTTTAATGGGAATATGTGCTCAAAACCGTCGTATGAAATTCATAAATGCGATTTCCACGGGTTCTAAAAATACAAAAGTTTTCCTTGCATTTAAATAGCTTTCTCTTGGCGTGAAAAAGTGTGCTGGTCGAAACGTGAGACACTTTCGTCTTTTAACTTCAATTGTTCGTAGGTATTTCATAATACTTATATCTGTTTTACTGCAGAAATGTTTTCAAATCGAAATCAGAACACGGGAACACATACACCGATCCATGGGGATGCAGCGTGAATGACTCCCCGTATATTGTTTCTTGTTGTAGAAAATTGATTTAAAATTGCGCGGAAAGCAAAAATAACTCTGTTCCCCTGTTTTATTTTAGTTTGTTGTTAAATTAAAACGATCGGGCAACAGTTTTTTTACACATATGCATTTTGAGAAGAAATTTTTGCAGAGGACGCTTCGATATGGCGTGAATGAATCCCATTGCTTTTAGATTGTGGTTGAAAATTCATTTAGCCCTGCGCCCTGCGAAAAAATTTCCTTCTCCCCCTCTGCATTTTTCGTTTTTAGTTAATTTAAAACAATCGGGCACCAGTTTTTTCGCAGAAATTCAATTTAAAAAGAAATAGTCTTAGAAGTATATCGGTATGGGGATGAACGAATCACATTGTCTTCTGCTTGTTGTTGAAAGTTCATTTAATTTTGCGCGGAAAACAAAAAATAACTCTGTTACCCTGTTTTATTTTAGTTTGTTGTTAAATTAAAACAATCGGGCAACAGGTTTTTTACACATATGCATATTTCGAGAAGAAATGTTTTCAGAGAACGCAACGATATGGCGTGAATGAATCCCATTAATTTTAGATTGTGGTTGAAAATTCATTTTGTTCTGCGGACTGCGAAAAAATTTCCTTCTCCCCCTCTGCATTTTTCGTTTTTAGTTAATTTAAAACAATCGGGCAGCAGTTTTTTCGCAGAAATTCAATTTAAGAAGAAATAGTCTCAGAAGTATATCGATATGGGGATGAACGAATCACATTGCCTTCTGCTTGTTGTTGAAAGTTCATTTAATTTCGCGCGGAAAACAAAAAATAACTCTGTTCCCCAGTTTTATTTTAGTTTGTAGTTAAATTAAAACGATCGGGCAATAGTTTTTTTACACATATGCAATTTGAGAAGAAATTTTTGCAGAGAACGTATCGATGTGGCATGAATGAATCCCATTGTTTTTAGATTGTGGCTGAAAATTTATTTAACCCTGCGCCCTTCGAAAAAATTTCCTTCTCACCCTCACTATTTTTCGTTTTTTGTTAATTTAAAACAATCGGGCAACAGTTTTTCCACAGAAATGCAATTTGAGAATGAATTATGTGAGACGTATATCGCTATGGGAATGAACGATTCACACGCCTTCTACTTGTTGAAAATTCATTTAGTCTTGCGCGGAAAACAAAAAATAACTATGTTCCCCTGTTTTATTTTAGTTTGTAGTTAAATTAAATCGATCGGGCAACAGGTTTTTCACACATTTGCAAATTAAGAAGAAATTCGATTGTACGTGAACCCAGTATCGAAAGTTTCGTCGCGTGTTGTTGAAAATATATTTCAATAGATGGCAGCACAGGAAAACTCTCGCGCATGTGTAACTAAACTTAAAAAAAAAAAAAAAAAAAAAAAAAAACGAGAATTGTCTCAGATATTTTACTACTATTATTTAATGTTATTTCTTATACATTACGTATTATACAATCAAACAACATTTTTTTATTGGGGGGGGGGAATTCCCACGTGAAAGGTGTCTTGGTTCTATTTTAAATATGGATGAAGTGTTTTCCTTGGTCGTATGTACGCTTAAAAGTAATTGTGTACGATGGCAGTGGTTTGCATTGAATTGTTGTCATAGTGAGTGTGTTGAGTCGAAGTTGCATTGAAAAAGACACACAATATACTGTAGAAAGTGTGTCAAACAGGAAATAAACAAATTGTGCTTTTGTAGAGTGAAGTGTTGTCAAAGAGTACAATTTCCTGGCATAGAGAGCATCAATCACACGAAATAGAAGAAAAAGTGGGGAGGGGAGTGGATTTTGCGAGTAATTTATTAAGGGTGTTCTTAACTGCTCCGTTTGTCAAGTGCGAAACAGATATTTTACTAATATTATTTAATGTTATTTCTTATACTTTACGTATTATACAATCAAACAACATTTTTTTATTGGGGGGGGGAATTCCCCCGTGAAAGGTGTCTGGGTGCTATTTTAAATATGGATGAAGTGTTTTCCTTGGTCGTATGTACGCTTAAAAGTAATTGTGTACGATGGCACTGGTTTGCATTGAATTGTTGTCACAGTGAGTGTGTTGAGGCGAAGTTGCATTGAAAAAGACACACAAAATACTGTAGAAAGTGTGTCAAACAGGAAATAAACAAATTGTGCTTTTGTAGAGTGAAGTGTTGTCAAAGAGTACAATTTCCTGGCATAGAGAGCATCAATCACACGAAATAGAAGAAAAAGTGGGAAGGGGAGTGGATTTTGCGAGTAATTTATTAAGGGTGTTCTTAACTGCTCCGTTTGTCAAGTGCGAAACGTTTTTAAAACACTTACAAGTCTATTACATATCAATTTTAAGAGAAAGATATGAAATTAGAATGCCTAACTATGGAATCTTCAAATCGAACTTATTTTTCCATTTTACGATAGTTGAATTAACTTTCCAGTTCTAAGCTTTTTAGATCACGTGATCACACGTTTCTCGACAGTTTTTTCTGCTTTAATTGGGATATGTGCTCAAAACCGTCGTATGAAATTCATAAATGCGATTTCCACGGGTTCTAAAAATACAAAAGTTCTCCGTGCAATTAAATAGCTTTCTCTTGGCGTGAAAAAGTGTGCTGGTCGAAACGTGAGACACTTTCGTCTTTTAACTTCAAATGTTCGTAGGTATTTCATAATACTTATATCTCTTTTACTGCAGAAATGTTTTCAAATCGAAATCAGAACACGGGAACACATACACCGATCCATGGGGATGCAGCGTGAATGACTCCCCGTATATTGTTTCTTGTTGTAGAAAATTGATTTACAATTGCGCGGAAAGCAAAAATAACCCTGTTCCCCTGTTTTATTTTAGTTTGTTGTTAAATTAAAACAATCGGGCAACAGTTTTTTTACACATATGCATTTTGAGAATAAATTTTTGCAGAGAACGCTTCGATATGGCGTGAATGAATCCCATTACTTTTAGATTGTGGTTGAAAATTTATTTAGCTCTGCGCCCTGTGAAAAAATTTCCTTCTCCACCTCTGTATTTTCCGTTTTTAGTTGATTTAAAACAATCGGGCAGCAGTTTTTTCGCAGAAATTCAATCTAAGAAGAAATAGTCTCAGAAGTATATCGATATGGGGATGAACGAATCACATTGCTTTCTGCTTGTTGTTGAAAGTTCATTTAATTTCGCACGAAAAACAAAAAATAACTCTGTTCCCCAGTTTTATTTTAGTTCGTAGTTAAATTAAAACGATCGGGCAACAGTTTTTTTACACATATGCAATTTGAGAAGAAATTTTTGCAGAGAACGTATCGATATGGCGTGAATGAATCCCATTGTTTTTAGATTGTGGCTGAAAATTCATTTAATCCTGCGCCCTTCGAAAAAATTTCCTTCTCACCCTCACTATTTTTCGTTTTTTGTTAATTTAAAACAATCGGGCACCAGTTTTTCCACAGAAATGCAATTTGAGAATGAATTATGTGAGACGTATATCGCTATGGGAATGAACGATTCACACGCCTTCTACTTGTTGAAAATTCATTTAGTCTTGCGCGGAAAACAAAAAATAACTATGTTCCCCTGTTTTATTTTAGTTTGTAGTTAAATTAAAACGATCGGGCAACAGTTTTTTTACACATATGCATTTTGAGAAGAAATTTTTGCAGAGAACGCATCGATATGGCGTGAATGAATCCCATTTCTTTTAGATTGTGGTTGAAAATTCATTTACTGCTGCGCCCTGCGAAAAAATTTCCTTCTGCCCCTCTGCATTTTTCGTTTTTAGTTGATTTAAAACAATCGGGCAGCAGTTTTTTCGCAGAAATTCAATTTAAAAAGAAATAGTCTCAGAAGTATATCGATATGGGGATGAACGAATCACATTGCTTTCTGCTTGTTGTTGAAAGTTCATTTAATTTCGCACGAAAAACAAAAAATAACTCTGTTCCCCAGTTTTATTTTAGTTTGTAGTTAAATTAAAACGATCGGGCAATAGTTTTTTTACACATATGCAATTTGAGAAGAAATTTTTGCAGAGAACGTATCGATATGGCGTGAATGAATCCCATTGTTTTTAGATTGTGGCTGAAAATTTATTTAACCCTGCGCCCTTCGAAAAAATTTCCTTCTCACCCTCACTATTTTTCGTTTCTTGTTAATTTAAAACAATCGGGCAACAGTTTTTCCACAGAAATGCAATTTGAGAATGAATTATGTGAGACGTATATCGCTATGGGAATGAACGATTCACACGCCTTCTACTTGTTGAAAATTCATTTAGTCTTGCGCGGAAAACAAAAAATAACTATGTTCCCCTGTTTTATTTTAGTTTGTAGTTAAATTAAATCGATCGGGCAACAGGTTTTTCACACATTTGCAAATTAAGAAGAAATTCGATTGTACGTGAACCCAGTATCGAAAGTTTCGTCGCGTGTTGTTGAAAATATATTTCAATAGATGGCAGCACAGGAAAACTCTCGCGCATGTGTAACTAAACTTAAAAAAAAAAAAAAAAAAAAAAAAAAAAAAAAACGAGAATTGTCTCAGATATTTTACTACTATTATTTAATGTTATTTCTTATACATTACGTATTATACAATCAAACCACATTTTTTTATTGGGGGGGGGGAATTCTCCCGCGAAAGGTGTCTGGGTACTATTTTAAATATGGATGAAGTGTTTTCCTTGGTCGTATGTACGCTTAAAAATAATTGTGTACGATGGCACTGGTTTGCATTGAATTGTTGTCACAGTGAGTGTGTTGAGGCGAAGTTGCATTGAAAAAGACACACAATATACTGTAGAAAGTGTGTCAAACAGGAAATAAACAAAT
The DNA here is from genome assembly GCA_964019185.1 of Maratus speculifer. Lineage (NCBI taxonomy): Eukaryota > Metazoa > Arthropoda > Arachnida > Araneae > Salticidae > Maratus > Maratus speculifer. The sequence continues at coordinate 4,272,719 of OZ025301.1, read as the reverse complement.
TGTGCTTTTGTAGAGTGAAGTGTTGTCAAAGAGTACAATTTCCTGGCATAGAGAGCATCAATCACACGAAATAGAAGAAAAAGTGGGAAGGGGAGTGGATTTTGCGAGTAATTTATTAAGGGTGTTCTTAACTGCTCCGTTTGTCAAGTGCGAAACGTTTTTAAAACACTTACAAGTCTTTTACATATCAATTTTAAGAGAAAGATATGAAATTAGAATGCCTAACTATGGAATCTTCAAATCGAACTTATTTTTCCATTTTACGATAGTTGAATTAACTTTCCAGTTCTAAGCTTTTTTAGATCACGTGATCACACGTTTCTCGACAGTTTTTTCTGCTTTAATGGGAATATGTGCTCAAAACCGTCGTATGAAATTCATAAATGCGATTTCCACGGGTTCTAAAAATACAAAAGTTTTCCTTGCATTTAAATAGCTTTCTCTTGGCGTGAAAAAGTGTGCTGGTCGAAACGTGAGACACTTTCGTCTTTTAACTTCAATTGTTCGTAGGTATTTCATAATACTTATATCTGTTTTACTGCAGAAATGTTTTCAAATCGAAATCAGAACACGGGAACACATACACCGATCCATGGGGATGCAGCGTGAATGACTCCCCGTATATTGTTTCTTGTTGTAGAAAATTGATTTAAAATTGCGCGGAAAGCAAAAATAACTCTGTTCCCCTGTTTTATTTTAGTTTGTTGTTAAATTAAAACGATCGGGCAACAGTTTTTTTACACATATGCATTTTGAGAAGAAATTTTTGCAGAGGACGCTTCGATATGGCGTGAATGAATCCCATTGCTTTTAGATTGTGGTTGAAAATTCATTTAGCCCTGCGCCCTGCGAAAAAATTTCCTTCTCCCCCTCTGCATTTTTCGTTTTTAGTTAATTTAAAACAATCGGGCACCAGTTTTTTCGCAGAAATTCAATTTAAAAAGAAATAGTCTTAGAAGTATATCGGTATGGGGATGAACGAATCACATTGTCTTCTGCTTGTTGTTGAAAGTTCATTTAATTTTGCGCGGAAAACAAAAAATAACTCTGTTACCCTGTTTTATTTTAGTTTGTTGTTAAATTAAAACAATCGGGCAACAGGTTTTTTACACATATGCATATTTCGAGAAGAAATGTTTTCAGAGAACGCAACGATATGGCGTGAATGAATCCCATTAATTTTAGATTGTGGTTGAAAATTCATTTTGTTCTGCGGACTGCGAAAAAATTTCCTTCTCCCCCTCTGCATTTTTCGTTTTTAGTTAATTTAAAACAATCGGGCAGCAGTTTTTTCGCAGAAATTCAATTTAAGAAGAAATAGTCTCAGAAGTATATCGATATGGGGATGAACGAATCACATTGCCTTCTGCTTGTTGTTGAAAGTTCATTTAATTTCGCGCGGAAAACAAAAAATAACTCTGTTCCCCAGTTTTATTTTAGTTTGTAGTTAAATTAAAACGATCGGGCAATAGTTTTTTTACACATATGCAATTTGAGAAGAAATTTTTGCAGAGAACGTATCGATGTGGCATGAATGAATCCCATTGTTTTTAGATTGTGGCTGAAAATTTATTTAACCCTGCGCCCTTCGAAAAAATTTCCTTCTCACCCTCACTATTTTTCGTTTTTTGTTAATTTAAAACAATCGGGCAACAGTTTTTCCACAGAAATGCAATTTGAGAATGAATTATGTGAGACGTATATCGCTATGGGAATGAACGATTCACACGCCTTCTACTTGTTGAAAATTCATTTAGTCTTGCGCGGAAAACAAAAAATAACTATGTTCCCCTGTTTTATTTTAGTTTGTAGTTAAATTAAATCGATCGGGCAACAGGTTTTTCACACATTTGCAAATTAAGAAGAAATTCGATTGTACGTGAACCCAGTATCGAAAGTTTCGTCGCGTGTTGTTGAAAATATATTTCAATAGATGGCAGCACAGGAAAACTCTCGCGCATGTGTAACTAAACTTAAAAAAAAAAAAAAAAAAAAAAAAAAACGAGAATTGTCTCAGATATTTTACTACTATTATTTAATGTTATTTCTTATACATTACGTATTATACAATCAAACAACATTTTTTTATTGGGGGGGGGGGAATTCCCACGTGAAAGGTGTCTTGGTTCTATTTTAAATATGGATGAAGTGTTTTCCTTGGTCGTATGTACGCTTAAAAGTAATTGTGTACGATGGCAGTGGTTTGCATTGAATTGTTGTCATAGTGAGTGTGTTGAGTCGAAGTTGCATTGAAAAAGACACACAATATACTGTAGAAAGTGTGTCAAACAGGAAATAAACAAATTGTGCTTTTGTAGAGTGAAGTGTTGTCAAAGAGTACAATTTCCTGGCATAGAGAGCATCAATCACACGAAATAGAAGAAAAAGTGGGGAGGGGAGTGGATTTTGCGAGTAATTTATTAAGGGTGTTCTTAACTGCTCCGTTTGTCAAGTGCGAAACAGATATTTTACTAATATTATTTAATGTTATTTCTTATACTTTACGTATTATACAATCAAACAACATTTTTTTATTGGGGGGGGGAATTCCCCCGTGAAAGGTGTCTGGGTGCTATTTTAAATATGGATGAAGTGTTTTCCTTGGTCGTATGTACGCTTAAAAGTAATTGTGTACGATGGCACTGGTTTGCATTGAATTGTTGTCACAGTGAGTGTGTTGAGGCGAAGTTGCATTGAAAAAGACACACAAAATACTGTAGAAAGTGTGTCAAACAGGAAATAAACAAATTGTGCTTTTGTAGAGTGAAGTGTTGTCAAAGAGTACAATTTCCTGGCATAGAGAGCATCAATCACACGAAATAGAAGAAAAAGTGGGAAGGGGAGTGGATTTTGCGAGTAATTTATTAAGGGTGTTCTTAACTGCTCCGTTTGTCAAGTGCGAAACGTTTTTAAAACACTTACAAGTCTATTACATATCAATTTTAAGAGAAAGATATGAAATTAGAATGCCTAACTATGGAATCTTCAAATCGAACTTATTTTTCCATTTTACGATAGTTGAATTAACTTTCCAGTTCTAAGCTTTTTAGATCACGTGATCACACGTTTCTCGACAGTTTTTTCTGCTTTAATTGGGATATGTGCTCAAAACCGTCGTATGAAATTCATAAATGCGATTTCCACGGGTTCTAAAAATACAAAAGTTCTCCGTGCAATTAAATAGCTTTCTCTTGGCGTGAAAAAGTGTGCTGGTCGAAACGTGAGACACTTTCGTCTTTTAACTTCAAATGTTCGTAGGTATTTCATAATACTTATATCTCTTTTACTGCAGAAATGTTTTCAAATCGAAATCAGAACACGGGAACACATACACCGATCCATGGGGATGCAGCGTGAATGACTCCCCGTATATTGTTTCTTGTTGTAGAAAATTGATTTACAATTGCGCGGAAAGCAAAAATAACCCTGTTCCCCTGTTTTATTTTAGTTTGTTGTTAAATTAAAACAATCGGGCAACAGTTTTTTTACACATATGCATTTTGAGAATAAATTTTTGCAGAGAACGCTTCGATATGGCGTGAATGAATCCCATTACTTTTAGATTGTGGTTGAAAATTTATTTAGCTCTGCGCCCTGTGAAAAAATTTCCTTCTCCACCTCTGTATTTTCCGTTTTTAGTTGATTTAAAACAATCGGGCAGCAGTTTTTTCGCAGAAATTCAATCTAAGAAGAAATAGTCTCAGAAGTATATCGATATGGGGATGAACGAATCACATTGCTTTCTGCTTGTTGTTGAAAGTTCATTTAATTTCGCACGAAAAACAAAAAATAACTCTGTTCCCCAGTTTTATTTTAGTTCGTAGTTAAATTAAAACGATCGGGCAACAGTTTTTTTACACATATGCAATTTGAGAAGAAATTTTTGCAGAGAACGTATCGATATGGCGTGAATGAATCCCATTGTTTTTAGATTGTGGCTGAAAATTCATTTAATCCTGCGCCCTTCGAAAAAATTTCCTTCTCACCCTCACTATTTTTCGTTTTTTGTTAATTTAAAACAATCGGGCACCAGTTTTTCCACAGAAATGCAATTTGAGAATGAATTATGTGAGACGTATATCGCTATGGGAATGAACGATTCACACGCCTTCTACTTGTTGAAAATTCATTTAGTCTTGCGCGGAAAACAAAAAATAACTATGTTCCCCTGTTTTATTTTAGTTTGTAGTTAAATTAAAACGATCGGGCAACAGTTTTTTTACACATATGCATTTTGAGAAGAAATTTTTGCAGAGAACGCATCGATATGGCGTGAATGAATCCCATTTCTTTTAGATTGTGGTTGAAAATTCATTTACTGCTGCGCCCTGCGAAAAAATTTCCTTCTGCCCCTCTGCATTTTTCGTTTTTAGTTGATTTAAAACAATCGGGCAGCAGTTTTTTCGCAGAAATTCAATTTAAAAAGAAATAGTCTCAGAAGTATATCGATATGGGGATGAACGAATCACATTGCTTTCTGCTTGTTGTTGAAAGTTCATTTAATTTCGCACGAAAAACAAAAAATAACTCTGTTCCCCAGTTTTATTTTAGTTTGTAGTTAAATTAAAACGATCGGGCAATAGTTTTTTTACACATATGCAATTTGAGAAGAAATTTTTGCAGAGAACGTATCGATATGGCGTGAATGAATCCCATTGTTTTTAGATTGTGGCTGAAAATTTATTTAACCCTGCGCCCTTCGAAAAAATTTCCTTCTCACCCTCACTATTTTTCGTTTCTTGTTAATTTAAAACAATCGGGCAACAGTTTTTCCACAGAAATGCAATTTGAGAATGAATTATGTGAGACGTATATCGCTATGGGAATGAACGATTCACACGCCTTCTACTTGTTGAAAATTCATTTAGTCTTGCGCGGAAAACAAAAAATAACTATGTTCCCCTGTTTTATTTTAGTTTGTAGTTAAATTAAATCGATCGGGCAACAGGTTTTTCACACATTTGCAAATTAAGAAGAAATTCGATTGTACGTGAACCCAGTATCGAAAGTTTCGTCGCGTGTTGTTGAAAATATATTTCAATAGATGGCAGCACAGGAAAACTCTCGCGCATGTGTAACTAAACTTAAAAAAAAAAAAAAAAAAAAAAAAAAAAAACGAGAATTGTCTCAGATATTTTACTACTATTATTTAATGTTATTTCTTATACATTACGTATTATACAATCAAACCACATTTTTTTATTGGGGGGGGGGGAATTCTCCCGCGAAAGGTGTCTGGGTACTATTTTAAATATGGATGAAGTGTTTTCCTTGGTCGTATGTACGCTTAAAAATAATTGTGTACGATGGCACTGGTTTGCATTGAATTGTTGTCACAGTGAGTGTGTTGAGGCGAAGTTGCATTGAAAAAGACACACAATATACTGTAGAAAGTGTGTCAAACAGGAAATAAACAAATTGTGCTTTTGTAGAGTGAAGTGTTGTCAAAGAGTACAATTTCCTGGCATAGAGAGCATCAATCACACGAAATAGAAGAAAAAGTGGGAAGGGGAGTGGATTTTGCGAGTAATTTATTAAGGGTGTTCTTAACTGCTCCGTTTGTCAAGTGCGAAACGTTTTTAAAACACTTACAAGTCTTTTACATATCAATTTTAAGAGAAAGATATGAAATTAGAATGCCTAACTATGGAATCTTCAAATCGAACTTATTTTTCCATTTTACGATAGTTGAATTAACTTTCCAGTTCTAAGCTTTTTTAGATCACGTGATCACACGTTTCTCGACAGTTTTTTCTGCTTTAATGGGAATATGTGCTCAAAACCGTCGTATGAAATTCATAAATGCGATCTCCACGGGTTCTAAAAATACAAAAGTTTTCCTTGCATTTAAATAGCTTTCTCTTGGCGTGAAAAAGTGTGCTGGTCGAAACGTGAGACACTTTCGTCTTTTAACTTCAATTGTTCGTAGGTATTTCATAATACTTATATCTGTTTTACTGCAGAAATGTTTTCAAATCGAAATCAGAACACGGGAACACATACACCGATCCATGGGGATGCAGCGTGAATGACTCCCCGTATATTGTTTCTTGTTGTAGAAAATTGATTTAAAATTGCGCGGAAAGCAAAAATAACTCTGTTCCCCTGTTTTATTTTAGTTTGTTGTTAAATTAAAACGATCGGGCAACAGTTTTTTTACACATATGCATTTTGAGAAGAAATTTTTGCAGAGGACGCTTCGATATGGCGTGAATGAATCCCATTGCTTTTAGATTGTGGTTGAAAATTCATTTAGCCCTGCGCCCTGCGAAAAAATTTCCTTCTCCCCCTCTGCATTTTTCGTTTTTAGTTAATTTAAAACAATCGGGCACCAGTTTTTTCGCAGAAATTCAATTTAAAAAGAAATAGTCTTAGAAGTATATCGGTATGGGGATGAACGAATCACATTGTCTTCTGCTTGTTGTTGAAAGTTCATTTAATTTCGCACGAAAAACAAAAAATAACTCTGTTCCCCAGTTTTATTTTAGTTCGTAGTTAAATTAAAACGATCGGGCAACAGTTTTTTTACACATATGCAATTTGAGAAGAAATTTTTGCAGAGAACGTATCGATATGGCGTGAATGAATCCCATTGTTTTTAGATTGTGGCTGAAAATTCATTTAATCCTGCGCCCTTCGAAAAAATTTCCTTCTCACCCTCACTATTTTTCGTTTTTTGTTAATTTAAAACAATCGGGCACCAGTTTTTCCACAGAAATGCAATTTGAGAATGAATTATGTGAGACGTATATCGCTATGGGAATGAACGATTCACACGCCTTCTACTTGTTGAAAATTCATTTAGTCTTGCGCGGAAAACAAAAAATAACTATGTTCCCCTGTTTTATTTTAGTTTGTAGTTAAATTAAAACGATCGGGCAACAGTTTTTTTACACATATGCATTTTGAGAAGAAATTTTTGCAGAGAACGCATCGATATGGCGTGAATGAATCCCATTTCTTTTAGATTGTGGTTGAAAATTCATTTACTGCTGCGCCCTGCGAAAAAATTTCCTTCTGCCCCTCTGCATTTTTCGTTTTTAGTTGATTTAAAACAATCGGGCAGCAGTTTTTTCGCAGAAATTCAATTTAAAAAGAAATAGTCTCAGAAGTATATCGATATGGGGATGAACGAATCACATTGTCTTCTGCTTGTTGTTGAAAGTTCATTTAATTTTGCGCGGAAAACAAAAAATAACTCTGTTACCCTGTTTTATTTTAGTTTGTTGTTAAATTAAAACAATCGGGCAACAGGTTTTTTACACATATGCATATTTCGAGAAGAAATGTTTTCAGAGAACGCAACGATATGGCGTGAATGAATCCCATTAATTTTAGATTGTGGTTGAAAATTCATTTTGTTCTGCGGACTGCGAAAAAATTTCCTTCTCCCCCTCTGCATTTTTCGTTTTTAGTTAATTTAAAACAATCGGGCAGCAGTTTTTTCGCAGAAATTCAATTTAAGAAGAAATAGTCTCAGAAGTATATCGATATGGGGATGAACGAATCACATTGCCTTCTGCTTGTTGTTGAAAGTTCATTTAATTTCGCGCGGAAAACAAAAAATAACTCTGTTCCCCAGTTTTATTTTAGTTTGTAGTTAAATTAAAACGATCGGGCAATAGTTTTTTTACACATATGCAATTTGAGAAGAAATTTTTGCAGAGAACGTATCGATATGGCGTGAATGAATCCCATTGTTTTTAGATTGTGGCTGAAAATTTATTTAACCCTGCGCCCTTCGAAAAAATTTCCTTCTCACCCTCACTATTTTTCGTTTTTTGTTAATTTAAAACAATCGGGCAACAGTTTTTCCACAGAAATGCAATTTGAGAATGAATTATGTGAGACGTATATCGCTATGGGAATGAACGATTCACACGCCTTCTACTTGTTGAAAATTCATTTAGTCTTGCGCGGAAAACAAAAAATAACTATGTTCCCCTGTTTTATTTTAGTTTGTAGTTAAATTAAATCGATCGGGCAACAGGTTTTTCACACATTTGCAAATTAAGAAGAAATTCGATTGTACGTGAACCCAGTATCGAAAGTTTCGTCGCGTGTTGTTGAAAATATATTTCAATAGATGGCAGCACAGGAAAACTCTCGCGCATGTGTAACTAAACTTAAAAAAAAAAAAAAAAAAAAAAAAAAAAAACGAGAATTGTCTCAGATATTTTACTACTATTATTTAATGTTATTTCTTATACATTACGTATTATACAATCAAACAACATTTTTTTATTGGGGGGGGGGAATTCCCACGTGAAAGGTGTCTGGGTGCTATTTTAAATATGGATGAAGTGTTTTCCTTGGTCGTATGTACGCTTAAAAGTAATTGTGTACGATGGCACTGGTTTGCATTGAATTGTTGTCACAGTGAGTGTGTTGAGGCGAAGTTGCATTGAAAAAGACACACAAAATACTGTAGAAAGTGTGTCAAACAGGAAATAAACAAATTGTGCTTTTGTAGAGTGAAGTGTTGTCAAAGAGTACAATTTCCTGGCATAGAGAGCATCAATCACACGAAATAGAAGAAAAAGTGGGAAGGGGAGTGGATTTTGCGAGTAATTTATTAAGGGTGTTCTTAACTGCTCCGTTTGTCAAGTGCGAAACGTTTTTAAAACACTTACAAGTCTATTACATATCAATTTTAAGAGAAAGATATGAAATTAGAATGCCTAACTATGGAATCTTCAAATCGAACTTATTTTTCCATTTTACGATAGTTGAATTAACTTTCCAGTTCTAAGCTTTTTAGATCACGTGATCACACGTTTCTCGACAGTTTTTTCTGCTTTAATTGGGATATGTGCTCAAAACCGTCGTATGAAATTCATAAATGCGATTTCCACGGGTTCTAAAAATACAAAAGTTCTCCGTGCAATTAAATAGCTTTCTCTTGGCGTGAAAAAGTGTGCTGGTCGAAACGTGAGACACTTTCGTCTTTTAACTTCAAATGTTCGTAGGTATTTCATAATACTTATATCTCTTTTACTGCAGAAATGTTTTCAAATCGAAATCAGAACACGGGAACACATACACCGATCCATGGGGATGCAGCGTGAATGACTCCCCGTATATTGTTTCTTGTTGTAGAAAATTGATTTACAATTGCGCGGAAAGCAAAAATAACCCTGTTCCCCTGTTTTATTTTAGTTTGTTGTTAAATTAAAACAATCGGGCAACAGTTTTTTTACACATATGCATTTTGAGAATAAATTTTTGCAGAGAACGCTTCGATATGGCGTGAATGAATCCCATTACTTTTAGATTGTGGTTGAAAATTTATTTAGCTCTGCGCCCTGTGAAAAAATTTCCTTCTCCACCTCTGTATTTTCCGTTTTTAGTTGATTTAAAACAATCGGGCAGCAGTTTTTTCGCAGAAATTCAATCTAAGAAGAAATAGTCTCAGAAGTATATCGATATGGGGATGAACGAATCACATTGCTTTCTGCTTGTTGTTGAAAGTTCATTTAATTTCGCACGAAAAACAAAAAATAACTCTGTTCCCCAGTTTTATTTTAGTTCGTAGTTAAATTAAAACGATCGGGCAACAGTTTTTTTACACATATGCATTTTGAGAAGAAATTTTTGCAGAGGACGCTTCGATATGGCGTGAATGAATCCCATTGCTTTTAGATTGTGGTTGAAAATTCATTTAGCCCTGCGCCCTGCGAAAAAATTTCCTTCTCCCCCTCTGCATTTTTCGTTTTTAGTTAATTTAAAACAATCGGGCACCAGTTTTTTCGCAGAAATTCAATTTAAAAAGAAATAGTCTTAGAAGTATATCGGTATGGGGATGAACGAATCACATTGTCTTCTGCTTGTTGTTGAAAGTTCATTTAATTTCGCACGAAAAACAAAAAATAACTCTGTTCCCCAGTTTTATTTTAGTTCGTAGTTAAATTAAAACGATCGGGCAACAGTTTTTTTACACATATGCAATTTGAGAAGAAATTTTTGCAGAGAACGTATCGATATGGCGTGAATGAATCCCATTGTTTTTAGATTGTGGCTGAAAATTCATTTAATCCTGCGCCCTTCGAAAAAATTTCCTTCTCACCCTCACTATTTTTCGTTTTTTGTTAATTTAAAACAATCGGGCACCAGTTTTTCCACAGAAATGCAATTTGAGAATGAATTATGTGAGACGTATATCGCTATGGGAATGAACGATTCACACGCCTTCTACTTGTTGAAAATTCATTTAGTCTTGCGCGGAAAACAAAAAATAACTATGTTCCCCTGTTTTATTTTAGTTTGTAGTTAAATTAAAACGATCGGGCAACAGTTTTTTTACACATATGCATTTTGAGAAGAAATTTTTGCAGAGAACGCATCGATATGGCGTGAATGAATCCCATTTCTTTTAGATTGTGGTTGAAAATTCATTTACTGCTGCGCCCTGCGAAAAAATTTCCTTCTGCCCCTCTGCATTTTTCGTTTTTAGTTGATTTAAAACAATCGGGCAGCAGTTTTTTCGCAGAAATTCAATTTAAAAAGAAATAGTCTCAGAAGTATATCGATATGGGGATGAACGAATCACATTGTCTTCTGCTTGTTGTTGAAAGTTCATTTAATTTTGCGCGGAAAACAAAAAATAACTCTGTTACCCTGTTTTATTTTAGTTTGTTGTTAAATTAAAACAATCGGGCAACAGGTTTTTTACACATATGCATATTTCGAGAAGAAATGTTTTCAGAGAACGCAACGATATGGCGTGAATGAATCCCATTAATTTTAGATTGTGGTTGAAAATTCATTTTGTTCTGCGGACTGCGAAAAAATTTCCTTCTCCCCCTCTGCATTTTTCGTTTTTAGTTAATTTAAAACAATCGGGCAGCAGTTTTTTCGCAGAAATTCAATTTAAGAAGAAATAGTCTCAGAAGTATATCGATATGGGGATGAACGAATCACATTGCCTTCTGCTTGTTGTTGAAAGTTCATTTAATTTCGCGCGGAAAACAAAAAATAACTCTGTTCCCCAGTTTTATTTTAGTTTGTAGTTAAATTAAAACGATCGGGCAATAGTTTTTTTACACATATGCAATTTGAGAAGAAATTTTTGCAGAGAACGTATCGATATGGCGTGAATGAATCCCATTGTTTTTAGATTGTGGCTGAAAATTTATTTAACCCTGCGCCCTTCGAAAAAATTTCCTTCTCACCCTCACTATTTTTCGTTTTTTGTTAATTTAAAACAATCGGGCAACAGTTTTTCCACAGAAATGCAATTTGAGAATGAATTATGTGAGACGTATATCGCTATGGGAATGAACGATTCACACGCCTTCTACTTGTTGAAAATTCATTTAGTCTTGCGCGGAAAACAAAAAATAACTATGTTCCCCTGTTTTATTTTAGTTTGTAGTTAAATTAAATCGATCGGGCAACAGGTTTTTCACACATTTGCAAATTAAGAAGAAATTCGATTGTACGTGAACCCAGTATCGAAAGTTTCGTCGCGTGTTGTTGAAAATATATTTCAATAGATGGCAGCACAGGAAAACTCTCGCGCATGTGTAACTAAACTTAAAAAAAAAAAAAAAAAAAAAAAAAAAAACGAGAATTGTCTCAGATATTTTACTACTATTATTTAATGTTATTTCTTATACATTACGTATTATACAATCAAACAACATTTTTTTATTGGGGGGGGGGGGAATTCCCACGTGAAAGGTGTCTGGGTGCTATTTTAAATATGGATGAAGTGTTTTCCTTGGTCGTATGTACGCTTAAAAGTAATTGTGTACGATGGCACTGGTTTGCATTGAATTGTTGTCACAGTGAGTGTGTTGAGGCGAAGTTGCATTGAAAAAGACACACAAAATACTGTAGAAAGTGTGTCAAACAGGAAATAAACAAATTGTGCTTTTGTAGAGTGAAGTGTTGTCAAAGAGTACAATTTCCTGGCATAGAGAGCATCAATCACACGAAATAGAAGAAAAAGTGGGAAGGGGAGTGGATTTTGCGAGTAATTTATTAAGGGTGTTCTTAACTGCTCCGTTTGTCAAGTGCGAAACGTTTTTAAAACACTTACAAGTCTATTACATATCAATTTTAAGAGAAAGATATGAAATTAGAATGCCTAACTATGGAATCTTCAAATCGAACTTATTTTTCCATTTTACGATAGTTGAATTAACTTTCCAGTTCTAAGCTTTTTAGATCACGTGATCACACGTTTCTCGACAGTTTTTTCTGCTTTAATTGGGATATGTGCTCAAAACCGTCGTATGAAATTCATAAATGCGATTTCCACGGGTTCTAAAAATACAAAAGTTCTCCGTGCAATTAAATAGCTTTCTCTTGGCGTGAAAAAGTGTGCTGGTCGAAACGTGAGACACTTTCGTCTTTTAACTTCAAATGTTCGTAGGTATTTCATAATACTTATATCTCTTTTACTGCAGAAATGTTTTCAAATCGAAATCAGAACACGGGAACACATACACCGATCCATGGGGATGCAGCGTGAATGACTCCCCGTATATTGTTTCTTGTTGTAGAAAATTGATTTACAATTGCGCGGAAAGCAAAAATAACCCTGTTCCCCTGTTTTATTTTAGTTTGTTGTTAAATTAAAACAATCGGGCAACAGTTTTTTTACACATATGCATTTTGAGAATAAATTTTTGCAGAGAACGCTTCGATATGGCGTGAATGAATCCCATTACTTTTAGATTGTGGTTGAAAATTTATTTAGCTCTGCGCCCTGTGAAAAAATTTCCTTCTCCACCTCTGTATTTTCCGTTTTTAGTTGATTTAAAACAATCGGGCAGCAGTTTTTTCGCAGAAATTCAATCTAAGAAGAAATAGTCTCAGAAGTATATCGATATGGGGATGAACGAATCACATTGCTTTCTGCTTGTTGTTGAAAGTTCATTTAATTTCGCACGAAAAACAAAAAATAACTCTGTTCCCCAGTTTTATTTTAGTTCGTAGTTAAATTAAAACGATCGGGCAACAGTTTTTTTACACATATGCAATTTGAGAAGAAATTTTTGCAGAGAACGTATCGATATGGCGTGAATGAATCCCATTGTTTTTAGATTGTGGCTGAAAATTCATTTAATCCTGCGCCCTTCGAAAAAATTTCCTTCTCACCCTCACTATTTTTCGTTTTTTGTTAATTTAAAACAATCGGGCACCAGTTTTTCCACAGAAATGCAATTTGAGAATGAATTATGTGAGACGTATATCGCTATGGGAATGAACGATTCACACGCCTTCTACTTGTTGAAAATTCATTTAGTCTTGCGCGGAAAACAAAAAATAACTATGTTCCCCTGTTTTATTTTAGTTTGTAGTTAAATTAAAACGATCGGGCAACAGTTTTTTTACACATATGCATTTTGAGAAGAAATTTTTGCAGAGAACGCATCGATATGGCGTGAATGAATCCCATTTCTTTTAGATTGTGGTTGAAAATTCATTTACTGCTGCGCCCTGCGAAAAAATTTCCTTCTGCCCCTCTGCATTTTTCGTTTTTAGTTGATTTAAAACAATCGGGCAGCAGTTTTTTCGCAGAAATTCAATTTAAAAAGAAATAGTCTCAGAAGTATATCGATATGGGGATGAACGAATCACATTGCTTTCTGCTTGTTGTTGAAAGTTCATTTAATTTCGCACGAAAAACAAAAAATAACTCTGTTCCCCAGTTTTATTTTAGTTTGTAGTTAAATTAAAACGATCGGGCAATAGTTTTTTTACACATATGCAATTTGAGAAGAAATTTTTGCAGAGAACGTATCGATATGGCGTGAATGAATCCCATTGTTTTTAGATTGTGGCTGAAAATTTATTTAACCCTGCGCCCTTCGAAAAAATTTCCTTCTCACCCTCACTATTTTTCGTTTCTTGTTAATTTAAAACAATCGGGCAACAGTTTTTCCACAGAAATGCAATTTGAGAATGAATTATGTGAGACGTATATCGCTATGGGAATGAACGATTCACACGCCTTCTACTTGTTGAAAATTCATTTAGTCTTGCGCGGAAAACAAAAAATAACTATGTTCCCCTGTTTTATTTTAGTTTGTAGTTAAATTAAAACGATCGGGCAACAGTTTTTTTACACATATGCATTTTGAGAAGAAATTTTTGCAGAGAACGCATCGATATGGCGTGAATGAATCCCATTTCTTTTAGATTGTGGTTGAAAATTCATTTACTGCTGCGCCCTGCGAAAAAATTTCCTTCTGCCCCTCTGCATTTTTCGTTTTTAGTTGATTTAAAACAATCGGGCAGCAGTTTTTTCGCAGAAATTCAATTTAAAAAGAAATAGTCTCAGAAGTATATCGATATGGGGATGAACGAATCACATTGTCTTCTGCTTGTTGTTGAAAGTTCATTTAATTTTGCGCGGAAAACAAAAAATAACTCTGTTACCCTGTTTTATTTTAGTTTGTTGTTAAATTAAAACAATCGGGCAACAGGTTTTTTACACATATGCATATTTCGAGAAGAAATGTTTTCAGAGAACGCAACGATATGGCGTGAATGAATCCCATTAATTTTAGATTGTGGTTGAAAATTCATTTTGTTCTGCGGACTGCGAAAAAATTTCCTTCTCCCCCTCTGCATTTTTCGTTTTTAGTTAATTTAAAACAATCGGGCAGCAGTTTTTTCGCAGAAATTCAATTTAAGAAGAAATAGTCTCAGAAGTATATCGATATGGGGATGAACGAATCACATTGCCTTCTGCTTGTTGTTGAAAGTTCATTTAATTTCGCGCGGAAAACAAAAAATAACTCTGTTCCCCAGTTTTATTTTAGTTTGTAGTTAAATTAAAACGATCGGGCAATAGTTTTTTTACACATATGCAATTTGAGAAGAAATTTTTGCAGAGAACGTATCGATATGGCGTGAATGAATCCCATTGTTTTTAGATTGTGGCTGAAAATTTATTTAACCCTGCGCCCTTCGAAAAAATTTCCTTCTCACCCTCACTATTTTTCGTTTTTTGTTAATTTAAAACAATCGGGCAACAGTTTTTCCACAGAAATGCAATTTGAGAATGAATTATGTGAGACGTATATCGCTATGGGAATGAACGATTCACACGCCTTCTACTTGTTGAAAATTCATTTAGTCTTGCGCGGAAAACAAAAAATAACTATGTTCCCCTGTTTTATTTTAGTTTGTAGTTAAATTAAATCGATCGGGCAACAGGTTTTTCACACATTTGCAAATTAAGAAGAAATTCGATTGTACGTGAACCCAGTATCGAAAGTTTCGTCGCGTGTTGTTGAAAATATATTTCAATAGATGGCAGCACAGGAAAACTCTCGCGCATGTGTAACTAAACTTAAAAAAAAAAAAAAAAAAAAAAAAAAAAACGAGAATTGTCTCAGATATTTTACTACTATTATTTAATGTTATTTCTTATACATTACGTATTATACAATCAAACAACATTTTTTTATTGGGGGGGGGGGGAATTCCCACGTGAAAGGTGTCTGGGTGCTATTTTAAATATGGATGAAGTGTTTTCCTTGGTCGTATGTACGCTTAAAAGTAATTGTGTACGATGGCACTGGTTTGCATTGAATTGTTGTCACAGTGAGTGTGTTGAGGCGAAGTTGCATTGAAAAAGACACACAAAATACTGTAGAAAGTGTGTCAAACAGGAAATAAACAAATTGTGCTTTTGTAGAGTGAAGTGTTGTCAAAGAGTACAATTTCCTGGCATAGAGAGCATCAATCACACGAAATAGAAGAAAAAGTGGGAAGGGGAGTGGATTTTGCGAGTAATTTATTAAGGGTGTTCTTAACTGCTCCGTTTGTCAAGTGCGAAACGTTTTTAAAACACTTACAAGTCTATTACATATCAATTTTAAGAGAAAGATATGAAATTAGAATGCCTAACTATGGAATCTTCAAATCGAACTTATTTTTCCATTTTACGATAGTTGAATTAACTTTCCAGTTCTAAGCTTTTTAGATCACGTGATCACACGTTTCTCGACAGTTTTTTCTGCTTTAATTGGGATATGTGCTCAAAACCGTCGTATGAAATTCATAAATGCGATTTCCACGGGTTCTAAAAATACAAAAGTTCTCCGTGCAATTAAATAGCTTTCTCTTGGCGTGAAAAAGTGTGCTGGTCGAAACGTGAGACACTTTCGTCTTTTAACTTCAAATGTTCGTAGGTATTTCATAATACTTATATCTCTTTTACTGCAGAAATGTTTTCAAATCGAAATCAGAACACGGGAACACATACACCGATCCATGGGGATGCAGCGTGAATGACTCCCCGTATATTGTTTCTTGTTGTAGAAAATTGATTTACAATTGCGCGGAAAGCAAAAATAACCCTGTTCCCCTGTTTTATTTTAGTTTGTTGTTAAATTAAAACAATCGGGCAACAGTTTTTTTACACATATGCATTTTGAGAATAAATTTTTGCAGAGAACGCTTCGATATGGCGTGAATGAATCCCATTACTTTTAGATTGTGGTTGAAAATTTATTTAGCTCTGCGCCCTGTGAAAAAATTTCCTTCTCCACCTCTGTATTTTCCGTTTTTAGTTGATTTAAAACAATCGGGCAGCAGTTTTTTCGCAGAAATTCAATCTAAGAAGAAATAGTCTCAGAAGTATATCGATATGGGGATGAACGAATCACATTGCTTTCTGCTTGTTGTTGAAAGTTCATTTAATTTCGCACGAAAAACAAAAAATAACTCTGTTCCCCAGTTTTATTTTAGTTCGTAGTTAAATTAAAACGATCGGGCAACAGTTTTTTTACACATATGCATTTTGAGAAGAAATTTTTGCAGAGGACGCTTCGATATGGCGTGAATGAATCCCATTGCTTTTAGATTGTGGTTGAAAATTCATTTAGCCCTGCGCCCTGCGAAAAAATTTCCTTCTCCCCCTCTGCATTTTTCGTTTTTAGTTAATTTAAAACAATCGGGCACCAGTTTTTTCGCAGAAATTCAATTTAAAAAGAAATAGTCTTAGAAGTATATCGGTATGGGGATGAACGAATCACATTGTCTTCTGCTTGTTGTTGAAAGTTCATTTAATTTCGCACGAAAAACAAAAAATAACTCTGTTCCCCAGTTTTATTTTAGTTCGTAGTTAAATTAAAACGATCGGGCAACAGTTTTTTTACACATATGCAATTTGAGAAGAAATTTTTGCAGAGAACGTATCGATATGGCGTGAATGAATCCCATTGTTTTTAGATTGTGGCTGAAAATTCATTTAATCCTGCGCCCTTCGAAAAAATTTCCTTCTCACCCTCACTATTTTTCGTTTTTTGTTAATTTAAAACAATCGGGCACCAGTTTTTCCACAGAAATGCAATTTGAGAATGAATTATGTGAGACGTATATCGCTATGGGAATGAACGATTCACACGCCTTCTACTTGTTGAAAATTCATTTAGTCTTGCGCGGAAAACAAAAAATAACTATGTTCCCCTGTTTTATTTTAGTTTGTAGTTAAATTAAAACGATCGGGCAACAGTTTTTTTACACATATGCATTTTGAGAAGAAATTTTTGCAGAGAACGCATCGATATGGCGTGAATGAATCCCATTTCTTTTAGATTGTGGTTGAAAATTCATTTACTGCTGCGCCCTGCGAAAAAATTTCCTTCTGCCCCTCTGCATTTTTCGTTTTTAGTTGATTTAAAACAATCGGGCAGCAGTTTTTTCGCAGAAATTCAATTTAAAAAGAAATAGTCTCAGAAGTATATCGATATGGGGATGAACGAATCACATTGTCTTCTGCTTGTTGTTGAAAGTTCATTTAATTTTGCGCGGAAAACAAAAAATAACTCTGTTACCCTGTTTTATTTTAGTTTGTTGTTAAATTAAAACAATCGGGCAACAGGTTTTTTACACATATGCATATTTCGAGAAGAAATGTTTTCAGAGAACGCAACGATATGGCGTGAATGAATCCCATTAATTTTAGATTGTGGTTGAAAATTCATTTTGTTCTGCGGACTGCGAAAAAATTTCCTTCTCCCCCTCTGCATTTTTCGTTTTTAGTTAATTTAAAACAATCGGGCAGCAGTTTTTTCGCAGAAATTCAATTTAAGAAGAAATAGTCTCAGAAGTATATCGATATGGGGATGAACGAATCACATTGCCTTCTGCTTGTTGTTGAAAGTTCATTTAATTTCGCGCGGAAAACAAAAAATAACTCTGTTCCCCAGTTTTATTTTAGTTTGTAGTTAAATTAAAACGATCGGGCAATAGTTTTTTTACACATATGCAATTTGAGAAGAAATTTTTGCAGAGAACGTATCGATATGGCGTGAATGAATCCCATTGTTTTTAGATTGTGGCTGAAAATTTATTTAACCCTGCGCCCTTCGAAAAAATTTCCTTCTCACC
Source organism: Maratus speculifer (assembly GCA_964019185.1). Classification (NCBI taxonomy): domain Eukaryota; kingdom Metazoa; phylum Arthropoda; class Arachnida; order Araneae; family Salticidae; genus Maratus; species Maratus speculifer. Next base: position 4,254,362 of record OZ025301.1, on the reverse strand, counting down.
CTCACTATTTTTCGTTTTTTGTTAATTTAAAACAATCGGGCAACAGTTTTTCCACAGAAATGCAATTTGAGAATGAATTATGTGAGACGTATATCGCTATGGGAATGAACGATTCACACGCCTTCTACTTGTTGAAAATTCATTTAGTCTTGCGCGGAAAACAAAAAATAACTATGTTCCCCTGTTTTATTTTAGTTTGTAGTTAAATTAAATCGATCGGGCAACAGGTTTTTCACACATTTGCAAATTAAGAAGAAATTCGATTGTACGTGAACCCAGTATCGAAAGTTTCGTCGCGTGTTGTTGAAAATATATTTCAATAGATGGCAGCACAGGAAAACTCTCGCGCATGTGTAACTAAACTTAAAAAAAAAAAAAAAAAAAAAAAAAAAAACGAGAATTGTCTCAGATATTTTACTACTATTATTTAATGTTATTTCTTATACATTACGTATTATACAATCAAACAACATTTTTTTATTGGGGGGGGGGGGAATTCCCACGTGAAAGGTGTCTGGGTGCTATTTTAAATATGGATGAAGTGTTTTCCTTGGTCGTATGTACGCTTAAAAGTAATTGTGTACGATGGCACTGGTTTGCATTGAATTGTTGTCACAGTGAGTGTGTTGAGGCGAAGTTGCATTGAAAAAGACACACAAAATACTGTAGAAAGTGTGTCAAACAGGAAATAAACAAATTGTGCTTTTGTAGAGTGAAGTGTTGTCAAAGAGTACAATTTCCTGGCATAGAGAGCATCAATCACACGAAATAGAAGAAAAAGTGGGAAGGGGAGTGGATTTTGCGAGTAATTTATTAAGGGTGTTCTTAACTGCTCCGTTTGTCAAGTGCGAAACGTTTTTAAAACACTTACAAGTCTATTACATATCAATTTTAAGAGAAAGATATGAAATTAGAATGCCTAACTATGGAATCTTCAAATCGAACTTATTTTTCCATTTTACGATAGTTGAATTAACTTTCCAGTTCTAAGCTTTTTAGATCACGTGATCACACGTTTCTCGACAGTTTTTTCTGCTTTAATTGGGATATGTGCTCAAAACCGTCGTATGAAATTCATAAATGCGATTTCCACGGGTTCTAAAAATACAAAAGTTCTCCGTGCAATTAAATAGCTTTCTCTTGGCGTGAAAAAGTGTGCTGGTCGAAACGTGAGACACTTTCGTCTTTTAACTTCAAATGTTCGTAGGTATTTCATAATACTTATATCTCTTTTACTGCAGAAATGTTTTCAAATCGAAATCAGAACACGGGAACACATACACCGATCCATGGGGATGCAGCGTGAATGACTCCCCGTATATTGTTTCTTGTTGTAGAAAATTGATTTACAATTGCGCGGAAAGCAAAAATAACCCTGTTCCCCTGTTTTATTTTAGTTTGTTGTTAAATTAAAACAATCGGGCAACAGTTTTTTTACACATATGCATTTTGAGAATAAATTTTTGCAGAGAACGCTTCGATATGGCGTGAATGAATCCCATTACTTTTAGATTGTGGTTGAAAATTTATTTAGCTCTGCGCCCTGTGAAAAAATTTCCTTCTCCACCTCTGTATTTTCCGTTTTTAGTTGATTTAAAACAATCGGGCAGCAGTTTTTTCGCAGAAATTCAATCTAAGAAGAAATAGTCTCAGAAGTATATCGATATGGGGATGAACGAATCACATTGCTTTCTGCTTGTTGTTGAAAGTTCATTTAATTTCGCACGAAAAACAAAAAATAACTCTGTTCCCCAGTTTTATTTTAGTTCGTAGTTAAATTAAAACGATCGGGCAACAGTTTTTTTACACATATGCAATTTGAGAAGAAATTTTTGCAGAGAACGTATCGATATGGCGTGAATGAATCCCATTGTTTTTAGATTGTGGCTGAAAATTCATTTAATCCTGCGCCCTTCGAAAAAATTTCCTTCTCACCCTCACTATTTTTCGTTTTTTGTTAATTTAAAACAATCGGGCACCAGTTTTTCCACAGAAATGCAATTTGAGAATGAATTATGTGAGACGTATATCGCTATGGGAATGAACGATTCACACGCCTTCTACTTGTTGAAAATTCATTTAGTCTTGCGCGGAAAACAAAAAATAACTATGTTCCCCTGTTTTATTTTAGTTTGTAGTTAAATTAAAACGATCGGGCAACAGTTTTTTTACACATATGCATTTTGAGAAGAAATTTTTGCAGAGAACGCATCGATATGGCGTGAATGAATCCCATTTCTTTTAGATTGTGGTTGAAAATTCATTTACTGCTGCGCCCTGCGAAAAAATTTCCTTCTGCCCCTCTGCATTTTTCGTTTTTAGTTGATTTAAAACAATCGGGCAGCAGTTTTTTCGCAGAAATTCAATTTAAAAAGAAATAGTCTCAGAAGTATATCGATATGGGGATGAACGAATCACATTGTCTTCTGCTTGTTGTTGAAAGTTCATTTAATTTTGCGCGGAAAACAAAAAATAACTCTGTTACCCTGTTTTATTTTAGTTTGTTGTTAAATTAAAACAATCGGGCAACAGGTTTTTTACACATATGCATATTTCGAGAAGAAATGTTTTCAGAGAACGCAACGATATGGCGTGAATGAATCCCATTAATTTTAGATTGTGGTTGAAAATTCATTTTGTTCTGCGGACTGCGAAAAAATTTCCTTCTCCCCCTCTGCATTTTTCGTTTTTAGTTAATTTAAAACAATCGGGCAGCAGTTTTTTCGCAGAAATTCAATTTAAGAAGAAATAGTCTCAGAAGTATATCGATATGGGGATGAACGAATCACATTGCCTTCTGCTTGTTGTTGAAAGTTCATTTAATTTCGCGCGGAAAACAAAAAATAACTCTGTTCCCCAGTTTTATTTTAGTTTGTAGTTAAATTAAAACGATCGGGCAATAGTTTTTTTACACATATGCAATTTGAGAAGAAATTTTTGCAGAGAACGTATCGATATGGCGTGAATGAATCCCATTGTTTTTAGATTGTGGCTGAAAATTTATTTAACCCTGCGCCCTTCGAAAAAATTTCCTTCTCACCCTCACTATTTTTCGTTTTTTGTTAATTTAAAACAATCGGGCAACAGTTTTTCCACAGAAATGCAATTTGAGAATGAATTATGTGAGACGTATATCGCTATGGGAATGAACGATTCACACGCCTTCTACTTGTTGAAAATTCATTTAGTCTTGCGCGGAAAACAAAAAATAACTATGTTCCCCTGTTTTATTTTAGTTTGTAGTTAAATTAAATCGATCGGGCAACAGGTTTTTCACACATTTGCAAATTAAGAAGAAATTCGATTGTACGTGAACCCAGTATCGAAAGTTTCGTCGCGTGTTGTTGAAAATATATTTCAATAGATGGCAGCACAGGAAAACTCTCGCGCATGTGTAACTAAACTTAAAAAAAAAAAAAAAAAAAAAAAAAAAAACGAGAATTGTCTCAGATATTTTACTACTATTATTTAATGTTATTTCTTATACATTACGTATTATACAATCAAACAACATTTTTTTATTGGGGGGGGGGGGGAATTCCCACGTGAAAGGTGTCTGGGTGCTATTTTAAATATGGATGAAGTGTTTTCCTTGGTCGTATGTACGCTTAAAAGTAATTGTGTACGATGGCACTGGTTTGCATTGAATTGTTGTCACAGTGAGTGTGTTGAGGCGAAGTTGCATTGAAAAAGACACACAAAATACTGTAGAAAGTGTGTCAAACAGGAAATAAACAAATTGTGCTTTTGTAGAGTGAAGTGTTGTCAAAGAGTACAATTTCCTGGCATAGAGAGCATCAATCACACGAAATAGAAGAAAAAGTGGGAAGGGGAGTGGATTTTGCGAGTAATTTATTAAGGGTGTTCTTAACTGCTCCGTTTGTCAAGTGCGAAACGTTTTTAAAACACTTACAAGTCTATTACATATCAATTTTAAGAGAAAGATATGAAATTAGAATGCCTAACTATGGAATCTTCAAATCGAACTTATTTTTCCATTTTACGATAGTTGAATTAACTTTCCAGTTCTAAGCTTTTTAGATCACGTGATCACACGTTTCTCGACAGTTTTTTCTGCTTTAATTGGGATATGTGCTCAAAACCGTCGTATGAAATTCATAAATGCGATTTCCACGGGTTCTAAAAATACAAAAGTTCTCCGTGCAATTAAATAGCTTTCTCTTGGCGTGAAAAAGTGTGCTGGTCGAAACGTGAGACACTTTCGTCTTTTAACTTCAAATGTTCGTAGGTATTTCATAATACTTATATCTCTTTTACTGCAGAAATGTTTTCAAATCGAAATCAGAACACGGGAACACATACACCGATCCATGGGGATGCAGCGTGAATGACTCCCCGTATATTGTTTCTTGTTGTAGAAAATTGATTTACAATTGCGCGGAAAGCAAAAATAACCCTGTTCCCCTGTTTTATTTTAGTTTGTTGTTAAATTAAAACAATCGGGCAACAGTTTTTTTACACATATGCATTTTGAGAATAAATTTTTGCAGAGAACGCTTCGATATGGCGTGAATGAATCCCATTACTTTTAGATTGTGGTTGAAAATTTATTTAGCTCTGCGCCCTGTGAAAAAATTTCCTTCTCCACCTCTGTATTTTCCGTTTTTAGTTGATTTAAAACAATCGGGCAGCAGTTTTTTCGCAGAAATTCAATCTAAGAAGAAATAGTCTCAGAAGTATATCGATATGGGGATGAACGAATCACATTGCTTTCTGCTTGTTGTTGAAAGTTCATTTAATTTCGCACGAAAAACAAAAAATAACTCTGTTCCCCAGTTTTATTTTAGTTCGTAGTTAAATTAAAACGATCGGGCAACAGTTTTTTTACACATATGCAATTTGAGAAGAAATTTTTGCAGAGAACGTATCGATATGGCGTGAATGAATCCCATTGTTTTTAGATTGTGGCTGAAAATTCATTTAATCCTGCGCCCTTCGAAAAAATTTCCTTCTCACCCTCACTATTTTTCGTTTTTTGTTAATTTAAAACAATCGGGCACCAGTTTTTCCACAGAAATGCAATTTGAGAATGAATTATGTGAGACGTATATCGCTATGGGAATGAACGATTCACACGCCTTCTACTTGTTGAAAATTCATTTAGTCTTGCGCGGAAAACAAAAAATAACTATGTTCCCCTGTTTTATTTTAGTTTGTAGTTAAATTAAAACGATCGGGCAACAGTTTTTTTACACATATGCATTTTGAGAAGAAATTTTTGCAGAGAACGCATCGATATGGCGTGAATGAATCCCATTTCTTTTAGATTGTGGTTGAAAATTCATTTACTGCTGCGCCCTGCGAAAAAATTTCCTTCTGCCCCTCTGCATTTTTCGTTTTTAGTTGATTTAAAACAATCGGGCAGCAGTTTTTTCGCAGAAATTCAATTTAAAAAGAAATAGTCTCAGAAGTATATCGATATGGGGATGAACGAATCACATTGCTTTCTGCTTGTTGTTGAAAGTTCATTTAATTTCGCACGAAAAACAAAAAATAACTCTGTTCCCCAGTTTTATTTTAGTTTGTAGTTAAATTAAAACGATCGGGCAATAGTTTTTTTACACATATGCAATTTGAGAAGAAATTTTTGCAGAGAACGTATCGATATGGCGTGAATGAATCCCATTGTTTTTAGATTGTGGCTGAAAATTTATTTAACCCTGCGCCCTTCGAAAAAATTTCCTTCTCACCCTCACTATTTTTCGTTTCTTGTTAATTTAAAACAATCGGGCAACAGTTTTTCCACAGAAATGCAATTTGAGAATGAATTATGTGAGACGTATATCGCTATGGGAATGAACGATTCACACGCCTTCTACTTGTTGAAAATTCATTTAGTCTTGCGCGGAAAACAAAAAATAACTATGTTCCCCTGTTTTATTTTAGTTTGTAGTTAAATTAAAACGATCGGGCAACAGTTTTTTTACACATATGCATTTTGAGAAGAAATTTTTGCAGAGAACGCATCGATATGGCGTGAATGAATCCCATTTCTTTTAGATTGTGGTTGAAAATTCATTTACTGCTGCGCCCTGCGAAAAAATTTCCTTCTGCCCCTCTGCATTTTTCGTTTTTAGTTGATTTAAAACAATCGGGCAGCAGTTTTTTCGCAGAAATTCAATTTAAAAAGAAATAGTCTCAGAAGTATATCGATATGGGGATGAACGAATCACATTGTCTTCTGCTTGTTGTTGAAAGTTCATTTAATTTTGCGCGGAAAACAAAAAATAACTCTGTTACCCTGTTTTATTTTAGTTTGTTGTTAAATTAAAACAATCGGGCAACAGGTTTTTTACACATATGCATATTTCGAGAAGAAATGTTTTCAGAGAACGCAACGATATGGCGTGAATGAATCCCATTAATTTTAGATTGTGGTTGAAAATTCATTTTGTTCTGCGGACTGCGAAAAAATTTCCTTCTCCCCCTCTGCATTTTTCGTTTTTAGTTAATTTAAAACAATCGGGCAGCAGTTTTTTCGCAGAAATTCAATTTAAGAAGAAATAGTCTCAGAAGTATATCGATATGGGGATGAACGAATCACATTGCCTTCTGCTTGTTGTTGAAAGTTCATTTAATTTCGCGCGGAAAACAAAAAATAACTCTGTTCCCCAGTTTTATTTTAGTTTGTAGTTAAATTAAAACGATCGGGCAATAGTTTTTTTACACATATGCAATTTGAGAAGAAATTTTTGCAGAGAACGTATCGATATGGCGTGAATGAATCCCATTGTTTTTAGATTGTGGCTGAAAATTTATTTAACCCTGCGCCCTTCGAAAAAATTTCCTTCTCACCCTCACTATTTTTCGTTTTTTGTTAATTTAAAACAATCGGGCAACAGTTTTTCCACAGAAATGCAATTTGAGAATGAATTATGTGAGACGTATATCGCTATGGGAATGAACGATTCACACGCCTTCTACTTGTTGAAAATTCATTTAGTCTTGCGCGGAAAACAAAAAATAACTATGTTCCCCTGTTTTATTTTAGTTTGTAGTTAAATTAAATCGATCGGGCAACAGGTTTTTCACACATTTGCAAATTAAGAAGAAATTCGATTGTACGTGAACCCAGTATCGAAAGTTTCGTCGCGTGTTGTTGAAAATATATTTCAATAGATGGCAGCACAGGAAAACTCTCGCGCATGTGTAACTAAACTTAAAAAAAAAAAAAAAAAAAAAAAAAAAAACGAGAATTGTCTCAGATATTTTACTACTATTATTTAATGTTATTTCTTATACATTACGTATTATACAATCAAACAACATTTTTTTATTGGGGGGGGGGGGAATTCCCACGTGAAAGGTGTCTGGGTGCTATTTTAAATATGGATGAAGTGTTTTCCTTGGTCGTATGTACGCTTAAAAGTAATTGTGTACGATGGCACTGGTTTGCATTGAATTGTTGTCACAGTGAGTGTGTTGAGGCGAAGTTGCATTGAAAAAGACACACAAAATACTGTAGAAAGTGTGTCAAACAGGAAATAAACAAATTGTGCTTTTGTAGAGTGAAGTGTTGTCAAAGAGTACAATTTCCTGGCATAGAGAGCATCAATCACACGAAATAGAAGAAAAAGTGGGAAGGGGAGTGGATTTTGCGAGTAATTTATTAAGGGTGTTCTTAACTGCTCCGTTTGTCAAGTGCGAAACGTTTTTAAAACACTTACAAGTCTATTACATATCAATTTTAAGAGAAAGATATGAAATTAGAATGCCTAACTATGGAATCTTCAAATCGAACTTATTTTTCCATTTTACGATAGTTGAATTAACTTTCCAGTTCTAAGCTTTTTAGATCACGTGATCACACGTTTCTCGACAGTTTTTTCTGCTTTAATTGGGATATGTGCTCAAAACCGTCGTATGAAATTCATAAATGCGATTTCCACGGGTTCTAAAAATACAAAAGTTCTCCGTGCAATTAAATAGCTTTCTCTTGGCGTGAAAAAGTGTGCTGGTCGAAACGTGAGACACTTTCGTCTTTTAACTTCAAATGTTCGTAGGTATTTCATAATACTTATATCTCTTTTACTGCAGAAATGTTTTCAAATCGAAATCAGAACACGGGAACACATACACCGATCCATGGGGATGCAGCGTGAATGACTCCCCGTATATTGTTTCTTGTTGTAGAAAATTGATTTACAATTGCGCGGAAAGCAAAAATAACCCTGTTCCCCTGTTTTATTTTAGTTTGTTGTTAAATTAAAACAATCGGGCAACAGTTTTTTTACACATATGCATTTTGAGAATAAATTTTTGCAGAGAACGCTTCGATATGGCGTGAATGAATCCCATTACTTTTAGATTGTGGTTGAAAATTTATTTAGCTCTGCGCCCTGTGAAAAAATTTCCTTCTCCACCTCTGTATTTTCCGTTTTTAGTTGATTTAAAACAATCGGGCAGCAGTTTTTTCGCAGAAATTCAATCTAAGAAGAAATAGTCTCAGAAGTATATCGATATGGGGATGAACGAATCACATTGCTTTCTGCTTGTTGTTGAAAGTTCATTTAATTTCGCACGAAAAACAAAAAATAACTCTGTTCCCCAGTTTTATTTTAGTTCGTAGTTAAATTAAAACGATCGGGCAACAGTTTTTTTACACATATGCATTTTGAGAAGAAATTTTTGCAGAGGACGCTTCGATATGGCGTGAATGAATCCCATTGCTTTTAGATTGTGGTTGAAAATTCATTTAGCCCTGCGCCCTGCGAAAAAATTTCCTTCTCCCCCTCTGCATTTTTCGTTTTTAGTTAATTTAAAACAATCGGGCACCAGTTTTTTCGCAGAAATTCAATTTAAAAAGAAATAGTCTTAGAAGTATATCGGTATGGGGATGAACGAATCACATTGTCTTCTGCTTGTTGTTGAAAGTTCATTTAATTTCGCACGAAAAACAAAAAATAACTCTGTTCCCCAGTTTTATTTTAGTTCGTAGTTAAATTAAAACGATCGGGCAACAGTTTTTTTACACATATGCAATTTGAGAAGAAATTTTTGCAGAGAACGTATCGATATGGCGTGAATGAATCCCATTGTTTTTAGATTGTGGCTGAAAATTCATTTAATCCTGCGCCCTTCGAAAAAATTTCCTTCTCACCCTCACTATTTTTCGTTTTTTGTTAATTTAAAACAATCGGGCACCAGTTTTTCCACAGAAATGCAATTTGAGAATGAATTATGTGAGACGTATATCGCTATGGGAATGAACGATTCACACGCCTTCTACTTGTTGAAAATTCATTTAGTCTTGCGCGGAAAACAAAAAATAACTATGTTCCCCTGTTTTATTTTAGTTTGTAGTTAAATTAAAACGATCGGGCAACAGTTTTTTTACACATATGCATTTTGAGAAGAAATTTTTGCAGAGAACGCATCGATATGGCGTGAATGAATCCCATTTCTTTTAGATTGTGGTTGAAAATTCATTTACTGCTGCGCCCTGCGAAAAAATTTCCTTCTGCCCCTCTGCATTTTTCGTTTTTAGTTGATTTAAAACAATCGGGCAGCAGTTTTTTCGCAGAAATTCAATTTAAAAAGAAATAGTCTCAGAAGTATATCGATATGGGGATGAACGAATCACATTGTCTTCTGCTTGTTGTTGAAAGTTCATTTAATTTTGCGCGGAAAACAAAAAATAACTCTGTTACCCTGTTTTATTTTAGTTTGTTGTTAAATTAAAACAATCGGGCAACAGGTTTTTTACACATATGCATATTTCGAGAAGAAATGTTTTCAGAGAACGCAACGATATGGCGTGAATGAATCCCATTAATTTTAGATTGTGGTTGAAAATTCATTTTGTTCTGCGGACTGCGAAAAAATTTCCTTCTCCCCCTCTGCATTTTTCGTTTTTAGTTAATTTAAAACAATCGGGCAGCAGTTTTTTCGCAGAAATTCAATTTAAGAAGAAATAGTCTCAGAAGTATATCGATATGGGGATGAACGAATCACATTGCCTTCTGCTTGTTGTTGAAAGTTCATTTAATTTCGCGCGGAAAACAAAAAATAACTCTGTTCCCCAGTTTTATTTTAGTTTGTAGTTAAATTAAAACGATCGGGCAATAGTTTTTTTACACATATGCAATTTGAGAAGAAATTTTTGCAGAGAACGTATCGATATGGCGTGAATGAATCCCATTGTTTTTAGATTGTGGCTGAAAATTTATTTAACCCTGCGCCCTTCGAAAAAATTTCCTTCTCACCCTCACTATTTTTCGTTTTTTGTTAATTTAAAACAATCGGGCAACAGTTTTTCCACAGAAATGCAATTTGAGAATGAATTATGTGAGACGTATATCGCTATGGGAATGAACGATTCACACGCCTTCTACTTGTTGAAAATTCATTTAGTCTTGCGCGGAAAACAAAAAATAACTATGTTCCCCTGTTTTATTTTAGTTTGTAGTTAAATTAAATCGATCGGGCAACAGGTTTTTCACACATTTGCAAATTAAGAAGAAATTCGATTGTACGTGAACCCAGTATCGAAAGTTTCGTCGCGTGTTGTTGAAAATATATTTCAATAGATGGCAGCACAGGAAAACTCTCGCGCATGTGTAACTAAACTTAAAAAAAAAAAAAAAAAAAAAAAAAAAAACGAGAATTGTCTCAGATATTTTACTACTATTATTTAATGTTATTTCTTATACATTACGTATTATACAATCAAACAACATTTTTTTATTGGGGGGGGGGGGAATTCCCACGTGAAAGGTGTCTGGGTGCTATTTTAAATATGGATGAAGTGTTTTCCTTGGTCGTATGTACGCTTAAAAGTAATTGTGTACGATGGCACTGGTTTGCATTGAATTGTTGTCACAGTGAGTGTGTTGAGGCGAAGTTGCATTGAAAAAGACACACAAAATACTGTAGAAAGTGTGTCAAACAGGAAATAAACAAATTGTGCTTTTGTAGAGTGAAGTGTTGTCAAAGAGTACAATTTCCTGGCATAGAGAGCATCAATCACACGAAATAGAAGAAAAAGTGGGAAGGGGAGTGGATTTTGCGAGTAATTTATTAAGGGTGTTCTTAACTGCTCCGTTTGTCAAGTGCGAAACGTTTTTAAAACACTTACAAGTCTATTACATATCAATTTTAAGAGAAAGATATGAAATTAGAATGCCTAACTATGGAATCTTCAAATCGAACTTATTTTTCCATTTTACGATAGTTGAATTAACTTTCCAGTTCTAAGCTTTTTAGATCACGTGATCACACGTTTCTCGACAGTTTTTTCTGCTTTAATTGGGATATGTGCTCAAAACCGTCGTATGAAATTCATAAATGCGATTTCCACGGGTTCTAAAAATACAAAAGTTCTCCGTGCAATTAAATAGCTTTCTCTTGGCGTGAAAAAGTGTGCTGGTCGAAACGTGAGACACTTTCGTCTTTTAACTTCAAATGTTCGTAGGTATTTCATAATACTTATATCTCTTTTACTGCAGAAATGTTTTCAAATCGAAATCAGAACACGGGAACACATACACCGATCCATGGGGATGCAGCGTGAATGACTCCCCGTATATTGTTTCTTGTTGTAGAAAATTGATTTACAATTGCGCGGAAAGCAAAAATAACCCTGTTCCCCTGTTTTATTTTAGTTTGTTGTTAAATTAAAACAATCGGGCAACAGTTTTTTTACACATATGCATTTTGAGAATAAATTTTTGCAGAGAACGCTTCGATATGGCGTGAATGAATCCCATTACTTTTAGATTGTGGTTGAAAATTTATTTAGCTCTGCGCCCTGTGAAAAAATTTCCTTCTCCACCTCTGTATTTTCCGTTTTTAGTTGATTTAAAACAATCGGGCAGCAGTTTTTTCGCAGAAATTCAATCTAAGAAGAAATAGTCTCAGAAGTATATCGATATGGGGATGAACGAATCACATTGCTTTCTGCTTGTTGTTGAAAGTTCATTTAATTTCGCACGAAAAACAAAAAATAACTCTGTTCCCCAGTTTTATTTTAGTTCGTAGTTAAATTAAAACGATCGGGCAACAGTTTTTTTACACATATGCAATTTGAGAAGAAATTTTTGCAGAGAACGTATCGATATGGCGTGAATGAATCCCATTGTTTTTAGATTGTGGCTGAAAATTCATTTAATCCTGCGCCCTTCGAAAAAATTTCCTTCTCACCCTCACTATTTTTCGTTTTTTGTTAATTTAAAACAATCGGGCACCAGTTTTTCCACAGAAATGCAATTTGAGAATGAATTATGTGAGACGTATATCGCTATGGGAATGAACGATTCACACGCCTTCTACTTGTTGAAAATTCATTTAGTCTTGCGCGGAAAACAAAAAATAACTATGTTCCCCTGTTTTATTTTAGTTTGTAGTTAAATTAAAACGATCGGGCAACAGTTTTTTTACACATATGCATTTTGAGAAGAAATTTTTGCAGAGAACGCATCGATATGGCGTGAATGAATCCCATTTCTTTTAGATTGTGGTTGAAAATTCATTTACTGCTGCGCCCTGCGAAAAAATTTCCTTCTGCCCCTCTGCATTTTTCGTTTTTAGTTGATTTAAAACAATCGGGCAGCAGTTTTTTCGCAGAAATTCAATTTAAAAAGAAATAGTCTCAGAAGTATATCGATATGGGGATGAACGAATCACATTGCTTTCTGCTTGTTGTTGAAAGTTCATTTAATTTCGCACGAAAAACAAAAAATAACTCTGTTCCCCAGTTTTATTTTAGTTTGTAGTTAAATTAAAACGATCGGGCAATAGTTTTTTTACACATATGCAATTTGAGAAGAAATTTTTGCAGAGAACGTATCGATATGGCGTGAATGAATCCCATTGTTTTTAGATTGTGGCTGAAAATTTATTTAACCCTGCGCCCTTCGAAAAAATTTCCTTCTCACCCTCACTATTTTTCGTTTCTTGTTAATTTAAAACAATCGGGCAACAGTTTTTCCACAGAAATGCAATTTGAGAATGAATTATGTGAGACGTATATCGCTATGGGAATGAACGATTCACACGCCTTCTACTTGTTGAAAATTCATTTAGTCTTGCGCGGAAAACAAAAAATAACTATGTTCCCCTGTTTTATTTTAGTTTGTAGTTAAATTAAATCGATCGGGCAACAGGTTTTTCACACATTTGCAAATTAAGAAGAAATTCGATTGTACGTGAACCCAGTATCGAAAGTTTCGTCGCGTGTTGTTGAAAATATATTTCAATAGATGGCAGCACAGGAAAACTCTCGCGCATGTGTAACTAAACTTAAAAAAAAAAAAAAAAAAAAAAAAAAACGAGAATTGTCTCAGATATTTTACTACTATTATTTAATGTTATTTCTTATACATTACGTATTATACAATCAAACCACATTTTTTTATTGGGGGGGGGGGAATTCTCCCGCGAAAGGTGTCTGGGTACTATTTTAAATATGGATGAAGTGTTTTCCTTGGTCGTATGTACGCTTAAAAATAATTGTGTACGATGGCACTGGTTTGCATTGAATTGTTGTCACAGTGAGTGTGTTGAGGCGAAGTTGCATTGAAAAAGACACACAATATACTGTAGAAAGTGTGTCAAACAGGAAATAAACAAATTGTGCTTTTGTAGAGTGAAGTGTTGTCAAAGAGTACAATTTCCTGGCATAGAGAGCATCAATCACACGAAATAGAAGAAAAAGTGGGAAGGGGAGTGGATTTTGCGAGTAATTTATTAAGGGTGTTCTTAACTGCTCCGTTTGTCAAGTGCGAAACGTTTTTAAAACACTTACAAGTCTTTTACATATCAATTTTAAGAGAAAGATATGAAATTAGAATGCCTAACTATGGAATCTTCAAATCGAACTTATTTTTCCATTTTACGATAGTTGAATTAACTTTCCAGTTCTAAGCTTTTTTAGATCACGTGATCACACGTTTCTCGACAGTTTTTTCTGCTTTAATGGGAATATGTGCTCAAAACCGTCGTATGAAATTCATAAATGCGATCTCCACGGGTTCTAAAAATACAAAAGTTTTCCTTGCATTTAAATAGCTTTCTCTTGGCGTGAAAAAGTGTGCTGGTCGAAACGTGAGACACTTTCGTCTTTTAACTTCAATTGTTCGTAGGTATTTCATAATACTTATATCTGTTTTACTGCAGAAATGTTTTCAAATCGAAATCAGAACACGGGAACACATACACCGATCCATGGGGATGCAGCGTGAATGACTCCCCGTATATTGTTTCTTGTTGTAGAAAATTGATTTAAAATTGCGCGGAAAGCAAAAATAACTCTGTTCCCCTGTTTTATTTTAGTTTGTTGTTAAATTAAAACGATCGGGCAACAGTTTTTTTACACATATGCATTTTGAGAAGAAATTTTTGCAGAGGACGCTTCGATATGGCGTGAATGAATCCCATTGCTTTTAGATTGTGGTTGAAAATTCATTTAGCCCTGCGCCCTGCGAAAAAATTTCCTTCTCCCCCTCTGCATTTTTCGTTTTTAGTTAATTTAAAACAATCGGGCACCAGTTTTTTCGCAGAAATTCAATTTAAAAAGAAATAGTCTTAGAAGTATATCGGTATGGGGATGAACGAATCACATTGTCTTCTGCTTGTTGTTGAAAGTTCATTTAATTTCGCACGAAAAACAAAAAATAACTCTGTTCCCCAGTTTTATTTTAGTTCGTAGTTAAATTAAAACGATCGGGCAACAGTTTTTTTACACATATGCAATTTGAGAAGAAATTTTTGCAGAGAACGTATCGATATGGCGTGAATGAATCCCATTGTTTTTAGATTGTGGCTGAAAATTCATTTAATCCTGCGCCCTTCGAAAAAATTTCCTTCTCACCCTCACTATTTTTCGTTTTTTGTTAATTTAAAACAATCGGGCACCAGTTTTTCCACAGAAATGCAATTTGAGAATGAATTATGTGAGACGTATATCGCTATGGGAATGAACGATTCACACGCCTTCTACTTGTTGAAAATTCATTTAGTCTTGCGCGGAAAACAAAAAATAACTATGTTCCCCTGTTTTATTTTAGTTTGTAGTTAAATTAAAACGATCGGGCAACAGTTTTTTTACACATATGCATTTTGAGAAGAAATTTTTGCAGAGAACGCATCGATATGGCGTGAATGAATCCCATTTCTTTTAGATTGTGGTTGAAAATTCATTTACTGCTGCGCCCTGCGAAAAAATTTCCTTCTGCCCCTCTGCATTTTTCGTTTTTAGTTGATTTAAAACAATCGGGCAGCAGTTTTTTCGCAGAAATTCAATTTAAAAAGAAATAGTCTCAGAAGTATATCGATATGGGGATGAACGAATCACATTGTCTTCTGCTTGTTGTTGAAAGTTCATTTAATTTTGCGCGGAAAACAAAAAATAACTCTGTTACCCTGTTTTATTTTAGTTTGTTGTTAAATTAAAACAATCGGGCAACAGGTTTTTTACACATATGCATATTTCGAGAAGAAATGTTTTCAGAGAACGCAACGATATGGCGTGAATGAATCCCATTAATTTTAGATTGTGGTTGAAAATTCATTTTGTTCTGCGGACTGCGAAAAAATTTCCTTCTCCCCCTCTGCATTTTTCGTTTTTAGTTAATTTAAAACAATCGGGCAGCAGTTTTTTCGCAGAAATTCAATTTAAGAAGAAATAGTCTCAGAAGTATATCGATATGGGGATGAACGAATCACATTGCCTTCTGCTTGTTGTTGAAAGTTCATTTAATTTCGCGCGGAAAACAAAAAATAACTCTGTTCCCCAGTTTTATTTTAGTTTGTAGTTAAATTAAAACGATCGGGCAATAGTTTTTTTACACATATGCAATTTGAGAAGAAATTTTTGCAGAGAACGTATCGATATGGCGTGAATGAATCCCATTGTTTTTAGATTGTGGCTGAAAATTTATTTAACCCTGCGCCCTTCGAAAAAATTTCCTTCTCACCCTCACTATTTTTCGTTTTTTGTTAATTTAAAACAATCGGGCAACAGTTTTTCCACAGAAATGCAATTTGAGAATGAATTATGTGAGACGTATATCGCTATGGGAATGAACGATTCACACGCCTTCTACTTGTTGAAAATTCATTTAGTCTTGCGCGGAAAACAAAAAATAACTATGTTCCCCTGTTTTATTTTAGTTTGTAGTTAAATTAAATCGATCGGGCAACAGGTTTTTCACACATTTGCAAATTAAGAAGAAATTCGATTGTACGTGAACCCAGTATCGAAAGTTTCGTCGCGTGTTGTTGAAAATATATTTCAATAGATGGCAGCACAGGAAAACTCTCGCGCATGTGTAACTAAACTTAAAAAAAAAAAAAAAAAAAAAAAAAAAACGAGAATTGTCTCAGATATTTTACTACTATTATTTAATGTTATTTCTTATACATTACGTATTATACAATCAAACAACATTTTTTTATTGGGGGGGGGGGAATTCCCACGTGAAAGGTGTCTGGGTGCTATTTTAAATATGGATGAAGTGTTTTCCTTGGTCGTATGTACGCTTAAAAGTAATTGTGTACGATGGCACTGGTTTGCATTGAATTGTTGTCACAGTGAGTGTGTTGAGGCGAAGTTGCATTGAAAAAGACACACAAAATACTGTAGAAAGTGTGTCAAACAGGAAATAAACAAATTGTGCTTTTGTAGAGTGAAGTGTTGTCAAAGAGTACAATTTCCTGGCATAGAGAGCATCAATCACACGAAATAGAAGAAAAAGTGGGAAGGGGAGTGGATTTTGCGAGTAATTTATTAAGGGTGTTCTTAACTGCTCCGTTTGTCAAGTGCGAAACGTTTTTAAAACACTTACAAGTCTTTTACATATCAATTTTAAGAGAAAGATATGAAATTAGAATGCCTAACTATGGAATCTTCAAATCGAACTTATTTTTCCATTTTACGATAGTTGAATTAACTTTCCAGTTCTAAGCTTTTTTAGATCACGTGATCACACGTTTCTCGACAGTTTTTTCTGCTTTAATGGGAATATGTGCTCAAAACCGTCGTATGAAATTCATAAATGCGATTTCCACGGGTTCTAAAAATACAAAAGTTTTCCTTGCATTTAAATAGCTTTCTCTTGGCGTGAAAAAGTGTGCTGGTCGAAACGTGAGACACTTTCGTCTTTTAACTTCAATTGTTCGTAGGTATTTCATAATACTTATATCTGTTTTACTGCAGAAATGTTTTCAAATCGAAATCAGAACACGGGAACACATACACCGATCCATGGGGATGCAGCGTGAATGACTCCCCGTATATTGTTTCTTGTTGTAGAAAATTGATTTAAAATTGCGCGGAAAGCAAAAATAACTCTGTTCCCCTGTTTTATTTTAGTTTGTTGTTAAATTAAAACGATCGGGCAACAGTTTTTTTACACATATGCATTTTGAGAAGAAATTTTTGCAGAGGACGCTTCGATATGGCGTGAATGAATCCCATTGCTTTTAGATTGTGGTTGAAAATTCATTTAGCCCTGCGCCCTGCGAAAAAATTTCCTTCTCCCCCTCTGCATTTTTCGTTTTTAGTTAATTTAAAACAATCGGGCACCAGTTTTTTCGCAGAAATTCAATTTAAAAAGAAATAGTCTTAGAAGTATATCGGTATGGGGATGAACGAATCACATTGTCTTCTGCTTGTTGTTGAAAGTTCATTTAATTTTGCGCGGAAAACAAAAAATAACTCTGTTACCCTGTTTTATTTTAGTTTGTTGTTAAATTAAAACAATCGGGCAACAGGTTTTTTACACATATGCATATTTCGAGAAGAAATGTTTTCAGAGAACGCAACGATATGGCGTGAATGAATCCCATTAATTTTAGATTGTGGTTGAAAATTCATTTTGTTCTGCGGACTGCGAAAAAATTTCCTTCTCCCCCTCTGCATTTTTCGTTTTTAGTTAATTTAAAACAATCGGGCAGCAGTTTTTTCGCAGAAATTCAATTTAAGAAGAAATAGTCTCAGAAGTATATCGATATGGGGATGAACGAATCACATTGCCTTCTGCTTGTTGTTGAAAGTTCATTTAATTTCGCGCGGAAAACAAAAAATAACTCTGTTCCCCAGTTTTATTTTAGTTTGTAGTTAAATTAAAACGATCGGGCAATAGTTTTTTTACACATATGCAATTTGAGAAGAAATTTTTGCAGAGAACGTATCGATGTGGCATGAATGAATCCCATTGTTTTTAGATTGTGGCTGAAAATTTATTTAACCCTGCGCCCTTCGAAAAAATTTCCTTCTCACCCTCACTATTTTTCGTTTTTTGTTAATTTAAAACAATCGGGCAACAGTTTTTCCACAGAAATGCAATTTGAGAATGAATTATGTGAGACGTATATCGCTATGGGAATGAACGATTCACACGCCTTCTACTTGTTGAAAATTCATTTAGTCTTGCGCGGAAAACAAAAAATAACTATGTTCCCCTGTTTTATTTTAGTTTGTAGTTAAATTAAATCGATCGGGCAACAGGTTTTTCACACATTTGCAAATTAAGAAGAAATTCGATTGTACGTGAACCCAGTATCGAAAGTTTCGTCGCGTGTTGTTGAAAATATATTTCAATAGATGGCAGCACAGGAAAACTCTCGCGCATGTGTAACTAAACTTAAAAAAAAAAAAAAAAAAAAAAAAAAACGAGAATTGTCTCAGATATTTTACTACTATTATTTAATGTTATTTCTTATACATTACGTATTATACAATCAAACAACATTTTTTTATTGGGGGGGGGGGAATTCCCACGTGAAAGGTGTCTTGGTTCTATTTTAAATATGGATGAAGTGTTTTCCTTGGTCGTATGTACGCTTAAAAGTAATTGTGTACGATGGCAGTGGTTTGCATTGAATTGTTGTCATAGTGAGTGTGTTGAGTCGAAGTTGCATTGAAAAAGACACACAATATACTGTAGAAAGTGTGTCAAACAGGAAATAAACAAATTGTGCTTTTGTAGAGTGAAGTGTTGTCAAAGAGTACAATTTCCTGGCATAGAGAGCATCAATCACACGAAATAGAAGAAAAAGTGGGGAGGGGAGTGGATTTTGCGAGTAATTTATTAAGGGTGTTCTTAA
Source organism: Maratus speculifer (assembly GCA_964019185.1). Classification (NCBI taxonomy): domain Eukaryota; kingdom Metazoa; phylum Arthropoda; class Arachnida; order Araneae; family Salticidae; genus Maratus; species Maratus speculifer. Next base: position 4,235,294 of record OZ025301.1, on the reverse strand, counting down.
CTGCTCCGTTTGTCAAGTGCGAAACAGATATTTTACTAATATTATTTAATGTTATTTCTTATACTTTACGTATTATACAATCAAACAACATTTTTTTATTGGGGGGGGGAATTCCCCCGTGAAAGGTGTCTGGGTGCTATTTTAAATATGGATGAAGTGTTTTCCTTGGTCGTATGTACGCTTAAAAGTAATTGTGTACGATGGCACTGGTTTGCATTGAATTGTTGTCACAGTGAGTGTGTTGAGGCGAAGTTGCATTGAAAAAGACACACAAAATACTGTAGAAAGTGTGTCAAACAGGAAATAAACAAATTGTGCTTTTGTAGAGTGAAGTGTTGTCAAAGAGTACAATTTCCTGGCATAGAGAGCATCAATCACACGAAATAGAAGAAAAAGTGGGAAGGGGAGTGGATTTTGCGAGTAATTTATTAAGGGTGTTCTTAACTGCTCCGTTTGTCAAGTGCGAAACGTTTTTAAAACACTTACAAGTCTATTACATATCAATTTTAAGAGAAAGATATGAAATTAGAATGCCTAACTATGGAATCTTCAAATCGAACTTATTTTTCCATTTTACGATAGTTGAATTAACTTTCCAGTTCTAAGCTTTTTAGATCACGTGATCACACGTTTCTCGACAGTTTTTTCTGCTTTAATTGGGATATGTGCTCAAAACCGTCGTATGAAATTCATAAATGCGATTTCCACGGGTTCTAAAAATACAAAAGTTCTCCGTGCAATTAAATAGCTTTCTCTTGGCGTGAAAAAGTGTGCTGGTCGAAACGTGAGACACTTTCGTCTTTTAACTTCAAATGTTCGTAGGTATTTCATAATACTTATATCTCTTTTACTGCAGAAATGTTTTCAAATCGAAATCAGAACACGGGAACACATACACCGATCCATGGGGATGCAGCGTGAATGACTCCCCGTATATTGTTTCTTGTTGTAGAAAATTGATTTACAATTGCGCGGAAAGCAAAAATAACCCTGTTCCCCTGTTTTATTTTAGTTTGTTGTTAAATTAAAACAATCGGGCAACAGTTTTTTTACACATATGCATTTTGAGAATAAATTTTTGCAGAGAACGCTTCGATATGGCGTGAATGAATCCCATTACTTTTAGATTGTGGTTGAAAATTTATTTAGCTCTGCGCCCTGTGAAAAAATTTCCTTCTCCACCTCTGTATTTTCCGTTTTTAGTTGATTTAAAACAATCGGGCAGCAGTTTTTTCGCAGAAATTCAATCTAAGAAGAAATAGTCTCAGAAGTATATCGATATGGGGATGAACGAATCACATTGCTTTCTGCTTGTTGTTGAAAGTTCATTTAATTTCGCACGAAAAACAAAAAATAACTCTGTTCCCCAGTTTTATTTTAGTTCGTAGTTAAATTAAAACGATCGGGCAACAGTTTTTTTACACATATGCAATTTGAGAAGAAATTTTTGCAGAGAACGTATCGATATGGCGTGAATGAATCCCATTGTTTTTAGATTGTGGCTGAAAATTCATTTAATCCTGCGCCCTTCGAAAAAATTTCCTTCTCACCCTCACTATTTTTCGTTTTTTGTTAATTTAAAACAATCGGGCACCAGTTTTTCCACAGAAATGCAATTTGAGAATGAATTATGTGAGACGTATATCGCTATGGGAATGAACGATTCACACGCCTTCTACTTGTTGAAAATTCATTTAGTCTTGCGCGGAAAACAAAAAATAACTATGTTCCCCTGTTTTATTTTAGTTTGTAGTTAAATTAAAACGATCGGGCAACAGTTTTTTTACACATATGCATTTTGAGAAGAAATTTTTGCAGAGAACGCATCGATATGGCGTGAATGAATCCCATTTCTTTTAGATTGTGGTTGAAAATTCATTTACTGCTGCGCCCTGCGAAAAAATTTCCTTCTGCCCCTCTGCATTTTTCGTTTTTAGTTGATTTAAAACAATCGGGCAGCAGTTTTTTCGCAGAAATTCAATTTAAAAAGAAATAGTCTCAGAAGTATATCGATATGGGGATGAACGAATCACATTGCTTTCTGCTTGTTGTTGAAAGTTCATTTAATTTCGCACGAAAAACAAAAAATAACTCTGTTCCCCAGTTTTATTTTAGTTTGTAGTTAAATTAAAACGATCGGGCAATAGTTTTTTTACACATATGCAATTTGAGAAGAAATTTTTGCAGAGAACGTATCGATATGGCGTGAATGAATCCCATTGTTTTTAGATTGTGGCTGAAAATTTATTTAACCCTGCGCCCTTCGAAAAAATTTCCTTCTCACCCTCACTATTTTTCGTTTCTTGTTAATTTAAAACAATCGGGCAACAGTTTTTCCACAGAAATGCAATTTGAGAATGAATTATGTGAGACGTATATCGCTATGGGAATGAACGATTCACACGCCTTCTACTTGTTGAAAATTCATTTAGTCTTGCGCGGAAAACAAAAAATAACTATGTTCCCCTGTTTTATTTTAGTTTGTAGTTAAATTAAATCGATCGGGCAACAGGTTTTTCACACATTTGCAAATTAAGAAGAAATTCGATTGTACGTGAACCCAGTATCGAAAGTTTCGTCGCGTGTTGTTGAAAATATATTTCAATAGATGGCAGCACAGGAAAACTCTCGCGCATGTGTAACTAAACTTAAAAAAAAAAAAAAAAAAAAAAAAAAAAACGAGAATTGTCTCAGATATTTTACTACTATTATTTAATGTTATTTCTTATACATTACGTATTATACAATCAAACCACATTTTTTTATTGGGGGGGGGGGAATTCTCCCGCGAAAGGTGTCTGGGTACTATTTTAAATATGGATGAAGTGTTTTCCTTGGTCGTATGTACGCTTAAAAATAATTGTGTACGATGGCACTGGTTTGCATTGAATTGTTGTCACAGTGAGTGTGTTGAGGCGAAGTTGCATTGAAAAAGACACACAATATACTGTAGAAAGTGTGTCAAACAGGAAATAAACAAATTGTGCTTTTGTAGAGTGAAGTGTTGTCAAAGAGTACAATTTCCTGGCATAGAGAGCATCAATCACACGAAATAGAAGAAAAAGTGGGAAGGGGAGTGGATTTTGCGAGTAATTTATTAAGGGTGTTCTTAACTGCTCCGTTTGTCAAGTGCGAAACGTTTTTAAAACACTTACAAGTCTTTTACATATCAATTTTAAGAGAAAGATATGAAATTAGAATGCCTAACTATGGAATCTTCAAATCGAACTTATTTTTCCATTTTACGATAGTTGAATTAACTTTCCAGTTCTAAGCTTTTTTAGATCACGTGATCACACGTTTCTCGACAGTTTTTTCTGCTTTAATGGGAATATGTGCTCAAAACCGTCGTATGAAATTCATAAATGCGATCTCCACGGGTTCTAAAAATACAAAAGTTTTCCTTGCATTTAAATAGCTTTCTCTTGGCGTGAAAAAGTGTGCTGGTCGAAACGTGAGACACTTTCGTCTTTTAACTTCAATTGTTCGTAGGTATTTCATAATACTTATATCTGTTTTACTGCAGAAATGTTTTCAAATCGAAATCAGAACACGGGAACACATACACCGATCCATGGGGATGCAGCGTGAATGACTCCCCGTATATTGTTTCTTGTTGTAGAAAATTGATTTAAAATTGCGCGGAAAGCAAAAATAACTCTGTTCCCCTGTTTTATTTTAGTTTGTTGTTAAATTAAAACGATCGGGCAACAGTTTTTTTACACATATGCATTTTGAGAAGAAATTTTTGCAGAGGACGCTTCGATATGGCGTGAATGAATCCCATTGCTTTTAGATTGTGGTTGAAAATTCATTTAGCCCTGCGCCCTGCGAAAAAATTTCCTTCTCCCCCTCTGCATTTTTCGTTTTTAGTTAATTTAAAACAATCGGGCACCAGTTTTTTCGCAGAAATTCAATTTAAAAAGAAATAGTCTTAGAAGTATATCGGTATGGGGATGAACGAATCACATTGTCTTCTGCTTGTTGTTGAAAGTTCATTTAATTTCGCACGAAAAACAAAAAATAACTCTGTTCCCCAGTTTTATTTTAGTTCGTAGTTAAATTAAAACGATCGGGCAACAGTTTTTTTACACATATGCAATTTGAGAAGAAATTTTTGCAGAGAACGTATCGATATGGCGTGAATGAATCCCATTGTTTTTAGATTGTGGCTGAAAATTCATTTAATCCTGCGCCCTTCGAAAAAATTTCCTTCTCACCCTCACTATTTTTCGTTTTTTGTTAATTTAAAACAATCGGGCACCAGTTTTTCCACAGAAATGCAATTTGAGAATGAATTATGTGAGACGTATATCGCTATGGGAATGAACGATTCACACGCCTTCTACTTGTTGAAAATTCATTTAGTCTTGCGCGGAAAACAAAAAATAACTATGTTCCCCTGTTTTATTTTAGTTTGTAGTTAAATTAAAACGATCGGGCAACAGTTTTTTTACACATATGCATTTTGAGAAGAAATTTTTGCAGAGAACGCATCGATATGGCGTGAATGAATCCCATTTCTTTTAGATTGTGGTTGAAAATTCATTTACTGCTGCGCCCTGCGAAAAAATTTCCTTCTGCCCCTCTGCATTTTTCGTTTTTAGTTGATTTAAAACAATCGGGCAGCAGTTTTTTCGCAGAAATTCAATTTAAAAAGAAATAGTCTCAGAAGTATATCGATATGGGGATGAACGAATCACATTGTCTTCTGCTTGTTGTTGAAAGTTCATTTAATTTTGCGCGGAAAACAAAAAATAACTCTGTTACCCTGTTTTATTTTAGTTTGTTGTTAAATTAAAACAATCGGGCAACAGGTTTTTTACACATATGCATATTTCGAGAAGAAATGTTTTCAGAGAACGCAACGATATGGCGTGAATGAATCCCATTAATTTTAGATTGTGGTTGAAAATTCATTTTGTTCTGCGGACTGCGAAAAAATTTCCTTCTCCCCCTCTGCATTTTTCGTTTTTAGTTAATTTAAAACAATCGGGCAGCAGTTTTTTCGCAGAAATTCAATTTAAGAAGAAATAGTCTCAGAAGTATATCGATATGGGGATGAACGAATCACATTGCCTTCTGCTTGTTGTTGAAAGTTCATTTAATTTCGCGCGGAAAACAAAAAATAACTCTGTTCCCCAGTTTTATTTTAGTTTGTAGTTAAATTAAAACGATCGGGCAATAGTTTTTTTACACATATGCAATTTGAGAAGAAATTTTTGCAGAGAACGTATCGATATGGCGTGAATGAATCCCATTGTTTTTAGATTGTGGCTGAAAATTTATTTAACCCTGCGCCCTTCGAAAAAATTTCCTTCTCACCCTCACTATTTTTCGTTTTTTGTTAATTTAAAACAATCGGGCAACAGTTTTTCCACAGAAATGCAATTTGAGAATGAATTATGTGAGACGTATATCGCTATGGGAATGAACGATTCACACGCCTTCTACTTGTTGAAAATTCATTTAGTCTTGCGCGGAAAACAAAAAATAACTATGTTCCCCTGTTTTATTTTAGTTTGTAGTTAAATTAAATCGATCGGGCAACAGGTTTTTCACACATTTGCAAATTAAGAAGAAATTCGATTGTACGTGAACCCAGTATCGAAAGTTTCGTCGCGTGTTGTTGAAAATATATTTCAATAGATGGCAGCACAGGAAAACTCTCGCGCATGTGTAACTAAACTTAAAAAAAAAAAAAAAAAAAAAAAAAAAAACGAGAATTGTCTCAGATATTTTACTACTATTATTTAATGTTATTTCTTATACATTACGTATTATACAATCAAACAACATTTTTTTATTGGGGGGGGGGGAATTCCCACGTGAAAGGTGTCTGGGTGCTATTTTAAATATGGATGAAGTGTTTTCCTTGGTCGTATGTACGCTTAAAAGTAATTGTGTACGATGGCACTGGTTTGCATTGAATTGTTGTCACAGTGAGTGTGTTGAGGCGAAGTTGCATTGAAAAAGACACACAAAATACTGTAGAAAGTGTGTCAAACAGGAAATAAACAAATTGTGCTTTTGTAGAGTGAAGTGTTGTCAAAGAGTACAATTTCCTGGCATAGAGAGCATCAATCACACGAAATAGAAGAAAAAGTGGGAAGGGGAGTGGATTTTGCGAGTAATTTATTAAGGGTGTTCTTAACTGCTCCGTTTGTCAAGTGCGAAACGTTTTTAAAACACTTACAAGTCTATTACATATCAATTTTAAGAGAAAGATATGAAATTAGAATGCCTAACTATGGAATCTTCAAATCGAACTTATTTTTCCATTTTACGATAGTTGAATTAACTTTCCAGTTCTAAGCTTTTTAGATCACGTGATCACACGTTTCTCGACAGTTTTTTCTGCTTTAATTGGGATATGTGCTCAAAACCGTCGTATGAAATTCATAAATGCGATTTCCACGGGTTCTAAAAATACAAAAGTTCTCCGTGCAATTAAATAGCTTTCTCTTGGCGTGAAAAAGTGTGCTGGTCGAAACGTGAGACACTTTCGTCTTTTAACTTCAAATGTTCGTAGGTATTTCATAATACTTATATCTCTTTTACTGCAGAAATGTTTTCAAATCGAAATCAGAACACGGGAACACATACACCGATCCATGGGGATGCAGCGTGAATGACTCCCCGTATATTGTTTCTTGTTGTAGAAAATTGATTTACAATTGCGCGGAAAGCAAAAATAACCCTGTTCCCCTGTTTTATTTTAGTTTGTTGTTAAATTAAAACAATCGGGCAACAGTTTTTTTACACATATGCATTTTGAGAATAAATTTTTGCAGAGAACGCTTCGATATGGCGTGAATGAATCCCATTACTTTTAGATTGTGGTTGAAAATTTATTTAGCTCTGCGCCCTGTGAAAAAATTTCCTTCTCCACCTCTGTATTTTCCGTTTTTAGTTGATTTAAAACAATCGGGCAGCAGTTTTTTCGCAGAAATTCAATCTAAGAAGAAATAGTCTCAGAAGTATATCGATATGGGGATGAACGAATCACATTGCTTTCTGCTTGTTGTTGAAAGTTCATTTAATTTCGCACGAAAAACAAAAAATAACTCTGTTCCCCAGTTTTATTTTAGTTCGTAGTTAAATTAAAACGATCGGGCAACAGTTTTTTTACACATATGCAATTTGAGAAGAAATTTTTGCAGAGAACGTATCGATATGGCGTGAATGAATCCCATTGTTTTTAGATTGTGGCTGAAAATTCATTTAATCCTGCGCCCTTCGAAAAAATTTCCTTCTCACCCTCACTATTTTTCGTTTTTTGTTAATTTAAAACAATCGGGCACCAGTTTTTCCACAGAAATGCAATTTGAGAATGAATTATGTGAGACGTATATCGCTATGGGAATGAACGATTCACACGCCTTCTACTTGTTGAAAATTCATTTAGTCTTGCGCGGAAAACAAAAAATAACTATGTTCCCCTGTTTTATTTTAGTTTGTAGTTAAATTAAAACGATCGGGCAACAGTTTTTTTACACATATGCATTTTGAGAAGAAATTTTTGCAGAGAACGCATCGATATGGCGTGAATGAATCCCATTTCTTTTAGATTGTGGTTGAAAATTCATTTACTGCTGCGCCCTGCGAAAAAATTTCCTTCTGCCCCTCTGCATTTTTCGTTTTTAGTTGATTTAAAACAATCGGGCAGCAGTTTTTTCGCAGAAATTCAATTTAAAAAGAAATAGTCTCAGAAGTATATCGATATGGGGATGAACGAATCACATTGTCTTCTGCTTGTTGTTGAAAGTTCATTTAATTTTGCGCGGAAAACAAAAAATAACTCTGTTACCCTGTTTTATTTTAGTTTGTTGTTAAATTAAAACAATCGGGCAACAGGTTTTTTACACATATGCATATTTCGAGAAGAAATGTTTTCAGAGAACGCAACGATATGGCGTGAATGAATCCCATTAATTTTAGATTGTGGTTGAAAATTCATTTTGTTCTGCGGACTGCGAAAAAATTTCCTTCTCCCCCTCTGCATTTTTCGTTTTTAGTTAATTTAAAACAATCGGGCAGCAGTTTTTTCGCAGAAATTCAATTTAAGAAGAAATAGTCTCAGAAGTATATCGATATGGGGATGAACGAATCACATTGCCTTCTGCTTGTTGTTGAAAGTTCATTTAATTTCGCGCGGAAAACAAAAAATAACTCTGTTCCCCAGTTTTATTTTAGTTTGTAGTTAAATTAAAACGATCGGGCAATAGTTTTTTTACACATATGCAATTTGAGAAGAAATTTTTGCAGAGAACGTATCGATATGGCGTGAATGAATCCCATTGTTTTTAGATTGTGGCTGAAAATTTATTTAACCCTGCGCCCTTCGAAAAAATTTCCTTCTCACCCTCACTATTTTTCGTTTTTTGTTAATTTAAAACAATCGGGCAACAGTTTTTCCACAGAAATGCAATTTGAGAATGAATTATGTGAGACGTATATCGCTATGGGAATGAACGATTCACACGCCTTCTACTTGTTGAAAATTCATTTAGTCTTGCGCGGAAAACAAAAAATAACTATGTTCCCCTGTTTTATTTTAGTTTGTAGTTAAATTAAATCGATCGGGCAACAGGTTTTTCACACATTTGCAAATTAAGAAGAAATTCGATTGTACGTGAACCCAGTATCGAAAGTTTCGTCGCGTGTTGTTGAAAATATATTTCAATAGATGGCAGCACAGGAAAACTCTCGCGCATGTGTAACTAAACTTAAAAAAAAAAAAAAAAAAAAAAAAAAAAACGAGAATTGTCTCAGATATTTTACTACTATTATTTAATGTTATTTCTTATACATTACGTATTATACAATCAAACAACATTTTTTTATTGGGGGGGGGGGGGAATTCCCACGTGAAAGGTGTCTGGGTGCTATTTTAAATATGGATGAAGTGTTTTCCTTGGTCGTATGTACGCTTAAAAGTAATTGTGTACGATGGCACTGGTTTGCATTGAATTGTTGTCACAGTGAGTGTGTTGAGGCGAAGTTGCATTGAAAAAGACACACAAAATACTGTAGAAAGTGTGTCAAACAGGAAATAAACAAATTGTGCTTTTGTAGAGTGAAGTGTTGTCAAAGAGTACAATTTCCTGGCATAGAGAGCATCAATCACACGAAATAGAAGAAAAAGTGGGAAGGGGAGTGGATTTTGCGAGTAATTTATTAAGGGTGTTCTTAACTGCTCCGTTTGTCAAGTGCGAAACGTTTTTAAAACACTTACAAGTCTATTACATATCAATTTTAAGAGAAAGATATGAAATTAGAATGCCTAACTATGGAATCTTCAAATCGAACTTATTTTTCCATTTTACGATAGTTGAATTAACTTTCCAGTTCTAAGCTTTTTAGATCACGTGATCACACGTTTCTCGACAGTTTTTTCTGCTTTAATTGGGATATGTGCTCAAAACCGTCGTATGAAATTCATAAATGCGATTTCCACGGGTTCTAAAAATACAAAAGTTCTCCGTGCAATTAAATAGCTTTCTCTTGGCGTGAAAAAGTGTGCTGGTCGAAACGTGAGACACTTTCGTCTTTTAACTTCAAATGTTCGTAGGTATTTCATAATACTTATATCTCTTTTACTGCAGAAATGTTTTCAAATCGAAATCAGAACACGGGAACACATACACCGATCCATGGGGATGCAGCGTGAATGACTCCCCGTATATTGTTTCTTGTTGTAGAAAATTGATTTACAATTGCGCGGAAAGCAAAAATAACCCTGTTCCCCTGTTTTATTTTAGTTTGTTGTTAAATTAAAACAATCGGGCAACAGTTTTTTTACACATATGCATTTTGAGAATAAATTTTTGCAGAGAACGCTTCGATATGGCGTGAATGAATCCCATTACTTTTAGATTGTGGTTGAAAATTTATTTAGCTCTGCGCCCTGTGAAAAAATTTCCTTCTCCACCTCTGTATTTTCCGTTTTTAGTTGATTTAAAACAATCGGGCAGCAGTTTTTTCGCAGAAATTCAATCTAAGAAGAAATAGTCTCAGAAGTATATCGATATGGGGATGAACGAATCACATTGCTTTCTGCTTGTTGTTGAAAGTTCATTTAATTTCGCACGAAAAACAAAAAATAACTCTGTTCCCCAGTTTTATTTTAGTTCGTAGTTAAATTAAAACGATCGGGCAACAGTTTTTTTACACATATGCAATTTGAGAAGAAATTTTTGCAGAGAACGTATCGATATGGCGTGAATGAATCCCATTGTTTTTAGATTGTGGCTGAAAATTCATTTAATCCTGCGCCCTTCGAAAAAATTTCCTTCTCACCCTCACTATTTTTCGTTTTTTGTTAATTTAAAACAATCGGGCACCAGTTTTTCCACAGAAATGCAATTTGAGAATGAATTATGTGAGACGTATATCGCTATGGGAATGAACGATTCACACGCCTTCTACTTGTTGAAAATTCATTTAGTCTTGCGCGGAAAACAAAAAATAACTATGTTCCCCTGTTTTATTTTAGTTTGTAGTTAAATTAAAACGATCGGGCAACAGTTTTTTTACACATATGCATTTTGAGAAGAAATTTTTGCAGAGAACGCATCGATATGGCGTGAATGAATCCCATTTCTTTTAGATTGTGGTTGAAAATTCATTTACTGCTGCGCCCTGCGAAAAAATTTCCTTCTGCCCCTCTGCATTTTTCGTTTTTAGTTGATTTAAAACAATCGGGCAGCAGTTTTTTCGCAGAAATTCAATTTAAAAAGAAATAGTCTCAGAAGTATATCGATATGGGGATGAACGAATCACATTGCTTTCTGCTTGTTGTTGAAAGTTCATTTAATTTCGCACGAAAAACAAAAAATAACTCTGTTCCCCAGTTTTATTTTAGTTTGTAGTTAAATTAAAACGATCGGGCAATAGTTTTTTTACACATATGCAATTTGAGAAGAAATTTTTGCAGAGAACGTATCGATATGGCGTGAATGAATCCCATTGTTTTTAGATTGTGGCTGAAAATTTATTTAACCCTGCGCCCTTCGAAAAAATTTCCTTCTCACCCTCACTATTTTTCGTTTCTTGTTAATTTAAAACAATCGGGCAACAGTTTTTCCACAGAAATGCAATTTGAGAATGAATTATGTGAGACGTATATCGCTATGGGAATGAACGATTCACACGCCTTCTACTTGTTGAAAATTCATTTAGTCTTGCGCGGAAAACAAAAAATAACTATGTTCCCCTGTTTTATTTTAGTTTGTAGTTAAATTAAAACGATCGGGCAACAGTTTTTTTACACATATGCATTTTGAGAAGAAATTTTTGCAGAGAACGCATCGATATGGCGTGAATGAATCCCATTTCTTTTAGATTGTGGTTGAAAATTCATTTACTGCTGCGCCCTGCGAAAAAATTTCCTTCTGCCCCTCTGCATTTTTCGTTTTTAGTTGATTTAAAACAATCGGGCAGCAGTTTTTTCGCAGAAATTCAATTTAAAAAGAAATAGTCTCAGAAGTATATCGATATGGGGATGAACGAATCACATTGTCTTCTGCTTGTTGTTGAAAGTTCATTTAATTTTGCGCGGAAAACAAAAAATAACTCTGTTACCCTGTTTTATTTTAGTTTGTTGTTAAATTAAAACAATCGGGCAACAGGTTTTTTACACATATGCATATTTCGAGAAGAAATGTTTTCAGAGAACGCAACGATATGGCGTGAATGAATCCCATTAATTTTAGATTGTGGTTGAAAATTCATTTTGTTCTGCGGACTGCGAAAAAATTTCCTTCTCCCCCTCTGCATTTTTCGTTTTTAGTTAATTTAAAACAATCGGGCAGCAGTTTTTTCGCAGAAATTCAATTTAAGAAGAAATAGTCTCAGAAGTATATCGATATGGGGATGAACGAATCACATTGCCTTCTGCTTGTTGTTGAAAGTTCATTTAATTTCGCGCGGAAAACAAAAAATAACTCTGTTCCCCAGTTTTATTTTAGTTTGTAGTTAAATTAAAACGATCGGGCAATAGTTTTTTTACACATATGCAATTTGAGAAGAAATTTTTGCAGAGAACGTATCGATATGGCGTGAATGAATCCCATTGTTTTTAGATTGTGGCTGAAAATTTATTTAACCCTGCGCCCTTCGAAAAAATTTCCTTCTCACCCTCACTATTTTTCGTTTTTTGTTAATTTAAAACAATCGGGCAACAGTTTTTCCACAGAAATGCAATTTGAGAATGAATTATGTGAGACGTATATCGCTATGGGAATGAACGATTCACACGCCTTCTACTTGTTGAAAATTCATTTAGTCTTGCGCGGAAAACAAAAAATAACTATGTTCCCCTGTTTTATTTTAGTTTGTAGTTAAATTAAATCGATCGGGCAACAGGTTTTTCACACATTTGCAAATTAAGAAGAAATTCGATTGTACGTGAACCCAGTATCGAAAGTTTCGTCGCGTGTTGTTGAAAATATATTTCAATAGATGGCAGCACAGGAAAACTCTCGCGCATGTGTAACTAAACTTAAAAAAAAAAAAAAAAAAAAAAAAAAAAACGAGAATTGTCTCAGATATTTTACTACTATTATTTAATGTTATTTCTTATACATTACGTATTATACAATCAAACAACATTTTTTTATTGGGGGGGGGGGGAATTCCCACGTGAAAGGTGTCTGGGTGCTATTTTAAATATGGATGAAGTGTTTTCCTTGGTCGTATGTACGCTTAAAAGTAATTGTGTACGATGGCACTGGTTTGCATTGAATTGTTGTCACAGTGAGTGTGTTGAGGCGAAGTTGCATTGAAAAAGACACACAAAATACTGTAGAAAGTGTGTCAAACAGGAAATAAACAAATTGTGCTTTTGTAGAGTGAAGTGTTGTCAAAGAGTACAATTTCCTGGCATAGAGAGCATCAATCACACGAAATAGAAGAAAAAGTGGGAAGGGGAGTGGATTTTGCGAGTAATTTATTAAGGGTGTTCTTAACTGCTCCGTTTGTCAAGTGCGAAACGTTTTTAAAACACTTACAAGTCTATTACATATCAATTTTAAGAGAAAGATATGAAATTAGAATGCCTAACTATGGAATCTTCAAATCGAACTTATTTTTCCATTTTACGATAGTTGAATTAACTTTCCAGTTCTAAGCTTTTTAGATCACGTGATCACACGTTTCTCGACAGTTTTTTCTGCTTTAATTGGGATATGTGCTCAAAACCGTCGTATGAAATTCATAAATGCGATTTCCACGGGTTCTAAAAATACAAAAGTTCTCCGTGCAATTAAATAGCTTTCTCTTGGCGTGAAAAAGTGTGCTGGTCGAAACGTGAGACACTTTCGTCTTTTAACTTCAAATGTTCGTAGGTATTTCATAATACTTATATCTCTTTTACTGCAGAAATGTTTTCAAATCGAAATCAGAACACGGGAACACATACACCGATCCATGGAGATGCAGCGTGAATGACTCCCCGTATATTGTTTCTTGTTGTAGAAAATTGATTTACAATTGCGCGGAAAGCAAAAATAACCCTGTTCCCCTGTTTTATTTTAGTTTGTTGTTAAATTAAAACAATCGGGCAACAGTTTTTTTACACATATGCATTTTGAGAATAAATTTTTGCAGAGAACGCTTCGATATGGCGTGAATGAATCCCATTACTTTTAGATTGTGGTTGAAAATTTATTTAGCTCTGCGCCCTGTGAAAAAATTTCCTTCTCCACCTCTGTATTTTCCGTTTTTAGTTGATTTAAAACAATCGGGCAGCAGTTTTTTCGCAGAAATTCAATCTAAGAAGAAATAGTCTCAGAAGTATATCGATATGGGGATGAACGAATCACATTGCTTTCTGCTTGTTGTTGAAAGTTCATTTAATTTCGCACGAAAAACAAAAAATAACTCTGTTCCCCAGTTTTATTTTAGTTCGTAGTTAAATTAAAACGATCGGGCAACAGTTTTTTTACACATATGCATTTTGAGAAGAAATTTTTGCAGAGGACGCTTCGATATGGCGTGAATGAATCCCATTGCTTTTAGATTGTGGTTGAAAATTCATTTAGCCCTGCGCCCTGCGAAAAAATTTCCTTCTCCCCCTCTGCATTTTTCGTTTTTAGTTAATTTAAAACAATCGGGCACCAGTTTTTTCGCAGAAATTCAATTTAAAAAGAAATAGTCTTAGAAGTATATCGGTATGGGGATGAACGAATCACATTGTCTTCTGCTTGTTGTTGAAAGTTCATTTAATTTCGCACGAAAAACAAAAAATAACTCTGTTCCCCAGTTTTATTTTAGTTCGTAGTTAAATTAAAACGATCGGGCAACAGTTTTTTTACACATATGCAATTTGAGAAGAAATTTTTGCAGAGAACGTATCGATATGGCGTGAATGAATCCCATTGTTTTTAGATTGTGGCTGAAAATTCATTTAATCCTGCGCCCTTCGAAAAAATTTCCTTCTCACCCTCACTATTTTTCGTTTTTTGTTAATTTAAAACAATCGGGCACCAGTTTTTCCACAGAAATGCAATTTGAGAATGAATTATGTGAGACGTATATCGCTATGGGAATGAACGATTCACACGCCTTCTACTTGTTGAAAATTCATTTAGTCTTGCGCGGAAAACAAAAAATAACTATGTTCCCCTGTTTTATTTTAGTTTGTAGTTAAATTAAAACGATCGGGCAACAGTTTTTTTACACATATGCATTTTGAGAAGAAATTTTTGCAGAGAACGCATCGATATGGCGTGAATGAATCCCATTTCTTTTAGATTGTGGTTGAAAATTCATTTACTGCTGCGCCCTGCGAAAAAATTTCCTTCTGCCCCTCTGCATTTTTCGTTTTTAGTTGATTTAAAACAATCGGGCAGCAGTTTTTTCGCAGAAATTCAATTTAAAAAGAAATAGTCTCAGAAGTATATCGATATGGGGATGAACGAATCACATTGTCTTCTGCTTGTTGTTGAAAGTTCATTTAATTTTGCGCGGAAAACAAAAAATAACTCTGTTACCCTGTTTTATTTTAGTTTGTTGTTAAATTAAAACAATCGGGCAACAGGTTTTTTACACATATGCATATTTCGAGAAGAAATGTTTTCAGAGAACGCAACGATATGGCGTGAATGAATCCCATTAATTTTAGATTGTGGTTGAAAATTCATTTTGTTCTGCGGACTGCGAAAAAATTTCCTTCTCCCCCTCTGCATTTTTCGTTTTTAGTTAATTTAAAACAATCGGGCAGCAGTTTTTTCGCAGAAATTCAATTTAAGAAGAAATAGTCTCAGAAGTATATCGATATGGGGATGAACGAATCACATTGCCTTCTGCTTGTTGTTGAAAGTTCATTTAATTTCGCGCGGAAAACAAAAAATAACTCTGTTCCCCAGTTTTATTTTAGTTTGTAGTTAAATTAAAACGATCGGGCAATAGTTTTTTTACACATATGCAATTTGAGAAGAAATTTTTGCAGAGAACGTATCGATATGGCGTGAATGAATCCCATTGTTTTTAGATTGTGGCTGAAAATTTATTTAACCCTGCGCCCTTCGAAAAAATTTCCTTCTCACCCTCACTATTTTTCGTTTTTTGTTAATTTAAAACAATCGGGCAACAGTTTTTCCACAGAAATGCAATTTGAGAATGAATTATGTGAGACGTATATCGCTATGGGAATGAACGATTCACACGCCTTCTACTTGTTGAAAATTCATTTAGTCTTGCGCGGAAAACAAAAAATAACTATGTTCCCCTGTTTTATTTTAGTTTGTAGTTAAATTAAATCGATCGGGCAACAGGTTTTTCACACATTTGCAAATTAAGAAGAAATTCGATTGTACGTGAACCCAGTATCGAAAGTTTCGTCGCGTGTTGTTGAAAATATATTTCAATAGATGGCAGCACAGGAAAACTCTCGCGCATGTGTAACTAAACTTAAAAAAAAAAAAAAAAAAAAAAAAAAAAACGAGAATTGTCTCAGATATTTTACTACTATTATTTAATGTTATTTCTTATACATTACGTATTATACAATCAAACAACATTTTTTTATTGGGGGGGGGGGGAATTCCCACGTGAAAGGTGTCTGGGTGCTATTTTAAATATGGATGAAGTGTTTTCCTTGGTCGTATGTACGCTTAAAAGTAATTGTGTACGATGGCACTGGTTTGCATTGAATTGTTGTCACAGTGAGTGTGTTGAGGCGAAGTTGCATTGAAAAAGACACACAAAATACTGTAGAAAGTGTGTCAAACAGGAAATAAACAAATTGTGCTTTTGTAGAGTGAAGTGTTGTCAAAGAGTACAATTTCCTGGCATAGAGAGCATCAATCACACGAAATAGAAGAAAAAGTGGGAAGGGGAGTGGATTTTGCGAGTAATTTATTAAGGGTGTTCTTAACTGCTCCGTTTGTCAAGTGCGAAACGTTTTTAAAACACTTACAAGTCTATTACATATCAATTTTAAGAGAAAGATATGAAATTAGAATGCCTAACTATGGAATCTTCAAATCGAACTTATTTTTCCATTTTACGATAGTTGAATTAACTTTCCAGTTCTAAGCTTTTTAGATCACGTGATCACACGTTTCTCGACAGTTTTTTCTGCTTTAATTGGGATATGTGCTCAAAACCGTCGTATGAAATTCATAAATGCGATTTCCACGGGTTCTAAAAATACAAAAGTTCTCCGTGCAATTAAATAGCTTTCTCTTGGCGTGAAAAAGTGTGCTGGTCGAAACGTGAGACACTTTCGTCTTTTAACTTCAAATGTTCGTAGGTATTTCATAATACTTATATCTCTTTTACTGCAGAAATGTTTTCAAATCGAAATCAGAACACGGGAACACATACACCGATCCATGGGGATGCAGCGTGAATGACTCCCCGTATATTGTTTCTTGTTGTAGAAAATTGATTTACAATTGCGCGGAAAGCAAAAATAACCCTGTTCCCCTGTTTTATTTTAGTTTGTTGTTAAATTAAAACAATCGGGCAACAGTTTTTTTACACATATGCATTTTGAGAATAAATTTTTGCAGAGAACGCTTCGATATGGCGTGAATGAATCCCATTACTTTTAGATTGTGGTTGAAAATTTATTTAGCTCTGCGCCCTGTGAAAAAATTTCCTTCTCCACCTCTGTATTTTCCGTTTTTAGTTGATTTAAAACAATCGGGCAGCAGTTTTTTCGCAGAAATTCAATCTAAGAAGAAATAGTCTCAGAAGTATATCGATATGGGGATGAACGAATCACATTGCTTTCTGCTTGTTGTTGAAAGTTCATTTAATTTCGCACGAAAAACAAAAAATAACTCTGTTCCCCAGTTTTATTTTAGTTCGTAGTTAAATTAAAACGATCGGGCAACAGTTTTTTTACACATATGCAATTTGAGAAGAAATTTTTGCAGAGAACGTATCGATATGGCGTGAATGAATCCCATTGTTTTTAGATTGTGGCTGAAAATTCATTTAATCCTGCGCCCTTCGAAAAAATTTCCTTCTCACCCTCACTATTTTTCGTTTTTTGTTAATTTAAAACAATCGGGCACCAGTTTTTCCACAGAAATGCAATTTGAGAATGAATTATGTGAGACGTATATCGCTATGGGAATGAACGATTCACACGCCTTCTACTTGTTGAAAATTCATTTAGTCTTGCGCGGAAAACAAAAAATAACTATGTTCCCCTGTTTTATTTTAGTTTGTAGTTAAATTAAAACGATCGGGCAACAGTTTTTTTACACATATGCATTTTGAGAAGAAATTTTTGCAGAGAACGCATCGATATGGCGTGAATGAATCCCATTTCTTTTAGATTGTGGTTGAAAATTCATTTACTGCTGCGCCCTGCGAAAAAATTTCCTTCTGCCCCTCTGCATTTTTCGTTTTTAGTTGATTTAAAACAATCGGGCAGCAGTTTTTTCGCAGAAATTCAATTTAAAAAGAAATAGTCTCAGAAGTATATCGATATGGGGATGAACGAATCACATTGCTTTCTGCTTGTTGTTGAAAGTTCATTTAATTTCGCACGAAAAACAAAAAATAACTCTGTTCCCCAGTTTTATTTTAGTTTGTAGTTAAATTAAAACGATCGGGCAATAGTTTTTTTACACATATGCAATTTGAGAAGAAATTTTTGCAGAGAACGTATCGATATGGCGTGAATGAATCCCATTGTTTTTAGATTGTGGCTGAAAATTTATTTAACCCTGCGCCCTTCGAAAAAATTTCCTTCTCACCCTCACTATTTTTCGTTTCTTGTTAATTTAAAACAATCGGGCAACAGTTTTTCCACAGAAATGCAATTTGAGAATGAATTATGTGAGACGTATATCGCTATGGGAATGAACGATTCACACGCCTTCTACTTGTTGAAAATTCATTTAGTCTTGCGCGGAAAACAAAAAATAACTATGTTCCCCTGTTTTATTTTAGTTTGTAGTTAAATTAAATCGATCGGGCAACAGGTTTTTCACACATTTGCAAATTAAGAAGAAATTCGATTGTACGTGAACCCAGTATCGAAAGTTTCGTCGCGTGTTGTTGAAAATATATTTCAATAGATGGCAGCACAGGAAAACTCTCGCGCATGTGTAACTAAACTTAAAAAAAAAAAAAAAAAAAAAAAAAAACGAGAATTGTCTCAGATATTTTACTACTATTATTTAATGTTATTTCTTATACATTACGTATTATACAATCAAACCACATTTTTTTATTGGGGGGGGGGGAATTCTCCCGCGAAAGGTGTCTGGGTACTATTTTAAATATGGATGAAGTGTTTTCCTTGGTCGTATGTACGCTTAAAAATAATTGTGTACGATGGCACTGGTTTGCATTGAATTGTTGTCACAGTGAGTGTGTTGAGGCGAAGTTGCATTGAAAAAGACACACAATATACTGTAGAAAGTGTGTCAAACAGGAAATAAACAAATTGTGCTTTTGTAGAGTGAAGTGTTGTCAAAGAGTACAATTTCCTGGCATAGAGAGCATCAATCACACGAAATAGAAGAAAAAGTGGGAAGGGGAGTGGATTTTGCGAGTAATTTATTAAGGGTGTTCTTAACTGCTCCGTTTGTCAAGTGCGAAACGTTTTTAAAACACTTACAAGTCTTTTACATATCAATTTTAAGAGAAAGATATGAAATTAGAATGCCTAACTATGGAATCTTCAAATCGAACTTATTTTTCCATTTTACGATAGTTGAATTAACTTTCCAGTTCTAAGCTTTTTTAGATCACGTGATCACACGTTTCTCGACAGTTTTTTCTGCTTTAATGGGAATATGTGCTCAAAACCGTCGTATGAAATTCATAAATGCGATCTCCACGGGTTCTAAAAATACAAAAGTTTTCCTTGCATTTAAATAGCTTTCTCTTGGCGTGAAAAAGTGTGCTGGTCGAAACGTGAGACACTTTCGTCTTTTAACTTCAATTGTTCGTAGGTATTTCATAATACTTATATCTGTTTTACTGCAGAAATGTTTTCAAATCGAAATCAGAACACGGGAACACATACACCGATCCATGGGGATGCAGCGTGAATGACTCCCCGTATATTGTTTCTTGTTGTAGAAAATTGATTTAAAATTGCGCGGAAAGCAAAAATAACTCTGTTCCCCTGTTTTATTTTAGTTTGTTGTTAAATTAAAACGATCGGGCAACAGTTTTTTTACACATATGCATTTTGAGAAGAAATTTTTGCAGAGGACGCTTCGATATGGCGTGAATGAATCCCATTGCTTTTAGATTGTGGTTGAAAATTCATTTAGCCCTGCGCCCTGCGAAAAAATTTCCTTCTCCCCCTCTGCATTTTTCGTTTTTAGTTAATTTAAAACAATCGGGCACCAGTTTTTTCGCAGAAATTCAATTTAAAAAGAAATAGTCTTAGAAGTATATCGGTATGGGGATGAACGAATCACATTGTCTTCTGCTTGTTGTTGAAAGTTCATTTAATTTCGCACGAAAAACAAAAAATAACTCTGTTCCCCAGTTTTATTTTAGTTCGTAGTTAAATTAAAACGATCGGGCAACAGTTTTTTTACACATATGCAATTTGAGAAGAAATTTTTGCAGAGAACGTATCGATATGGCGTGAATGAATCCCATTGTTTTTAGATTGTGGCTGAAAATTCATTTAATCCTGCGCCCTTCGAAAAAATTTCCTTCTCACCCTCACTATTTTTCGTTTTTTGTTAATTTAAAACAATCGGGCACCAGTTTTTCCACAGAAATGCAATTTGAGAATGAATTATGTGAGACGTATATCGCTATGGGAATGAACGATTCACACGCCTTCTACTTGTTGAAAATTCATTTAGTCTTGCGCGGAAAACAAAAAATAACTATGTTCCCCTGTTTTATTTTAGTTTGTAGTTAAATTAAAACGATCGGGCAACAGTTTTTTTACACATATGCATTTTGAGAAGAAATTTTTGCAGAGAACGCATCGATATGGCGTGAATGAATCCCATTTCTTTTAGATTGTGGTTGAAAATTCATTTACTGCTGCGCCCTGCGAAAAAATTTCCTTCTGCCCCTCTGCATTTTTCGTTTTTAGTTGATTTAAAACAATCGGGCAGCAGTTTTTTCGCAGAAATTCAATTTAAAAAGAAATAGTCTCAGAAGTATATCGATATGGGGATGAACGAATCACATTGTCTTCTGCTTGTTGTTGAAAGTTCATTTAATTTTGCGCGGAAAACAAAAAATAACTCTGTTACCCTGTTTTATTTTAGTTTGTTGTTAAATTAAAACAATCGGGCAACAGGTTTTTTACACATATGCATATTTCGAGAAGAAATGTTTTCAGAGAACGCAACGATATGGCGTGAATGAATCCCATTAATTTTAGATTGTGGTTGAAAATTCATTTTGTTCTGCGGACTGCGAAAAAATTTCCTTCTCCCCCTCTGCATTTTTCGTTTTTAGTTAATTTAAAACAATCGGGCAGCAGTTTTTTCGCAGAAATTCAATTTAAGAAGAAATAGTCTCAGAAGTATATCGATATGGGGATGAACGAATCACATTGCCTTCTGCTTGTTGTTGAAAGTTCATTTAATTTCGCGCGGAAAACAAAAAATAACTCTGTTCCCCAGTTTTATTTTAGTTTGTAGTAAATTAAAACGATCGGGCAATAGTTTTTTTACACATATGCAATTTGAGAAGAAATTTTTGCAGAGAACGTATCGATATGGCGTGAATGAATCCCATTGTTTTTAGATTGTGGCTGAAAATTTATTTAACCCTGCGCCCTTCGAAAAAATTTCCTTCTCACCCTCACTATTTTTCGTTTTTTGTTAATTTAAAACAATCGGGCAACAGTTTTTCCACAGAAATGCAATTTGAGAATGAATTATGTGAGACGTATATCGCTATGGGAATGAACGATTCACACGCCTTCTACTTGTTGAAAATTCATTTAGTCTTGCGCGGAAAACAAAAAATAACTATGTTCCCCTGTTTTATTTTAGTTTGTAGTTAAATTAAATCGATCGGGCAACAGGTTTTTCACACATTTGCAAATTAAGAAGAAATTCGATTGTACGTGAACCCAGTATCGAAAGTTTCGTCGCGTGTTGTTGAAAATATATTTCAATAGATGGCAGCACAGGAAAACTCTCGCGCATGTGTAACTAAACTTAAAAAAAAAAAAAAAAAAAAAAAAAAAACGAGAATTGTCTCAGATATTTTACTACTATTATTTAATGTTATTTCTTATACATTACGTATTATACAATCAAACAACATTTTTTTATTGGGGGGGGGGGAATTCCCACGTGAAAGGTGTCTGGGTGCTATTTTAAATATGGATGAAGTGTTTTCCTTGGTCGTATGTACGCTTAAAAGTAATTGTGTACGATGGCACTGGTTTGCATTGAATTGTTGTCACAGTGAGTGTGTTGAGGCGAAGTTGCATTGAAAAAGACACACAAAATACTGTAGAAAGTGTGTCAAACAGGAAATAAACAAATTGTGCTTTTGTAGAGTGAAGTGTTGTCAAAGAGTACAATTTCCTGGCATAGAGAGCATCAATCACACGAAATAGAAGAAAAAGTGGGAAGGGGAGTGGATTTTGCGAGTAATTTATTAAGGGTGTTCTTAACTGCTCCGTTTGTCAAGTGCGAAACGTTTTTAAAACACTTACAAGTCTTTTACATATCAATTTTAAGAGAAAGATATGAAATTAGAATGCCTAACTATGGAATCTTCAAATCGAACTTATTTTTCCATTTTACGATAGTTGAATTAACTTTCCAGTTCTAAGCTTTTTTAGATCACGTGATCACACGTTTCTCGACAGTTTTTTCTGCTTTAATGGGAATATGTGCTCAAAACCGTCGTATGAAATTCATAAATGCGATTTCCACGGGTTCTAAAAATACAAAAGTTTTCCTTGCATTTAAATAGCTTTCTCTTGGCGTGAAAAAGTGTGCTGGTCGAAACGTGAGACACTTTCGTCTTTTAACTTCAATTGTTCGTAGGTATTTCATAATACTTATATCTGTTTTACTGCAGAAATGTTTTCAAATCGAAATCAGAACACGGGAACACATACACCGATCCATGGGGATGCAGCGTGAATGACTCCCCGTATATTGTTTCTTGTTGTAGAAAATTGATTTAAAATTGCGCGGAAAGCAAAAATAACTCTGTTCCCCTGTTTTATTTTAGTTTGTTGTTAAATTAAAACGATCGGGCAACAGTTTTTTTACACATATGCATTTTGAGAAGAAATTTTTGCAGAGGACGCTTCGATATGGCGTGAATGAATCCCATTGCTTTTAGATTGTGGTTGAAAATTCATTTAGCCCTGCGCCCTGCGAAAAAATTTCCTTCTCCCCCTCTGCATTTTTCGTTTTTAGTTAATTTAAAACAATCGGGCACCAGTTTTTTCGCAGAAATTCAATTTAAAAAGAAATAGTCTTAGAAGTATATCGGTATGGGGATGAACGAATCACATTGTCTTCTGCTTGTTGTTGAAAGTTCATTTAATTTTGCGCGGAAAACAAAAAATAACTCTGTTACCCTGTTTTATTTTAGTTTGTTGTTAAATTAAAACAATCGGGCAACAGGTTTTTTACACATATGCATATTTCGAGAAGAAATGTTTTCAGAGAACGCAACGATATGGCGTGAATGAATCCCATTAATTTTAGATTGTGGTTGAAAATTCATTTTGTTCTGCGGACTGCGAAAAAATTTCCTTCTCCCCCTCTGCATTTTTCGTTTTTAGTTAATTTAAAACAATCGGGCAGCAGTTTTTTCGCAGAAATTCAATTTAAGAAGAAATAGTCTCAGAAGTATATCGATATGGGGATGAACGAATCACATTGCCTTCTGCTTGTTGTTGAAAGTTCATTTAATTTCGCGCGGAAAACAAAAAATAACTCTGTTCCCCAGTTTTATTTTAGTTTGTAGTTAAATTAAAACGATCGGGCAATAGTTTTTTTACACATATGCAATTTGAGAAGAAATTTTTG
This sequence comes from Maratus speculifer, assembly GCA_964019185.1. Lineage (NCBI taxonomy): Eukaryota > Metazoa > Arthropoda > Arachnida > Araneae > Salticidae > Maratus > Maratus speculifer. The sequence continues at coordinate 4,211,829 of OZ025301.1, read as the reverse complement.
CAGAGAACGTATCGATGTGGCATGAATGAATCCCATTGTTTTTAGATTGTGGCTGAAAATTTATTTAACCCTGCGCCCTTCGAAAAAATTTCCTTCTCACCCTCACTATTTTTCGTTTTTTGTTAATTTAAAACAATCGGGCAACAGTTTTTCCACAGAAATGCAATTTGAGAATGAATTATGTGAGACGTATATCGCTATGGGAATGAACGATTCACACGCCTTCTACTTGTTGAAAATTCATTTAGTCTTGCGCGGAAAACAAAAAATAACTATGTTCCCCTGTTTTATTTTAGTTTGTAGTTAAATTAAATCGATCGGGCAACAGGTTTTTCACACATTTGCAAATTAAGAAGAAATTCGATTGTACGTGAACCCAGTATCGAAAGTTTCGTCGCGTGTTGTTGAAAATATATTTCAATAGATGGCAGCACAGGAAAACTCTCGCGCATGTGTAACTAAACTTAAAAAAAAAAAAAAAAAAAAAAAAAAACGAGAATTGTCTCAGATATTTTACTACTATTATTTAATGTTATTTCTTATACATTACGTATTATACAATCAAACAACATTTTTTTATTGGGGGGGGGGGAATTCCCACGTGAAAGGTGTCTTGGTTCTATTTTAAATATGGATGAAGTGTTTTCCTTGGTCGTATGTACGCTTAAAAGTAATTGTGTACGATGGCAGTGGTTTGCATTGAATTGTTGTCATAGTGAGTGTGTTGAGTCGAAGTTGCATTGAAAAAGACACACAATATACTGTAGAAAGTGTGTCAAACAGGAAATAAACAAATTGTGCTTTTGTAGAGTGAAGTGTTGTCAAAGAGTACAATTTCCTGGCATAGAGAGCATCAATCACACGAAATAGAAGAAAAAGTGGGGAGGGGAGTGGATTTTGCGAGTAATTTATTAAGGGTGTTCTTAACTGCTCCGTTTGTCAAGTGCGAAACAGATATTTTACTAATATTATTTAATGTTATTTCTTATACTTTACGTATTATACAATCAAACAACATTTTTTTATTGGGGGGGGGAATTCCCCCGTGAAAGGTGTCTGGGTGCTATTTTAAATATGGATGAAGTGTTTTCCTTGGTCGTATGTACGCTTAAAAGTAATTGTGTACGATGGCACTGGTTTGCATTGAATTGTTGTCACAGTGAGTGTGTTGAGGCGAAGTTGCATTGAAAAAGACACACAAAATACTGTAGAAAGTGTGTCAAACAGGAAATAAACAAATTGTGCTTTTGTAGAGTGAAGTGTTGTCAAAGAGTACAATTTCCTGGCATAGAGAGCATCAATCACACGAAATAGAAGAAAAAGTGGGAAGGGGAGTGGATTTTGCGAGTAATTTATTAAGGGTGTTCTTAACTGCTCCGTTTGTCAAGTGCGAAACGTTTTTAAAACACTTACAAGTCTATTACATATCAATTTTAAGAGAAAGATATGAAATTAGAATGCCTAACTATGGAATCTTCAAATCGAACTTATTTTTCCATTTTACGATAGTTGAATTAACTTTCCAGTTCTAAGCTTTTTAGATCACGTGATCACACGTTTCTCGACAGTTTTTTCTGCTTTAATTGGGATATGTGCTCAAAACCGTCGTATGAAATTCATAAATGCGATTTCCACGGGTTCTAAAAATACAAAAGTTCTCCGTGCAATTAAATAGCTTTCTCTTGGCGTGAAAAAGTGTGCTGGTCGAAACGTGAGACACTTTCGTCTTTTAACTTCAAATGTTCGTAGGTATTTCATAATACTTATATCTCTTTTACTGCAGAAATGTTTTCAAATCGAAATCAGAACACGGGAACACATACACCGATCCATGGGGATGCAGCGTGAATGACTCCCCGTATATTGTTTCTTGTTGTAGAAAATTGATTTACAATTGCGCGGAAAGCAAAAATAACCCTGTTCCCCTGTTTTATTTTAGTTTGTTGTTAAATTAAAACAATCGGGCAACAGTTTTTTTACACATATGCATTTTGAGAATAAATTTTTGCAGAGAACGCTTCGATATGGCGTGAATGAATCCCATTACTTTTAGATTGTGGTTGAAAATTTATTTAGCTCTGCGCCCTGTGAAAAAATTTCCTTCTCCACCTCTGTATTTTCCGTTTTTAGTTGATTTAAAACAATCGGGCAGCAGTTTTTTCGCAGAAATTCAATCTAAGAAGAAATAGTCTCAGAAGTATATCGATATGGGGATGAACGAATCACATTGCTTTCTGCTTGTTGTTGAAAGTTCATTTAATTTCGCACGAAAAACAAAAAATAACTCTGTTCCCCAGTTTTATTTTAGTTCGTAGTTAAATTAAAACGATCGGGCAACAGTTTTTTTACACATATGCAATTTGAGAAGAAATTTTTGCAGAGAACGTATCGATATGGCGTGAATGAATCCCATTGTTTTTAGATTGTGGCTGAAAATTCATTTAATCCTGCGCCCTTCGAAAAAATTTCCTTCTCACCCTCACTATTTTTCGTTTTTTGTTAATTTAAAACAATCGGGCACCAGTTTTTCCACAGAAATGCAATTTGAGAATGAATTATGTGAGACGTATATCGCTATGGGAATGAACGATTCACACGCCTTCTACTTGTTGAAAATTCATTTAGTCTTGCGCGGAAAACAAAAAATAACTATGTTCCCCTGTTTTATTTTAGTTTGTAGTTAAATTAAAACGATCGGGCAACAGTTTTTTTACACATATGCATTTTGAGAAGAAATTTTTGCAGAGAACGCATCGATATGGCGTGAATGAATCCCATTTCTTTTAGATTGTGGTTGAAAATTCATTTACTGCTGCGCCCTGCGAAAAAATTTCCTTCTGCCCCTCTGCATTTTTCGTTTTTAGTTGATTTAAAACAATCGGGCAGCAGTTTTTTCGCAGAAATTCAATTTAAAAAGAAATAGTCTCAGAAGTATATCGATATGGGGATGAACGAATCACATTGCTTTCTGCTTGTTGTTGAAAGTTCATTTAATTTCGCACGAAAAACAAAAAATAACTCTGTTCCCCAGTTTTATTTTAGTTTGTAGTTAAATTAAAACGATCGGGCAATAGTTTTTTTACACATATGCAATTTGAGAAGAAATTTTTGCAGAGAACGTATCGATATGGCGTGAATGAATCCCATTGTTTTTAGATTGTGGCTGAAAATTTATTTAACCCTGCGCCCTTCGAAAAAATTTCCTTCTCACCCTCACTATTTTTCGTTTCTTGTTAATTTAAAACAATCGGGCAACAGTTTTTCCACAGAAATGCAATTTGAGAATGAATTATGTGAGACGTATATCGCTATGGGAATGAACGATTCACACGCCTTCTACTTGTTGAAAATTCATTTAGTCTTGCGCGGAAAACAAAAAATAACTATGTTCCCCTGTTTTATTTTAGTTTGTAGTTAAATTAAATCGATCGGGCAACAGGTTTTTCACACATTTGCAAATTAAGAAGAAATTCGATTGTACGTGAACCCAGTATCGAAAGTTTCGTCGCGTGTTGTTGAAAATATATTTCAATAGATGGCAGCACAGGAAAACTCTCGCGCATGTGTAACTAAACTTAAAAAAAAAAAAAAAAAAAAAAAAAAAAAACGAGAATTGTCTCAGATATTTTACTACTATTATTTAATGTTATTTCTTATACATTACGTATTATACAATCAAACCACATTTTTTTATTGGGGGGGGGGGAATTCTCCCGCGAAAGGTGTCTGGGTACTATTTTAAATATGGATGAAGTGTTTTCCTTGGTCGTATGTACGCTTAAAAATAATTGTGTACGATGGCACTGGTTTGCATTGAATTGTTGTCACAGTGAGTGTGTTGAGGCGAAGTTGCATTGAAAAAGACACACAATATACTGTAGAAAGTGTGTCAAACAGGAAATAAACAAATTGTGCTTTTGTAGAGTGAAGTGTTGTCAAAGAGTACAATTTCCTGGCATAGAGAGCATCAATCACACGAAATAGAAGAAAAAGTGGGAAGGGGAGTGGATTTTGCGAGTAATTTATTAAGGGTGTTCTTAACTGCTCCGTTTGTCAAGTGCGAAACGTTTTTAAAACACTTACAAGTCTTTTACATATCAATTTTAAGAGAAAGATATGAAATTAGAATGCCTAACTATGGAATCTTCAAATCGAACTTATTTTTCCATTTTACGATAGTTGAATTAACTTTCCAGTTCTAAGCTTTTTTAGATCACGTGATCACACGTTTCTCGACAGTTTTTTCTGCTTTAATGGGAATATGTGCTCAAAACCGTCGTATGAAATTCATAAATGCGATCTCCACGGGTTCTAAAAATACAAAAGTTTTCCTTGCATTTAAATAGCTTTCTCTTGGCGTGAAAAAGTGTGCTGGTCGAAACGTGAGACACTTTCGTCTTTTAACTTCAATTGTTCGTAGGTATTTCATAATACTTATATCTGTTTTACTGCAGAAATGTTTTCAAATCGAAATCAGAACACGGGAACACATACACCGATCCATGGGGATGCAGCGTGAATGACTCCCCGTATATTGTTTCTTGTTGTAGAAAATTGATTTAAAATTGCGCGGAAAGCAAAAATAACTCTGTTCCCCTGTTTTATTTTAGTTTGTTGTTAAATTAAAACGATCGGGCAACAGTTTTTTTACACATATGCATTTTGAGAAGAAATTTTTGCAGAGGACGCTTCGATATGGCGTGAATGAATCCCATTGCTTTTAGATTGTGGTTGAAAATTCATTTAGCCCTGCGCCCTGCGAAAAAATTTCCTTCTCCCCCTCTGCATTTTTCGTTTTTAGTTAATTTAAAACAATCGGGCACCAGTTTTTTCGCAGAAATTCAATTTAAAAAGAAATAGTCTTAGAAGTATATCGGTATGGGGATGAACGAATCACATTGTCTTCTGCTTGTTGTTGAAAGTTCATTTAATTTCGCACGAAAAACAAAAAATAACTCTGTTCCCCAGTTTTATTTTAGTTCGTAGTTAAATTAAAACGATCGGGCAACAGTTTTTTTACACATATGCAATTTGAGAAGAAATTTTTGCAGAGAACGTATCGATATGGCGTGAATGAATCCCATTGTTTTTAGATTGTGGCTGAAAATTCATTTAATCCTGCGCCCTTCGAAAAAATTTCCTTCTCACCCTCACTATTTTTCGTTTTTTGTTAATTTAAAACAATCGGGCACCAGTTTTTCCACAGAAATGCAATTTGAGAATGAATTATGTGAGACGTATATCGCTATGGGAATGAACGATTCACACGCCTTCTACTTGTTGAAAATTCATTTAGTCTTGCGCGGAAAACAAAAAATAACTATGTTCCCCTGTTTTATTTTAGTTTGTAGTTAAATTAAAACGATCGGGCAACAGTTTTTTTACACATATGCATTTTGAGAAGAAATTTTTGCAGAGAACGCATCGATATGGCGTGAATGAATCCCATTTCTTTTAGATTGTGGTTGAAAATTCATTTACTGCTGCGCCCTGCGAAAAAATTTCCTTCTGCCCCTCTGCATTTTTCGTTTTTAGTTGATTTAAAACAATCGGGCAGCAGTTTTTTCGCAGAAATTCAATTTAAAAAGAAATAGTCTCAGAAGTATATCGATATGGGGATGAACGAATCACATTGTCTTCTGCTTGTTGTTGAAAGTTCATTTAATTTTGCGCGGAAAACAAAAAATAACTCTGTTACCCTGTTTTATTTTAGTTTGTTGTTAAATTAAAACAATCGGGCAACAGGTTTTTTACACATATGCATATTTCGAGAAGAAATGTTTTCAGAGAACGCAACGATATGGCGTGAATGAATCCCATTAATTTTAGATTGTGGTTGAAAATTCATTTTGTTCTGCGGACTGCGAAAAAATTTCCTTCTCCCCCTCTGCATTTTTCGTTTTTAGTTAATTTAAAACAATCGGGCAGCAGTTTTTTCGCAGAAATTCAATTTAAGAAGAAATAGTCTCAGAAGTATATCGATATGGGGATGAACGAATCACATTGCCTTCTGCTTGTTGTTGAAAGTTCATTTAATTTCGCGCGGAAAACAAAAAATAACTCTGTTCCCCAGTTTTATTTTAGTTTGTAGTTAAATTAAAACGATCGGGCAATAGTTTTTTTACACATATGCAATTTGAGAAGAAATTTTTGCAGAGAACGTATCGATATGGCGTGAATGAATCCCATTGTTTTTAGATTGTGGCTGAAAATTTATTTAACCCTGCGCCCTTCGAAAAAATTTCCTTCTCACCCTCACTATTTTTCGTTTTTTGTTAATTTAAAACAATCGGGCAACAGTTTTTCCACAGAAATGCAATTTGAGAATGAATTATGTGAGACGTATATCGCTATGGGAATGAACGATTCACACGCCTTCTACTTGTTGAAAATTCATTTAGTCTTGCGCGGAAAACAAAAAATAACTATGTTCCCCTGTTTTATTTTAGTTTGTAGTTAAATTAAATCGATCGGGCAACAGGTTTTTCACACATTTGCAAATTAAGAAGAAATTCGATTGTACGTGAACCCAGTATCGAAAGTTTCGTCGCGTGTTGTTGAAAATATATTTCAATAGATGGCAGCACAGGAAAACTCTCGCGCATGTGTAACTAAACTTAAAAAAAAAAAAAAAAAAAAAAAAAAAAACGAGAATTGTCTCAGATATTTTACTACTATTATTTAATGTTATTTCTTATACATTACGTATTATACAATCAAACAACATTTTTTTATTGGGGGGGGGGGGAATTCCCACGTGAAAGGTGTCTGGGTGCTATTTTAAATATGGATGAAGTGTTTTCCTTGGTCGTATGTACGCTTAAAAGTAATTGTGTACGATGGCACTGGTTTGCATTGAATTGTTGTCACAGTGAGTGTGTTGAGGCGAAGTTGCATTGAAAAAGACACACAAAATACTGTAGAAAGTGTGTCAAACAGGAAATAAACAAATTGTGCTTTTGTAGAGTGAAGTGTTGTCAAAGAGTACAATTTCCTGGCATAGAGAGCATCAATCACACGAAATAGAAGAAAAAGTGGGAAGGGGAGTGGATTTTGCGAGTAATTTATTAAGGGTGTTCTTAACTGCTCCGTTTGTCAAGTGCGAAACGTTTTTAAAACACTTACAAGTCTATTACATATCAATTTTAAGAGAAAGATATGAAATTAGAATGCCTAACTATGGAATCTTCAAATCGAACTTATTTTTCCATTTTACGATAGTTGAATTAACTTTCCAGTTCTAAGCTTTTTAGATCACGTGATCACACGTTTCTCGACAGTTTTTTCTGCTTTAATTGGGATATGTGCTCAAAACCGTCGTATGAAATTCATAAATGCGATTTCCACGGGTTCTAAAAATACAAAAGTTCTCCGTGCAATTAAATAGCTTTCTCTTGGCGTGAAAAAGTGTGCTGGTCGAAACGTGAGACACTTTCGTCTTTTAACTTCAAATGTTCGTAGGTATTTCATAATACTTATATCTCTTTTACTGCAGAAATGTTTTCAAATCGAAATCAGAACACGGGAACACATACACCGATCCATGGGGATGCAGCGTGAATGACTCCCCGTATATTGTTTCTTGTTGTAGAAAATTGATTTACAATTGCGCGGAAAGCAAAAATAACCCTGTTCCCCTGTTTTATTTTAGTTTGTTGTTAAATTAAAACAATCGGGCAACAGTTTTTTTACACATATGCATTTTGAGAATAAATTTTTGCAGAGAACGCTTCGATATGGCGTGAATGAATCCCATTACTTTTAGATTGTGGTTGAAAATTTATTTAGCTCTGCGCCCTGTGAAAAAATTTCCTTCTCCACCTCTGTATTTTCCGTTTTTAGTTGATTTAAAACAATCGGGCAGCAGTTTTTTCGCAGAAATTCAATCTAAGAAGAAATAGTCTCAGAAGTATATCGATATGGGGATGAACGAATCACATTGCTTTCTGCTTGTTGTTGAAAGTTCATTTAATTTCGCACGAAAAACAAAAAATAACTCTGTTCCCCAGTTTTATTTTAGTTCGTAGTTAAATTAAAACGATCGGGCAACAGTTTTTTTACACATATGCAATTTGAGAAGAAATTTTTGCAGAGAACGTATCGATATGGCGTGAATGAATCCCATTGTTTTTAGATTGTGGCTGAAAATTCATTTAATCCTGCGCCCTTCGAAAAAATTTCCTTCTCACCCTCACTATTTTTCGTTTTTTGTTAATTTAAAACAATCGGGCACCAGTTTTTCCACAGAAATGCAATTTGAGAATGAATTATGTGAGACGTATATCGCTATGGGAATGAACGATTCACACGCCTTCTACTTGTTGAAAATTCATTTAGTCTTGCGCGGAAAACAAAAAATAACTATGTTCCCCTGTTTTATTTTAGTTTGTAGTTAAATTAAAACGATCGGGCAACAGTTTTTTTACACATATGCATTTTGAGAAGAAATTTTTGCAGAGAACGCATCGATATGGCGTGAATGAATCCCATTTCTTTTAGATTGTGGTTGAAAATTCATTTACTGCTGCGCCCTGCGAAAAAATTTCCTTCTGCCCCTCTGCATTTTTCGTTTTTAGTTGATTTAAAACAATCGGGCAGCAGTTTTTTCGCAGAAATTCAATTTAAAAAGAAATAGTCTCAGAAGTATATCGATATGGGGATGAACGAATCACATTGCTTTCTGCTTGTTGTTGAAAGTTCATTTAATTTCGCACGAAAAACAAAAAATAACTCTGTTCCCCAGTTTTATTTTAGTTTGTAGTTAAATTAAAACGATCGGGCAATAGTTTTTTTACACATATGCAATTTGAGAAGAAATTTTTGCAGAGAACGTATCGATATGGCGTGAATGAATCCCATTGTTTTTAGATTGTGGCTGAAAATTTATTTAACCCTGCGCCCTTCGAAAAAATTTCCTTCTCACCCTCACTATTTTTCGTTTCTTGTTAATTTAAAACAATCGGGCAACAGTTTTTCCACAGAAATGCAATTTGAGAATGAATTATGTGAGACGTATATCGCTATGGGAATGAACGATTCACACGCCTTCTACTTGTTGAAAATTCATTTAGTCTTGCGCGGAAAACAAAAAATAACTATGTTCCCCTGTTTTATTTTAGTTTGTAGTTAAATTAAATCGATCGGGCAACAGGTTTTTCACACATTTGCAAATTAAGAAGAAATTCGATTGTACGTGAACCCAGTATCGAAAGTTTCGTCGCGTGTTGTTGAAAATATATTTCAATAGATGGCAGCACAGGAAAACTCTCGCGCATGTGTAACTAAACTTAAAAAAAAAAAAAAAAAAAAAAAAAAAACGAGAATTGTCTCAGATATTTTACTACTATTATTTAATGTTATTTCTTATACATTACGTATTATACAATCAAACCACATTTTTTTATTGGGGGGGGGGGAATTCTCCCGCGAAAGGTGTCTGGGTACTATTTTAAATATGGATGAAGTGTTTTCCTTGGTCGTATGTACGCTTAAAAATAATTGTGTACGATGGCACTGGTTTGCATTGAATTGTTGTCACAGTGAGTGTGTTGAGGCGAAGTTGCATTGAAAAAGACACACAATATACTGTAGAAAGTGTGTCAAACAGGAAATAAACAAATTGTGCTTTTGTAGAGTGAAGTGTTGTCAAAGAGTACAATTTCCTGGCATAGAGAGCATCAATCACACGAAATAGAAGAAAAAGTGGGAAGGGGAGTGGATTTTGCGAGTAATTTATTAAGGGTGTTCTTAACTGCTCCGTTTGTCAAGTGCGAAACGTTTTTAAAACACTTACAAGTCTTTTACATATCAATTTTAAGAGAAAGATATGAAATTAGAATGCCTAACTATGGAATCTTCAAATCGAACTTATTTTTCCATTTTACGATAGTTGAATTAACTTTCCAGTTCTAAGCTTTTTTAGATCACGTGATCACACGTTTCTCGACAGTTTTTTCTGCTTTAATGGGAATATGTGCTCAAAACCGTCGTATGAAATTCATAAATGCGATCTCCACGGGTTCTAAAAATACAAAAGTTTTCCTTGCATTTAAATAGCTTTCTCTTGGCGTGAAAAAGTGTGCTGGTCGAAACGTGAGACACTTTCGTCTTTTAACTTCAATTGTTCGTAGGTATTTCATAATACTTATATCTGTTTTACTGCAGAAATGTTTTCAAATCGAAATCAGAACACGGGAACACATACACCGATCCATGGGGATGCAGCGTGAATGACTCCCCGTATATTGTTTCTTGTTGTAGAAAATTGATTTAAAATTGCGCGGAAAGCAAAAATAACTCTGTTCCCCTGTTTTATTTTAGTTTGTTGTTAAATTAAAACGATCGGGCAACAGTTTTTTTACACATATGCATTTTGAGAAGAAATTTTTGCAGAGGACGCTTCGATATGGCGTGAATGAATCCCATTGCTTTTAGATTGTGGTTGAAAATTCATTTAGCCCTGCGCCCTGCGAAAAAATTTCCTTCTCCCCCTCTGCATTTTTCGTTTTTAGTTAATTTAAAACAATCGGGCACCAGTTTTTTCGCAGAAATTCAATTTAAAAAGAAATAGTCTTAGAAGTATATCGGTATGGGGATGAACGAATCACATTGTCTTCTGCTTGTTGTTGAAAGTTCATTTAATTTCGCACGAAAAACAAAAAATAACTCTGTTCCCCAGTTTTATTTTAGTTCGTAGTTAAATTAAAACGATCGGGCAACAGTTTTTTTACACATATGCAATTTGAGAAGAAATTTTTGCAGAGAACGTATCGATATGGCGTGAATGAATCCCATTGTTTTTAGATTGTGGCTGAAAATTCATTTAATCCTGCGCCCTTCGAAAAAATTTCCTTCTCACCCTCACTATTTTTCGTTTTTTGTTAATTTAAAACAATCGGGCACCAGTTTTTCCACAGAAATGCAATTTGAGAATGAATTATGTGAGACGTATATCGCTATGGGAATGAACGATTCACACGCCTTCTACTTGTTGAAAATTCATTTAGTCTTGCGCGGAAAACAAAAAATAACTATGTTCCCCTGTTTTATTTTAGTTTGTAGTTAAATTAAAACGATCGGGCAACAGTTTTTTTACACATATGCATTTTGAGAAGAAATTTTTGCAGAGAACGCATCGATATGGCGTGAATGAATCCCATTTCTTTTAGATTGTGGTTGAAAATTCATTTACTGCTGCGCCCTGCGAAAAAATTTCCTTCTGCCCCTCTGCATTTTTCGTTTTTAGTTGATTTAAAACAATCGGGCAGCAGTTTTTTCGCAGAAATTCAATTTAAAAAGAAATAGTCTCAGAAGTATATCGATATGGGGATGAACGAATCACATTGTCTTCTGCTTGTTGTTGAAAGTTCATTTAATTTTGCGCGGAAAACAAAAAATAACTCTGTTACCCTGTTTTATTTTAGTTTGTTGTTAAATTAAAACAATCGGGCAACAGGTTTTTTACACATATGCATATTTCGAGAAGAAATGTTTTCAGAGAACGCAACGATATGGCGTGAATGAATCCCATTAATTTTAGATTGTGGTTGAAAATTCATTTTGTTCTGCGGACTGCGAAAAAATTTCCTTCTCCCCCTCTGCATTTTTCGTTTTTAGTTAATTTAAAACAATCGGGCAGCAGTTTTTTCGCAGAAATTCAATTTAAGAAGAAATAGTCTCAGAAGTATATCGATATGGGGATGAACGAATCACATTGCCTTCTGCTTGTTGTTGAAAGTTCATTTAATTTCGCGCGGAAAACAAAAAATAACTCTGTTCCCCAGTTTTATTTTAGTTTGTAGTTAAATTAAAACGATCGGGCAATAGTTTTTTTACACATATGCAATTTGAGAAGAAATTTTTGCAGAGAACGTATCGATATGGCGTGAATGAATCCCATTGTTTTTAGATTGTGGCTGAAAATTTATTTAACCCTGCGCCCTTCGAAAAAATTTCCTTCTCACCCTCACTATTTTTCGTTTTTTGTTAATTTAAAACAATCGGGCAACAGTTTTTCCACAGAAATGCAATTTGAGAATGAATTATGTGAGACGTATATCGCTATGGGAATGAACGATTCACACGCCTTCTACTTGTTGAAAATTCATTTAGTCTTGCGCGGAAAACAAAAAATAACTATGTTCCCCTGTTTTATTTTAGTTTGTAGTTAAATTAAATCGATCGGGCAACAGGTTTTTCACACATTTGCAAATTAAGAAGAAATTCGATTGTACGTGAACCCAGTATCGAAAGTTTCGTCGCGTGTTGTTGAAAATATATTTCAATAGATGGCAGCACAGGAAAACTCTCGCGCATGTGTAACTAAACTTAAAAAAAAAAAAAAAAAAAAAAAAAAAAAACGAGAATTGTCTCAGATATTTTACTACTATTATTTAATGTTATTTCTTATACATTACGTATTATACAATCAAACAACATTTTTTTATTGGGGGGGGGGGAATTCCCACGTGAAAGGTGTCTGGGTGCTATTTTAAATATGGATGAAGTGTTTTCCTTGGTCGTATGTACGCTTAAAAGTAATTGTGTACGATGGCACTGGTTTGCATTGAATTGTTGTCACAGTGAGTGTGTTGAGGCGAAGTTGCATTGAAAAAGACACACAAAATACTGTAGAAAGTGTGTCAAACAGGAAATAAACAAATTGTGCTTTTGTAGAGTGAAGTGTTGTCAAAGAGTACAATTTCCTGGCATAGAGAGCATCAATCACACGAAATAGAAGAAAAAGTGGGAAGGGGAGTGGATTTTGCGAGTAATTTATTAAGGGTGTTCTTAACTGCTCCGTTTGTCAAGTGCGAAACGTTTTTAAAACACTTACAAGTCTATTACATATCAATTTTAAGAGAAAGATATGAAATTAGAATGCCTAACTATGGAATCTTCAAATCGAACTTATTTTTCCATTTTACGATAGTTGAATTAACTTTCCAGTTCTAAGCTTTTTAGATCACGTGATCACACGTTTCTCGACAGTTTTTTCTGCTTTAATTGGGATATGTGCTCAAAACCGTCGTATGAAATTCATAAATGCGATTTCCACGGGTTCTAAAAATACAAAAGTTCTCCGTGCAATTAAATAGCTTTCTCTTGGCGTGAAAAAGTGTGCTGGTCGAAACGTGAGACACTTTCGTCTTTTAACTTCAAATGTTCGTAGGTATTTCATAATACTTATATCTCTTTTACTGCAGAAATGTTTTCAAATCGAAATCAGAACACGGGAACACATACACCGATCCATGGGGATGCAGCGTGAATGACTCCCCGTATATTGTTTCTTGTTGTAGAAAATTGATTTACAATTGCGCGGAAAGCAAAAATAACCCTGTTCCCCTGTTTTATTTTAGTTTGTTGTTAAATTAAAACAATCGGGCAACAGTTTTTTTACACATATGCATTTTGAGAATAAATTTTTGCAGAGAACGCTTCGATATGGCGTGAATGAATCCCATTACTTTTAGATTGTGGTTGAAAATTTATTTAGCTCTGCGCCCTGTGAAAAAATTACCTTCTCCACCTCTGTATTTTCCGTTTTTAGTTGATTTAAAACAATCGGGCAGCAGTTTTTTCGCAGAAATTCAATCTAAGAAGAAATAGTCTCAGAAGTATATCGATATGGGGATGAACGAATCACATTGCTTTCTGCTTGTTGTTGAAAGTTCATTTAATTTCGCACGAAAAACAAAAAATAACTCTGTTCCCCAGTTTTATTTTAGTTCGTAGTTAAATTAAAACGATCGGGCAACAGTTTTTTTACACATATGCAATTTGAGAAGAAATTTTTGCAGAGAACGTATCGATATGGCGTGAATGAATCCCATTGTTTTTAGATTGTGGCTGAAAATTCATTTAATCCTGCGCCCTTCGAAAAAATTTCCTTCTCACCCTCACTATTTTTCGTTTTTTGTTAATTTAAAACAATCGGGCACCAGTTTTTCCACAGAAATGCAATTTGAGAATGAATTATGTGAGACGTATATCGCTATGGGAATGAACGATTCACACGCCTTCTACTTGTTGAAAATTCATTTAGTCTTGCGCGGAAAACAAAAAATAACTATGTTCCCCTGTTTTATTTTAGTTTGTAGTTAAATTAAAACGATCGGGCAACAGTTTTTTTACACATATGCATTTTGAGAAGAAATTTTTGCAGAGAACGCATCGATATGGCGTGAATGAATCCCATTTCTTTTAGATTGTGGTTGAAAATTCATTTACTGCTGCGCCCTGCGAAAAAATTTCCTTCTGCCCCTCTGCATTTTTCGTTTTTAGTTGATTTAAAACAATCGGGCAGCAGTTTTTTCGCAGAAATTCAATTTAAAAAGAAATAGTCTCAGAAGTATATCGATATGGGGATGAACGAATCACATTGTCTTCTGCTTGTTGTTGAAAGTTCATTTAATTTTGCGCGGAAAACAAAAAATAACTCTGTTACCCTGTTTTATTTTAGTTTGTTGTTAAATTAAAACAATCGGGCAACAGGTTTTTTACACATATGCATATTTCGAGAAGAAATGTTTTCAGAGAACGCAACGATATGGCGTGAATGAATCCCATTAATTTTAGATTGTGGTTGAAAATTCATTTTGTTCTGCGGACTGCGAAAAAATTTCCTTCTCCCCCTCTGCATTTTTCGTTTTTAGTTAATTTAAAACAATCGGGCAGCAGTTTTTTCGCAGAAATTCAATTTAAGAAGAAATAGTCTCAGAAGTATATCGATATGGGGATGAACGAATCACATTGCCTTCTGCTTGTTGTTGAAAGTTCATTTAATTTCGCGCGGAAAACAAAAAATAACTCTGTTCCCCAGTTTTATTTTAGTTTGTAGTTAAATTAAAACGATCGGGCAATAGTTTTTTTACACATATGCAATTTGAGAAGAAATTTTTGCAGAGAACGTATCGATATGGCGTGAATGAATCCCATTGTTTTTAGATTGTGGCTGAAAATTTATTTAACCCTGCGCCCTTCGAAAAAATTTCCTTCTCACCCTCACTATTTTTCGTTTTTTGTTAATTTAAAACAATCGGGCAACAGTTTTTCCACAGAAATGCAATTTGAGAATGAATTATGTGAGACGTATATCGCTATGGGAATGAACGATTCACACGCCTTCTACTTGTTGAAAATTCATTTAGTCTTGCGCGGAAAACAAAAAATAACTATGTTCCCCTGTTTTATTTTAGTTTGTAGTTAAATTAAATCGATCGGGCAACAGGTTTTTCACACATTTGCAAATTAAGAAGAAATTCGATTGTACGTGAACCCAGTATCGAAAGTTTCGTCGCGTGTTGTTGAAAATATATTTCAATAGATGGCAGCACAGGAAAACTCTCGCGCATGTGTAACTAAACTTAAAAAAAAAAAAAAAAAAAAAAAAAAAACGAGAATTGTCTCAGATATTTTACTACTATTATTTAATGTTATTTCTTATACATTACGTATTATACAATCAAACAACATTTTTTTATTGGGGGGGGGGGAATTCCCACGTGAAAGGTGTCTGGGTGCTATTTTAAATATGGATGAAGTGTTTTCCTTGGTCGTATGTACGCTTAAAAGTAATTGTGTACGATGGCACTGGTTTGCATTGAATTGTTGTCACAGTGAGTGTGTTGAGGCGAAGTTGCATTGAAAAAGACACACAAAATACTGTAGAAAGTGTGTCAAACAGGAAATAAACAAATTGTGCTTTTGTAGAGTGAAGTGTTGTCAAAGAGTACAATTTCCTGGCATAGAGAGCATCAATCACACGAAATAGAAGAAAAAGTGGGAAGGGGAGTGGATTTTGCGAGTAATTTATTAAGGGTGTTCTTAACTGCTCCGTTTGTCAAGTGCGAAACGTTTTTAAAACACTTACAAGTCTATTACATATCAATTTTAAGAGAAAGATATGAAATTAGAATGCCTAACTATGGAATCTTCAAATCGAACTTATTTTTCCATTTTACGATAGTTGAATTAACTTTCCAGTTCTAAGCTTTTTAGATCACGTGATCACACGTTTCTCGACAGTTTTTTCTGCTTTAATTGGGATATGTGCTCAAAACCGTCGTATGAAATTCATAAATGCGATTTCCACGGGTTCTAAAAATACAAAAGTTCTCCGTGCAATTAAATAGCTTTCTCTTGGCGTGAAAAAGTGTGCTGGTCGAAACGTGAGACACTTTCGTCTTTTAACTTCAAATGTTCGTAGGTATTTCATAATACTTATATCTCTTTTACTGCAGAAATGTTTTCAAATCGAAATCAGAACACGGGAACACATACACCGATCCATGGGGATGCAGCGTGAATGACTCCCCGTATATTGTTTCTTGTTGTAGAAAATTGATTTACAATTGCGCGGAAAGCAAAAATAACCCTGTTCCCCTGTTTTATTTTAGTTTGTTGTTAAATTAAAACAATCGGGCAACAGTTTTTTTACACATATGCATTTTGAGAATAAATTTTTGCAGAGAACGCTTCGATATGGCGTGAATGAATCCCATTACTTTTAGATTGTGGTTGAAAATTTATTTAGCTCTGCGCCCTGTGAAAAAATTTCCTTCTCCACCTCTGTATTTTCCGTTTTTAGTTGATTTAAAACAATCGGGCAGCAGTTTTTTCGCAGAAATTCAATCTAAGAAGAAATAGTCTCAGAAGTATATCGATATGGGGATGAACGAATCACATTGCTTTCTGCTTGTTGTTGAAAGTTCATTTAATTTCGCACGAAAAACAAAAAATAACTCTGTTCCCCAGTTTTATTTTAGTTCGTAGTTAAATTAAAACGATCGGGCAACAGTTTTTTTACACATATGCAATTTGAGAAGAAATTTTTGCAGAGAACGTATCGATATGGCGTGAATGAATCCCATTGTTTTTAGATTGTGGCTGAAAATTCATTTAATCCTGCGCCCTTCGAAAAAATTTCCTTCTCACCCTCACTATTTTTCGTTTTTTGTTAATTTAAAACAATCGGGCACCAGTTTTTCCACAGAAATGCAATTTGAGAATGAATTATGTGAGACGTATATCGCTATGGGAATGAACGATTCACACGCCTTCTACTTGTTGAAAATTCATTTAGTCTTGCGCGGAAAACAAAAAATAACTATGTTCCCCTGTTTTATTTTAGTTTGTAGTTAAATTAAAACGATCGGGCAACAGTTTTTTTACACATATGCATTTTGAGAAGAAATTTTTGCAGAGAACGCATCGATATGGCGTGAATGAATCCCATTTCTTTTAGATTGTGGTTGAAAATTCATTTACTGCTGCGCCCTGCGAAAAAATTTCCTTCTGCCCCTCTGCATTTTTCGTTTTTAGTTGATTTAAAACAATCGGGCAGCAGTTTTTTCGCAGAAATTCAATTTAAAAAGAAATAGTCTCAGAAGTATATCGATATGGGGATGAACGAATCACATTGCTTTCTGCTTGTTGTTGAAAGTTCATTTAATTTCGCACGAAAAACAAAAAATAACTCTGTTCCCCAGTTTTATTTTAGTTTGTAGTTAAATTAAAACGATCGGGCAATAGTTTTTTTACACATATGCAATTTGAGAAGAAATTTTTGCAGAGAACGTATCGATATGGCGTGAATGAATCCCATTGTTTTTAGATTGTGGCTGAAAATTTATTTAACCCTGCGCCCTTCGAAAAAATTTCCTTCTCACCCTCACTATTTTTCGTTTCTTGTTAATTTAAAACAATCGGGCAACAGTTTTTCCACAGAAATGCAATTTGAGAATGAATTATGTGAGACGTATATCGCTATGGGAATGAACGATTCACACGCCTTCTACTTGTTGAAAATTCATTTAGTCTTGCGCGGAAAACAAAAAATAACTATGTTCCCCTGTTTTATTTTAGTTTGTAGTTAAATTAAAACGATCGGGCAACAGTTTTTTTACACATATGCATTTTGAGAAGAAATTTTTGCAGAGAACGCATCGATATGGCGTGAATGAATCCCATTTCTTTTAGATTGTGGTTGAAAATTCATTTACTGCTGCGCCCTGCGAAAAAATTTCCTTCTGCCCCTCTGCATTTTTCGTTTTTAGTTGATTTAAAACAATCGGGCAGCAGTTTTTTCGCAGAAATTCAATTTAAAAAGAAATAGTCTCAGAAGTATATCGATATGGGGATGAACGAATCACATTGTCTTCTGCTTGTTGTTGAAAGTTCATTTAATTTTGCGCGGAAAACAAAAAATAACTCTGTTACCCTGTTTTATTTTAGTTTGTTGTTAAATTAAAACAATCGGGCAACAGGTTTTTTACACATATGCATATTTCGAGAAGAAATGTTTTCAGAGAACGCAACGATATGGCGTGAATGAATCCCATTAATTTTAGATTGTGGTTGAAAATTCATTTTGTTCTGCGGACTGCGAAAAAATTTCCTTCTCCCCCTCTGCATTTTTCGTTTTTAGTTAATTTAAAACAATCGGGCAGCAGTTTTTTCGCAGAAATTCAATTTAAGAAGAAATAGTCTCAGAAGTATATCGATATGGGGATGAACGAATCACATTGCCTTCTGCTTGTTGTTGAAAGTTCATTTAATTTCGCGCGGAAAACAAAAAATAACTCTGTTCCCCAGTTTTATTTTAGTTTGTAGTTAAATTAAAACGATCGGGCAATAGTTTTTTTACACATATGCAATTTGAGAAGAAATTTTTGCAGAGAACGTATCGATATGGCGTGAATGAATCCCATTGTTTTTAGATTGTGGCTGAAAATTTATTTAACCCTGCGCCCTTCGAAAAAATTTCCTTCTCACCCTCACTATTTTTCGTTTTTTGTTAATTTAAAACAATCGGGCAACAGTTTTTCCACAGAAATGCAATTTGAGAATGAATTATGTGAGACGTATATCGCTATGGGAATGAACGATTCACACGCCTTCTACTTGTTGAAAATTCATTTAGTCTTGCGCGGAAAACAAAAAATAACTATGTTCCCCTGTTTTATTTTAGTTTGTAGTTAAATTAAATCGATCGGGCAACAGGTTTTTCACACATTTGCAAATTAAGAAGAAATTCGATTGTACGTGAACCCAGTATCGAAAGTTTCGTCGCGTGTTGTTGAAAATATATTTCAATAGATGGCAGCACAGGAAAACTCTCGCGCATGTGTAACTAAACTTAAAAAAAAAAAAAAAAAAAAAAAAAAAAACGAGAATTGTCTCAGATATTTTACTACTATTATTTAATGTTATTTCTTATACATTACGTATTATACAATCAAACAACATTTTTTTATTGGGGGGGGGGGGAATTCCCACGTGAAAGGTGTCTGGGTGCTATTTTAAATATGGATGAAGTGTTTTCCTTGGTCGTATGTACGCTTAAAAGTAATTGTGTACGATGGCACTGGTTTGCATTGAATTGTTGTCACAGTGAGTGTGTTGAGGCGAAGTTGCATTGAAAAAGACACACAAAATACTGTAGAAAGTGTGTCAAACAGGAAATAAACAAATTGTGCTTTTGTAGAGTGAAGTGTTGTCAAAGAGTACAATTTCCTGGCATAGAGAGCATCAATCACACGAAATAGAAGAAAAAGTGGGAAGGGGAGTGGATTTTGCGAGTAATTTATTAAGGGTGTTCTTAACTGCTCCGTTTGTCAAGTGCGAAACGTTTTTAAAACACTTACAAGTCTATTACATATCAATTTTAAGAGAAAGATATGAAATTAGAATGCCTAACTATGGAATCTTCAAATCGAACTTATTTTTCCATTTTACGATAGTTGAATTAACTTTCCAGTTCTAAGCTTTTTAGATCACGTGATCACACGTTTCTCGACAGTTTTTTCTGCTTTAATTGGGATATGTGCTCAAAACCGTCGTATGAAATTCATAAATGCGATTTCCACGGGTTCTAAAAATACAAAAGTTCTCCGTGCAATTAAATAGCTTTCTCTTGGCGTGAAAAAGTGTGCTGGTCGAAACGTGAGACACTTTCGTCTTTTAACTTCAAATGTTCGTAGGTATTTCATAATACTTATATCTCTTTTACTGCAGAAATGTTTTCAAATCGAAATCAGAACACGGGAACACATACACCGATCCATGGGGATGCAGCGTGAATGACTCCCCGTATATTGTTTCTTGTTGTAGAAAATTGATTTACAATTGCGCGGAAAGCAAAAATAACCCTGTTCCCCTGTTTTATTTTAGTTTGTTGTTAAATTAAAACAATCGGGCAACAGTTTTTTTACACATATGCATTTTGAGAATAAATTTTTGCAGAGAACGCTTCGATATGGCGTGAATGAATCCCATTACTTTTAGATTGTGGTTGAAAATTTATTTAGCTCTGCGCCCTGTGAAAAAATTTCCTTCTCCACCTCTGTATTTTCCGTTTTTAGTTGATTTAAAACAATCGGGCAGCAGTTTTTTCGCAGAAATTCAATCTAAGAAGAAATAGTCTCAGAAGTATATCGATATGGGGATGAACGAATCACATTGCTTTCTGCTTGTTGTTGAAAGTTCATTTAATTTCGCACGAAAAACAAAAAATAACTCTGTTCCCCAGTTTTATTTTAGTTCGTAGTTAAATTAAAACGATCGGGCAACAGTTTTTTTACACATATGCAATTTGAGAAGAAATTTTTGCAGAGAACGTATCGATATGGCGTGAATGAATCCCATTGTTTTTAGATTGTGGCTGAAAATTCATTTAATCCTGCGCCCTTCGAAAAAATTTCCTTCTCACCCTCACTATTTTTCGTTTTTTGTTAATTTAAAACAATCGGGCACCAGTTTTTCCACAGAAATGCAATTTGAGAATGAATTATGTGAGACGTATATCGCTATGGGAATGAACGATTCACACGCCTTCTACTTGTTGAAAATTCATTTAGTCTTGCGCGGAAAACAAAAAATAACTATGTTCCCCTGTTTTATTTTAGTTTGTAGTTAAATTAAAACGATCGGGCAACAGTTTTTTTACACATATGCATTTTGAGAAGAAATTTTTGCAGAGAACGCATCGATATGGCGTGAATGAATCCCATTTCTTTTAGATTGTGGTTGAAAATTCATTTACTGCTGCGCCCTGCGAAAAAATTTCCTTCTGCCCCTCTGCATTTTTCGTTTTTAGTTGATTTAAAACAATCGGGCAGCAGTTTTTTCGCAGAAATTCAATTTAAAAAGAAATAGTCTCAGAAGTATATCGATATGGGGATGAACGAATCACATTGCTTTCTGCTTGTTGTTGAAAGTTCATTTAATTTCGCACGAAAAACAAAAAATAACTCTGTTCCCCAGTTTTATTTTAGTTTGTAGTTAAATTAAAACGATCGGGCAATAGTTTTTTTACACATATGCAATTTGAGAAGAAATTTTTGCAGAGAACGTATCGATATGGCGTGAATGAATCCCATTGTTTTTAGATTGTGGCTGAAAATTTATTTAACCCTGCGCCCTTCGAAAAAATTTCCTTCTCACCCTCACTATTTTTCGTTTCTTGTTAATTTAAAACAATCGGGCAACAGTTTTTCCACAGAAATGCAATTTGAGAATGAATTATGTGAGACGTATATCGCTATGGGAATGAACGATTCACACGCCTTCTACTTGTTGAAAATTCATTTAGTCTTGCGCGGAAAACAAAAAATAACTATGTTCCCCTGTTTTATTTTAGTTTGTAGTTAAATTAAATCGATCGGGCAACAGGTTTTTCACACATTTGCAAATTAAGAAGAAATTCGATTGTACGTGAACCCAGTATCGAAAGTTTCGTCGCGTGTTGTTGAAAATATATTTCAATAGATGGCAGCACAGGAAAACTCTCGCGCATGTGTAACTAAACTTAAAAAAAAAAAAAAAAAAAAAAAAAAAACGAGAATTGTCTCAGATATTTTACTACTATTATTTAATGTTATTTCTTATACATTACGTATTATACAATCAAACCACATTTTTTTATTGGGGGGGGGGGGGAATTCTCCCGCGAAAGGTGTCTGGGTACTATTTTAAATATGGATGAAGTGTTTTCCTTGGTCGTATGTACGCTTAAAAATAATTGTGTACGATGGCACTGGTTTGCATTGAATTGTTGTCACAGTGAGTGTGTTGAGGCGAAGTTGCATTGAAAAAGACACACAATATACTGTAGAAAGTGTGTCAAACAGGAAATAAACAAATTGTGCTTTTGTAGAGTGAAGTGTTGTCAAAGAGTACAATTTCCTGGCATAGAGAGCATCAATCACACGAAATAGAAGAAAAAGTGGGAAGGGGAGTGGATTTTGCGAGTAATTTATTAAGGGTGTACTTAACTGCTCCGTTTGTCAAGTGCGAAACGTTTTTAAAACACTTACAAGTCTTTTACATATCAATTTTAAGAGAAAGATATGAAATTAGAATGCCTAACTATGGAATCTTCAAATCGAACTTATTTTTCCATTTTACGATAGTTGAATTAACTTTCCAGTTCTAAGCTTTTTTAGATCACGTGATCACACGTTTCTCGACAGTTTTTTCTGCTTTAATGGGAATATGTGCTCAAAACCGTCGTATGAAATTCATAAATGCGATCTCCACGGGTTCTAAAAATACAAAAGTTTTCCTTGCATTTAAATAGCTTTCTCTTGGCGTGAAAAAGTGTGCTGGTCGAAACGTGAGACACTTTCGTCTTTTAACTTCAATTGTTCGTAGGTATTTCATAATACTTATATCTGTTTTACTGCAGAAATGTTTTCAAATCGAAATCAGAACACGGGAACACATACACCGATCCATGGGGATGCAGCGTGAATGACTCCCCGTATATTGTTTCTTGTTGTAGAAAATTGATTTAAAATTGCGCGGAAAGCAAAAATAACTCTGTTCCCCTGTTTTATTTTAGTTTGTTGTTAAATTAAAACGATCGGGCAACAGTTTTTTTACACATATGCATTTTGAGAAGAAATTTTTGCAGAGGACGCTTCGATATGGCGTGAATGAATCCCATTGCTTTTAGATTGTGGTTGAAAATTCATTTAGCCCTGCGCCCTGCGAAAAAATTTCCTTCTCCCCCTCTGCATTTTTCGTTTTTAGTTAATTTAAAACAATCGGGCACCAGTTTTTTCGCAGAAATTCAATTTAAAAAGAAATAGTCTTAGAAGTATATCGGTATGGGGATGAACGAATCACATTGTCTTCTGCTTGTTGTTGAAAGTTCATTTAATTTCGCACGAAAAACAAAAAATAACTCTGTTCCCCAGTTTTATTTTAGTTCGTAGTTAAATTAAAACGATCGGGCAACAGTTTTTTTACACATATGCAATTTGAGAAGAAATTTTTGCAGAGAACGTATCGATATGGCGTGAATGAATCCCATTGTTTTTAGATTGTGGCTGAAAATTCATTTAATCCTGCGCCCTTCGAAAAAATTTCCTTCTCACCCTCACTATTTTTCGTTTTTTGTTAATTTAAAACAATCGGGCACCAGTTTTTCCACAGAAATGCAATTTGAGAATGAATTATGTGAGACGTATATCGCTATGGGAATGAACGATTCACACGCCTTCTACTTGTTGAAAATTCATTTAGTCTTGCGCGGAAAACAAAAAATAACTATGTTCCCCTGTTTTATTTTAGTTTGTAGTTAAATTAAAACGATCGGGCAACAGTTTTTTTACACATATGCATTTTGAGAAGAAATTTTTGCAGAGAACGCATCGATATGGCGTGAATGAATCCCATTTCTTTTAGATTGTGGTTGAAAATTCATTTACTGCTGCGCCCTGCGAAAAAATTTCCTTCTGCCCCTCTGCATTTTTCGTTTTTAGTTGATTTAAAACAATCGGGCAGCAGTTTTTTCGCAGAAATTCAATTTAAAAAGAAATAGTCTCAGAAGTATATCGATATGGGGATGAACGAATCACATTGTCTTCTGCTTGTTGTTGAAAGTTCATTTAATTTTGCGCGGAAAACAAAAAATAACTCTGTTACCCTGTTTTATTTTAGTTTGTTGTTAAATTAAAACAATCGGGCAACAGGTTTTTTACACATATGCATATTTCGAGAAGAAATGTTTTCAGAGAACGCAACGATATGGCGTGAATGAATCCCATTAATTTTAGATTGTGGTTGAAAATTCATTTTGTTCTGCGGACTGCGAAAAAATTTCCTTCTCCCCCTCTGCATTTTTCGTTTTTAGTTAATTTAAAACAATCGGGCAGCAGTTTTTTCGCAGAAATTCAATTTAAGAAGAAATAGTCTCAGAAGTATATCGATATGGGGATGAACGAATCACATTGCCTTCTGCTTGTTGTTGAAAGTTCATTTAATTTCGCGCGGAAAACAAAAAATAACTCTGTTCCCCAGTTTTATTTTAGTTTGTAGTTAAATTAAAACGATCGGGCAATAGTTTTTTTACACATATGCAATTTGAGAAGAAATTTTTGCAGAGAACGTATCGATATGGCGTGAATGAATCCCATTGTTTTTAGATTGTGGCTGAAAATTTATTTAACCCTGCGCCCTTCGAAAAAATTTCCTTCTCACCCTCACTATTTTTCGTTTTTTGTTAATTTAAAACAATCGGGCAACAGTTTTTCCACAGAAATGCAATTTGAGAATGAATTATGTGAGACGTATATCGCTATGGGAATGAACGATTCACACGCCTTCTACTTGTTGAAAATTCATTTAGTCTTGCGCGGAAAACAAAAAATAACTATGTTCCCCTGTTTTATTTTAGTTTGTAGTTAAATTAAATCGATCGGGCAACAGGTTTTTCACACATTTGCAAATTAAGAAGAAATTCGATTGTACGTGAACCCAGTATCGAAAGTTTCGTCGCGTGTTGTTGAAAATATATTTCAATAGATGGCAGCACAGGAAAACTCTCGCGCATGTGTAACTAAACTTAAAAAAAAAAAAAAAAAAAAAAAAAAAAAACGAGAATTGTCTCAGATATTTTACTACTATTATTTAATGTTATTTCTTATACATTACGTATTATACAATCAAACAACATTTTTTTATTGGGGGGGGGGGAATTCCCACGTGAAAGGTGTCTTGGTTCTATTTTAAATATGGATGAAGTGTTTTCCTTGGTCGTATGTACGCTTAAAAGTAATTGTGTACGATGGCACTGGTTTGCATTGAATTGTTGTCACAGTGAGTGTGTTGAGGCGAAGTTGCATTGAAAAAGACACACAATATACTGTAGAAAGTGTGTCAAACAGGAAATAAACAAATTGTGCTTTTGTAGAGTGAAGTGTTGTCAAAGAGTACAATTTCCTGGCATAGAGAGCATCAATCACACGAAATAGAAGAAAAAGTGGGAAGGGGAGTGGATTTTGCGAGTAATTTATTAAGGGTGTTCTTAACTGCTCCGTTTGTCAAGTGCGAAACGTTTTTAAAACACTTACAAGTCTTTTACATATCAATTTTAAGAGAAAGATATGAAATTAGAATGCCTAACTATGGAATCTTCAAATCGAACTTATTTTTCCATTTTACGATAGTTGAATTAACTTTCCAGTTCTAAGCTTTTTTAGATCACGTGATCACACGTTTCTCGACAGTTTTTTCTGCTTTAATGGGAATATGTGCTCAAAACCGTCGTATGAAATTCATAAATGCGATCTCCACGGGTTCTAAAAATACAAAAGTTTTCCTTGCATTTAAATAGCTTTCTCTTGGCGTGAAAAAGTGTGCTGGTCGAAACGTGAGACACTTTCGTCTTTTAACTTCAATTGTTCGTAGGTATTTCATAATACTTATATCTGTTTTACTGCAGAAATGTTTTCAAATCGAAATCAGAACACGGGAACACATACACCGATCCATGGGGATGCAGCGTGAATGACTCCCCGTATATTGTTTCTTGTTGTAGAAAATTGATTTAAAATTGCGCGGAAAGCAAAAATAACTCTGTTCCCCTGTTTTATTTTAGTTTGTTGTTAAATTAAAACGATCGGGCAACAGTTTTTTTACACATATGCATTTTGAGAAGAAATTTTTGCAGAGGACGCTTCGATATGGCGTGAATGAATCCCATTGCTTTTAGATTGTGGTTGAAAATTCATTTAGCCCTGCGCCCTGCGAAAAAATTTCCTTCTCCCCCTCTGCATTTTTCGTTTTTAGTTAATTTAAAACAATCGGGCACCAGTTTTTTCGCAGAAATTCAATTTAAAAAGAAATAGTCTTAGAAGTATATCGGTATGGGGATGAACGAATCACATTGTCTTCTGCTTGTTGTTGAAAGTTCATTTAATTTCGCACGAAAAACAAAAAATAACTCTGTTCCCCAGTTTTATTTTAGTTCGTAGTTAAATTAAAACGATCGGGCAACAGTTTTTTTACACATATGCAATTTGAGAAGAAATTTTTGCAGAGAACGTATCGATATGGCGTGAATGAATCCCATTGTTTTTAGATTGTGGCTGAAAATTCATTTAATCCTGCGCCCTTCGAAAAAATTTCCTTCTCACCCTCACTATTTTTCGTTTTTTGTTAATTTAAAACAATCGGGCACCAGTTTTTCCACAGAAATGCAATTTGAGAATGAATTATGTGAGACGTATATCGCTATGGGAATGAACGATTCACACGCCTTCTACTTGTTGAAAATTCATTTAGTCTTGCGCGGAAAACAAAAAATAACTATGTTCCCCTGTTTTATTTTAGTTTGTAGTTAAATTAAAACGATCGGGCAACAGTTTTTTTACACATATGCATTTTGAGAAGAAATTTTTGCAGAGAACGCATCGATATGGCGTGAATGAATCCCATTTCTTTTAGATTGTGGTTGAAAATTCATTTACTGCTGCGCCCTGCGAAAAAATTTCCTTCTGCCCCTCTGCATTTTTCGTTTTTAGTTGATTTAAAACAATCGGGCAGCAGTTTTTTCGCAGAAATTCAATTTAAAAAGAAATAGTCTCAGAAGTATATCGATATGGGGATGAACGAATCACATTGTCTTCTGCTTGTTGTTGAAAGTTCATTTAATTTTGCGCGGAAAACAAAAAATAACTCTGTTACCCTGTTTTATTTTAGTTTGTTGTTAAATTAAAACAATCGGGCAACAGGTTTTTTACACATATGCATATTTCGAGAAGAAATGTTTTCAGAGAACGCAACGATATGGCGTGAATGAATCCCATTAATTTTAGATTGTGGTTGAAAATTCATTTTGTTCTGCGGACTGCGAAAAAATTTCCTTCTCCCCCTCTGCATTTTTCGTTTTTAGTTAATTTAAAACAATCGGGCAGCAGTTTTTTCGCAGAAATTCAATTTAAGAAGAAATAGTCTCAGAAGTATATCGATATGGGGATGAACGAATCACATTGCCTTCTGCTTGTTGTTGAAAGTTCATTTAATTTCGCGCGGAAAACAAAAAATAACTCTGTTCCCCAGTTTTATTTTAGTTTGTAGTTAAATTAAAACGATCGGGCAATAGTTTTTTTACACATATGCAATTTGAGAAGAAATTTTTGCAGAGAACGTATCGATATGGCGTGAATGAATCCCATTGTTTTTAGATTGTGGCTGAAAATTTATTTAACCCTGCGCCCTTCGAAAAAATTTCCTTCTCACCCTCACTATTTTTCGTTTTTTGTTAATTTAAAACAATCGGGCAACAGTTTTTCCACAGAAATGCAATTTGAGAATGAATTATGTGAGACGTATATCGCTATGGGAATGAACGATTCACACGCCTTCTACTTGTTGAAAATTCATTTAGTCTTGCGCGGAAAACAAAAAATAACTATGTTCCCCTGTTTTATTTTAGTTTGTAGTTAAATTAAATCGATCGGGCAACAGGTTTTTCACACATTTGCAAATTAAGAAGAAATTCGATTGTACGTGAACCCAGTATCGAAAGTTTCGTCGCGTGTTGTTGAAAATATATTTCAATAGATGGCAGCACAGGAAAACTCTCGCGCATGTGTAACTAAACTTAAAAAAAAAAAAAAAAAAAAAAAAAAAAACGAGAATTGTCTCAGATATTTTACTACTATTATTTAATGTTATTTCTTATACATTACGTATTATACAATCAAACAACATTTTTTTATTGGGGGGGGGGGAATTCCCACGTGAAAGGTGTCTTGGTTCTATTTTAAATATGGATGAAGTGTTTTCCTTGGTCGTATGTACGCTTAAAAGTAATTGTGTACGATGGCACTGGTTTGCATTGAATTGTTGTCACAGTGAGTGTGTTGAGGCGAAGTTGCATTGAAAAAGACACACAATATACTGTAGAAAGTGTGTCAAACAGGAAATAAACAAATTGTGCTTTTGTAGAGTGAAGTGTTGTCAAAGAGTACAATTTCCTGGCATAGAGAGCATCAATCACACGAAATAGAAGAAAAAGTGGGAAGGGGAGTGGATTTTGCGAGTAATTTATTAAGGGTGTTCTTAACTGCTCCGTTTGTCAAGTGCGAAACGTTTTTAAAACACTTACAAGTCTTTTACATATCAATTTTAAGAGAAAGATATGAAATTAGAATGCCTAACTATGGAATCTTCAAATCGAACTTATTTTTCCATTTTACGATAGTTGAATTAACTTTCCAGTTCTAAGCTTTTTTAGATCACGTGATCACACGTTTCTCGACAGTTTTTTCTGCTTTAATGGGAATATGTGCTCAAAACCGTCGTATGAAATTCATAAATGCGATCTCCACGGGTTCTAAAAATACAAAAGTTTTCCTTGCATTTAAATAGCTTTCTCTTGGCGTGAAAAAGTGTGCTGGTCGAAACGTGAGACACTTTCGTCTTTTAACTTCAATTGTTCGTAGGTATTTCATAATACTTATATCTGTTTTACTGCAGAAATGTTTTCAAATCGAAATCAGAACACGGGAACACATACACCGATCCATGGGGATGCAGCGTGAATGACTCCCCGTATATTGTTTCTTGTTGTAGAAAATTGATTTAAAATTGCGCGGAAAGCAAAAATAACTCTGTTCCCCTGTTTTATTTTAGTTTGTTGTTAAATTAAAACGATCGGGCAACAGTTTTTTTACACATATGCATTTTGAGAAGAAATTTTTGCAGAGGACGCTTCGATATGGCGTGAATGAATCCCATTGCTTTTAGATTGTGGTTGAAAATTCATTTAGCCCTGCGCCCTGCGAAAAAATTTCCTTCTCCCCCTCTGCATTTTTCGTTTTTAGTTAATTTAAAACAATCGGGCACCAGTTTTTTCGCAGAAATTCAATTTAAAAAGAAATAGTCTTAGAAGTATATCGGTATGGGGATGAACGAATCACATTGTCTTCTGCTTGTTGTTGAAAGTTCATTTAATTTCGCACGAAAAACAAAAAATAACTCTGTTCCCCAGTTTTATTTTAGTTCGTAGTTAAATTAAAACGATCGGGCAACAGTTTTTTTACACATATGCAATTTGAGAAGAAATTTTTGCAGAGAACGTATCGATATGGCGTGAATGAATCCCATTGTTTTTAGATTGTGGCTGAAAATTCATTTAATCCTGCGCCCTTCGAAAAAATTTCCTTCTCACCCTCACTATTTTTCGTTTTTTGTTAATTTAAAACAATCGGGCACCAGTTTTTCCACAGAAATGCAATTTGAGAATGAATTATGTGAGACGTATATCGCTATGGGAATGAACGATTCACACGCCTTCTACTTGTTGAAAATTCATTTAGTCTTGCGCGGAAAACAAAAAATAACTATGTTCCCCTGTTTTATTTTAGTTTGTAGTTAAATTAAAACGATCGGGCAACAGTTTTTTTACACATATGCATTTTGAGAAGAAATTTTTGCAGAGAACGCATCGATATGGCGTGAATGAATCCCATTTCTTTTAGATTGTGGTTGAAAATTCATTTACTGCTGCGCCCTGCGAAAAAATTTCCTTCTGCCCCTCTGCATTTTTCGTTTTTAGTTGATTTAAAACAATCGGGCAGCAGTTTTTTCGCAGAAATTCAATTTAAAAAGAAATAGTCTCAGAAGTATATCGATATGGGGATGAACGAATCACATTGTCTTCTGCTTGTTGTTGAAAGTTCATTTAATTTTGCGCGGAAAACAAAAAATAACTCTGTTACCCTGTTTTATTTTAGTTTGTTGTTAAATTAAAACAATCGGGCAACAGGTTTTTTACACATATGCATATTTCGAGAAGAAATGTTTTCAGAGAACGCAACGATATGGCGTGAATGAATCCCATTAATTTTAGATTGTGGTTGAAAATTCATTTTGTTCTGCGGACTGCGAAAAAATTTCCTTCTCCCCCTCTGCATTTTTCGTTTTTAGTTAATTTAAAACAATCGGGCAGCAGTTTTTTCGCAGAAATTCAATTTAAGAAGAAATAGTCTCAGAAGTATATCGATATGGGGATGAACGAATCACATTGCCTTCTGCTTGTTGTTGAAAGTTCATTTAATTTCGCGCGGAAAACAAAAAATAACTCTGTTCCCCAGTTTTATTTTAGTTTGTAGTTAAATTAAAACGATCGGGCAATAGTTTTTTTACACATATGCAATTTGAGAAGAAATTTTTGCAGAGAACGTATCGATATGGCGTGAATGAATCCCATTGTTTTTAGATTGTGGCTGAAAATTTATTTAACCCTGCGCCCTTCGAAAAAATTTCCTTCTCACCCTCACTATTTTTCGTTTTTTGTTAATTTAAAACAATCGGGCAACAGTTTTTCCACAGAAATGCAATTTGAGAATGAATTATGTGAGACGTATATCGCTATGGGAATGAACGATTCACACGCCTTCTACTTGTTGAAAATTCATTTAGTCTTGCGCGGAAAACAAAAAATAACTATGTTCCCCTGTTTTATTTTAGTTTGTAGTTAAATTAAATCGATCGGGCAACAGGTTTTTCACACATTTGCAAATTAAGAAGAAATTCGATTGTACGTGAACCCAGTATCGAAAGTTTCGTCGCGTGTTGTTGAAAATATATTTCAATAGATGGCAGCACAGGAAAACTCTCGCGCATGTGTAACTAAACTTAAAAAAAAAAAAAAAAAAAAAAAAAAAAACGAGAATTGTCTCAGATATTTTACTACTATTATTTAATGTTATTTCTTATACATTACGTATTATACAATCAAACAACATTTTTTTATTGGGGGGGGGGGGAATTCCCACGTGAAAGGTGTCTGGGTGCTATTTTAAATATGGATGAAGTGTTTTCCTTGGTCGTATGTACGCTTAAAAGTAATTGTGTACGATGGCACTGGTTTGCATTGAATTGTTGTCACAGTGAGTGTGTTGAGGCGAAGTTGCATTGAAAAAGACACACAAAATACTGTAGAAAGTGTGTCAAACAGGAAATAAACAAATTGTGCTTTTGTAGAGTGAAGTGTTGTCAAAGAGTACAATTTCCTGGCATAGAGAGCATCAATCACACGAAATAGAAGAAAAAGTGGGAAGGGGAGTGGATTTTGCGAGTAATTTATTAAGGGTGTTCTTAACTGCTCCGTTTGTCAAGTGCGAAACGTTTTTAAAACACTTACAAGTCTATTACATATCAATTTTAAGAGAAAGATATGAAATTAGAATGCCTAACTATGGAATCTTCAAATCGAACTTATTTTTCCATTTTACGATAGTTGAATTAACTTTCCAGTTCTAAGCTTTTTAGATCACGTGATCACACGTTTCTCGACAGTTTTTTCTGCTTTAATTGGGATATGTGCTCAAAACCGTCGTATGAAATTCATAAATGCGATTTCCACGGGTTCTAAAAATACAAAAGTTCTCCGTGCAATTAAATAGCTTTCTCTTGGCGTGAAAAAGTGTGCTGGTCGAAACGTGAGACACTTTCGTCTTTTAACTTCAAATGTTCGTAGGTATTTCATAATACTTATATCTCTTTTACTGCAGAAATGTTTTCAAATCGAAATCAGAACACGGGAACACATACACCGATCCATGGGGATGCAGCGTGAATGACTCCCCGTATATTGTTTCTTGTTGTAGAAAATTGATTTACAATTGCGCGGAAAGCAAAAATAACCCTGTTCCCCTGTTTTATTTTAGTTTGTTGTTAAATTAAAACAATCGGGCAACAGTTTTTTTACACATATGCATTTTGAGAATAAATTTTTGCAGAGAACGCTTCGATATGGCGTGAATGAATCCCATTACTTTTAGATTGTGGTTGAAAATTTATTTAGCTCTGCGCCCTGTGAAAAAATTTCCTTCTCCACCTCTGTATTTTCCGTTTTTAGTTGATTTAAAACAATCGGGCAGCAGTTTTTTCGCAGAAATTCAATCTAAGAAGAAATAGTCTCAGAAGTATATCGATATGGGGATGAACGAATCACATTGCTTTCTGCTTGTTGTTGAAAGTTCATTTAATTTCGCACGAAAAACAAAAAATAACTCTGTTCCCCAGTTTTATTTTAGTTCGTAGTTAAATTAAAACGATCGGGCAACAGTTTTTTTACACATATGCAATTTGAGAAGAAATTTTTGCAGAGAACGTATCGATATGGCGTGAATGAATCCCATTGTTTTTAGATTGTGGCTGAAAATTCATTTAATCCTGCGCCCTTCGAAAAAATTTCCTTCTCACCCTCACTATTTTTCGTTTTTTGTTAATTTAAAACAATCGGGCACCAGTTTTTCCACAGAAATGCAATTTGAGAATGAATTATGTGAGACGTATATCGCTATGGGAATGAACGATTCACACGCCTTCTACTTGTTGAAAATTCATTTAGTCTTGCGCGGAAAACAAAAAATAACTATGTTCCCCTGTTTTATTTTAGTTTGTAGTTAAATTAAAACGATCGGGCAACAGTTTTTTTACACATATGCATTTTGAGAAGAAATTTTTGCAGAGAACGCATCGATATGGCGTGAATGAATCCCATTTCTTTTAGATTGTGGTTGAAAATTCATTTACTGCTGCGCCCTGCGAAAAAATTTCCTTCTGCCCCTCTGCATTTTTCGTTTTTAGTTGATTTAAAACAATCGGGCAGCAGTTTTTTCGCAGAAATTCAATTTAAAAAGAAATAGTCTCAGAAGTATATCGATATGGGGATGAACGAATCACATTGCTTTCTGCTTGTTGTTGAAAGTTCATTTAATTTCGCACGAAAAACAAAAAATAACTCTGTTCCCCAGTTTTATTTTAGTTTGTAGTTAAATTAAAACGATCGGGCAATAGTTTTTTTACACATATGCAATTTGAGAAGAAATTTTTGCAGAGAACGTATCGATATGGCGTGAATGAATCCCATTGTTTTTAGATTGTGGCTGAAAATTTATTTAACCCTGCGCCCTTCGAAAAAATTTCCTTCTCACCCTCACTATTTTTCGTTTCTTGTTAATTTAAAACAATCGGGCAACAGTTTTTCCACAGAAATGCAATTTGAGAATGAATTATGTGAGACGTATATCGCTATGGGAATGAACGATTCACACGCCTTCTACTTGTTGAAAATTCATTTAGTCTTGCGCGGAAAACAAAAAATAACTATGTTCCCCTGTTTTATTTTAGTTTGTAGTTAAATTAAATCGATCGGGCAACAGGTTTTTCACACATTTGCAAATTAAGAAGAAATTCGATTGTACGTGAACCCAGTATCGAAAGTTTCGTCGCGTGTTGTTGAAAATATATTTCAATAGATGGCAGCACAGGAAAACTCTCGCGCATGTGTAACTAAACTTAAAAAAAAAAAAAAAAAAAAAAAAAAACGAGAATTGTCTCAGATATTTTACTACTATTATTTAATGTTATTTCTTATACATTACGTATTATACAATCAAACCACATTTTTTTATTGGGGGGGGGGGAATTCTCCCGCGAAAGGTGTCTGGGTACTATTTTAAATATGGATGAAGTGTTTTCCTTGGTCGTATGTACGCTTAAAAATAATTGTGTACGATGGCACTGGTTTGCATTGAATTGTTGTCACAGTGAGTGTGTTGAGGCGAAGTTGCATTGAAAAAGACACACAATATACTGTAGAAAGTGTGTCAAACAGGAAATAAACAAATTGTGCTTTTGTAGAGTGAAGTGTTGTCAAAGAGTACAATTTCCTGGCATAGAGAGCATCAATCACACGAAATAGAAGAAAAAGTGGGAAGGGGAGTGGATTTTGCGAGTAATTTATTAAGGGTGTTCTTAACTGCTCCGTTTGTCAAGTGCGAAACGTTTTTAAAACACTTACAAGTCTTTTACATATCAATTTTAAGAGAAAGATATGAAATTAGAATGCCTAACTATGGAATCTTCAAATCGAACTTATTTTTCCATTTTACGATAGTTGAATTAACTTTCCAGTTCTAAGCTTTTTTAGATCACGTGATCACACGTTTCTCGACAGTTTTTTCTGCTTTAATGGGAATATGTGCTCAAAACCGTCGTATGAAATTCATAAATGCGATCTCCACGGGTTCTAAAAATACAAAAGTTTTCCTTGCATTTAAATAGCTTTCTCTTGGCGTGAAAAAGTGTGCTGGTCGAAACGTGAGACACTTTCGTCTTTTAACTTCAATTGTTCGTAGGTATTTCATAATACTTATATCTGTTTTACTGCAGAAATGTTTTCAAATCGAAATCAGAACACGGGAACACATACACCGATCCATGGGGATGCAGCGTGAATGACTCCCCGTATATTGTTTCTTGTTGTAGAAAATTGATTTAAAATTGCGCGGAAAGCAAAAATAACTCTGTTCCCCTGTTTTATTTTAGTTTGTTGTTAAATTAAAACGATCGGGCAACAGTTTTTTTACACATATGCATTTTGAGAAGAAATTTTTGCAGAGGACGCTTCGATATGGCGTGAATGAATCCCATTGCTTTTAGATTGTGGTTGAAAATTCATTTAGCCCTGCGCCCTGCGAAAAAATTTCCTTCTCCCCCTCT
Organism: Maratus speculifer; assembly: GCA_964019185.1. NCBI lineage: Eukaryota > Metazoa > Arthropoda > Arachnida > Araneae > Salticidae > Maratus > Maratus speculifer. The sequence goes on along the minus strand of OZ025301.1, from coordinate 4,177,017 downwards.
GCATTTTTCGTTTTTAGTTAATTTAAAACAATCGGGCACCAGTTTTTTCGCAGAAATTCAATTTAAAAAGAAATAGTCTTAGAAGTATATCGGTATGGGGATGAACGAATCACATTGTCTTCTGCTTGTTGTTGAAAGTTCATTTAATTTCGCACGAAAAACAAAAAATAACTCTGTTCCCCAGTTTTATTTTAGTTCGTAGTTAAATTAAAACGATCGGGCAACAGTTTTTTTACACATATGCAATTTGAGAAGAAATTTTTGCAGAGAACGTATCGATATGGCGTGAATGAATCCCATTGTTTTTAGATTGTGGCTGAAAATTCATTTAATCCTGCGCCCTTCGAAAAAATTTCCTTCTCACCCTCACTATTTTTCGTTTTTTGTTAATTTAAAACAATCGGGCACCAGTTTTTCCACAGAAATGCAATTTGAGAATGAATTATGTGAGACGTATATCGCTATGGGAATGAACGATTCACACGCCTTCTACTTGTTGAAAATTCATTTAGTCTTGCGCGGAAAACAAAAAATAACTATGTTCCCCTGTTTTATTTTAGTTTGTAGTTAAATTAAAACGATCGGGCAACAGTTTTTTTACACATATGCATTTTGAGAAGAAATTTTTGCAGAGAACGCATCGATATGGCGTGAATGAATCCCATTTCTTTTAGATTGTGGTTGAAAATTCATTTACTGCTGCGCCCTGCGAAAAAATTTCCTTCTGCCCCTCTGCATTTTTCGTTTTTAGTTGATTTAAAACAATCGGGCAGCAGTTTTTTCGCAGAAATTCAATTTAAAAAGAAATAGTCTCAGAAGTATATCGATATGGGGATGAACGAATCACATTGTCTTCTGCTTGTTGTTGAAAGTTCATTTAATTTTGCGCGGAAAACAAAAAATAACTCTGTTACCCTGTTTTATTTTAGTTTGTTGTTAAATTAAAACAATCGGGCAACAGGTTTTTTACACATATGCATATTTCGAGAAGAAATGTTTTCAGAGAACGCAACGATATGGCGTGAATGAATCCCATTAATTTTAGATTGTGGTTGAAAATTCATTTTGTTCTGCGGACTGCGAAAAAATTTCCTTCTCCCCCTCTGCATTTTTCGTTTTTAGTTAATTTAAAACAATCGGGCAGCAGTTTTTTCGCAGAAATTCAATTTAAGAAGAAATAGTCTCAGAAGTATATCGATATGGGGATGAACGAATCACATTGCCTTCTGCTTGTTGTTGAAAGTTCATTTAATTTCGCGCGGAAAACAAAAAATAACTCTGTTCCCCAGTTTTATTTTAGTTTGTAGTTAAATTAAAACGATCGGGCAATAGTTTTTTTACACATATGCAATTTGAGAAGAAATTTTTGCAGAGAACGTATCGATATGGCGTGAATGAATCCCATTGTTTTTAGATTGTGGCTGAAAATTTATTTAACCCTGCGCCCTTCGAAAAAATTTCCTTCTCACCCTCACTATTTTTCGTTTTTTGTTAATTTAAAACAATCGGGCAACAGTTTTTCCACAGAAATGCAATTTGAGAATGAATTATGTGAGACGTATATCGCTATGGGAATGAACGATTCACACGCCTTCTACTTGTTGAAAATTCATTTAGTCTTGCGCGGAAAACAAAAAATAACTATGTTCCCCTGTTTTATTTTAGTTTGTAGTTAAATTAAATCGATCGGGCAACAGGTTTTTCACACATTTGCAAATTAAGAAGAAATTTGATTGTACGTGAACCCAGTATCGAAAGTTTCGTCGCGTGTTGTTGAAAATATATTTCAATAGATGGCAGCACAGGAAAACTCTCGCGCATGTGTAACTAAACTTAAAAAAAAAAAAAAAAAAAAAAAAAAAAACGAGAATTGTCTCAGATATTTTACTACTATTATTTAATGTTATTTCTTATACATTACGTATTATACAATCAAACAACATTTTTTTATTGGGGGGGGGGGAATTCCCACGTGAAAGGTGTCTTGGTTCTATTTTAAATATGGATGAAGTGTTTTCCTTGGTCGTATGTACGCTTAAAAGTAATTGTGTACGATGGCACTGGTTTGCATTGAATTGTTGTCACAGTGAGTGTGTTGAGGCGAAGTTGCATTGAAAAAGACACACAATATACTGTAGAAAGTGTGTCAAACAGGAAATAAACAAATTGTGCTTTTGTAGAGTGAAGTGTTGTCAAAGAGTACAATTTCCTGGCATAGAGAGCATCAATCACACGAAATAGAAGAAAAAGTGGGAAGGGGAGTGGATTTTGCGAGTAATTTATTAAGGGTGTTCTTAACTGCTCCGTTTGTCAAGTGCGAAACGTTTTTAAAACACTTACAAGTCTTTTACATATCAATTTTAAGAGAAAGATATGAAATTAGAATGCCTAACTATGGAATCTTCAAATCGAACTTATTTTTCCATTTTACGATAGTTGAATTAACTTTCCAGTTCTAAGCTTTTTTAGATCACGTGATCACACGTTTCTCGACAGTTTTTTCTGCTTTAATGGGAATATGTGCTCAAAACCGTCGTATGAAATTCATAAATGCGATTTCCACGGGTTCTAAAAATACAAAAGTTTTCCTTGCATTTAAATAGCTTTCTCTTGGCGTGAAAAAGTGTGCTGGTCGAAACGTGAGACACTTTCGTCTTTTAACTTCAATTGTTCGTAGGTATTTCATAATACTTATATCTGTTTTACTGCAGAAATGTTTTCAAATCGAAATCAGAACGCGGGAACACATACACCGATCCATGGGGATGCAGCGTGAATGACTCCCCGTATATTGTTTCTTGTTGTAGAAAATTGATTTACAATTGCGCGGAAAGCAAAAATAACCCTGTTCCCCTGTTTTATTTTAGTTTGTTGTTAAATTAAAACAATCGGGCAACAGTTTTTTTACACATATGCATTTTGAGAATAAATTTTTGCAGAGAACGCTTCGATATGGCGTGAATGAATCCCATTACTTTTAGATTGTGGTTGAAAATTTATTTAGCTCTGCGCCCTGTGAAAAAATTTCCTTCTCCACCTCTGTATTTTCCGTTTTTAGTTGATTTAAAACAATCGGGCAGCAGTTTTTTCGCAGAAATTCAATCTAAGAAGAAATAGTCTCAGAAGTATATCGATATGGGGATGAACGAATCACATTGCTTTCTGCTTGTTGTTGAAAGTTCATTTAATTTCGCACGAAAAACAAAAAATAACTCTGTTCCCCAGTTTTATTTTAGTTCGTAGTTAAATTAAAACGATCGGGCAACAGTTTTTTTACACATATGCAATTTGAGAAGAAATTTTTGCAGAGAACGTATCGATATGGCGTGAATGAATCCCATTGTTTTTAGATTGTGGCTGAAAATTCATTTAATCCTGCGCCCTTCGAAAAAATTTCCTTCTCACCCTCACTATTTTTCGTTTTTTGTTAATTTAAAACAATCGGGCACCAGTTTTTCCACAGAAATGCAATTTGAGAATGAATTATGTGAGACGTATATCGCTATGGGAATGAACGATTCACACGCCTTCTACTTGTTGAAAATTCATTTAGTCTTGCGCGGAAAACAAAAAATAACTATGTTCCCCTGTTTTATTTTAGTTTGTAGTTAAATTAAAACGATCGGGCAACAGTTTTTTTACACATATGCATTTTGAGAAGAAATTTTTGCAGAGAACGCATCGATATGGCGTGAATGAATCCCATTTCTTTTAGATTGTGGTTGAAAATTCATTTACTGCTGCGCCCTGCGAAAAAATTTCCTTCTGCCCCTCTGCATTTTTCGTTTTTAGTTGATTTAAAACAATCGGGCAGCAGTTTTTTCGCAGAAATTCAATTTAAAAAGAAATAGTCTCAGAAGTATATCGATATGGGGATGAACGAATCACATTGCTTTCTGCTTGTTGTTGAAAGTTCATTTAATTTCGCACGAAAAACAAAAAATAACTCTGTTCCCCAGTTTTATTTTAGTTTGTAGTTAAATTAAAACGATCGGGCAATAGTTTTTTTACACATATGCAATTTGAGAAGAAATTTTTGCAGAGAACGTATCGATATGGCGTGAATGAATCCCATTGTTTTTAGATTGTGGCTGAAAATTTATTTAACCCTGCGCCCTTCGAAAAAATTTCCTTCTCACCCTCACTATTTTTCGTTTTTTGTTAATTTAAAACAATCGGGCAACAGTTTTTCCACAGAAATGCAATTTGAGAATGAATTATGTGAGACGTATATCGCTATGGGAATGAACGATTCACACGCCTTCTACTTGTTGAAAATTCATTTAGTCTTGCGCGGAAAACAAAAAATAACTATGTTCCCCTGTTTTATTTTAGTTTGTAGTTAAATTAAATCGATCGGGCAACAGGTTTTTCACACATTTGCAAATTAAGAAGAAATTCGATTGTACGTGAACCCAGTATCGAAAGTTTCGTCGCGTGTTGTTGAAAATATATTTCAATAGATGGCAGCACAGGAAAACTCTCGCGCATGTGTAACTAAACTTAAAAAAAAAAAAAAAAAAAAAAAAAAACGAGAATTGTCTCAGATATTTTACTACTATTATTTAATGTTATTTCTTATACATTACGTATTATACAATCAAACCACATTTTTTTATTGGGGGGGGGAATTCTCCCGCGAAAGGTGTCTGGGTACTATTTTAAATATGGATGAAGTGTTTTCCTTGGTCGTATGTACGCTTAAAAATAATTGTGTACGATGGCACTGGTTTGCATTGAATTGTTGTCACAGTGAGTGTGTTGAGGCGAAGTTGCATTGAAAAAGACACACAATATACTGTAGAAAGTGTGTCAAACAGGAAATAAACAAATTGTGCTTTTGTAGAGTGAAGTGTTGTCAAAGAGTACAATTTCCTGGCATAGAGAGCATCAATCACACGAAATAGAAGAAAAAGTGGGAAGGGGAGTGGATTTTGCGAGTAATTTATTAAGGGTGTTCTTAACTGCTCCGTTTGTCAAGTGCGAAACGTTTTTAAAACACTTACAAGTCTTTTACATATCAATTTTAAGAGAAAGATATGAAATTAGAATGCCTAACTATGGAATCTTCAAATCGAACTTATTTTTCCATTTTACGATAGTTGAATTAACTTTCCAGTTCTAAGCTTTTTTAGATCACGTGATCACACGTTTCTCGACAGTTTTTTCTGCTTTAATGGGAATATGTGCTCAAAACCGTCGTATGAAATTCATAAATGCGATCTCCACGGGTTCTAAAAATACAAAAGTTTTCCTTGCATTTAAATAGCTTTCTCTTGGCGTGAAAAAGTGTGCTGGTCGAAACGTGAGACACTTTCGTCTTTTAACTTCAATTGTTCGTAGGTATTTCATAATACTTATATCTGTTTTACTGCAGAAATGTTTTCAAATCGAAATCAGAACACGGGAACACATACACCGATCCATGGGGATGCAGCGTGAATGACTCCCCGTATATTGTTTCTTGTTGTAGAAAATTGATTTAAAATTGCGCGGAAAGCAAAAATAACTCTGTTCCCCTGTTTTATTTTAGTTTGTTGTTAAATTAAAACGATCGGGCAACAGTTTTTTTACACATATGCATTTTGAGAAGAAATTTTTGCAGAGGACGCTTCGATATGGCGTGAATGAATCCCATTGCTTTTAGATTGTGGTTGAAAATTCATTTAGCCCTGCGCCCTGCGAAAAAATTTCCTTCTCCCCCTCTGCATTTTTCGTTTTTAGTTAATTTAAAACAATCGGGCACCAGTTTTTTCGCAGAAATTCAATTTAAAAAGAAATAGTCTTAGAAGTATATCGGTATGGGGATGAACGAATCACATTGTCTTCTGCTTGTTGTTGAAAGTTCATTTAATTTCGCACGAAAAACAAAAAATAACTCTGTTCCCCAGTTTTATTTTAGTTCGTAGTTAAATTAAAACGATCGGGCAACAGTTTTTTTACACATATGCAATTTGAGAAGAAATTTTTGCAGAGAACGTATCGATATGGCGTGAATGAATCCCATTGTTTTTAGATTGTGGCTGAAAATTCATTTAATCCTGCGCCCTTCGAAAAAATTTCCTTCTCACCCTCACTATTTTTCGTTTTTTGTTAATTTAAAACAATCGGGCACCAGTTTTTCCACAGAAATGCAATTTGAGAATGAATTATGTGAGACGTATATCGCTATGGGAATGAACGATTCACACGCCTTCTACTTGTTGAAAATTCATTTAGTCTTGCGCGGAAAACAAAAAATAACTATGTTCCCCTGTTTTATTTTAGTTTGTAGTTAAATTAAAACGATCGGGCAACAGTTTTTTTACACATATGCATTTTGAGAAGAAATTTTTGCAGAGAACGCATCGATATGGCGTGAATGAATCCCATTTCTTTTAGATTGTGGTTGAAAATTCATTTACTGCTGCGCCCTGCGAAAAAATTTCCTTCTGCCCCTCTGCATTTTTCGTTTTTAGTTGATTTAAAACAATCGGGCAGCAGTTTTTTCGCAGAAATTCAATTTAAAAAGAAATAGTCTCAGAAGTATATCGATATGGGGATGAACGAATCACATTGTCTTCTGCTTGTTGTTGAAAGTTCATTTAATTTTGCGCGGAAAACAAAAAATAACTCTGTTACCCTGTTTTATTTTAGTTTGTTGTTAAATTAAAACAATCGGGCAACAGGTTTTTTACACATATGCATATTTCGAGAAGAAATGTTTTCAGAGAACGCAACGATATGGCGTGAATGAATCCCATTAATTTTAGATTGTGGTTGAAAATTCATTTTGTTCTGCGGACTGCGAAAAAATTTCCTTCTCCCCCTCTGCATTTTTCGTTTTTAGTTAATTTAAAACAATCGGGCAGCAGTTTTTTCGCAGAAATTCAATTTAAGAAGAAATAGTCTCAGAAGTATATCGATATGGGGATGAACGAATCACATTGCCTTCTGCTTGTTGTTGAAAGTTCATTTAATTTCGCGCGGAAAACAAAAAATAACTCTGTTTCCCAGTTTTATTTTAGTTTGTAGTTAAATTAAAACGATCGGGCAATAGTTTTTTTACACATATGCAATTTGAGAAGAAATTTTTGCAGAGAACGTATCGATATGGCGTGAATGAATCCCATTGTTTTTAGATTGTGGCTGAAAATTTATTTAACCCTGCGCCCTTCGAAAAAATTTCCTTCTCACCCTCACTATTTTTCGTTTTTTGTTAATTTAAAACAATCGGGCAACAGTTTTTCCACAGAAATGCAATTTGAGAATGAATTATGTGAGACGTATATCGCTATGGGAATGAACGATTCACACGCCTTCTACTTGTTGAAAATTCATTTAGTCTTGCGCGGAAAACAAAAAATAACTATGTTCCCCTGTTTTATTTTAGTTTGTAGTTAAATTAAATCGATCGGGCAACAGGTTTTTCACACATTTGCAAATTAAGAAGAAATTTGATTGTACGTGAACCCAGTATCGAAAGTTTCGTCGCGTGTTGTTGAAAATATATTTCAATAGATGGCAGCACAGGAAAACTCTCGCGCATGTGTAACTAAACTTAAAAAAAAAAAAAAAAAAAAAAAAAAAAAAACGAGAATTGTCTCAGATATTTTACTACTATTATTTAATGTTATTTCTTATACATTACGTATTATACAATCAAACAACATTTTTTTATTGGGGGGGGGGGAATTCCCACGTGAAAGGTGTCTTGGTTCTATTTTAAATATGGATGAAGTGTTTTCCTTGGTCGTATGTACGCTTAAAAGTAATTGTGTACGATGGCACTGGTTTGCATTGAATTGTTGTCACAGTGAGTGTGTTGAGGCGAAGTTGCATTGAAAAAGACACACAATATACTGTAGAAAGTGTGTCAAACAGGAAATAAACAAATTGTGCTTTTGTAGAGTGAAGTGTTGTCAAAGAGTACAATTTCCTGGCATAGAGAGCATCAATCACACGAAATAGAAGAAAAAGTGGGAAGGGGAGTGGATTTTGCGAGTAATTTATTAAGGGTGTTCTTAACTGCTCCGTTTGTCAAGTGCGAAACGTTTTTAAAACACTTACAAGTCTTTTACATATCAATTTTAAGAGAAAGATATGAAATTAGAATGCCTAACTATGGAATCTTCAAATCGAACTTATTTTTCCATTTTACGATAGTTGAATTAACTTTCCAGTTCTAAGCTTTTTTAGATCACGTGATCACACGTTTCTCGACAGTTTTTTCTGCTTTAATGGGAATATGTGCTCAAAACCGTCGTATGAAATTCATAAATGCGATTTCCACGGGTTCTAAAAATACAAAAGTTTTCCTTGCATTTAAATAGCTTTCTCTTGGCGTGAAAAAGTGTGCTGGTCGAAACGTGAGACACTTTCGTCTTTTAACTTCAATTGTTCGTAGGTATTTCATAATACTTATATCTGTTTTACTGCAGAAATGTTTTCAAATCGAAATCAGAACACGGGAACACATACACCGATCCATGGGGATGCAGCGTGAATGACTCCCCGTATATTGTTTCTTGTTGTAGAAAATTGATTTACAATTGCGCGGAAAGCAAAAATAACCCTGTTCCCCTGTTTTATTTTAGTTTGTTGTTAAATTAAAACAATCGGGCAACAGTTTTTTTACACATATGCATTTTGAGAATAAATTTTTGCAGAGAACGCTTCGATATGGCGTGAATGAATCCCATTACTTTTAGATTGTGGTTGAAAATTTATTTAGCTCTGCGCCCTGTGAAAAAATTTCCTTCTCCACCTCTGTATTTTCCGTTTTTAGTTGATTTAAAACAATCGGGCAGCAGTTTTTTCGCAGAAATTCAATCTAAGAAGAAATAGTCTCAGAAGTATATCGATATGGGGATGAACGAATCACATTGCTTTCTGCTTGTTGTTGAAAGTTCATTTAATTTCGCACGAAAAACAAAAAATAACTCTGTTCCCCAGTTTTATTTTAGTTCGTAGTTAAATTAAAACGATCGGGCAACAGTTTTTTTACACATATGCAATTTGAGAAGAAATTTTTGCAGAGAACGTATCGATATGGCGTGAATGAATCCCATTGTTTTTAGATTGTGGCTGAAAATTCATTTAATCCTGCGCCCTTCGAAAAAATTTCCTTCTCACCCTCACTATTTTTCGTTTTTTGTTAATTTAAAACAATCGGGCACCAGTTTTTCCACAGAAATGCAATTTGAGAATGAATTATGTGAGACGTATATCGCTATGGGAATGAACGATTCACACGCCTTCTACTTGTTGAAAATTCATTTAGTCTTGCGCGGAAAACAAAAAATAACTATGTTCCCCTGTTTTATTTTAGTTTGTAGTTAAATTAAATCGATCGGGCAACAGGTTTTTCACACATTTGCAAATTAAGAAGAAATTCGATTGTACGTGAACCCAGTATCGAAAGTTTCGTCGCGTGTTGTTGAAAATATATTTCAATAGATGGCAGCACAGGAAAACTCTCGCGCATGTGTAACTAAACTTTAAAAAAAAAAAAAAAAAAAAAAAAAAACGAGAATTGTCTCAGATATTTTACTACTATTATTTAATGTTATTTCTTATACATTACGTATTATACAATCAAACCACTTTTTTTTATTGGGGGGGGGGGAATTCTCCCGCGAAAGGTGTCTGGGTACTATTTTAAATATGGATGAAGTGTTTTCCTTGGTCGTATGTACGCTTAAAAATAATTGTGTACGATGGCACTGGTTTGCATTGAATTGTTGTCACAGTGAGTGTGTTGAGGCGAAGTTGCATTGAAAAAGACACACAATATACTGTAGAAAGTGTGTCAAACAGGAAATAAACAAATTGTGCTTTTGTAGAGTGAAGTGTTGTCAAAGAGTACAATTTCCTGGCATAGAGAGCATCAATCACACGAAATAGAAGAAAAAGTGGGAAGGGGAGTGGATTTTGCGAGTAATTTATTAAGGGTGTTCTTAACTGCTCCGTTTGTCAAGTGCGAAACGTTTTTAAAACACTTACAAGTCTTTTACATATCAATTTTAAGAGAAAGATATGAAATTAGAATGCCTAACTATGGAATCTTCAAATCGAACTTATTTTTCCATTTTACGATAGTTGAATTAACTTTCCAGTTCTAAGCTTTTTTAGATCACGTGATCACACGTTTCTCGACAGTTTTTTCTGCTTTAATGGGAATATGTGCTCAAAACCGTCGTATGAAATTCATAAATGCGATTTCCACGGGTTCTAAAAATACAAAAGTTTTCCTTGCATTTAAATAGCTTTCTCTTGGCGTGAAAAAGTGTGCTGGTCGAAACGTGAGACACTTTCGTCTTTTAACTTCAATTGTTCGTAGGTATTTCATAATACTTATATCTGTTTTACTGCAGAAATGTTTTCAAATCGAAATCAGAACACGGGAACACATACACCGATCCATGGGGATGCAGCGTGAATGACTCCCCGTATATTGTTTCTTGTTGTAGAAAATTGATTTACAATTGCGCGGAAAGCAAAAATAACCCTGTTCCCCTGTTTTATTTTAGTTTGTTGTTAAATTAAAACAATCGGGCAACAGTTTTTTTACACATATGCATTTTGAGAATAAATTTTTGCAGAGAACGCTTCGATATGGCGTGAATGAATCCCATTACTTTTAGATTGTGGTTGAAAATTTATTTAGCTCTGCGCCCTGTGAAAAAATTTCCTTCTCCACCTCTGTATTTTCCGTTTTTAGTTGATTTAAAACAATCGGGCAGCAGTTTTTTCGCAGAAATTCAATCTAAGAAGAAATAGTCTCAGAAGTATATCGATATGGGGATGAACGAATCACATTGCTTTCTGCTTGTTGAAAGTTCATTTAATTTCGCACGAAAAACAAAAAATAACTCTGTTCCCCAGTTTTATTTTAGTTCGTAGTTAAATTAAAACGATCGGGCAACAGTTTTTTTACACATATGCAATTTGAGAAGAAATTTTTGCAGAGAACGTATCGATATGGCGTGAATGAATCCCATTGTTTTTAGATTGTGGCTGAAAATTCATTTAATCCTGCGCCCTTCGAAAAAATTTCCTTCTCACCCTCACTATTTTTCGTTTTTTGTTAATTTAAAACAATCGGGCACCAGTTTTTCCACAGAAATGCAATTTGAGAATGAATTATGTGAGACGTATATCGCTATGGGAATGAACGATTCACACGCCTTCTACTTGTTGAAAATTCATTTAGTCTTGCGCGGAAAACAAAAAATAACTATGTTCCCCTGTTTTATTTTAGTTTGTAGTTAAATTAAAACGATCGGGCAACAGTTTTTTTACACATATGCATTTTGAGAAGAAATTTTTGCAGAGAACGCATCGATATGGCGTGAATGAATCCCATTTCTTTTAGATTGTGGTTGAAAATTCATTTACTGCTGCGCCCTGCGAAAAAATTTCCTTCTGCCCCTCTGCATTTTTCGTTTTTAGTTGATTTAAAACAATCGGGCAGCAGTTTTTTCGCAGAAATTCAATTTAAAAAGAAATAGTCTCAGAAGTATATCGATATGGGGATGAACGAATCACATTGCTTTCTGCTTGTTGTTGAAAGTTCATTTAATTTCGCACGAAAAACAAAAAATAACTCTGTTCCCCAGTTTTATTTTAGTTTGTAGTTAAATTAAAACGATCGGGCAATAGTTTTTTTACACATATGCAATTTGAGAAGAAATTTTTGCAGAGAACGTATCGATATGGCGTGAATGAATCCCATTGTTTTTAGATTGTGGCTGAAAATTTATTTAACCCTGCGCCCTTCGAAAAAATTTCCTTCTCACCCTCACTATTTTTCGTTTCTTGTTAATTTAAAACAATCGGGCAACAGTTTTTCCACAGAAATGCAATTTGAGAATGAATTATGTGAGACGTATATCGCTATGGGAATGAACGATTCACACGCCTTCTACTTGTTGAAAATTCATTTAGTCTTGCGCGGAAAACAAAAAATAACTATGTTCCCCTGTTTTATTTTAGTTTGTAGTTAAATTAAATCGATCGGGCAACAGGTTTTTCACACATTTGCAAATTAAGAAGAAATTCGATTGTACGTGAACCCAGTATCGAAAGTTTCGTCGCGTGTTGTTGAAAATATATTTCAATAGATGGCAGCACAGGAAAACTCTCGCGCATGTGTAACTAAACTTAAAAAAAAAAAAAAAAAAAAAAAAAAACGAGAATTGTCTCAGATATTTTACTACTATTATTTAATGTTATTTCTTATACATTACGTATTATACAATCAAACCACATTTTTTTATTGGGGGGGGGGGAATTCTCCCGCGAAAGGTGTCTGGGTACTATTTTAAATATGGATGAAGTGTTTTCCTTGGTCGTATGTACGCTTAAAAATAATTGTGTACGATGGCACTGGTTTGCATTGAATTGTTGTCACAGTGAGTGTGTTGAGGCGAAGTTGCATTGAAAAAGACACACAATATACTGTAGAAAGTGTGTCAAACAGGAAATAAACAAATTGTGCTTTTGTAGAGTGAAGTGTTGTCAAAGAGTACAATTTCCTGGCATAGAGAGCATCAATCACACGAAATAGAAGAAAAAGTGGGAAGGGGAGTGGATTTTGCGAGTAATTTATTAAGGGTGTTCTTAACTGCTCCGTTTGTCAAGTGCGAAACGTTTTTAAAACACTTACAAGTCTTTTACATATCAATTTTAAGAGAAAGATATGAAATTAGAATGCCTAACTATGGAATCTTCAAATCGAACTTATTTTTCCATTTTACGATAGTTGAATTAACTTTCCAGTTCTAAGCTTTTTTAGATCACGTGATCACACGTTTCTCGACAGTTTTTTCTGCTTTAATGGGAATATGTGCTCAAAACCGTCGTATGAAATTCATAAATGCGATCTCCACGGGTTCTAAAAATACAAAAGTTTTCCTTGCATTTAAATAGCTTTCTCTTGGCGTGAAAAAGTGTGCTGGTCGAAACGTGAGACACTTTCGTCTTTTAACTTCAATTGTTCGTAGGTATTTCATAATACTTATATCTGTTTTACTGCAGAAATGTTTTCAAATCGAAATCAGAACACGGGAACACATACACCGATCCATGGGGATGCAGCGTGAATGACTCCCCGTATATTGTTTCTTGTTGTAGAAAATTGATTTAAAATTGCGCGGAAAGCAAAAATAACTCTGTTCCCCTGTTTTATTTTAGTTTGTTGTTAAATTAAAACGATCGGGCAACAGTTTTTTTACACATATGCATTTTGAGAAGAAATTTTTGCAGAGGACGCTTCGATATGGCGTGAATGAATCCCATTGCTTTTAGATTGTGGTTGAAAATTCATTTAGCCCTGCGCCCTGCGAAAAAATTTCCTTCTCCCCCTCTGCATTTTTCGTTTTTAGTTAATTTAAAACAATCGGGCACCAGTTTTTTCGCAGAAATTCAATTTAAAAAGAAATAGTCTTAGAAGTATATCGGTATGGGGATGAACGAATCACATTGTCTTCTGCTTGTTGTTGAAAGTTCATTTAATTTCGCACGAAAAACAAAAAATAACTCTGTTCCCCAGTTTTATTTTAGTTCGTAGTTAAATTAAAACGATCGGGCAACAGTTTTTTTACACATATGCAATTTGAGAAGAAATTTTTGCAGAGAACGTATCGATATGGCGTGAATGAATCCCATTGTTTTTAGATTGTGGCTGAAAATTCATTTAATCCTGCGCCCTTCGAAAAAATTTCCTTCTCACCCTCACTATTTTTCGTTTTTTGTTAATTTAAAACAATCGGGCACCAGTTTTTCCACAGAAATGCAATTTGAGAATGAATTATGTGAGACGTATATCGCTATGGGAATGAACGATTCACACGCCTTCTACTTGTTGAAAATTCATTTAGTCTTGCGCGGAAAACAAAAAATAACTATGTTCCCCTGTTTTATTTTAGTTTGTAGTTAAATTAAAACGATCGGGCAACAGTTTTTTTACACATATGCATTTTGAGAAGAAATTTTTGCAGAGAACGCATCGATATGGCGTGAATGAATCCCATTTCTTTTAGATTGTGGTTGAAAATTCATTTACTGCTGCGCCCTGCGAAAAAATTTCCTTCTGCCCCTCTGCATTTTTCGTTTTTAGTTGATTTAAAACAATCGGGCAGCAGTTTTTTCGCAGAAATTCAATTTAAAAAGAAATAGTCTCAGAAGTATATCGATATGGGGATGAACGAATCACATTGTCTTCTGCTTGTTGTTGAAAGTTCATTTAATTTTGCGCGGAAAACAAAAAATAACTCTGTTACCCTGTTTTATTTTAGTTTGTTGTTAAATTAAAACAATCGGGCAACAGGTTTTTTACACATATGCATATTTCGAGAAGAAATGTTTTCAGAGAACGCAACGATATGGCGTGAATGAATCCCATTAATTTTAGATTGTGGTTGAAAATTCATTTTGTTCTGCGGACTGCGAAAAAATTTCCTTCTCCCCCTCTGCATTTTTCGTTTTTAGTTAATTTAAAACAATCGGGCAGCAGTTTTTTCGCAGAAATTCAATTTAAGAAGAAATAGTCTCAGAAGTATATCGATATGGGGATGAACGAATCACATTGCCTTCTGCTTGTTGTTGAAAGTTCATTTAATTTCGCGCGGAAAACAAAAAATAACTCTGTTCCCCAGTTTTATTTTAGTTTGTAGTTAAATTAAAACGATCGGGCAATAGTTTTTTTACACATATGCAATTTGAGAAGAAATTTTTGCAGAGAACGTATCGATATGGCGTGAATGAATCCCATTGTTTTTAGATTGTGGCTGAAAATTTATTTAACCCTGCGCCCTTCGAAAAAATTTCCTTCTCACCCTCACTATTTTTCGTTTTTTGTTAATTTAAAACAATCGGGCAACAGTTTTTCCACAGAAATGCAATTTGAGAATGAATTATGTGAGACGTATATCGCTATGGGAATGAACGATTCACACGCCTTCTACTTGTTGAAAATTCATTTAGTCTTGCGCGGAAAACAAAAAATAACTATGTTCCCCTGTTTTATTTTAGTTTGTAGTTAAATTAAATCGATCGGGCAACAGGTTTTTCACACATTTGCAAATTAAGAAGAAATTTGATTGTACGTGAACCCAGTATCGAAAGTTTCGTCGCGTGTTGTTGAAAATATATTTCAATAGATGGCAGCACAGGAAAACTCTCGCGCATGTGTAACTAAACTTAAAAAAAAAAAAAAAAAAAAAAAAAAAAACGAGAATTGTCTCAGATATTTTACTACTATTATTTAATGTTATTTCTTATACATTACGTATTATACAATCAAACAACATTTTTTTATTGGGGGGGGGGGAATTCCCACGTGAAAGGTGTCTTGGTTCTATTTTAAATATGGATGAAGTGTTTTCCTTGGTCGTATGTACGCTTAAAAGTAATTGTGTACGATGGCACTGGTTTGCATTGAATTGTTGTCACAGTGAGTGTGTTGAGGCGAAGTTGCATTGAAAAAGACACACAATATACTGTAGAAAGTGTGTCAAACAGGAAATAAACAAATTGTGCTTTTGTAGAGTGAAGTGTTGTCAAAGAGTACAATTTCCTGGCATAGAGAGCATCAATCACACGAAATAGAAGAAAAAGTGGGAAGGGGAGTGGATTTTGCGAGTAATTTATTAAGGGTGTTCTTAACTGCTCCGTTTGTCAAGTGCGAAACGTTTTTAAAACACTTACAAGTCTTTTACATATCAATTTTAAGAGAAAGATATGAAATTAGAATGCCTAACTATGGAATCTTCAAATCGAACTTATTTTTCCATTTTACGATAGTTGAATTAACTTTCCAGTTCTAAGCTTTTTTAGATCACGTGATCACACGTTTCTCGACAGTTTTTTCTGCTTTAATGGGAATATGTGCTCAAAACCGTCGTATGAAATTCATAAATGCGATTTCCACGGGTTCTAAAAATACAAAAGTTTTCCTTGCATTTAAATAGCTTTCTCTTGGCGTGAAAAAGTGTGCTGGTCGAAACGTGAGACACTTTCGTCTTTTAACTTCAATTGTTCGTAGGTATTTCATAATACTTATATCTGTTTTACTGCAGAAATGTTTTCAAATCGAAATCAGAACGCGGGAACACATACACCGATCCATGGGGATGCAGCGTGAATGACTCCCCGTATATTGTTTCTTGTTGTAGAAAATTGATTTACAATTGCGCGGAAAGCAAAAATAACCCTGTTCCCCTGTTTTATTTTAGTTTGTTGTTAAATTAAAACAATCGGGCAACAGTTTTTTTACACATATGCATTTTGAGAATAAATTTTTGCAGAGAACGCTTCGATATGGCGTGAATGAATCCCATTACTTTTAGATTGTGGTTGAAAATTTATTTAGCTCTGCGCCCTGTGAAAAAATTTCCTTCTCCACCTCTGTATTTTCCGTTTTTAGTTGATTTAAAACAATCGGGCAGCAGTTTTTTCGCAGAAATTCAATCTAAGAAGAAATAGTCTCAGAAGTATATCGATATGGGGATGAACGAATCACATTGCTTTCTGCTTGTTGTTGAAAGTTCATTTAATTTCGCACGAAAAACAAAAAATAACTCTGTTCCCCAGTTTTATTTTAGTTCGTAGTTAAATTAAAACGATCGGGCAACAGTTTTTTTACACATATGCAATTTGAGAAGAAATTTTTGCAGAGAACGTATCGATATGGCGTGAATGAATCCCATTGTTTTTAGATTGTGGCTGAAAATTCATTTAATCCTGCGCCCTTCGAAAAAATTTCCTTCTCACCCTCACTATTTTTCGTTTTTTGTTAATTTAAAACAATCGGGCACCAGTTTTTCCACAGAAATGCAATTTGAGAATGAATTATGTGAGACGTATATCGCTATGGGAATGAACGATTCACACGCCTTCTACTTGTTGAAAATTCATTTAGTCTTGCGCGGAAAACAAAAAATAACTATGTTCCCCTGTTTTATTTTAGTTTGTAGTTAAATTAAAACGATCGGGCAACAGTTTTTTTACACATATGCATTTTGAGAAGAAATTTTTGCAGAGAACGCATCGATATGGCGTGAATGAATCCCATTTCTTTTAGATTGTGGTTGAAAATTCATTTACTGCTGCGCCCTGCGAAAAAATTTCCTTCTGCCCCTCTGCATTTTTCGTTTTTAGTTGATTTAAAACAATCGGGCAGCAGTTTTTTCGCAGAAATTCAATTTAAAAAGAAATAGTCTCAGAAGTATATCGATATGGGGATGAACGAATCACATTGCTTTCTGCTTGTTGTTGAAAGTTCATTTAATTTCGCACGAAAAACAAAAAATAACTCTGTTCCCCAGTTTTATTTTAGTTTGTAGTTAAATTAAAACGATCGGGCAATAGTTTTTTTACACATATGCAATTTGAGAAGAAATTTTTGCAGAGAACGTATCGATATGGCGTGAATGAATCCCATTGTTTTTAGATTGTGGCTGAAAATTTATTTAACCCTGCGCCCTTCGAAAAAATTTCCTTCTCACCCTCACTATTTTTCGTTTTTTGTTAATTTAAAACAATCGGGCAACAGTTTTTCCACAGAAATGCAATTTGAGAATGAATTATGTGAGACGTATATCGCTATGGGAATGAACGATTCACACGCCTTCTACTTGTTGAAAATTCATTTAGTCTTGCGCGGAAAACAAAAAATAACTATGTTCCCCTGTTTTATTTTAGTTTGTAGTTAAATTAAATCGATCGGGCAACAGGTTTTTCACACATTTGCAAATTAAGAAGAAATTCGATTGTACGTGAACCCAGTATCGAAAGTTTCGTCGCGTGTTGTTGAAAATATATTTCAATAGATGGCAGCACAGGAAAACTCTCGCGCATGTGTAACTAAACTTAAAAAAAAAAAAAAAAAAAAAAAAAAAAAAACGAGAATTGTCTCAGATATTTTACTACTATTATTTAATGTTATTTCTTATACATTACGTATTATACAATCAAACAACATTTTTTTATTGGGGGGGGGGGAATTCCCACGTGAAAGGTGTCTTGGTTCTATTTTAAATATGGATGAAGTGTTTTCCTTGGTCGTATGTACGCTTAAAAGTAATTGTGTACGATGGCACTGGTTTGCATTGAATTGTTGTCACAGTGAGTGTGTTGAGGCGAAGTTGCATTGAAAAAGACACACAATATACTGTAGAAAGTGTGTCAAACAGGAAATAAACAAATTGTGCTTTTGTAGAGTGAAGTGTTGTCAAAGAGTACAATTTCCTGGCATAGAGAGCATCAATCACACGAAATAGAAGAAAAAGTGGGAAGGGGAGTGGATTTTGCGAGTAATTTATTAAGGGTGTTCTTAACTGCTCCGTTTGTCAAGTGCGAAACGTTTTTAAAACACTTACAAGTCTTTTACATATCAATTTTAAGAGAAAGATATGAAATTAGAATGCCTAACTATGGAATCTTCAAATCGAACTTATTTTTCCATTTTACGATAGTTGAATTAACTTTCCAGTTCTAAGCTTTTTTAGATCACGTGATCACACGTTTCTCGACAGTTTTTTCTGCTTTAATGGGAATATGTGCTCAAAACCGTCGTATGAAATTCATAAATGCGATTTCCACGGGTTCTAAAAATACAAAAGTTTTCCTTGCATTTAAATAGCTTTCTCTTGGCGTGAAAAAGTGTGCTGGTCGAAACGTGAGACACTTTCGTCTTTTAACTTCAATTGTTCGTAGGTATTTCATAATAC
Organism: Maratus speculifer; assembly: GCA_964019185.1. Taxonomy (NCBI): domain Eukaryota; kingdom Metazoa; phylum Arthropoda; class Arachnida; order Araneae; family Salticidae; genus Maratus; species Maratus speculifer. The sequence continues at coordinate 4,158,304 of OZ025301.1, read as the reverse complement.
TTATATCTGTTTTACTGCAGAAATGTTTTCAAATCGAAATCAGAACACGGGAACACATACACCGATCCATGGGGATGCAGCGTGAATGACTCCCCGTATATTGTTTCTTGTTGTAGAAAATTGATTTACAATTGCGCGGAAAGCAAAAATAACCCTGTTCCCCTGTTTTATTTTAGTTTGTTGTTAAATTAAAACAATCGGGCAACAGTTTTTTTACACATATGCATTTTGAGAATAAATTTTTGCAGAGAACGCTTCGATATGGCGTGAATGAATCCCATTACTTTTAGATTGTGGTTGAAAATTTATTTAGCTCTGCGCCCTGTGAAAAAATTTCCTTCTCCACCTCTGTATTTTCCGTTTTTAGTTGATTTAAAACAATCGGGCAGCAGTTTTTTCGCAGAAATTCAATCTAAGAAGAAATAGTCTCAGAAGTATATCGATATGGGGATGAACGAATCACATTGCTTTCTGCTTGTTGTTGAAAGTTCATTTAATTTCGCACGAAAAACAAAAAATAACTCTGTTCCCCAGTTTTATTTTAGTTCGTAGTTAAATTAAAACGATCGGGCAACAGTTTTTTTACACATATGCAATTTGAGAAGAAATTTTTGCAGAGAACGTATCGATATGGCGTGAATGAATCCCATTGTTTTTAGATTGTGGCTGAAAATTCATTTAATCCTGCGCCCTTCGAAAAAATTTCCTTCTCACCCTCACTATTTTTCGTTTTTTGTTAATTTAAAACAATCGGGCACCAGTTTTTCCACAGAAATGCAATTTGAGAATGAATTATGTGAGACGTATATCGCTATGGGAATGAACGATTCACACGCCTTCTACTTGTTGAAAATTCATTTAGTCTTGCGCGGAAAACAAAAAATAACTATGTTCCCCTGTTTTATTTTAGTTTGTAGTTAAATTAAATCGATCGGGCAACAGGTTTTTCACACATTTGCAAATTAAGAAGAAATTCGATTGTACGTGAACCCAGTATCGAAAGTTTCGTCGCGTGTTGTTGAAAATATATTTCAATAGATGGCAGCACAGGAAAACTCTCGCGCATGTGTAACTAAACTTTAAAAAAAAAAAAAAAAAAAAAAAAACGAGAATTGTCTCAGATATTTTACTACTATTATTTAATGTTATTTCTTATACATTACGTATTATACAATCAAACCACTTTTTTTTATTGGGGGGGGGGGAATTCTCCCGCGAAAGGTGTCTGGGTACTATTTTAAATATGGATGAAGTGTTTTCCTTGGTCGTATGTACGCTTAAAAATAATTGTGTACGATGGCACTGGTTTGCATTGAATTGTTGTCACAGTGAGTGTGTTGAGGCGAAGTTGCATTGAAAAAGACACACAATATACTGTAGAAAGTGTGTCAAACAGGAAATAAACAAATTGTGCTTTTGTAGAGTGAAGTGTTGTCAAAGAGTACAATTTCCTGGCATAGAGAGCATCAATCACACGAAATAGAAGAAAAAGTGGGAAGGGGAGTGGATTTTGCGAGTAATTTATTAAGGGTGTTCTTAACTGCTCCGTTTGTCAAGTGCGAAACGTTTTTAAAACACTTACAAGTCTTTTACATATCAATTTTAAGAGAAAGATATGAAATTAGAATGCCTAACTATGGAATCTTCAAATCGAACTTATTTTTCCATTTTACGATAGTTGAATTAACTTTCCAGTTCTAAGCTTTTTTAGATCACGTGATCACACGTTTCTCGACAGTTTTTTCTGCTTTAATGGGAATATGTGCTCAAAACCGTCGTATGAAATTCATAAATGCGATTTCCACGGGTTCTAAAAATACAAAAGTTTTCCTTGCATTTAAATAGCTTTCTCTTGGCGTGAAAAAGTGTGCTGGTCGAAACGTGAGACACTTTCGTCTTTTAACTTCAATTGTTCGTAGGTATTTCATAATACTTATATCTGTTTTACTGCAGAAATGTTTTCAAATCGAAATCAGAACACGGGAACACATACACCGATCCATGGGGATGCAGCGTGAATGACTCCCCGTATATTGTTTCTTGTTGTAGAAAATTGATTTACAATTGCGCGGAAAGCAAAAATAACCCTGTTCCCCTGTTTTATTTTAGTTTGTTGTTAAATTAAAACAATCGGGCAACAGTTTTTTTACACATATGCATTTTGAGAATAAATTTTTGCAGAGAACGCTTCGATATGGCGTGAATGAATCCCATTACTTTTAGATTGTGGTTGAAAATTTATTTAGCTCTGCGCCCTGTGAAAAAATTTCCTTCTCCACCTCTGTATTTTCCGTTTTTAGTTGATTTAAAACAATCGGGCAGCAGTTTTTTCGCAGAAATTCAATCTAAGAAGAAATAGTCTCAGAAGTATATCGATATGGGGATGAACGAATCACATTGCTTTCTGCTTGTTGAAAGTTCATTTAATTTCGCACGAAAAACAAAAAATAACTCTGTTCCCCAGTTTTATTTTAGTTCGTAGTTAAATTAAAACGATCGGGCAACAGTTTTTTTACACATATGCAATTTGAGAAGAAATTTTTGCAGAGAACGTATCGATATGGCGTGAATGAATCCCATTGTTTTTAGATTGTGGCTGAAAATTCATTTAATCCTGCGCCCTTCGAAAAAATTTCCTTCTCACCCTCACTATTTTTCGTTTTTTGTTAATTTAAAACAATCGGGCACCAGTTTTTCCACAGAAATGCAATTTGAGAATGAATTATGTGAGACGTATATCGCTATGGGAATGAACGATTCACACGCCTTCTACTTGTTGAAAATTCATTTAGTCTTGCGCGGAAAACAAAAAATAACTATGTTCCCCTGTTTTATTTTAGTTTGTAGTTAAATTAAAACGATCGGGCAACAGTTTTTTTACACATATGCATTTTGAGAAGAAATTTTTGCAGAGAACGCATCGATATGGCGTGAATGAATCCCATTTCTTTTAGATTGTGGTTGAAAATTCATTTACTGCTGCGCCCTGCGAAAAAATTTCCTTCTGCCCCTCTGCATTTTTCGTTTTTAGTTGATTTAAAACAATCGGGCAGCAGTTTTTTCGCAGAAATTCAATTTAAAAAGAAATAGTCTCAGAAGTATATCGATATGGGGATGAACGAATCACATTGCTTTCTGCTTGTTGTTGAAAGTTCATTTAATTTCGCACGAAAAACAAAAAATAACTCTGTTCCCCAGTTTTATTTTAGTTTGTAGTTAAATTAAAACGATCGGGCAATAGTTTTTTTACACATATGCAATTTGAGAAGAAATTTTTGCAGAGAACGTATCGATATGGCGTGAATGAATCCCATTGTTTTTAGATTGTGGCTGAAAATTTATTTAACCCTGCGCCCTTCGAAAAAATTTCCTTCTCACCCTCACTATTTTTCGTTTCTTGTTAATTTAAAACAATCGGGCAACAGTTTTTCCACAGAAATGCAATTTGAGAATGAATTATGTGAGACGTATATCGCTATGGGAATGAACGATTCACACGCCTTCTACTTGTTGAAAATTCATTTAGTCTTGCGCGGAAAACAAAAAATAACTATGTTCCCCTGTTTTATTTTAGTTTGTAGTTAAATTAAATCGATCGGGCAACAGGTTTTTCACACATTTGCAAATTAAGAAGAAATTCGATTGTACGTGAACCCAGTATCGAAAGTTTCGTCGCGTGTTGTTGAAAATATATTTCAATAGATGGCAGCACAGGAAAACTCTCGCGCATGTGTAACTAAACTTAAAAAAAAAAAAAAAAAAAAAAAAAAACGAGAATTGTCTCAGATATTTTACTACTATTATTTAATGTTATTTCTTATACATTACGTATTATACAATCAAACCACATTTTTTTATTGGGGGGGGGGGAATTCTCCCGCGAAAGGTGTCTGGGTACTATTTTAAATATGGATGAAGTGTTTTCCTTGGTCGTATGTACGCTTAAAAATAATTGTGTACGATGGCACTGGTTTGCATTGAATTGTTGTCACAGTGAGTGTGTTGAGGCGAAGTTGCATTGAAAAAGACACACAATATACTGTAGAAAGTGTGTCAAACAGGAAATAAACAAATTGTGCTTTTGTAGAGTGAAGTGTTGTCAAAGAGTACAATTTCCTGGCATAGAGAGCATCAATCACACGAAATAGAAGAAAAAGTGGGAAGGGGAGTGGATTTTGCGAGTAATTTATTAAGGGTGTTCTTAACTGCTCCGTTTGTCAAGTGCGAAACGTTTTTAAAACACTTACAAGTCTTTTACATATCAATTTTAAGAGAAAGATATGAAATTAGAATGCCTAACTATGGAATCTTCAAATCGAACTTATTTTTCCATTTTACGATAGTTGAATTAACTTTCCAGTTCTAAGCTTTTTTAGATCACGTGATCACACGTTTCTCGACAGTTTTTTCTGCTTTAATGGGAATATGTGCTCAAAACCGTCGTATGAAATTCATAAATGCGATCTCCACGGGTTCTAAAAATACAAAAGTTTTCCTTGCATTTAAATAGCTTTCTCTTGGCGTGAAAAAGTGTGCTGGTCGAAACGTGAGACACTTTCGTCTTTTAACTTCAATTGTTCGTAGGTATTTCATAATACTTATATCTGTTTTACTGCAGAAATGTTTTCAAATCGAAATCAGAACACGGGAACACATACACCGATCCATGGGGATGCAGCGTGAATGACTCCCCGTATATTGTTTCTTGTTGTAGAAAATTGATTTAAAATTGCGCGGAAAGCAAAAATAACTCTGTTCCCCTGTTTTATTTTAGTTTGTTGTTAAATTAAAACGATCGGGCAACAGTTTTTTTACACATATGCATTTTGAGAAGAAATTTTTGCAGAGGACGCTTCGATATGGCGTGAATGAATCCCATTGCTTTTAGATTGTGGTTGAAAATTCATTTAGCCCTGCGCCCTGCGAAAAAATTTCCTTCTCCCCCTCTGCATTTTTCGTTTTTAGTTAATTTAAAACAATCGGGCACCAGTTTTTTCGCAGAAATTCAATTTAAAAAGAAATAGTCTTAGAAGTATATCGGTATGGGGATGAACGAATCACATTGTCTTCTGCTTGTTGTTGAAAGTTCATTTAATTTCGCACGAAAAACAAAAAATAACTCTGTTCCCCAGTTTTATTTTAGTTCGTAGTTAAATTAAAACGATCGGGCAACAGTTTTTTTACACATATGCAATTTGAGAAGAAATTTTTGCAGAGAACGTATCGATATGGCGTGAATGAATCCCATTGTTTTTAGATTGTGGCTGAAAATTCATTTAATCCTGCGCCCTTCGAAAAAATTTCCTTCTCACCCTCACTATTTTTCGTTTTTTGTTAATTTAAAACAATCGGGCACCAGTTTTTCCACAGAAATGCAATTTGAGAATGAATTATGTGAGACGTATATCGCTATGGGAATGAACGATTCACACGCCTTCTACTTGTTGAAAATTCATTTAGTCTTGCGCGGAAAACAAAAAATAACTATGTTCCCCTGTTTTATTTTAGTTTGTAGTTAAATTAAAACGATCGGGCAACAGTTTTTTTACACATATGCATTTTGAGAAGAAATTTTTGCAGAGAACGCATCGATATGGCGTGAATGAATCCCATTTCTTTTAGATTGTGGTTGAAAATTCATTTACTGCTGCGCCCTGCGAAAAAATTTCCTTCTGCCCCTCTGCATTTTTCGTTTTTAGTTGATTTAAAACAATCGGGCAGCAGTTTTTTCGCAGAAATTCAATTTAAAAAGAAATAGTCTCAGAAGTATATCGATATGGGGATGAACGAATCACATTGTCTTCTGCTTGTTGTTGAAAGTTCATTTAATTTTGCGCGGAAAACAAAAAATAACTCTGTTACCCTGTTTTATTTTAGTTTGTTGTTAAATTAAAACAATCGGGCAACAGGTTTTTTACACATATGCATATTTCGAGAAGAAATGTTTTCAGAGAACGCAACGATATGGCGTGAATGAATCCCATTAATTTTAGATTGTGGTTGAAAATTCATTTTGTTCTGCGGACTGCGAAAAAATTTCCTTCTCCCCCTCTGCATTTTTCGTTTTTAGTTAATTTAAAACAATCGGGCAGCAGTTTTTTCGCAGAAATTCAATTTAAGAAGAAATAGTCTCAGAAGTATATCGATATGGGGATGAACGAATCACATTGCCTTCTGCTTGTTGTTGAAAGTTCATTTAATTTCGCGCGGAAAACAAAAAATAACTCTGTTCCCCAGTTTTATTTTAGTTTGTAGTTAAATTAAAACGATCGGGCAATAGTTTTTTTACACATATGCAATTTGAGAAGAAATTTTTGCAGAGAACGTATCGATATGGCGTGAATGAATCCCATTGTTTTTAGATTGTGGCTGAAAATTTATTTAACCCTGCGCCCTTCGAAAAAATTTCCTTCTCACCCTCACTATTTTTCGTTTTTTGTTAATTTAAAACAATCGGGCAACAGTTTTTCCACAGAAATGCAATTTGAGAATGAATTATGTGAGACGTATATCGCTATGGGAATGAACGATTCACACGCCTTCTACTTGTTGAAAATTCATTTAGTCTTGCGCGGAAAACAAAAAATAACTATGTTCCCCTGTTTTATTTTAGTTTGTAGTTAAATTAAATCGATCGGGCAACAGGTTTTTCACACATTTGCAAATTAAGAAGAAATTTGATTGTACGTGAACCCAGTATCGAAAGTTTCGTCGCGTGTTGTTGAAAATATATTTCAATAGATGGCAGCACAGGAAAACTCTCGCGCATGTGTAACTAAACTTAAAAAAAAAAAAAAAAAAAAAAAAAAAAACGAGAATTGTCTCAGATATTTTACTACTATTATTTAATGTTATTTCTTATACATTACGTATTATACAATCAAACAACATTTTTTTATTGGGGGGGGGGGAATTCCCACGTGAAAGGTGTCTTGGTTCTATTTTAAATATGGATGAAGTGTTTTCCTTGGTCGTATGTACGCTTAAAAGTAATTGTGTACGATGGCACTGGTTTGCATTGAATTGTTGTCACAGTGAGTGTGTTGAGGCGAAGTTGCATTGAAAAAGACACACAATATACTGTAGAAAGTGTGTCAAACAGGAAATAAACAAATTGTGCTTTTGTAGAGTGAAGTGTTGTCAAAGAGTACAATTTCCTGGCATAGAGAGCATCAATCACACGAAATAGAAGAAAAAGTGGGAAGGGGAGTGGATTTTGCGAGTAATTTATTAAGGGTGTTCTTAACTGCTCCGTTTGTCAAGTGCGAAACGTTTTTAAAACACTTACAAGTCTTTTACATATCAATTTTAAGAGAAAGATATGAAATTAGAATGCCTAACTATGGAATCTTCAAATCGAACTTATTTTTCCATTTTACGATAGTTGAATTAACTTTCCAGTTCTAAGCTTTTTTAGATCACGTGATCACACGTTTCTCGACAGTTTTTTCTGCTTTAATGGGAATATGTGCTCAAAACCGTCGTATGAAATTCATAAATGCGATTTCCACGGGTTCTAAAAATACAAAAGTTTTCCTTGCATTTAAATAGCTTTCTCTTGGCGTGAAAAAGTGTGCTGGTCGAAACGTGAGACACTTTCGTCTTTTAACTTCAATTGTTCGTAGGTATTTCATAATACTTATATCTGTTTTACTGCAGAAATGTTTTCAAATCGAAATCAGAACGCGGGAACACATACACCGATCCATGGGGATGCAGCGTGAATGACTCCCCGTATATTGTTTCTTGTTGTAGAAAATTGATTTACAATTGCGCGGAAAGCAAAAATAACCCTGTTCCCCTGTTTTATTTTAGTTTGTTGTTAAATTAAAACAATCGGGCAACAGTTTTTTTACACATATGCATTTTGAGAATAAATTTTTGCAGAGAACGCTTCGATATGGCGTGAATGAATCCCATTACTTTTAGATTGTGGTTGAAAATTTATTTAGCTCTGCGCCCTGTGAAAAAATTTCCTTCTCCACCTCTGTATTTTCCGTTTTTAGTTGATTTAAAACAATCGGGCAGCAGTTTTTTCGCAGAAATTCAATCTAAGAAGAAATAGTCTCAGAAGTATATCGATATGGGGATGAACGAATCACATTGCTTTCTGCTTGTTGTTGAAAGTTCATTTAATTTCGCACGAAAAACAAAAAATAACTCTGTTCCCCAGTTTTATTTTAGTTCGTAGTTAAATTAAAACGATCGGGCAACAGTTTTTTTACACATATGCAATTTGAGAAGAAATTTTTGCAGAGAACGTATCGATATGGCGTGAATGAATCCCATTGTTTTTAGATTGTGGCTGAAAATTCATTTAATCCTGCGCCCTTCGAAAAAATTTCCTTCTCACCCTCACTATTTTTCGTTTTTTGTTAATTTAAAACAATCGGGCACCAGTTTTTCCACAGAAATGCAATTTGAGAATGAATTATGTGAGACGTATATCGCTATGGGAATGAACGATTCACACGCCTTCTACTTGTTGAAAATTCATTTAGTCTTGCGCGGAAAACAAAAAATAACTATGTTCCCCTGTTTTATTTTAGTTTGTAGTTAAATTAAAACGATCGGGCAACAGTTTTTTTACACATATGCATTTTGAGAAGAAATTTTTGCAGAGAACGCATCGATATGGCGTGAATGAATCCCATTTCTTTTAGATTGTGGTTGAAAATTCATTTACTGCTGCGCCCTGCGAAAAAATTTCCTTCTGCCCCTCTGCATTTTTCGTTTTTAGTTGATTTAAAACAATCGGGCAGCAGTTTTTTCGCAGAAATTCAATTTAAAAAGAAATAGTCTCAGAAGTATATCGATATGGGGATGAACGAATCACATTGCTTTCTGCTTGTTGTTGAAAGTTCATTTAATTTCGCACGAAAAACAAAAAATAACTCTGTTCCCCAGTTTTATTTTAGTTTGTAGTTAAATTAAAACGATCGGGCAATAGTTTTTTTACACATATGCAATTTGAGAAGAAATTTTTGCAGAGAACGTATCGATATGGCGTGAATGAATCCCATTGTTTTTAGATTGTGGCTGAAAATTTATTTAACCCTGCGCCCTTCGAAAAAATTTCCTTCTCACCCTCACTATTTTTCGTTTTTTGTTAATTTAAAACAATCGGGCACCAGTTTTTCCACAGAAATGCAATTTGAGAATGAATTATGTGAGACGTATATCGCTATGGGAATGAACGATTCACACGCCTTCTACTTGTTGAAAATTCATTTAGTCTTGCGCGGAAAACAAAAAATAACTATGTTCCCCTGTTTTATTTTAGTTTGTAGTTAAATTAAAACGATCGGGCAACAGTTTTTTTACACATATGCATTTTGAGAAGAAATTTTTGCAGAGAACGCATCGATATGGCGTGAATGAATCCCATTTCTTTTAGATTGTGGTTGAAAATTCATTTACTGCTGCGCCCTGCGAAAAAATTTCCTTCTGCCCCTCTGCATTTTTCGTTTTTAGTTGATTTAAAACAATCGGGCAGCAGTTTTTTCGCAGAAATTCAATTTAAAAAGAAATAGTCTCAGAAGTATATCGATATGGGGATGAACGAATCACATTGTCTTCTGCTTGTTGTTGAAAGTTCATTTAATTTTGCGCGGAAAACAAAAAATAACTCTGTTACCCTGTTTTATTTTAGTTTGTTGTTAAATTAAAACAATCGGGCAACAGGTTTTTTACACATATGCATATTTCGAGAAGAAATGTTTTCAGAGAACGCAACGATATGGCGTGAATGAATCCCATTAATTTTAGATTGTGGTTGAAAATTCATTTTGTTCTGCGGACTGCGAAAAAATTTCCTTCTCCCCCTCTGCATTTTTCGTTTTTAGTTAATTTAAAACAATCGGGCAGCAGTTTTTTCGCAGAAATTCAATTTAAGAAGAAATAGTCTCAGAAGTATATCGATATGGGGATGAACGAATCACATTGCCTTCTGCTTGTTGTTGAAAGTTCATTTAATTTCGCGCGGAAAACAAAAAATAACTCTGTTCCCCAGTTTTATTTTAGTTTGTAGTTAAATTAAAACGATCGGGCAATAGTTTTTTTACACATATGCAATTTGAGAAGAAATTTTTGCAGAGAACGTATCGATATGGCGTGAATGAATCCCATTGTTTTTAGATTGTGGCTGAAAATTTATTTAACCCTGCGCCCTTCGAAAAAATTTCCTTCTCACCCTCACTATTTTTCGTTTTTTGTTAATTTAAAACAATCGGGCAACAGTTTTTCCACAGAAATGCAATTTGAGAATGAATTATGTGAGACGTATATCGCTATGGGAATGAACGATTCACACGCCTTCTACTTGTTGAAAATTCATTTAGTCTTGCGCGGAAAACAAAAAATAACTATGTTCCCCTGTTTTATTTTAGTTTGTAGTTAAATTAAATCGATCGGGCAACAGGTTTTTCACACATTTGCAAATTAAGAAGAAATTTGATTGTACGTGAACCCAGTATCGAAAGTTTCGTCGCGTGTTGTTGAAAATATATTTCAATAGATGGCAGCACAGGAAAACTCTCGCGCATGTGTAACTAAACTTAAAAAAAAAAAAAAAAAAAAAAAAAAAAAACGAGAATTGTCTCAGATATTTTACTACTATTATTTAATGTTATTTCTTATACATTACGTATTATACAATCAAACAACATTTTTTTATTGGGGGGGGGGGAATTCCCACGTGAAAGGTGTCTTGGTTCTATTTTAAATATGGATGAAGTGTTTTCCTTGGTCGTATGTACGCTTAAAAGTAATTGTGTACGATGGCACTGGTTTGCATTGAATTGTTGTCACAGTGAGTGTGTTGAGGCGAAGTTGCATTGAAAAAGACACACAATATACTGTAGAAAGTGTGTCAAACAGGAAATAAACAAATTGTGCTTTTGTAGAGTGAAGTGTTGTCAAAGAGTACAATTTCCTGGCATAGAGAGCATCAATCACACGAAATAGAAGAAAAAGTGGGAAGGGGAGTGGATTTTGCGAGTAATTTATTAAGGGTGTTCTTAACTGCTCCGTTTGTCAAGTGCGAAACGTTTTTAAAACACTTACAAGTCTTTTACATATCAATTTTAAGAGAAAGATATGAAATTAGAATGCCTAACTATGGAATCTTCAAATCGAACTTATTTTTCCATTTTACGATAGTTGAATTAACTTTCCAGTTCTAAGCTTTTTTAGATCACGTGATCACACGTTTCTCGACAGTTTTTTCTGCTTTAATGGGAATATGTGCTCAAAACCGTCGTATGAAATTCATAAATGCGATTTCCACGGGTTCTAAAAATACAAAAGTTTTCCTTGCATTTAAATAGCTTTCTCTTGGCGTGAAAAAGTGTGCTGGTCGAAACGTGAGACACTTTCGTCTTTTAACTTCAATTGTTCGTAGGTATTTCATAATACTTATATCTGTTTTACTGCAGAAATGTTTTCAAATCGAAATCAGAACACGGGAACACATACACCGATCCATGGGGATGCAGCGTGAATGACTCCCCGTATATTGTTTCTTGTTGTAGAAAATTGATTTACAATTGCGCGGAAAGCAAAAATAACCCTGTTCCCCTGTTTTATTTTAGTTTGTTGTTAAATTAAAACAATCGGGCAACAGTTTTTTTACACATATGCATTTTGAGAATAAATTTTTGCAGAGAACGCTTCGATATGGCGTGAATGAATCCCATTACTTTTAGATTGTGGTTGAAAATTTATTTAGCTCTGCGCCCTGTGAAAAAATTTCCTTCTCCACCTCTGTATTTTCCGTTTTTAGTTGATTTAAAACAATCGGGCAGCAGTTTTTTCGCAGAAATTCAATCTAAGAAGAAATAGTCTCAGAAGTATATCGATATGGGGATGAACGAATCACATTGCTTTCTGCTTGTTGTTGAAAGTTCATTTAATTTCGCACGAAAAACAAAAAATAACTCTGTTCCCCAGTTTTATTTTAGTTCGTAGTTAAATTAAAACGATCGGGCAACAGTTTTTTTACACATATGCAATTTGAGAAGAAATTTTTGCAGAGAACGTATCGATATGGCGTGAATGAATCCCATTGTTTTTAGATTGTGGCTGAAAATTCATTTAATCCTGCGCCCTTCGAAAAAATTTCCTTCTCACCCTCACTATTTTTCGTTTTTTGTTAATTTAAAACAATCGGGCACCAGTTTTTCCACAGAAATGCAATTTGAGAATGAATTATGTGAGACGTATATCGCTATGGGAATGAACGATTCACACGCCTTCTACTTGTTGAAAATTCATTTAGTCTTGCGCGGAAAACAAAAAATAACTATGTTCCCCTGTTTTATTTTAGTTTGTAGTTAAATTAAATCGATCGGGCAACAGGTTTTTCACACATTTGCAAATTAAGAAGAAATTCGATTGTACGTGAACCCAGTATCGAAAGTTTCGTCGCGTGTTGTTGAAAATATATTTCAATAGATGGCAGCACAGGAAAACTCTCGCGCATGTGTAACTAAACTTTAAAAAAAAAAAAAAAAAAAAAAAAACGAGAATTGTCTCAGATATTTTACTACTATTATTTAATGTTATTTCTTATACATTACGTATTATACAATCAAACCACTTTTTTTTATTGGGGGGGGGGGAATTCTCCCGCGAAAGGTGTCTGGGTACTATTTTAAATATGGATGAAGTGTTTTCCTTGGTCGTATGTACGCTTAAAAATAATTGTGTACGATGGCACTGGTTTGCATTGAATTGTTGTCACAGTGAGTGTGTTGAGGCGAAGTTGCATTGAAAAAGACACACAATATACTGTAGAAAGTGTGTCAAACAGGAAATAAACAAATTGTGCTTTTGTAGAGTGAAGTGTTGTCAAAGAGTACAATTTCCTGGCATAGAGAGCATCAATCACACGAAATAGAAGAAAAAGTGGGAAGGGGAGTGGATTTTGCGAGTAATTTATTAAGGGTGTTCTTAACTGCTCCGTTTGTCAAGTGCGAAACGTTTTTAAAACACTTACAAGTCTTTTACATATCAATTTTAAGAGAAAGATATGAAATTAGAATGCCTAACTATGGAATCTTCAAATCGAACTTATTTTTCCATTTTACGATAGTTGAATTAACTTTCCAGTTCTAAGCTTTTTTAGATCACGTGATCACACGTTTCTCGACAGTTTTTTCTGCTTTAATGGGAATATGTGCTCAAAACCGTCGTATGAAATTCATAAATGCGATTTCCACGGGTTCTAAAAATACAAAAGTTTTCCTTGCATTTAAATAGCTTTCTCTTGGCGTGAAAAAGTGTGCTGGTCGAAACGTGAGACACTTTCGTCTTTTAACTTCAATTGTTCGTAGGTATTTCATAATACTTATATCTGTTTTACTGCAGAAATGTTTTCAAATCGAAATCAGAACACGGGAACACATACACCGATCCATGGGGATGCAGCGTGAATGACTCCCCGTATATTGTTTCTTGTTGTAGAAAATTGATTTACAATTGCGCGGAAAGCAAAAATAACCCTGTTCCCCTGTTTTATTTTAGTTTGTTGTTAAATTAAAACAATCGGGCAACAGTTTTTTTACACATATGCATTTTGAGAATAAATTTTTGCAGAGAACGCTTCGATATGGCGTGAATGAATCCCATTACTTTTAGATTGTGGTTGAAAATTTATTTAGCTCTGCGCCCTGTGAAAAAATTTCCTTCTCCACCTCTGTATTTTCCGTTTTTAGTTGATTTAAAACAATCGGGCAGCAGTTTTTTCGCAGAAATTCAATCTAAGAAGAAATAGTCTCAGAAGTATATCGATATGGGGATGAACGAATCACATTGCTTTCTGCTTGTTGTTGAAAGTTCATTTAATTTCGCACGAAAAACAAAAAATAACTCTGTTCCCCAGTTTTATTTTAGTTCGTAGTTAAATTAAAACGATCGGGCAACAGTTTTTTTACACATATGCAATTTGAGAAGAAATTTTTGCAGAGAACGTATCGATATGGCGTGAATGAATCCCATTGTTTTTAGATTGTGGCTGAAAATTCATTTAATCCTGCGCCCTTCGAAAAAATTTCCTTCTCACCCTCACTATTTTTCGTTTTTTGTTAATTTAAAACAATCGGGCACCAGTTTTTCCACAGAAATGCAATTTGAGAATGAATTATGTGAGACGTATATCGCTATGGGAATGAACGATTCACACGCCTTCTACTTGTTGAAAATTCATTTAGTCTTGCGCGGAAAACAAAAAATAACTATGTTCCCCTGTTTTATTTTAGTTTGTAGTTAAATTAAAACGATCGGGCAACAGTTTTTTTACACATATGCATTTTGAGAAGAAATTTTTGCAGAGAACGCATCGATATGGCGTGAATGAATCCCATTTCTTTTAGATTGTGGTTGAAAATTCATTTACTGCTGCGCCCTGCGAAAAAATTTCCTTCTGCCCCTCTGCATTTTTCGTTTTTAGTTGATTTAAAACAATCGGGCAGCAGTTTTTTCGCAGAAATTCAATTTAAAAAGAAATAGTCTCAGAAGTATATCGATATGGGGATGAACGAATCACATTGCTTTCTGCTTGTTGTTGAAAGTTCATTTAATTTCGCACGAAAAACAAAAAATAACTCTGTTCCCCAGTTTTATTTTAGTTTGTAGTTAAATTAAAACGATCGGGCAATAGTTTTTTTACACATATGCAATTTGAGAAGAAATTTTTGCAGAGAACGTATCGATATGGCGTGAATGAATCCCATTGTTTTTAGATTGTGGCTGAAAATTTATTTAACCCTGCGCCCTTCGAAAAAATTTCCTTCTCACCCTCACTATTTTTCGTTTTTTGTTAATTTAAAACAATCGGGCAACAGTTTTTCCACAGAAATGCAATTTGAGAATGAATTATGTGAGACGTATATCGCTATGGGAATGAACGATTCACACGCCTTCTACTTGTTGAAAATTCATTTAGTCTTGCGCGGAAAACAAAAAATAACTATGTTCCCCTGTTTTATTTTAGTTTGTAGTTAAATTAAATCGATCGGGCAACAGGTTTTTCACACATTTGCAAATTAAGAAGAAATTCGATTGTACGTGAACCCAGTATCGAAAGTTTCGTCGCGTGTTGTTGAAAATATATTTCAATAGATGGCAGCACAGGAAAACTCTCGCGCATGTGTAACTAAACTTAAAAAAAAAAAAAAAAAAAAAAAAAACGAGAATTGTCTCAGATATTTTACTACTATTATTTAATGTTATTTCTTATACATTACGTATTATACAATCAAACCACATTTTTTTATTGGGGGGGGGGGGAATTCTCCCGCGAAAGGTGTCTGGGTACTATTTTAAATATGGATGAAGTGTTTTCCTTGGTCGTATGTACGCTTAAAAATAATTGTGTACGATGGCACTGGTTTGCATTGAATTGTTGTCACAGTGAGTGTGTTGAGGCGAAGTTGCATTGAAAAAGACACACAATATACTGTAGAAAGTGTGTCAAACAGGAAATAAACAAATTGTGCTTTTGTAGAGTGAAGTGTTGTCAAAGAGTACAATTTCCTGGCATAGAGAGCATCAATCACACGAAATAGAAGAAAAAGTGGGAAGGGGAGTGGATTTTGCGAGTAATTTATTAAGGGTGTTCTTAACTGCTCCGTTTGTCAAGTGCGAAACGTTTTTAAAACACTTACAAGTCTTTTACATATCAATTTTAAGAGAAAGATATGAAATTAGAATGCCTAACTATGGAATCTTCAAATCGAACTTATTTTTCCATTTTACGATAGTTGAATTAACTTTCCAGTTCTAAGCTTTTTTAGATCACGTGATCACACGTTTCTCGACAGTTTTTTCTGCTTTAATGGGAATATGTGCTCAAAACCGTCGTATGAAATTCATAAATGCGATTTCCACGGGTTCTAAAAATACAAAAGTTTTCCTTGCATTTAAATAGCTTTCTCTTGGCGTGAAAAAGTGTGCTGGTCGAAACGTGAGACACTTTCGTCTTTTAACTTCAATTGTTCGTAGGTATTTCATAATACTTATATCTGTTTTACTGCAGAAATGTTTTCAAATCGAAATCAGAACACGGGAACACATACACCGATCCATGGGGATGCAGCGTGAATGACTCCCCGTATATTGTTTCTTGTTGTAGAAAATTGATTTAAAATTGCGCGGAAAGCAAAAATAACCCTGTTCCCCTGTTTTATTTTAGTTTGTTGTTAAATTAAAACAATCGGGCAACAGTTTTTTTACACATATGCATTTTGAGAATAAATTTTTGCAGAGAACGCTTCGATATGGCGTGAATGAATCCCATTACTTTTAGATTGTGGTTGAAAATTTATTTAGCTCTGCGCCCTGTGAAAAAATTTCCTTCTCCACCTCTGTATTTTCCGTTTTTAGTTGATTTAAAACAATCGGGCAGCAGTTTTTTCGCAGAAATTCAATCTAAGAAGAAATAGTCTCAGAAGTATATCGATATGGGGATGAACGAATCACATTGCTTTCTGCTTGTTGTTGAAAGTTCATTTAATTTCGCACGAAAAACAAAAAATAACTCTGTTCCCCAGTTTTATTTTAGTTCGTAGTTAAATTAAAACGATCGGGCAACAGTTTTTTTACACATATGCAATTTGAGAAGAAATTTTTGCAGAGAACGTATCGATATGGCGTGAATGAATCCCATTGTTTTTAGATTGTGGCTGAAAATTCATTTAATCCTGCGCCCTTCGAAAAAATTTCCTTCTCACCCTCACTATTTTTCGTTTTTTGTTAATTTAAAACAATCGGGCACCAGTTTTTCCACAGAAATGCAATTTGAGAATGAATTATGTGAGACGTATATCGCTATGGGAATGAACGATTCACACGCCTTCTACTTGTTGAAAATTCATTTAGTCTTGCGCGGAAAACAAAAAATAACTATGTTCCCCTGTTTTATTTTAGTTTGTAGTTAAATTAAAACGATCGGGCAACAGTTTTTTTACACATATGCATTTTGAGAAGAAATTTTTGCAGAGATCGCATCGATATGGCGTGAATGAATCCCATTTCTTTTAGATTGTGGTTGAAAATTCATTTACTGCTGCGCCCTGCGAAAAAATTTCCTTCTGCCCCTCTGCATTTTTCGTTTTTAGTTGATTTAAAACAATCGGGCAGCAGTTTTTTCGCAGAAATTCAATTTAAAAAGAAATAGTCTCAGAAGTATATCGATATGGGGATGAACGAATCACATTGCTTTCTGCTTGTTGTTGAAAGTTCATTTAATTTCGCACGAAAAACAAAAAATAACTCTGTTCCCCAGTTTTATTTTAGTTTGTAGTTAAATTAAAACGATCGGGCAATAGTTTTTTTACACATATGCAATTTGAGAAGAAATTTTTGCAGAGAACGTATCGATATGGCGTGAATGAATCCCATTGTTTTTAGATTGTGGCTGAAAATTTATTTAACCCTGCGCCCTTCGAAAAAATTTCCTTCTCACCCTCACTATTTTTCGTTTTTTGTTAATTTAAAACAATCGGGCAACAGTTTTTCCACAGAAATGCAATTTGAGAATGAATTATGTGAGACGTATATCGCTATGGGAATGAACGATTCACACGCCTTCTACTTGTTGAAAATTCATTTAGTCTTGCGCGGAAAACAAAAAATAACTATGTTCCCCTGTTTTATTTTAGTTTGTAGTTAAATTAAATCGATCGGGCAACAGGTTTTTCACACATTTGCAAATTAAGAAGAAATTCGATTGTACGTGAACCCAGTATCGAAAGTTTCGTCGCGTGTTGTTGAAAATATATTTCAATAGATGGCAGCACAGGAAAACTCTCGCGCATGTGTAACTAAACTTAAAAAAAAAAAAAAAAAAAAAAAAAAACGAGAATTGTCTCAGATATTTTACTACTATTATTTAATGTTATTTCTTATACATTACGTATTATACAATCAAACCACATTTTTTTATTGGGGGGGGGGAATTCTCCCGCGAAAGGTGTCTGGGTACTATTTTAAATATGGATGAAGTGTTTTCCTTGGTCGTATGTACGCTTAAAAATAATTGTGTACGATGGCACTGGTTTGCATTGAATTGTTGTCACAGTGAGTGTGTTGAGGCGAAGTTGCATTGAAAAAGACACACAATATACTGTAGAAAGTGTGTCAAACAGGAAATAAACAAATTGTGCTTTTGTAGAGTGAAGTGTTGTCAAAGAGTACAATTTCCTGGCATAGAGAGCATCAATCACACGAAATAGAAGAAAAAGTGGGAAGGGGAGTGGATTTTGCGAGTAATTTATTAAGGGTGTTCTTAACTGCTCCGTTTGTCAAGTGCGAAACGTTTTTAAAACACTTACAAGTCTTTTACATATCAATTTTAAGAGAAAGATATGAAATTAGAATGCCTAACTATGGAATCTTCAAATCGAACTTATTTTTCCATTTTACGATAGTTGAATTAACTTTCCAGTTCTAAGCTTTTTTAGATCACGTGATCACACGTTTCTCGACAGTTTTTTCTGCTTTAATGGGAATATGTGCTCAAAACCGTCGTATGAAATTCATAAATGCGATTTCCACGGGTTCTAAAAATACAAAAGTTTTCCTTGCATTTAAATAGCTTTCTCTTGGCGTGAAAAAGTGTGCTGGTCGAAACGTGAGACACTTTCGTCTTTTAACTTCAATTGTTCGTAGGTATTTCATAATACTTATATCTGTTTTACTGCAGAAATGTTTTCAAATCGAAATCAGAACACGGGAACACATACACCGATCCATGGGGATGCAGCGTGAATGACTCCCCGTATATTGTTTCTTGTTGTAGAAAATTGATTTAAAATTGCGCGGAAAGCAAAAATAACCCTGTTCCCCTGTTTTATTTTAGTTTGTTGTTAAATTAAAACAATCGGGCAACAGTTTTTTTACACATATGCATTTTGAGAATAAATTTTTGCAGAGAACGCTTCGATATGGCGTGAATGAATCCCATTACTTTTAGATTGTGGTTGAAAATTTATTTAGCTCTGCGCCCTGTGAAAAAATTTCCTTCTCCACCTCTGTATTTTCCGTTTTTAGTTGATTTAAAACAATCGGGCAGCAGTTTTTTCGCAGAAATTCAATCTAAGAAGAAATAGTCTCAGAAGTATATCGATATGGGGATGAACGAATCACATTGCTTTCTGCTTGTTGTTGAAAGTTCATTTAATTTCGCACGAAAAACAAAAAATAACTCTGTTCCCCAGTTTTATTTTAGTTCGTAGTTAAATTAAAACGATCGGGCAACAGTTTTTTTACACATATGCAATTTGAGAAGAAATTTTTGCAGAGAACGTATCGATATGGCGTGAATGAATCCCATTGTTTTTAGATTGTGGCTGAAAATTCATTTAATCCTGCGCCCTTCGAAAAAATTTCCTTCTCACCCTCACTATTTTTCGTTTTTTGTTAATTTAAAACAATCGGGCACCAGTTTTTCCACAGAAATGCAATTTGAGAATGAATTATGTGAGACGTATATCGCTATGGGAATGAACGATTCACACGCCTTCTACTTGTTGAAAATTCATTTAGTCTTGCGCGGAAAACAAAAAATAACTATGTTCCCCTGTTTTATTTTAGTTTGTAGTTAAATTAAAACGATCGGGCAACAGTTTTTTTACACATATGCATTTTGAGAAGAAATTTTTGCAGAGAACGCATCGATATGGCGTGAATGAATCCCATTTCTTTTAGATTGTGGTTGAAAATTCATTTACTGCTGCGCCCTGCGAAAAAATTTCCTTCTGCCCCTCTGCATTTTTCGTTTTTAGTTGATTTAAAACAATCGGGCAGCAGTTTTTTCGCAGAAATTCAATTTAAAAAGAAATAGTCTCAGAAGTATATCGATATGGGGATGAACGAATCACATTGCTTTCTGCTTGTTGTTGAAAGTTCATTTAATTTCGCACGAAAAACAAAAAATAACTCTGTTCCCCAGTTTTATTTTAGTTTGTAGTTAAATTAAAACGATCGGGCAATAGTTTTTTTACACATATGCAATTTGAGAAGAAATTTTTGCAGAGAACGTATCGATATGGCGTGAATGAATCCCATTGTTTTTAGATTGTGGCTGAAAATTTATTTAACCCTGCGCCCTTCGAAAAAATTTCCTTCTCACCCTCACTATTTTTCGTTTTTTGTTAATTTAAAACAATCGGGCAACAGTTTTTCCACAGAAATGCAATTTGAGAATGAATTATGTGAGACGTATATCGCTATGGGAATGAACGATTCACACGCCTTCTACTTGTTGAAAATTCATTTAGTCTTGCGCGGAAAACAAAAAATAACTATGTTCCCCTGTTTTATTTTAGTTTGTAGTTAAATTAAATCGATCGGGCAACAGGTTTTTCACACATTTGCAAATTAAGAAGAAATTCGATTGTACGTGAACCCAGTATCGAAAGTTTCGTCGCGTGTTGTTGAAAATATATTTCAATAGATGGCAGCACAGGAAAACTCTCGCGCATGTGTAACTAAACTTAAAAAAAAAAAAAAAAAAAAAAAAAACGAGAATTGTCTCAGATATTTTACTACTATTATTTAATGTTATTTCTTATACATTACGTATTATACAATCAAACCACATTTTTTTATTGGGGGGGGGGAATTCTCCCGCGAAAGGTGTCTGGGTACTATTTTAAATATGGATGAAGTGTTTTCCTTGGTCGTATGTACGCTTAAAAATAATTGTGTACGATGGCACTGGTTTGCATTGAATTGTTGTCACAGTGAGTGTGTTGAGGCGAAGTTGCATTGAAAAAGACACACAATATACTGTAGAAAGTGTGTCAAACAGGAAATAAACAAATTGTGCTTTTGTAGAGTGAAGTGTTGTCAAAGAGTACAATTTCCTGGCATAGAGAGCATCAATCACACGAAATAGAAGAAAAAGTGGGAAGGGGAGTGGATTTTGCGAGTAATTTATTAAGGGTGTTCTTAACTGCTCCGTTTGTCAAGTGCGAAACGTTTTTAAAACACTTACAAGTCTTTTACATATCAATTTTAAGAGAAAGATATGAAATTAGAATGCCTAACTATGGAATCTTCAAATCGAACTTATTTTTCCATTTTACGATAGTTGAATTAACTTTCCAGTTCTAAGCTTTTTTAGATCACGTGATCACACGTTTCTCGACAGTTTTTTCTGCTTTAATGGGAATATGTGCTCAAAACCGTCGTATGAAATTCATAAATGCGATTTCCACGGGTTCTAAAAATACAAAAGTTTTCCTTGCATTTAAATAGCTTTCTCTTGGCGTGAAAAAGTGTGCTGGTCGAAACGTGAGACACTTTCGTCTTTTAACTTCAATTGTTCGTAGGTATTTCATAATACTTATATCTGTTTTACTGCAGAAATGTTTTCAAATCGAAATCAGAACACGGGAACACATACACCGATCCATGGGGATGCAGCGTGAATGACTCCCCGTATATTGTTTCTTGTTGTAGAAAATTGATTTACAATTGCGCGGAAAGCAAAAATAACCCTGTTCCCCTGTTTTATTTTAGTTTGTTGTTAAATTAAAACAATCGGGCAACAGTTTTTTTACACATATGCATTTTGAGAATAAATTTTTGCAGAGAACGCTTCGATATGGCGTGAATGAATCCCATTACTTTTAGATTGTGGTTGAAAATTTATTTAGCTCTGCGCCCTGTGAAAAAATTTCCTTCTCCACCTCTGTATTTTCCGTTTTTAGTTGATTTAAAACAATCGGGCAGCAGTTTTTTCGCAGAAATTCAATCTAAGAAGAAATAGTCTCAGAAGTATATCGATATGGGGATGAACGAATCACATTGCTTTCTGCTTGTTGTTGAAAGTTCATTTAATTTCGCACGAAAAACAAAAAATAACTCTGTTCCCCAGTTTTATTTTAGTTCGTAGTTAAATTAAAACGATCGGGCAACAGTTTTTTTACACATATGCAATTTGAGAAGAAATTTTTGCAGAGAACGTATCGATATGGCGTGAATGAATCCCATTGTTTTTAGATTGTGGCTGAAAATTCATTTAATCCTGCGCCCTTCGAAAAAATTTCCTTCTCACCCTCACTATTTTTCGTTTTTTGTTAATTTAAAACAATCGGGCACCAGTTTTTCCACAGAAATGCAATTTGAGAATGAATTATGTGAGACGTATATCGCTATGGGAATGAACGATTCACACGCCTTCTACTTGTTGAAAATTCATTTAGTCTTGCGCGGAAAACAAAAAATAACTATGTTCCCCTGTTTTATTTTAGTTTGTAGTTAAATTAAATCGATCGGGCAACAGGTTTTTCACACATTTGCAAATTAAGAAGAAATTCGATTGTACGTGAACCCAGTATCGAAAGTTTCGTCGCGTGTTGTTGAAAATATATTTCAATAGATGGCAGCACAGGAAAACTCTCGCGCATGTGTAACTAAACTTAAAAAAAAAAAAAAAAAAAAAAAAAAACGAGAATTGTCTCAGATATTTTACTACTATTATTTAATGTTATTTCTTATACATTACGTATTATACAATCAAACCACATTTTTTTATTGGGGGGGGGGGAATTCTCCCGCGAAAGGTGTCTGGGTACTATTTTAAATATGGATGAAGTGTTTTCCTTGGTCGTATGTACGCTTAAAAATAATTGTGTACGATGGCACTGGTTTGCATTGAATTGTTGTCACAGTGAGTGTGTTGAGGCGAAGTTGCATTGAAAAAGACACACAATATACTGTAGAAAGTGTGTCAAACAGGAAATAAACAAATTGTGCTTTTGTAGAGTGAAGTGTTGTCAAAGAGTACAATTTCCTGGCATAGAGAGCATCAATCACACGAAATAGAAGAAAAAGTGGGAAGGGGAGTGGATTTTGCGAGTAATTTATTAAGGGTGTTCTTAACTGCTCCGTTTGTCAAGTGCGAAACGTTTTTAAAACACTTACAAGTCTTTTACATATCAATTTTAAGAGAAAGATATGAAATTAGAATGCCTAACTATGGAATCTTCAAATCGAACTTATTTTTCCATTTTACGATAGTTGAATTAACTTTCCAGTTCTAAGCTTTTTTAGATCACGTGATCACACGTTTCTCGACAGTTTTTTCTGCTTTAATGGGAATATGTGCTCAAAACCGTCGTATGAAATTCATAAATGCGATTTCCACGGGTTCTAAAAATACAAAAGTTTTCCTTGCATTTAAATAGCTTTCTCTTGGCGTGAAAAAGTGTGCTGGTCGAAACGTGAGACACTTTCGTCTTTTAACTTCAATTGTTCGTAGGTATTTCATAATACTTATATCTGTTTTACTGCAGAAATGTTTTCAAATCGAAATCAGAACACGGGAACACATACACCGATCCATGGGGATGCAGCGTGAATGACTCCCCGTATATTGTTTCTTGTTGTAGAAAATTGATTTACAATTGCGCGGAAAGCAAAAATAACCCTGTTCCCCTGTTTTATTTTAGTTTGTTGTTAAATTAAAACAATCGGGCAACAGTTTTTTTACACATATGCATTTTGAGAATAAATTTTTGCAGAGAACGCTTCGATATGGCGTGAATGAATCCCATTACTTTTAGATTGTGGTTGAAAATTTATTTAGCTCTGCGCCCTGTGAAAAAATTTCCTTCTCCACCTCTGTATTTTCCGTTTTTAGTTGATTTAAAACAATCGGGCAGCAGTTTTTTCGCAGAAATTCAATCTAAGAAGAAATAGTCTCAGAAGTATATCGATATGGGGATGAACGAATCACATTGCTTTCTGCTTGTTGTTGAAAGTTCATTTAATTTCGCACGAAAAACAAAAAATAACTCTGTTCCCCAGTTTTATTTTAGTTCGTAGTTAAATTAAAACGATCGGGCAACAGTTTTTTTACACATATGCAATTTGAGAAGAAATTTTTGCAGAGAACGTATCGATATGGCGTGAATGAATCCCATTGTTTTTAGATTGTGGCTGAAAATTCATTTAATCCTGCGCCCTTCGAAAAAATTTCCTTCTCACCCTCACTATTTTTCGTTTTTTGTTAATTTAAAACAATCGGGCACCAGTTTTTCCACAGAAATGCAATTTGAGAATGAATTATGTGAGACGTATATCGCTATGGGAATGAACGATTCACACGCCTTCTACTTGTTGAAAATTCATTTAGTCTTGCGCGGAAAACAAAAAATAACTATGTTCCCCTGTTTTATTTTAGTTTGTAGTTAAATTAAATCGATCGGGCAACAGGTTTTTCACACATTTGCAAATTAAGAAGAAATTCGATTGTACGTGAACCCAGTATCGAAAGTTTCGTCGCGTGTTGTTGAAAATATATTTCAATAGATGGCAGCACAGGAAAACTCTCGCGCATGTGTAACTAAACTTTAAAAAAAAAAAAAAAAAAAAAAAAACGAGAATTGTCTCAGATATTTTACTACTATTATTTAATGTTATTTCTTATACATTACGTATTATACAATCAAACCACTTTTTTTTATTGGGGGGGGGGGAATTCTCCCGCGAAAGGTGTCTGGGTACTATTTTAAATATGGATGAAGTGTTTTCCTTGGTCGTATGTACGCTTAAAAATAATTGTGTACGATGGCACTGGTTTGCATTGAATTGTTGTCACAGTGAGTGTGTTGAGGCGAAGTTGCATTGAAAAAGACACACAATATACTGTAGAAAGTGTGTCAAACAGGAAATAAACAAATTGTGCTTTTGTAGAGTGAAGTGTTGTCAAAGAGTACAATTTCCTGGCATAGAGAGCATCAATCACACGAAATAGAAGAAAAAGTGGGAAGGGGAGTGGATTTTGCGAGTAATTTATTAAGGGTGTTCTTAACTGCTCCGTTTGTCAAGTGCGAAACGTTTTTAAAACACTTACAAGTCTTTTACATATCAATTTTAAGAGAAAGATATGAAATTAGAATGCCTAACTATGGAATCTTCAAATCGAACTTATTTTTCCATTTTACGATAGTTGAATTAACTTTCCAGTTCTAAGCTTTTTTAGATCACGTGATCACACGTTTCTCGACAGTTTTTTCTGCTTTAATGGGAATATGTGCTCAAAACCGTCGTATGAAATTCATAAATGCGATTTCCACGGGTTCTAAAAATACAAAAGTTTTCCTTGCATTTAAATAGCTTTCTCTTGGCGTGAAAAAGTGTGCTGGTCGAAACGTGAGACACTTTCGTCTTTTAACTTCAATTGTTCGTAGGTATTTCATAATACTTATATCTGTTTTACTGCAGAAATGTTTTCAAATCGAAATCAGAACACGGGAACACATACACCGATCCATGGGGATGCAGCGTGAATGACTCCCCGTATATTGTTTCTTGTTGTAGAAAATTGATTTACAATTGCGCGGAAAGCAAAAATAACCCTGTTCCCCTGTTTTATTTTAGTTTGTTGTTAAATTAAAACAATCGGGCAACAGTTTTTTTACACATATGCATTTTGAGAATAAATTTTTGCAGAGAACGCTTCGATATGGCGTGAATGAATCCCATTACTTTTAGATTGTGGTTGAAAATTTATTTAGCTCTGCGCCCTGTGAAAAAATTTCCTTCTCCACCTCTGTATTTTCCGTTTTTAGTTGATTTAAAACAATCGGGCAGCAGTTTTTTCGCAGAAATTCAATCTAAGAAGAAATAGTCTCAGAAGTATATCGATATGGGGATGAACGAATCACATTGCTTTCTGCTTGTTGTTGAAAGTTCATTTAATTTCGCACGAAAAACAAAAAATAACTCTGTTCCCCAGTTTTATTTTAGTTCGTAGTTAAATTAAAACGATCGGGCAACAGTTTTTTTACACATATGCAATTTGAGAAGAAATTTTTGCAGAGAACGTATCGATATGGCGTGAATGAATCCCATTGTTTTTAGATTGTGGCTGAAAATTCATTTAATCCTGCGCCCTTCGAAAAAATTTCCTTCTCACCCTCACTATTTTTCGTTTTTTGTTAATTTAAAACAATCGGGCACCAGTTTTTCCACAGAAATGCAATTTGAGAATGAATTATGTGAGACGTATATCGCTATGGGAATGAACGATTCACACGCCTTCTACTTGTTGAAAATTCATTTAGTCTTGCGCGGAAAACAAAAAATAACTATGTTCCCCTGTTTTATTTTAGTTTGTAGTTAAATTAAATCGATCGGGCAACAGGTTTTTCACACATTTGCAAATTAAGAAGAAATTCGATTGTACGTGAACCCAGTATCGAAAGTTTCGTCGCGTGTTGTTGAAAATATATTTCAATAGATGGCAGCACAGGAAAACTCTCGCGCATGTGTAACTAAACTTTAAAAAAAAAAAAAAAAAAAAAAAAACGAGAATTGTCTCAGATATTTTACTACTATTATTTAATGTTATTTCTTATACATTACGTATTATACAATCAAACCACTTTTTTTTATTGGGGGGGGGGGAATTCTCCCGCGAAAGGTGTCTGGGTACTATTTTAAATATGGATGAAGTGTTTTCCTTGGTCGTATGTACGCTTAAAAATAATTGTGTACGATGGCACTGGTTTGCATTGAATTGTTGTCACAGTGAGTGTGTTGAGGCGAAGTTGCATTGAAAAAGACACACAATATACTGTAGAAAGTGTGTCAAACAGGAAATAAACAAATTGTGCTTTTGTAGAGTGAAGTGTTGTCAAAGAGTACAATTTCCTGGCATAGAGAGCATCAATCACACGAAATAGAAGAAAAAGTGGGAAGGGGAGTGGATTTTGCGAGTAATTTATTAAGGGTGTTCTTAACTGCTCCGTTTGTCAAGTGCGAAACGTTTTTAAAACACTTACAAGTCTTTTACATATCAATTTTAAGAGAAAGATATGAAATTAGAATGCCTAACTATGGAATCTTCAAATCGAACTTATTTTTCCATTTTACGATAGTTGAATTAACTTTCCAGTTCTAAGCTTTTTTAGATCACGTGATCACACGTTTCTCGACAGTTTTTTCTGCTTTAATGGGAATATGTGCTCAAAACCGTCGTATGAAATTCATAAATGCGATTTCCACGGGTTCTAAAAATACAAAAGTTTTCCTTGCATTTAAATAGCTTTCTCTTGGCGTGAAAAAGTGTGCTGGTCGAAACGTGAGACACTTTCGTCTTTTAACTTCAATTGTTCGTAGGTATTTCATAATACTTATATCTGTTTTACTGCAGAAATGTTTTCAAATCGAAATCAGAACACGGGAACACATACACCGATCCATGGGGATGCAGCGTGAATGACTCCCCGTATATTGTTTCTTGTTGTAGAAAATTGATTTACAATTGCGCGGAAAGCAAAAATAACCCTGTTCCCCTGTTTTATTTTAGTTTGTTGTTAAATTAAAACAATCGGGCAACAGTTTTTTTACACATATGCATTTTGAGAATAAATTTTTGCAGAGAACGCTTCGATATGGCGTGAATGAATCCCATTACTTTTAGATTGTGGTTGAAAATTTATTTAGCTCTGCGCCCTGTGAAAAAATTTCCTTCTCCACCTCTGTATTTTCCGTTTTTAGTTGATTTAAAACAATCGGGCAGCAGTTTTTTCGCAGAAATTCAATCTAAGAAGAAATAGTCTCAGAAGTATATCGATATGGGGATGAACGAATCACATTGCTTTCTGCTTGTTGTTGAAAGTTCATTTAATTTCGCACGAAAAACAAAAAATAACTCTGTTCCCCAGTTTTATTTTAGTTCGTAGTTAAATTAAAACGATCGGGCAACAGTTTTTTTACACATATGCAATTTGAGAAGAAATTTTTGCAGAGAACGTATCGATATGGCGTGAATGAATCCCATTGTTTTTAGATTGTGGCTGAAAATTCATTTAATCCTGCGCCCTTCGAAAAAATTTCCTTCTCACCCTCACTATTTTTCGTTTTTTGTTAATTTAAAACAATCGGGCACCAGTTTTTCCACAGAAATGCAATTTGAGAATGAATTATGTGAGACGTATATCGCTATGGGAATGAACGATTCACACGCCTTCTACTTGTTGAAAATTCATTTAGTCTTGCGCGGAAAACAAAAAATAACTATGTTCCCCTGTTTTATTTTAGTTTGTAGTTAAATTAAAACGATCGGGCAACAGTTTTTTTACACATATGCATTTTGAGAAGAAATTTTTGCAGAGAACGCATCGATATGGCGTGAATGAATCCCATTTCTTTTAGATTGTGGTTGAAAATTCATTTACTGCTGCGCCCTGCGAAAAAATTTCCTTCTGCCCCTCTGCATTTTTCGTTTTTAGTTGATTTAAAACAATCGGGCAGCAGTTTTTTCGCAGAAATTCAATTTAAAAAGAAATAGTCTCAGAAGTATATCGATATGGGGATGAACGAATCACATTGCTTTCTGCTTGTTGTTGAAAGTTCATTTAATTTCGCACGAAAAACAAAAAATAACTCTGTTCCCCAGTTTTATTTTAGTTTGTAGTTAAATTAAAACGATCGGGCAATAGTTTTTTTACACATATGCAATTTGAGAAGAAATTTTTGCAGAGAACGTATCGATATGGCGTGAATGAATCCCATTGTTTTTAGATTGTGGCTGAAAATTTATTTAACCCTGCGCCCTTCGAAAAAATTTCCTTCTCACCCTCACTATTTTTCGTTTTTTGTTAATTTAAAACAATCGGGCAACAGTTTTTCCACAGAAATGCAATTTGAGAATGAATTATGTGAGACGTATATCGCTATGGGAATGAACGATTCACACGCCTTCTACTTGTTGAAAATTCATTTAGTCTTGCGCGGAAAACAAAAAATAACTATGTTCCCCTGTTTTATTTTAGTTTGTAGTTAAATTAAATCGATCGGGCAACAGGTTTTTCACACATTTGCAAATTAAGAAGAAATTCGATTGTACGTGAACCCAGTATCGAAAGTTTCGTCGCGTGTTGTTGAAAATATATTTCAATAGATGGCAGCACAGGAAAACTCTCGCGCATGTGTAACTAAACTTAAAAAAAAAAAAAAAAAAAAAAAAACGAGAATTGTCTCAGATATTTTACTACTATTATTTAATGTTATTTCTTATACATTACGTATTATACAATCAAACCACATTTTTTTATTGGGGGGGGGGGGAATTCTCCCGCGAAAGGTGTCTGGGTACTATTTTAAATATGGATGAAGTGTTTTCCTTGGTCGTATGTACGCTTAAAAATAATTGTGTACGATGGCACTGGTTTGCATTGAATTGTTGTCACAGTGAGTGTGTTGAGGCGAAGTTGCATTGAAAAAGACACACAATATACTGTAGAAAGTGTGTCAAACAGGAAATAAACAAATTGTGCTTTTGTAGAGTGAAGTGTTGTCAAAGAGTACAATTTCCTGGCATAGAGAGCATCAATCACACGAAATAGAAGAAAAAGTGGGAAGGGGAGTGGATTTTGCGAGTAATTTATTAAGGGTGTTCTTAACTGCTCCGTTTGTCAAGTGCGAAACGTTTTTAAAACACTTACAAGTCTTTTACATATCAATTTTAAGAGAAAGATATGAAATTAGAATGCCTAACTATGGAATCTTCAAATCGAACTTATTTTTCCATTTTACGATAGTTGAATTAACTTTCCAGTTCTAAGCTTTTTTAGATCACGTGATCACACGTTTCTCGACAGTTTTTTCTGCTTTAATGGGAATATGTGCTCAAAACCGTCGTATGAAATTCATAAATGCGATTTCCACGGGTTCTAAAAATACAAAAGTTTTCCTTGCATTTAAATAGCTTTCTCTTGGCGTGAAAAAGTGTGCTGGTCGAAACGTGAGACACTTTCGTCTTTTAACTTCAATTGTTCGTAGGTATTTCATAATACTTATATCTGTTTTACTGCAGAAATGTTTTCAAATCGAAATCAGAACACGGGAACACATACACCGATCCATGGGGATGCAGCGTGAATGACTCCCCGTATATTGTTTCTTGTTGTAGAAAATTGATTTACAATTGCGCGGAAAGCAAAAATAACCCTGTTCCCCTGTTTTATTTTAGTTTGTTGTTAAATTAAAACAATCGGGCAACAGTTTTTTTACACATATGCATTTTGAGAATAAATTTTTGCAGAGAACGCTTAGATATGGCGTGAATGAATCCCATTACTTTTAGATTGTGGTTGAAAATTTATTTAGCTCTGCGCCCTGTGAAAAAATTTCCTTCTCCACCTCTGTATTTTCCGTTTTTAGTTGATTTAAAACAATCGGGCAGCAGTTTTTTCGCAGAAATTCAATCTAAGAAGAAATAGTCTCAGAAGTATATCGATATGGGGATGAACGAATCACATTGCTTTCTGCTTGTTGTTGAAAGTTCATTTAATTTCGCACGAAAAACAAAAAATAACTCTGTTCCCCAGTTTTATTTTAGTTCGTAGTTAAATTAAAACGATCGGGCAACAGTTTTTTTACACATATGCAATTTGAGAAGAAATTTTTGCAGAGAACGTATCGATATGGCGTGAATGAATCCCATTGTTTTTAGATTGTGGCTGAAAATTCATTTAATCCTGCGCCCTTCGAAAAAATTTCCTTCTCACCCTCACTATTTTTCGTTTTTTGTTAATTTAAAACAATCGGGCACCAGTTTTTCCACAGAAATGCAATTTGAGAATGAATTATGTGAGACGTATATCGCTATGGGAATGAACGATTCACACGCCTTCTACTTGTTGAAAATTCATTTAGTCTTGCGCGGAAAACAAAAAATAACTATGTTCCCCTGTTTTATTTTAGTTTGTAGTTAAATTAAATCGATCGGGCAACAGGTTTTTCACACATTTGCAAATTAAGAAGAAATTCGATTGTACGTGAACCCAGTATCGAAAGTTTCGTCGCGTGTTGTTGAAAATATATTTCAATAGATGGCAGCACAGGAAAACTCTCGCGCATGTGTAACTAAACTTTAAAAAAAAAAAAAAAAAAAAAAAAACGAGAATTGTCTCAGATATTTTACTACTATTATTTAATGTTATTTCTTATACATTACGTATTATACAATCAAACCACTTTTTTTTATTGGGGGGGGGGGAATTCTCCCGCGAAAGGTGTCTGGGTACTATTTTAAATATGGATGAAGTGTTTTCCTTGGTCGTATGTACGCTTAAAAATAATTGTGTACGATGGCACTGGTTTGCATTGAATTGTTGTCACAGTGAGTGTGTTGAGGCGAAGTTGCATTGAAAAAGACACACAATATACTGTAGAAAGTGTGTCAAACAGGAAATAAACAAATTGTGCTTTTGTAGAGTGAAGTGTTGTCAAAGAGTACAATTTCCTGGCATAGAGAGCATCAATCACACGAAATAGAAGAAAAAGTGGGAAGGGGAGTGGATTTTGCGAGTAATTTATTAAGGGTGTTCTTAACTGCTCCGTTTGTCAAGTGCGAAACGTTTTTAAAACACTTACAAGTCTTTTACATATCAATTTTAAGAGAAAGATATGAAATTAGAATGCCTAACTATGGAATCTTCAAATCGAACTTATTTTTCCATTTTACGATAGTTGAATTAACTTTCCAGTTCTAAGCTTTTTTAGATCACGTGATCACACGTTTCTCGACAGTTTTTTCTGCTTTAATGGGAATATGTGCTCAAAACCGTCGTATGAAATTCATAAATGCGATTTCCACGGGTTCTAAAAATACAAAAGTTTTCCTTGCATTTAAATAGCTTTCTCTTGGCGTGAAAAAGTGTGCTGGTCGAAACGTGAGACACTTTCGTCTTTTAACTTCAATTGTTCGTAGGTATTTCATAATACTTATATCTGTTTTACTGCAGAAATGTTTTCAAATCGAAATCAGAACACGGGAACACATACACCGATCCATGGGGATGCAGCGTGAATGACTCCCCGTATATTGTTTCTTGTTGTAGAAAATTGATTTACAATTGCGCGGAAAGCAAAAATAACCCTGTTCCCCTGTTTTATTTTAGTTTGTTGTTAAATTAAAACAATCGGGCAACAGTTTTTTTACACATATGCATTTTGAGAATAAATTTTTGCAGAGAACGCTTCGATATGGCGTGAATGAATCCCATTACTTTTAGATTGTGGTTGAAAATTTATTTAGCTCTGCGCCCTGTGAAAAAATTTCCTTCTCCACCTCTGTATTTTCCGTTTTTAGTTGATTTAAAACAATCGGGCAGCAGTTTTTTCGCAGAAATTCAATCTAAGAAGAAATAGTCTCAGAAGTATATCGATATGGGGATGAACGAATCACATTGCTTTCTGCTTGTTGTTGAAAGTTCATTTAATTTCGCACGAAAAACAAAAAATAACTCTGTTCCCCAGTTTTATTTTAGTTCGTAGTTAAATTAAAACGATCGGGCAACAGTTTTTTTACACATATGCAATTTGAGAAGAAATTTTTGCAGAGAACGTATCGATATGGCGTGAATGAATCCCATTGTTTTTAGATTGTGGCTGAAAATTCATTTAATCCTGCGCCCTTCGAAAAAATTTCCTTCTCACCCTCACTATTTTTCGTTTTTTGTTAATTTAAAACAATCGGGCACCAGTTTTTCCACAGAAATGCAATTTGAGAATGAATTATGTGAGACGTATATCGCTATGGGAATGAACGATTCACACGCCTTCTACTTGTTGAAAATTCATTTAGTCTTGCGCGGAAAACAAAAAATAACTATGTTCCCCTGTTTTATTTTAGTTTGTAGTTAAATTAAAACGATCGGGCAACAGTTTTTTTACACATATGCATTTTGAGAAGAAATTTTTGCAGAGAACGCATCGATATGGCGTGAATGAATCCCATTTCTTTTAGATTGTGGTTGAAAATTCATTTACTGCTGCGCCCTGCGAAAAAATTTCCTTCTGCCCCTCTGCATTTTTCGTTTTTAGTTGATTTAAAACAATCGGGCAGCAGTTTTTTCGCAGAAATTCAATTTAAAAAGAAATAGTCTCAGAAGTATATCGATATGGGGATGAACGAATCACATTGCTTTCTGCTTGTTGTTGAAAGTTCATTTAATTTCGCACGAAAAACAAAAAATAACTCTGTTCCCCAGTTTTATTTTAGTTTGTAGTTAAATTAAAACGATCGGGCAATAGTTTTTTTACACATATGCAATTTGAGAAGAAATTTTTGCAGAGAACGTATCGATATGGCGTGAATGAATCCCATTGTTTTTAGATTGTGGCTGAAAATTTATTTAACCCTGCGCCCTTCGAAAAAATTTCCTTCTCACCCTCACTATTTTTCGTTTTTTGTTAATTTAAAACAATCGGGCAACAGTTTTTCCACAGAAATGCAATTTGAGAATGAATTATGTGAGACGTATATCGCTATGGGAATGAACGATTCACACGCCTTCTACTTGTTGAAAATTCATTTAGTCTTGCGCGGAAAACAAAAAATAACTATGTTCCCCTGTTTTATTTTAGTTTGTAGTTAAATTAAATCGATCGGGCAACAGGTTTTTCACACATTTGCAAATTAAGAAGAAATTCGATTGTACGTGAACCCAGTATCGAAAGTTTCGTCGCGTGTTGTTGAAAATATATTTCAATAGATGGCAGCACAGGAAAACTCTCGCGCATGTGTAACTAAACTTAAAAAAAAAAAAAAAAAAAAAAAAAAACGAGAATTGTCTCAGATATTTTACTACTATTATTTAATGTTATTTCTTATACATTACGTATTATACAATCAAACCACATTTTTTTATTGGGGGGGGGGGAATTCTCCCGCGAAAGGTGTCTGGGTACTATTTTAAATATGGATGAAGTGTTTTCCTTGGTCGTATGTACGCTTAAAAATAATTGTGTACGATGGCACTGGTTTGCATTGAATTGTTGTCACAGTGAGTGTGTTGAGGCGAAGTTGCATTGAAAAAGACACACAATATACTGTAGAAAGTGTGTCAAACAGGAAATAAACAAATTGTGCTTTTGTAGAGTGAAGTGTTGTCAAAGAGTACAATTTCCTGGCATAGAGAGCATCAATCACACGAAATAGAAGAAAAAGTGGGAAGGGGAGTGGATTTTGCGAGTAATTTATTAAGGGTGTTCTTAACTGCTCCGTTTGTCAAGTGCGAAACGTTTTTAAAACACTTACAAGTCTTTTACATATCAATTTTAAGAGAAAGATATGAAATTAGAATGCCTAACTATGGAATCTTCAAATCGAACTTATTTTTCCATTTTACGATAGTTGAATTAACTTTCCAGTTCTAAGCTTTTTTAGATCACGTGATCACACGTTTCTCGACAGTTTTTTCTGCTTTAATGGGAATATGTGCTCAAAACCGTCGTATGAAATTCATAAATGCGATTTCCACGGGTTCTAAAAATACAAAAGTTTTCCTTGCATTTAAATAGCTTTCTCTTGGCGTGAAAAAGTGTGCTGGTCGAAACGTGAGACACTTTCGTCTTTTAACTTCAATTGTTCGTAGGTATTTCATAATACTTATATCTGTTTTACTGCAGAAATGTTTTCAAATCGAAATCAGAACACGGGAACACATACACCGATCCATGGGGATGCAGCGTGAATGACTCCCCGTATATTGTTTCTTGTTGTAGAAAATTGATTTAAAATTGCGCGGAAAGCAAAAATAACTCTGTTCCCCTGTTTTATTTTAGTTTGTTGTTAAATTAAAACGATCGGGCAACAGTTTTTTTACACATATGCATTTTGAGAAGAAATTTTTGCAGAGGACGCTTCGATATGGCGTGAATGAATCCCATTGCTTTTAGATTGTGGTTGAAAATTCATTTAGCCCTGCGCCCTGCGAAAAAATTTCCTTCTCCCCCTCTGCATTTTTCGTTTTTAGTTAATTTAAAACAATCGGGCACCAGTTTTTTCGCAGAAATTCAATTTAAAAAGAAATAGTCTTAGAAGTATATCGGTATGGGGATGAACGAATCACATTGTCTTCTGCTTGTTGTTGAAAGTTCATTTAATTTCGCACGAAAAACAAAAAATAACTCTGTTCCCCAGTTTTATTTTAGTTCGTAGTTAAATTAAAACGATCGGGCAACAGTTTTTTTACACATATGCAATTTGAGAAGAAATTTTTGCAGAGAACGTATCGATATGGCGTGAATGAATCCCATTGTTTTTAGATTGTGGCTGAAAATTCATTTAATCCTGCGCCCTTCGAAAAAATTTCCTTCTCACCCTCACTATTTTTCGTTTTTTGTTAATTTAAAACAATCGGGCACCAGTTTTTCCACAGAAATGCAATTTGAGAATGAATTATGTGAGACGTATATCGCTATGGGAATGAACGATTCACACGCCTTCTACTTGTTGAAAATTCATTTAGTCTTGCGCGGAAAACAAAAAATAACTATGTTCCCCTGTTTTATTTTAGTTTGTAGTTAAATTAAAACGATCGGGCAACAGTTTTTTTACACATATGCATTTTGAGAAGAAATTTTTGCAGAGAACGCATCGATATGGCGTGAATGAATCCCATTTCTTTTAGATTGTGGTTGAAAATTCATTTACTGCTGCGCCCTGCGAAAAAATTTCCTTCTGCCCCTCTGCATTTTTCGTTTTTAGTTGATTTAAAACAATCGGGCAGCAGTTTTTTCGCAGAAATTCAATTTAAAAAGAAATAGTCTCAGAAGTATATCGATATGGGGATGAACGAATCACATTGTCTTCTGCTTGTTGTTGAAAGTTCATTTAATTTTGCGCGGAAAACAAAAAATAACTCTGTTACCCTGTTTTATTTTAGTTTGTTGTTAAATTAAAACAATCGGGCAACAGGTTTTTTACACATATGCATATTTCGAGAAGAAATGTTTTCAGAGAACGCAACGATATGGCGTGAATGAATCCCATTAATTTTAGATTGTGGTTGAAAATTCATTTTGTTCTGCGGACTGCGAAAAAATTTCCTTCTCCCCCTCTGCATTTTTCGTTTTTAGTTAATTTAAAACAATCGGGCAGCAGTTTTTTCGCAGAAATTCAATTTAAGAAGAAATAGTCTCAGAAGTATATCGATATGGGGATGAACGAATCACATTGCCTTCTGCTTGTTGTTGAAAGTTCATTTAATTTCGCGCGGAAAACAAAAAATAACTCTGTTCCCCAGTTTTATTTTAGTTTGTAGTTAAATTAAAACGATCGGGCAATAGTTTTTTTACACATATGCAATTTGAGAAGAAATTTTTGCAGAGAACGTATCGATATGGCGTGAATGAATCCCATTGTTTTTAGATTGTGGCTGAAAATTTATTTAACCCTGCGCCCTTCGAAAAAATTTCCTTCTCACCCTCACTATTTTTCGTTTTTTGTTAATTTAAAACAATCGGGCAACAGTTTTTCCACAGAAATGCAATTTGAGAATGAATTATGTGAGACGTATATCGCTATGGGAATGAACGATTCACACGCCTTCTACTTGTTGAAAATTCATTTAGTCTTGCGCGGAAAACAAAAAATAACTATGTTCCCCTGTTTTATTTTAGTTTGTAGTTAAATTAAATCGATCGGGCAACAGGTTTTTCACACATTTGCAAATTAAGAAGAAATTCGATTGTACGTGAACCCAGTATCGAAAGTTTCGTCGCGTGTTGTTGAAAATATATTTCAATAGATGGCAGCACAGGAAAACTCTCGCGCATGTGTAACTAAACTTAAAAAAAAAAAAAAAAAAAAAAAAAAAAACGAGAATTGTCTCAGATATTTTACTACTATTATTTAATGTTATTTCTTATACATTACGTATTATACAATCAAACAACATTTTTTTATTGGGGGGGGGGGGAATTCCCACGTGAAAGGTGTCTGGGTGCTATTTTAAATATGGATGAAGTGTTTTCCTTGGTCGTATGTACGCTTAAAAGTAATTGTGTACGATGGCACTGGTTTGCATTGAATTGTTGTCACAGTGAGTGTGTTGAGGCGAAGTTGCATTGAAAAAGACACACAAAATACTGTAGAAAGTGTGTCAAACAGGAAATAAACAAATTGTGCTTTTGTAGAGTGAAGTGTTGTCAAAGAGTACAATTTCCTGGCATAGAGAGCATCAATCACACGAAATAGAAGAAAAAGTGGGAAGGGGAGTGGATTTTGCGAGTAATTTATTAAGGGTGTTCTTAACTGCTCCGTTTGTCAAGTGCGAAACGTTTTTAAAACACTTACAAGTCTATTACATATCAATTTTAAGAGAAAGATATGAAATTAGAATGCCTAACTATGGAATCTTCAAATCGAACTTATTTTTCCATTTTACGATAGTTGAATTAACTTTCCAGTTCTAAGCTTTTTAGATCACGTGATCACACGTTTCTCGACAGTTTTTTCTGCTTTAATTGGGATATGTGCTCAAAACCGTCGTATGAAATTCATAAATGCGATTTCCACGGGTTCTAAAAATACAAAAGTTCTCCGTGCAATTAAATAGCTTTCTCTTGGCGTGAAAAAGTGTGCTGGTCGAAACGTGAGACACTTTCGTCTTTTAACTTCAAATGTTCGTAGGTATTTCATAATACTTATATCTCTTTTACTGCAGAAATGTTTTCAAATCGAAATCAGAACACGGGAACACATACACCGATCCATGGGGATGCAGCGTGAATGACTCCCCGTATATTGTTTCTTGTTGTAGAAAATTGATTTACAATTGCGCGGAAAGCAAAAATAACCCTGTTCCCCTGTTTTATTTTAGTTTGTTGTTAAATTAAAACAATCGGGCAACAGTTTTTTTACACATATGCATTTTGAGAATAAATTTTTGCAGAGAACGCTTCGATATGGCGTGAATGAATCCCATTACTTTTAGATTGTGGTTGAAAATTTATTTAGCTCTGCGCCCTGTGAAAAAATTTCCTTCTCCACCTCTGTATTTTCCGTTTTTAGTTGATTTAAAACAATCGGGCAGCAGTTTTTTCGCAGAAATTCAATCTAAGAAGAAATAGTCTCAGAAGTATATCGATATGGGGATGAACGAATCACATTGCTTTCTGCTTGTTGTTGAAAGTTCATTTAATTTCGCACGAAAAACAAAAAATAACTCTGTTCCCCAGTTTTATTTTAGTTCGTAGTTAAATTAAAACGATCGGGCAACAGTTTTTTTACACATATGCAATTTGAGAAGAAATTTTTGCAGAGAACGTATCGATATGGCGTGAATGAATCCCATTGTTTTTAGATTGTGGCTGAAAATTCATTTAATCCTGCGCCCTTCGAAAAAATTTCCTTCTCACCCTCACTATTTTTCGTTTTTTGTTAATTTAAAACAATCGGGCACCAGTTTTTCCACAGAAATGCAATTTGAGAATGAATTATGTGAGACGTATATCGCTATGGGAATGAACGATTCACACGCCTTCTACTTGTTGAAAATTCATTTAGTCTTGCGCGGAAAACAAAAAATAACTATGTTCCCCTGTTTTATTTTAGTTTGTAGTTAAATTAAAACGATCGGGCAACAGTTTTTTTACACATATGCATTTTGAGAAGAAATTTTTGCAGAGAACGCATCGATATGGCGTGAATGAATCCCATTTCTTTTAGATTGTGGTTGAAAATTCATTTACTGCTGCGCCCTGCGAAAAAATTTCCTTCTGCCCCTCTGCATTTTTCGTTTTTAGTTGATTTAAAACAATCGGGCAGCAGTTTTTTCGCAGAAATTCAATTTAAAAAGAAATAGTCTCAGAAGTATATCGATATGGGGATGAACGAATCACATTGCTTTCTGCTTGTTGTTGAAAGTTCATTTAATTTCGCACGAAAAACAAAAAATAACTCTGTTCCCCAGTTTTATTTTAGTTTGTAGTTAAATTAAAACGATCGGGCAATAGTTTTTTTACACATATGCAATTTGAGAAGAAATTTTTGCAGAGAACGTATCGATATGGCGTGAATGAATCCCATTGTTTTTAGATTGTGGCTGAAAATTTATTTAACCCTGCGCCCTTCGAAAAAATTTCCTTCTCACCCTCACTATTTTTCGTTTCTTGTTAATTTAAAACAATCGGGCAACAGTTTTTCCACAGAAATGCAATTTGAGAATGAATTATGTGAGACGTATATCGCTATGGGAATGAACGATTCACACGCCTTCTACTTGTTGAAAATTCATTTAGTCTTGCGCGGAAAACAAAAAATAACTATGTTCCCCTGTTTTATTTTAGTTTGTAGTTAAATTAAATCGATCGGGCAACAGGTTTTTCACACATTTGCAAATTAAGAAGAAATTCGATTGTACGTGAACCCAGTATCGAAAGTTTCGTCGCGTGTTGTTGAAAATATATTTCAATAGATGGCAGCACAGGAAAACTCTCGCGCATGTGTAACTAAACTTAAAAAAAAAAAAAAAAAAAAAAAAAAAACGAGAATTGTCTCAGATATTTTACTACTATTATTTAATGTTATTTCTTATACATTACGTATTATACAATCAAACCACATTTTTTTATTGGGGGGGGGGGAATTCTCCCGCGAAAGGTGTCTGGGTACTATTTTAAATATGGATGAAGTGTTTTCCTTGGTCGTATGTACGCTTAAAAATAATTGTGTACGATGGCACTGGTTTGCATTGAATTGTTGTCACAGTGAGTGTGTTGAGGCGAAGTTGCATTGAAAAAGACACACAATATACTGTAGAAAGTGTGTCAAACAGGAAATAAACAAATTGTGCTTTTGTAGAGTGAAGTGTTGTCAAAGAGTACAATTTCCTGGCATAGAGAGCATCAATCACACGAAATAGAAGAAAAAGTGGGAAGGGGAGTGGATTTTGCGAGTAATTTATTAAGGGTGTTCTTAACTGCTCCGTTTGTCAAGTGCGAAACGTTTTTAAAACACTTACAAGTCTTTTACATATCAATTTTAAGAGAAAGATATGAAATTAGAATGCCTAACTATGGAATCTTCAAATCGAACTTATTTTTCCATTTTACGATAGTTGAATTAACTTTCCAGTTCTAAGCTTTTTTAGATCACGTGATCACACGTTTCTCGACAGTTTTTTCTGCTTTAATGGGAATATGTGCTCAAAACCGTCGTATGAAATTCATAAATGCGATCTCCACGGGTTCTAAAAATACAAAAGTTTTCCTTGCATTTAAATAGCTTTCTCTTGGCGTGAAAAAGTGTGCTGGTCGAAACGTGAGACACTTTCGTCTTTTAACTTCAATTGTTCGTAGGTATTTCATAATACTTATATCTGTTTTACTGCAGAAATGTTTTCAAATCGAAATCAGAACACGGGAACACATACACCGATCCATGGGGATGCAGCGTGAATGACTCCCCGTATATTGTTTCTTGTTGTAGAAAATTGATTTAAAATTGCGCGGAAAGCAAAAATAACTCTGTTCCCCTGTTTTATTTTAGTTTGTTGTTAAATTAAAACGATCGGGCAACAGTTTTTTTACACATATGCATTTTGAGAAGAAATTTTTGCAGAGGACGCTTCGATATGGCGTGAATGAATCCCATTGCTTTTAGATTGTGGTTGAAAATTCATTTAGCCCTGCGCCCTGCGAAAAAATTTCCTTCTCCCCCTCTGCATTTTTCGTTTTTAGTTAATTTAAAACAATCGGGCACCAGTTTTTTCGCAGAAATTCAATTTAAAAAGAAATAGTCTTAGAAGTATATCGGTATGGGGATGAACGAATCACATTGTCTTCTGCTTGTTGTTGAAAGTTCATTTAATTTCGCACGAAAAACAAAAAATAACTCTGTTCCCCAGTTTTATTTTAGTTCGTAGTTAAATTAAAACGATCGGGCAACAGTTTTTTTACACATATGCAATTTGAGAAGAAATTTTTGCAGAGAACGTATCGATATGGCGTGAATGAATCCCATTGTTTTTAGATTGTGGCTGAAAATTCATTTAATCCTGCGCCCTTCGAAAAAATTTCCTTCTCACCCTCACTATTTTTCGTTTTTTGTTAATTTAAAACAATCGGGCACCAGTTTTTCCACAGAAATGCAATTTGAGAATGAATTATGTGAGACGTATATCGCTATGGGAATGAACGATTCACACGCCTTCTACTTGTTGAAAATTCATTTAGTCTTGCGCGGAAAACAAAAAATAACTATGTTCCCCTGTTTTATTTTAGTTTGTAGTTAAATTAAAACGATCGGGCAACAGTTTTTTTACACATATGCATTTTGAGAAGAAATTTTTGCAGAGAACGCATCGATATGGCGTGAATGAATCCCATTTCTTTTAGATTGTGGTTGAAAATTCATTTACTGCTGCGCCCTGCGAAAAAATTTCCTTCTGCCCCTCTGCATTTTTCGTTTTTAGTTGATTTAAAACAATCGGGCAGCAGTTTTTTCGCAGAAATTCAATTTAAAAAGAAATAGTCTCAGAAGTATATCGATATGGGGATGAACGAATCACATTGTCTTCTGCTTGTTGTTGAAAGTTCATTTAATTTTGCGCGGAAAACAAAAAATAACTCTGTTACCCTGTTTTATTTTAGTTTGTTGTTAAATTAAAACAATCGGGCAACAGGTTTTTTACACATATGCATATTTCGAGAAGAAATGTTTTCAGAGAACGCAACGATATGGCGTGAATGAATCCCATTAATTTTAGATTGTGGTTGAAAATTCATTTTGTTCTGCGGACTGCGAAAAAATTTCCTTCTCCCCCTCTGCATTTTTCGTTTTTAGTTAATTTAAAACAATCGGGCAGCAGTTTTTTCGCAGAAATTCAATTTAAGAAGAAATAGTCTCAGAAGTATATCGATATGGGGATGAACGAATCACATTGCCTTCTGCTTGTTGTTGAAAGTTCATTTAATTTCGCGCGGAAAACAAAAAATAACTCTGTTCCCCAGTTTTATTTTAGTTTGTAGTTAAATTAAAACGATCGGGCAATAGTTTTTTTACACATATGCAATTTGAGAAGAAATTTTTGCAGAGAACGTATCGATATGGCGTGAATGAATCCCATTGTTTTTAGATTGTGGCTGAAAATTTATTTAACCCTGCGCCCTTCGAAAAAATTTCCTTCTCACCCTCACTATTTTTCGTTTTTTGTTAATTTAAAACAATCGGGCAACAGTTTTTCCACAGAAATGCAATTTGAGAATGAATTATGTGAGACGTATATCGCTATGGGAATGAACGATTCACACGCCTTCTACTTGTTGAAAATTTATTTAGTCTTGCGCGGAAAACAAAAAATAACTATGTTCCCCTGTTTTATTTTAGTTTGTAGTTAAATTAAATCGATCGGGCAACAGGTTTTTCACACATTTGCAAATTAAGAAGAAATTTGATTGTACGTGAACCCAGTATCGAAAGTTTCGTCGCGTGTTGTTGAAAATATATTTCAATAGATGGCAGCACAGGAAAACTCTCGCGCATGTGTAACTAAACTTAAAAAAAAAAAAAAAAAAAAAAAAAAAAACGAGAATTGTCTCAGATATTTTACTACTATTATTTAATGTTATTTCTTATACATTACGTATTATACAATCAAACAACATTTTTTTATTGGGGGGGGGGGAATTCCCACGTGAAAGGTGTCTTGGTTCTATTTTAAATATGGATGAAGTGTTTTCCTTGGTCGTATGTACGCTTAAAAGTAATTGTGTACGATGGCACTGGTTTGCATTGAATTGTTGTCACAGTGAGTGTGTTGAGGCGAAGTTGCATTGAAAAAGACACACAATATACTGTAGAAAGTGTGTCAAACAGGAAATAAACAAATTGTGCTTTTGTAGAGTGAAGTGTTGTCAAAGAGTACAATTTCCTGGCATAGAGAGCATCAATCACACGAAATAGAAGAAAAAGTGGGAAGGGGAGTGGATTTTGCGAGTAATTTATTAAGGGTGTTCTTAACTGCTCCGTTTGTCAAGTGCGAAACGTTTTTAAAACACTTACAAGTCTTTTACATATCAATTTTAAGAGAAAGATATGAAATTAGAATGCCTAACTATGGAATCTTCAAATCGAACTTATTTTTCCATTTTACGATAGTTGAATTAACTTTCCAGTTCTAAGCTTTTTTAGATCACGTGATCACACGTTTCTCGACAGTTTTTTCTGCTTTAATGGGAATATGTGCTCAAAACCGTCGTATGAAATTCATAAATGCGATTTCCACGGGTTCTAAAAATACAAAAGTTTTCCTTGCATTTAAATAGCTTTCTCTTGGCGTGAAAAAGTGTGCTGGTCGAAACGTGAGACACTTTCGTCTTTTAACTTCAATTGTTCGTAGGTATTTCATAATACTTATATCTGTTTTACTGCAGAAATGTTTTCAAATCGAAATCAGAACGCGGGAACACATACACCGATCCATGGGGATGCAGCGTGAATGACTCCCCGTATATTGTTTCTTGTTGTAGAAAATTGATTTACAATTGCGCGGAAAGCAAAAATAACCCTGTTCCCCTGTTTTATTTT
The DNA here is from genome assembly GCA_964019185.1 of Maratus speculifer. Taxonomy (NCBI): domain Eukaryota; kingdom Metazoa; phylum Arthropoda; class Arachnida; order Araneae; family Salticidae; genus Maratus; species Maratus speculifer. Next base: position 4,114,962 of record OZ025301.1, on the reverse strand, counting down.
AGTTTGTTGTTAAATTAAAACAATCGGGCAACAGTTTTTTTACACATATGCATTTTGAGAATAAATTTTTGCAGAGAACGCTTCGATATGGCGTGAATGAATCCCATTACTTTTAGATTGTGGTTGAAAATTTATTTAGCTCTGCGCCCTGTGAAAAAATTTCCTTCTCCACCTCTGTATTTTCCGTTTTTAGTTGATTTAAAACAATCGGGCAGCAGTTTTTTCGCAGAAATTCAATCTAAGAAGAAATAGTCTCAGAAGTATATCGATATGGGGATGAACGAATCACATTGCTTTCTGCTTGTTGTTGAAAGTTCATTTAATTTCGCACGAAAAACAAAAAATAACTCTGTTCCCCAGTTTTATTTTAGTTCGTAGTTAAATTAAAACGATCGGGCAACAGTTTTTTTACACATATGCAATTTGAGAAGAAATTTTTGCAGAGAACGTATCGATATGGCGTGAATGAATCCCATTGTTTTTAGATTGTGGCTGAAAATTCATTTAATCCTGCGCCCTTCGAAAAAATTTCCTTCTCACCCTCACTATTTTTCGTTTTTTGTTAATTTAAAACAATCGGGCACCAGTTTTTCCACAGAAATGCAATTTGAGAATGAATTATGTGAGACGTATATCGCTATGGGAATGAACGATTCACACGCCTTCTACTTGTTGAAAATTCATTTAGTCTTGCGCGGAAAACAAAAAATAACTATGTTCCCCTGTTTTATTTTAGTTTGTAGTTAAATTAAATCGATCGGGCAACAGGTTTTTCACACATTTGCAAATTAAGAAGAAATTCGATTGTACGTGAACCCAGTATCGAAAGTTTCGTCGCGTGTTGTTGAAAATATATTTCAATAGATGGCAGCACAGGAAAACTCTCGCGCATGTGTAACTAAACTTTAAAAAAAAAAAAAAAAAAAAAAAAACGAGAATTGTCTCAGATATTTTACTACTATTATTTAATGTTATTTCTTATACATTACGTATTATACAATCAAACCACTTTTTTTTATTGGGGGGGGGGGGGGAATTCTCCCGCGAAAGGTGTCTGGGTACTATTTTAAATATGGATGAAGTGTTTTCCTTGGTCGTATGTACGCTTAAAAATAATTGTGTACGATGGCACTGGTTTGCATTGAATTGTTGTCACAGTGAGTGTGTTGAGGCGAAGTTGCATTGAAAAAGACACACAATATACTGTAGAAAGTGTGTCAAACAGGAAATAAACAAATTGTGCTTTTGTAGAGTGAAGTGTTGTCAAAGAGTACAATTTCCTGGCATAGAGAGCATCAATCACACGAAATAGAAGAAAAAGTGGGAAGGGGAGTGGATTTTGCGAGTAATTTATTAAGGGTGTTCTTAACTGCTCCGTTTGTCAAGTGCGAAACGTTTTTAAAACACTTACAAGTCTTTTACATATCAATTTTAAGAGAAAGATATGAAATTAGAATGCCTAACTATGGAATCTTCAAATCGAACTTATTTTTCCATTTTACGATAGTTGAATTAACTTTCCAGTTCTAAGCTTTTTTAGATCACGTGATCACACGTTTCTCGACAGTTTTTTCTGCTTTAATGGGAATATGTGCTCAAAACCGTCGTATGAAATTCATAAATGCGATCTCCACGGGTTCTAAAAATACAAAAGTTTTCCTTGCATTTAAATAGCTTTCTCTTGGCGTGAAAAAGTGTGCTGGTCGAAACGTGAGACACTTTCGTCTTTTAACTTCAATTGTTCGTAGGTATTTCATAATACTTATATCTGTTTTACTGCAGAAATGTTTTCAAATCGAAATCAGAACACGGGAACACATACACCGATCCATGGGGATGCAGCGTGAATGACTCCCCGTATATTGTTTCTTGTTGTAGAAAATTGATTTAAAATTGCGCGGAAAGCAAAAATAACTCTGTTCCCCTGTTTTATTTTAGTTTGTTGTTAAATTAAAACGATCGGGCAACAGTTTTTTTACACATATGCATTTTGAGAAGAAATTTTTGCAGAGGACGCTTCGATATGGCGTGAATGAATCCCATTGCTTTTAGATTGTGGTTGAAAATTCATTTAGCCCTGCGCCCTGCGAAAAAATTTCCTTCTCCCCCTCTGCATTTTTCGTTTTTAGTTAATTTAAAACAATCGGGCACCAGTTTTTTCGCAGAAATTCAATTTAAAAAGAAATAGTCTTAGAAGTATATCGGTATGGGGATGAACGAATCACATTGTCTTCTGCTTGTTGTTGAAAGTTCATTTAATTTCGCACGAAAAACAAAAAATAACTCTGTTCCCCAGTTTTATTTTAGTTCGTAGTTAAATTAAAACGATCGGGCAACAGTTTTTTTACACATATGCAATTTGAGAAGAAATTTTTGCAGAGAACGTATCGATATGGCGTGAATGAATCCCATTGTTTTTAGATTGTGGCTGAAAATTCATTTAATCCTGCGCCCTTCGAAAAAATTTCCTTCTCACCCTCACTATTTTTCGTTTTTTGTTAATTTAAAACAATCGGGCACCAGTTTTTCCACAGAAATGCAATTTGAGAATGAATTATGTGAGACGTATATCGCTATGGGAATGAACGATTCACACGCCTTCTACTTGTTGAAAATTCATTTAGTCTTGCGCGGAAAACAAAAAATAACTATGTTCCCCTGTTTTATTTTAGTTTGTAGTTAAATTAAAACGATCGGGCAACAGTTTTTTTACACATATGCATTTTGAGAAGAAATTTTTGCAGAGAACGCATCGATATGGCGTGAATGAATCCCATTTCTTTTAGATTGTGGTTGAAAATTCATTTACTGCTGCGCCCTGCGAAAAAATTTCCTTCTGCCCCTCTGCATTTTTCGTTTTTAGTTGATTTAAAACAATCGGGCAGCAGTTTTTTCGCAGAAATTCAATTTAAAAAGAAATAGTCTCAGAAGTATATCGATATGGGGATGAACGAATCACATTGTCTTCTGCTTGTTGTTGAAAGTTCATTTAATTTTGCGCGGAAAACAAAAAATAACTCTGTTACCCTGTTTTATTTTAGTTTGTTGTTAAATTAAAACAATCGGGCAACAGGTTTTTTACACATATGCATATTTCGAGAAGAAATGTTTTCAGAGAACGCAACGATATGGCGTGAATGAATCCCATTAATTTTAGATTGTGGTTGAAAATTCATTTTGTTCTGCGGACTGCGAAAAAATTTCCTTCTCCCCCTCTGCATTTTTCGTTTTTAGTTAATTTAAAACAATCGGGCAGCAGTTTTTTCGCAGAAATTCAATTTAAGAAGAAATAGTCTCAGAAGTATATCGATATGGGGATGAACGAATCACATTGCCTTCTGCTTGTTGTTGAAAGTTCATTTAATTTCGCGCGGAAAACAAAAAATAACTCTGTTCCCCAGTTTTATTTTAGTTTGTAGTTAAATTAAAACGATCGGGCAATAGTTTTTTTACACATATGCAATTTGAGAAGAAATTTTTGCAGAGAACGTATCGATATGGCGTGAATGAATCCCATTGTTTTTAGATTGTGGCTGAAAATTTATTTAACCCTGCGCCCTTCGAAAAAATTTCCTTCTCACCCTCACTATTTTTCGTTTTTTGTTAATTTAAAACAATCGGGCAACAGTTTTTCCACAGAAATGCAATTTGAGAATGAATTATGTGAGACGTATATCGCTATGGGAATGAACGATTCACACGCCTTCTACTTGTTGAAAATTTATTTAGTCTTGCGCGGAAAACAAAAAATAACTATGTTCCCCTGTTTTATTTTAGTTTGTAGTTAAATTAAATCGATCGGGCAACAGGTTTTTCACACATTTGCAAATTAAGAAGAAATTTGATTGTACGTGAACCCAGTATCGAAAGTTTCGTCGCGTGTTGTTGAAAATATATTTCAATAGATGGCAGCACAGGAAAACTCTCGCGCATGTGTAACTAAACTTAAAAAAAAAAAAAAAAAAAAAAAAAAAAACGAGAATTGTCTCAGATATTTTACTACTATTATTTAATGTTATTTCTTATACATTACGTATTATACAATCAAACAACATTTTTTTATTGGGGGGGGGGGGAATTCCCACGTGAAAGGTGTCTTGGTTCTATTTTAAATATGGATGAAGTGTTTTCCTTGGTCGTATGTACGCTTAAAAGTAATTGTGTACGATGGCACTGGTTTGCATTGAATTGTTGTCACAGTGAGTGTGTTGAGGCGAAGTTGCATTGAAAAAGACACACAATATACTGTAGAAAGTGTGTCAAACAGGAAATAAACAAATTGTGCTTTTGTAGAGTGAAGTGTTGTCAAAGAGTACAATTTCCTGGCATAGAGAGCATCAATCACACGAAATAGAAGAAAAAGTGGGAAGGGGAGTGGATTTTGCGAGTAATTTATTAAGGGTGTTCTTAACTGCTCCGTTTGTCAAGTGCGAAACGTTTTTAAAACACTTACAAGTCTTTTACATATCAATTTTAAGAGAAAGATATGAAATTAGAATGCCTAACTATGGAATCTTCAAATCGAACTTATTTTTCCATTTTACGATAGTTGAATTAACTTTCCAGTTCTAAGCTTTTTTAGATCACGTGATCACACGTTTCTCGACAGTTTTTTCTGCTTTAATGGGAATATGTGCTCAAAACCGTCGTATGAAATTCATAAATGCGATTTCCACGGGTTCTAAAAATACAAAAGTTTTCCTTGCATTTAAATAGCTTTCTCTTGGCGTGAAAAAGTGTGCTGGTCGAAACGTGAGACACTTTCGTCTTTTAACTTCAATTGTTCGTAGGTATTTCATAATACTTATATCTGTTTTACTGCAGAAATGTTTTCAAATCGAAATCAGAACGCGGGAACACATACACCGATCCATGGGGATGCAGCGTGAATGACTCCCCGTATATTGTTTCTTGTTGTAGAAAATTGATTTACAATTGCGCGGAAAGCAAAAATAACCCTGTTCCCCTGTTTTATTTTAGTTTGTTGTTAAATTAAAACAATCGGGCAACAGTTTTTTTACACATATGCATTTTGAGAATAAATTTTTGCAGAGAACGCTTCGATATGGCGTGAATGAATCCCATTACTTTTAGATTGTGGTTGAAAATTTATTTAGCTCTGCGCCCTGTGAAAAAATTTCCTTCTCCACCTCTGTATTTTCCGTTTTTAGTTGATTTAAAACAATCGGGCAGCAGTTTTTTCGCAGAAATTCAATCTAAGAAGAAATAGTCTCAGAAGTATATCGATATGGGGATGAACGAATCACATTGCTTTCTGCTTGTTGTTGAAAGTTCATTTAATTTCGCACGAAAAACAAAAAATAACTCTGTTCCCCAGTTTTATTTTAGTTCGTAGTTAAATTAAAACGATCGGGCAACAGTTTTTTTACACATATGCAATTTGAGAAGAAATTTTTGCAGAGAACGTATCGATATGGCGTGAATGAATCCCATTGTTTTTAGATTGTGGCTGAAAATTCATTTAATCCTGCGCCCTTCGAAAAAATTTCCTTCTCACCCTCACTATTTTTCGTTTTTTGTTAATTTAAAACAATCGGGCACCAGTTTTTCCACAGAAATGCAATTTGAGAATGAATTATGTGAGACGTATATCGCTATGGGAATGAACGATTCACACGCCTTCTACTTGTTGAAAATTCATTTAGTCTTGCGCGGAAAACAAAAAATAACTATGTTCCCCTGTTTTATTTTAGTTTGTAGTTAAATTAAATCGATCGGGCAACAGGTTTTTCACACATTTGCAAATTAAGAAGAAATTCGATTGTACGTGAACCCAGTATCGAAAGTTTCGTCGCGTGTTGTTGAAAATATATTTCAATAGATGGCAGCACAGGAAAACTCTCGCGCATGTGTAACTAAACTTTAAAAAAAAAAAAAAAAAAAAAAAAACGAGAATTGTCTCAGATATTTTACTACTATTATTTAATGTTATTTCTTATACATTACGTATTATACAATCAAACCACTTTTTTTTATTGGGGGGGGGGGGGGAATTCTCCCGCGAAAGGTGTCTGGGTACTATTTTAAATATGGATGAAGTGTTTTCCTTGGTCGTATGTACGCTTAAAAATAATTGTGTACGATGGCACTGGTTTGCATTGAATTGTTGTCACAGTGAGTGTGTTGAGGCGAAGTTGCATTGAAAAAGACACACAATATACTGTAGAAAGTGTGTCAAACAGGAAATAAACAAATTGTGCTTTTGTAGAGTGAAGTGTTGTCAAAGAGTACAATTTCCTGGCATAGAGAGCATCAATCACACGAAATAGAAGAAAAAGTGGGAAGGGGAGTGGATTTTGCGAGTAATTTATTAAGGGTGTTCTTAACTGCTCCGTTTGTCAAGTGCGAAACGTTTTTAAAACACTTACAAGTCTTTTACATATCAATTTTAAGAGAAAGATATGAAATTAGAATGCCTAACTATGGAATCTTCAAATCGAACTTATTTTTCCATTTTACGATAGTTGAATTAACTTTCCAGTTCTAAGCTTTTTTAGATCACGTGATCACACGTTTCTCGACAGTTTTTTCTGCTTTAATGGGAATATGTGCTCAAAACCGTCGTATGAAATTCATAAATGCGATTTCCACGGGTTCTAAAAATACAAAAGTTTTCCTTGCATTTAAATAGCTTTCTCTTGGCGTGAAAAAGTGTGCTGGTCGAAACGTGAGACACTTTCGTCTTTTAACTTCAATTGTTCGTAGGTATTTCATAATACTTATATCTGTTTTACTGCAGAAATGTTTTCAAATCGAAATCAGAACACGGGAACACATACACCGATCCATGGGGATGCAGCGTGAATGACTCCCCGTATATTGTTTCTTGTTGTAGAAAATTGATTTACAATTGCGCGGAAAGCAAAAATAACCCTGTTCCCCTGTTTTATTTTAGTTTGTTGTTAAATTAAAACAATCGGGCAACAGTTTTTTTACACATATGCATTTTGAGAATAAATTTTTGCAGAGAACGCTTCGATATGGCGTGAATGAATCCCATTACTTTTAGATTGTGGTTGAAAATTTATTTAGCTCTGCGCCCTGTGAAAAAATTTCCTTCTCCACCTCTGTATTTTCCGTTTTTAGTTGATTTAAAACAATCGGGCAGCAGTTTTTTCGCAGAAATTCAATCTAAGAAGAAATAGTCTCAGAAGTATATCGATATGGGGATGAACGAATCACATTGCTTTCTGCTTGTTGTTGAAAGTTCATTTAATTTCGCACGAAAAACAAAAAATAACTCTGTTCCCCAGTTTTATTTTAGTTTGTAGTTAAATTAAAACGATCGGGCAATAGTTTTTTTACACATATGCAATTTGAGAAGAAATTTTTGCAGAGAACGTATCGATATGGCGTGAATGAATCCCATTGTTTTTAGATTGTGGCTGAAAATTTATTTAACCCTGCGCCCTTCGAAAAAATTTCCTTCTCACCCTCACTATTTTTCGTTTTTTGTTAATTTAAAACAATCGGGCAACAGTTTTTCCACAGAAATGCAATTTGAGAATGAATTATGTGAGACGTATATCGCTATGGGAATGAACGATTCACACGCCTTCTACTTGTTGAAAATTCATTTAGTCTTGCGCGGAAAACAAAAAATAACTATGTTCCCCTGTTTTATTTTAGTTTGTAGTTAAATTAAATCGATCGGGCAACAGGTTTTTCACACATTTGCAAATTAAGAAGAAATTCGATTGTACGTGAACCCAGTATCGAAAGTTTCGTCGCGTGTTGTTGAAAATATATTTCAATAGATGGCAGCACAGGAAAACTCTCGCGCATGTGTAACTAAACTTAAAAAAAAAAAAAAAAAAAAAAAAAAACGAGAATTGTCTCAGATATTTTACTACTATTATTTAATGTTATTTCTTATACATTACGTATTATACAATCAAACCACATTTTTTTATTGGGGGGGGGGGAATTCTCCCGCGAAAGGTGTCTGGGTACTATTTTAAATATGGATGAAGTGTTTTCCTTGGTCGTATGTACGCTTAAAAATAATTGTGTACGATGGCACTGGTTTGCATTGAATTGTTGTCACAGTGAGTGTGTTGAGGCGAAGTTGCATTGAAAAAGACACACAATATACTGTAGAAAGTGTGTCAAACAGGAAATAAACAAATTGTGCTTTTGTAGAGTGAAGTGTTGTCAAAGAGTACAATTTCCTGGCATAGAGAGCATCAATCACACGAAATAGAAGAAAAAGTGGGAAGGGGAGTGGATTTTGCGAGTAATTTATTAAGGGTGTTCTTAACTGCTCCGTTTGTCAAGTGCGAAACGTTTTTAAAACACTTACAAGTCTTTTACATATCAATTTTAAGAGAAAGATATGAAATTAGAATGCCTAACTATGGAATCTTCAAATCGAACTTATTTTTCCATTTTACGATAGTTGAATTAACTTTCCAGTTCTAAGCTTTTTTAGATCACGTGATCACACGTTTCTCGACAGTTTTTTCTGCTTTAATGGGAATATGTGCTCAAAACCGTCGTATGAAATTCATAAATGCGATTTCCACGGGTTCTAAAAATACAAAAGTTTTCCTTGCATTTAAATAGCTTTCTCTTGGCGTGAAAAAGTGTGCTGGTCGAAACGTGAGACACTTTCGTCTTTTAACTTCAATTGTTCGTAGGTATTTCATAATACTTATATCTGTTTTACTGCAGAAATGTTTTCAAATCGAAATCAGAACACGGGAACACATACACCGATCCATGGGGATGCAGCGTGAATGACTCCCCGTATATTGTTTCTTGTTGTAGAAAATTGATTTAAAATTGCGCGGAAAGCAAAAATAACTCTGTTCCCCTGTTTTATTTTAGTTTGTTGTTAAATTAAAACGATCGGGCAACAGTTTTTTTACACATATGCATTTTGAGAAGAAATTTTTGCAGAGGACGCTTCGATATGGCGTGAATGAATCCCATTGCTTTTAGATTGTGGTTGAAAATTCATTTAGCCCTGCGCCCTGCGAAAAAATTTCCTTCTCCCCCTCTGCATTTTTCGTTTTTAGTTAATTTAAAACAATCGGGCACCAGTTTTTTCGCAGAAATTCAATTTAAAAAGAAATAGTCTTAGAAGTATATCGGTATGGGGATGAACGAATCACATTGTCTTCTGCTTGTTGTTGAAAGTTCATTTAATTTCGCACGAAAAACAAAAAATAACTCTGTTCCCCAGTTTTATTTTAGTTCGTAGTTAAATTAAAACGATCGGGCAACAGTTTTTTTACACATATGCAATTTGAGAAGAAATTTTTGCAGAGAACGTATCGATATGGCGTGAATGAATCCCATTGTTTTTAGATTGTGGCTGAAAATTCATTTAATCCTGCGCCCTTCGAAAAAATTTCCTTCTCACCCTCACTATTTTTCGTTTTTTGTTAATTTAAAACAATCGGGCACCAGTTTTTCCACAGAAATGCAATTTGAGAATGAATTATGTGAGACGTATATCGCTATGGGAATGAACGATTCACACGCCTTCTACTTGTTGAAAATTCATTTAGTCTTGCGCGGAAAACAAAAAATAACTATGTTCCCCTGTTTTATTTTAGTTTGTAGTTAAATTAAAACGATCGGGCAACAGTTTTTTTACACATATGCATTTTGAGAAGAAATTTTTGCAGAGAACGCATCGATATGGCGTGAATGAATCCCATTTCTTTTAGATTGTGGTTGAAAATTCATTTACTGCTGCGCCCTGCGAAAAAATTTCCTTCTGCCCCTCTGCATTTTTCGTTTTTAGTTGATTTAAAACAATCGGGCAGCAGTTTTTTCGCAGAAATTCAATTTAAAAAGAAATAGTCTCAGAAGTATATCGATATGGGGATGAACGAATCACATTGTCTTCTGCTTGTTGTTGAAAGTTCATTTAATTTTGCGCGGAAAACAAAAAATAACTCTGTTACCCTGTTTTATTTTAGTTTGTTGTTAAATTAAAACAATCGGGCAACAGGTTTTTTACACATATGCATATTTCGAGAAGAAATGTTTTCAGAGAACGCAACGATATGGCGTGAATGAATCCCATTAATTTTAGATTGTGGTTGAAAATTCATTTTGTTCTGCGGACTGCGAAAAAATTTCCTTCTCCCCCTCTGCATTTTTCGTTTTTAGTTAATTTAAAACAATCGGGCAGCAGTTTTTTCGCAGAAATTCAATTTAAGAAGAAATAGTCTCAGAAGTATATCGATATGGGGATGAACGAATCACATTGCCTTCTGCTTGTTGTTGAAAGTTCATTTAATTTCGCGCGGAAAACAAAAAATAACTCTGTTCCCCAGTTTTATTTTAGTTTGTAGTTAAATTAAAACGATCGGGCAATAGTTTTTTTACACATATGCAATTTGAGAAGAAATTTTTGCAGAGAACGTATCGATATGGCGTGAATGAATCCCATTGTTTTTAGATTGTGGCTGAAAATTTATTTAACCCTGCGCCCTTCGAAAAAATTTCCTTCTCACCCTCACTATTTTTCGTTTTTTGTTAATTTAAAACAATCGGGCAACAGTTTTTCCACAGAAATGCAATTTGAGAATGAATTATGTGAGACGTATATCGCTATGGGAATGAACGATTCACACGCCTTCTACTTGTTGAAAATTCATTTAGTCTTGCGCGGAAAACAAAAAATAACTATGTTCCCCTGTTTTATTTTAGTTTGTAGTTAAATTAAATCGATCGGGCAACAGGTTTTTCACACATTTGCAAATTAAGAAGAAATTCGATTGTACGTGAACCCAGTATCGAAAGTTTCGTCGCGTGTTGTTGAAAATATATTTCAATAGATGGCAGCACAGGAAAACTCTCGCGCATGTGTAACTAAACTTAAAAAAAAAAAAAAAAAAAAAAAAAAAAACGAGAATTGTCTCAGATATTTTACTACTATTATTTAATGTTATTTCTTATACATTACGTATTATACAATCAAACAACATTTTTTTATTGGGGGGGGGGGGAATTCCCACGTGAAAGGTGTCTGGGTGCTATTTTAAATATGGATGAAGTGTTTTCCTTGGTCGTATGTACGCTTAAAAGTAATTGTGTACGATGGCACTGGTTTGCATTGAATTGTTGTCACAGTGAGTGTGTTGAGGCGAAGTTGCATTGAAAAAGACACACAAAATACTGTAGAAAGTGTGTCAAACAGGAAATAAACAAATTGTGCTTTTGTAGAGTGAAGTGTTGTCAAAGAGTACAATTTCCTGGCATAGAGAGCATCAATCACACGAAATAGAAGAAAAAGTGGGAAGGGGAGTGGATTTTGCGAGTAATTTATTAAGGGTGTTCTTAACTGCTCCGTTTGTCAAGTGCGAAACGTTTTTAAAACACTTACAAGTCTATTACATATCAATTTTAAGAGAAAGATATGAAATTAGAATGCCTAACTATGGAATCTTCAAATCGAACTTATTTTTCCATTTTACGATAGTTGAATTAACTTTCCAGTTCTAAGCTTTTTAGATCACGTGATCACACGTTTCTCGACAGTTTTTTCTGCTTTAATTGGGATATGTGCTCAAAACCGTCGTATGAAATTCATAAATGCGATTTCCACGGGTTCTAAAAATACAAAAGTTCTCCGTGCAATTAAATAGCTTTCTCTTGGCGTGAAAAAGTGTGCTGGTCGAAACGTGAGACACTTTCGTCTTTTAACTTCAAATGTTCGTAGGTATTTCATAATACTTATATCTCTTTTACTGCAGAAATGTTTTCAAATCGAAATCAGAACACGGGAACACATACACCGATCCATGGGGATGCAGCGTGAATGACTCCCCGTATATTGTTTCTTGTTGTAGAAAATTGATTTACAATTGCGCGGAAAGCAAAAATAACCCTGTTCCCCTGTTTTATTTTAGTTTGTTGTTAAATTAAAACAATCGGGCAACAGTTTTTTTACACATATGCATTTTGAGAATAAATTTTTGCAGAGAACGCTTCGATATGGCGTGAATGAATCCCATTACTTTTAGATTGTGGTTGAAAATTTATTTAGCTCTGCGCCCTGTGAAAAAATTTCCTTCTCCACCTCTGTATTTTCCGTTTTTAGTTGATTTAAAACAATCGGGCAGCAGTTTTTTCGCAGAAATTCAATCTAAGAAGAAATAGTCTCAGAAGTATATCGATATGGGGATGAACGAATCACATTGCTTTCTGCTTGTTGTTGAAAGTTCATTTAATTTCGCACGAAAAACAAAAAATAACTCTGTTCCCCAGTTTTATTTTAGTTCGTAGTTAAATTAAAACGATCGGGCAACAGTTTTTTTACACATATGCAATTTGAGAAGAAATTTTTGCAGAGAACGTATCGATATGGCGTGAATGAATCCCATTGTTTTTAGATTGTGGCTGAAAATTCATTTAATCCTGCGCCCTTCGAAAAAATTTCCTTCTCACCCTCACTATTTTTCGTTTTTTGTTAATTTAAAACAATCGGGCACCAGTTTTTCCACAGAAATGCAATTTGAGAATGAATTATGTGAGACGTATATCGCTATGGGAATGAACGATTCACACGCCTTCTACTTGTTGAAAATTCATTTAGTCTTGCGCGGAAAACAAAAAATAACTATGTTCCCCTGTTTTATTTTAGTTTGTAGTTAAATTAAAACGATCGGGCAACAGTTTTTTTACACATATGCATTTTGAGAAGAAATTTTTGCAGAGAACGCATCGATATGGCGTGAATGAATCCCATTTCTTTTAGATTGTGGTTGAAAATTCATTTACTGCTGCGCCCTGCGAAAAAATTTCCTTCTGCCCCTCTGCATTTTTCGTTTTTAGTTGATTTAAAACAATCGGGCAGCAGTTTTTTCGCAGAAATTCAATTTAAAAAGAAATAGTCTCAGAAGTATATCGATATGGGGATGAACGAATCACATTGCTTTCTGCTTGTTGTTGAAAGTTCATTTAATTTCGCACGAAAAACAAAAAATAACTCTGTTCCCCAGTTTTATTTTAGTTTGTAGTTAAATTAAAACGATCGGGCAATAGTTTTTTTACACATATGCAATTTGAGAAGAAATTTTTGCAGAGAACGTATCGATATGGCGTGAATGAATCCCATTGTTTTTAGATTGTGGCTGAAAATTTATTTAACCCTGCGCCCTTCGAAAAAATTTCCTTCTCACCCTCACTATTTTTCGTTTCTTGTTAATTTAAAACAATCGGGCAACAGTTTTTCCACAGAAATGCAATTTGAGAATGAATTATGTGAGACGTATATCGCTATGGGAATGAACGATTCACACGCCTTCTACTTGTTGAAAATTCATTTAGTCTTGCGCGGAAAACAAAAAATAACTATGTTCCCCTGTTTTATTTTAGTTTGTAGTTAAATTAAATCGATCGGGCAACAGGTTTTTCACACATTTGCAAATTAAGAAGAAATTCGATTGTACGTGAACCCAGTATCGAAAGTTTCGTCGCGTGTTGTTGAAAATATATTTCAATAGATGGCAGCACAGGAAAACTCTCGCGCATGTGTAACTAAACTTAAAAAAAAAAAAAAAAAAAAAAAAAAACGAGAATTGTCTCAGATATTTTACTACTATTATTTAATGTTATTTCTTATACATTACGTATTATACAATCAAACCACATTTTTTTATTGGGGGGGGGGGAATTCTCCCGCGAAAGGTGTCTGGGTACTATTTTAAATATGGATGAAGTGTTTTCCTTGGTCGTATGTACGCTTAAAAATAATTGTGTACGATGGCACTGGTTTGCATTGAATTGTTGTCACAGTGAGTGTGTTGAGGCGAAGTTGCATTGAAAAAGACACACAATATACTGTAGAAAGTGTGTCAAACAGGAAATAAACAAATTGTGCTTTTGTAGAGTGAAGTGTTGTCAAAGAGTACAATTTCCTGGCATAGAGAGCATCAATCACACGAAATAGAAGAAAAAGTGGGAAGGGGAGTGGATTTTGCGAGTAATTTATTAAGGGTGTTCTTAACTGCTCCGTTTGTCAAGTGCGAAACGTTTTTAAAACACTTACAAGTCTTTTACATATCAATTTTAAGAGAAAGATATGAAATTAGAATGCCTAACTATGGAATCTTCAAATCGAACTTATTTTTCCATTTTACGATAGTTGAATTAACTTTCCAGTTCTAAGCTTTTTTAGATCACGTGATCACACGTTTCTCGACAGTTTTTTCTGCTTTAATGGGAATATGTGCTCAAAACCGTCGTATGAAATTCATAAATGCGATCTCCACGGGTTCTAAAAATACAAAAGTTTTCCTTGCATTTAAATAGCTTTCTCTTGGCGTGAAAAAGTGTGCTGGTCGAAACGTGAGACACTTTCGTCTTTTAACTTCAATTGTTCGTAGGTATTTCATAATACTTATATCTGTTTTACTGCAGAAATGTTTTCAAATCGAAATCAGAACACGGGAACACATACACCGATCCATGGGGATGCAGCGTGAATGACTCCCCGTATATTGTTTCTTGTTGTAGAAAATTGATTTAAAATTGCGCGGAAAGCAAAAATAACTCTGTTCCCCTGTTTTATTTTAGTTTGTTGTTAAATTAAAACGATCGGGCAACAGTTTTTTTACACATATGCATTTTGAGAAGAAATTTTTGCAGAGGACGCTTCGATATGGCGTGAATGAATCCCATTGCTTTTAGATTGTGGTTGAAAATTCATTTAGCCCTGCGCCCTGCGAAAAAATTTCCTTCTCCCCCTCTGCATTTTTCGTTTTTAGTTAATTTAAAACAATCGGGCACCAGTTTTTTCGCAGAAATTCAATTTAAAAAGAAATAGTCTTAGAAGTATATCGGTATGGGGATGAACGAATCACATTGTCTTCTGCTTGTTGTTGAAAGTTCATTTAATTTCGCACGAAAAACAAAAAATAACTCTGTTCCCCAGTTTTATTTTAGTTCGTAGTTAAATTAAAACGATCGGGCAACAGTTTTTTTACACATATGCAATTTGAGAAGAAATTTTTGCAGAGAACGTATCGATATGGCGTGAATGAATCCCATTGTTTTTAGATTGTGGCTGAAAATTCATTTAATCCTGCGCCCTTCGAAAAAATTTCCTTCTCACCCTCACTATTTTTCGTTTTTTGTTAATTTAAAACAATCGGGCACCAGTTTTTCCACAGAAATGCAATTTGAGAATGAATTATGTGAGACGTATATCGCTATGGGAATGAACGATTCACACGCCTTCTACTTGTTGAAAATTCATTTAGTCTTGCGCGGAAAACAAAAAATAACTATGTTCCCCTGTTTTATTTTAGTTTGTAGTTAAATTAAAACGATCGGGCAACAGTTTTTTTACACATATGCATTTTGAGAAGAAATTTTTGCAGAGAACGCATCGATATGGCGTGAATGAATCCCATTTCTTTTAGATTGTGGTTGAAAATTCATTTACTGCTGCGCCCTGCGAAAAAATTTCCTTCTGCCCCTCTGCATTTTTCGTTTTTAGTTGATTTAAAACAATCGGGCAGCAGTTTTTTCGCAGAAATTCAATTTAAAAAGAAATAGTCTCAGAAGTATATCGATATGGGGATGAACGAATCACATTGTCTTCTGCTTGTTGTTGAAAGTTCATTTAATTTTGCGCGGAAAACAAAAAATAACTCTGTTACCCTGTTTTATTTTAGTTTGTTGTTAAATTAAAACAATCGGGCAACAGGTTTTTTACACATATGCATATTTCGAGAAGAAATGTTTTCAGAGAACGCAACGATATGGCGTGAATGAATCCCATTAATTTTAGATTGTGGTTGAAAATTCATTTTGTTCTGCGGACTGCGAAAAAATTTCCTTCTCCCCCTCTGCATTTTTCGTTTTTAGTTAATTTAAAACAATCGGGCAGCAGTTTTTTCGCAGAAATTCAATTTAAGAAGAAATAGTCTCAGAAGTATATCGATATGGGGATGAACGAATCACATTGCCTTCTGCTTGTTGTTGAAAGTTCATTTAATTTCGCGCGGAAAACAAAAAATAACTCTGTTCCCCAGTTTTATTTTAGTTTGTAGTTAAATTAAAACGATCGGGCAATAGTTTTTTTACACATATGCAATTTGAGAAGAAATTTTTGCAGAGAACGTATCGATATGGCGTGAATGAATCCCATTGTTTTTAGATTGTGGCTGAAAATTTATTTAACCCTGCGCCCTTCGAAAAAATTTCCTTCTCACCCTCACTATTTTTCGTTTTTTGTTAATTTAAAACAATCGGGCAACAGTTTTTCCACAGAAATGCAATTTGAGAATGAATTATGTGAGACGTATATCGCTATGGGAATGAACGATTCACACGCCTTCTACTTGTTGAAAATTCATTTAGTCTTGCGCGGAAAACAAAAAATAACTATGTTCCCCTGTTTTATTTTAGTTTGTAGTTAAATTAAATCGATCGGGCAACAGGTTTTTCACACATTTGCAAATTAAGAAGAAATTCGATTGTACGTGAACCCAGTATCGAAAGTTTCGTCGCGTGTTGTTGAAAATATATTTCAATAGATGGCAGCACAGGAAAACTCTCGCGCATGTGTAACTAAACTTAAAAAAAAAAAAAAAAAAAAAAAAAAAACGAGAATTGTCTCAGATATTTTACTACTATTATTTAATGTTATTTCTTATACATTACGTATTATACAATCAAACAACATTTTTTTATTGGGGGGGGGGGGAATTCCCACGTGAAAGGTGTCTGGGTGCTATTTTAAATATGGATGAAGTGTTTTCCTTGGTCGTATGTACGCTTAAAAGTAATTGTGTACGATGGCACTGGTTTGCATTGAATTGTTGTCACAGTGAGTGTGTTGAGGCGAAGTTGCATTGAAAAAGACACACAAAATACTGTAGAAAGTGTGTCAAACAGGAAATAAACAAATTGTGCTTTTGTAGAGTGAAGTGTTGTCAAAGAGTACAATTTCCTGGCATAGAGAGCATCAATCACACGAAATAGAAGAAAAAGTGGGAAGGGGAGTGGATTTTGCGAGTAATTTATTAAGGGTGTTCTTAACTGCTCCGTTTGTCAAGTGCGAAACGTTTTTAAAACACTTACAAGTCTTTTACATATCAATTTTAAGAGAAAGATATGAAATTAGAATGCCTAACTATGGAATCTTCAAATCGAACTTATTTTTCCATTTTACGATAGTTGAATTAACTTTCCAGTTCTAAGCTTTTTTAGATCACGTGATCACACGTTTCTCGACAGTTTTTTCTGCTTTAATGGGAATATGTGCTCAAAACCGTCGTATGAAATTCATAAATGCGATTTCCACGGGTTCTAAAAATACAAAAGTTTTCCTTGCATTTAAATAGCTTTCTCTTGGCGTGAAAAAGTGTGCTGGTCGAAACGTGAGACACTTTCGTCTTTTAACTTCAATTGTTCGTAGGTATTTCATAATACTTATATCTGTTTTACTGCAGAAATGTTTTCAAATCGAAATCAGAACACGGGAACACATACACCGATCCATGGGGATGCAGCGTGAATGACTCCCCGTATATTGTTTCTTGTTGTAGAAAATTGATTTACAATTGCGCGGAAAGCAAAAATAACCCTGTTCCCCTGTTTTATTTTAGTTTGTTGTTAAATTAAAACAATCGGGCAACAGTTTTTTTACACATATGCATTTTGAGAATAAATTTTTGCAGAGAACGCTTCGATATGGCGTGAATGAATCCCATTACTTTTAGATTGTGGTTGAAAATTTATTTAGCTCTGCGCCCTGTGAAAAAATTTCCTTCTCCACCTCTGTATTTTCCGTTTTTAGTTGATTTAAAACAATCGGGCAGCAGTTTTTTCGCAGAAATTCAATCTAAGAAGAAATAGTCTCAGAAGTATATCGATATGGGGATGAACGAATCACATTGCTTTCTGCTTGTTGTTGAAAGTTCATTTAATTTCGCACGAAAAACAAAAAATAACTCTGTTCCCCAGTTTTATTTTAGTTTGTAGTTAAATTAAAACGATCGGGCAATAGTTTTTTTACACATATGCAATTTGAGAAGAAATTTTTGCAGAGAACGTATCGATATGGCGTGAATGAATCCCATTGTTTTTAGATTGTGGCTGAAAATTTATTTAACCCTGCGCCCTTCGAAAAAATTTCCTTCTCACCCTCACTATTTTTCGTTTTTTGTTAATTTAAAACAATCGGGCAACAGTTTTTCCACAGAAATGCAATTTGAGAATGAATTATGTGAGACGTATATCGCTATGGGAATGAACGATTCACACGCCTTCTACTTGTTGAAAATTCATTTAGTCTTGCGCGGAAAACAAAAAATAACTATGTTCCCCTGTTTTATTTTAGTTTGTAGTTAAATTAAATCGATCGGGCAACAGGTTTTTCACACATTTGCAAATTAAGAAGAAATTCGATTGTACGTGAACCCAGTATCGAAAGTTTCGTCGCGTGTTGTTGAAAATATATTTCAATAGATGGCAGCACAGGAAAACTCTCGCGCATGTGTAACTAAACTTAAAAAAAAAAAAAAAAAAAAAAAAAAACGAGAATTGTCTCAGATATTTTACTACTATTATTTAATGTTATTTCTTATACATTACGTATTATACAATCAAACCACATTTTTTTATTGGGGGGGGGGGAATTCTCCCGCGAAAGGTGTCTGGGTACTATTTTAAATATGGATGAAGTGTTTTCCTTGGTCGTATGTACGCTTAAAAATAATTGTGTACGATGGCACTGGTTTGCATTGAATTGTTGTCACAGTGAGTGTGTTGAGGCGAAGTTGCATTGAAAAAGACACACAATATACTGTAGAAAGTGTGTCAAACAGGAAATAAACAAATTGTGCTTTTGTAGAGTGAAGTGTTGTCAAAGAGTACAATTTCCTGGCATAGAGAGCATCAATCACACGAAATAGAAGAAAAAGTGGGAAGGGGAGTGGATTTTGCGAGTAATTTATTAAGGGTGTTCTTAACTGCTCCGTTTGTCAAGTGCGAAACGTTTTTAAAACACTTACAAGTCTTTTACATATCAATTTTAAGAGAAAGATATGAAATTAGAATGCCTAACTATGGAATCTTCAAATCGAACTTATTTTTCCATTTTACGATAGTTGAATTAACTTTCCAGTTCTAAGCTTTTTTAGATCACGTGATCACACGTTTCTCGACAGTTTTTTCTGCTTTAATGGGAATATGTGCTCAAAACCGTCGTATGAAATTCATAAATGCGATTTCCACGGGTTCTAAAAATACAAAAGTTTTCCTTGCATTTAAATAGCTTTCTCTTGGCGTGAAAAAGTGTGCTGGTCGAAACGTGAGACACTTTCGTCTTTTAACTTCAATTGTTCGTAGGTATTTCATAATACTTATATCTGTTTTACTGCAGAAATGTTTTCAAATCGAAATCAGAACACGGGAACACATACACCGATCCATGGGGATGCAGCGTGAATGACTCCCCGTATATTGTTTCTTGTTGTAGAAAATTGATTTAAAATTGCGCGGAAAGCAAAAATAACTCTGTTCCCCTGTTTTATTTTAGTTTGTTGTTAAATTAAAACGATCGGGCAACAGTTTTTTTACACATATGCATTTTGAGAAGAAATTTTTGCAGAGGACGCTTCGATATGGCGTGAATGAATCCCATTGCTTTTAGATTGTGGTTGAAAATTCATTTAGCCCTGCGCCCTGCGAAAAAATTTCCTTCTCCCCCTCTGCATTTTTCGTTTTTAGTTAATTTAAAACAATCGGGCACCAGTTTTTTCGCAGAAATTCAATTTAAAAAGAAATAGTCTTAGAAGTATATCGGTATGGGGATGAACGAATCACATTGTCTTCTGCTTGTTGTTGAAAGTTCATTTAATTTCGCACGAAAAACAAAAAATAACTCTGTTCCCCAGTTTTATTTTAGTTCGTAGTTAAATTAAAACGATCGGGCAACAGTTTTTTTACACATATGCAATTTGAGAAGAAATTTTTGCAGAGAACGTATCGATATGGCGTGAATGAATCCCATTGTTTTTAGATTGTGGCTGAAAATTCATTTAATCCTGCGCCCTTCGAAAAAATTTCCTTCTCACCCTCACTATTTTTCGTTTTTTGTTAATTTAAAACAATCGGGCACCAGTTTTTCCACAGAAATGCAATTTGAGAATGAATTATGTGAGACGTATATCGCTATGGGAATGAACGATTCACACGCCTTCTACTTGTTGAAAATTCATTTAGTCTTGCGCGGAAAACAAAAAATAACTATGTTCCCCTGTTTTATTTTAGTTTGTAGTTAAATTAAAACGATCGGGCAACAGTTTTTTTACACATATGCATTTTGAGAAGAAATTTTTGCAGAGAACGCATCGATATGGCGTGAATGAATCCCATTTCTTTTAGATTGTGGTTGAAAATTCATTTACTGCTGCGCCCTGCGAAAAAATTTCCTTCTGCCCCTCTGCATTTTTCGTTTTTAGTTGATTTAAAACAATCGGGCAGCAGTTTTTTCGCAGAAATTCAATTTAAAAAGAAATAGTCTCAGAAGTATATCGATATGGGGATGAACGAATCACATTGTCTTCTGCTTGTTGTTGAAAGTTCATTTAATTTTGCGCGGAAAACAAAAAATAACTCTGTTACCCTGTTTTATTTTAGTTTGTTGTTAAATTAAAACAATCGGGCAACAGGTTTTTTACACATATGCATATTTCGAGAAGAAATGTTTTCAGAGAACGCAACGATATGGCGTGAATGAATCCCATTAATTTTAGATTGTGGTTGAAAATTCATTTTGTTCTGCGGACTGCGAAAAAATTTCCTTCTCCCCCTCTGCATTTTTCGTTTTTAGTTAATTTAAAACAATCGGGCAGCAGTTTTTTCGCAGAAATTCAATTTAAGAAGAAATAGTCTCAGAAGTATATCGATATGGGGATGAACGAATCACATTGCCTTCTGCTTGTTGTTGAAAGTTCATTTAATTTCGCGCGGAAAACAAAAAATAACTCTGTTCCCCAGTTTTATTTTAGTTTGTAGTTAAATTAAAACGATCGGGCAATAGTTTTTTTACACATATGCAATTTGAGAAGAAATTTTTGCAGAGAACGTATCGATATGGCGTGAATGAATCCCATTGTTTTTAGATTGTGGCTGAAAATTTATTTAACCCTGCGCCCTTCGAAAAAATTTCCTTCTCACCCTCACTATTTTTCGTTTTTTGTTAATTTAAAACAATCGGGCAACAGTTTTTCCACAGAAATGCAATTTGAGAATGAATTATGTGAGACGTATATCGCTATGGGAATGAACGATTCACACGCCTTCTACTTGTTGAAAATTCATTTAGTCTTGCGCGGAAAACAAAAAATAACTATGTTCCCCTGTTTTATTTTAGTTTGTAGTTAAATTAAATCGATCGGGCAACAGGTTTTTCACACATTTGCAAATTAAGAAGAAATTCGATTGTACGTGAACCCAGTATCGAAAGTTTCGTCGCGTGTTGTTGAAAATATATTTCAATAGATGGCAGCACAGGAAAACTCTCGCGCATGTGTAACTAAACTTAAAAAAAAAAAAAAAAAAAAAAAAAAAAACGAGAATTGTCTCAGATATTTTACTACTATTATTTAATGTTATTTCTTATACATTACGTATTATACAATCAAACAACATTTTTTTATTGGGGGGGGGGGGAATTCCCACGTGAAAGGTGTCTGGGTGCTATTTTAAATATGGATGAAGTGTTTTCCTTGGTCGTATGTACGCTTAAAAGTAATTGTGTACGATGGCACTGGTTTGCATTGAATTGTTGTCACAGTGAGTGTGTTGAGGCGAAGTTGCATTGAAAAAGACACACAAAATACTGTAGAAAGTGTGTCAAACAGGAAATAAACAAATTGTGCTTTTGTAGAGTGAAGTGTTGTCAAAGAGTACAATTTCCTGGCATAGAGAGCATCAATCACACGAAATAGAAGAAAAAGTGGGAAGGGGAGTGGATTTTGCGAGTAATTTATTAAGGGTGTTCTTAACTGCTCCGTTTGTCAAGTGCGAAACGTTTTTAAAACACTTACAAGTCTATTACATATCAATTTTAAGAGAAAGATATGAAATTAGAATGCCTAACTATGGAATCTTCAAATCGAACTTATTTTTCCATTTTACGATAGTTGAATTAACTTTCCAGTTCTAAGCTTTTTAGATCACGTGATCACACGTTTCTCGACAGTTTTTTCTGCTTTAATTGGGATATGTGCTCAAAACCGTCGTATGAAATTCATAAATGCGATTTCCACGGGTTCTAAAAATACAAAAGTTCTCCGTGCAATTAAATAGCTTTCTCTTGGCGTGAAAAAGTGTGCTGGTCGAAACGTGAGACACTTTCGTCTTTTAACTTCAAATGTTCGTAGGTATTTCATAATACTTATATCTCTTTTACTGCAGAAATGTTTTCAAATCGAAATCAGAACACGGGAACACATACACCGATCCATGGGGATGCAGCGTGAATGACTCCCCGTATATTGTTTCTTGTTGTAGAAAATTGATTTACAATTGCGCGGAAAGCAAAAATAACCCTGTTCCCCTGTTTTATTTTAGTTTGTTGTTAAATTAAAACAATCGGGCAACAGTTTTTTTACACATATGCATTTTGAGAATAAATTTTTGCAGAGAACGCTTCGATATGGCGTGAATGAATCCCATTACTTTTAGATTGTGGTTGAAAATTTATTTAGCTCTGCGCCCTGTGAAAAAATTTCCTTCTCCACCTCTGTATTTTCCGTTTTTAGTTGATTTAAAACAATCGGGCAGCAGTTTTTTCGCAGAAATTCAATCTAAGAAGAAATAGTCTCAGAAGTATATCGATATGGGGATGAACGAATCACATTGCTTTCTGCTTGTTGTTGAAAGTTCATTTAATTTCGCACGAAAAACAAAAAATAACTCTGTTCCCCAGTTTTATTTTAGTTCGTAGTTAAATTAAAACGATCGGGCAACAGTTTTTTTACACATATGCAATTTGAGAAGAAATTTTTGCAGAGAACGTATCGATATGGCGTGAATGAATCCCATTGTTTTTAGATTGTGGCTGAAAATTCATTTAATCCTGCGCCCTTCGAAAAAATTTCCTTCTCACCCTCACTATTTTTCGTTTTTTGTTAATTTAAAACAATCGGGCACCAGTTTTTCCACAGAAATGCAATTTGAGAATGAATTATGTGAGACGTATATCGCTATGGGAATGAACGATTCACACGCCTTCTACTTGTTGAAAATTCATTTAGTCTTGCGCGGAAAACAAAAAATAACTATGTTCCCCTGTTTTATTTTAGTTTGTAGTTAAATTAAAACGATCGGGCAACAGTTTTTTTACACATATGCATTTTGAGAAGAAATTTTTGCAGAGAACGCATCGATATGGCGTGAATGAATCCCATTTCTTTTAGATTGTGGTTGAAAATTCATTTACTGCTGCGCCCTGCGAAAAAATTTCCTTCTGCCCCTCTGCATTTTTCGTTTTTAGTTGATTTAAAACAATCGGGCAGCAGTTTTTTCGCAGAAATTCAATTTAAAAAGAAATAGTCTCAGAAGTATATCGATATGGGGATGAACGAATCACATTGCTTTCTGCTTGTTGTTGAAAGTTCATTTAATTTCGCACGAAAAACAAAAAATAACTCTGTTCCCCAGTTTTATTTTAGTTTGTAGTTAAATTAAAACGATCGGGCAATAGTTTTTTTACACATATGCAATTTGAGAAGAAATTTTTGCAGAGAACGTATCGATATGGCGTGAATGAATCCCATTGTTTTTAGATTGTGGCTGAAAATTTATTTAACCCTGCGCCCTTCGAAAAAATTTCCTTCTCACCCTCACTATTTTTCGTTTCTTGTTAATTTAAAACAATCGGGCAACAGTTTTTCCACAGAAATGCAATTTGAGAATGAATTATGTGAGACGTATATCGCTATGGGAATGAACGATTCACACGCCTTCTACTTGTTGAAAATTCATTTAGTCTTGCGCGGAAAACAAAAAATAACTATGTTCCCCTGTTTTATTTTAGTTTGTAGTTAAATTAAATCGATCGGGCAACAGGTTTTTCACACATTTGCAAATTAAGAAGAAATTCGATTGTACGTGAACCCAGTATCGAAAGTTTCGTCGCGTGTTGTTGAAAATATATTTCAATAGATGGCAGCACAGGAAAACTCTCGCGCATGTGTAACTAAACTTAAAAAAAAAAAAAAAAAAAAAAAAAAACGAGAATTGTCTCAGATATTTTACTACTATTATTTAATGTTATTTCTTATACATTACGTATTATACAATCAAACCACATTTTTTTATTGGGGGGGGGGGAATTCTCCCGCGAAAGGTGTCTGGGTACTATTTTAAATATGGATGAAGTGTTTTCCTTGGTCGTATGTACGCTTAAAAATAATTGTGTACGATGGCACTGGTTTGCATTGAATTGTTGTCACAGTGAGTGTGTTGAGGCGAAGTTGCATTGAAAAAGACACACAATATACTGTAGAAAGTGTGTCAAACAGGAAATAAACAAATTGTGCTTTTGTAGAGTGAAGTGTTGTCAAAGAGTACAATTTCCTGGCATAGAGAGCATCAATCACACGAAATAGAAGAAAAAGTGGGAAGGGGAGTGGATTTTGCGAGTAATTTATTAAGGGTGTTCTTAACTGCTCCGTTTGTCAAGTGCGAAACGTTTTTAAAACACTTACAAGTCTTTTACATATCAATTTTAAGAGAAAGATATGAAATTAGAATGCCTAACTATGGAATCTTCAAATCGAACTTATTTTTCCATTTTACGATAGTTGAATTAACTTTCCAGTTCTAAGCTTTTTTAGATCACGTGATCACACGTTTCTCGACAGTTTTTTCTGCTTTAATGGGAATATGTGCTCAAAACCGTCGTATGAAATTCATAAATGCGATCTCCACGGGTTCTAAAAATACAAAAGTTTTCCTTGCATTTAAATAGCTTTCTCTTGGCGTGAAAAAGTGTGCTGGTCGAAACGTGAGACACTTTCGTCTTTTAACTTCAATTGTTCGTAGGTATTTCATAATACTTATATCTGTTTTACTGCAGAAATGTTTTCAAATCGAAATCAGAACACGGGAACACATACACCGATCCATGGGGATGCAGCGTGAATGACTCCCCGTATATTGTTTCTTGTTGTAGAAAATTGATTTAAAATTGCGCGGAAAGCAAAAATAACTCTGTTCCCCTGTTTTATTTTAGTTTGTTGTTAAATTAAAACGATCGGGCAACAGTTTTTTTACACATATGCATTTTGAGAAGAAATTTTTGCAGAGGACGCTTCGATATGGCGTGAATGAATCCCATTGCTTTTAGATTGTGGTTGAAAATTCATTTAGCCCTGCGCCCTGCGAAAAAATTTCCTTCTCCCCCTCTGCATTTTTCGTTTTTAGTTAATTTAAAACAATCGGGCACCAGTTTTTTCGCAGAAATTCAATTTAAAAAGAAATAGTCTTAGAAGTATATCGGTATGGGGATGAACGAATCACATTGTCTTCTGCTTGTTGTTGAAAGTTCATTTAATTTCGCACGAAAAACAAAAAATAACTCTGTTCCCCAGTTTTATTTTAGTTCGTAGTTAAATTAAAACGATCGGGCAACAGTTTTTTTACACATATGCAATTTGAGAAGAAATTTTTGCAGAGAACGTATCGATATGGCGTGAATGAATCCCATTGTTTTTAGATTGTGGCTGAAAATTCATTTAATCCTGCGCCCTTCGAAAAAATTTCCTTCTCACCCTCACTATTTTTCGTTTTTTGTTAATTTAAAACAATCGGGCACCAGTTTTTCCACAGAAATGCAATTTGAGAATGAATTATGTGAGACGTATATCGCTATGGGAATGAACGATTCACACGCCTTCTACTTGTTGAAAATTCATTTAGTCTTGCGCGGAAAACAAAAAATAACTATGTTCCCCTGTTTTATTTTAGTTTGTAGTTAAATTAAAACGATCGGGCAACAGTTTTTTTACACATATGCATTTTGAGAAGAAATTTTTGCAGAGAACGCATCGATATGGCGTGAATGAATCCCATTTCTTTTAGATTGTGGTTGAAAATTCATTTACTGCTGCGCCCTGCGAAAAAATTTCCTTCTGCCCCTCTGCATTTTTCGTTTTTAGTTGATTTAAAACAATCGGGCAGCAGTTTTTTCGCAGAAATTCAATTTAAAAAGAAATAGTCTCAGAAGTATATCGATATGGGGATGAACGAATCACATTGTCTTCTGCTTGTTGTTGAAAGTTCATTTAATTTTGCGCGGAAAACAAAAAATAACTCTGTTACCCTGTTTTATTTTAGTTTGTTGTTAAATTAAAACAATCGGGCAACAGGTTTTTTACACATATGCATATTTCGAGAAGAAATGTTTTCAGAGAACGCAACGATATGGCGTGAATGAATCCCATTAATTTTAGATTGTGGTTGAAAATTCATTTTGTTCTGCGGACTGCGAAAAAATTTCCTTCTCCCCCTCTGCATTTTTCGTTTTTAGTTAATTTAAAACAATCGGGCAGCAGTTTTTTCGCAGAAATTCAATTTAAGAAGAAATAGTCTCAGAAGTATATCGATATGGGGATGAACGAATCACATTGCCTTCTGCTTGTTGTTGAAAGTTCATTTAATTTCGCGCGGAAAACAAAAAATAACTCTGTTCCCCAGTTTTATTTTAGTTTGTAGTTAAATTAAAACGATCGGGCAATAGTTTTTTTACACATATGCAATTTGAGAAGAAATTTTTGCAGAGAACGTATCGATATGGCGTGAATGAATCCCATTGTTTTTAGATTGTGGCTGAAAATTTATTTAACCCTGCGCCCTTCGAAAAAATTTCCTTCTCACCCTCACTATTTTTCGTTTTTTGTTAATTTAAAACAATCGGGCAACAGTTTTTCCACAGAAATGCAATTTGAGAATGAATTATGTGAGACGTATATCGCTATGGGAATGAACGATTCACACGCCTTCTACTTGTTGAAAATTCATTTAGTCTTGCGCGGAAAACAAAAAATAACTATGTTCCCCTGTTTTATTTTAGTTTGTAGTTAAATTAAATCGATCGGGCAACAGGTTTTTCACACATTTGCAAATTAAGAAGAAATTTGATTGTACGTGAACCCAGTATCGAAAGTTTCGTCGCGTGTTGTTGAAAATATATTTCAATAGATGGCAGCACAGGAAAACTCTCGCGCATGTGTAACTAAACTTAAAAAAAAAAAAAAAAAAAAAAAAAAAAACGAGAATTGTCTCAGATATTTTACTACTATTATTTAATGTTATTTCTTATACATTACGTATTATACAATCAAACAACATTTTTTTATTGGGGGGGGGGGGAATTCCCACGTGAAAGGTGTCTTGGTTCTATTTTAAATATGGATGAAGTGTTTTCCTTGGTCGTATGTACGCTTAAAAGTAATTGTGTACGATGGCACTGGTTTGCATTGAATTGTTGTCACAGTGAGTGTGTTGAGGCGAAGTTGCATTGAAAAAGACACACAATATACTGTAGAAAGTGTGTCAAACAGGAAATAAACAAATTGTGCTTTTGTAGAGTGAAGTGTTGTCAAAGAGTACAATTTCCTGGCATAGAGAGCATCAATCACACGAAATAGAAGAAAAAGTGGGAAGGGGAGTGGATTTTGCGAGTAATTTATTAAGGGTGTTCTTAACTGCTCCGTTTGTCAAGTGCGAAACGTTTTTAAAACACTTACAAGTCTTTTACATATCAATTTTAAGAGAAAGATATGAAATTAGAATGCCTAACTATGGAATCTTCAAATCGAACTTATTTTTCCATTTTACGATAGTTGAATTAACTTTCCAGTTCTAAGCTTTTTTAGATCACGTGATCACACGTTTCTCGACAGTTTTTTCTGCTTTAATGGGAATATGTGCTCAAAACCGTCGTATGAAATTCATAAATGCGATTTCCACGGGTTCTAAAAATACAAAAGTTTTCCTTGCATTTAAATAGCTTTCTCTTGGCGTGAAAAAGTGTGCTGGTCGAAACGTGAGACACTTTCGTCTTTTAACTTCAATTGTTCGTAGGTATTTCATAATACTTATATCTGTTTTACTGCAGAAATGTTTTCAAATCGAAATCAGAACGCGGGAACACATACACCGATCCATGGGGATGCAGCGTGAATGACTCCCCGTATATTGTTTCTTGTTGTAGAAAATTGATTTACAATTGCGCGGAAAGCAAAAATAACCCTGTTCCCCTGTTTTATTTTAGTTTGTTGTTAAATTAAAACAATCGGGCAACAGTTTTTTTACACATATGCATTTTGAGAATAAATTTTTGCAGAGAACGCTTCGATATGGCGTGAATGAATCCCATTACTTTTAGATTGTGGTTGAAAATTTATTTAGCTCTGCGCCCTGTGAAAAAATTTCCTTCTCCACCTCTGTATTTTCCGTTTTTAGTTGATTTAAAACAATCGGGCAGCAGTTTTTTCGCAGAAATTCAATCTAAGAAGAAATAGTCTCAGAAGTATATCGATATGGGGATGAACGAATCACATTGCTTTCTGCTTGTTGTTGAAAGTTCATTTAATTTCGCACGAAAAACAAAAAATAACTCTGTTCCCCAGTTTTATTTTAGTTCGTAGTTAAATTAAAACGATCGGGCAACAGTTTTTTTACACATATGCAATTTGAGAAGAAATTTTTGCAGAGAACGTATCGATATGGCGTGAATGAATCCCATTGTTTTTAGATTGTGGCTGAAAATTCATTTAATCCTGCGCCCTTCGAAAAAATTTCCTTCTCACCCTCACTATTTTTCGTTTTTTGTTAATTTAAAACAATCGGGCACCAGTTTTTCCACAGAAATGCAATTTGAGAATGAATTATGTGAGACGTATATCGCTATGGGAATGAACGATTCACACGCCTTCTACTTGTTGAAAATTCATTTAGTCTTGCGCGGAAAACAAAAAATAACTATGTTCCCCTGTTTTATTTTAGTTTGTAGTTAAATTAAAACGATCGGGCAACAGTTTTTTTACACATATGCATTTTGAGAAGAAATTTTTGCAGAGAACGCATCGATATGGCGTGAATGAATCCCATTTCTTTTAGATTGTGGTTGAAAATTCATTTACTGCTGCGCCCTGCGAAAAAATTTCCTTCTGCCCCTCTGCATTTTTCGTTTTTAGTTGATTTAAAACAATCGGGCAGCAGTTTTTTCGCAGAAATTCAATTTAAAAAGAAATAGTCTCAGAAGTATATCGATATGGGGATGAACGAATCACATTGCTTTCTGCTTGTTGTTGAAAGTTCATTTAATTTCGCACGAAAAACAAAAAATAACTCTGTTCCCCAGTTTTATTTTAGTTTGTAGTTAAATTAAAACGATCGGGCAATAGTTTTTTTACACATATGCAATTTGAGAAGAAATTTTTGCAGAGAACGTATCGATATGGCGTGAATGAATCCCATTGTTTTTAGATTGTGGCTGAAAATTTATTTAACCCTGCGCCCTTCGAAAAAATTTCCTTCTCACCCTCACTATTTTTCGTTTTTTGTTAATTTAAAACAATCGGGCAACAGTTTTTCCACAGAAATGCAATTTGAGAATGAATTATGTGAGACGTATATCGCTATGGGAATGAACGATTCACACGCCTTCTACTTGTTGAAAATTCATTTAGTCTTGCGCGGAAAACGAAAGATATGAAATTAGAATGCCTAACTATGGAATCTTCAAATCGAACTTATTTTTCCATTTTACGATAGTTGAATTAACTTTCCAGTTCTAAGCTTTTTTAGATCACGTGATCACACGTTTCTCGACAGTTTTTTCTGCTTTAATGGGAATATGTGCTCAAAACCGTCGTATGAAATTCATAAATGCGATCTCCACGGGTTCTAAAAATACAAAAGTTTTCCTTGCATTTAAATAGCTTTCTCTTGGCGTGAAAAAGTGTGCTGGTCGAAACGTGAGACACTTTCGTCTTTTAACTTCAATTGTTCGTAGGTATTTCATAATACTTATATCTGTTTTACTGCAGAAATGTTTTCAAATCGAAATCAGAACACGGGAACACATACACCGATCCATGGGGATGCAGCGTGAATGACTCCCCGTATATTGTTTCTTGTTGTAGAAAATTGATTTAAAATTGCGCGGAAAGCAAAAATAACTCTGTTCCCCTGTTTTATTTTAGTTTGTTGTTAAATTAAAACGATCGGGCAACAGTTTTTTTACACATATGCATTTTGAGAAGAAATTTTTGCAGAGGACGCTTCGATATGGCGTGAATGAATCCCATTGCTTTTAGATTGTGGTTGAAAATTCATTTAGCCCTGCGCCCTGCGAAAAAATTTCCTTCTCCCCCTCTGCATTTTTCGTTTTTAGTTAATTTAAAACAATCGGGCACCAGTTTTTTCGCAGAAATTCAATTTAAAAAGAAATAGTCTTAGAAGTATATCGGTATGGGGATGAACGAATCACATTGTCTTCTGCTTGTTGTTGAAAGTTCATTTAATTTCGCACGAAAAACAAAAAATAACTCTGTTCCCCAGTTTTATTTTAGTTCGTAGTTAAATTAAAACGATCGGGCAACAGTTTTTTTACACATATGCAATTTGAGAAGAAATTTTTGCAGAGAACGTATCGATATGGCGTGAATGAATCCCATTGTTTTTAGATTGTGGCTGAAAATTCATTTAATCCTGCGCCCTTCGAAAAAATTTCCTTCTCACCCTCACTATTTTTCGTTTTTTGTTAATTTAAAACAATCGGGCACCAGTTTTTCCACAGAAATGCAATTTGAGAATGAATTATGTGAGACGTATATCGCTATGGGAATGAACGATTCACACGCCTTCTACTTGTTGAAAATTCATTTAGTCTTGCGCGGAAAACAAAAAATAACTATGTTCCCCTGTTTTATTTTAGTTTGTAGTTAAATTAAAACGATCGGGCAACAGTTTTTTTACACATATGCATTTTGAGAAGAAATTTTTGCAGAGAACGCATCGATATGGCGTGAATGAATCCCATTTCTTTTAGATTGTGGTTGAAAATTCATTTACTGCTGCGCCCTGCGAAAAAATTTCCTTCTGCCCCTCTGCATTTTTCGTTTTTAGTTGATTTAAAACAATCGGGCAGCAGTTTTTTCGCAGAAATTCAATTTAAAAAGAAATAGTCTCAGAAGTATATCGATATGGGGATGAACGAATCACATTGTCTTCTGCTTGTTGTTGAAAGTTCATTTAATTTTGCGCGGAAAACAAAAAATAACTCTGTTACCCTGTTTTATTTTAGTTTGTTGTTAAATTAAAACAATCGGGCAACAGGTTTTTTACACATATGCATATTTCGAGAAGAAATGTTTTCAGAGAACGCAACGATATGGCGTGAATGAATCCCATTAATTTTAGATTGTGGTTGAAAATTCATTTTGTTCTGCGGACTGCGAAAAAATTTCCTTCTCCCCCTCTGCATTTTTCGTTTTTAGTTAATTTAAAACAATCGGGCAGCAGTTTTTTCGCAGAAATTCAATTTAAGAAGAAATAGTCTCAGAAGTATATCGATATGGGGATGAACGAATCACATTGCCTTCTGCTTGTTGTTGAAAGTTCATTTAATTTCGCGCGGAAAACAAAAAATAACTCTGTTCCCCAGTTTTATTTTAGTTTGTAGTTAAATTAAAACGATCGGGCAATAGTTTTTTTACACATATGCAATTTGAGAAGAAATTTTTGCAGAGAACGTATCGATATGGCGTGAATGAATCCCATTGTTTTTAGATTGTGGCTGAAAATTTATTTAACCCTGCGCCCTTCGAAAAAATTTCCTTCTCACCCTCACTATTTTTCGTTTTTTGTTAATTTAAAACAATCGGGCAACAGTTTTTCCACAGAAATGCAATTTGAGAATGAATTATGTGAGACGTATATCGCTATGGGAATGAACGATTCACACGCCTTCTACTTGTTGAAAATTCATTTAGTCTTGCGCGGAAAACAAAAAATAACTATGTTCCCCTGTTTTATTTTAGTTTGTAGTTAAATTAAATCGATCGGGCAACAGGTTTTTCACACATTTGCAAATTAAGAAGAAATTCGATTGTACGTGAACCCAGTATCGAAAGTTTCGTCGCGTGTTGTTGAAAATATATTTCAATAGATGGCAGCACAGGAAAACTCTCGCGCATGTGTAACTAAACTTAAAAAAAAAAAAAAAAAAAAAAAAAAAAACGAGAATTGTCTCAGATATTTTACTACTATTATTTAATGTTATTTCTTATACATTACGTATTATACAATCAAACCACATTTTTTTATTGGGGGGGGGGGAATTCTCCCGCGAAAGGTGTCTGGGTACTATTTTAAATATGGATGAAGTGTTTTCCTTGGTCGTATGTACGCTTAAAAATAATTGTGTACGATGGCACTGGTGCATTGAATTGTTGTCACAGTGAGTGTGTTGAGGCGAAGTTGCATTGAAAAAGACACACAATATACTGTAGAAAGTGTGTCAAACAGGAAATAAACAAATTGTGCTTTTGTAGAGTGAAGTGTTGTCAAAGAGTACAATTTCCTGGCATAGAGAGCATCAATCACACGAAATAGAAGAAAAAGTGGGAAGGGGAGTGGATTTTGCGAGTAATTTATTAAGGGTGTTCTTAACTGCTCCGTTTGTCAAGTGCGAAACGTTTTTAAAACACTTACAAGTCTTTTACATATCAATTTTAAGAGAAAGATATGAAATTAGAATGCCTAACTATGGAATCTTCAAATCGAACTTATTTTTCCATTTTACGATAGTTGAATTAACTTTCCAGTTCTAAGCTTTTTTAGATCACGTGATCACACGTTTCTCGACAGTTTTTTCTGCTTTAATGGGAATATGTGCTCAAAACCGTCGTATGAAATTCATAAATGCGATTTCCACGGGTTCTAAAAATACAAAAGTTTTCCTTGCATTTAAATAGCTTTCTCTTGGCGTGAAAAAGTGTGCTGGTCGAAACGTGAGACACTTTCGTCTTTTAACTTCAATTGTTCGTAGGTATTTCATAATACTTATATCTGTTTTACTGCAGAAATGTTTTCAAATCGAAATCAGAACACGGGAACACATACACCGATCCATGGGGATGCAGCGTGAATGACTCCCCGTATATTGTTTCTTGTTGTAGAAAATTGATTTACAATTGCGCGGAAAGCAAAAATAACCCTGTTCCCCTGTTTTATTTTAGTTTGTTGTTAAATTAAAACAATCGGGCAACAGTTTTTTTACACATATGCATTTTGAGAATAAATTTTTGCAGAGAACGCTTCGATATGGCGTGAATGAATCCCATTACTTTTAGATTGTGGTTGAAAATTTATTTAGCTCTGCGCCCTGTGAAAAAATTTCCTTCTCCACCTCTGTATTTTCCGTTTTTAGTTGATTTAAAACAATCGGGCAGCAGTTTTTTCGCAGAAATTCAATCTAAGAAGAAATAGTCTCAGAAGTATATCGATATGGGGATGAACGAATCACATTGCTTTCTGCTTGTTGTTGAAAGTTCATTTAATTTCGCACGAAAAACAAAAAATAACTCTGTTCCCCAGTTTTATTTTAGTTCGTAGTTAAATTAAAACGATCGGGCAACAGTTTTTTTACACATATGCAATTTGAGAAGAAATTTTTGCAGAGAACGTATCGATATGGCGTGAATGAATCCCATTGTTTTTAGATTGTGGCTGAAAATTCATTTAATCCTGCGCCCTTCGAAAAAATTTCCTTCTCACCCTCACTATTTTTCGTTTTTTGTTAATTTAAAACAATCGGGCACCAGTTTTTCCACAGAAATGCAATTTGAGAATGAATTATGTGAGACGTATATCGCTATGGGAATGAACGATTCACACGCCTTCTACTTGTTGAAAATTCATTTAGTCTTGCGCGGAAAACAAAAAATAACTATGTTCCCCTGTTTTATTTTAGTTTGTAGTTAAATTAAAACGATCGGGCAACAGTTTTTTTACACATATGCATTTTGAGAAGAAATTTTTGCAGAGAACGCATCGATATGGCGTGAATGAATCCCATTTCTTTTAGATTGTGGTTGAAAATTCATTTACTGCTGCGCCCTGCGAAAAAATTTCCTTCTGCCCCTCTGCATTTTTCGTTTTTAGTTGATTTAAAACAATCGGGCAGCAGTTTTTTCGCAGAAATTCAATTTAAAAAGAAATAGTCTCAGAAGTATATCGATATGGGGATGAACGAATCACATTGCTTTCTGCTTGTTGTTGAAAGTTCATTTAATTTCGCACGAAAAACAAAAAATAACTCTGTTCCCCAGTTTTATTTTAGTTTGTAGTTAAATTAAAACGATCGGGCAATAGTTTTTTTACACATATGCAATTTGAGAAGAAATTTTTGCAGAGAACGTATCGATATGGCGTGAATGAATCCCATTGTTTTTAGATTGTGGCTGAAAATTTATTTAACCCTGCGCCCTTCGAAAAAATTTCCTTCTCACCCTCACTATTTTTCGTTTTTTGTTAATTTAAAACAATCGGGCAACAGTTTTTCCACAGAAATGCAATTTGAGAATGAATTATGTGAGACGTATATCGCTATGGGAATGAACGATTCACACGCCTTCTACTTGTTGAAAATTCATTTAGTCTTGCGCGGAAAACAAAAAATAACTATGTTCCCCTGTTTTATTTTAGTTTGTAGTTAAATTAAATCGATCGGGCAACAGGTTTTTCACACATTTGCAAATTAAGAAGAAATTCGATTGTACGTGAACCCAGTATCGAAAGTTTCGTCGCGTGTTGTTGAAAATATATTTCAATAGATGGCAGCACAGGAAAACTCTCGCGCATGTGTAACTAAACTTAAAAAAAAAAAAAAAAAAAAAAAAAAAACGAGAATTGTCTCAGATATTTTACTACTATTATTTAATGTTATTTCTTATACATTACGTATTATACAATCAAACCACATTTTTTTATTGGGGGGGGGGGAATTCTCCCGCGAAAGGTGTCTGGGTACTATTTTAAATATGGATGAAGTGTTTTCCTTGGTCGTATGTACGCTTAAAAATAATTGTGTACGATGGCACTGGTTTGCATTGAATTGTTGTCACAGTGAGTGTGTTGAGGCGAAGTTGCATTGAAAAAGACACACAATATACTGTAGAAAGTGTGTCAAACAGGAAATAAACAAATTGTGCTTTTGTAGAGTGAAGTGTTGTCAAAGAGTACAATTTCCTGGCATAGAGAGCATCAATCACACGAAATAGAAGAAAAAGTGGGAAGGGGAGTGGATTTTGCGAGTAATTTATTAAGGGTGTTCTTAACTGCTCCGTTTGTCAAGTGCGAAACGTTTTTAAAACACTTACAAGTCTTTTACATATCAATTTTAAGAGAAAGATATGAAATTAGAATGCCTAACTATGGAATCTTCAAATCGAACTTATTTTTCCATTTTACGATAGTTGAATTAACTTTCCAGTTCTAAGCTTTTTTAGATCACGTGATCACACGTTTCTCGACAGTTTTTTCTGCTTTAATGGGAATATGTGCTCAAAACCGTCGTATGAAATTCATAAATGCGATTTCCACGGGTTCTAAAAATACAAAAGTTTTCCTTGCATTTAAATAGCTTTCTCTTGGCGTGAAAAAGTGTGCTGGTCGAAACGTGAGACACTTTCGTCTTTTAACTTCAATTGTTCGTAGGTATTTCATAATACTTATATCTGTTTTACTGCAGAAATGTTTTCAAATCGAAATCAGAACACGGGAACACATACACCGATCCATGGGGATGCAGCGTGAATGACTCCCCGTATATTGTTTCTTGTTGTAGAAAATTGATTTACAATTGCGCGGAAAGCAAAAATAACCCTGTTCCCCTGTTTTATTTTAGTTTGTTGTTAAATTAAAACAATCGGGCAACAGTTTTTTTACACATATGCATTTTGAGAATAAATTTTTGCAGAGAACGCTTCGATATGGCGTGAATGAATCCCATTACTTTTAGATTGTGGTTGAAAATTTATTTAGCTCTGCGCCCTGTGAAAAAATTTCCTTCTCCACCTCTGTATTTTCCGTTTTTAGTTGATTTAAAACAATCGGGCAGCAGTTTTTTCGCAGAAATTCAATCTAAGAAGAAATAGTCTCAGAAGTATATCGATATGGGGATGAACGAATCACATTGCTTTCTGCTTGTTGTTGAAAGTTCATTTAATTTCGCACGAAAAACAAAAAATAACTCTGTTCCCCAGTTTTATTTTAGTTCGTAGTTAAATTAAAACGATCGGGCAACAGTTTTTTTACACATATGCAATTTGAGAAGAAATTTTTGCAGAGAACGTATCGATATGGCGTGAATGAATCCCATTGTTTTTAGATTGTGGCTGAAAATTCATTTAATCCTGCGCCCTTCGAAAAAATTTCCTTCTCACCCTCACTATTTTTCGTTTTTTGTTAATTTAAAACAATCGGGCACCAGTTTTTCCACAGAAATGCAATTTGAGAATGAATTATGTGAGACGTATATCGCTATGGGAATGAACGATTCACACGCCTTCTACTTGTTGAAAATTCATTTAGTCTTGCGCGGAAAACAAAAAATAACTATGTTCCCCTGTTTTATTTTAGTTTGTAGTTAAATTAAATCGATCGGGCAACAGGTTTTTCACACATTTGCAAATTAAGAAGAAATTCGATTGTACGTGAACCCAGTATCGAAAGTTTCGTCGCGTGTTGTTGAAAATATATTTCAATAGATGGCAGCACAGGAAAACTCTCGCGCATGTGTAACTAAACTTTAAAAAAAAAAAAAAAAAAAAAAAAACGAGAATTGTCTCAGATATTTTACTACTATTATTTAATGTTATTTCTTATACATTACGTATTATACAATCAAACCACTTTTTTTTATTGGGGGGGGGGGAATTCTCCCGCGAAAGGTGTCTGGGTACTATTTTAAATATGGATGAAGTGTTTTCCTTGGTCGTATGTACGCTTAAAAATAATTGTGTACGATGGCACTGGTTTGCATTGAATTGTTGTCACAGTGAGTGTGTTGAGGCGAAGTTGCATTGAAAAAGACACACAATATACTGTAGAAAGTGTGTCAAACAGGAAATAAACAAATTGTGCTTTTGTAGAGTGAAGTGTTGTCAAAGAGTACAATTTCCTGGCATAGAGAGCATCAATCACACGAAATAGAAGAAAAAGTGGGAAGGGGAGTGGATTTTGCGAGTAATTTATTAAGGGTGTTCTTAACTGCTCCGTTTGTCAAGTGCGAAACGTTTTTAAAACACTTACAAGTCTTTTACATATCAATTTTAAGAGAAAGATATGAAATTAGAATGCCTAACTATGGAATCTTCAAATCGAACTTATTTTTCCATTTTACGATAGTTGAATTAACTTTCCAGTTCTAAGCTTTTTTAGATCACGTGATCACACGTTTCTCGACAGTTTTTTCTGCTTTAATGGGAATATGTGCTCAAAACCGTCGTATGAAATTCATAAATGCGATTTCCACGGGTTCTAAAAATACAAAAGTTTTCCTTGCATTTAAATAGCTTTCTCTTGGCGTGAAAAAGTGTGCTGGTCGAAACGTGAGACACTTTCGTCTTTTAACTTCAATTGTTCGTAGGTATTTCATAATACTTATATCTGTTTTACTGCAGAAATGTTTTCAAATCGAAATCAGAACACGGGAACACATACACCGATCCATGGGGATGCAGCGTGAATGACTCCCCGTATATTGTTTCTTGTTGTAGAAAATTGATTTACAATTGCGCGGAAAGCAAAAATAACCCTGTTCCCCTGTTTTATTTTAGTTTGTTGTTAAATTAAAACAATCGGGCAACAGTTTTTTTACACATATGCATTTTGAGAATAAATTTTTGCAGAGAACGCTTCGATATGGCGTGAATGAATCCCATTACTTTTAGATTGTGGTTGAAAATTTATTTAGCTCTGCGCCCTGTGAAAAAATTTCCTTCTCCACCTCTGTATTTTCCGTTTTTAGTTGATTTAAAACAATCGGGCAGCAGTTTTTTCGCAGAAATTCAATCTAAGAAGAAATAGTCTCAGAAGTATATCGATATGGGGATGAACGAATCACATTGCTTTCTGCTTGTTGTTGAAAGTTCATTTAATTTCGCACGAAAAACAAAAAATAACTCTGTTCCCCAGTTTTATTTTAGTTCGTAGTTAAATTAAAACGATCGGGCAACAGTTTTTTTACACATATGCAATTTGAGAAGAAATTTTTGCAGAGAACGTATCGATATGGCGTGAATGAATCCCATTGTTTTTAGATTGTGGCTGAAAATTCATTTAATCCTGCGCCCTTCGAAAAAATTTCCTTCTCACCCTCACTATTTTTCGTTTTTTGTTAATTTAAAACAATCGGGCACCAGTTTTTCCACAGAAATGCAATTTGAGAATGAATTATGTGAGACGTATATCGCTATGGGAATGAACGATTCACACGCCTTCTACTTGTTGAAAATTCATTTAGTCTTGCGCGGAAAACAAAAAATAACTATGTTCCCCTGTTTTATTTTAGTTTGTAGTTAAATTAAAACGATCGGGCAACAGTTTTTTTACACATATGCATTTTGAGAAGAAATTTTTGCAGAGAACGCATCGATATGGCGTGAATGAATCCCATTTCTTTTAGATTGTGGTTGAAAATTCATTTACTGCTGCGCCCTGCGAAAAAATTTCCTTCTGCCCCTCTGCATTTTTCGTTTTTAGTTGATTTAAAACAATCGGGCAGCAGTTTTTTCGCAGAAATTCAATTTAAAAAGAAATAGTCTCAGAAGTATATCGATATGGGGATGAACGAATCACATTGCTTTCTGCTTGTTGTTGAAAGTTCATTTAATTTCGCACGAAAAACAAAAAATAACTCTGTTCCCCAGTTTTATTTTAGTTTGTAGTTAAATTAAAACGATCGGGCAATAGTTTTTTTACACATATGCAATTTGAGAAGAAATTTTTGCAGAGAACGTATCGATATGGCGTGAATGAATCCCATTGTTTTTAGATTGTGGCTGAAAATTTATTTAACCCTGCGCCCTTCGAAAAAATTTCCTTCTCACCCTCACTATTTTTCGTTTTTTGTTAATTTAAAACAATCGGGCAACAGTTTTTCCACAGAAATGCAATTTGAGAATGAATTATGTGAGACGTATATCGCTATGGGAATGAACGATTCACACGCCTTCTACTTGTTGAAAATTCATTTAGTCTTGCGCGGAAAACAAAAAATAACTATGTTCCCCTGTTTTATTTTAGTTTGTAGTTAAATTAAATCGATCGGGCAACAGGTTTTTCACACATTTGCAAATTAAGAAGAAATTCGATTGTACGTGAACCCAGTATCGAAAGTTTCGTCGCGTGTTGTTGAAAATATATTTCAATAGATGGCAGCACAGGAAAACTCTCGCGCATGTGTAACTAAACTTAAAAAAAAAAAAAAAAAAAAAAAAAACGAGAATTGTCTCAGATATTTTACTACTATTATTTAATGTTATTTCTTATACATTACGTATTATACAATCAAACCACATTTTTTTATTGGGGGGGGGGGGAATTCTCCCGCGAAAGGTGTCTGGGTACTATTTTAAATATGGATGAAGTGTTTTCCTTGGTCGTATGTACGCTTAAAAATAATTGTGTACGATGGCACTGGTTTGCATTGAATTGTTGTCACAGTGAGTGTGTTGAGGCGAAGTTGCATTGAAAAAGACACACAATATACTGTAGAAAGTGTGTCAAACAGGAAATAAACAAATTGTGCTTTTGTAGAGTGAAGTGTTGTCAAAGAGTACAATTTCCTGGCATAGAGAGCATCAATCACACGAAATAGAAGAAAAAGTGGGAAGGGGAGTGGATTTTGCGAGTAATTTATTAAGGGTGTTCTTAACTGCTCCGTTTGTCAAGTGCGAAACGTTTTTAAAACACTTACAAGTCTTTTACATATCAATTTTAAGAGAAAGATATGAAATTAGAATGCCTAACTATGGAATCTTCAAATCGAACTTATTTTTCCATTTTACGATAGTTGAATTAACTTTCCAGTTCTAAGCTTTTTTAGATCACGTGATCACACGTTTCTCGACAGTTTTTTCTGCTTTAATGGGAATATGTGCTCAAAACCGTCGTATGAAATTCATAAATGCGATTTCCACGGGTTCTAAAAATACAAAAGTTTTCCTTGCATTTAAATAGCTTTCTCTTGGCGTGAAAAAGTGTGCTGGTCGAAACGTGAGACACTTTCGTCTTTTAACTTCAATTGTTCGTAGGTATTTCATAATACTTATATCTGTTTTACTGCAGAAATGTTTTCAAATCGAAATCAGAACACGGGAACACATACACCGATCCATGGGGATGCAGCGTGAATGACTCCCCGTATATTGTTTCTTGTTGTAGAAAATTGATTTACAATTGCGCGGAAAGCAAAAATAACCCTGTTCCCCTGTTTTATTTTAGTTTGTTGTTAAATTAAAACAATCGGGCAACAGTTTTTTTACACATATGCATTTTGAGAATAAATTTTTGCAGAGAACGCTTCGATATGGCGTGAATGAATCCCATTACTTTTAGATTGTGGTTGAAAATTTATTTAGCTCTGCGCCCTGTGAAAAAATTTCCTTCTCCACCTCTGTATTTTCCGTTTTTAGTTGATTTAAAACAATCGGGCAGCAGTTTTTTCGCAGAAATTCAATCTAAGAAGAAATAGTCTCAGAAGTATATCGATATGGGGATGAACGAATCACATTGCTTTCTGCTTGTTGTTGAAAGTTCATTTAATTTCGCACGAAAAACAAAAAATAACTCTGTTCCCCAGTTTTATTTTAGTTCGTAGTTAAATTAAAACGATCGGGCAACAGTTTTTTTACACATATGCAATTTGAGAAGAAATTTTTGCAGAGAACGTATCGATATGGCGTGAATGAATCCCATTGTTTTTAGATTGTGGCTGAAAATTCATTTAATCCTGCGCCCTTCGAAAAAATTTCCTTCTCACCCTCACTATTTTTCGTTTTTTGTTAATTTAAAACAATCGGGCACCAGTTTTTCCACAGAAATGCAATTTGAGAATGAATTATGTGAGACGTATATCGCTATGGGAATGAACGATTCACACGCCTTCTACTTGTTGAAAATTCATTTAGTCTTGCGCGGAAAACAAAAAATAACTATGTTCCCCTGTTTTATTTTAGTTTGTAGTTAAATTAAAACGATCGGGCAACAGTTTTTTTACACATATGCATTTTGAGAAGAAATTTTTGCAGAGAACGCATCGATATGGCGTGAATGAATCCCATTTCTTTTAGATTGTGGTTGAAAATTCATTTACTGCTGCGCCCTGCGAAAAAATTTCCTTCTGCCCCTCTGCATTTTTCGTTTTTAGTTGATTTAAAACAATCGGGCAGCAGTTTTTTCGCAGAAATTCAATTTAAAAAGAAATAGTCTCAGAAGTATATCGATATGGGGATGAACGAATCACATTGCTTTCTGCTTGTTGTTGAAAGTTCATTTAATTTCGCACGAAAAACAAAAAATAACTCTGTTCCCCAGTTTTATTTTAGTTTGTAGTTAAATTAAAACGATCGGGCAATAGTTTTTTTACACATATGCAATTTGAGAAGAAATTTTTGCAGAGAACGTATCGATATGGCGTGAATGAATCCCATTGTTTTTAGATTGTGGCTGAAAATTTATTTAACCCTGCGCCCTTCGAAAAAATTTCCTTCTCACCCTCACTATTTTTCGTTTTTTGTTAATTTAAAACAATCGGGCAACAGTTTTTCCACAGAAATGCAATTTGAGAATGAATTATGTGAGACGTATATCGCTATGGGAATGAACGATTCACACGCCTTCTACTTGTTGAAAATTCATTTAGTCTTGCGCGGAAAACAAAAAATAACTATGTTCCCCTGTTTTATTTTAGTTTGTAGTTAAATTAAATCGATCGGGCAACAGGTTTTTCACACATTTGCAAATTAAGAAGAAATTCGATTGTACGTGAACCCAGTATCGAAAGTTTCGTCGCGTGTTGTTGAAAATATATTTCAATAGATGGCAGCACAGGAAAACTCTCGCGCATGTGTAACTAAACTTAAAAAAAAAAAAAAAAAAAAAAAAAAAACGAGAATTGTCTCAGATATTTTACTACTATTATTTAATGTTATTTCTTATACATTACGTATTATACAATCAAACCACATTTTTTTATTGGGGGGGGGGGAATTCTCCCGCGAAAGGTGTCTGGGTACTATTTTAAATATGGATGAAGTGTTTTCCTTGGTCGTATGTACGCTTAAAAATAATTGTGTACGATGGCACTGGTTTGCATTGAATTGTTGTCACAGTGAGTGTGTTGAGGCGAAGTTGCATTGAAAAAGACACACAATATACTGTAGAAAGTGTGTCAAACAGGAAATAAACAAATTGTGCTTTTGTAGAGTGAAGTGTTGTCAAAGAGTACAATTTCCTGGCATAGAGAGCATCAATCACACGAAATAGAAGAAAAAGTGGGAAGGGGAGTGGATTTTGCGAGTAATTTATTAAGGGTGTTCTTAACTGCTCCGTTTGTCAAGTGCGAAACGTTTTTAAAACACTTACAAGTCTTTTACATATCAATTTTAAGAGAAAGATATGAAATTAGAATGCCTAACTATGGAATCTTCAAATCGAACTTATTTTTCCATTTTACGATAGTTGAATTAACTTTCCAGTTCTAAGCTTTTTTAGATCACGTGATCACACGTTTCTCGACAGTTTTTTCTGCTTTAATGGGAATATGTGCTCAAAACCGTCGTATGAAATTCATAAATGCGATTTCCACGGGTTCTAAAAATACAAAAGTTTTCCTTGCATTTAAATAGCTTTCTCTTGGCGTGAAAAAGTGTGCTGGTCGAAACGTGAGACACTTTCGTCTTTTAACTTCAATTGTTCGTAGGTATTTCATAATACTTATATCTGTTTTACTGCAGAAATGTTTTCAAATCGAAATCAGAACACGGGAACACATACACCGATCCATGGGGATGCAGCGTGAATGACTCCCCGTATATTGTTTCTTGTTGTAGAAAATT
This sequence comes from Maratus speculifer, assembly GCA_964019185.1. Lineage (NCBI taxonomy): Eukaryota > Metazoa > Arthropoda > Arachnida > Araneae > Salticidae > Maratus > Maratus speculifer. The sequence goes on along the minus strand of OZ025301.1, from coordinate 4,071,817 downwards.
GATTTACAATTGCGCGGAAAGCAAAAATAACCCTGTTCCCCTGTTTTATTTTAGTTTGTTGTTAAATTAAAACAATCGGGCAACAGTTTTTTTACACATATGCATTTTGAGAATAAATTTTTGCAGAGAACGCTTCGATATGGCGTGAATGAATCCCATTACTTTTAGATTGTGGTTGAAAATTTATTTAGCTCTGCGCCCTGTGAAAAAATTTCCTTCTCCACCTCTGTATTTTCCGTTTTTAGTTGATTTAAAACAATCGGGCAGCAGTTTTTTCGCAGAAATTCAATCTAAGAAGAAATAGTCTCAGAAGTATATCGATATGGGGATGAACGAATCACATTGCTTTCTGCTTGTTGTTGAAAGTTCATTTAATTTCGCACGAAAAACAAAAAATAACTCTGTTCCCCAGTTTTATTTTAGTTCGTAGTTAAATTAAAACGATCGGGCAACAGTTTTTTTACACATATGCAATTTGAGAAGAAATTTTTGCAGAGAACGTATCGATATGGCGTGAATGAATCCCATTGTTTTTAGATTGTGGCTGAAAATTCATTTAATCCTGCGCCCTTCGAAAAAATTTCCTTCTCACCCTCACTATTTTTCGTTTTTTGTTAATTTAAAACAATCGGGCACCAGTTTTTCCACAGAAATGCAATTTGAGAATGAATTATGTGAGACGTATATCGCTATGGGAATGAACGATTCACACGCCTTCTACTTGTTGAAAATTCATTTAGTCTTGCGCGGAAAACAAAAAATAACTATGTTCCCCTGTTTTATTTTAGTTTGTAGTTAAATTAAATCGATCGGGCAACAGGTTTTTCACACATTTGCAAATTAAGAAGAAATTCGATTGTACGTGAACCCAGTATCGAAAGTTTCGTCGCGTGTTGTTGAAAATATATTTCAATAGATGGCAGCACAGGAAAACTCTCGCGCATGTGTAACTAAACTTTAAAAAAAAAAAAAAAAAAAAAAAAACGAGAATTGTCTCAGATATTTTACTACTATTATTTAATGTTATTTCTTATACATTACGTATTATACAATCAAACCACTTTTTTTTATTGGGGGGGGGGGAATTCTCCCGCGAAAGGTGTCTGGGTACTATTTTAAATATGGATGAAGTGTTTTCCTTGGTCGTATGTACGCTTAAAAATAATTGTGTACGATGGCACTGGTTTGCATTGAATTGTTGTCACAGTGAGTGTGTTGAGGCGAAGTTGCATTGAAAAAGACACACAATATACTGTAGAAAGTGTGTCAAACAGGAAATAAACAAATTGTGCTTTTGTAGAGTGAAGTGTTGTCAAAGAGTACAATTTCCTGGCATAGAGAGCATCAATCACACGAAATAGAAGAAAAAGTGGGAAGGGGAGTGGATTTTGCGAGTAATTTATTAAGGGTGTTCTTAACTGCTCCGTTTGTCAAGTGCGAAACGTTTTTAAAACACTTACAAGTCTTTTACATATCAATTTTAAGAGAAAGATATGAAATTAGAATGCCTAACTATGGAATCTTCAAATCGAACTTATTTTTCCATTTTACGATAGTTGAATTAACTTTCCAGTTCTAAGCTTTTTTAGATCACGTGATCACACGTTTCTCGACAGTTTTTTCTGCTTTAATGGGAATATGTGCTCAAAACCGTCGTATGAAATTCATAAATGCGATTTCCACGGGTTCTAAAAATACAAAAGTTTTCCTTGCATTTAAATAGCTTTCTCTTGGCGTGAAAAAGTGTGCTGGTCGAAACGTGAGACACTTTCGTCTTTTAACTTCAATTGTTCGTAGGTATTTCATAATACTTATATCTGTTTTACTGCAGAAATGTTTTCAAATCGAAATCAGAACACGGGAACACATACACCGATCCATGGGGATGCAGCGTGAATGACTCCCCGTATATTGTTTCTTGTTGTAGAAAATTGATTTACAATTGCGCGGAAAGCAAAAATAACCCTGTTCCCCTGTTTTATTTTAGTTTGTTGTTAAATTAAAACAATCGGGCAACAGTTTTTTTACACATATGCATTTTGAGAATAAATTTTTGCAGAGAACGCTTCGATATGGCGTGAATGAATCCCATTACTTTTAGATTGTGGTTGAAAATTTATTTAGCTCTGCGCCCTGTGAAAAAATTTCCTTCTCCACCTCTGTATTTTCCGTTTTTAGTTGATTTAAAACAATCGGGCAGCAGTTTTTTCGCAGAAATTCAATCTAAGAAGAAATAGTCTCAGAAGTATATCGATATGGGGATGAACGAATCACATTGCTTTCTGCTTGTTGTTGAAAGTTCATTTAATTTCGCACGAAAAACAAAAAATAACTCTGTTCCCCAGTTTTATTTTAGTTCGTAGTTAAATTAAAACGATCGGGCAACAGTTTTTTTACACATATGCAATTTGAGAAGAAATTTTTGCAGAGAACGTATCGATATGGCGTGAATGAATCCCATTGTTTTTAGATTGTGGCTGAAAATTCATTTAATCCTGCGCCCTTCGAAAAAATTTCCTTCTCACCCTCACTATTTTTCGTTTTTTGTTAATTTAAAACAATCGGGCACCAGTTTTTCCACAGAAATGCAATTTGAGAATGAATTATGTGAGACGTATATCGCTATGGGAATGAACGATTCACACGCCTTCTACTTGTTGAAAATTCATTTAGTCTTGCGCGGAAAACAAAAAATAACTATGTTCCCCTGTTTTATTTTAGTTTGTAGTTAAATTAAAACGATCGGGCAACAGTTTTTTTACACATATGCATTTTGAGAAGAAATTTTTGCAGAGAACGCATCGATATGGCGTGAATGAATCCCATTTCTTTTAGATTGTGGTTGAAAATTCATTTACTGCTGCGCCCTGCGAAAAAATTTCCTTCTGCCCCTCTGCATTTTTCGTTTTTAGTTGATTTAAAACAATCGGGCAGCAGTTTTTTCGCAGAAATTCAATTTAAAAAGAAATAGTCTCAGAAGTATATCGATATGGGGATGAACGAATCACATTGCTTTCTGCTTGTTGTTGAAAGTTCATTTAATTTCGCACGAAAAACAAAAAATAACTCTGTTCCCCAGTTTTATTTTAGTTTGTAGTTAAATTAAAACGATCGGGCAATAGTTTTTTTACACATATGCAATTTGAGAAGAAATTTTTGCAGAGAACGTATCGATATGGCGTGAATGAATCCCATTGTTTTTAGATTGTGGCTGAAAATTTATTTAACCCTGCGCCCTTCGAAAAAATTTCCTTCTCACCCTCACTATTTTTCGTTTTTTGTTAATTTAAAACAATCGGGCAACAGTTTTTCCACAGAAATGCAATTTGAGAATGAATTATGTGAGACGTATATCGCTATGGGAATGAACGATTCACACGCCTTCTACTTGTTGAAAATTCATTTAGTCTTGCGCGGAAAACAAAAAATAACTATGTTCCCCTGTTTTATTTTAGTTTGTAGTTAAATTAAATCGATCGGGCAACAGGTTTTTCACACATTTGCAAATTAAGAAGAAATTCGATTGTACGTGAACCCAGTATCGAAAGTTTCGTCGCGTGTTGTTGAAAATATATTTCAATAGATGGCAGCACAGGAAAACTCTCGCGCATGTGTAACTAAACTTTAAAAAAAAAAAAAAAAAAAAAAAAAACGAGAATTGTCTCAGATATTTTACTACTATTATTTAATGTTATTTCTTATACATTACGTATTATACAATCAAACCACTTTTTTTTATTGGGGGGGGGGGAATTCTCCCGCGAAAGGTGTCTGGGTACTATTTTAAATATGGATGAAGTGTTTTCCTTGGTCGTATGTACGCTTAAAAATAATTGTGTACGATGGCACTGGTTTGCATTGAATTGTTGTCACAGTGAGTGTGTTGAGGCGAAGTTGCATTGAAAAAGACACACAATATACTGTAGAAAGTGTGTCAAACAGGAAATAAACAAATTGTGCTTTTGTAGAGTGAAGTGTTGTCAAAGAGTACAATTTCCTGGCATAGAGAGCATCAATCACACGAAATAGAAGAAAAAGTGGGAAGGGGAGTGGATTTTGCGAGTAATTTATTAAGGGTGTTCTTAACTGCTCCGTTTGTCAAGTGCGAAACGTTTTTAAAACACTTACAAGTCTTTTACATATCAATTTTAAGAGAAAGATATGAAATTAGAATGCCTAACTATGGAATCTTCAAATCGAACTTATTTTTCCATTTTACGATAGTTGAATTAACTTTCCAGTTCTAAGCTTTTTTAGATCACGTGATCACACGTTTCTCGACAGTTTTTTCTGCTTTAATGGGAATATGTGCTCAAAACCGTCGTATGAAATTCATAAATGCGATTTCCACGGGTTCTAAAAATACAAAAGTTTTCCTTGCATTTAAATAGCTTTCTCTTGGCGTGAAAAAGTGTGCTGGTCGAAACGTGAGACACTTTCGTCTTTTAACTTCAATTGTTCGTAGGTATTTCATAATACTTATATCTGTTTTACTGCAGAAATGTTTTCAAATCGAAATCAGAACACGGGAACACATACACCGATCCATGGGGATGCAGCGTGAATGACTCCCCGTATATTGTTTCTTGTTGTAGAAAATTGATTTACAATTGCGCGGAAAGCAAAAATAACCCTGTTCCCCTGTTTTATTTTAGTTTGTTGTTAAATTAAAACAATCGGGCAACAGTTTTTTTACACATATGCATTTTGAGAATAAATTTTTGCAGAGAACGCTTCGATATGGCGTGAATGAATCCCATTACTTTTAGATTGTGGTTGAAAATTTATTTAGCTCTGCGCCCTGTGAAAAAATTTCCTTCTCCACCTCTGTATTTTCCGTTTTTAGTTGATTTAAAACAATCGGGCAGCAGTTTTTTCGCAGAAATTCAATCTAAGAAGAAATAGTCTCAGAAGTATATCGATATGGGGATGAACGAATCACATTGCTTTCTGCTTGTTGTTGAAAGTTCATTTAATTTCGCACGAAAAACAAAAAATAACTCTGTTCCCCAGTTTTATTTTAGTTCGTAGTTAAATTAAAACGATCGGGCAACAGTTTTTTTACACATATGCAATTTGAGAAGAAATTTTTGCAGAGAACGTATCGATATGGCGTGAATGAATCCCATTGTTTTTAGATTGTGGCTGAAAATTCATTTAATCCTGCGCCCTTCGAAAAAATTTCCTTCTCACCCTCACTATTTTTCGTTTTTTGTTAATTTAAAACAATCGGGCACCAGTTTTTCCACAGAAATGCAATTTGAGAATGAATTATGTGAGACGTATATCGCTATGGGAATGAACGATTCACACGCCTTCTACTTGTTGAAAATTCATTTAGTCTTGCGCGGAAAACAAAAAATAACTATGTTCCCCTGTTTTATTTTAGTTTGTAGTTAAATTAAATCGATCGGGCAACAGGTTTTTCACACATTTGCAAATTAAGAAGAAATTCGATTGTACGTGAACCCAGTATCGAAAGTTTCGTCGCGTGTTGTTGAAAATATATTTCAATAGATGGCAGCACAGGAAAACTCTCGCGCATGTGTAACTAAACTTTAAAAAAAAAAAAAAAAAAAAAAAAACGAGAATTGTCTCAGATATTTTACTACTATTATTTAATGTTATTTCTTATACATTACGTATTATACAATCAAACCACTTTTTTTTATTGGGGGGGGGGGAATTCTCCCGCGAAAGGTGTCTGGGTACTATTTTAAATATGGATGAAGTGTTTTCCTTGGTCGTATGTACGCTTAAAAATAATTGTGTACGATGGCACTGGTTTGCATTGAATTGTTGTCACAGTGAGTGTGTTGAGGCGAAGTTGCATTGAAAAAGACACACAATATACTGTAGAAAGTGTGTCAAACAGGAAATAAACAAATTGTGCTTTTGTAGAGTGAAGTGTTGTCAAAGAGTACAATTTCCTGGCATAGAGAGCATCAATCACACGAAATAGAAGAAAAAGTGGGAAGGGGAGTGGATTTTGCGAGTAATTTATTAAGGGTGTTCTTAACTGCTCCGTTTGTCAAGTGCGAAACGTTTTTAAAACACTTACAAGTCTTTTACATATCAATTTTAAGAGAAAGATATGAAATTAGAATGCCTAACTATGGAATCTTCAAATCGAACTTATTTTTCCATTTTACGATAGTTGAATTAACTTTCCAGTTCTAAGCTTTTTTAGATCACGTGATCACACGTTTCTCGACAGTTTTTTCTGCTTTAATGGGAATATGTGCTCAAAACCGTCGTATGAAATTCATAAATGCGATTTCCACGGGTTCTAAAAATACAAAAGTTTTCCTTGCATTTAAATAGCTTTCTCTTGGCGTGAAAAAGTGTGCTGGTCGAAACGTGAGACACTTTCGTCTTTTAACTTCAATTGTTCGTAGGTATTTCATAATACTTATATCTGTTTTACTGCAGAAATGTTTTCAAATCGAAATCAGAACACGGGAACACATACACCGATCCATGGGGATGCAGCGTGAATGACTCCCCGTATATTGTTTCTTGTTGTAGAAAATTGATTTACAATTGCGCGGAAAGCAAAAATAACCCTGTTCCCCTGTTTTATTTTAGTTTGTTGTTAAATTAAAACAATCGGGCAACAGTTTTTTTACACATATGCATTTTGAGAATAAATTTTTGCAGAGAACGCTTCGATATGGCGTGAATGAATCCCATTACTTTTAGATTGTGGTTGAAAATTTATTTAGCTCTGCGCCCTGTGAAAAAATTTCCTTCTCCACCTCTGTATTTTCCGTTTTTAGTTGATTTAAAACAATCGGGCAGCAGTTTTTTCGCAGAAATTCAATCTAAGAAGAAATAGTCTCAGAAGTATATCGATATGGGGATGAACGAATCACATTGCTTTCTGCTTGTTGTTGAAAGTTCATTTAATTTCGCACGAAAAACAAAAAATAACTCTGTTCCCCAGTTTTATTTTAGTTCGTAGTTAAATTAAAACGATCGGGCAACAGTTTTTTTACACATATGCAATTTGAGAAGAAATTTTTGCAGAGAACGTATCGATATGGCGTGAATGAATCCCATTGTTTTTAGATTGTGGCTGAAAATTCATTTAATCCTGCGCCCTTCGAAAAAATTTCCTTCTCACCCTCACTATTTTTCGTTTTTTGTTAATTTAAAACAATCGGGCACCAGTTTTTCCACAGAAATGCAATTTGAGAATGAATTATGTGAGACGTATATCGCTATGGGAATGAACGATTCACACGCCTTCTACTTGTTGAAAATTCATTTAGTCTTGCGCGGAAAACAAAAAATAACTATGTTCCCCTGTTTTATTTTAGTTTGTAGTTAAATTAAAACGATCGGGCAACAGTTTTTTTACACATATGCATTTTGAGAAGAAATTTTTGCAGAGAACGCATCGATATGGCGTGAATGAATCCCATTTCTTTTAGATTGTGGTTGAAAATTCATTTACTGCTGCGCCCTGCGAAAAAATTTCCTTCTGCCCCTCTGCATTTTTCGTTTTTAGTTGATTTAAAACAATCGGGCAGCAGTTTTTTCGCAGAAATTCAATTTAAAAAGAAATAGTCTCAGAAGTATATCGATATGGGGATGAACGAATCACATTGCTTTCTGCTTGTTGTTGAAAGTTCATTTAATTTCGCACGAAAAACAAAAAATAACTCTGTTCCCCAGTTTTATTTTAGTTTGTAGTTAAATTAAAACGATCGGGCAATAGTTTTTTTACACATATGCAATTTGAGAAGAAATTTTTGCAGAGAACGTATCGATATGGCGTGAATGAATCCCATTGTTTTTAGATTGTGGCTGAAAATTTATTTAACCCTGCGCCCTTCGAAAAAATTTCCTTCTCACCCTCACTATTTTTCGTTTTTTGTTAATTTAAAACAATCGGGCAACAGTTTTTCCACAGAAATGCAATTTGAGAATGAATTATGTGAGACGTATATCGCTATGGGAATGAACGATTCACACGCCTTCTACTTGTTGAAAATTCATTTAGTCTTGCGCGGAAAACAAAAAATAACTATGTTCCCCTGTTTTATTTTAGTTTGTAGTTAAATTAAATCGATCGGGCAACAGGTTTTTCACACATTTGCAAATTAAGAAGAAATTCGATTGTACGTGAACCCAGTATCGAAAGTTTCGTCGCGTGTTGTTGAAAATATATTTCAATAGATGGCAGCACAGGAAAACTCTCGCGCATGTGTAACTAAACTTTAAAAAAAAAAAAAAAAAAAAAAAAAACGAGAATTGTCTCAGATATTTTACTACTATTATTTAATGTTATTTCTTATACATTACGTATTATACAATCAAACCACTTTTTTTTATTGGGGGGGGGGGAATTCTCCCGCGAAAGGTGTCTGGGTACTATTTTAAATATGGATGAAGTGTTTTCCTTGGTCGTATGTACGCTTAAAAATAATTGTGTACGATGGCACTGGTTTGCATTGAATTGTTGTCACAGTGAGTGTGTTGAGGCGAAGTTGCATTGAAAAAGACACACAATATACTGTAGAAAGTGTGTCAAACAGGAAATAAACAAATTGTGCTTTTGTAGAGTGAAGTGTTGTCAAAGAGTACAATTTCCTGGCATAGAGAGCATCAATCACACGAAATAGAAGAAAAAGTGGGAAGGGGAGTGGATTTTGCGAGTAATTTATTAAGGGTGTTCTTAACTGCTCCGTTTGTCAAGTGCGAAACGTTTTTAAAACACTTACAAGTCTTTTACATATCAATTTTAAGAGAAAGATATGAAATTAGAATGCCTAACTATGGAATCTTCAAATCGAACTTATTTTTCCATTTTACGATAGTTGAATTAACTTTCCAGTTCTAAGCTTTTTTAGATCACGTGATCACACGTTTCTCGACAGTTTTTTCTGCTTTAATGGGAATATGTGCTCAAAACCGTCGTATGAAATTCATAAATGCGATTTCCACGGGTTCTAAAAATACAAAAGTTTTCCTTGCATTTAAATAGCTTTCTCTTGGCGTGAAAAAGTGTGCTGGTCGAAACGTGAGACACTTTCGTCTTTTAACTTCAATTGTTCGTAGGTATTTCATAATACTTATATCTGTTTTACTGCAGAAATGTTTTCAAATCGAAATCAGAACACGGGAACACATACACCGATCCATGGGGATGCAGCGTGAATGACTCCCCGTATATTGTTTCTTGTTGTAGAAAATTGATTTACAATTGCGCGGAAAGCAAAAATAACCCTGTTCCCCTGTTTTATTTTAGTTTGTTGTTAAATTAAAACAATCGGGCAACAGTTTTTCCACAGAAATGCAATTTGAGAATGAATTATGTGAGACGTATATCGCTATGGGAATGAACGATTCACACGCCTTCTACTTGTTGAAAATTCATTTAGTCTTGCGCGGAAAACAAAAAATAACTATGTTCCCCTGTTTTATTTTAGTTTGTAGTTAAATTAAATCGATCGGGCAACAGGTTTTTCACACATTTGCAAATTAAGAAGAAATTCGATTGTACGTGAACCCAGTATCGAAAGTTTCGTCGCGTGTTGTTGAAAATATATTTCAATAGATGGCAGCACAGGAAAACTCTCGCGCATGTGTAACTAAACTTTAAAAAAAAAAAAAAAAAAAAAAAAACGAGAATTGTCTCAGATATTTTACTACTATTATTTAATGTTATTTCTTATACATTACGTATTATACAATCAAACCACTTTTTTTTATTGGGGGGGGGGAATTCTCCCGCGAAAGGTGTCTGGGTACTATTTTAAATATGGATGAAGTGTTTTCCTTGGTCGTATGTACGCTTAAAAATAATTGTGTACGATGGCACTGGTTTGCATTGAATTGTTGTCACAGTGAGTGTGTTGAGGCGAAGTTGCATTGAAAAAGACACACAATATACTGTAGAAAGTGTGTCAAACAGGAAATAAACAAATTGTGCTTTTGTAGAGTGAAGTGTTGTCAAAGAGTACAATTTCCTGGCATAGAGAGCATCAATCACACGAAATAGAAGAAAAAGTGGGAAGGGGAGTGGATTTTGCGAGTAATTTATTAAGGGTGTTCTTAACTGCTCCGTTTGTCAAGTGCGAAACGTTTTTAAAACACTTACAAGTCTTTTACATATCAATTTTAAGAGAAAGATATGAAATTAGAATGCCTAACTATGGAATCTTCAAATCGAACTTATTTTTCCATTTTACGATAGTTGAATTAACTTTCCAGTTCTAAGCTTTTTTAGATCACGTGATCACACGTTTCTCGACAGTTTTTTCTGCTTTAATGGGAATATGTGCTCAAAACCGTCGTATGAAATTCATAAATGCGATTTCCACGGGTTCTAAAAATACAAAAGTTTTCCTTGCATTTAAATAGCTTTCTCTTGGCGTGAAAAAGTGTGCTGGTCGAAACGTGAGACACTTTCGTCTTTTAACTTCAATTGTTCGTAGGTATTTCATAATACTTATATCTGTTTTACTGCAGAAATGTTTTCAAATCGAAATCAGAACACGGGAACACATACACCGATCCATGGGGATGCAGCGTGAATGACTCCCCGTATATTGTTTCTTGTTGTAGAAAATTGATTTACAATTGCGCGGAAAGCAAAAATAACCCTGTTCCCCTGTTTTATTTTAGTTTGTTGTTAAATTAAAACAATCGGGCAACAGTTTTTCCACAGAAATGCAATTTGAGAATGAATTATGTGAGACGTATATCGCTATGGGAATGAACGATTCACACGCCTTCTACTTGTTGAAAATTCATTTAGTCTTGCGCGGAAAACAAAAAATAACTATGTTCCCCTGTTTTATTTTAGTTTGTAGTTAAATTAAATCGATCGGGCAACAGGTTTTTCACACATTTGCAAATTAAGAAGAAATTCGATTGTACGTGAACCCAGTATCGAAAGTTTCGTCGCGTGTTGTTGAAAATATATTTCAATAGATGGCAGCACAGGAAAACTCTCGCGCATGTGTAACTAAACTTTAAAAAAAAAAAAAAAAAAAAAAAAACGAGAATTGTCTCAGATATTTTACTACTATTATTTAATGTTATTTCTTATACATTACGTATTATACAATCAAACCACTTTTTTTTATTGGGGGGGGGGAATTCTCCCGCGAAAGGTGTCTGGGTACTATTTTAAATATGGATGAAGTGTTTTCCTTGGTCGTATGTACGCTTAAAAATAATTGTGTACGATGGCACTGGTTTGCATTGAATTGTTGTCACAGTGAGTGTGTTGAGGCGAAGTTGCATTGAAAAAGACACACAATATACTGTAGAAAGTGTGTCAAACAGGAAATAAACAAATTGTGCTTTTGTAGAGTGAAGTGTTGTCAAAGAGTACAATTTCCTGGCATAGAGAGCATCAATCACACGAAATAGAAGAAAAAGTGGGAAGGGGAGTGGATTTTGCGAGTAATTTATTAAGGGTGTTCTTAACTGCTCCGTTTGTCAAGTGCGAAACGTTTTTAAAACACTTACAAGTCTTTTACATATCAATTTTAAGAGAAAGATATGAAATTAGAATGCCTAACTATGGAATCTTCAAATCGAACTTATTTTTCCATTTTACGATAGTTGAATTAACTTTCCAGTTCTAAGCTTTTTTAGATCACGTGATCACACGTTTCTCGACAGTTTTTTCTGCTTTAATGGGAATATGTGCTCAAAACCGTCGTATGAAATTCATAAATGCGATTTCCACGGGTTCTAAAAATACAAAAGTTTTCCTTGCATTTAAATAGCTTTCTCTTGGCGTGAAAAAGTGTGCTGGTCGAAACGTGAGACACTTTCGTCTTTTAACTTCAATTGTTCGTAGGTATTTCATAATACTTATATCTGTTTTACTGCAGAAATGTTTTCAAATCGAAATCAGAACACGGGAACACATACACCGATCCATGGGGATGCAGCGTGAATGACTCCCCGTATATTGTTTCTTGTTGTAGAAAATTGATTTACAATTGCGCGGAAAGCAAAAATAACCCTGTTCCCCTGTTTTATTTTAGTTTGTTGTTAAATTAAAACAATCGGGCAACAGTTTTTTTACACATATGCATTTTGAGAATAAATTTTTGCAGAGAACGCTTCGATATGGCGTGAATGAATCCCATTACTTTTAGATTGTGGTTGAAAATTTATTTAGCTCTGCGCCCTGTGAAAAAATTTCCTTCTCCACCTCTGTATTTTCCGTTTTTAGTTGATTTAAAACAATCGGGCAGCAGTTTTTTCGCAGAAATTCAATCTAAGAAGAAATAGTCTCAGAAGTATATCGATATGGGGATGAACGAATCACATTGCTTTCTGCTTGTTGTTGAAAGTTCATTTAATTTCGCACGAAAAACAAAAAATAACTCTGTTCCCCAGTTTTATTTTAGTTCGTAGTTAAATTAAAACGATCGGGCAACAGTTTTTTTACACATATGCAATTTGAGAAGAAATTTTTGCAGAGAACGTATCGATATGGCGTGAATGAATCCCATTGTTTTTAGATTGTGGCTGAAAATTCATTTAATCCTGCGCCCTTCGAAAAAATTTCCTTCTCACCCTCACTATTTTTCGTTTTTTGTTAATTTAAAACAATCGGGCACCAGTTTTTCCACAGAAATGCAATTTGAGAATGAATTATGTGAGACGTATATCGCTATGGGAATGAACGATTCACACGCCTTCTACTTGTTGAAAATTCATTTAGTCTTGCGCGGAAAACAAAAAATAACTATGTTCCCCTGTTTTATTTTAGTTTGTAGTTAAATTAAAACGATCGGGCAACAGTTTTTTTACACATATGCATTTTGAGAAGAAATTTTTGCAGAGAACGCATCGATATGGCGTGAATGAATCCCATTTCTTTTAGATTGTGGTTGAAAATTCATTTACTGCTGCGCCCTGCGAAAAAATTTCCTTCTGCCCCTCTGCATTTTTCGTTTTTAGTTGATTTAAAACAATCGGGCAGCAGTTTTTTCGCAGAAATTCAATTTAAAAAGAAATAGTCTCAGAAGTATATCGATATGGGGATGAACGAATCACATTGCTTTCTGCTTGTTGTTGAAAGTTCATTTAATTTCGCACGAAAAACAAAAAATAACTCTGTTCCCCAGTTTTATTTTAGTTTGTAGTTAAATTAAAACGATCGGGCAATAGTTTTTTTACACATATGCAATTTGAGAAGAAATTTTTGCAGAGAACGTATCGATATGGCGTGAATGAATCCCATTGTTTTTAGATTGTGGCTGAAAATTTATTTAACCCTGCGCCCTTCGAAAAAATTTCCTTCTCACCCTCACTATTTTTCGTTTTTTGTTAATTTAAAACAATCGGGCAACAGTTTTTCCACAGAAATGCAATTTGAGAATGAATTATGTGAGACGTATATCGCTATGGGAATGAACGATTCACACGCCTTCTACTTGTTGAAAATTCATTTAGTCTTGCGCGGAAAACAAAAAATAACTATGTTCCCCTGTTTTATTTTAGTTTGTAGTTAAATTAAATCGATCGGGCAACAGGTTTTTCACACATTTGCAAATTAAGAAGAAATTCGATTGTACGTGAACCCAGTATCGAAAGTTTCGTCGCGTGTTGTTGAAAATATATTTCAATAGATGGCAGCACAGGAAAACTCTCGCGCATGTGTAACTAAACTTTAAAAAAAAAAAAAAAAAAAAAAAAAACGAGAATTGTCTCAGATATTTTACTACTATTATTTAATGTTATTTCTTATACATTACGTATTATACAATCAAACCACTTTTTTTTATTGGGGGGGGGGGAATTCTCCCGCGAAAGGTGTCTGGGTACTATTTTAAATATGGATGAAGTGTTTTCCTTGGTCGTATGTACGCTTAAAAATAATTGTGTACGATGGCACTGGTTTGCATTGAATTGTTGTCACAGTGAGTGTGTTGAGGCGAAGTTGCATTGAAAAAGACACACAATATACTGTAGAAAGTGTGTCAAACAGGAAATAAACAAATTGTGCTTTTGTAGAGTGAAGTGTTGTCAAAGAGTACAATTTCCTGGCATAGAGAGCATCAATCACACGAAATAGAAGAAAAAGTGGGAAGGGGAGTGGATTTTGCGAGTAATTTATTAAGGGTGTTCTTAACTGCTCCGTTTGTCAAGTGCGAAACGTTTTTAAAACACTTACAAGTCTTTTACATATAAATTTTAAGAGAAAGATATGAAATTAGAATGCCTAACTATGGAATCTTCAAATCGAACTTATTTTTCCATTTTACGATAGTTGAATTAACTTTCCAGTTCTAAGCTTTTTTAGATCACGTGATCACACGTTTCTCGACAGTTTTTTCTGCTTTAATGGGAATATGTGCTCAAAACCGTCGTATGAAATTCATAAATGCGATTTCCACGGGTTCTAAAAATACAAAAGTTTTCCTTGCATTTAAATAGCTTTCTCTTGGCGTGAAAAAGTGTGCTGGTCGAAACGTGAGACACTTTCGTCTTTTAACTTCAATTGTTCGTAGGTATTTCATAATACTTATATCTGTTTTACTGCAGAAATGTTTTCAAATCGAAATCAGAACACGGGAACACATACACCGATCCATGGGGATGCAGCGTGAATGACTCCCCGTATATTGTTTCTTGTTGTAGAAAATTGATTTACAATTGCGCGGAAAGCAAAAATAACCCTGTTCCCCTGTTTTATTTTAGTTTGTTGTTAAATTAAAACAATCGGGCAACAGTTTTTCCACAGAAATGCAATTTGAGAATGAATTATGTGAGACGTATATCGCTATGGGAATGAACGATTCACACGCCTTCTACTTGTTGAAAATTCATTTAGTCTTGCGCGGAAAACAAAAAATAACTATGTTCCCCTGTTTTATTTTAGTTTGTAGTTAAATTAAATCGATCGGGCAACAGGTTTTTCACACATTTGCAAATTAAGAAGAAATTCGATTGTACGTGAACCCAGTATCGAAAGTTTCGTCGCGTGTTGTTGAAAATATATTTCAATAGATGGCAGCACAGGAAAACTCTCGCGCATGTGTAACTAAACTTTAAAAAAAAAAAAAAAAAAAAAAAAACGAGAATTGTCTCAGATATTTTACTACTATTATTTAATGTTATTTCTTATACATTACGTATTATACAATCAAACCACTTTTTTTTATTGGGGGGGGGGAATTCTCCCGCGAAAGGTGTCTGGGTACTATTTTAAATATGGATGAAGTGTTTTCCTTGGTCGTATGTACGCTTAAAAATAATTGTGTACGATGGCACTGGTTTGCATTGAATTGTTGTCACAGTGAGTGTGTTGAGGCGAAGTTGCATTGAAAAAGACACACAATATACTGTAGAAAGTGTGTCAAACAGGAAATAAACAAATTGTGCTTTTGTAGAGTGAAGTGTTGTCAAAGAGTACAATTTCCTGGCATAGAGAGCATCAATCACACGAAATAGAAGAAAAAGTGGGAAGGGGAGTGGATTTTGCGAGTAATTTATTAAGGGTGTTCTTAACTGCTCCGTTTGTCAAGTGCGAAACGTTTTTAAAACACTTACAAGTCTTTTACATATCAATTTTAAGAGAAAGATATGAAATTAGAATGCCTAACTATGGAATCTTCAAATCGAACTTATTTTTCCATTTTACGATAGTTGAATTAACTTTCCAGTTCTAAGCTTTTTTAGATCACGTGATCACACGTTTCTCGACAGTTTTTTCTGCTTTAATGGGAATATGTGCTCAAAACCGTCGTATGAAATTCATAAATGCGATTTCCACGGGTTCTAAAAATACAAAAGTTTTCCTTGCATTTAAATAGCTTTCTCTTGGCGTGAAAAAGTGTGCTGGTCGAAACGTGAGACACTTTCGTCTTTTAACTTCAATTGTTCGTAGGTATTTCATAATACTTATATCTGTTTTACTGCAGAAATGTTTTCAAATCGAAATCAGAACACGGGAACACATACACCGATCCATGGGGATGCAGCGTGAATGACTCCCCGTATATTGTTTCTTGTTGTAGAAAATTGATTTACAATTGCGCGGAAAGCAAAAATAACCCTGTTCCCCTGTTTTATTTTAGTTTGTTGTTAAATTAAAACAATCGGGCAACAGTTTTTCCACAGAAATGCAATTTGAGAATGAATTATGTGAGACGTATATCGCTATGGGAATGAACGATTCACACGCCTTCTACTTGTTGAAAATTCATTTAGTCTTGCGCGGAAAACAAAAAATAACTATGTTCCCCTGTTTTATTTTAGTTTGTAGTTAAATTAAATCGATCGGGCAACAGGTTTTTCACACATTTGCAAATTAAGAAGAAATTCGATTGTACGTGAACCCAGTATCGAAAGTTTCGTCGCGTGTTGTTGAAAATATATTTCAATAGATGGCAGCACAGGAAAACTCTCGCGCATGTGTAACTAAACTTTAAAAAAAAAAAAAAAAAAAAAAAAACGAGAATTGTCTCAGATATTTTACTACTATTATTTAATGTTATTTCTTATACATTACGTATTATACAATCAAACCACTTTTTTTTATTGGGGGGGGGGAATTCTCCCGCGAAAGGTGTCTGGGTACTATTTTAAATATGGATGAAGTGTTTTCCTTGGTCGTATGTACGCTTAAAAATAATTGTGTACGATGGCACTGGTTTGCATTGAATTGTTGTCACAGTGAGTGTGTTGAGGCGAAGTTGCATTGAAAAAGACACACAATATACTGTAGAAAGTGTGTCAAACAGGAAATAAACAAATTGTGCTTTTGTAGAGTGAAGTGTTGTCAAAGAGTACAATTTCCTGGCATAGAGAGCATCAATCACACGAAATAGAAGAAAAAGTGGGAAGGGGAGTGGATTTTGCGAGTAATTTATTAAGGGTGTTCTTAACTGCTCCGTTTGTCAAGTGCGAAACGTTTTTAAAACACTTACAAGTCTTTTACATATCAATTTTAAGAGAAAGATATGAAATTAGAATGCCTAACTATGGAATCTTCAAATCGAACTTATTTTTCCATTTTACGATAGTTGAATTAACTTTCCAGTTCTAAGCTTTTTTAGATCACGTGATCACACGTTTCTCGACAGTTTTTTCTGCTTTAATGGGAATATGTGCTCAAAACCGTCGTATGAAATTCATAAATGCGATTTCCACGGGTTCTAAAAATACAAAAGTTTTCCTTGCATTTAAATAGCTTTCTCTTGGCGTGAAAAAGTGTGCTGGTCGAAACGTGAGACACTTTCGTCTTTTAACTTCAATTGTTCGTAGGTATTTCATAATACTTATATCTGTTTTACTGCAGAAATGTTTTCAAATCGAAATCAGAACACGGGAACACATACACCGATCCATGGGGATGCAGCGTGAATGACTCCCCGTATATTGTTTCTTGTTGTAGAAAATTGATTTACAATTGCGCGGAAAGCAAAAATAACCCTGTTCCCCTGTTTTATTTTAGTTTGTTGTTAAATTAAAACAATCGGGCAACAGTTTTTTTACACATATGCATTTTGAGAATAAATTTTTGCAGAGAACGCTTCGATATGGCGTGAATGAATCCCATTACTTTTAGATTGTGGTTGAAAATTTATTTAGCTCTGCGCCCTGTGAAAAAATTTCCTTCTCCACCTCTGTATTTTCCGTTTTTAGTTGATTTAAAACAATCGGGCAGCAGTTTTTTCGCAGAAATTCAATCTAAGAAGAAATAGTCTCAGAAGTATATCGATATGGGGATGAACGAATCACATTGCTTTCTGCTTGTTGTTGAAAGTTCATTTAATTTCGCACGAAAAACAAAAAATAACTCTGTTCCCCAGTTTTATTTTAGTTCGTAGTTAAATTAAAACGATCGGGCAACAGTTTTTTTACACATATGCAATTTGAGAAGAAATTTTTGCAGAGAACGTATCGATATGGCGTGAATGAATCCCATTGTTTTTAGATTGTGGCTGAAAATTCATTTAATCCTGCGCCCTTCGAAAAAATTTCCTTCTCACCCTCACTATTTTTCGTTTTTTGTTAATTTAAAACAATCGGGCACCAGTTTTTCCACAGAAATGCAATTTGAGAATGAATTATGTGAGACGTATATCGCTATGGGAATGAACGATTCACACGCCTTCTACTTGTTGAAAATTCATTTAGTCTTGCGCGGAAAACAAAAAATAACTATGTTCCCCTGTTTTATTTTAGTTTGTAGTTAAATTAAAACGATCGGGCAACAGTTTTTTTACACATATGCATTTTGAGAAGAAATTTTTGCAGAGAACGCATCGATATGGCGTGAATGAATCCCATTTCTTTTAGATTGTGGTTGAAAATTCATTTACTGCTGCGCCCTGCGAAAAAATTTCCTTCTGCCCCTCTGCATTTTTCGTTTTTAGTTGATTTAAAACAATCGGGCAGCAGTTTTTTCGCAGAAATTCAATTTAAAAAGAAATAGTCTCAGAAGTATATCGATATGGGGATGAACGAATCACATTGCTTTCTGCTTGTTGTTGAAAGTTCATTTAATTTCGCACGAAAAACAAAAAATAACTCTGTTCCCCAGTTTTATTTTAGTTTGTAGTTAAATTAAAACGATCGGGCAATAGTTTTTTTACACATATTCAATTTGAGAAGAAATTTTTGCAGAGAACGTATCGATATGGCGTGAATGAATCCCATTGTTTTTAGATTGTGGCTGAAAATTTATTTAACCCTGCGCCCTTCGAAAAAATTTCCTTCTCACCCTCACTATTTTTCGTTTTTTGTTAATTTAAAACAATCGGGCAACAGTTTTTCCACAGAAATGCAATTTGAGAATGAATTATGTGAGACGTATATCGCTATGGGAATGAACGATTCACACGCCTTCTACTTGTTGAAAATTCATTTAGTCTTGCGCGGAAAACAAAAAATAACTATGTTCCCCTGTTTTATTTTAGTTTGTAGTTAAATTAAATCGATCGGGCAACAGGTTTTTCACACATTTGCAAATTAAGAAGAAATTCGATTGTACGTGAACCCAGTATCGAAAGTTTCGTCGCGTGTTGTTGAAAATATATTTCAATAGATGGCAGCACAGGAAAACTCTCGCGCATGTGTAACTAAACTTAAAAAAAAAAAAAAAAAAAAAAAAAAAACGAGAATTGTCTCAGATATTTTACTACTATTATTTAATGTTATTTCTTATACATTACGTATTATACAATCAAACAACATTTTTTTATTGGGGGGGGGGGAATTCCCACGTGAAAGGTGTCTTGGTTCTATTTTAAATATGGATGAAGTGTTTTCCTTGGTCGTATGTACGCTTAAAAGTAATTGTGTACGATGGCAGTGGTTTGCATTGAATTGTTGTCATAGTGAGTGTGTTGAGTCGAAGTTGCATTGAAAAAGACACACAATATACTGTAGAAAGTGTGTCAAACAGGAAATAAACAAATTGTGCTTTTGTAGAGTGAAGTGTTGTCAAAGAGTACAATTTCCTGGCATAGAGAGCATCAATCACACGAAATAGAAGAAAAAGTGGGGAGGGGAGTGGATTTTGCGAGTAATTTATTAAGGGTGTTCTTAACTGCTCCGTTTGTCAAGTGCGAAACAGATATTTTACTAATATTATTTAATGTTATTTCTTATACATTACGTATTATACAATCAAACCACTTTTTTTTATTGGGGGGGGGGGGAATTCTCCCGCGAAAGGTGTCTGGGTACTATTTTAAATATGGATGAAGTGTTTTCCTTGGTCGTATGTACGCTTAAAAATAATTGTGTACGATGGCACTGGTTTGCATTGAATTGTTGTCACAGTGAGTGTGTTGAGGCGAAGTTGCATTGAAAAAGACACACAATATACTGTAGAAAGTGTGTCAAACAGGAAATAAACAAATTGTGCTTTTGTAGAGTGAAGTGTTGTCAAAGAGTACAATTTCCTGGCATAGAGAGCATCAATCACACGAAATAGAAGAAAAAGTGGGAAGGGGAGTGGATTTTGCGAGTAATTTATTAAGGGTGTTCTTAACTGCTCCGTTTGTCAAGTGCGAAACGTTTTTAAAACACTTACAAGTCTTTTACATATCAATTTTAAGAGAAAGATATGAAATTAGAATGCCTAACTATGGAATCTTCAAATCGAACTTATTTTTCCATTTTACGATAGTTGAATTAACTTTCCAGTTCTAAGCTTTTTTAGATCACGTGATCACACGTTTCTCGACAGTTTTTTCTGCTTTAATGGGAATATGTGCTCAAAACCGTCGTATGAAATTCATAAATGCGATTTCCACGGGTTCTAAAAATACAAAAGTTTTCCTTGCATTTAAATAGCTTTCTCTTGGCGTGAAAAAGTGTGCTGGTCGAAACGTGAGACACTTTCGTCTTTTAACTTCAATTGTTCGTAGGTATTTCATAATACTTATATCTGTTTTACTGCAGAAATGTTTTCAAATCGAAATCAGAACACGGGAACACATACACCGATCCATGGGGATGCAGCGTGAATGACTCCCCGTATATTGTTTCTTGTTGTAGAAAATTGATTTACAATTGCGCGGAAAGCAAAAATAACCCTGTTCCCCTGTTTTATTTTAGTTTGTTGTTAAATTAAAACAATCGGGCAACAGTTTTTCCACAGAAATGCAATTTGAGAATGAATTATGTGAGACGTATATCGCTATGGGAATGAACGATTCACACGCCTTCTACTTGTTGAAAATTCATTTAGTCTTGCGCGGAAAACAAAAAATAACTATGTTCCCCTGTTTTATTTTAGTTTGTAGTTAAATTAAATCGATCGGGCAACAGGTTTTTCACACATTTGCAAATTAAGAAGAAATTCGATTGTACGTGAACCCAGTATCGAAAGTTTCGTCGCGTGTTGTTGAAAATATATTTCAATAGATGGCAGCACAGGAAAACTCTCGCGCATGTGTAACTAAACTTTAAAAAAAAAAAAAAAAAAAAAAAAAACGAGAATTGTCTCAGATATTTTACTACTATTATTTAATGTTATTTCTTATACATTACGTATTATACAATCAAACCACTTTTTTTTATTGGGGGGGGGGGGAATTCTCCCGCGAAAGGTGTCTGGGTACTATTTTAAATATGGATGAAGTGTTTTCCTTGGTCGTATGTACGCTTAAAAATAATTGTGTACGATGGCACTGGTTTGCATTGAATTGTTGTCACAGTGAGTGTGTTGAGGCGAAGTTGCATTGAAAAAGACACACAATATACTGTAGAAAGTGTGTCAAACAGGAAATAAACAAATTGTGCTTTTGTAGAGTGAAGTGTTGTCAAAGAGTACAATTTCCTGGCATAGAGAGCATCAATCACACGAAATAGAAGAAAAAGTGGGAAGGGGAGTGGATTTTGCGAGTAATTTATTAAGGGTGTTCTTAACTGCTCCGTTTGTCAAGTGCGAAACGTTTTTAAAACACTTACAAGTCTTTTACATATCAATTTTAAGAGAAAGATATGAAATTAGAATGCCTAACTATGGAATCTTCAAATCGAACTTATTTTTCCATTTTACGATAGTTGAATTAACTTTCCAGTTCTAAGCTTTTTTAGATCACGTGATCACACGTTTCTCGACAGTTTTTTCTGCTTTAATGGGAATATGTGCTCAAAACCGTCGTATGAAATTCATAAATGCGATTTCCACGGGTTCTAAAAATACAAAAGTTTTCCTTGCATTTAAATAGCTTTCTCTTGGCGTGAAAAAGTGTGCTGGTCGAAACGTGAGACACTTTCGTCTTTTAACTTCAATTGTTCGTAGGTATTTCATAATACTTATATCTGTTTTACTGCAGAAATGTTTTCAAATCGAAATCAGAACACGGGAACACATACACCGATCCATGGGGATGCAGCGTGAATGACTCCCCGTATATTGTTTCTTGTTGTAGAAAATTGATTTACAATTGCGCGGAAAGCAAAAATAACCCTGTTCCCCTGTTTTATTTTAGTTTGTTGTTAAATTAAAACAATCGGGCAACAGTTTTTCCACAGAAATGCAATTTGAGAATGAATTATGTGAGACGTATATCGCTATGGGAATGAACGATTCACACGCCTTCTACTTGTTGAAAATTCATTTAGTCTTGCGCGGAAAACAAAAAATAACTATGTTCCCCTGTTTTATTTTAGTTTGTAGTTAAATTAAATCGATCGGGCAACAGGTTTTTCACACATTTGCAAATTAAGAAGAAATTCGATTGTAC
Organism: Maratus speculifer; assembly: GCA_964019185.1. Lineage (NCBI taxonomy): Eukaryota > Metazoa > Arthropoda > Arachnida > Araneae > Salticidae > Maratus > Maratus speculifer. The sequence goes on along the minus strand of OZ025301.1, from coordinate 4,049,624 downwards.
GTGAACCCAGTATCGAAAGTTTCGTCGCGTGTTGTTGAAAATATATTTCAATAGATGGCAGCACAGGAAAACTCTCGCGCATGTGTAACTAAACTTTAAAAAAAAAAAAAAAAAAAAAAAAACGAGAATTGTCTCAGATATTTTACTACTATTATTTAATGTTATTTCTTATACATTACGTATTATACAATCAAACCACTTTTTTTTATTGGGGGGGGGGGAATTCTCCCGCGAAAGGTGTCTGGGTACTATTTTAAATATGGATGAAGTGTTTTCCTTGGTCGTATGTACGCTTAAAAATAATTGTGTACGATGGCACTGGTTTGCATTGAATTGTTGTCACAGTGAGTGTGTTGAGGCGAAGTTGCATTGAAAAAGACACACAATATACTGTAGAAAGTGTGTCAAACAGGAAATAAACAAATTGTGCTTTTGTAGAGTGAAGTGTTGTCAAAGAGTACAATTTCCTGGCATAGAGAGCATCAATCACACGAAATAGAAGAAAAAGTGGGAAGGGGAGTGGATTTTGCGAGTAATTTATTAAGGGTGTTCTTAACTGCTCCGTTTGTCAAGTGCGAAACGTTTTTAAAACACTTACAAGTCTTTTACATATCAATTTTAAGAGAAAGATATGAAATTAGAATGCCTAACTATGGAATCTTCAAATCGAACTTATTTTTCCATTTTACGATAGTTGAATTAACTTTCCAGTTCTAAGCTTTTTTAGATCACGTGATCACACGTTTCTCGACAGTTTTTTCTGCTTTAATGGGAATATGTGCTCAAAACCGTCGTATGAAATTCATAAATGCGATTTCCACGGGTTCTAAAAATACAAAAGTTTTCCTTGCATTTAAATAGCTTTCTCTTGGCGTGAAAAAGTGTGCTGGTCGAAACGTGAGACACTTTCGTCTTTTAACTTCAATTGTTCGTAGGTATTTCATAATACTTATATCTGTTTTACTGCAGAAATGTTTTCAAATCGAAATCAGAACACGGGAACACATACACCGATCCATGGGGATGCAGCGTGAATGACTCCCCGTATATTGTTTCTTGTTGTAGAAAATTGATTTACAATTGCGCGGAAAGCAAAAATAACCCTGTTCCCCTGTTTTATTTTAGTTTGTTGTTAAATTAAAACAATCGGGCAACAGTTTTTTTACACATATGCATTTTGAGAATAAATTTTTGCAGAGAACGCTTCGATATGGCGTGAATGAATCCCATTACTTTTAGATTGTGGTTGAAAATTTATTTAGCTCTGCGCCCTGTGAAAAAATTTCCTTCTCCACCTCTGTATTTTCCGTTTTTAGTTGATTTAAAACAATCGGGCAGCAGTTTTTTCGCAGAAATTCAATCTAAGAAGAAATAGTCTCAGAAGTATATCGATATGGGGATGAACGAATCACATTGCTTTCTGCTTGTTGTTGAAAGTTCATTTAATTTCGCACGAAAAACAAAAAATAACTCTGTTCCCCAGTTTTATTTTAGTTCGTAGTTAAATTAAAACGATCGGGCAACAGTTTTTTTACACATATGCAATTTGAGAAGAAATTTTTGCAGAGAACGTATCGATATGGCGTGAATGAATCCCATTGTTTTTAGATTGTGGCTGAAAATTCATTTAATCCTGCGCCCTTCGAAAAAATTTCCTTCTCACCCTCACTATTTTTCGTTTTTTGTTAATTTAAAACAATCGGGCACCAGTTTTTCCACAGAAATGCAATTTGAGAATGAATTATGTGAGACGTATATCGCTATGGGAATGAACGATTCACACGCCTTCTACTTGTTGAAAATTCATTTAGTCTTGCGCGGAAAACAAAAAATAACTATGTTCCCCTGTTTTATTTTAGTTTGTAGTTAAATTAAAACGATCGGGCAACAGTTTTTTTACACATATGCATTTTGAGAAGAAATTTTTGCAGAGAACGCATCGATATGGCGTGAATGAATCCCATTTCTTTTAGATTGTGGTTGAAAATTCATTTACTGCTGCGCCCTGCGAAAAAATTTCCTTCTGCCCCTCTGCATTTTTCGTTTTTAGTTGATTTAAAACAATCGGGCAGCAGTTTTTTCGCAGAAATTCAATTTAAAAAGAAATAGTCTCAGAAGTATATCGATATGGGGATGAACGAATCACATTGCTTTCTGCTTGTTGTTGAAAGTTCATTTAATTTCGCACGAAAAACAAAAAATAACTCTGTTCCCCAGTTTTATTTTAGTTTGTAGTTAAATTAAAACGATCGGGCAATAGTTTTTTTACACATATTCAATTTGAGAAGAAATTTTTGCAGAGAACGTATCGATATGGCGTGAATGAATCCCATTGTTTTTAGATTGTGGCTGAAAATTTATTTAACCCTGCGCCCTTCGAAAAAATTTCCTTCTCACCCTCACTATTTTTCGTTTTTTGTTAATTTAAAACAATCGGGCAACAGTTTTTCCACAGAAATGCAATTTGAGAATGAATTATGTGAGACGTATATCGCTATGGGAATGAACGATTCACACGCCTTCTACTTGTTGAAAATTCATTTAGTCTTGCGCGGAAAACAAAAAATAACTATGTTCCCCTGTTTTATTTTAGTTTGTAGTTAAATTAAATCGATCGGGCAACAGGTTTTTCACACATTTGCAAATTAAGAAGAAATTCGATTGTACGTGAACCCAGTATCGAAAGTTTCGTCGCGTGTTGTTGAAAATATATTTCAATAGATGGCAGCACAGGAAAACTCTCGCGCATGTGTAACTAAACTTAAAAAAAAAAAAAAAAAAAAAAAAAAAACGAGAATTGTCTCAGATATTTTACTACTATTATTTAATGTTATTTCTTATACATTACGTATTATACAATCAAACAACATTTTTTTATTGGGGGGGGGGAATTCCCACGTGAAAGGTGTCTTGGTTCTATTTTAAATATGGATGAAGTGTTTTCCTTGGTCGTATGTACGCTTAAAAGTAATTGTGTACGATGGCAGTGGTTTGCATTGAATTGTTGTCATAGTGAGTGTGTTGAGTCGAAGTTGCATTGAAAAAGACACACAATATACTGTAGAAAGTGTGTCAAACAGGAAATAAACAAATTGTGCTTTTGTAGAGTGAAGTGTTGTCAAAGAGTACAATTTCCTGGCATAGAGAGCATCAATCACACGAAATAGAAGAAAAAGTGGGGAGGGGAGTGGATTTTGCGAGTAATTTATTAAGGGTGTTCTTAACTGCTCCGTTTGTCAAGTGCGAAACAGATATTTTACTAATATTATTTAATGTTATTTCTTATACTTTACGTATTATACAATCAAACAACATTTTTTTATTGGGGGGGGGGGAATTCCCCCGTGAAAGGTGTCTGGGTGCTATTTTAAATATGGATGAAGTGTTTTCCTTGGTCGTATGTACGCTTAAAAGTAATTGTGTACGATGGCACTGGTTTGCATTGAATTGTTGTCACAGTGAGTGTGTTGAGGCGAAGTTGCATTGAAAAAGACACACAAAATACTGTAGAAAGTGTGTCAAACAGGAAATAAACAAATTGTGCTTTTGTAGAGTGAAGTGTTGTCAAAGAGTACAATTTCCTGGCATAGAGAGCATCAATCACACGAAATAGAAGAAAAAGTGGGAAGGGGAGTGGATTTTGCGAGTAATTTATTAAGGGTGTTCTTAACTGCTCCGTTTGTCAAGTGCGAAACGTTTTTAAAACACTTACAAGTCTATTACATATCAATTTTAAGAGAAAGATATGAAATTAGAATGCCTAACTATGGAATCTTCAAATCGAACTTATTTTTCCATTTTACGATAGTTGAATTAACTTTCCAGTTCTAAGCTTTTTAGATCACGTGATCACACGTTTCTCGACAGTTTTTTCTGCTTTAATTGGGATATGTGCTCAAAACCGTCGTATGAAATTCATAAATGCGATTTCCACGGGTTCTAAAAATACAAAAGTTCTCCGTGCAATTAAATAGCTTTCTCTTGGCGTGAAAAAGTGTGCTGGTCGAAACGTGAGACACTTTCGTCTTTTAACTTCAAATGTTCGTAGGTATTTCATAATACTTATATCTCTTTTACTGCAGAAATGTTTTCAAATCGAAATCAGAACACGGGAACACATACACCGATCCATGGGGATGCAGCGTGAATGACTCCCCGTATATTGTTTCTTGTTGTAGAAAATTGATTTACAATTGCGCGGAAAGCAAAAATAACCCTGTTCCCCTGTTTTATTTTAGTTTGTTGTTAAATTAAAACAATCGGGCAACAGTTTTTTTACACATATGCATTTTGAGAATAAATTTTTGCAGAGAACGCTTCGATATGGCGTGAATGAATCCCATTACTTTTAGATTGTGGTTGAAAATTTATTTAGCTCTGCGCCCTGTGAAAAAATTTCCTTCTCCACCTCTGTATTTTCCGTTTTTAGTTGATTTAAAACAATCGGGCAGCAGTTTTTTCGCAGAAATTCAATCTAAGAAGAAATAGTCTCAGAAGTATATCGATATGGGGATGAACGAATCACATTGCTTTCTGCTTGTTGTTGAAAGTTCATTTAATTTCGCACGAAAAACAAAAAATAACTCTGTTCCCCAGTTTTATTTTAGTTCGTAGTTAAATTAAAACGATCGGGCAACAGTTTTTTTACACATATGCAATTTGAGAAGAAATTTTTGCAGAGAACGTATCGATATGGCGTGAATGAATCCCATTGTTTTTAGATTGTGGCTGAAAATTCATTTAATCCTGCGCCCTTCGAAAAAATTTCCTTCTCACCCTCACTATTTTTCGTTTTTTGTTAATTTAAAACAATCGGGCACCAGTTTTTCCACAGAAATGCAATTTGAGAATGAATTATGTGAGACGTATATCGCTATGGGAATGAACGATTCACACGCCTTCTACTTGTTGAAAATTCATTTAGTCTTGCGCGGAAAACAAAAAATAACTATGTTCCCCTGTTTTATTTTAGTTTGTAGTTAAATTAAAACGATCGGGCAACAGTTTTTTTACACATATGCATTTTGAGAAGAAATTTTTGCAGAGAACGCATCGATATGGCGTGAATGAATCCCATTTCTTTTAGATTGTGGTTGAAAATTCATTTACTGCTGCGCCCTGCGAAAAAATTTCCTTCTGCCCCTCTGCATTTTTCGTTTTTAGTTGATTTAAAACAATCGGGCAGCAGTTTTTTCGCAGAAATTCAATTTAAAAAGAAATAGTCTCAGAAGTATATCGATATGGGGATGAACGAATCACATTGCTTTCTGCTTGTTGTTGAAAGTTCATTTAATTTCGCACGAAAAACAAAAAATAACTCTGTTCCCCAGTTTTATTTTAGTTTGTAGTTAAATTAAAACGATCGGGCAATAGTTTTTTTACACATATGCAATTTGAGAAGAAATTTTTGCAGAGAACGTATCGATATGGCGTGAATGAATCCCATTGTTTTTAGATTGTGGCTGAAAATTTATTTAACCCTGCGCCCTTCGAAAAAATTTCCTTCTCACCCTCACTATTTTTCGTTTTTTGTTAATTTAAAACAATCGGGCAACAGTTTTTCCACAGAAATGCAATTTGAGAATGAATTATGTGAGACGTATATCGCTATGGGAATGAACGATTCACACGCCTTCTACTTGTTGAAAATTCATTTAGTCTTGCGCGGAAAACAAAAAATAACTATGTTCCCCTGTTTTATTTTAGTTTGTAGTTAAATTAAATCGATCGGGCAACAGGTTTTTCACACATTTGCAAATTAAGAAGAAATTCGATTGTACGTGAACCCAGTATCGAAAGTTTCGTCGCGTGTTGTTGAAAATATATTTCAATAGATGGCAGCACAGGAAAACTCTCGCGCATGTGTAACTAAACTTTAAAAAAAAAAAAAAAAAAAAAAAAACGAGAATTGTCTCAGATATTTTACTACTATTATTTAATGTTATTTCTTATACATTACGTATTATACAATCAAACCACTTTTTTTTATTGGGGGGGGGGAATTCTCCCGCGAAAGGTGTCTGGGTACTATTTTAAATATGGATGAAGTGTTTTCCTTGGTCGTATGTACGCTTAAAAATAATTGTGTACGATGGCACTGGTTTGCATTGAATTGTTGTCACAGTGAGTGTGTTGAGGCGAAGTTGCATTGAAAAAGACACACAATATACTGTAGAAAGTGTGTCAAACAGGAAATAAACAAATTGTGCTTTTGTAGAGTGAAGTGTTGTCAAAGAGTACAATTTCCTGGCATAGAGAGCATCAATCACACGAAATAGAAGAAAAAGTGGGAAGGGGAGTGGATTTTGCGAGTAATTTATTAAGGGTGTTCTTAACTGCTCCGTTTGTCAAGTGCGAAACGTTTTTAAAACACTTACAAGTCTTTTACATATCAATTTTAAGAGAAAGATATGAAATTAGAATGCCTAACTATGGAATCTTCAAATCGAACTTATTTTTCCATTTTACGATAGTTGAATTAACTTTCCAGTTCTAAGCTTTTTTAGATCACGTGATCACACGTTTCTCGACAGTTTTTTCTGCTTTAATGGGAATATGTGCTCAAAACCGTCGTATGAAATTCATAAATGCGATTTCCACGGGTTCTAAAAATACAAAAGTTTTCCTTGCATTTAAATAGCTTTCTCTTGGCGTGAAAAAGTGTGCTGGTCGAAACGTGAGACACTTTCGTCTTTTAACTTCAATTGTTCGTAGGTATTTCATAATACTTATATCTGTTTTACTGCAGAAATGTTTTCAAATCGAAATCAGAACACGGGAACACATACACCGATCCATGGGGATGCAGCGTGAATGACTCCCCGTATATTGTTTCTTGTTGTAGAAAATTGATTTACAATTGCGCGGAAAGCAAAAATAACCCTGTTCCCCTGTTTTATTTTAGTTTGTTGTTAAATTAAAACAATCGGGCAACAGTTTTTTTACACATATGCATTTTGAGAATAAATTTTTGCAGAGAACGCTTCGATATGGCGTGAATGAATCCCATTACTTTTAGATTGTGGTTGAAAATTTATTTAGCTCTGCGCCCTGTGAAAAAATTTCCTTCTCCACCTCTGTATTTTCCGTTTTTAGTTGATTTAAAACAATCGGGCAGCAGTTTTTTCGCAGAAATTCAATCTAAGAAGAAATAGTCTCAGAAGTATATCGATATGGGGATGAACGAATCACATTGCTTTCTGCTTGTTGTTGAAAGTTCATTTAATTTCGCACGAAAAACAAAAAATAACTCTGTTCCCCAGTTTTATTTTAGTTCGTAGTTAAATTAAAACGATCGGGCAACAGTTTTTTTACACATATGCAATTTGAGAAGAAATTTTTGCAGAGAACGTATCGATATGGCGTGAATGAATCCCATTGTTTTTAGATTGTGGCTGAAAATTCATTTAATCCTGCGCCCTTCGAAAAAATTTCCTTCTCACCCTCACTATTTTTCGTTTTTTGTTAATTTAAAACAATCGGGCACCAGTTTTTCCACAGAAATGCAATTTGAGAATGAATTATGTGAGACGTATATCGCTATGGGAATGAACGATTCACACGCCTTCTACTTGTTGAAAATTCATTTAGTCTTGCGCGGAAAACAAAAAATAACTATGTTCCCCTGTTTTATTTTAGTTTGTAGTTAAATTAAAACGATCGGGCAACAGTTTTTTTACACATATGCATTTTGAGAAGAAATTTTTGCAGAGAACGCATCGATATGGCGTGAATGAATCCCATTTCTTTTAGATTGTGGTTGAAAATTCATTTACTGCTGCGCCCTGCGAAAAAATTTCCTTCTGCCCCTCTGCATTTTTCGTTTTTAGTTGATTTAAAACAATCGGGCAGCAGTTTTTTCGCAGAAATTCAATTTAAAAAGAAATAGTCTCAGAAGTATATCGATATGGGGATGAACGAATCACATTGCTTTCTGCTTGTTGTTGAAAGTTCATTTAATTTCGCACGAAAAACAAAAAATAACTCTGTTCCCCAGTTTTATTTTAGTTTGTAGTTAAATTAAAACGATCGGGCAATAGTTTTTTTACACATATGCAATTTGAGAAGAAATTTTTGCAGAGAACGTATCGATATGGCGTGAATGAATCCCATTGTTTTTAGATTGTGGCTGAAAATTTATTTAACCCTGCGCCCTTCGAAAAAATTTCCTTCTCACCCTCACTATTTTTCGTTTTTTGTTAATTTAAAACAATCGGGCAACAGTTTTTCCACAGAAATGCAATTTGAGAATGAATTATGTGAGACGTATATCGCTATGGGAATGAACGATTCACACGCCTTCTACTTGTTGAAAATTCATTTAGTCTTGCGCGGAAAACAAAAAATAACTATGTTCCCCTGTTTTATTTTAGTTTGTAGTTAAATTAAATCGATCGGGCAACAGGTTTTTCACACATTTGCAAATTAAGAAGAAATTCGATTGTACGTGAACCCAGTATCGAAAGTTTCGTCGCGTGTTGTTGAAAATATATTTCAATAGATGGCAGCACAGGAAAACTCTCGCGCATGTGTAACTAAACTTTAAAAAAAAAAAAAAAAAAAAAAAAAACGAGAATTGTCTCAGATATTTTACTACTATTATTTAATGTTATTTCTTATACATTACGTATTATACAATCAAACCACTTTTTTTTATTGGGGGGGGGGGAATTCTCCCGCGAAAGGTGTCTGGGTACTATTTTAAATATGGATGAAGTGTTTTCCTTGGTCGTATGTACGCTTAAAAATAATTGTGTACGATGGCACTGGTTTGCATTGAATTGTTGTCACAGTGAGTGTGTTGAGGCGAAGTTGCATTGAAAAAGACACACAATATACTGTAGAAAGTGTGTCAAACAGGAAATAAACAAATTGTGCTTTTGTAGAGTGAAGTGTTGTCAAAGAGTACAATTTCCTGGCATAGAGAGCATCAATCACACGAAATAGAAGAAAAAGTGGGAAGGGGAGTGGATTTTGCGAGTAATTTATTAAGGGTGTTCTTAACTGCTCCGTTTGTCAAGTGCGAAACGTTTTTAAAACACTTACAAGTCTTTTACATATCAATTTTAAGAGAAAGATATGAAATTAGAATGCCTAACTATGGAATCTTCAAATCGAACTTATTTTTCCATTTTACGATAGTTGAATTAACTTTCCAGTTCTAAGCTTTTTTAGATCACGTGATCACACGTTTCTCGACAGTTTTTTCTGCTTTAATGGGAATATGTGCTCAAAACCGTCGTATGAAATTCATAAATGCGATTTCCACGGGTTCTAAAAATACAAAAGTTTTCCTTGCATTTAAATAGCTTTCTCTTGGCGTGAAAAAGTGTGCTGGTCGAAACGTGAGACACTTTCGTCTTTTAACTTCAATTGTTCGTAGGTATTTCATAATACTTATATCTGTTTTACTGCAGAAATGTTTTCAAATCGAAATCAGAACACGGGAACACATACACCGATCCATGGGGATGCAGCGTGAATGACTCCCCGTATATTGTTTCTTGTTGTAGAAAATTGATTTACAATTGCGCGGAAAGCAAAAATAACCCTGTTCCCCTGTTTTATTTTAGTTTGTTGTTAAATTAAAACAATCGGGCAACAGTTTTTCCACAGAAATGCAATTTGAGAATGAATTATGTGAGACGTATATCGCTATGGGAATGAACGATTCACACGCCTTCTACTTGTTGAAAATTCATTTAGTCTTGCGCGGAAAACAAAAAATAACTATGTTCCCCTGTTTTATTTTAGTTTGTAGTTAAATTAAATCGATCGGGCAACAGGTTTTTCACACATTTGCAAATTAAGAAGAAATTCGATTGTACGTGAACCCAGTATCGAAAGTTTCGTCGCGTGTTGTTGAAAATATATTTCAATAGATGGCAGCACAGGAAAACTCTCGCGCATGTGTAACTAAACTTTAAAAAAAAAAAAAAAAAAAAAAAAACGAGAATTGTCTCAGATATTTTACTACTATTATTTAATGTTATTTCTTATACATTACGTATTATACAATCAAACCACTTTTTTTTATTGGGGGGGGGGAATTCTCCCGCGAAAGGTGTCTGGGTACTATTTTAAATATGGATGAAGTGTTTTCCTTGGTCGTATGTACGCTTAAAAATAATTGTGTACGATGGCACTGGTTTGCATTGAATTGTTGTCACAGTGAGTGTGTTGAGGCGAAGTTGCATTGAAAAAGACACACAATATACTGTAGAAAGTGTGTCAAACAGGAAATAAACAAATTGTGCTTTTGTAGAGTGAAGTGTTGTCAAAGAGTACAATTTCCTGGCATAGAGAGCATCAATCACACGAAATAGAAGAAAAAGTGGGAAGGGGAGTGGATTTTGCGAGTAATTTATTAAGGGTGTTCTTAACTGCTCCGTTTGTCAAGTGCGAAACGTTTTTAAAACACTTACAAGTCTTTTACATATCAATTTTAAGAGAAAGATATGAAATTAGAATGCCTAACTATGGAATCTTCAAATCGAACTTATTTTTCCATTTTACGATAGTTGAATTAACTTTCCAGTTCTAAGCTTTTTTAGATCACGTGATCACACGTTTCTCGACAGTTTTTTCTGCTTTAATGGGAATATGTGCTCAAAACCGTCGTATGAAATTCATAAATGCGATTTCCACGGGTTCTAAAAATACAAAAGTTTTCCTTGCATTTAAATAGCTTTCTCTTGGCGTGAAAAAGTGTGCTGGTCGAAACGTGAGACACTTTCGTCTTTTAACTTCAATTGTTCGTAGGTATTTCATAATACTTATATCTGTTTTACTGCAGAAATGTTTTCAAATCGAAATCAGAACACGGGAACACATACACCGATCCATGGGGATGCAGCGTGAATGACTCCCCGTATATTGTTTCTTGTTGTAGAAAATTGATTTACAATTGCGCGGAAAGCAAAAATAACCCTGTTCCCCTGTTTTATTTTAGTTTGTTGTTAAATTAAAACAATCGGGCAACAGTTTTTTTACACATATGCATTTTGAGAATAAATTTTTGCAGAGAACGCTTCGATATGGCGTGAATGAATCCCATTACTTTTAGATTGTGGTTGAAAATTTATTTAGCTCTGCGCCCTGTGAAAAAATTTCCTTCTCCACCTCTGTATTTTCCGTTTTTAGTTGATTTAAAACAATCGGGCAGCAGTTTTTTCGCAGAAATTCAATCTAAGAAGAAATAGTCTCAGAAGTATATCGATATGGGGATGAACGAATCACATTGCTTTCTGCTTGTTGTTGAAAGTTCATTTAATTTCGCACGAAAAACAAAAAATAACTCTGTTCCCCAGTTTTATTTTAGTTCGTAGTTAAATTAAAACGATCGGGCAACAGTTTTTTTACACATATGCAATTTGAGAAGAAATTTTTGCAGAGAACGTATCGATATGGCGTGAATGAATCCCATTGTTTTTAGATTGTGGCTGAAAATTCATTTAATCCTGCGCCCTTCGAAAAAATTTCCTTCTCACCCTCACTATTTTTCGTTTTTTGTTAATTTAAAACAATCGGGCACCAGTTTTTCCACAGAAATGCAATTTGAGAATGAATTATGTGAGACGTATATCGCTATGGGAATGAACGATTCACACGCCTTCTACTTGTTGAAAATTCATTTAGTCTTGCGCGGAAAACAAAAAATAACTATGTTCCCCTGTTTTATTTTAGTTTGTAGTTAAATTAAAACGATCGGGCAACAGTTTTTTTACACATATGCATTTTGAGAAGAAATTTTTGCAGAGAACGCATCGATATGGCGTGAATGAATCCCATTTCTTTTAGATTGTGGTTGAAAATTCATTTACTGCTGCGCCCTGCGAAAAAATTTCCTTCTGCCCCTCTGCATTTTTCGTTTTTAGTTGATTTAAAACAATCGGGCAGCAGTTTTTTCGCAGAAATTCAATTTAAAAAGAAATAGTCTCAGAAGTATATCGATATGGGGATGAACGAATCACATTGCTTTCTGCTTGTTGTTGAAAGTTCATTTAATTTCGCACGAAAAACAAAAAATAACTCTGTTCCCCAGTTTTATTTTAGTTTGTAGTTAAATTAAAACGATCGGGCAATAGTTTTTTTACACATATTCAATTTGAGAAGAAATTTTTGCAGAGAACGTATCGATATGGCGTGAATGAATCCCATTGTTTTTAGATTGTGGCTGAAAATTTATTTAACCCTGCGCCCTTCGAAAAAATTTCCTTCTCACCCTCACTATTTTTCGTTTTTTGTTAATTTAAAACAATCGGGCAACAGTTTTTCCACAGAAATGCAATTTGAGAATGAATTATGTGAGACGTATATCGCTATGGGAATGAACGATTCACACGCCTTCTACTTGTTGAAAATTCATTTAGTCTTGCGCGGAAAACAAAAAATAACTATGTTCCCCTGTTTTATTTTAGTTTGTAGTTAAATTAAATCGATCGGGCAACAGGTTTTTCACACATTTGCAAATTAAGAAGAAATTCGATTGTACGTGAACCCAGTATCGAAAGTTTCGTCGCGTGTTGTTGAAAATATATTTCAATAGATGGCAGCACAGGAAAACTCTCGCGCATGTGTAACTAAACTTAAAAAAAAAAAAAAAAAAAAAAAAAAAACGAGAATTGTCTCAGATATTTTACTACTATTATTTAATGTTATTTCTTATACATTACGTATTATACAATCAAACAACATTTTTTTATTGGGGGGGGGGAATTCCCACGTGAAAGGTGTCTTGGTTCTATTTTAAATATGGATGAAGTGTTTTCCTTGGTCGTATGTACGCTTAAAAGTAATTGTGTACGATGGCAGTGGTTTGCATTGAATTGTTGTCATAGTGAGTGTGTTGAGTCGAAGTTGCATTGAAAAAGACACACAATATACTGTAGAAAGTGTGTCAAACAGGAAATAAACAAATTGTGCTTTTGTAGAGTGAAGTGTTGTCAAAGAGTACAATTTCCTGGCATAGAGAGCATCAATCACACGAAATAGAAGAAAAAGTGGGGAGGGGAGTGGATTTTGCGAGTAATTTATTAAGGGTGTTCTTAACTGCTCCGTTTGTCAAGTGCGAAACAGATATTTTACTAATATTATTTAATGTTATTTCTTATACTTTACGTATTATACAATCAAACAACATTTTTTTATTGGGGGGGGGGGAATTCCCCCGTGAAAGGTGTCTGGGTGCTATTTTAAATATGGATGAAGTGTTTTCCTTGGTCGTATGTACGCTTAAAAGTAATTGTGTACGATGGCACTGGTTTGCATTGAATTGTTGTCACAGTGAGTGTGTTGAGGCGAAGTTGCATTGAAAAAGACACACAAAATACTGTAGAAAGTGTGTCAAACAGGAAATAAACAAATTGTGCTTTTGTAGAGTGAAGTGTTGTCAAAGAGTACAATTTCCTGGCATAGAGAGCATCAATCACACGAAATAGAAGAAAAAGTGGGAAGGGGAGTGGATTTTGCGAGTAATTTATTAAGGGTGTTCTTAACTGCTCCGTTTGTCAAGTGCGAAACGTTTTTAAAACACTTACAAGTCTATTACATATCAATTTTAAGAGAAAGATATGAAATTAGAATGCCTAACTATGGAATCTTCAAATCGAACTTATTTTTCCATTTTACGATAGTTGAATTAACTTTCCAGTTCTAAGCTTTTTAGATCACGTGATCACACGTTTCTCGACAGTTTTTTCTGCTTTAATTGGGATATGTGCTCAAAACCGTCGTATGAAATTCATAAATGCGATTTCCACGGGTTCTAAAAATACAAAAGTTCTCCGTGCAATTAAATAGCTTTCTCTTGGCGTGAAAAAGTGTGCTGGTCGAAACGTGAGACACTTTCGTCTTTTAACTTCAAATGTTCGTAGGTATTTCATAATACTTATATCTCTTTTACTGCAGAAATGTTTTCAAATCGAAATCAGAACACGGGAACACATACACCGATCCATGGGGATGCAGCGTGAATGACTCCCCGTATATTGTTTCTTGTTGTAGAAAATTGATTTACAATTGCGCGGAAAGCAAAAATAACCCTGTTCCCCTGTTTTATTTTAGTTTGTTGTTAAATTAAAACAATCGGGCAACAGTTTTTTTACACATATGCATTTTGAGAATAAATTTTTGCAGAGAACGCTTCGATATGGCGTGAATGAATCCCATTACTTTTAGATTGTGGTTGAAAATTTATTTAGCTCTGCGCCCTGTGAAAAAATTTCCTTCTCCACCTCTGTATTTTCCGTTTTTAGTTGATTTAAAACAATCGGGCAGCAGTTTTTTCGCAGAAATTCAATCTAAGAAGAAATAGTCTCAGAAGTATATCGATATGGGGATGAACGAATCACATTGCTTTCTGCTTGTTGTTGAAAGTTCATTTAATTTCGCACGAAAAACAAAAAATAACTCTGTTCCCCAGTTTTATTTTAGTTCGTAGTTAAATTAAAACGATCGGGCAACAGTTTTTTTACACATATGCAATTTGAGAAGAAATTTTTGCAGAGAACGTATCGATATGGCGTGAATGAATCCCATTGTTTTTAGATTGTGGCTGAAAATTCATTTAATCCTGCGCCCTTCGAAAAAATTTCCTTCTCACCCTCACTATTTTTCGTTTTTTGTTAATTTAAAACAATCGGGCACCAGTTTTTCCACAGAAATGCAATTTGAGAATGAATTATGTGAGACGTATATCGCTATGGGAATGAACGATTCACACGCCTTCTACTTGTTGAAAATTCATTTAGTCTTGCGCGGAAAACAAAAAATAACTATGTTCCCCTGTTTTATTTTAGTTTGTAGTTAAATTAAAACGATCGGGCAACAGTTTTTTTACACATATGCATTTTGAGAAGAAATTTTTGCAGAGAACGCATCGATATGGCGTGAATGAATCCCATTTCTTTTAGATTGTGGTTGAAAATTCATTTACTGCTGCGCCCTGCGAAAAAATTTCCTTCTGCCCCTCTGCATTTTTCGTTTTTAGTTGATTTAAAACAATCGGGCAGCAGTTTTTTCGCAGAAATTCAATTTAAAAAGAAATAGTCTCAGAAGTATATCGATATGGGGATGAACGAATCACATTGCTTTCTGCTTGTTGTTGAAAGTTCATTTAATTTCGCACGAAAAACAAAAAATAACTCTGTTCCCCAGTTTTATTTTAGTTTGTAGTTAAATTAAAACGATCGGGCAATAGTTTTTTTACACATATGCAATTTGAGAAGAAATTTTTGCAGAGAACGTATCGATATGGCGTGAATGAATCCCATTGTTTTTAGATTGTGGCTGAAAATTTATTTAACCCTGCGCCCTTCGAAAAAATTTCCTTCTCACCCTCACTATTTTTCGTTTTTTGTTAATTTAAAACAATCGGGCAACAGTTTTTCCACAGAAATGCAATTTGAGAATGAATTATGTGAGACGTATATCGCTATGGGAATGAACGATTCACACGCCTTCTACTTGTTGAAAATTCATTTAGTCTTGCGCGGAAAACAAAAAATAACTATGTTCCCCTGTTTTATTTTAGTTTGTAGTTAAATTAAATCGATCGGGCAACAGGTTTTTCACACATTTGCAAATTAAGAAGAAATTCGATTGTACGTGAACCCAGTATCGAAAGTTTCGTCGCGTGTTGTTGAAAATATATTTCAATAGATGGCAGCACAGGAAAACTCTCGCGCATGTGTAACTAAACTTTAAAAAAAAAAAAAAAAAAAAAAAAACGAGAATTGTCTCAGATATTTTACTACTATTATTTAATGTTATTTCTTATACATTACGTATTATACAATCAAACCACTTTTTTTTATTGGGGGGGGGGGAATTCTCCCGCGAAAGGTGTCTGGGTACTATTTTAAATATGGATGAAGTGTTTTCCTTGGTCGTATGTACGCTTAAAAATAATTGTGTACGATGGCACTGGTTTGCATTGAATTGTTGTCACAGTGAGTGTGTTGAGGCGAAGTTGCATTGAAAAAGACACACAATATACTGTAGAAAGTGTGTCAAACAGGAAATAAACAAATTGTGCTTTTGTAGAGTGAAGTGTTGTCAAAGAGTACAATTTCCTGGCATAGAGAGCATCAATCACACGAAATAGAAGAAAAAGTGGGAAGGGGAGTGGATTTTGCGAGTAATTTATTAAGGGTGTTCTTAACTGCTCCGTTTGTCAAGTGCGAAACGTTTTTAAAACACTTACAAGTCTTTTACATATCAATTTTAAGAGAAAGATATGAAATTAGAATGCCTAACTATGGAATCTTCAAATCGAACTTATTTTTCCATTTTACGATAGTTGAATTAACTTTCCAGTTCTAAGCTTTTTTAGATCACGTGATCACACGTTTCTCGACAGTTTTTTCTGCTTTAATGGGAATATGTGCTCAAAACCGTCGTATGAAATTCATAAATGCGATTTCCACGGGTTCTAAAAATACAAAAGTTTTCCTTGCATTTAAATAGCTTTCTCTTGGCGTGAAAAAGTGTGCTGGTCGAAACGTGAGACACTTTCGTCTTTTAACTTCAATTGTTCGTAGGTATTTCATAATACTTATATCTGTTTTACTGCAGAAATGTTTTCAAATCGAAATCAGAACACGGGAACACATACACCGATCCATGGGGATGCAGCGTGAATGACTCCCCGTATATTGTTTCTTGTTGTAGAAAATTGATTTACAATTGCGCGGAAAGCAAAAATAACCCTGTTCCACTGTTTTATTTTAGTTTGTTGTTAAATTAAAACAATCGGGCAACAGTTTTTTTACACATATGCATTTTGAGAATAAATTTTTGCAGAGAACGCTTTGATATGGCGTGAATGAATCCCATTACTTTTAGATTGTGGTTGAAAATTTATTTAGCTCTGCGCCCTGTGAAAAAATTTCCTTCTCCACCTCTGTATTTTCCGTTTTTAGTTGATTTAAAACAATCGGGCAGCAGTTTTTTCGCAGAAATTCAATCTAAGAAGAAATAGTCTCAGAAGTATATCGATATGGGGATGAACGAATCACATTGCTTTCTGCTTGTTGTTGAAAGTTCATTTAATTTCGCACGAAAAACAAAAAATAACTCTGTTCCCCAGTTTTATTTTAGTTCGTAGTTAAATTAAAACGATCGGGCAACAGTTTTTTTACACATATGCAATTTGAGAAGAAATTTTTGCAGAGAACGTATCGATATGGCGTGAATGAATCCCATTGTTTTTAGATTGTGGCTGAAAATTCATTTAATCCTGCGCCCTTCGAAAAAATTTCCTTCTCACCCTCACTATTTTTCGTTTTTTGTTAATTTAAAACAATCGGGCACCAGTTTTTCCACAGAAATGCAATTTGAGAATGAATTATGTGAGACGTATATCGCTATGGGAATGAACGATTCACACGCCTTCTACTTGTTGAAAATTCATTTAGTCTTGCGCGGAAAACAAAAAATAACTATGTTCCCCTGTTTTATTTTAGTTTGTAGTTAAATTAAAACGATCGGGCAACAGTTTTTTTACACATATGCATTTTGAGAAGAAATTTTTGCAGAGAACGCATCGATATGGCGTGAATGAATCCCATTTCTTTTAGATTGTGGTTGAAAATTCATTTACTGCTGCGCCCTGCGAAAAAATTTCCTTCTGCCCCTCTGCATTTTTCGTTTTTAGTTGATTTAAAACAATCGGGCAGCAGTTTTTTCGCAGAAATTCAATTTAAAAAGAAATAGTCTCAGAAGTATATCGATATGGGGATGAACGAATCACATTGCTTTCTGCTTGTTGTTGAAAGTTCATTTAATTTCGCACGAAAAACAAAAAATAACTCTGTTCCCCAGTTTTATTTTAGTTTGTAGTTAAATTAAAACGATCGGGCAATAGTTTTTTTACACATATGCAATTTGAGAAGAAATTTTTGCAGAGAACGTATCGATATGGCGTGAATGAATCCCATTGTTTTTAGATTGTGGCTGAAAATTTATTTAACCCTGCGCCCTTCGAAAAAATTTCCTTCTCACCCTCACTATTTTTCGTTTTTTGTTAATTTAAAACAATCGGGCAACAGTTTTTCCACAGAAATGCAATTTGAGAATGAATTATGTGAGACGTATATCGCTATGGGAATGAACGATTCACACGCCTTCTACTTGTTGAAAATTCATTTAGTCTTGCGCGGAAAACAAAAAATAACTATGTTCCCCTGTTTTATTTTAGTTTGTAGTTAAATTAAATCGATCGGGCAACAGGTTTTTCACACATTTGCAAATTAAGAAGAAATTCGATTGTACGTGAACCCAGTATCGAAAGTTTCGTCGCGTGTTGTTGAAAATATATTTCAATAGATGGCAGCACAGGAAAACTCTCGCGCATGTGTAACTAAACTTTAAAAAAAAAAAAAAAAAAAAAAAAACGAGAATTGTCTCAGATATTTTACTACTATTATTTAATGTTATTTCTTATACATTACGTATTATACAATCAAACCACTTTTTTTATTGGGGGGGGGGGAATTCTCCCGCGAAAGGTGTCTGGGTACTATTTTAAATATGGATGAAGTGTTTTCCTTGGTCGTATGTACGCTTAAAAATAATTGTGTACGATGGCACTGGTTTGCATTGAATTGTTGTCACAGTGAGTGTGTTGAGGCGAAGTTGCATTGAAAAAGACACACAATATACTGTAGAAAGTGTGTCAAACAGGAAATAAACAAATTGTGCTTTTGTAGAGTGAAGTGTTGTCAAAGAGTACAATTTCCTGGCATAGAGAGCATCAATCACACGAAATAGAAGAAAAAGTGGGAAGGGGAGTGGATTTTGCGAGTAATTTATTAAGGGTGTTCTTAACTGCTCCGTTTGTCAAGTGCGAAACGTTTTTAAAACACTTACAAGTCTTTTACATATCAATTTTAAGAGAAAGATATGAAATTAGAATGCCTAACTATGGAATCTTCAAATCGAACTTATTTTTCCATTTTACGATAGTTGAATTAACTTTCCAGTTCTAAGCTTTTTTAGATCACGTGATCACACGTTTCTCGACAGTTTTTTCTGCTTTAATGGGAATATGTGCTCAAAACCGTCGTATGAAATTCATAAATGCGATTTCCACGGGTTCTAAAAATACAAAAGTTTTCCTTGCATTTAAATAGCTTTCTCTTGGCGTGAAAAAGTGTGCTGGTCGAAACGTGAGACACTTTCGTCTTTTAACTTCAATTGTTCGTAGGTATTTCATAATACTTATATCTGTTTTACTGCAGAAATGTTTTCAAATCGAAATCAGAACACGGGAACACATACACCGATCCATGGGGATGCAGCGTGAATGACTCCCCGTATATTGTTTCTTGTTGTAGAAAATTGATTTACAATTGCGCGGAAAGCAAAAATAACCCTGTTCCCCTGTTTTATTTTAGTTTGTTGTTAAATTAAAACAATCGGGCAACAGTTTTTCCACAGAAATGCAATTTGAGAATGAATTATGTGAGACGTATATCGCTATGGGAATGAACGATTCACACGCCTTCTACTTGTTGAAAATTCATTTAGTCTTGCGCGGAAAACAAAAAATAACTATGTTCCCCTGTTTTATTTTAGTTTGTAGTTAAATTAAATCGATCGGGCAACAGGTTTTTCACACATTTGCAAATTAAGAAGAAATTCGATTGTACGTGAACCCAGTATCGAAAGTTTCGTCGCGTGTTGTTGAAAATATATTTCAATAGATGGCAGCACAGGAAAACTCTCGCGCATGTGTAACTAAACTTAAAAAAAAAAAAAAAAAAAAAAAAAAAAAACGAGAATTGTCTCAGATATTTTACTACTATTATTTAATGTTATTTCTTATACATTACGTATTATACAATCAAACAACATTTTTTTATTGGGGGGGGGGGAATTCCCACGTGAAAGGTGTCTTGGTTCTATTTTAAATATGGATGAAGTGTTTTCCTTGGTCGTATGTACGCTTAAAAGTAATTGTGTACGATGGCACTGGTTTGCATTGAATTGTTGTCACAGTGAGTGTGTTGAGGCGAAGTTGCATTGAAAAAGACACACAATATACTGTAGAAAGTGTGTCAAACAGGAAATAAACAAATTGTGCTTTTGTAGAGTGAAGTGTTGTCAAAGAGTACAATTTCCTGGCATAGAGAGCATCAATCACACGAAATAGAAGAAAAAGTGGGAAGGGGAGTGGATTTTGCGAGTAATTTATTAAGGGTGTTCTTAACTGCTCCGTTTGTCAAGTGCGAAACGTTTTTAAAACACTTACAAGTCTTTTACATATCAATTTTAAGAGAAAGATATGAAATTAGAATGCCTAACTATGGAATCTTCAAATCGAACTTATTTTTCCATTTTACGATAGTTGAATTAACTTTCCAGTTCTAAGCTTTTTTAGATCACGTGATCACACGTTTCTCGACAGTTTTTTCTGCTTTAATGGGAATATGTGCTCAAAACCGTCGTATGAAATTCATAAATGCGATCTCCACGGGTTCTAAAAATACAAAAGTTTTCCTTGCATTTAAATAGCTTTCTCTTGGCGTGAAAAAGTGTGCTGGTCGAAACGTGAGACACTTTCGTCTTTTAACTTCAATTGTTCGTAGGTATTTCATAATACTTATATCTGTTTTACTGCAGAAATGTTTTCAAATCGAAATCAGAACACGGGAACACATACACCGATCCATGGGGATGCAGCGTGAATGACTCCCCGTATATTGTTTCTTGTTGTAGAAAATTGATTTAAAATTGCGCGGAAAGCAAAAATAACTCTGTTCCCCTGTTTTATTTTAGTTTGTTGTTAAATTAAAACGATCGGGCAACAGTTTTTTTACAC
This sequence comes from Maratus speculifer, assembly GCA_964019185.1. Lineage (NCBI taxonomy): Eukaryota > Metazoa > Arthropoda > Arachnida > Araneae > Salticidae > Maratus > Maratus speculifer. Next base: position 4,028,800 of record OZ025301.1, on the reverse strand, counting down.
ATATGCATTTTGAGAAGAAATTTTTGCAGAGGACGCTTCGATATGGCGTGAATGAATCCCATTGCTTTTAGATTGTGGTTGAAAATTCATTTAGCCCTGCGCCCTGCGAAAAAATTTCCTTCTCCCCCTCTGCATTTTTCGTTTTTAGTTAATTTAAAACAATCGGGCACCAGTTTTTTCGCAGAAATTCAATTTAAAAAGAAATAGTCTCAGAAGTATATCGATATGGGGATGAACGAATCACATTGCTTTCTGCTTGTTGTTGAAAGTTCATTTAATTTCGCACGAAAAACAAAAAATAACTCTGTTCCCCAGTTTTATTTTAGTTCGTAGTTAAATTAAAACGATCGGGCAACAGTTTTTTTACACATATGCAATTTGAGAAGAAATTTTTGCAGAGAACGTATCGATATGGCGTGAATGAATCCCATTGTTTTTAGATTGTGGCTGAAAATTCATTTAATCCTGCGCCCTTCGAAAAAATTTCCTTCTCACCCTCACTATTTTTCGTTTTTTGTTAATTTAAAACAATCGGGCACCAGTTTTTCCACAGAAATGCAATTTGAGAATGAATTATGTGAGACGTATATCGCTATGGGAATGAACGATTCACACGCCTTCTACTTGTTGAAAATTCATTTAGTCTTGCGCGGAAAACAAAAAATAACTATGTTCCCCTGTTTTATTTTAGTTTGTAGTTAAATTAAAACGATCGGGCAACAGTTTTTTTACACATATGCATTTTGAGAAGAAATTTTTGCAGAGAACGCATCGATATGGCGTGAATGAATCCCATTTCTTTTAGATTGTGGTTGAAAATTCATTTACTGCTGCGCCCTGCGAAAAAATTTCCTTCTGCCCCTCTGCATTTTTCGTTTTTAGTTGATTTAAAACAATCGGGCAGCAGTTTTTTCGCAGAAATTCAATTTAAAAAGAAATAGTCTCAGAAGTATATCGATATGGGGATGAACGAATCACATTGTCTTCTGCTTGTTGTTGAAAGTTCATTTAATTTTGCGCGGAAAACAAAAAATAACTCTGTTACCCTGTTTTATTTTAGTTTGTTGTTAAATTAAAACAATCGGGCAACAGGTTTTTTACACATATGCATATTTCGAGAAGAAATGTTTTCAGAGAACGCAACGATATGGCGTGAATGAATCCCATTAATTTTAGATTGTGGTTGAAAATTCATTTTGTTCTGCGGACTGCGAAAAAATTTCCTTCTCCCCCTCTGCATTTTTCGTTTTTAGTTAATTTAAAACAATCGGGCAGCAGTTTTTTCGCAGAAATTCAATTTAAGAAGAAATAGTCTCAGAAGTATATCGATATGGGGATGAACGAATCACATTGCCTTCTGCTTGTTGTTGAAAGTTCATTTAATTTCGCGCGGAAAACAAAAAATAACTCTGTTCCCCAGTTTTATTTTAGTTCGTAGTTAAATTAAAACGATCGGGCAACAGTTTTTTTACACATATGCAATTTGAGAAGAAATTTTTGCAGAGAACGTATCGATATGGCGTGAATGAATCCCATTGTTTTTAGATTGTGGCTGAAAATTCATTTAATCCTGCGCCCTTCGAAAAAATTTCCTTCTCACCCTCACTATTTTTCGTTTTTTGTTAATTTAAAACAATCGGGCACCAGTTTTTCCACAGAAATGCAATTTGAGAATGAATTATGTGAGACGTATATCGCTATGGGAATGAACGATTCACACGCCTTCTACTTGTTGAAAATTCATTTAGTCTTGCGCGGAAAACAAAAAATAACTATGTTCCCCTGTTTTATTTTAGTTTGTAGTTAAATTAAAACGATCGGGCAACAGTTTTTTTACACATATGCATTTTGAGAAGAAATTTTTGCAGAGAACGCATCGATATGGCGTGAATGAATCCCATTTCTTTTAGATTGTGGTTGAAAATTCATTTACTGCTGCGCCCTGCGAAAAAATTTCCTTCTGCCCCTCTGCATTTTTCGTTTTTAGTTGATTTAAAACAATCGGGCAGCAGTTTTTTCGCAGAAATTCAATTTAAAAAGAAATAGTCTCAGAAGTATATCGATATGGGGATGAACGAATCACATTGCTTTCTGCTTGTTGTTGAAAGTTCATTTAATTTCGCACGAAAAACAAAAAATAACTCTGTTCCCCAGTTTTATTTTAGTTTGTAGTTAAATTAAAACGATCGGGCAATAGTTTTTTTACACATATTCAATTTGAGAAGAAATTTTTGCAGAGAACGTATCGATATGGCGTGAATGAATCCCATTGTTTTTAGATTGTGGCTGAAAATTTATTTAACCCTGCGCCCTTCGAAAAAATTTCCTTCTCACCCTCACTATTTTTCGTTTTTTGTTAATTTAAAACAATCGGGCAACAGTTTTTCCACAGAAATGCAATTTGAGAATGAATTATGTGAGACGTATATCGCTATGGGAATGAACGATTCACACGCCTTCTACTTGTTGAAAATTCATTTAGTCTTGCGCGGAAAACAAAAAATAACTATGTTTCCCTGTTTTATTTTAGTTTGTAGTTAAATTAAATCGATCGGGCAACAGGTTTTTCACACATTTGCAAATTAAGAAGAAATTCGATTGTACGTGAACCCAGTATCGAAAGTTTCGTCGCGTGTTGTTGAAAATATATTTCAATAGATGGCAGCACAGGAAAACTCTCGCGCATGTGTAACTAAACTTAAAAAAAAAAAAAAAAAAAAAAAAAAAACGAGAATTGTCTCAGATATTTTACTACTATTATTTAATGTTATTTCTTATACATTACGTATTATACAATCAAACAACATTTTTTTATTGGGGGGGGGGAATTCCCACGTGAAAGGTGTCTTGGTTCTATTTTAAATATGGATGAAGTGTTTTCCTTGGTCGTATGTACGCTTAAAAGTAATTGTGTACGATGGCAGTGGTTTGCATTGAATTGTTGTCATAGTGAGTGTGTTGAGTCGAAGTTGCATTGAAAAAGACACACAATATACTGTAGAAAGTGTGTCAAACAGGAAATAAACAAATTGTGCTTTTGTAGAGTGAAGTGTTGTCAAAGAGTACAATTTCCTGGCATAGAGAGCATCAATCACACGAAATAGAAGAAAAAGTGGGGAGGGGAGTGGATTTTGCGAGTAATTTATTAAGGGTGTTCTTAACTGCTCCGTTTGTCAAGTGCGAAACAGATATTTTACTAATATTATTTAATGTTATTTCTTATACTTTACGTATTATACAATCAAACAACATTTTTTTATTGGGGGGGGGGGAATTCCCCCGTGAAAGGTGTCTGGGTGCTATTTTAAATATGGATGAAGTGTTTTCCTTGGTCGTATGTACGCTTAAAAGTAATTGTGTACGATGGCACTGGTTTGCATTGAATTGTTGTCACAGTGAGTGTGTTGAGGCGAAGTTGCATTGAAAAAGACACACAAAATACTGTAGAAAGTGTGTCAAACAGGAAATAAACAAATTGTGCTTTTGTAGAGTGAAGTGTTGTCAAAGAGTACAATTTCCTGGCATAGAGAGCATCAATCACACGAAATAGAAGAAAAAGTGGGAAGGGGAGTGGATTTTGCGAGTAATTTATTAAGGGTGTTCTTAACTGCTCCGTTTGTCAAGTGCGAAACGTTTTTAAAACACTTACAAGTCTATTACATATCAATTTTAAGAGAAAGATATGAAATTAGAATGCCTAACTATGGAATCTTCAAATCGAACTTATTTTTCCATTTTACGATAGTTGAATTAACTTTCCAGTTCTAAGCTTTTTAGATCACGTGATCACACGTTTCTCGACAGTTTTTTCTGCTTTAATTGGGATATGTGCTCAAAACCGTCGTATGAAATTCATAAATGCGATTTCCACGGGTTCTAAAAATACAAAAGTTCTCCGTGCAATTAAATAGCTTTCTCTTGGCGTGAAAAAGTGTGCTGGTCGAAACGTGAGACACTTTCGTCTTTTAACTTCAAATGTTCGTAGGTATTTCATAATACTTATATCTCTTTTACTGCAGAAATGTTTTCAAATCGAAATCAGAACACGGGAACACATACACCGATCCATGGGGATGCAGCGTGAATGACTCCCCGTATATTGTTTCTTGTTGTAGAAAATTGATTTACAATTGCGCGGAAAGCAAAAATAACCCTGTTCCCCTGTTTTATTTTAGTTTGTTGTTAAATTAAAACAATCGGGCAACAGTTTTTTTACACATATGCATTTTGAGAATAAATTTTTGCAGAGAACGCTTCGATATGGCGTGAATGAATCCCATTACTTTTAGATTGTGGTTGAAAATTTATTTAGCTCTGCGCCCTGTGAAAAAATTTCCTTCTCCACCTCTGTATTTTCCGTTTTTAGTTGATTTAAAACAATCGGGCAGCAGTTTTTTCGCAGAAATTCAATCTAAGAAGAAATAGTCTCAGAAGTATATCGATATGGGGATGAACGAATCACATTGCTTTCTGCTTGTTGTTGAAAGTTCATTTAATTTCGCACGAAAAACAAAAAATAACTCTGTTCCCCAGTTTTATTTTAGTTCGTAGTTAAATTAAAACGATCGGGCAACAGTTTTTTTACACATATGCAATTTGAGAAGAAATTTTTGCAGAGAACGTATCGATATGGCGTGAATGAATCCCATTGTTTTTAGATTGTGGCTGAAAATTCATTTAATCCTGCGCCCTTCGAAAAAATTTCCTTCTCACCCTCACTATTTTTCGTTTTTTGTTAATTTAAAACAATCGGGCACCAGTTTTTCCACAGAAATGCAATTTGAGAATGAATTATGTGAGACGTATATCGCTATGGGAATGAACGATTCACACGCCTTCTACTTGTTGAAAATTCATTTAGTCTTGCGCGGAAAACAAAAAATAACTATGTTCCCCTGTTTTATTTTAGTTTGTAGTTAAATTAAAACGATCGGGCAACAGTTTTTTTACACATATGCATTTTGAGAAGAAATTTTTGCAGAGAACGCATCGATATGGCGTGAATGAATCCCATTTCTTTTAGATTGTGGTTGAAAATTCATTTACTGCTGCGCCCTGCGAAAAAATTTCCTTCTGCCCCTCTGCATTTTTCGTTTTTAGTTGATTTAAAACAATCGGGCAGCAGTTTTTTCGCAGAAATTCAATTTAAAAAGAAATAGTCTCAGAAGTATATCGATATGGGGATGAACGAATCACATTGCTTTCTGCTTGTTGTTGAAAGTTCATTTAATTTCGCACGAAAAACAAAAAATAACTCTGTTCCCCAGTTTTATTTTAGTTTGTAGTTAAATTAAAACGATCGGGCAATAGTTTTTTTACACATATGCAATTTGAGAAGAAATTTTTGCAGAGAACGTATCGATATGGCGTGAATGAATCCCATTGTTTTTAGATTGTGGCTGAAAATTTATTTAACCCTGCGCCCTTCGAAAAAATTTCCTTCTCACCCTCACTATTTTTCGTTTTTTGTTAATTTAAAACAATCGGGCAACAGTTTTTCCACAGAAATGCAATTTGAGAATGAATTATGTGAGACGTATATCGCTATGGGAATGAACGATTCACACGCCTTCTACTTGTTGAAAATTCATTTAGTCTTGCGCGGAAAACAAAAAATAACTATGTTCCCCTGTTTTATTTTAGTTTGTAGTTAAATTAAATCGATCGGGCAACAGGTTTTTCACACATTTGCAAATTAAGAAGAAATTCGATTGTACGTGAACCCAGTATCGAAAGTTTCGTCGCGTGTTGTTGAAAATATATTTCAATAGATGGCAGCACAGGAAAACTCTCGCGCATGTGTAACTAAACTTTAAAAAAAAAAAAAAAAAAAAAAAAACGAGAATTGTCTCAGATATTTTACTACTATTATTTAATGTTATTTCTTATACATTACGTATTATACAATCAAACCACTTTTTTTTATTGGGGGGGGGGGAATTCTCCCGCGAAAGGTGTCTGGGTACTATTTTAAATATGGATGAAGTGTTTTCCTTGGTCGTATGTACGCTTAAAAATAATTGTGTACGATGGCACTGGTTTGCATTGAATTGTTGTCACAGTGAGTGTGTTGAGGCGAAGTTGCATTGAAAAAGACACACAATATACTGTAGAAAGTGTGTCAAACAGGAAATAAACAAATTGTGCTTTTGTAGAGTGAAGTGTTGTCAAAGAGTACAATTTCCTGGCATAGAGAGCATCAATCACACGAAATAGAAGAAAAAGTGGGAAGGGGAGTGGATTTTGCGAGTAATTTATTAAGGGTGTTCTTAACTGCTCCGTTTGTCAAGTGCGAAACGTTTTTAAAACACTTACAAGTCTTTTACATATCAATTTTAAGAGAAAGATATGAAATTAGAATGCCTAACTATGGAATCTTCAAATCGAACTTATTTTTCCATTTTACGATAGTTGAATTAACTTTCCAGTTCTAAGCTTTTTTAGATCACGTGATCACACGTTTCTCGACAGTTTTTTCTGCTTTAATGGGAATATGTGCTCAAAACCGTCGTATGAAATTCATAAATGCGATTTCCACGGGTTCTAAAAATACAAAAGTTTTCCTTGCATTTAAATAGCTTTCTCTTGGCGTGAAAAAGTGTGCTGGTCGAAACGTGAGACACTTTCGTCTTTTAACTTCAATTGTTCGTAGGTATTTCATAATACTTATATCTGTTTTACTGCAGAAATGTTTTCAAATCGAAATCAGAACACGGGAACACATACACCGATCCATGGGGATGCAGCGTGAATGACTCCCCGTATATTGTTTCTTGTTGTAGAAAATTGATTTACAATTGCGCGGAAAGCAAAAATAACCCTGTTCCCCTGTTTTATTTTAGTTTGTTGTTAAATTAAAACAATCGGGCAACAGTTTTTTTACACATATGCATTTTGAGAATAAATTTTTGCAGAGAACGCTTTGATATGGCGTGAATGAATCCCATTACTTTTAGATTGTGGTTGAAAATTTATTTAGCTCTGCGCCCTGTGAAAAAATTTCCTTCTCCACCTCTGTATTTTCCGTTTTTAGTTGATTTAAAACAATCGGGCAGCAGTTTTTTCGCAGAAATTCAATCTAAGAAGAAATAGTCTCAGAAGTATATCGATATGGGGATGAACGAATCACATTGCTTTCTGCTTGTTGTTGAAAGTTCATTTAATTTCGCACGAAAAACAAAAAATAACTCTGTTCCCCAGTTTTATTTTAGTTCGTAGTTAAATTAAAACGATCGGGCAACAGTTTTTTTACACATATGCAATTTGAGAAGAAATTTTTGCAGAGAACGTATCGATATGGCGTGAATGAATCCCATTGTTTTTAGATTGTGGCTGAAAATTCATTTAATCCTGCGCCCTTCGAAAAAATTTCCTTCTCACCCTCACTATTTTTCGTTTTTTGTTAATTTAAAACAATCGGGCACCAGTTTTTCCACAGAAATGCAATTTGAGAATGAATTATGTGAGACGTATATCGCTATGGGAATGAACGATTCACACGCCTTCTACTTGTTGAAAATTCATTTAGTCTTGCGCGGAAAACAAAAAATAACTATGTTCCCCTGTTTTATTTTAGTTTGTAGTTAAATTAAAACGATCGGGCAACAGTTTTTTTACACATATGCATTTTGAGAAGAAATTTTTGCAGAGAACGCATCGATATGGCGTGAATGAATCCCATTTCTTTTAGATTGTGGTTGAAAATTCATTTACTGCTGCGCCCTGCGAAAAAATTTCCTTCTGCCCCTCTGCATTTTTCGTTTTTAGTTGATTTAAAACAATCGGGCAGCAGTTTTTTCGCAGAAATTCAATTTAAAAAGAAATAGTCTCAGAAGTATATCGATATGGGGATGAACGAATCACATTGCTTTCTGCTTGTTGTTGAAAGTTCATTTAATTTCGCACGAAAAACAAAAAATAACTCTGTTCCCCAGTTTTATTTTAGTTTGTAGTTAAATTAAAACGATCGGGCAATAGTTTTTTTACACATATGCAATTTGAGAAGAAATTTTTGCAGAGAACGTATCGATATGGCGTGAATGAATCCCATTGTTTTTAGATTGTGGCTGAAAATTTATTTAACCCTGCGCCCTTCGAAAAAATTTCCTTCTCACCCTCACTATTTTTCGTTTTTTGTTAATTTAAAACAATCGGGCAACAGTTTTTCCACAGAAATGCAATTTGAGAATGAATTATGTGAGACGTATATCGCTATGGGAATGAACGATTCACACGCCTTCTACTTGTTGAAAATTCATTTAGTCTTGCGCGGAAAACAAAAAATAACTATGTTCCCCTGTTTTATTTTAGTTTGTAGTTAAATTAAATCGATCGGGCAACAGGTTTTTCACACATTTGCAAATTAAGAAGAAATTCGATTGTACGTGAACCCAGTATCGAAAGTTTCGTCGCGTGTTGTTGAAAATATATTTCAATAGATGGCAGCACAGGAAAACTCTCGCGCATGTGTAACTAAACTTTAAAAAAAAAAAAAAAAAAAAAAAAACGAGAATTGTCTCAGATATTTTACTACTATTATTTAATGTTATTTCTTATACATTACGTATTATACAATCAAACCACTTTTTTTATTGGGGGGGGGGGAATTCTCCCGCGAAAGGTGTCTGGGTACTATTTTAAATATGGATGAAGTGTTTTCCTTGGTCGTATGTACGCTTAAAAATAATTGTGTACGATGGCACTGGTTTGCATTGAATTGTTGTCACAGTGAGTGTGTTGAGGCGAAGTTGCATTGAAAAAGACACACAATATACTGTAGAAAGTGTGTCAAACAGGAAATAAACAAATTGTGCTTTTGTAGAGTGAAGTGTTGTCAAAGAGTACAATTTCCTGGCATAGAGAGCATCAATCACACGAAATAGAAGAAAAAGTGGGAAGGGGAGTGGATTTTGCGAGTAATTTATTAAGGGTGTTCTTAACTGCTCCGTTTGTCAAGTGCGAAACGTTTTTAAAACACTTACAAGTCTTTTACATATCAATTTTAAGAGAAAGATATGAAATTAGAATGCCTAACTATGGAATCTTCAAATCGAACTTATTTTTCCATTTTACGATAGTTGAATTAACTTTCCAGTTCTAAGCTTTTTTAGATCACGTGATCACACGTTTCTCGACAGTTTTTTCTGCTTTAATGGGAATATGTGCTCAAAACCGTCGTATGAAATTCATAAATGCGATTTCCACGGGTTCTAAAAATACAAAAGTTTTCCTTGCATTTAAATAGCTTTCTCTTGGCGTGAAAAAGTGTGCTGGTCGAAACGTGAGACACTTTCGTCTTTTAACTTCAATTGTTCGTAGGTATTTCATAATACTTATATCTGTTTTACTGCAGAAATGTTTTCAAATCGAAATCAGAACACGGGAACACATACACCGATCCATGGGGATGCAGCGTGAATGACTCCCCGTATATTGTTTCTTGTTGTAGAAAATTGATTTAAAATTGCGCGGAAAGCAAAAATAACTCTGTTCCCCTGTTTTATTTTAGTTTGTTGTTAAATTAAAACGATCGGGCAACAGTTTTTTTACACATATGCATTTTGAGAAGAAATTTTTGCAGAGGACGCTTCGATATGGCGTGAATGAATCCCATTGCTTTTAGATTGTGGTTGAAAATTCATTTAGCCCTGCGCCCTGCGAAAAAATTTCCTTCTCCCCCTCTGCATTTTTCGTTTTTAGTTAATTTAAAACAATCGGGCACCAGTTTTTTCGCAGAAATTCAATTTAAAAAGAAATAGTCTTAGAAGTATATCGGTATGGGGATGAACGAATCACATTGTCTTCTGCTTGTTGTTGAAAGTTCATTTAATTTTGCGCGGAAAACAAAAAATAACTCTGTTACCCTGTTTTATTTTAGTTTGTTGTTAAATTAAAACAATCGGGCAACAGGTTTTTTACACATATGCATATTTCGAGAAGAAATGTTTTCAGAGAACGCAACGATATGGCGTGAATGAATCCCATTAATTTTAGATTGTGGTTGAAAATTCATTTTGTTCTGCGGACTGCGAAAAAATTTCCTTCTCCCCCTCTGCATTTTTCGTTTTTAGTTAATTTAAAACAATCGGGCAGCAGTTTTTTCGCAGAAATTCAATTTAAGAAGAAATAGTCTCAGAAGTATATCGATATGGGGATGAACGAATCACATTGCCTTCTGCTTGTTGTTGAAAGTTCATTTAATTTCGCGCGGAAAACAAAAAATAACTCTGTTCCCCAGTTTTATTTTAGTTTGTAGTTAAATTAAAACGATCGGGCAATAGTTTTTTTACACATATGCAATTTGAGAAGAAATTTTTGCAGAGAACGTATCGATGTGGCATGAATGAATCCCATTGTTTTTAGATTGTGGCTGAAAATTTATTTAACCCTGCGCCCTTCGAAAAAATTTCCTTCTCACCCTCACTATTTTTCGTTTTTTGTTAATTTAAAACAATCGGGCAACAGTTTTTCCACAGAAATGCAATTTGAGAATGAATTATGTGAGACGTATATCGCTATGGGAATGAACGATTCACACGCCTTCTACTTGTTGAAAATTCATTTAGTCTTGCGCGGAAAACAAAAAATAACTATGTTCCCCTGTTTTATTTTAGTTTGTAGTTAAATTAAATCGATCGGGCAACAGGTTTTTCACACATTTGCAAATTAAGAAGAAATTCGATTGTACGTGAACCCAGTATCGAAAGTTTCGTCGCGTGTTTGAAAATATATTTCAATAGATGGCAGCACAGGAAAACTCTCGCGCATGTGTAACTAAACTTAAAAAAAAAAAAAAAAAAAAAAAAAAAACGAGAATTGTCTCAGATATTTTACTACTATTATTTAATGTTATTTCTTATACATTACGTATTATACAATCAAACAACATTTTTTTATTGGGGGGGGGGAATTCCCACGTGAAAGGTGTCTTGGTTCTATTTTAAATATGGATGAAGTGTTTTCCTTGGTCGTATGTACGCTTAAAAGTAATTGTGTACGATGGCAGTGGTTTGCATTGAATTGTTGTCATAGTGAGTGTGTTGAGTCGAAGTTGCATTGAAAAAGACACACAATATACTGTAGAAAGTGTGTCAAACAGGAAATAAACAAATTGTGCTTTTGTAGAGTGAAGTGTTGTCAAAGAGTACAATTTCCTGGCATAGAGAGCATCAATCACACGAAATAGAAGAAAAAGTGGGGAGGGGAGTGGATTTTGCGAGTAATTTATTAAGGGTGTTCTTAACTGCTCCGTTTGTCAAGTGCGAAACAGATATTTTACTAATATTATTTAATGTTATTTCTTATACTTTACGTATTATACAATCAAACAACATTTTTTTATTGGGGGGGGGGAATTCCCCCGTGAAAGGTGTCTGGGTGCTATTTTAAATATGGATGAAGTGTTTTCCTTGGTCGTATGTACGCTTAAAAGTAATTGTGTACGATGGCACTGGTTTGCATTGAATTGTTGTCACAGTGAGTGTGTTGAGGCGAAGTTGCATTGAAAAAGACACACAAAATACTGTAGAAAGTGTGTCAAACAGGAAATAAACAAATTGTGCTTTTGTAGAGTGAAGTGTTGTCAAAGAGTACAATTTCCTGGCATAGAGAGCATCAATCACACGAAATAGAAGAAAAAGTGGGAAGGGGAGTGGATTTTGCGAGTAATTTATTAAGGGTGTTCTTAACTGCTCCGTTTGTCAAGTGCAAAACGTTTTTAAAACACTTACAAGTCTATTACATATCAATTTTAAGAGAAAGATATGAAATTAGAATGCCTAACTATGGAATCTTCAAATCGAACTTATTTTTCCATTTTACGATAGTTGAATTAACTTTCCAGTTCTAAGCTTTTTAGATCACGTGATCACACGTTTCTCGACAGTTTTTTCTGCTTTAATTGGGATATGTGCTCAAAACCGTCGTATGAAATTCATAAATGCGATTTCCACGGGTTCTAAAAATACAAAAGTTCTCCGTGCAATTAAATAGCTTTCTCTTGGCGTGAAAAAGTGTGCTGGTCGAAACGTGAGACACTTTCGTCTTTTAACTTCAAATGTTCGTAGGTATTTCATAATACTTATATCTCTTTTACTGCAGAAATGTTTTCAAATCGAAATCAGAACACGGGAACACATACACCGATCCATGGGGATGCAGCGTGAATGACTCCCCGTATATTGTTTCTTGTTGTAGAAAATTGATTTACAATTGCGCGGAAAGCAAAAATAACCCTGTTCCCCTGTTTTATTTTAGTTTGTTGTTAAATTAAAACAATCGGGCAACAGTTTTTTTACACATATGCATTTTGAGAATAAATTTTTGCAGAGAACGCTTCGATATGGCGTGAATGAATCCCATTACTTTTAGATTGTGGTTGAAAATTTATTTAGCTCTGCGCCCTGTGAAAAAATTTCCTTCTCCACCTCTGTATTTTCCGTTTTTAGTTGATTTAAAACAATCGGGCAGCAGTTTTTTCGCAGAAATTCAATCTAAGAAGAAATAGTCTCAGAAGTATATCGATATGGGGATGAACGAATCACATTGCTTTCTGCTTGTTGTTGAAAGTTCATTTAATTTCGCACGAAAAACAAAAAATAACTCTGTTCCCCAGTTTTATTTTAGTTCGTAGTTAAATTAAAACGATCGGGCAACAGTTTTTTTACACATATGCAATTTGAGAAGAAATTTTTGCAGAGAACGTATCGATATGGCGTGAATGAATCCCATTGTTTTTAGATTGTGGCTGAAAATTCATTTAATCCTGCGCCCTTCGAAAAAATTTCCTTCTCACCCTCACTATTTTTCGTTTTTTGTTAATTTAAAACAATCGGGCACCAGTTTTTCCACAGAAATGCAATTTGAGAATGAATTATGTGAGACGTATATCGCTATGGGAATGAACGATTCACACGCCTTCTACTTGTTGAAAATTCATTTAGTCTTGCGCGGAAAACAAAAAATAACTATGTTCCCCTGTTTTATTTTAGTTTGTAGTTAAATTAAAACGATCGGGCAACAGTTTTTTTACACATATGCATTTTGAGAAGAAATTTTTGCAGAGAACGCATCGATATGGCGTGAATGAATCCCATTTCTTTTAGATTGTGGTTGAAAATTCATTTACTGCTGCGCCCTGCGAAAAAATTTCCTTCTGCCCCTCTGCATTTTTCGTTTTTAGTTGATTTAAAACAATCGGGCAGCAGTTTTTTCGCAGAAATTCAATTTAAAAAGAAATAGTCTCAGAAGTATATCGATATGGGGATGAACGAATCACATTGCTTTCTGCTTGTTGTTGAAAGTTCATTTAATTTCGCACGAAAAACAAAAAATAACTCTGTTCCCCAGTTTTATTTTAGTTTGTAGTTAAATTAAAACGATCGGGCAATAGTTTTTTTACACATATGCAATTTGAGAAGAAATTTTTGCAGAGAACGTATCGATATGGCGTGAATGAATCCCATTGTTTTTAGATTGTGGCTGAAAATTTATTTAACCCTGCGCCCTTCGAAAAAATTTCCTTCTCACCCTCACTATTTTTCGTTTTTTGTTAATTTAAAACAATCGGGCAACAGTTTTTCCACAGAAATGCAATTTGAGAATGAATTATGTGAGACGTATATCGCTATGGGAATGAACGATTCACACGCCTTCTACTTGTTGAAAATTCATTTAGTCTTGCGCGGAAAACAAAAAATAACTATGTTCCCCTGTTTTATTTTAGTTTGTAGTTAAATTAAATCGATCGGGCAACAGGTTTTTCACACATTTGCAAATTAAGAAGAAATTCGATTGTACGTGAACCCAGTATCGAAAGTTTCGTCGCGTGTTGTTGAAAATATATTTCAATAGATGGCAGCACAGGAAAACTCTCGCGCATGTGTAACTAAACTTAAAAAAAAAAAAAAAAAAAAAAAAAAAACGAGATTTGTCTCAGATATTTTACTACTATTATTTAATGTTATTTCTTATACATTACGTATTATACAATCAAACCACATTTTTTTATTGGGGGGGGGGGAATTCTCCCGCGAAAGGTGTCTGGGTACTATTTTAAATATGGATGAAGTGTTTTCCTTGGTCGTATGTACGCTTAAAAATAATTGTGTACGATGGCACTGGTTTGCATTGAATTGTTGTCACAGTGAGTGTGTTGAGGCGAAGTTGCATTGAAAAAGACACACAATATACTGTAGAAAGTGTGTCAAACAGGAAATAAACAAATTGTGCTTTTGTAGAGTGAAGTGTTGTCAAAGAGTACAATTTCCTGGCATAGAGAGCATCAATCACACGAAATAGAAGAAAAAGTGGGAAGGGGAGTGGATTTTGCGAGTAATTTATTAAGGGTGTTCTTAACTGCTCCGTTTGTCAAGTGCGAAACGTTTTTAAAACACTTACAAGTCTTTTACATATCAATTTTAAGAGAAAGATATGAAATTAGAATGCCTAACTATGGAATCTTCAAATCGAACTTATTTTTCCATTTTACGATAGTTGAATTAACTTTCCAGTTCTAAGCTTTTTTAGATCACGTGATCACACGTTTCTCGACAGTTTTTTCTGCTTTAATGGGAATATGTGCTCAAAACCGTCGTATGAAATTCATAAATGCGATCTCCACGGGTTCTAAAAATACAAAAGTTTTCCTTGCATTTAAATAGCTTTCTCTTGGCGTGAAAAAGTGTGCTGGTCGAAACGTGAGACACTTTCGTCTTTTAACTTCAATTGTTCGTAGGTATTTCATAATACTTATATCTGTTTTACTGCAGAAATGTTTTCAAATCGAAATCAGAACACGGGAACACATACACCGATCCATGGGGATGCAGCGTGAATGACTCCCCGTATATTGTTTCTTGTTGTAGAAAATTGATTTAAAATTGCGCGGAAAGCAAAAATAACTCTGTTCCCCTGTTTTATTTTAGTTTGTTGTTAAATTAAAACGATCGGGCAACAGTTTTTTTACACATATGCATTTTGAGAAGAAATTTTTGCAGAGGACGCTTCGATATGGCGTGAATGAATCCCATTGCTTTTAGATTGTGGTTGAAAATTCATTTAGCCCTGCGCCCTGCGAAAAAATTTCCTTCTCCCCCTCTGCATTTTTCGTTTTTAGTTAATTTAAAACAATCGGGCACCAGTTTTTTCGCAGAAATTCAATTTAAAAAGAAATAGTCTTAGAAGTATATCGGTATGGGGATGAACGAATCACATTGTCTTCTGCTTGTTGTTGAAAGTTCATTTAATTTCGCACGAAAAACAAAAAATAACTCTGTTCCCCAGTTTTATTTTAGTTCGTAGTTAAATTAAAACGATCGGGCAACAGTTTTTTTACACATATGCAATTTGAGAAGAAATTTTTGCAGAGAACGTATCGATATGGCGTGAATGAATCCCATTGTTTTTAGATTGTGGCTGAAAATTCATTTAATCCTGCGCCCTTCGAAAAAATTTCCTTCTCACCCTCACTATTTTTCGTTTTTTGTTAATTTAAAACAATCGGGCACCAGTTTTTCCACAGAAATGCAATTTGAGAATGAATTATGTGAGACGTATATCGCTATGGGAATGAACGATTCACACGCCTTCTACTTGTTGAAAATTCATTTAGTCTTGCGCGGAAAACAAAAAATATCTATGTTCCCCTGTTTTATTTTAGTTTGTAGTTAAATTAAAACGATCGGGCAACAGTTTTTTTACACATATGCATTTTGAGAAGAAATTTTTGCAGAGAACGCATCGATATGGCGTGAATGAATCCCATTTCTTTTAGATTGTGGTTGAAAATTCATTTACTGCTGCGCCCTGCGAAAAAATTTCCTTCTGCCCCTCTGCATTTTTCGTTTTTAGTTGATTTAAAACAATCGGGCAGCAGTTTTTTCGCAGAAATTCAATTTAAAAAGAAATAGTCTCAGAAGTATATCGATATGGGGATGAACGAATCACATTGTCTTCTGCTTGTTGTTGAAAGTTCATTTAATTTTGCGCGGAAAACAAAAAATAACTCTGTTACCCTGTTTTATTTTAGTTTGTTGTTAAATTAAAACAATCGGGCAACAGGTTTTTTACACATATGCATATTTCGAGAAGAAATGTTTTCAGAGAACGCAACGATATGGCGTGAATGAATCCCATTAATTTTAGATTGTGGTTGAAAATTCATTTTGTTCTGCGGACTGCGAAAAAATTTCCTTCTCCCCCTCTGCATTTTTCGTTTTTAGTTAATTTAAAACAATCGGGCAGCAGTTTTTTCGCAGAAATTCAATTTAAGAAGAAATAGTCTCAGAAGTATATCGATATGGGGATGAACGAATCACATTGCCTTCTGCTTGTTGTTGAAAGTTCATTTAATTTCGCGCGGAAAACAAAAAATAACTCTGTTCCCCAGTTTTATTTTAGTTTGTAGTTAAATTAAAACGATCGGGCAATAGTTTTTTTACACATATGCAATTTGAGAAGAAATTTTTGCAGAGAACGTATCGATATGGCGTGAATGAATCCCATTGTTTTTAGATTGTGGCTGAAAATTTATTTAACCCTGCGCCCTTCGAAAAAATTTCCTTCTCACCCTCACTATTTTTCGTTTTTTGTTAATTTAAAACAATCGGGCAACAGTTTTTCCACAGAAATGCAATTTGAGAATGAATTATGTGAGACGTATATCGCTATGGGAATGAACGATTCACACGCCTTCTACTTGTTGAAAATTCATTTAGTCTTGCGCGGAAAACAAAAAATAACTATGTTCCCCTGTTTTATTTTAGTTTGTAGTTAAATTAAATCGATCGGGCAACAGGTTTTTCACACATTTGCAAATTAAGAAGAAATTCGATTGTACGTGAACCCAGTATCGAAAGTTTCGTCGCGTGTTGTTGAAAATATATTTCAATAGATGGCAGCACAGGAAAACTCTCGCGCATGTGTAACTAAACTTAAAAAAAAAAAAAAAAAAAAAAAAAAACGAGAATTGTCTCAGATATTTTACTACTATTATTTAATGTTATTTCTTATACATTACGTATTATACAATCAAACAACATTTTTTTATTGGGGGGGGGGGGAATTCCCACGTGAAAGGTGTCTTGGTTCTATTTTAAATATGGATGAAGTGTTTTCCTTGGTCGTATGTACGCTTAAAAGTAATTGTGTACGATGGCACTGGTTTGCATTGAATTGTTGTCACAGTGAGTGTGTTGAGGCGAAGTTGCATTGAAAAAAACACACAATATACTGTAGAAAGTGTGTCAAACAGGAAATAAACAAATTGTGCTTTTGTAGAGTGAAGTGTTGTCAAAGAGTACAATTTCCTGGCATAGAGAGCATCAATCACACGAAATAGAAGAAAAAGTGGGAAGGGGAGTGGATTTTGCGAGTAATTTATTAAGGGTGTTCTTAACTGCTCCGTTTGTCAAGTGCGAAACGTTTTTAAAACACTTACAAGTCTTTTACATATCAATTTTAAGAGAAAGATATGAAATTAGAATGCCTAACTATGGAATCTTCAAATCGAACTTATTTTTCCATTTTACGATAGTTGAATTAACTTTCCAGTTCTAAGCTTTTTTAGATCACGTGATCACACGTTTCTCGACAGTTTTTTCTGCTTTAATGGGAATATGTGCTCAAAACCGTCGTATGAAATTCATAAATGCGATTTCCACGGGTTCTAAAAATACAAAAGTTTTCCTTGCATTTAAATAGCTTTCTCTTGGCGTGAAAAAGTGTGCTGGTCGAAACGTGAGACACTTTCGTCTTTTAACTTCAATTGTTCGTAGGTATTTCATAATACTTATATCTGTTTTACTGCAGAAATGTTTTCAAATCGAAATCAGAACACGGGAACACATACACCGATCCATGGGGATGCAGCGTGAATGACTCCCCGTATATTGTTTCTTGTTGTAGAAAATTGATTTACAATTGCGCGGAAAGCAAAAATAACCCTGTTCCCCTGTTTTATTTTAGTTTGTTGTTAAATTAAAACAATCGGGCAACAGTTTTTTTACACATATGCATTTTGAGAATAAATTTTTGCAGAGAACGCTTCGATATGGCGTGAATGAATCCCATTACTTTTAGATTGTGGTTGAAAATTTATTTAGCTCTGCGCCCTGTGAAAAAATTTCCTTCTCCACCTCTGTATTTTCCGTTTTTAGTTGATTTAAAACAATCGGGCAGCAGTTTTTTCGCAGAAATTCAATCTAAGAAGAAATAGTCTCAGAAGTATATCGATATGGGGATGAACGAATCACATTGCTTTCTGCTTGTTGTTGAAAGTTCATTTAATTTCGCACGAAAAACAAAAAATAACTCTGTTCCCCAGTTTTATTTTAGTTCGTAGTTAAATTAAAACGATCGGGCAACAGTTTTTTTACACATATGCAATTTGAGAAGAAATTTTTGCAGAGAACGTATCGATATGGCGTGAATGAATCCCATTGTTTTTAGATTGTGGCTGAAAATTCATTTAATCCTGCGCCCTTCGAAAAAATTTCCTTCTCACCCTCACTATTTTTCGTTTTTTGTTAATTTAAAACAATCGGGCACCAGTTTTTCCACAGAAATGCAATTTGAGAATGAATTATGTGAGACGTATATCGCTATGGGAATGAACGATTCACACGCCTTCTACTTGTTGAAAATTCATTTAGTCTTGCGCGGAAAACAAAAAATAACTATGTTCCCCTGTTTTATTTTAGTTTGTAGTTAAATTAAAACGATCGGGCAACAGTTTTTTTACACATATGCATTTTGAGAAGAAATTTTTGCAGAGAACGCATCGATATGGCGTGAATGAATCCCATTTCTTTTAGATTGTGGTTGAAAATTCATTTACTGCTGCGCCCTGCGAAAAAATTTCCTTCTGCCCCTCTGCATTTTTCGTTTTTAGTTGATTTAAAACAATCGGGCAGCAGTTTTTTCGCAGAAATTCAATTTAAAAAGAAATAGTCTCAGAAGTATATCGATATGGGGATGAACGAATCACATTGCTTTCTGCTTGTTGTTGAAAGTTCATTTAATTTCGCACGAAAAACAAAAAATAACTCTGTTCCCCAGTTTTATTTTAGTTTGTAGTTAAATTAAAACGATTGGGCAATAGTTTTTTTACACATATGCAATTTGAGAAGAAATTTTTGCAGAGAACGTATCGATATGGCGTGAATGAATCCCATTGTTTTTAGATTGTGGCTGAAAATTTATTTAACCCTGCGCCCTTCGAAAAAATTTCCTTCTCACCCTCACTATTTTTCGTTTTTTGTTAATTTAAAACAATCGGGCAACAGTTTTTCCACAGAAATGCAATTTGAGAATGAATTATGTGAGACGTATATCGCTATGGGAATGAACGATTCACACGCCTTCTACTTGTTGAAAATTCATTTAGTCTTGCGCGGAAAACAAAAAATAACTATGTTCCCCTGTTTTATTTTAGTTTGTAGTTAAATTAAATCGATCGGGCAACAGGTTTTTCACACATTTGCAAATTAAGAAGAAATTCGATTGTACGTGAACCCAGTATCGAAAGTTTCGTCGCGTGTTGTTGAAAATATATTTCAATAGATGGCAGCACAGGAAAACTCTCGCGCATGTGTAACTAAACTTTAAAAAAAAAAAAAAAAAAAAAAAAACGAGAATTGTCTCAGATATTTTACTACTATTATTTAATGTTATTTCTTATACATTACGTATTATACAATCAAACCACTTTTTTTTATTGGGGGGGGGGAATTCTCCCGCGAAAGGTGTCTGGGTACTATTTTAAATATGGATGAAGTGTTTTCCTTGGTCGTATGTACGCTTAAAAATAATTGTGTACGATGGCACTGGTTTGCATTGAATTGTTGTCACAGTGAGTGTGTTGAGGCGAAGTTGCATTGAAAAAGACACACAATATACTGTAGAAAGTGTGTCAAACAGGAAATAAACAAATTGTGCTTTTGTAGAGTGAAGTGTTGTCAAAGAGTACAATTTCCTGGCATAGAGAGCATCAATCACACGAAATAGAAGAAAAAGTGGGAAGGGGAGTGGATTTTGCGAGTAATTTATTAAGGGTGTTCTTAACTGCTCCGTTTGTCAAGTGCGAAACGTTTTTAAAACACTTACAAGTCTTTTACATATCAATTTTAAGAGAAAGATATGAAATTAGAATGCCTAACTATGGAATCTTCAAATCGAACTTATTTTTCCATTTTACGATAGTTGAATTAACTTTCCAGTTCTAAGCTTTTTTAGATCACGTGATCACACGTTTCTCGACAGTTTTTTCTGCTTTAATGGGAATATGTGCTCAAAACCGTCGTATGAAATTCATAAATGCGATTTCCACGGGTTCTAAAAATACAAAAGTTTTCCTTGCATTTAAATAGCTTTCTCTTGGCGTGAAAAAGTGTGCTGGTCGAAACGTGAGACACTTTCGTCTTTTAACTTCAATTGTTCGTAGGTATTTCATAATACTTATATCTGTTTTACTGCAGAAATGTTTTCAAATCGAAATCAGAACACGGGAACACATACACCGATCCATGGGGATGCAGCGTGAATGACTCCCCGTATATTGTTTCTTGTTGTAGAAAATTGATTTACAATTGCGCGGAAAGCAAAAATAACCCTGTTCCACTGTTTTATTTTAGTTTGTTGTTAAATTAAAACAATCGGGCAACAGTTTTTTTACACATATGCATTTTGAGAATAAATTTTTGCAGAGAACGCTTTGATATGGCGTGAATGAATCCCATTACTTTTAGATTGTGGTTGAAAATTTATTTAGCTCTGCGCCCTGTGAAAAAATTTCCTTCTCCACCTCTGTATTTTCCGTTTTTAGTTGATTTAAAACAATCGGGCAGCAGTTTTTTCGCAGAAATTCAATCTAAGAAGAAATAGTCTCAGAAGTATATCGATATGGGGATGAACGAATCACATTGCTTTCTGCTTGTTGTTGAAAGTTCATTTAATTTCGCACGAAAAACAAAAAATAACTCTGTTCCCCAGTTTTATTTTAGTTCGTAGTTAAATTAAAACGATCGGGCAACAGTTTTTTTACACATATGCAATTTGAGAAGAAATTTTTGCAGAGAACGTATCGATATGGCGTGAATGAATCCCATTGTTTTTAGATTGTGGCTGAAAATTCATTTAATCCTGCGCCCTTCGAAAAAATTTCCTTCTCACCCTCACTATTTTTCGTTTTTTGTTAATTTAAAACAATCGGGCACCAGTTTTTCCACAGAAATGCAATTTGAGAATGAATTATGTGAGACGTATATCGCTATGGGAATGAACGATTCACACGCCTTCTACTTGTTGAAAATTCATTTAGTCTTGCGCGGAAAACAAAAAATAACTATGTTCCCCTGTTTTATTTTAGTTTGTAGTTAAATTAAAACGATCGGGCAACAGTTTTTTTACACATATGCATTTTGAGAAGAAATTTTTGCAGAGAACGCATCGATATGGCGTGAATGAATCCCATTTCTTTTAGATTGTGGTTGAAAATTCATTTACTGCTGCGCCCTGCGAAAAAATTTCCTTCTGCCCCTCTGCATTTTTCGTTTTTAGTTGATTTAAAACAATCGGGCAGCAGTTTTTTCGCAGAAATTCAATTTAAAAAGAAATAGTCTCAGAAGTATATCGATATGGGGATGAACGAATCACATTGCTTTCTGCTTGTTGTTGAAAGTTCATTTAATTTCGCACGAAAAACAAAAAATAACTCTGTTCCCCAGTTTTATTTTAGTTTGTAGTTAAATTAAAACGATCGGGCAATAGTTTTTTTACACATATGCAATTTGAGAAGAAATTTTTGCAGAGAACGTATCGATATGGCGTGAATGAATCCCATTGTTTTTAGATTGTGGCTGAAAATTTATTTAACCCTGCGCCCTTCGAAAAAATTTCCTTCTCACCCTCACTATTTTTCGTTTTTTGTTAATTTAAAACAATCGGGCAACAGTTTTTCCACAGAAATGCAATTTGAGAATGAATTATGTGAGACGTATATCGCTATGGGAATGAACGATTCACACGCCTTCTACTTGTTGAAAATTCATTTAGTCTTGCGCGGAAAACAAAAAAAAACTATGTTCCCCTGTTTTATTTTAGTTTGTAGTTAAATTAAATCGATCGGGCAACAGGTTTTTCACACATTTGCAAATTAAGAAGAAATTCGATTGTACGTGAACCCAGTATCGAAAGTTTCGTCGCGTGTTGTTGAAAATATATTTCAATAGATGGCAGCACAGGAAAACTCTCGCGCATGTGTAACTAAACTTTAAAAAAAAAAAAAAAAAAAAAAAACGAGAATTGTCTCAGATATTTTACTACTATTATTTAATGTTATTTCTTATACATTACGTATTATACAATCAAACCACTTTTTTTATTGGGGGGGGGGGAATTCTCCCGCGAAAGGTGTCTGGGTACTATTTTAAATATGGATGAAGTGTTTTCCTTGGTCGTATGTACGCTTAAAAATAATTGTGTACGATGGCACTGGTTTGCATTGAATTGTTGTCACAGTGAGTGTGTTGAGGCGAAGTTGCATTGAAAAAGACACACAATATACTGTAGAAAGTGTGTCAAACAGGAAATAAACAAATTGTGCTTTTGTAGAGTGAAGTGTTGTCAAAGAGTACAATTTCCTGGCATAGAGAGCATCAATCACACGAAATAGAAGAAAAAGTGGGAAGGGGAGTGGATTTTGCGAGTAATTTATTAAGGGTGTTCTTAACTGCTCCGTTTGTCAAGTGCGAAACGTTTTTAAAACACTTACAAGTCTTTTACATATCAATTTTAAGAGAAAGATATGAAATTAGAATGCCTAACTATGGAATCTTCAAATCGAACTTATTTTTCCATTTTACGATAGTTGAATTAACTTTCCAGTTCTAAGCTTTTTTAGATCACGTGATCACACGTTTCTCGACAGTTTTTTCTGCTTTAATGGGAATATGTGCTCAAAACCGTCGTATGAAATTCATAAATGCGATTTCCACGGGTTCTAAAAATACAAAAGTTTTCCTTGCATTTAAATAGCTTTCTCTTGGCGTGAAAAAGTGTGCTGGTCGAAACGTGAGACACTTTCGTCTTTTAACTTCAATTGTTCGTAGGTATTTCATAATACTTATATCTGTTTTACTGCAGAAATGTTTTCAAATCGAAATCAGAACACGGGAACACATACACCGATCCATGGGGATGCAGCGTGAATGACTCCCCGTATATTGTTTCTTGTTGTAGAAAATTGATTTACAATTGCGCGGAAAGCAAAAATAACCCTGTTCCCCTGTTTTATTTTAGTTTGTTGTTAAATTAAAACAATCGGGCAACAGTTTTTCCACAGAAATGCAATTTGAGAATGAATTATGTGAGACGTATATCGCTATGGGAATGAACGATTCACACGCCTTCTACTTGTTGAAAATTCATTTAGTCTTGCGCGGAAAACAAAAAATAACTATGTTCCCCTGTTTTATTTTAGTTTGTAGTTAAATTAAATCGATCGGGCAACAGGTTTTTCACACATTTGCAAATTAAGAAGAAATTCGATTGTACGTGAACCCAGTATCGAAAGTTTCGTCGCGTGTTGTTGAAAATATATTTCAATAGATGGCAGCACAGGAAAACTCTCGCGCATGTGTAACTAAACTTAAAAAAAAAAAAAAAAAAAAAAAAAAAAAAACGAGAATTGTCTCAGATATTTTACTACTATTATTTAATGTTATTTCTTATACATTACGTATTATACAATCAAACAACATTTTTTTATTGGGGGGGGGGGAATTCCCACGTGAAAGGTGTCTTGGTTCTATTTTAAATATGGATGAAGTGTTTTCCTTGGTCGTATGTACGCTTAAAAGTAATTGTGTACGATGGCACTGGTTTGCATTGAATTGTTGTCACAGTGAGTGTGTTGAGGCGAAGTTGCATTGAAAAAGACACACAATATACTGTAGAAAGTGTGTCAAACAGGAAATAAACAAATTGTGCTTTTGTAGAGTGAAGTGTTGTCAAAGAGTACAATTTCCTGGCATAGAGAGCATCAATCACACGAAATAGAAGAAAAAGTGGGAAGGGGAGTGGATTTTGCGAGTAATTTATTAAGGGTGTTCTTAACTGCTCCGTTTGTCAAGTGCGAAACGTTTTTAAAACACTTACAAGTCTTTTACATATCAATTTTAAGAGAAAGATATGAAATTAGAATGCCTAACTATGGAATCTTCAAATCGAACTTATTTTTCCATTTTACGATAGTTGAATTAACTTTCCAGTTCTAAGCTTTTTTAGATCACGTGATCACACGTTTCTCGACAGTTTTTTCTGCTTTAATGGGAATATGTGCTCAAAACCGTCGTATGAAATTCATAAATGCGATCTCCACGGGTTCTAAAAATACAAAAGTTTTCCTTGCATTTAAATAGCTTTCTCTTGGCGTGAAAAAGTGTGCTGGTCGAAACGTGAGACACTTTCGTCTTTTAACTTCAATTGTTCGTAGGTATTTCATAATACTTATATCTGTTTTACTGCAGAAATGTTTTCAAATCGAAATCAGAACACGGGAACACATACACCGATCCATGGGGATGCAGCGTGAATGACTCCCCGTATATTGTTTCTTGTTGTAGAAAATTGATTTAAAATTGCGCGGAAAGCAAAAATAACTCTGTTCCCCTGTTTTATTTTAGTTTGTTGTTAAATTAAAACGATCGGGCAACAGTTTTTTTACACATATGCATTTTGAGAAGAAATTTTTGCAGAGGACGCTTCGATATGGCGTGAATGAATCCCATTGCTTTTAGATTGTGGTTGAAAATTCATTTAGCCCTGCGCCCTGCGAAAAAATTTCCTTCTCCCCCTCTGCATTTTTCGTTTTTAGTTAATTTAAAACAATCGGGCACCAGTTTTTTCGCAGAAATTCAATTTAAAAAGAAATAGTCTCAGAAGTATATCGATATGGGGATGAACGAATCACATTGCTTTCTGCTTGTTGTTGAAAGTTCATTTAATTTCGCACGAAAAACAAAAAATAACTCTGTTCCCCAGTTTTATTTTAGTTCGTAGTTAAATTAAAACGATCGGGCAACAGTTTTTTTACACATATGCAATTTGAGAAGAAATTTTTGCAGAGAACGTATCGATATGGCGTGAATGAATCCCATTGTTTTTAGATTGTGGCTGAAAATTCATTTAATCCTGCGCCCTTCGAAAAAATTTCCTTCTCACCCTCACTATTTTTCGTTTTTTGTTAATTTAAAACAATCGGGCACCAGTTTTTCCACAGAAATGCAATTTGAGAATGAATTATGTGAGACGTATATCGCTATGGGAATGAACGATTCACACGCCTTCTACTTGTTGAAAATTCATTTAGTCTTGCGCGGAAAACAAAAAATAACTATGTTCCCCTGTTTTATTTTAGTTTGTAGTTAAATTAAAACGATCGGGCAACAGTTTTTTTACACATATGCATTTTGAGAAGAAATTTTTGCAGAGAACGCATCGATATGGCGTGAATGAATCCCATTTCTTTTAGATTGTGGTTGAAAATTCATTTACTGCTGCGCCCTGCGAAAAAATTTCCTTCTGCCCCTCTGCATTTTTCGTTTTTAGTTGATTTAAAACAATCGGGCAGCAGTTTTTTCGCAGAAATTCAATTTAAAAAGAAATAGTCTCAGAAGTATATCGATATGGGGATGAACGAATCACATTGTCTTCTGCTTGTTGTTGAAAGTTCATTTAATTTTGCGCGGAAAACAAAAAATAACTCTGTTACCCTGTTTTATTTTAGTTTGTTGTTAAATTAAAACAATCGGGCAACAGGTTTTTTACACATATGCATATTTCGAGAAGAAATGTTTTCAGAGAACGCAACGATATGGCGTGAATGAATCCCATTAATTTTAGATTGTGGTTGAAAATTCATTTTGTTCTGCGGACTGCGAAAAAATTTCCTTCTCCCCCTCTGCATTTTTCGTTTTTAGTTAATTTAAAACAATCGGGCAGCAGTTTTTTCGCAGAAATTCAATTTAAGAAGAAATAGTCTCAGAAGTATATCGATATGGGGATGAACGAATCACATTGCCTTCTGCTTGTTGTTGAAAGTTCATTTAATTTCGCGCGGAAAACAAAAAATAACTCTGTTCCCCAGTTTTATTTTAGTTCGTAGTTAAATTAAAACGATCGGGCAACAGTTTTTTTACACATATGCAATTTGAGAAGAAATTTTTGCAGAGAACGTATCGATATGGCGTGAATGAATCCCATTGTTTTTAGATTGTGGCTGAAAATTCATTTAATCCTGCGCCCTTCGAAAAAATTTCCTTCTCACCCTCACTATTTTTCGTTTTTTGTTAATTTAAAACAATCGGGCACCAGTTTTTCCACAGAAATGCAATTTGAGAATGAATTATGTGAGACGTATATCGCTATGGGAATGAACGATTCACACGCCTTCTACTTGTTGAAAATTCATTTAGTCTTGCGCGGAAAACAAAAAATAACTATGTTCCCCTGTTTTATTTTAGTTTGTAGTTAAATTAAAACGATCGGGCAACAGTTTTTTTACACATATGCATTTTGAGAAGAAATTTTTGCAGAGAACGCATCGATATGGCGTGAATGAATCCCATTTCTTTTAGATTGTGGTTGAAAATTCATTTACTGCTGCGCCCTGCGAAAAAATTTCCTTCTGCCCCTCTGCATTTTTCGTTTTTAGTTGATTTAAAACAATCGGGCAGCAGTTTTTTCGCAGAAATTCAATTTAAAAAGAAATAGTCTCAGAAGTATATCGATATGGGGATGAACGAATCACATTGCTTTCTGCTTGTTGTTGAAAGTTCATTTAATTTCGCACGAAAAACAAAAAATAACTCTGTTCCCCAGTTTTATTTTAGTTTGTAGTTAAATTAAAACGATCGGGCAATAGTTTTTTTACACATATTCAATTTGAGAAGAAATTTTTGCAGAGAACGTATCGATATGGCGTGAATGAATCCCATTGTTTTTAGATTGTGGCTGAAAATTTATTTAACCCTGCGCCCTTCGAAAAAATTTCCTTCTCACCCTCACTATTTTTCGTTTTTTGTTAATTTAAAACAATCGGGCAACAGTTTTTCCACAGAAATGCAATTTGAGAATGAATTATGTGAGACGTATATCGCTATGGGAATGAACGATTCACACGCCTTCTACTTGTTGAAAATTCATTTAGTCTTGCGCGGAAAACAAAAAATAACTATGTTCCCCTGTTTTATTTTAGTTTGTAGTTAAATTAAATCGATCGGGCAACAGGTTTTTCACACATTTGCAAATTAAGAAGAAATTCGATTGTACGTGAACCCAGTATCGAAAGTTTCGTCGCGTGTTGTTGAAAATATATTTCAATAGATGGCAGCACAGGAAAACTCTCGCGCATGTGTAACTAAACTTAAAAAAAAAAAAAAAAAAAAAAAAAAAACGAGAATTGTCTCAGATATTTTACTACTATTATTTAATGTTATTTCTTATACATTACGTATTATACAATCAAACAACATTTTTTTATTGGGGGGGGGGAATTCCCACGTGAAAGGTGTCTTGGTTCTATTTTAAATATGGATGAAGTGTTTTCCTTGGTCGTATGTACGCTTAAAAGTAATTGTGTACGATGGCAGTGGTTTGCATTGAATTGTTGTCATAGTGAGTGTGTTGAGTCGAAGTTGCATTGAAAAAGACACACAATATACTGTAGAAAGTGTGTCAAACAGGAAATAAACAAATTGTGCTTTTGTAGAGTGAAGTGTTGTCAAAGAGTACAATTTCCTGGCATAGAGAGCATCAATCACACGAAATAGAAGAAAAAGTGGGGAGGGGAGTGGATTTTGCGAGTAATTTATTAAGGGTGTTCTTAACTGCTCCGTTTGTCAAGTGCGAAACAGATATTTTACTAATATTATTTAATGTTATTTCTTATACTTTACGTATTATACAATCAAACAACATTTTTTTATTGGGGGGGGGGGAATTCCCCCGTGAAAGGTGTCTGGGTGCTATTTTAAATATGGATGAAGTGTTTTCCTTGGTCGTATGTACGCTTAAAAGTAATTGTGTACGATGGCACTGGTTTGCATTGAATTGTTGTCACAGTGAGTGTGTTGAGGCGAAGTTGCATTGAAAAAGACACACAAAATACTGTAGAAAGTGTGTCAAACAGGAAATAAACAAATTGTGCTTTTGTAGAGTGAAGTGTTGTCAAAGAGTACAATTTCCTGGCATAGAGAGCATCAATCACACGAAATAGAAGAAAAAGTGGGAAGGGGAGTGGATTTTGCGAGTAATTTATTAAGGGTGTTCTTAACTGCTCCGTTTGTCAAGTGCGAAACGTTTTTAAAACACTTACAAGTCTATTACATATCAATTTTAAGAGAAAGATATGAAATTAGAATGCCTAACTATGGAATCTTCAAATCGAACTTATTTTTCCATTTTACGATAGTTGAATTAACTTTCCAGTTCTAAGCTTTTTAGATCACGTGATCACACGTTTCTCGACAGTTTTTTCTGCTTTAATTGGGATATGTGCTCAAAACCGTCGTATGAAATTCATAAATGCGATTTCCACGGGTTCTAAAAATACAAAAGTTCTCCGTGCAATTAAATAGCTTTCTCTTGGCGTGAAAAAGTGTGCTGGTCGAAACGTGAGACACTTTCGTCTTTTAACTTCAAATGTTCGTAGGTATTTCATAATACTTATATCTCTTTTACTGCAGAAATGTTTTCAAATCGAAATCAGAACACGGGAACACATACACCGATCCATGGGGATGCAGCGTGAATGACTCCCCGTATATTGTTTCTTGTTGTAGAAAATTGATTTACAATTGCGCGGAAAGCAAAAATAACCCTGTTCCCCTGTTTTATTTTAGTTTGTTGTTAAATTAAAACAATCGGGCAACAGTTTTTTTACACATATGCATTTTGAGAATAAATTTTTGCAGAGAACGCTTCGATATGGCGTGAATGAATCCCATTACTTTTAGATTGTGGTTGAAAATTTATTTAGCTCTGCGCCCTGTGAAAAAATTTCCTTCTCCACCTCTGTATTTTCCGTTTTTAGTTGATTTAAAACAATCGGGCAGCAGTTTTTTCGCAGAAATTCAATCTAAGAAGAAATAGTCTCAGAAGTATATCGATATGGGGATGAACGAATCACATTGCTTTCTGCTTGTTGTTGAAAGTTCATTTAATTTCGCACGAAAAACAAAAAATAACTCTGTTCCCCAGTTTTATTTTAGTTCGTAGTTAAATTAAAACGATCGGGCAACAGTTTTTTTACACATATGCAATTTGAGAAGAAATTTTTGCAGAGAACGTATCGATATGGCGTGAATGAATCCCATTGTTTTTAGATTGTGGCTGAAAATTCATTTAATCCTGCGCCCTTCGAAAAAATTTCCTTCTCACCCTCACTATTTTTCGTTTTTTGTTAATTTAAAACAATCGGGCACCAGTTTTTCCACAGAAATGCAATTTGAGAATGAATTATGTGAGACGTATATCGCTATGGGAATGAACGATTCACACGCCTTCTACTTGTTGAAAATTCATTTAGTCTTGCGCGGAAAACAAAAAATAACTATGTTCCCCTGTTTTATTTTAGTTTGTAGTTAAATTAAAACGATCGGGCAACAGTTTTTTTACACATATGCATTTTGAGAAGAAATTTTTGCAGAGAACGCATCGATATGGCGTGAATGAATCCCATTTCTTTTAGATTGTGGTTGAAAATTCATTTACTGCTGCGCCCTGCGAAAAAATTTCCTTCTGCCCCTCTGCATTTTTCGTTTTTAGTTGATTTAAAACAATCGGGCAGCAGTTTTTTCGCAGAAATTCAATTTAAAAAGAAATAGTCTCAGAAGTATATCGATATGGGGATGAACGAATCACATTGCTTTCTGCTTGTTGTTGAAAGTTCATTTAATTTCGCACGAAAAACAAAAAATAACTCTGTTCCCCAGTTTTATTTTAGTTTGTAGTTAAATTAAAACGATCGGGCAATAGTTTTTTTACACATATGCAATTTGAGAAGAAATTTTTGCAGAGAACGTATCGATATGGCGTGAATGAATCCCATTGTTTTTAGATTGTGGCTGAAAATTTATTTAACCCTGCGCCCTTCGAAAAAATTTCCTTCTCACCCTCACTATTTTTCGTTTTTTGTTAATTTAAAACAATCGGGCAACAGTTTTTCCACAGAAATGCAATTTGAGAATGAATTATGTGAGACGTATATCGCTATGGGAATGAACGATTCACACGCCTTCTACTTGTTGAAAATTCATTTAGTCTTGCGCGGAAAACAAAAAATAACTATGTTCCCCTGTTTTATTTTAGTTTGTAGTTAAATTAAATCGATCGGGCAACAGGTTTTTCACACATTTGCAAATTAAGAAGAAATTCGATTGTACGTGAACCCAGTATCGAAAGTTTCGTCGCGTGTTGTTGAAAATATATTTCAATAGATGGCAGCACAGGAAAACTCTCGCGCATGTGTAACTAAACTTTAAAAAAAAAAAAAAAAAAAAAAAAACGAGAATTGTCTCAGATATTTTACTACTATTATTTAATGTTATTTCTTATACATTACGTATTATACAATCAAACCACTTTTTTTTATTGGGGGGGGGGGAATTCTCCCGCGAAAGGTGTCTGGGTACTATTTTAAATATGGATGAAGTGTTTTCCTTGGTCGTATGTACGCTTAAAAATAATTGTGTACGATGGCACTGGTTTGCATTGAATTGTTGTCACAGTGAGTGTGTTGAGGCGAAGTTGCATTGAAAAAGACACACAATATACTGTAGAAAGTGTGTCAAACAGGAAATAAACAAATTGTGCTTTTGTAGAGTGAAGTGTTGTCAAAGAGTACAATTTCCTGGCATAGAGAGCATCAATCACACGAAATAGAAGAAAAAGTGGGAAGGGGAGTGGATTTTGCGAGTAATTTATTAAGGGTGTTCTTAACTGCTCCGTTTGTCAAGTGCGAAACGTTTTTAAAACACTTACAAGTCTTTTACATATCAATTTTAAGAGAAAGATATGAAATTAGAATGCCTAACTATGGAATCTTCAAATCGAACTTATTTTTCCATTTTACGATAGTTGAATTAACTTTCCAGTTCTAAGCTTTTTTAGATCACGTGATCACACGTTTCTCGACAGTTTTTTCTGCTTTAATGGGAATATGTGCTCAAAACCGTCGTATGAAATTCATAAATGCGATTTCCACGGGTTCTAAAAATACAAAAGTTTTCCTTGCATTTAAATAGCTTTCTCTTGGCGTGAAAAAGTGTGCTGGTCGAAACGTGAGACACTTTCGTCTTTTAACTTCAATTGTTCGTAGGTATTTCATAATACTTATATCTGTTTTACTGCAGAAATGTTTTCAAATCGAAATCAGAACACGGGAACACATACACCGATCCATGGGGATGCAGCGTGAATGACTCCCCGTATATTGTTTCTTGTTGTAGAAAATTGATTTACAATTGCGCGGAAAGCAAAAATAACCCTGTTCCCCTGTTTTATTTTAGTTTGTTGTTAAATTAAAACAATCGGGCAACAGTTTTTTTACACATATGCATTTTGAGAATAAATTTTTGCAGAGAACGCTTTGATATGGCGTGAATGAATCCCATTACTTTTAGATTGTGGTTGAAAATTTATTTAGCTCTGCGCCCTGTGAAAAAATTTCCTTCTCCACCTCTGTATTTTCCGTTTTTAGTTGATTTAAAACAATCGGGCAGCAGTTTTTTCGCAGAAATTCAATCTAAGAAGAAATAGTCTCAGAAGTATATCGATATGGGGATGAACGAATCACATTGCTTTCTGCTTGTTGTTGAAAGTTCATTTAATTTCGCACGAAAAACAAAAAATAACTCTGTTCCCCAGTTTTATTTTAGTTCGTAGTTAAATTAAAACGATCGGGCAACAGTTTTTTTACACATATGCAATTTGAGAAGAAATTTTTGCAGAGAACGTATCGATATGGCGTGAATGAATCCCATTGTTTTTAGATTGTGGCTGAAAATTCATTTAATCCTGCGCCCTTCGAAAAAATTTCCTTCTCACCCTCACTATTTTTCGTTTTTTGTTAATTTAAAACAATCGGGCACCAGTTTTTCCACAGAAATGCAATTTGAGAATGAATTATGTGAGACGTATATCGCTATGGGAATGAACGATTCACACGCCTTCTACTTGTTGAAAATTCATTTAGTCTTGCGCGGAAAACAAAAAATAACTATGTTCCCCTGTTTTATTTTAGTTTGTAGTTAAATTAAAACGATCGGGCAACAGTTTTTTTACACATATGCATTTTGAGAAGAAATTTTTGCAGAGAACGCATCGATATGGCGTGAATGAATCCCATTTCTTTTAGATTGTGGTTGAAAATTCATTTACTGCTGCGCCCTGCGAAAAAATTTCCTTCTGCCCCTCTGCATTTTTCGTTTTTAGTTGATTTAAAACAATCGGGCAGCAGTTTTTTCGCAGAAATTCAATTTAAAAAGAAATAGTCTCAGAAGTATATCGATATGGGGATGAACGAATCACATTGCTTTCTGCTTGTTGTTGAAAGTTCATTTAATTTCGCACGAAAAACAAAAAATAACTCTGTTCCCCAGTTTTATTTTAGTTTGTAGTTAAATTAAAACGATCGGGCAATAGTTTTTTTACACATATGCAATTTGAGAAGAAATTTTTGCAGAGAACGTATCGATATGGCGTGAATGAATCCCATTGTTTTTAGATTGTGGCTGAAAATTTATTTAACCCTGCGCCCTTCGAAAAAATTTCCTTCTCACCCTCACTATTTTTCGTTTTTTGTTAATTTAAAACAATCGGGCAACAGTTTTTCCACAGAAATGCAATTTGAGAATGAATTATGTGAGACGTATATCGCTATGGGAATGAACGATTCACACGCCTTCTACTTGTTGAAAATTCATTTAGTCTTGCGCGGAAAACAAAAAATAACTATGTTCCCCTGTTTTATTTTAGTTTGTAGTTAAATTAAATCGATCGGGCAACAGGTTTTTCACACATTTGCAAATTAAGAAGAAATTCGATTGTACGTGAACCCAGTATCGAAAGTTTCGTCGCGTGTTGTTGAAAATATATTTCAATAGATGGCAGCACAGGAAAACTCTCGCGCATGTGTAACTAAACTTTAAAAAAAAAAAAAAAAAAAAAAAAACGAGAATTGTCTCAGATATTTTACTACTATTATTTAATGTTATTTCTTATACATTACGTATTATACAATCAAACCACTTTTTTTATTGGGGGGGGGGGAATTCTCCCGCGAAAGGTGTCTGGGTACTATTTTAAATATGGATGAAGTGTTTTCCTTGGTCGTATGTACGCTTAAAAATAATTGTGTACGATGGCACTGGTTTGCATTGAATTGTTGTCACAGTGAGTGTGTTGAGGCGAAGTTGCATTGAAAAAGACACACAATATACTGTAGAAAGTGTGTCAAACAGGAAATAAACAAATTGTGCTTTTGTAGAGTGAAGTGTTGTCAAAGAGTACAATTTCCTGGCATAGAGAGCATCAATCACACGAAATAGAAGAAAAAGTGGGAAGGGGAGTGGATTTTGCGAGTAATTTATTAAGGGTGTTCTTAACTGCTCCGTTTGTCAAGTGCGAAACGTTTTTAAAACACTTACAAGTCTTTTACATATCAATTTTAAGAGAAAGATATGAAATTAGAATGCCTAACTATGGAATCTTCAAATCGAACTTATTTTTCCATTTTACGATAGTTGAATTAACTTTCCAGTTCTAAGCTTTTTTAGATCACGTGATCACACGTTTCTCGACAGTTTTTTCTGCTTTAATGGGAATATGTGCTCAAAACCGTCGTATGAAATTCATAAATGCGATTTCCACGGGTTCTAAAAATACAAAAGTTTTCCTTGCATTTAAATAGCTTTCTCTTGGCGTGAAAAAGTGTGCTGGTCGAAACGTGAGACACTTTCGTCTTTTAACTTCAATTGTTCGTAGGTATTTCATAATACTTATATCTGTTTTACTGCAGAAATGTTTTCAAATCGAAATCAGAACACGGGAACACATACACCGATCCATGGGGATGCAGCGTGAATGACTCCCCGTATATTGTTTCTTGTTGTAGAAAATTGATTTAAAATTGCGCGGAAAGCAAAAATAACTCTGTTCCCCTGTTTTATTTTAGTTTGTTGTTAAATTAAAACGATCGGGCAACAGTTTTTTTACACATATGCATTTTGAGAAGAAATTTTTGCAGAGGACGCTTCGATATGGCGTGAATGAATCCCATTGCTTTTAGATTGTGGTTGAAAATTCATTTAGCCCTGCGCCCTGCGAAAAAATTTCCTTCTCCCCCTCTGCATTTTTCGTTTTTAGTTAATTTAAAACAATCGGGCACCAGTTTTTTCGCAGAAATTCAATTTAAAAAGAAATAGTCTTAGAAGTATATCGGTATGGGGATGAACGAATCACATTGTCTTCTGCTTGTTGTTGAAAGTTCATTTAATTTTGCGCGGAAAACAAAAAATAACTCTGTTACCCTGTTTTATTTTAGTTTGTTGTTAAATTAAAACAATCGGGCAACAGGTTTTTTACACATATGCATATTTCGAGAAGAAATGTTTTCAGAGAACGCAACGATATGGCGTGAATGAATCCCATTAATTTTAGATTGTGGTTGAAAATTCATTTTGTTCTGCGGACTGCGAAAAAATTTCCTTCTCCCCCTCTGCATTTTTCGTTTTTAGTTAATTTAAAACAATCGGGCAGCAGTTTTTTCGCAGAAATTCAATTTAAGAAGAAATAGTCTCAGAAGTATATCGATATGGGGATGAACGAATCACATTGCCTTCTGCTTGTTGTTGAAAGTTCATTTAATTTCGCGCGGAAAACAAAAAATAACTCTGTTCCCCAGTTTTATTTTAGTTTGTAGTTAAATTAAAACGATCGGGCAATAGTTTTTTTACACATATGCAATTTGAGAAGAAATTTTTGCAGAGAACGTATCGATGTGGCATGAATGAATCCCATTGTTTTTAGATTGTGGCTGAAAATTTATTTAACCCTGCGCCCTTCGAAAAAATTTCCTTCTCACCCTCACTATTTTTCGTTTTTTGTTAATTTAAAACAATCGGGCAACAGTTTTTCCACAGAAATGCAATTTGAGAATGAATTATGTGAGACGTATATCGCTATGGGAATGAACGATTCACACGCCTTCTACTTGTTGAAAATTCATTTAGTCTTGCGCGGAAAACAAAAAATAACTATGTTCCCCTGTTTTATTTTAGTTTGTAGTTAAATTAAATCGATCGGGCAACAGGTTTTTCACACATTTGCAAATTAAGAAGAAATTCGATTGTACGTGAACCCAGTATCGAAAGTTTCGTCGCGTGTTTGAAAATATATTTCAATAGATGGCAGCACAGGAAAACTCTCGCGCATGTGTAACTAAACTTAAAAAAAAAAAAAAAAAAAAAAAAAAAACGAGAATTGTCTCAGATATTTTACTACTATTATTTAATGTTATTTCTTATACATTACGTATTATACAATCAAACAACATTTTTTTATTGGGGGGGGGGAATTCCCACGTGAAAGGTGTCTTGGTTCTATTTTAAATATGGATGAAGTGTTTTCCTTGGTCGTATGTACGCTTAAAAGTAATTGTGTACGATGGCAGTGGTTTGCATTGAATTGTTGTCATAGTGAGTGTGTTGAGTCGAAGTTGCATTGAAAAAGACACACAATATACTGTAGAAAGTGTGTCAAACAGGAAATAAACAAATTGTGCTTTTGTAGAGTGAAGTGTTGTCAAAGAGTACAATTTCCTGGCATAGAGAGCATCAATCACACGAAATAGAAGAAAAAGTGGGGAGGGGAGTGGATTTTGCGAGTAATTTATTAAGGGTGTTCTTAACTGCTCCGTTTGTCAAGTGCGAAACAGATATTTTACTAATATTATTTAATGTTATTTCTTATACTTTACGTATTATACAATCAAACAACATTTTTTTATTGGGGGGGGGGAATTCCCCCGTGAAAGGTGTCTGGGTGCTATTTTAAATATGGATGAAGTGTTTTCCTTGGTCGTATGTACGCTTAAAAGTAATTGTGTACGATGGCACTGGTTTGCATTGAATTGTTGTCACAGTGAGTGTGTTGAGGCGAAGTTGCATTGAAAAAGACACACAAAATACTGTAGAAAGTGTGTCAAACAGGAAATAAACAAATTGTGCTTTTGTAGAGTGAAGTGTTGTCAAAGAGTACAATTTCCTGGCATAGAGAGCATCAATCACACGAAATAGAAGAAAAAGTGGGAAGGGGAGTGGATTTTGCGAGTAATTTATTAAGGGTGTTCTTAACTGCTCCGTTTGTCAAGTGCAAAACGTTTTTAAAACACTTACAAGTCTATTACATATCAATTTTAAGAGAAAGATATGAAATTAGAATGCCTAACTATGGAATCTTCAAATCGAACTTATTTTTCCATTTTACGATAGTTGAATTAACTTTCCAGTTCTAAGCTTTTTAGATCACGTGATCACACGTTTCTCGACAGTTTTTTCTGCTTTAATTGGGATATGTGCTCAAAACCGTCGTATGAAATTCATAAATGCGATTTCCACGGGTTCTAAAAATACAAAAGTTCTCCGTGCAATTAAATAGCTTTCTCTTGGCGTGAAAAAGTGTGCTGGTCGAAACGTGAGACACTTTCGTCTTTTAACTTCAAATGTTCGTAGGTATTTCATAATACTTATATCTCTTTTACTGCAGAAATGTTTTCAAATCGAAATCAGAACACGGGAACACATACACCGATCCATGGGGATGCAGCGTGAATGACTCCCCGTATATTGTTTCTTGTTGTAGAAAATTGATTTACAATTGCGCGGAAAGCAAAAATAACCCTGTTCCCCTGTTTTATTTTAGTTTGTTGTTAAATTAAAACAATCGGGCAACAGTTTTTTTACACATATGCATTTTGAGAATAAATTTTTGCAGAGAACGCTTCGATATGGCGTGAATGAATCCCATTACTTTTAGATTGTGGTTGAAAATTTATTTAGCTCTGCGCCCTGTGAAAAAATTTCCTTCTCCACCTCTGTATTTTCCGTTTTTAGTTGATTTAAAACAATCGGGCAGCAGTTTTTTCGCAGAAATTCAATCTAAGAAGAAATAGTCTCAGAAGTATATCGATATGGGGATGAACGAATCACATTGCTTTCTGCTTGTTGTTGAAAGTTCATTTAATTTCGCACGAAAAACAAAAAATAACTCTGTTCCCCAGTTTTATTTTAGTTCGTAGTTAAATTAAAACGATCGGGCAACAGTTTTTTTACACATATGCAATTTGAGAAGAAATTTTTGCAGAGAACGTATCGATATGGCGTGAATGAATCCCATTGTTTTTAGATTGTGGCTGAAAATTCATTTAATCCTGCGCCCTTCGAAAAAATTTCCTTCTCACCCTCACTATTTTTCGTTTTTTGTTAATTTAAAACAATCGGGCACCAGTTTTTCCACAGAAATGCAATTTGAGAATGAATTATGTGAGACGTATATCGCTATGGGAATGAACGATTCACACGCCTTCTACTTGTTGAAAATTCATTTAGTCTTGCGCGGAAAACAAAAAATAACTATGTTCCCCTGTTTTATTTTAGTTTGTAGTTAAATTAAAACGATCGGGCAACAGTTTTTTTACACATATGCATTTTGAGAAGAAATTTTTGCAGAGAACGCATCGATATGGCGTGAATGAATCCCATTTCTTTTAGATTGTGGTTGAAAATTCATTTACTGCTGCGCCCTGCGAAAAAATTTCCTTCTGCCCCTCTGCATTTTTCGTTTTTAGTTGATTTAAAACAATCGGGCAGCAGTTTTTTCGCAGAAATTCAATTTAAAAAGAAATAGTCTCAGAAGTATATCGATATGGGGATGAACGAATCACATTGCTTTCTGCTTGTTGTTGAAAGTTCATTTAATTTCGCACGAAAAACAAAAAATAACTCTGTTCCCCAGTTTTATTTTAGTTTGTAGTTAAATTAAAACGATCGGGCAATAGTTTTTTTACACATATGCAATTTGAGAAGAAATTTTTGCAGAGAACGTATCGATATGGCGTGAATGAATCCCATTGTTTTTAGATTGTGGCTGAAAATTTATTTAACCCTGCGCCCTTCGAAAAAATTTCCTTCTCACCCTCACTATTTTTCGTTTTTTGTTAATTTAAAACAATCGGGCAACAGTTTTTCCACAGAAATGCAATTTGAGAATGAATTATGTGAGACGTATATCGCTATGGGAATGAACGATTCACACGCCTTCTACTTGTTGAAAATTCATTTAGTCTTGCGCGGAAAACAAAAAATAACTATGTTCCCCTGTTTTATTTTAGTTTGTAGTTAAATTAAATCGATCGGGCAACAGGTTTTTCACACATTTGCAAATTAAGAAGAAATTCGATTGTACGTGAACCCAGTATCGAAAGTTTCGTCGCGTGTTGTTGAAAATATATTTCAATAGATGGCAGCACAGGAAAACTCTCGCGCATGTGTAACTAAACTTAAAAAAAAAAAAAAAAAAAAAAAAAAAACGAGATTTGTCTCAGATATTTTACTACTATTATTTAATGTTATTTCTTATACATTACGTATTATACAATCAAACCACATTTTTTTATTGGGGGGGGGGGAATTCTCCCGCGAAAGGTGTCTGGGTACTATTTTAAATATGGATGAAGTGTTTTCCTTGGTCGTATGTACGCTTAAAAATAATTGTGTACGATGGCACTGGTTTGCATTGAATTGTTGTCACAGTGAGTGTGTTGAGGCGAAGTTGCATTGAAAAAGACACACAATATACTGTAGAAAGTGTGTCAAACAGGAAATAAACAAATTGTGCTTTTGTAGAGTGAAGTGTTGTCAAAGAGTACAATTTCCTGGCATAGAGAGCATCAATCACACGAAATAGAAGAAAAAGTGGGAAGGGGAGTGGATTTTGCGAGTAATTTATTAAGGGTGTTCTTAACTGCTCCGTTTGTCAAGTGCGAAACGTTTTTAAAACACTTACAAGTCTTTTACATATCAATTTTAAGAGAAAGATATGAAATTAGAATGCCTAACTATGGAATCTTCAAATCGAACTTATTTTTCCATTTTACGATAGTTGAATTAACTTTCCAGTTCTAAGCTTTTTTAGATCACGTGATCACACGTTTCTCGACAGTTTTTTCTGCTTTAATGGGAATATGTGCTCAAAACCGTCGTATGAAATTCATAAATGCGATCTCCACGGGTTCTAAAAATACAAAAGTTTTCCTTGCATTTAAATAGCTTTCTCTTGGCGTGAAAAAGTGTGCTGGTCGAAACGTGAGACACTTTCGTCTTTTAACTTCAATTGTTCGTAGGTATTTCATAATACTTATATCTGTTTTACTGCAGAAATGTTTTCAAATCGAAATCAGAACACGGGAACACATACACCGATCCATGGGGATGCAGCGTGAATGACTCCCCGTATATTGTTTCTTGTTGTAGAAAATTGATTTAAAATTGCGCGGAAAGCAAAAATAACTCTGTTCCCCTGTTTTATTTTAGTTTGTTGTTAAATTAAAACGATCGGGCAACAGTTTTTTTACACATATGCATTTTGAGAAGAAATTTTTGCAGAGGACGCTTCGATATGGCGTGAATGAATCCCATTGCTTTTAGATTGTGGTTGAAAATTCATTTAGCCCTGCGCCCTGCGAAAAAATTTCCTTCTCCCCCTCTGCATTTTTCGTTTTTAGTTAATTTAAAACAATCGGGCACCAGTTTTTTCGCAGAAATTCAATTTAAAAAGAAATAGTCTTAGAAGTATATCGGTATGGGGATGAACGAATCACATTGTCTTCTGCTTGTTGTTGAAAGTTCATTTAATTTCGCACGAAAAACAAAAAATAACTCTGTTCCCCAGTTTTATTTTAGTTCGTAGTTAAATTAAAACGATCGGGCAACAGTTTTTTTACACATATGCAATTTGAGAAGAAATTTTTGCAGAGAACGTATCGATATGGCGTGAATGAATCCCATTGTTTTTAGATTGTGGCTGAAAATTCATTTAATCCTGCGCCCTTCGAAAAAATTTCCTTCTCACCCTCACTATTTTTCGTTTTTTGTTAATTTAAAACAATCGGGCACCAGTTTTTCCACAGAAATGCAATTTGAGAATGAATTATGTGAGACGTATATCGCTATGGGAATGAACGATTCACACGCCTTCTACTTGTTGAAAATTCATTTAGTCTTGCGCGGAAAACAAAAAATATCTATGTTCCCCTGTTTTATTTTAGTTTGTAGTTAAATTAAAACGATCGGGCAACAGTTTTTTTACACATATGCATTTTGAGAAGAAATTTTTGCAGAGAACGCATCGATATGGCGTGAATGAATCCCATTTCTTTTAGATTGTGGTTGAAAATTCATTTACTGCTGCGCCCTGCGAAAAAATTTCCTTCTGCCCCTCTGCATTTTTCGTTTTTAGTTGATTTAAAACAATCGGGCAGCAGTTTTTTCGCAGAAATTCAATTTAAAAAGAAATAGTCTCAGAAGTATATCGATATGGGGATGAACGAATCACATTGTCTTCTGCTTGTTGTTGAAAGTTCATTTAATTTTGCGCGGAAAACAAAAAATAACTCTGTTACCCTGTTTTATTTTAGTTTGTTGTTAAATTAAAACAATCGGGCAACAGGTTTTTTACACATATGCATATTTCGAGAAGAAATGTTTTCAGAGAACGCAACGATATGGCGTGAATGAATCCCATTAATTTTAGATTGTGGTTGAAAATTCATTTTGTTCTGCGGACTGCGAAAAAATTTCCTTCTCCCCCTCTGCATTTTTCGTTTTTAGTTAATTTAAAACAATCGGGCAGCAGTTTTTTCGCAGAAATTCAATTTAAGAAGAAATAGTCTCAGAAGTATATCGATATGGGGATGAACGAATCACATTGCCTTCTGCTTGTTGTTGAAAGTTCATTTAATTTCGCGCGGAAAACAAAAAATAACTCTGTTCCCCAGTTTTATTTTAGTTTGTAGTTAAATTAAAACGATCGGGCAATAGTTTTTTTACACATATGCAATTTGAGAAGAAATTTTTGCAGAGAACGTATCGATATGGCGTGAATGAATCCCATTGTTTTTAGATTGTGGCTGAAAATTTATTTAACCCTGCGCCCTTCGAAAAAATTTCCTTCTCACCCTCACTATTTTTCGTTTTTTGTTAATTTAAAACAATCGGGCAACAGTTTTTCCACAGAAATGCAATTTGAGAATGAATTATGTGAGACGTATATCGCTATGGGAATGAACGATTCACACGCCTTCTACTTGTTGAAAATTCATTTAGTCTTGCGCGGAAAACAAAAAATAACTATGTTCCCCTGTTTTATTTTAGTTTGTAGTTAAATTAAATCGATCGGGCAACAGGTTTTTCACACATTTGCAAATTAAGAAGAAATTCGATTGTACGTGAACCCAGTATCGAAAGTTTCGTCGCGTGTTGTTGAAAATATATTTCAATAGA
Organism: Maratus speculifer; assembly: GCA_964019185.1. Classification (NCBI taxonomy): domain Eukaryota; kingdom Metazoa; phylum Arthropoda; class Arachnida; order Araneae; family Salticidae; genus Maratus; species Maratus speculifer. The sequence continues at coordinate 3,987,185 of OZ025301.1, read as the reverse complement.
TGGCAGCACAGGAAAACTCTCGCGCATGTGTAACTAAACTTAAAAAAAAAAAAAAAAAAAAAAAAAAACGAGAATTGTCTCAGATATTTTACTACTATTATTTAATGTTATTTCTTATACATTACGTATTATACAATCAAACAACATTTTTTTATTGGGGGGGGGGGGAATTCCCACGTGAAAGGTGTCTTGGTTCTATTTTAAATATGGATGAAGTGTTTTCCTTGGTCGTATGTACGCTTAAAAGTAATTGTGTACGATGGCACTGGTTTGCATTGAATTGTTGTCACAGTGAGTGTGTTGAGGCGAAGTTGCATTGAAAAAAACACACAATATACTGTAGAAAGTGTGTCAAACAGGAAATAAACAAATTGTGCTTTTGTAGAGTGAAGTGTTGTCAAAGAGTACAATTTCCTGGCATAGAGAGCATCAATCACACGAAATAGAAGAAAAAGTGGGAAGGGGAGTGGATTTTGCGAGTAATTTATTAAGGGTGTTCTTAACTGCTCCGTTTGTCAAGTGCGAAACGTTTTTAAAACACTTACAAGTCTTTTACATATCAATTTTAAGAGAAAGATATGAAATTAGAATGCCTAACTATGGAATCTTCAAATCGAACTTATTTTTCCATTTTACGATAGTTGAATTAACTTTCCAGTTCTAAGCTTTTTTAGATCACGTGATCACACGTTTCTCGACAGTTTTTTCTGCTTTAATGGGAATATGTGCTCAAAACCGTCGTATGAAATTCATAAATGCGATTTCCACGGGTTCTAAAAATACAAAAGTTTTCCTTGCATTTAAATAGCTTTCTCTTGGCGTGAAAAAGTGTGCTGGTCGAAACGTGAGACACTTTCGTCTTTTAACTTCAATTGTTCGTAGGTATTTCATAATACTTATATCTGTTTTACTGCAGAAATGTTTTCAAATCGAAATCAGAACACGGGAACACATACACCGATCCATGGGGATGCAGCGTGAATGACTCCCCGTATATTGTTTCTTGTTGTAGAAAATTGATTTACAATTGCGCGGAAAGCAAAAATAACCCTGTTCCCCTGTTTTATTTTAGTTTGTTGTTAAATTAAAACAATCGGGCAACAGTTTTTTTACACATATGCATTTTGAGAATAAATTTTTGCAGAGAACGCTTCGATATGGCGTGAATGAATCCCATTACTTTTAGATTGTGGTTGAAAATTTATTTAGCTCTGCGCCCTGTGAAAAAATTTCCTTCTCCACCTCTGTATTTTCCGTTTTTAGTTGATTTAAAACAATCGGGCAGCAGTTTTTTCGCAGAAATTCAATCTAAGAAGAAATAGTCTCAGAAGTATATCGATATGGGGATGAACGAATCACATTGCTTTCTGCTTGTTGTTGAAAGTTCATTTAATTTCGCACGAAAAACAAAAAATAACTCTGTTCCCCAGTTTTATTTTAGTTCGTAGTTAAATTAAAACGATCGGGCAACAGTTTTTTTACACATATGCAATTTGAGAAGAAATTTTTGCAGAGAACGTATCGATATGGCGTGAATGAATCCCATTGTTTTTAGATTGTGGCTGAAAATTCATTTAATCCTGCGCCCTTCGAAAAAATTTCCTTCTCACCCTCACTATTTTTCGTTTTTTGTTAATTTAAAACAATCGGGCACCAGTTTTTCCACAGAAATGCAATTTGAGAATGAATTATGTGAGACGTATATCGCTATGGGAATGAACGATTCACACGCCTTCTACTTGTTGAAAATTCATTTAGTCTTGCGCGGAAAACAAAAAATAACTATGTTCCCCTGTTTTATTTTAGTTTGTAGTTAAATTAAAACGATCGGGCAACAGTTTTTTTACACATATGCATTTTGAGAAGAAATTTTTGCAGAGAACGCATCGATATGGCGTGAATGAATCCCATTTCTTTTAGATTGTGGTTGAAAATTCATTTACTGCTGCGCCCTGCGAAAAAATTTCCTTCTGCCCCTCTGCATTTTTCGTTTTTAGTTGATTTAAAACAATCGGGCAGCAGTTTTTTCGCAGAAATTCAATTTAAAAAGAAATAGTCTCAGAAGTATATCGATATGGGGATGAACGAATCACATTGCTTTCTGCTTGTTGTTGAAAGTTCATTTAATTTCGCACGAAAAACAAAAAATAACTCTGTTCCCCAGTTTTATTTTAGTTTGTAGTTAAATTAAAACGATTGGGCAATAGTTTTTTTACACATATGCAATTTGAGAAGAAATTTTTGCAGAGAACGTATCGATATGGCGTGAATGAATCCCATTGTTTTTAGATTGTGGCTGAAAATTTATTTAACCCTGCGCCCTTCGAAAAAATTTCCTTCTCACCCTCACTATTTTTCGTTTTTTGTTAATTTAAAACAATCGGGCAACAGTTTTTCCACAGAAATGCAATTTGAGAATGAATTATGTGAGACGTATATCGCTATGGGAATGAACGATTCACACGCCTTCTACTTGTTGAAAATTCATTTAGTCTTGCGCGGAAAACAAAAAATAACTATGTTCCCCTGTTTTATTTTAGTTTGTAGTTAAATTAAATCGATCGGGCAACAGGTTTTTCACACATTTGCAAATTAAGAAGAAATTCGATTGTACGTGAACCCAGTATCGAAAGTTTCGTCGCGTGTTGTTGAAAATATATTTCAATAGATGGCAGCACAGGAAAACTCTCGCGCATGTGTAACTAAACTTTAAAAAAAAAAAAAAAAAAAAAAAAACGAGAATTGTCTCAGATATTTTACTACTATTATTTAATGTTATTTCTTATACATTACGTATTATACAATCAAACCACTTTTTTTTATTGGGGGGGGGGAATTCTCCCGCGAAAGGTGTCTGGGTACTATTTTAAATATGGATGAAGTGTTTTCCTTGGTCGTATGTACGCTTAAAAATAATTGTGTACGATGGCACTGGTTTGCATTGAATTGTTGTCACAGTGAGTGTGTTGAGGCGAAGTTGCATTGAAAAAGACACACAATATACTGTAGAAAGTGTGTCAAACAGGAAATAAACAAATTGTGCTTTTGTAGAGTGAAGTGTTGTCAAAGAGTACAATTTCCTGGCATAGAGAGCATCAATCACACGAAATAGAAGAAAAAGTGGGAAGGGGAGTGGATTTTGCGAGTAATTTATTAAGGGTGTTCTTAACTGCTCCGTTTGTCAAGTGCGAAACGTTTTTAAAACACTTACAAGTCTTTTACATATCAATTTTAAGAGAAAGATATGAAATTAGAATGCCTAACTATGGAATCTTCAAATCGAACTTATTTTTCCATTTTACGATAGTTGAATTAACTTTCCAGTTCTAAGCTTTTTTAGATCACGTGATCACACGTTTCTCGACAGTTTTTTCTGCTTTAATGGGAATATGTGCTCAAAACCGTCGTATGAAATTCATAAATGCGATCTCCACGGGTTCTAAAAATACAAAAGTTTTCCTTGCATTTAAATAGCTTTCTCTTGGCGTGAAAAAGTGTGCTGGTCGAAACGTGAGACACTTTCGTCTTTTAACTTCAATTGTTCGTAGGTATTTCATAATACTTATATCTGTTTTACTGCAGAAATGTTTTCAAATCGAAATCAGAACACGGGAACACATACACCGATCCATGGGGATGCAGCGTGAATGACTCCCCGTATATTGTTTCTTGTTGTAGAAAATTGATTTAAAATTGCGCGGAAAGCAAAAATAACTCTGTTCCCCTGTTTTATTTTAGTTTGTTGTTAAATTAAAACGATCGGGCAACAGTTTTTTTACACATATGCATTTTGAGAAGAAATTTTTGCAGAGGACGCTTCGATATGGCGTGAATGAATCCCATTGCTTTTAGATTGTGGTTGAAAATTCATTTAGCCCTGCGCCCTGCGAAAAAATTTCCTTCTCCCCCTCTGCATTTTTCGTTTTTAGTTAATTTAAAACAATCGGGCACCAGTTTTTTCGCAGAAATTCAATTTAAAAAGAAATAGTCTTAGAAGTATATCGGTATGGGGATGAACGAATCACATTGTCTTCTGCTTGTTGTTGAAAGTTCATTTAATTTCGCACGAAAAACAAAAAATAACTCTGTTCCCCAGTTTTATTTTAGTTCGTAGTTAAATTAAAACGATCGGGCAACAGTTTTTTTACACATATGCAATTTGAGAAGAAATTTTTGCAGAGAACGTATCGATATGGCGTGAATGAATCCCATTGTTTTTAGATTGTGGCTGAAAATTCATTTAATCCTGCGCCCTTCGAAAAAATTTCCTTCTCACCCTCACTATTTTTCGTTTTTTGTTAATTTAAAACAATCGGGCACCAGTTTTTCCACAGAAATGCAATTTGAGAATGAATTATGTGAGACGTATATCGCTATGGGAATGAACGATTCACACGCCTTCTACTTGTTGAAAATTCATTTAGTCTTGCGCGGAAAACAAAAAATAACTATGTTCCCCTGTTTTATTTTAGTTTGTAGTTAAATTAAAACGATCGGGCAACAGTTTTTTTACACATATGCATTTTGAGAAGAAATTTTTGCAGAGAACGCATCGATATGGCGTGAATGAATCCCATTTCTTTTAGATTGTGGTTGAAAATTCATTTACTGCTGCGCCCTGCGAAAAAATTTCCTTCTGCCCCTCTGCATTTTTCGTTTTTAGTTGATTTAAAACAATCGGGCAGCAGTTTTTTCGCAGAAATTCAATTTAAAAAGAAATAGTCTCAGAAGTATATCGATATGGGGATGAACGAATCACATTGTCTTCTGCTTGTTGTTGAAAGTTCATTTAATTTTGCGCGGAAAACAAAAAATAACTCTGTTACCCTGTTTTATTTTAGTTTGTTGTTAAATTAAAACAATCGGGCAACAGGTTTTTTACACATATGCATATTTCGAGAAGAAATGTTTTCAGAGAACGCAACGATATGGCGTGAATGAATCCCATTAATTTTAGATTGTGGTTGAAAATTCATTTTGTTCTGCGGACTGCGAAAAAATTTCCTTCTCCCCCTCTGCATTTTTCGTTTTTAGTTAATTTAAAACAATCGGGCAGCAGTTTTTTCGCAGAAATTCAATTTAAGAAGAAATAGTCTCAGAAGTATATCGATATGGGGATGAACGAATCACATTGCCTTCTGCTTGTTGTTGAAAGTTCATTTAATTTCGCGCGGAAAACAAAAAATAACTCTGTTCCCCAGTTTTATTTTAGTTTGTAGTTAAATTAAAACGATCGGGCAATAGTTTTTTTACACATATGCAATTTGAGAAGAAATTTTTGCAGAGAACGTATCGATATGGCGTGAATGAATCCCATTGTTTTTAGATTGTGGCTGAAAATTTATTTAACCCTGCGCCCTTCGAAAAAATTTCCTTCTCACCCTCACTATTTTTCGTTTTTTGTTAATTTAAAACAATCGGGCAACAGTTTTTCCACAGAAATGCAATTTGAGAATGAATTATGTGAGACGTATATCGCTATGGGAATGAACGATTCACACGCCTTCTACTTGTTGAAAATTCATTTATTCTTGCGCGGAAAACAAAAAATAACTATGTTCCCCTGTTTTATTTTAGTTTGTAGTTAAATTAAATCGATCGGGCAACAGGTTTTTCACACATTTGCAAATTAAGAAGAAATTCGATTGTACGTGAACCCAGTATCGAAAGTTTCGTCGCGTGTTGTTGAAAATATATTTCAATAGATGGCAGCACAGGAAAACTCTCGCGCATGTGTAACTAAACTTAAAAAAAAAAAAAAAAAAAAAAAAAAAACGAGAATTGTCTCAGATATTTTACTACTATTATTTAATGTTATTTCTTATACATTACGTATTATACAATCAAACAACATTTTTTTATTGGGGGGGGGGGGAATTCCCACGTGAAAGGTGTCTTGGTTCTATTTTAAATATGGATGAAGTGTTTTCCTTGGTCGTATGTACGCTTAAAAGTAATTGTGTACGATGGCACTGGTTTGCATTGAATTGTTGTCACAGTGAGTGTGTTGAGGCGAAGTTGCATTGAAAAAGACACACAATATACTGTAGAAAGTGTGTCAAACAGGAAATAAACAAATTGTGCTTTTGTAGAGTGAAGTGTTGTCAAAGAGTACAATTTCCTGGCATAGAGAGCATCAATCACACGAAATAGAAGAAAAAGTGGGAAGGGGAGTGGATTTTGCGAGTAATTTATTAAGGGTGTTCTTAACTGCTCCGTTTGTCAAGTGCGAAACGTTTTTAAAACACTTACAAGTCTTTTACATATCAATTTTAAGAGAAAGATATGAAATTAGAATGCCTAACTATGGAATCTTCAAATCGAACTTATTTTTCCATTTTACGATAGTTGAATTAACTTTCCAGTTCTAAGCTTTTTTAGATCACGTGATCACACGTTTCTCGACAGTTTTTTCTGCTTTAATGGGAATATGTGCTCAAAACCGTCGTATGAAATTCATAAATGCGATTTCCACGGGTTCTAAAAATACAAAAGTTTTCCTTGCATTTAAATAGCTTTCTCTTGGCGTGAAAAAGTGTGCTGGTCGAAACGTGAGACACTTTCGTCTTTTAACTTCAATTGTTCGTAGGTATTTCATAATACTTATATCTGTTTTACTGCAGAAATGTTTTCAAATCGAAATCAGAACACGGGAACACATACACCGATCCATGGGGATGCAGCGTGAATGACTCCCCGTATATTGTTTCTTGTTGTAGAAAATTGATTTACAATTGCGCGGAAAGCAAAAATAACCCTGTTCCCCTGTTTTATTTTAGTTTGTTGTTAAATTAAAACAATCGGGCAACAGTTTTTTTACACATATGCATTTTGAGAATAAATTTTTGCAGAGAACGCTTCGATATGGCGTGAATGAATCCCATTACTTTTAGATTGTGGTTGAAAATTTATTTAGCTCTGCGCCCTGTGAAAAAATTTCCTTCTCCACCTCTGTATTTTCCGTTTTTAGTTGATTTAAAACAATCGGGCAGCAGTTTTTTCGCAGAAATTCAATCTAAGAAGAAATAGTCTCAGAAGTATATCGATATGGGGATGAACGAATCACATTGCTTTCTGCTTGTTGTTGAAAGTTCATTTAATTTCGCACGAAAAACAAAAAATAACTCTGTTCCCCAGTTTTATTTTAGTTCGTAGTTAAATTAAAACGATCGGGCAACAGTTTTTTTACACATATGCAATTTGAGAAGAAATTTTTGCAGAGAACGTATCGATATGGCGTGAATGAATCCCATTGTTTTTAGATTGTGGCTGAAAATTCATTTAATCCTGCGCCCTTCGAAAAAATTTCCTTCTCACCCTCACTATTTTTCGTTTTTTGTTAATTTAAAACAATCGGGCACCAGTTTTTCCACAGAAATGCAATTTGAGAATGAATTATGTGAGACGTATATCGCTATGGGAATGAACGATTCACACGCCTTCTACTTGTTGAAAATTCATTTAGTCTTGCGCGGAAAACAAAAAATAACTATGTTCCCCTGTTTTATTTTAGTTTGTAGTTAAATTAAAACGATCGGGCAACAGTTTTTTTACACATATGCATTTTGAGAAGAAATTTTTGCAGAGAACGCATCGATATGGCGTGAATGAATCCCATTTCTTTTAGATTGTGGTTGAAAATTCATTTACTGCTGCGCCCTGCGAAAAAATTTCCTTCTGCCCCTCTGCATTTTTCGTTTTTAGTTGATTTAAAACAATCGGGCAGCAGTTTTTTCGCAGAAATTCAATTTAAAAAGAAATAGTCTCAGAAGTATATCGATATGGGGATGAACGAATCACATTGCTTTCTGCTTGTTGTTGAAAGTTCATTTAATTTCGCACGAAAAACAAAAAATAACTCTGTTCCCCAGTTTTATTTTAGTTTGTAGTTAAATTAAAACGATCGGGCAATAGTTTTTTTACACATATGCAATTTGAGAAGAAATTTTTGCAGAGAACGTATCGATATGGCGTGAATGAATCCCATTGTTTTTAGATTGTGGCTGAAAATTTATTTAACCCTGCGCCCTTCGAAAAAATTTCCTTCTCACCCTCACTATTTTTCGTTTTTTGTTAATTTAAAACAATCGGGCAACAGTTTTTCCACAGAAATGCAATTTGAGAATGAATTATGTGAGACGTATATCGCTATGGGAATGAACGATTCACACGCCTTCTACTTGTTGAAAATTCATTTAGTCTTGCGCGGAAAACAAAAAATAACTATGTTCCCCTGTTTTATTTTAGTTTGTAGTTAAATTAAATCGATCGGGCAACAGGTTTTTCACACATTTGCAAATTAAGAAGAAATTCGATTGTACGTGAACCCAGTATCGAAAGTTTCGTCGCGTGTTGTTGAAAATATATTTCAATAGATGGCAGCACAGGAAAACTCTCGCGCATGTGTAACTAAACTTAAAAAAAAAAAAAAAAAAAAAAAAAAAACGAGAATTGTCTCAGATATTTTACTACTATTATTTAATGTTATTTCTTATACATTACGTATTATACAATCAAACAACATTTTTTTATTGGGGGGGGGGGGAATTCCCACGTGAAAGGTGTCTTGGTTCTATTTTAAATATGGATGAAGTGTTTTCCTTGGTCGTATGTACGCTTAAAAGTAATTGTGTACGATGGCACTGGTTTGCATTGAATTGTTGTCACAGTGAGTGTGTTGAGGCGAAGTTGCATTGAAAAAAACACACAATATACTGTAGAAAGTGTGTCAAACAGGAAATAAACAAATTGTGCTTTTGTAGAGTGAAGTGTTGTCAAAGAGTACAATTTCCTGGCATAGAGAGCATCAATCACACGAAATAGAAGAAAAAGTGGGAAGGGGAGTGGATTTTGCGAGTAATTTATTAAGGGTGTTCTTAACTGCTCCGTTTGTCAAGTGCGAAACGTTTTTAAAACACTTACAAGTCTTTTACATATCAATTTTAAGAGAAAGATATGAAATTAGAATGCCTAACTATGGAATCTTCAAATCGAACTTATTTTTCCATTTTACGATAGTTGAATTAACTTTCCAGTTCTAAGCTTTTTTAGATCACGTGATCACACGTTTCTCGACAGTTTTTTCTGCTTTAATGGGAATATGTGCTCAAAACCGTCGTATGAAATTCATAAATGCGATTTCCACGGGTTCTAAAAATACAAAAGTTTTCCTTGCATTTAAATAGCTTTCTCTTGGCGTGAAAAAGTGTGCTGGTCGAAACGTGAGACACTTTCGTCTTTTAACTTCAATTGTTCGTAGGTATTTCATAATACTTATATCTGTTTTACTGCAGAAATGTTTTCAAATCGAAATCAGAACACGGGAACACATACACCGATCCATGGGGATGCAGCGTGAATGACTCCCCGTATATTGTTTCTTGTTGTAGAAAATTGATTTACAATTGCGCGGAAAGCAAAAATAACCCTGTTCCCCTGTTTTATTTTAGTTTGTTGTTAAATTAAAACAATCGGGCAACAGTTTTTTTACACATATGCATTTTGAGAATAAATTTTTGCAGAGAACGCTTCGATATGGCGTGAATGAATCCCATTACTTTTAGATTGTGGTTGAAAATTTATTTAGCTCTGCGCCCTGTGAAAAAATTTCCTTCTCCACCTCTGTATTTTCCGTTTTTAGTTGATTTAAAACAATCGGGCAGCAGTTTTTTCGCAGAAATTCAATCTAAGAAGAAATAGTCTCAGAAGTATATCGATATGGGGATGAACGAATCACATTGCTTTCTGCTTGTTGTTGAAAGTTCATTTAATTTCGCACGAAAAACAAAAAATAACTCTGTTCCCCAGTTTTATTTTAGTTCGTAGTTAAATTAAAACGATCGGGCAACAGTTTTTTTACACATATGCAATTTGAGAAGAAATTTTTGCAGAGAACGTATCGATATGGCGTGAATGAATCCCATTGTTTTTAGATTGTGGCTGAAAATTCATTTAATCCTGCGCCCTTCGAAAAAATTTCCTTCTCACCCTCACTATTTTTCGTTTTTTGTTAATTTAAAACAATCGGGCACCAGTTTTTCCACAGAAATGCAATTTGAGAATGAATTATGTGAGACGTATATCGCTATGGGAATGAACGATTCACACGCCTTCTACTTGTTGAAAATTCATTTAGTCTTGCGCGGAAAACAAAAAATAACTATGTTCCCCTGTTTTATTTTAGTTTGTAGTTAAATTAAAACGATCGGGCAACAGTTTTTTTACACATATGCATTTTGAGAAGAAATTTTTGCAGAGAACGCATCGATATGGCGTGAATGAATCCCATTTCTTTTAGATTGTGGTTGAAAATTCATTTACTGCTGCGCCCTGCGAAAAAATTTCCTTCTGCCCCTCTGCATTTTTCGTTTTTAGTTGATTTAAAACAATCGGGCAGCAGTTTTTTCGCAGAAATTCAATTTAAAAAGAAATAGTCTCAGAAGTATATCGATATGGGGATGAACGAATCACATTGCTTTCTGCTTGTTGTTGAAAGTTCATTTAATTTCGCACGAAAAACAAAAAATAACTCTGTTCCCCAGTTTTATTTTAGTTTGTAGTTAAATTAAAACGATCGGGCAATAGTTTTTTTACACATATGCAATTTGAGAAGAAATTTTTGCAGAGAACGTATCGATATGGCGTGAATGAATCCCATTGTTTTTAGATTGTGGCTGAAAATTTATTTAACCCTGCGCCCTTCGAAAAAATTTCCTTCTCACCCTCACTATTTTTCGTTTTTTGTTAATTTAAAACAATCGGGCAACAGTTTTTCCACAGAAATGCAATTTGAGAATGAATTATGTGAGACGTATATCGCTATGGGAATGAACGATTCACACGCCTTCTACTTGTTGAAAATTCATTTAGTCTTGCGCGGAAAACAAAAAATAACTATGTTCCCCTGTTTTATTTTAGTTTGTAGTTAAATTAAATCGATCGGGCAACAGGTTTTTCACACATTTGCAAATTAAGAAGAAATTCGATTGTACGTGAACCCAGTATCGAAAGTTTCGTCGCGTGTTGTTGAAAATATATTTCAATAGATGGCAGCACAGGAAAACTCTCGCGCATGTGTAACTAAACTTTAAAAAAAAAAAAAAAAAAAAAAAAACGAGAATTGTCTCAGATATTTTACTACTATTATTTAATGTTATTTCTTATACATTACGTATTATACAATCAAACCACTTTTTTTTATTGGGGGGGGGGAATTCTCCCGCGAAAGGTGTCTGGGTACTATTTTAAATATGGATGAAGTGTTTTCCTTGGTCGTATGTACGCTTAAAAATAATTGTGTACGATGGCACTGGTTTGCATTGAATTGTTGTCACAGTGAGTGTGTTGAGGCGAAGTTGCATTGAAAAAGACACACAATATACTGTAGAAAGTGTGTCAAACAGGAAATAAACAAATTGTGCTTTTGTAGAGTGAAGTGTTGTCAAAGAGTACAATTTCCTGGCATAGAGAGCATCAATCACACGAAATAGAAGAAAAAGTGGGAAGGGGAGTGGATTTTGCGAGTAATTTATTAAGGGTGTTCTTAACTGCTCCGTTTGTCAAGTGCGAAACGTTTTTAAAACACTTACAAGTCTTTTACATATCAATTTTAAGAGAAAGATATGAAATTAGAATGCCTAACTATGGAATCTTCAAATCGAACTTATTTTTCCATTTTACGATAGTTGAATTAACTTTCCAGTTCTAAGCTTTTTTAGATCACGTGATCACACGTTTCTCGACAGTTTTTTCTGCTTTAATGGGAATATGTGCTCAAAACCGTCGTATGAAATTCATAAATGCGATTTCCACGGGTTCTAAAAATACAAAAGTTTTCCTTGCATTTAAATAGCTTTCTCTTGGCGTGAAAAAGTGTGCTGGTCGAAACGTGAGACACTTTCGTCTTTTAACTTCAATTGTTCGTAGGTATTTCATAATACTTATATCTGTTTTACTGCAGAAATGTTTTCAAATCGAAATCAGAACACGGGAACACATACACCGATCCATGGGGATGCAGCGTGAATGACTCCCCGTATATTGTTTCTTGTTGTAGAAAATTGATTTACAATTGCGCGGAAAGCAAAAATAACCCTGTTCCCCTGTTTTATTTTAGTTTGTTGTTAAATTAAAACAATCGGGCAACAGTTTTTTTACACATATGCATTTTGAGAATAAATTTTTGCAGAGAACGCTTCGATATGGCGTGAATGAATCCCATTACTTTTAGATTGTGGTTGAAAATTTATTTAGCTCTGCGCCCTGTGAAAAAATTTCCTTCTCCACCTCTGTATTTTCCGTTTTTAGTTGATTTAAAACAATCGGGCAGCAGTTTTTTCGCAGAAATTCAATCTAAGAAGAAATAGTCTCAGAAGTATATCGATATGGGGATGAACGAATCACATTGCTTTCTGCTTGTTGTTGAAAGTTCATTTAATTTCGCACGAAAAACAAAAAATAACTCTGTTCCCCAGTTTTATTTTAGTTCGTAGTTAAATTAAAACGATCGGGCAACAGTTTTTTTACACATATGCAATTTGAGAAGAAATTTTTGCAGAGAACGTATCGATATGGCGTGAATGAATCCCATTGTTTTTAGATTGTGGCTGAAAATTCATTTAATCCTGCGCCCTTCGAAAAAATTTCCTTCTCACCCTCACTATTTTTCGTTTTTTGTTAATTTAAAACAATCGGGCACCAGTTTTTCCACAGAAATGCAATTTGAGAATGAATTATGTGAGACGTATATCGCTATGGGAATGAACGATTCACACGCCTTCTACTTGTTGAAAATTCATTTAGTCTTGCGCGGAAAACAAAAAATAACTATGTTCCCCTGTTTTATTTTAGTTTGTAGTTAAATTAAAACGATCGGGCAACAGTTTTTTTACACATATGCATTTTGAGAAGAAATTTTTGCAGAGAACGCATCGATATGGCGTGAATGAATCCCATTTCTTTTAGATTGTGGTTGAAAATTCATTTACTGCTGCGCCCTGCGAAAAAATTTCCTTCTGCCCCTCTGCATTTTTCGTTTTTAGTTGATTTAAAACAATCGGGCAGCAGTTTTTTCGCAGAAATTCAATTTAAAAAGAAATAGTCTCAGAAGTATATCGATATGGGGATGAACGAATCACATTGCTTTCTGCTTGTTGTTGAAAGTTCATTTAATTTCGCACGAAAAACAAAAAATAACTCTGTTCCCCAGTTTTATTTTAGTTTGTAGTTAAATTAAAACGATCGGGCAATAGTTTTTTTACACATATGCAATTTGAGAAGAAATTTTTGCAGAGAACGTATCGATATGGCGTGAATGAATCCCATTGTTTTTAGATTGTGGCTGAAAATTTATTTAACCCTGCGCCCTTCGAAAAAATTTCCTTCTCACCCTCACTATTTTTCGTTTTTTGTTAATTTAAAACAATCGGGCAACAGTTTTTCCACAGAAATGCAATTTGAGAATGAATTATGTGAGACGTATATCGCTATGGGAATGAACGATTCACACGCCTTCTACTTGTTGAAAATTCATTTAGTCTTGCGCGGAAAACAAAAAATAACTATGTTCCCCTGTTTTATTTTAGTTTGTAGTTAAATTAAATCGATCGGGCAACAGGTTTTTCACACATTTGCAAATTAAGAAGAAATTCGATTGTACGTGAACCCAGTATCGAAAGTTTCGTCGCGTGTTGTTGAAAATATATTTCAATAGATGGCAGCACAGGAAAACTCTCGCGCATGTGTAACTAAACTTAAAAAAAAAAAAAAAAAAAAAAAAAAAACGAGAATTGTCTCAGATATTTTACTACTATTATTTAATGTTATTTCTTATACATTACGTATTATACAATCAAACAACATTTTTTTATTGGGGGGGGGGGAATTCCCACGTGAAAGGTGTCTTGGTTCTATTTTAAATATGGATGAAGTGTTTTCCTTGGTCGTATGTACGCTTAAAAGTAATTGTGTACGATGGCACTGGTTTGCATTGAATTGTTGTCACAGTGAGTGTGTTGAGGCGAAGTTGCATTGAAAAAAACACACAATATACTGTAGAAAGTGTGTCAAACAGGAAATAAACAAATTGTGCTTTTGTAGAGTGAAGTGTTGTCAAAGAGTACAATTTCCTGGCATAGAGAGCATCAATCACACGAAATAGAAGAAAAAGTGGGAAGGGGAGTGGATTTTGCGAGTAATTTATTAAGGGTGTTCTTAACTGCTCCGTTTGTCAAGTGCGAAACGTTTTTAAAACACTTACAAGTCTTTTACATATCAATTTTAAGAGAAAGATATGAAATTAGAATGCCTAACTATGGAATCTTCAAATCGAACTTATTTTTCCATTTTACGATAGTTGAATTAACTTTCCAGTTCTAAGCTTTTTTAGATCACGTGATCACACGTTTCTCGACAGTTTTTTCTGCTTTAATGGGAATATGTGCTCAAAACCGTCGTATGAAATTCATAAATGCGATTTCCACGGGTTCTAAAAATACAAAAGTTTTCCTTGCATTTAAATAGCTTTCTCTTGGCGTGAAAAAGTGTGCTGGTCGAAACGTGAGACACTTTCGTCTTTTAACTTCAATTGTTCGTAGGTATTTCATAATACTTATATCTGTTTTACTGCAGAAATGTTTTCAAATCGAAATCAGAACACGGGAACACATACACCGATCCATGGGGATGCAGCGTGAATGACTCCCCGTATATTGTTTCTTGTTGTAGAAAATTGATTTACAATTGCGCGGAAAGCAAAAATAACCCTGTTCCCCTGTTTTATTTTAGTTTGTTGTTAAATTAAAACAATCGGGCAACAGTTTTTTTACACATATGCATTTTGAGAATAAATTTTTGCAGAGAACGCTTCGATATGGCGTGAATGAATCCCATTACTTTTAGATTGTGGTTGAAAATTTATTTAGCTCTGCGCCCTGTGAAAAAATTTCCTTCTCCACCTCTGTATTTTCCGTTTTTAGTTGATTTAAAACAATCGGGCAGCAGTTTTTTCGCAGAAATTCAATCTAAGAAGAAATAGTCTCAGAAGTATATCGATATGGGGATGAACGAATCACATTGCTTTCTGCTTGTTGTTGAAAGTTCATTTAATTTCGCACGAAAAACAAAAAATAACTCTGTTCCCCAGTTTTATTTTAGTTCGTAGTTAAATTAAAACGATCGGGCAACAGTTTTTTTACACATATGCAATTTGAGAAGAAATTTTTGCAGAGAACGTATCGATATGGCGTGAATGAATCCCATTGTTTTTAGATTGTGGCTGAAAATTCATTTAATCCTGCGCCCTTCGAAAAAATTTCCTTCTCACCCTCACTATTTTTCGTTTTTTGTTAATTTAAAACAATCGGGCACCAGTTTTTCCACAGAAATGCAATTTGAGAATGAATTATGTGAGACGTATATCGCTATGGGAATGAACGATTCACACGCCTTCTACTTGTTGAAAATTCATTTAGTCTTGCGCGGAAAACAAAAAATAACTATGTTCCCCTGTTTTATTTTAGTTTGTAGTTAAATTAAAACGATCGGGCAACAGTTTTTTTACACATATGCATTTTGAGAAGAAATTTTTGCAGAGAACGCATCGATATGGCGTGAATGAATCCCATTTCTTTTAGATTGTGGTTGAAAATTCATTTACTGCTGCGCCCTGCGAAAAAATTTCCTTCTGCCCCTCTGCATTTTTCGTTTTTAGTTGATTTAAAACAATCGGGCAGCAGTTTTTTCGCAGAAATTCAATTTAAAAAGAAATAGTCTCAGAAGTATATCGATATGGGGATGAACGAATCACATTGCTTTCTGCTTGTTGTTGAAAGTTCATTTAATTTCGCACGAAAAACAAAAAATAACTCTGTTCCCCAGTTTTATTTTAGTTTGTAGTTAAATTAAAACGATCGGGCAATAGTTTTTTTACACATATGCAATTTGAGAAGAAATTTTTGCAGAGAACGTATCGATATGGCGTGAATGAATCCCATTGTTTTTAGATTGTGGCTGAAAATTTATTTAACCCTGCGCCCTTCGAAAAAATTTCCTTCTCACCCTCACTATTTTTCGTTTTTTGTTAATTTAAAACAATCGGGCAACAGTTTTTCCACAGAAATGCAATTTGAGAATGAATTATGTGAGACGTATATCGCTATGGGAATGAACGATTCACACGCCTTCTACTTGTTGAAAATTCATTTAGTCTTGCGCGGAAAACAAAAAATAACTATGTTCCCCTGTTTTATTTTAGTTTGTAGTTAAATTAAATCGATCGGGCAACAGGTTTTTCACACATTTGCAAATTAAGAAGAAATTCGATTGTACGTGAACCCAGTATCGAAAGTTTCGTCGCGTGTTGTTGAAAATATATTTCAATAGATGGCAGCACAGGAAAACTCTCGCGCATGTGTAACTAAACTTTAAAAAAAAAAAAAAAAAAAAAAAACGAGAATTGTCTCAGATATTTTACTACTATTATTTAATGTTATTTCTTATACATTACGTATTATACAATCAAACCACTTTTTTTTATTGGGGGGGGGGAATTCTCCCGCGAAAGGTGTCTGGGTACTATTTTAAATATGGATGAAGTGTTTTCCTTGGTCGTATGTACGCTTAAAAATAATTGTGTACGATGGCACTGGTTTGCATTGAATTGTTGTCACAGTGAGTGTGTTGAGGCGAAGTTGCATTGAAAAAGACACACAATATACTGTAGAAAGTGTGTCAAACAGGAAATAAACAAATTGTGCTTTTGTAGAGTGAAGTGTTGTCAAAGAGTACAATTTCCTGGCATAGAGAGCATCAATCACACGAAATAGAAGAAAAAGTGGGAAGGGGAGTGGATTTTGCGAGTAATTTATTAAGGGTGTTCTTAACTGCTCCGTTTGTCAAGTGCGAAACGTTTTTAAAACACTTACAAGTCTTTTACATATCAATTTTAAGAGAAAGATATGAAATTAGAATGCCTAACTATGGAATCTTCAAATCGAACTTATTTTTCCATTTTACGATAGTTGAATTAACTTTCCAGTTCTAAGCTTTTTTAGATCACGTGATCACACGTTTCTCGACAGTTTTTTCTGCTTTAATGGGAATATGTGCTCAAAACCGTCGTATGAAATTCATAAATGCGATTTCCACGGGTTCTAAAAATACAAAAGTTTTCCTTGCATTTAAATAGCTTTCTCTTGGCGTGAAAAAGTGTGCTGGTCGAAACGTGAGACACTTTCGTCTTTTAACTTCAATTGTTCGTAGGTATTTCATAATACTTATATCTGTTTTACTGCAGAAATGTTTTCAAATCGAAATCAGAACACGGGAACACATACACCGATCCATGGGGATGCAGCGTGAATGACTCCCCGTATATTGTTTCTTGTTGTAGAAAATTGATTTACAATTGCGCGGAAAGCAAAAATAACCCTGTTCCCCTGTTTTATTTTAGTTTGTTGTTAAATTAAAACAATCGGGCAACAGTTTTTTTACACATATGCATTTTGAGAATAAATTTTTGCAGAGAACGCTTCGATATGGCGTGAATGAATCCCATTACTTTTAGATTGTGGTTGAAAATTTATTTAGCTCTGCGCCCTGTGAAAAAATTTCCTTCTCCACCTCTGTATTTTCCGTTTTTAGTTGATTTAAAACAATCGGGCAGCAGTTTTTTCGCAGAAATTCAATCTAAGAAGAAATAGTCTCAGAAGTATATCGATATGGGGATGAACGAATCACATTGCTTTCTGCTTGTTGTTGAAAGTTCATTTAATTTCGCACGAAAAACAAAAAATAACTCTGTTCCCCAGTTTTATTTTAGTTCGTAGTTAAATTAAAACGATCGGGCAACAGTTTTTTTACACATATGCAATTTGAGAAGAAATTTTTGCAGAGAACGTATCGATATGGCGTGAATGAATCCCATTGTTTTTAGATTGTGGCTGAAAATTCATTTAATCCTGCGCCCTTCGAAAAAATTTCCTTCTCACCCTCACTATTTTTCGTTTTTTGTTAATTTAAAACAATCGGGCACCAGTTTTTCCACAGAAATGCAATTTGAGAATGAATTATGTGAGACGTATATCGCTATGGGAATGAACGATTCACACGCCTTCTACTTGTTGAAAATTCATTTAGTCTTGCGCGGAAAACAAAAAATAACTATGTTCCCCTGTTTTATTTTAGTTTGTAGTTAAATTAAAACGATCGGGCAACAGTTTTTTTACACATATGCATTTTGAGAAGAAATTTTTGCAGAGAACGCATCGATATGGCGTGAATGAATCCCATTTCTTTTAGATTGTGGTTGAAAATTCATTTACTGCTGCGCCCTGCGAAAAAATTTCCTTCTGCCCCTCTGCATTTTTCGTTTTTAGTTGATTTAAAACAATCGGGCAGCAGTTTTTTCGCAGAAATTCAATTTAAAAAGAAATAGTCTCAGAAGTATATCGATATGGGGATGAACGAATCACATTGCTTTCTGCTTGTTGTTGAAAGTTCATTTAATTTCGCACGAAAAACAAAAAATAACTCTGTTCCCCAGTTTTATTTTAGTTTGTAGTTAAATTAAAACGATCGGGCAATAGTTTTTTTACACATATGCAATTTGAGAAGAAATTTTTGCAGAGAACGTATCGATATGGCGTGAATGAATCCCATTGTTTTTAGATTGTGGCTGAAAATTTATTTAACCCTGCGCCCTTCGAAAAAATTTCCTTCTCACCCTCACTATTTTTCGTTTCTTGTTAATTTAAAACAATCGGGCAACAGTTTTTCCACAGAAATGCAATTTGAGAATGAATTATGTGAGACGTATATCGCTATGGGAATGAACGATTCACACGCCTTCTACTTGTTGAAAATTCATTTAGTCTTGCGCGGAAAACAAAAAATAACTATGTTCCCCTGTTTTATTTTAGTTTGTAGTTAAATTAAATCGATCGGGCAACAGGTTTTTCACACATTTGCAAATTAAGAAGAAATTCGATTGTACGTGAACCCAGTATCGAAAGTTTCGTCGCGTGTTGTTGAAAATATATTTCAATAGATGGCAGCACAGGAAAACTCTCGCGCATGTGTAACTAAACTTTAAAAAAAAAAAAAAAAAAAAAAAAACGAGAATTGTCTCAGATATTTTACTACTATTATTTAATGTTATTTCTTATACATTACGTATTATACAATCAAACCACTTTTTTTTATTGGGGGGGGGGAATTCTCCCGCGAAAGGTGTCTGGGTACTATTTTAGATATGGATGAAGTGTTTTCCTTGGTCGTATGTACGCTTAAAAATAATTGTGTACGATGGCACTGGTTTGCATTGAATTGTTGTCACAGTGAGTGTGTTGAGGCGAAGTTGCATTGAAAAAGACACACAATATACTGTAGAAAGTGTGTCAAACAGGAAATAAACAAATTGTGCTTTTGTAGAGTGAAGTGTTGTCAAAGAGTACAATTTCCTGGCATAGAGAGCATCAATCACACGAAATAGAAGAAAAAGTGGGAAGGGGAGTGGATTTTGCGAGTAATTTATTAAGGGTGTTCTTAACTGCTCCGTTTGTCAAGTGCGAAACGTTTTTAAAACACTTACAAGTCTTTTACATATCAATTTTAAGAGAAAGATATGAAATTAGAATGCCTAACTATGGAATCTTCAAATCGAACTTATTTTTCCATTTTACGATAGTTGAATTAACTTTCCAGTTCTAAGCTTTTTTAGATCACGTGATCACACGTTTCTCGACAGTTTTTTCTGCTTTAATGGGAATATGTGCTCAAAACCGTCGTATGAAATTCATAAATGCGATTTCCACGGGTTCTAAAAATACAAAAGTTTTCCTTGCATTTAAATAGCTTTCTCTTGGCGTGAAAAAGTGTGCTGGTCGAAACGTGAGACACTTTCGTCTTTTAACTTCAATTGTTCGTAGGTATTTCATAATACTTATATCTGTTTTACTGCAGAAATGTTTTCAAATCGAAATCAGAACACGGGAACACATACACCGATCCATGGGGATGCAGCGTGAATGACTCCCCGTATATTGTTTCTTGTTGTAGAAAATTGATTTACAATTGCGCGGAAAGCAAAAATAACCCTGTTCCCCTGTTTTATTTTAGTTTGTTGTTAAATTAAAACAATCGGGCAACAGTTTTTTTACACATATGCATTTTGAGAATAAATTTTTGCAGAGAACGCTTCGATATGGCGTGAATGAATCCCATTACTTTTAGATTGTGGTTGAAAATTTATTTAGCTCTGCGCCCTGTGAAAAAATTTCCTTCTCCACCTCTGTATTTTCCGTTTTTAGTTGATTTAAAACAATCGGGCAGCAGTTTTTTCGCAGAAATTCAATCTAAGAAGAAATAGTCTCAGAAGTATATCGATATGGGGATGAACGAATCACATTGCTTTCTGCTTGTTGTTGAAAGTTCATTTAATTTCGCACGAAAAACAAAAAATAACTCTGTTCCCCAGTTTTATTTTAGTTCGTAGTTAAATTAAAACGATCGGGCAACAGTTTTTTTACACATATGCAATTTGAGAAGAAATTTTTGCAGAGAACGTATCGATATGGCGTGAATGAATCCCATTGTTTTTAGATTGTGGCTGAAAATTCATTTAATCCTGCGCCCTTCGAAAAAATTTCCTTCTCACCCTCACTATTTTTCGTTTTTTGTTAATTTAAAACAATCGGGCACCAGTTTTTCCACAGAAATGCAATTTGAGAATGAATTATGTGAGACGTATATCGCTATGGGAATGAACGATTCACACGCCTTCTACTTGTTGAAAATTCATTTAGTCTTGCGCGGAAAACAAAAAATAACTATGTTCCCCTGTTTTATTTTAGTTTGTAGTTAAATTAAAACGATCGGGCAACAGTTTTTTTACACATATGCATTTTGAGAAGAAATTTTTGCAGAGAACGCATCGATATGGCGTGAATGAATCCCATTTCTTTTAGATTGTGGTTGAAAATTCATTTACTGCTGCGCCCTGCGAAAAAATTTCCTTCTGCCCCTCTGCATTTTTCGTTTTTAGTTGATTTAAAACAATCGGGCAGCAGTTTTTTCGCAGAAATTCAATTTAAAAAGAAATAGTCTCAGAAGTATATCGATATGGGGATGAACGAATCACATTGCTTTCTGCTTGTTGTTGAAAGTTCATTTAATTTCGCACGAAAAACAAAAAATAACTCTGTTCCCCAGTTTTATTTTAGTTTGTAGTTAAATTAAAACGATCGGGCAATAGTTTTTTTACACATATGCAATTTGAGAAGAAATTTTTGCAGAGAACGTATCGATATGGCGTGAATGAATCCCATTGTTTTTAGATTGTGGCTGAAAATTTATTTAACCCTGCGCCCTTCGAAAAAATTTCCTTCTCACCCTCACTATTTTTCGTTTTTTGTTAATTTAAAACAATCGGGCTACAGTTTTTCCACAGAAATGCAATTTGAGAATGAATTATGTGAGACGTATATCGCTATGGGAATGAACGATTCACACGCCTTCTACTTGTTGAAAATTCATTTAGTCTTGCGCGGAAAACAAAAAATAACTATGTTCCCCTGTTTTATTTTAGTTTGTAGTTAAATTAAATCGATCGGGCAACAGGTTTTTCACACATTTGCAAATTAAGAAGAAATTCGATTGTACGTGAACCCAGTATCGAAAGTTTCGTCGCGTGTTGTTGAAAATATATTTCAATAGATGGCAGCACAGGAAAACTCTCGCGCATGTGTAACTAAACTTTAAAAAAAAAAAAAAAAAAAAAAACGAGAATTGTCTCAGATATTTTACTACTATTATTTAATGTTATTTCTTATACATTACGTATTATACAATCAAACCACTTTTTTTATTGGGGGGGGGGAATTCTCCCGCGAAAGGTGTCTGGGTACTATTTTAAATATGGATGAAGTGTTTTCCTTGGTCGTATGTACGCTTAAAAATAATTGTGTACGATGGCACTGGTTTGCATTGAATTGTTGTCACAGTGAGTGTGTTGAGGCGAAGTTGCATTGAAAAAGACACACAATATACTGTAGAAAGTGTGTCAAACAGGAAATAAACAAATTGTGCTTTTGTAGAGTGAAGTGTTGTCAAAGAGTACAATTTCCTGGCATAGAGAGCATCAATCACACGAAATAGAAGAAAAAGTGGGAAGGGGAGTGGATTTTGCGAGTAATTTATTAAGGGTGTTCTTAACTGCTCCGTTTGTCAAGTGCGAAACGTTTTTAAAACACTTACAAGTCTTTTACATATCAATTTTAAGAGAAAGATATGAAATTAGAATGCCTAACTATGGAATCTTCAAATCGAACTTATTTTTCCATTTTACGATAGTTGAATTAACTTTCCAGTTCTAAGCTTTTTTAGATCACGTGATCACACGTTTCTCGACAGTTTTTTCTGCTTTAATGGGAATATGTGCTCAAAACCGTCGTATGAAATTCATAAATGCGATTTCCACGGGTTCTAAAAATACAAAAGTTTTCCTTGCATTTAAATAGCTTTCTCTTGGCGTGAAAAAGTGTGCTGGTCGAAACGTGAGACACTTTCGTCTTTTAACTTCAATTGTTCGTAGGTATTTCATAATACTTATATCTGTTTTACTGCAGAAATGTTTTCAAATCGAAATCAGAACACGGGAACACATACACCGATCCATGGGGATGCAGCGTGAATGACTCCCCGTATATTGTTTCTTGTTGTAGAAAATTGATTTAAAATTGCGCGGAAAGCAAAAATAACTCTGTTCCCCTGTTTTATTTTAGTTTGTTGTTAAATTAAAACGATCGGGCAACAGTTTTTTTACACATATGCATTTTGAGAAGAAATTTTTGCAGAGGACGCTTCGATATGGCGTGAATGAATCCCATTGCTTTTAGATTGTGGTTGAAAATTCATTTAGCCCTGCGCCCTGCGAAAAAATTTCCTTCTCCCCCTCTGCATTTTTCGTTTTTAGTTAATTTAAAACAATCGGGCACCAGTTTTTTCGCAGAAATTCAATTTAAAAAGAAATAGTCTTAGAAGTATATCGGTATGGGGATGAACGAATCACATTGTCTTCTGCTTGTTGTTGAAAGTTCATTTAATTTTGCGCGGAAAACAAAAAATAACTCTGTTACCCTGTTTTATTTTAGTTTGTTGTTAAATTAAAACAATCGGGCAACAGGTTTTTTACACATATGCATATTTCGAGAAGAAATGTTTTCAGAGAACGCAACGATATGGCGTGAATGAATCCCATTAATTTTAGATTGTGGTTGAAAATTCATTTTGTTCTGCGGAATGCGAAAAAATTTCCTTCTCCCCCTCTGCATTTTTCGTTTTTAGTTAATTTAAAACAATCGGGCAGCAGTTTTTTCGCAGAAATTCAATTTAAGAAGAAATAGTCTCAGAAGTATATCGATATGGGGATGAACGAATCACATTGCCTTCTGCTTGTTGTTGAAAGTTCATTTAATTTCGCGCGGAAAACAAAAAATAACTCTGTTCCCCAGTTTTATTTTAGTTTGTAGTTAAATTAAAACGATCGGGCAATAGTTTTTTTACACATATGCAATTTGAGAAGAAATTTTTGCAGAGAACGTATCGATGTGGCATGAATGAATCCCATTGTTTTTAGATTGTGGCTGAAAATTTATTTAACCCTGCGCCCTTCGAAAAAATTTCCTTCTCACCCTCACTATTTTTCGTTTTTTGTTAATTTAAAACAATCGGGCAACAGTTTTTCCACAGAAATGCAATTTGAGAATGAATTATGTGAGACGTATATCGCTATGGGAATGAACGATTCACACGCCTTCTACTTGTTGAAAATTCATTTAGTCTTGCGCGGAAAACAAAAAATAACTATGTTCCCCTGTTTTATTTTAGTTTGTAGTTAAATTAAATCGATCGGGCAACAGGTTTTTCACACATTTGCAAATTAAGAAGAAATTCGATTGTACGTGAACCCAGTATCGAAAGTTTCGTCGCGTGTTGTTGAAAATATATTTCAATAGATGGCAGCACAGGAAAACTCTCGCGCATGTGTAACTAAACTTAAAAAAAAAAAAAAAAAAAAAAAAAAAACGAGAATTGTCTCAGATATTTTACTACTATTATTTAATGTTATTTCTTATACATTACGTATTATACAATCAAACAACATTTTTTTATTGGGGGGGGGGAATTCCCACGTGAAAGGTGTCTTGGTTCTATTTTAAATATGGATGAAGTGTTTTCCTTGGTCGTATGTACGCTTAAGAGTAATTGTGTACGATGGCAGTGGTTTGCATTGAATTGTTGTCATAGTGAGTGTGTTGAGTCGAAGTTGCATTGAAAAAGACACACAATATACTGTAGAAAGTGTGTCAAACAGGAAATAAACAAATTGTGCTTTTGTAGAGTGAAGTGTTGTCAAAGAGTACAATTTCCTGGCATAGAGAGCATCAATCACACGAAATAGAAGAAAAAGTGGGGAGGGGAGTGGATTTTGCGAGTAATTTATTAAGGGTGTTCTTAACTGCTCCGTTTGTCAAGTGCGAAACAGATATTTTACTAATATTATTTAATGTTATTTCTTATACTTTACGTATTATACAATCAAACAACATTTTTTTATTGGGGGGGGGGGAATTCCCCCGTGAAAGGTGTCTGGGTGCTATTTTAAATATGGATGAAGTGTTTTCCTTGGTCGTATGTACGCTTAAAAGTAATTGTGTACGATGGCACTGGTTTGCATTGAATTGTTGTCACAGTGAGTGTGTTGAGGCGAAGTTGCATTGAAAAAGACACACAAAATACTGTAGAAAGTGTGTCAAACAGGAAATAAACAAATTGTGCTTTTGTAGAGTGAAGTGTTGTCAAAGAGTACAATTTCCTGGCATAGAGAGCATCAATCACACGAAATAGAAGAAAAAGTGGGAAGGGGAGTGGATTTTGCGAGTAATTTATTAAGGGTGTTCTTAACTGCTCCGTTTGTCAAGTGCGAAACGTTTTTAAAACACTTACAAGTCTATTACATATCAATTTTAAGAGAAAGATATGAAATTAGAATGCCTAACTATGGAATCTTCAAATCGAACTTATTTTTCCATTTTACGATAGTTGAATTAACTTTCCAGTTCTAAGCTTTTTAGATCACGTGATCACACGTTTCTCGACAGTTTTTTCTGCTTTAATTGGGATATGTGCTCAAAACCGTCGTATGAAATTCATAAATGCGATTTCCACGGGTTCTAAAAATACAAAAGTTCTCCGTGCAATTAAATAGCTTTCTCTTGGCGTGAAAAAGTGTGCTGGTCGAAACGTGAGACACTTTCGTCTTTTAACTTCAAATGTTCGTAGGTATTTCATAATACTTATATCTCTTTTACTGCAGAAATGTTTTCAAATCGAAATCAGAACACGGGAACACATACACCGATCCATGGGGATGCAGCGTGAATGACTCCCCGTATATTGTTTCTTGTTGTAGAAAATTGATTTACAATTGCGCGGAAAGCAAAAATAACCCTGTTCCCCTGTTTTATTTTAGTTTGTTGTTAAATTAAAACAATCGGGCAACAGTTTTTTTACACATATGCATTTTGAGAATAAATTTTTGCAGAGAACGCTTCGATATGGCGTGAATGAATCCCATTACTTTTAGATTGTGGTTGAAAATTTATTTAGCTCTGCGCCCTGTGAAAAAATTTCCTTCTCCACCTCTGTATTTTCCGTTTTTAGTTGATTTAAAACAATCGGGCAGCAGTTTTTTCGCAGAAATTCAATCTAAGAAGAAATAGTCTCAGAAGTATATCGATATGGGGATGAACGAATCACATTGCTTTCTGCTTGTTGTTGAAAGTTCATTTAATTTCGCACGAAAAACAAAAAATAACTCTGTTCCCCAGTTTTATTTTAGTTCGTAGTTAAATTAAAACGATCGGGCAACAGTTTTTTTACACATATGCAATTTGAGAAGAAATTTTTGCAGAGAACGTATCGATATGGCGTGAATGAATCCCATTGTTTTTAGATTGTGGCTGAAAATTCATTTAATCCTGCGCCCTTCGAAAAAATTTCCTTCTCACCCTCACTATTTTTCGTTTTTTGTTAATTTAAAACAATCGGGCACCAGTTTTTCCACAGAAATGCAATTTGAGAATGAATTATGTGAGACGTATATCGCTATGGGAATGAACGATTCACACGCCTTCTACTTGTTGAAAATTCATTTAGTCTTGCGCGGAAAACAAAAAATAACTATGTTCCCCTGTTTTATTTTAGTTTGTAGTTAAATTAAAACGATCGGGCAACAGTTTTTTTACACATATGCATTTTGAGAAGAAATTTTTGCAGAGAACGCATCGATATGGCGTGAATGAATCCCATTTCTTTTAGATTGTGGTTGAAAATTCATTTACTGCTGCGCCCTGCGAAAAAATTTCCTTCTGCCCCTCTGCATTTTTCGTTTTTAGTTGATTTAAAACAATCGGGCAGCAGTTTTTTCGCAGAAATTCAATTTAAAAAGAAATAGTCTCAGAAGTATATCGATATGGGGATGAACGAATCACATTGCTTTCTGCTTGTTGTTGAAAGTTCATTTAATTTCGCACGAAAAACAAAAAATAACTCTGTTCCCCAGTTTTATTTTAGTTTGTAGTTAAATTAAAACGATCGGGCAATAGTTTTTTTACACATATGCAATTTGAGAAGAAATTTTTGCAGAGAACGTATCGATATGGCGTGAATGAATCCCATTGTTTTTAGATTGTGGCTGAAAATTTATTTAACCCTGCGCCCTTCGAAAAAATTTCCTTCTCACCCTCACTATTTTTCGTTTCTTGTTAATTTAAAACAATCGGGCAACAGTTTTTCCACAGAAATGCAATTTGAGAATGAATTATGTGAGACGTATATCGCTATGGGAATGAACGATTCACACGCCTTCTACTTGTTGAAAATTCATTTAGTCTTGCGCGGAAAACAAAAAATAACTATGTTCCCCTGTTTTATTTTAGTTTGTAGTTAAATTAAATCGATCGGGCAACAGGTTTTTCACACATTTGCAAATTAAGAAGAAATTCGATTGTACGTGAACCCAGTATCGAAAGTTTCGTCGCGTGTTGTTGAAAATATATTTCAATAGATGGCAGCACAGGAAAACTCTCGCGCATGTGTAACTAAACTTAAAAAAAAAAAAAAAAAAAAAAAAAAAAACGAGAATTGTCTCAGATATTTTACTACTATTATTTAATGTTATTTCTTATACATTACGTATTATACAATCAAACCACATTTTTTTATTGGGGGGGGGGGAATTCTCCCGCGAAAGGTGTCTGGGTACTATTTTAAATATGGATGAAGTGTTTTCCTTGGTCGTATGTACGCTTAAAAATAATTGTGTACGATGGCACTGGTTTGCATTGAATTGTTGTCACAGTGAGTGTGTTGAGGCGAAGTTGCATTGAAAAAGACACACAATATACTGTAGAAAGTGTGTCAAACAGGAAATAAACAAATTGTGCTTTTGTAGAGTGAAGTGTTGTCAAAGAGTACAATTTCCTGGCATAGAGAGCATCAATCACACGAAATAGAAGAAAAAGTGGGAAGGGGAGTGGATTTTGCGAGTAATTTATTAAGGGTGTTCTTAACTGCTCCGTTTGTCAAGTGCGAAACGTTTTTAAAACACTTACAAGTCTTTTACATATCAATTTTAAGAGAAAGATATGAAATTAGAATGCCTAACTATGGAATCTTCAAATCGAACTTATTTTTCCATTTTACGATAGTTGAATTAACTTTCCAGTTCTAAGCTTTTTTAGATCACGTGATCACACGTTTCTCGACAGTTTTTTCTGCTTTAATGGGAATATGTGCTCAAAACCGTCGTATGAAATTCATAAATGCGATCTCCACGGGTTCTAAAAATACAAAAGTTTTCCTTGCATTTAAATAGCTTTCTCTTGGCGTGAAAAAGTGTGCTGGTCGAAACGTGAGACACTTTCGTCTTTTAACTTCAATTGTTCGTAGGTATTTCATAATACTTATATCTGTTTTACTGCAGAAATGTTTTCAAATCGAAATCAGAACACGGGAACACATACACCGATCCATGGGGATGCAGCGTGAATGACTCCCCGTATATTGTTTCTTGTTGTAGAAAATTGATTTAAAATTGCGCGGAAAGCAAAAATAACTCTGTTCCCCTGTTTTATTTTAGTTTGTTGTTAAATTAAAACGATCGGGCAACAGTTTTTTTACACATATGCATTTTGAGAAGAAATTTTTGCAGAGGACGCTTCGATATGGCGTGAATGAATCCCATTGCTTTTAGATTGTGGTTGAAAATTCATTTAGCCCTGCGCCCTGCGAAAAAATTTCCTTCTCCCCCTCTGCATTTTTCGTTTTTAGTTAATTTAAAACAATCGGGCACCAGTTTTTTCGCAGAAATTCAATTTAAAAAGAAATAGTCTTAGAAGTATATCGGTATGGGGATGAACGAATCACATTGTCTTCTGCTTGTTGTTGAAAGTTCATTTAATTTCGCACGAAAAACAAAAAATAACTCTGTTCCCCAGTTTTATTTTAGTTCGTAGTTAAATTAAAACGATCGGGCAACAGTTTTTTTACACATATGCAATTTGAGAAGAAATTTTTGCAGAGAACGTATCGATATGGCGTGAATGAATCCCATTGTTTTTAGATTGTGGCTGAAAATTCATTTAATCCTGCGCCCTTCGAAAAAATTTCCTTCTCACCCTCACTATTTTTCGTTTTTTGTTAATTTAAAACAATCGGGCACCAGTTTTTCCACAGAAATGCAATTTGAGAATGAATTATGTGAGACGTATATCGCTATGGGAATGAACGATTCACACGCCTTCTACTTGTTGAAAATTCATTTAGTCTTGCGCGGAAAACAAAAAATAACTATGTTCCCCTGTTTTATTTTAGTTTGTAGTTAAATTAAAACGATCGGGCAACAGTTTTTTTACACATATGCATTTTGAGAAGAAATTTTTGCAGAGAACGCATCGATATGGCGTGAATGAATCCCATTTCTTTTAGATTGTGGTTGAAAATTCATTTACTGCTGCGCCCTGCGAAAAAATTTCCTTCTGCCCCTCTGCATTTTTCGTTTTTAGTTGATTTAAAACAATCGGGCAGCAGTTTTTTCGCAGAAATTCAATTTAAAAAGAAATAGTCTCAGAAGTATATCGATATGGGGATGAACGAATCACATTGTCTTCTGCTTGTTGTTGAAAGTTCATTTAATTTTGCGCGGAAAACAAAAAATAACTCTGTTACCCTGTTTTATTTTAGTTTGTTGTTAAATTAAAACAATCGGGCAACAGGTTTTTTACACATATGCATATTTCGAGAAGAAATGTTTTCAGAGAACGCAACGATATGGCGTGAATGAATCCCATTAATTTTAGATTGTGGTTGAAAATTCATTTTGTTCTGCGGACTGCGAAAAAATTTCCTTCTCCCCCTCTGCATTTTTCGTTTTTAGTTAATTTAAAACAATCGGGCAGCAGTTTTTTCGCAGAAATTCAATTTAAGAAGAAATAGTCTCAGAAGTATATCGATATGGGGATGAACGAATCACATTGCCTTCTGCTTGTTGTTGAAAGTTCATTTAATTTCGCGCGGAAAACAAAAAATAACTCTGTTCCCCAGTTTTATTTTAGTTTGTAGTTAAATTAAAACGATCGGGCAATAGTTTTTTTACACATATGCAATTTGAGAAGAAATTTTTGCAGAGAACGTATCGATATGGCGTGAATGAATCCCATTGTTTTTAGATTGTGGCTGAAAATTTATTTAACCCTGCGCCCTTCGAAAAAATTTCCTTCTCACCCTCACTATTTTTCGTTTTTTGTTAATTTAAAACAATCGGGCAACAGTTTTTCCACAGAAATGCAATTTGAGAATGAATTATGTGAGACGTATATCGCTATGGGAATGAACGATTCACACGCCTTCTACTTGTTGAAAATTCATTTAGTCTTGCGCGGAAAACAAAAAATAACTATGTTCCCCTGTTTTATTTTAGTTTGTAGTTAAATTAAATCGATCGGGCAACAGGTTTTTCACACATTTGCAAATTAAGAAGAAATTCGATTGTACGTGAACCCAGTATCGAAAGTTTCGTCGCGTGTTGTTGAAAATATATTTCAATAGATGGCAGCACAGGAAAACTCTCGCGCATGTGTAACTAAACTTAAAAAAAAAAAAAAAAAAAAAAAAAAACGAGAATTGTCTCAGATATTTTACTACTATTATTTAATGTTATTTCTTATACATTACGTATTATACAATCAAACAACATTTTTTTATTGGGGGGGGGGAATTCCCACGTGAAAGGTGTCTTGGTTCTATTTTAAATATGGATGAAGTGTTTTCCTTGGTCGTATGTACGCTTAAAAGTAATTGTGTACGATGGCACTGGTTTGCATTGAATTGTTGTCACAGTGAGTGTGTTGAGGCGAAGTTGCATTGAAAAAGACACACAATATACTGTAGAAAGTGTGTCAAACAGGAAATAAACAAATTGTGCTTTTGTAGAGTGAAGTGTTGTCAAAGAGTACAATTTCCTGGCATAGAGAGCATCAATCACACGAAATAGAAGAAAAAGTGGGAAGGGGAGTGGATTTTGCGAGTAATTTATTAAGGGTGTTCTTAACTGCTCCGTTTGTCAAGTGCGAAACGTTTTTAAAACACTTACAAGTCTTTTACATATCAATTTTAAGAGAAAGATATGAAATTAGAATGCCTAACTATGGAATCTTCAAATCGAACTTATTTTTCCATTTTACGATAGTTGAATTAACTTTCCAGTTCTAAGCTTTTTTAGATCACGTGATCACACGTTTCTCGACAGTTTTTTCTGCTTTAATGGGAATATGTGCTCAAAACCGTCGTATGAAATTCATAAATGCGATTTCCACGGGTTCTAAAAATACAAAAGTTTTCCTTGCATTTAAATAGCTTTCTCTTGGCGTGAAAAAGTGTGCTGGTCGAAACGTGAGACACTTTCGTCTTTTAACTTCAATTGTTCGTACATAGCACATATAGTTGTCATTTAATCCGTCCGTGTGTCCGTCTGCCTGTCTGCCCGCATATAACAGAGCAAAAACTACTAAGCAGAATCGTTTGAAATTTAAAATATATAAACATTGCATAGTTTTGTCGAGCCATTTCAAATTTTATGAAAATCAGATGCATAGTTCAATTACAGGGACAATCAAAACTTTGCTTGGGGCGTGTTTTAATTGTATTAAACTGTTTCACGTTTTATGAAATTGATATACGTTGTTGAAGCATAATACAAGCTACTTCCAGTATAAATACAGGAACACACAAAAGATTTCGAATACTGGAGTGTCCGAAGTACTATTTTACTATAACAGATGGAGCTGAATATTTTTAAAACATCGTTATCGTACTAACGCACGTCATTTGCTACGCTTCACGTGCAATTTCCAACTTGTTTTTTTTCAGGTTTAAATTTGCCATTATAAAAAATACAGAAAAATGCACATGGGTGGTACCAAAGAGAGAGAGCCTTAAAGAGATTTCAATAATGGAAATTCTTTTTTAACAAAATCATCAAAATTATCTAAATTTGAAAGGTCTGGGAGAGAAAAAGACAGCCTTTATCGGGTCTTATAAAATAGCCAAATGACTAGTAAAACAACATCAATAACGATAACGAACATGCTGAATTTTTATACATGGAGTGGGAGGATCGTTTAGTTTTTTCTACATTTTACTTCTCAACATATTAAAGAAATTATTATAGAAAATTAATGAATTTCCATTGATATTATTTCCATAAAAAGATTCAAAATGAATAACTAGAAATTAGTGACGAAACACAGCAGCACATCTGTTTTTTGAAAAACTAATCATTTGCTGCTGCCTTTCCTTTAATATGTTGCGTACGTTATAATTGTTGGATACGTGAAATACACGTGTAGACATTTTAAAAATATCTCTCAGGGAAATATCAAGGATTTTGAATAAAGTATCCTTTACCAGGAAATTTTACTTAAATAAAAAGAATAGTAACAGAAAACCTTCAAAAGGGCTCCAAGAAAAGATGCAAAGGGTGCGATGGCGCCCTCGGGCGCCCCTTTGGTCAGCCCTGTTAAGACCATTAGCAAAACTTTTCTTGTTTTTGCTTAAACAACACATTAGGTATTTTCCTGATCTAAAGATAGCCACTATGTTGGGTATGCAAATTGTGCATATTTTAAGAAGTCAAATGTTAACTTTGTCATTTCTTCTAATTCTACAAATTATTTAACCTTTTTGAGTCTAGGAATATAAAAACCATGCTTTTCACAAGTTAGTGTAGTTATCGAAATTTTCGCATTTCCCTTCAAAAAGCACAAGTAGATAGATTTCGACACAGTACTGATTTTCACACGACATTTTAAGACAAAAAATATTTTCAATGATGCAAACAATAATTAAAACCAATTTCGAATTCATCGCAAATAGGTTTATTTTATTTATTTATTTATTTATTTGTCGGCCAATCATAAAGAAAGCGAAGTTGTGATAAAAATGTATTAACTTTCATTCTGTATGGAGAAATACTTCACAGAAAGAATCAATTTTAAAAAGAATACATTTTTAAAAGAAGCTTAAAAATCATTCAAACGTTTTACTTCTAATATATGTTTTTTTGTGCGAGCTTTGAATGATATTATGTTCAAAAGATTTCTGAACGCGAGCCGTATGTATGTATGCGGGGGAAGAGAATTAAATGTGAGTTAATTGAACGAAAAGTTGTTTTATAGAAACCGAAAAGTACATTGAACTTTTCTTATTTAAATTATAGATTGCAATGGTATTTTTGAATGACAGATGTCTTTGTAATCAGTCATCCTTTTAATGCAGTTCGAGGGTAATAATGGTAGTAGGTATGTAGTGGTAATAATGGCTTTCAAAAATGTCAAAAACCATAAAAAATTGTCAAATGTGGCAGTGTTTTCACAGACATTTGACCAACGATAATTATTTGGCTAGTTAAAAATAAAAAACCATTCGCCAAATGAAAAAAGTATTAGCAAAATAGATTTGCCGTGTAGTGCAAAACAATTTATCTTTATTACTTTAATTCAATATGTTCTAAAATAACCTAAGTTTTTATAACTGTGACAGCGATTGTTGTTAATCTAATTTCAGTTATCTGATACAAATATAAAAAAAATATATGTATACATGCATATGTAGGAAAAACGAAAAAGAAAAAGCAAAAATTGAGCACTAGCAATTTGGCGAATATAATCGCTTGATTACTCACCAAATAAAGAATTTAGTCGCAATTTGGCGCATTGGCGAGCCACAGTGAGAACACTGGATGTGGCAATCCCAAAACTTTCTTCTATCTTATGCATGTTAATAATTCCTGAAAAATGCAGCATAGCAGAGCCACCGGTTATGTGGTTTAAAACAAAATGTAGTCAGCAACAACATGTGCCTATCAATCATAGAGAAAGCCAAGTAGTAGAAAAATGTGTGAACACTCGCTCTATAGGGTGAAACACTTAATAGTTTCTGCAAAAATTTTCATGAACTTTAAAAAAAAAATATTTTTTAAGAAACTTAAAATCATTTAAAACGTTTTCCTTCAGGTATATATTTCTGGTGCCAACTTTGAATAATATTATGTTTAAAAGTTTTCTGATAGAAACTTTCATCAATGTATGCGTGAAAAGAGAATTAAATCGAGGCAATTGATCGAAAAAATTACTTTATAGAAACCTCACAGAAATTTTTCTAGATCTATCATTTAAAATATAAGTTGCAATGGTATTTTAGAATGATAGATATATTTGTAATTACTTATCCCTTTAAATTTATTTGAGCTGAAATTCGTAGAGTAATGGTTTTTAATCAATCATTTTTCCCCTTAAAGAGAGGTTTCAAGAATTTCAGACTTCTTAAAAAGAACAGGCAGTAAAATGAAAGTAAATTTTCATTGTTGCCATTGATTTTTCTGTTATTTGAAGAAATTTCCGTCTTTTGATTGGAGAATTTCGAACTTCGATTTCAGGGTTTTTTACTGGTTTGAATGATAAAGAAAAAAAAAAACTTCAAAATTCAGTGTATAATTCGAAAAAAATTTTCAACGACGTCATAATCAAAGATTTTTTAGTATACCAACCTACATTTTAAATGGAAGAAAAAATTGGTTCATGAGAGACAGAAAAAAATTATCTTTGAATTGCATTTGAATTGATTTTAAATGTTCCTCTATGAAAATGCGACGCAGAATGTTTCATGTTATAACATTTCACACTAAATAAAGACTTATCGTTCCATTTCCATTGTAATGTTTTTTTTTTCTCAAAATTATTGCCGTTAATCCAATCTGAATTGATGAAACACCCTGTATTTGTGAATAAATAAGTGGTTTGTAACAGCGTGTTCTATGGTAAATTTTCATCATCTTCATATCTACAACCACCAGTCTGAATTTGTCAATATAATTCAAGAATACCCTGTGAATATGCATACACAAACTGTTAAAAAAAATCCATGAATTCACGGTAAAAGTACTGGCAGCAATGTTGCCAGAGTTTTTCGTTCTGTATAAGAATTGGGTGGTTATGCCATGTATCAACAG
The DNA here is from genome assembly GCA_964019185.1 of Maratus speculifer. Lineage (NCBI taxonomy): Eukaryota > Metazoa > Arthropoda > Arachnida > Araneae > Salticidae > Maratus > Maratus speculifer. Next base: position 3,952,561 of record OZ025301.1, on the reverse strand, counting down.
TTTTTATTGACCGAGGGAAAAAATAACGTGGTTGGGTTATTCGAACTGACAACCTTTGATGTGGGAGTCCGTTTCTCTAGCGATCACGCCATAGGGTCTTCTAATGCATGTGATTCTAAAGTCTTATTGTGGATATTTCAGTGTGTTTATATTTTTACAAGGTAAATTGTAATTTTACCGATGCTGTTAAAATTCTTGCAAGTTTTAATTAAGAAGGCTAATTTATTTTTAAGATTTTCTCATGGTTAATAAATAATTATAATATGCATTGATTAAACAATTTATTAAAGAAATTTTCTTTGCTCTTTGAATGATTAGAATATTGTCCGGTTCAGACAATTGTTGGTATCGGTACAGTTGCAATTCAGTAGTACGATGCAAATCTTAGAAAATAGCCAGTATTCTTATTTTTTTTTTCATTTCTGTGAAACAAGATGCCAGTTTTGTAAACATTAAAAATAAATTTGCGACAGGTAGCGGAGTATTTCCGTTGTTACTCCCATTTTCGTCCGTTTCGTTATTTTCAGTAAATACTATAATAATAAATGACTTTTAATGGAAAATGTCCTTTTGTCATGAAAAGACTTTCTGTGAAATTTAGGGGAAATATATTTGTGAATTTCAGATTTTTTTTAAACAGTGTACAGTGCTCAGCAAAAGTTTAGACACTGGTGTTTTTTAACCTTTAAATAAAAAATACGAAAACGTGAGTTTTTCAAATGGCTATACTTATTTTCAAATATATTTTATACAATGTAGAATAAAAATAATGGTTATAATATAAGATAATATTTAATTTAACTAAAACAAGTGAAATTTGCATATTGCAAAAGTTTAGACACTTTTTTCATTTTTAGCCAACTGTTTATGGAAAAATGCAAATTTCCAAGTTTTGATGTTACATATCTGAAGTATTTAATTATACCTCGATATAGCATCAAATGGTGATGCTATATCGAGGTATAATTAAATACTTCAGATATGTAACATCATAACTTGGAAATTTGCATTTTTCCATAATGCCGCGAACTAAAAATATTCAATTAGATGAGATAATTGAAGTAGGAAAGCTGAAATGGAAAGGGAAGACTGTTGCAGAAATTTCAGCAGCATTGAATCGTCCAAAGTGGTCTGTCTATGAAGTATAGTTTAAGGATGACTCCTTCAAAACAAAACATAATCTGGAAGATCTTGTGTGACGAGAAAATGAGATGACAAAAGGATCCAGAATCTGACACTTACACAAGTAATGATTGCTAATCACATTAAAAGTAGGTCAAAACTTTCTGTGTCAACGGAAATGATTCGTAGATGAATTAAAGAAACAGATAAATCAATTTACATGAAAATTATAAAACAATTAGCTTTAAAATACCGCTGTAAATTGGTGAGGATTCAATTAACTTGCAAACATACGTCATATGGACCCAAATGGTACGCTATGATATTCAGTAACGAAAAAAAATGAAATTTGAATGGCCCAAACAAGTAGGCATACTATTGGAATGACTTAAGTAAAGATCCTGGGACTTTGTTAAGTCGACAAAAAGAATTTGATTTTTAAATAATTTGGTCCTCACTTAACATTAATGTTCGTGTATCTGTGAAGTTATACATTGGTTGCCAAGCAACACAAGACTACGTACATACGTTGGAGATTAATTTTTAGTCATTTAGGGAACTTTTACTGATCTAAAGTATGGATTTTAGCATCTATTCATGTTGCATACAAAAAAAGAGCTTCGTTTAACTCTTAAAATACTATTGATCTCAACTGGCCGGCGTGTAGTTCTGATCCGGACCCAATCGAAAACTTTTGTAACATCATATGTCGTAATGTTTATGCAAATTTTTGCTATAATTCTCTTTTAATGAGGTTCGAGCTGCTGTTGAACATGTTTGGTACGAAATAGACACCCAAGTGACGCAACATTTAGTTTGAAAAGTCACATGAAAAGTCACATTCTTGCACTAACTGCAAACAATGCGGGTGCAACTCGATTTTAATTTGTAGTTATTTTTTCTGTAAAAACACAAATTGTATATAGTTTTGCCACAATGTTAATTTTATTTTTTTGTCATTATATTTTATGTAAAAGGTAAAATTCAAAATTTATTGTGTGTGAATAAAGGATAAGTCACAAGTAATATACGACAGAGGAATTACAAGCATTCGGTACATACTTCTGAAAATAGAAGCGTAATCGATCATTGTCTAAATTTTTGCTGAGCACTGTATATATAATTTAGCTGATGTTTAAAGTGAATTCAGCTGGAAAAAAATCCGCAAGTAACCGATGGATTAAAATTTATACTTGTTTCTGAACTTCATCTGGATTTCTTAATAAATTTTATCTGCCTCGCTTGCAACAAACCCTGTCTAAAGAAAATAATACTATGTAGAACGCTCAAAGATTTGATTTAAACTTCAAAATTCGAAAGAGCGTTATTTAAAACTGTTCATGAATTAAAAATACGACATATATTCAAATTTGTTAATGTTTTAAAAGTTTACTGTACCATTAAAAATATTTTATACGTCTTAAAAACAACAGAACTTCAAGCCACTAATTCAAGTCCAATTCCAGATGTTTCATGGACAAAGATGTCATAGATATTCAACCGTTTTCCATTCAATATATTTAAATCCTGTAGCAATATTATACAAATTCGAATCCAGAATTTATGTTACCATAAAACCTACATTAAGCGAATTCAAACTGACATTGTTTAACTTATTCAAGATTTTAAATATATAGTGCTTCTTTTGGAAAACAAACAAAATCCAATAAAATATTTTTACATTTCCTACTATAAAAATGCATTAAAAAAACAGATTTATGATAATAGAAGAAAATGAAAAGAAAATATGTAACAAATTCTGTGGTAAATATTCAACTAAAATCCGGTCTTTTAAATTTGATTTTTCCTTAAATAAGGTATTACATAAACTTTAGATTTTTTTTGCTTCATTTATGCTAAATTATAGTACATTTCTGAGACAAGAAAAATAATGTGACAGAAAGATTTTAAATCAATGTTTGTATTAGCATTTTACAATTTAAATATATTTATTCTGTGAATCTTTCATTTGCAAGATAATTTGTTATGCCACAAATAGAACTTTCTCAAACTTTTGTTTCATTGAACTCTGATAAAACTGTTTCAACTTTTATCCAAGAATGATATATGTACCTACATTCTTAAAATATATGCAAGTAAAAACTTTGCTAATTAAAATTGCGAAAAAAATTGCACACATGTGTTTAATTACATTAAATTATTTTATGCATGTATTGTCTTTCAAATTATGTGTGTCGTTAGGTGCGATTGTAATTATGCAAATACGTAGCACCTGTAGTCGCCGTTTAATCCATTCCGCATATAACAACGCAAAAACTACCCGACGGAAAAGTTTGAAATTTAAAATATATGATTATTACATAATTTTGTTGAGACATTTCAAATTTTTTTGGAAATCGGATGTAAAGTTCAAATGCATGGACAGTCAAATTCAGTTACATTATGGCCAATCGGAAAATAGTTTCAAGTGCATTTTAATGATGTTATAATCTTTCTAACATAATACAATTCATATGCACCTACGATATATATATATACTAAATTATACATTCTGTTCAATCTGTGGTGTAAAAAATATTTGTTAGTAACATACAGGATCACATAAAGGTATTCTATTACGTAATGTTATAGGAGAAACATTGTTTGAGAAGCGTTTTAATTAGATTAAACTATTTCACAAATATATAAATTTTTACTAATTCAAAAACTGCAACTTGAATGCTATTTGTTCAGATGTTAGAGTACATCGTATTAAGAACGAAAAATAAGGCCGTAAGACTAAAAATGATTTTTTTGAAAGCTACAACAAAAGCTACTACTCTTGTCAATAGTGTTAATTTTCAAATGTACAATTGCAAAGTATATGAAACTACCTTTGAATAAAATCAATTTTTCGACGTCTTTGGGCTTTCGACATTTACAAAACTTACCAAACTTCAAACGATTTTTCCCCATGCACCATAATTCAATGGAATTCTTTTGAGTTCCCCAAAACTAATATTTTCAGTTTTTTGTAAATGAACTGTTAATCATGTTTTATGTACAATATCAAACATGCTTTGGGGACCTTAAACAATCTATATCAAATGCATGAAAATGTAAATATTTTTACGGGGTCAGTCTGACACATAAACTGAGTGCATAAACGCTTTTCAACTTTGTTGGAAAGTGTTAAAAAAATGATTAAAAGAGATTTTTTTTAAAAGTACAATAAACAGAAAATACATACTTCATGTAAAAAGGAATACTTTCTCGTGCACAACTGCAAAATACACGAAATTTTGTAAAATATCAATTTTTTGAAGTTTACAGTCTTTCGAAATATACAAAATTTTCGAAATTCCTTTTAGAATAAGATTAAAAAATTGCGCCAATGAACAAAAAACTTTGACTTGAAATATGAATTGTGCAATGCCATTATCTAAAATTTCTACAAACATTTTATATTGATTGCTATATTGAAAGATAGGAACAATTAATAAACGTTGTATAAGAAACATCGATGTTTGGTTATCATGTTACTCGATGAACACTTTAATACAAGAGTAATTATTAATAATGATATGTTACACTTAAACTATTGAATTTGTTCAACAACACTAAAGGAAAACAACTTCCATATACTACAATAAAAGCCTGGAATAGCGAGCACCAAGGCGCGTAATTTGCCTTTTGTTCAGATTTGTTTTTGATCAAACATAGAAATATTTAAAAACATAGAAATATTTAGGTAAAGGGAACTGTCAAAAAATGATTGCTAAATAAAACTATTTTGCTGCTCAGGAATTTCTTATGGAGATTTTATTATATATAGAGTGTCCTATAAACCTTAACCTCAACTTTAACTCCTTAAACATTCATTATAGAAATATACTATGAATTATAAACTTACGTAAAAAAGGTACATAATTATGAAATTGGTTAAATTTTTCAGAGAATTAAATTTTAGGAAATTCAAAATTATCACAAAAAAATTCTTAGTTATCAAAATGTGCCCATCTATTTATAAGTTCAGGTACAAAATGTGCGCATATCTTTATCGAAAGTATTAATAATATGTTCAAACTAAGTTGATGAAGCCTATTCATACACGTGCATTCAAGAAAACAATGCAATCATTGATTCCTTTCGTAATTTGTGTAAGACCCTTGAAGCATCATCATCCGGCATGAATTTTGAATTTTGATATTCGTATCGAGGTATCAAACAATGGATTAAGTTGTAACGGATGGGTGCACATACTGGGTGTCATTTGTGGCGTGAGGGTGGTTATATAAATGAAATGAAGACATAATTTTAGATATAAGTTAAAACCACAGTTTATTTAAACTGCTAGGACTCGGGAAAGTGGAACGTCAGTTCGATAATTTCAACAACTAGTCACAATACTAAAAGACTAAACTCATAACTATACTCACAACTCCGGCACTAGACTCAGTCAGGGCACTTCAAACCAACTTCCCATTCAGGCTTCAGCTAAACACTAGTTTAAATCTTTATAAGACAGCCCGTGGCTGTAAACACTCTTTATTATTTAAAATACTCAACGTAATTAAACTATCTCTTACGACCGGCAATCTCCTTGGATAGCTCCGCTCTGAATAAACTAACTCAACACACGCTGCTAGCTGGATCACTCTTAAAGCATCATCCACTTCATTGGAGGCTAATAATCTGACTCGCTATAGCGCAATCCAAATCGCCTGGCTGGCTTCCGCCGCCTTCTCGCCTCCTCACCGCACTGCACTCAAAGTTTTTATACGTCGCAAACTGAAGTCGATACAATGAATTTGCATATTACTTCTAATCGCGACATAACTGTAGAACCGAGGCGACATACACGCTCTAGAAAGTCAAAGTAAAATAAAGGATAGAGATCGCTTTCACGCTACACATGTTAAAACATTGACGTCACGATCTCACAAAAATGCTAGAGTGCCTTTATCACAAAGGACACTCTCCCACAAAGTGACCATTTATAATTTCCTCACCTCTGCGGTTTTTGTGAAAATTGATGAAAATTTGAACATGACTTTATTACTAAAGATACATATTTTACTAATTGGGAGTTTTTAGATCACAGGATATTAAAGCTTGAGAGGTTATGTGCCCGCCGGTTCTGTAGCTAAGCACATATGTAACATGATAATAAATATCTGATTTCCTTCAATTTTGGATGTAGATTCATACTGATAAAACGCTTCCCTGATTAATTTTTGGGTTCTTTTGTTAAATATGAAGGGAGAACGGGGGATGATCCTCCTTTTAAATTAGATAAATGAATTTTTATGCAGAATTATCCTATTTGCTTCGAATTTTGGATATAGGTTCATTATGATAAGCCGTATCCTACATTAGTTTTGTAGGTTCATTTATTAAGTATAAAATGAGGAAATTAGAGAGCTAATCTCTCCTCCCCCCATAATTTGTCTTTCGACTGGCAATATGCATTCCTAAAATAAGTTTGTACTGTATAGTTAGTGTGAATAACCTGTAAGCTCAATGCCAGCAATTTAATTTAGCAATTCTTTTTATTTTAGTTCGAGGGCGAAATAAGGCGAGGGCAAATTTTCATTTTTTTTTAAGTTCAAACCCTTGAAGCTTTTGCTAGATTTCGAAAAATTGTAGCGTTTTTATGTAACTTTGATTCCTTCTTTAATTTTTTTCGACAACTTTTGGGTGCGTTCGTAATCATATAAGCACATATCATTAATAGACGCTACATAGTCCGTCCATCTGTCTACACAGAGCATCATAAAAACTACCTAACCGAATTGTTTGAAATTTCATCGCAGAATCGTGCCGAGCATCTTAAATTGTATGGAAATCAAATTAAAACAAAAGTTATTAAAGGTTTTCCTATCCCACATATTTGATTCAATGATATCCTACGAAAAGTCATGATTCTAGATTGCTATGATGATGGTGTCCTGTTTAAGATGAATTCCTATTATTTTCAAATAACTGAATTAAATTTATAAAACCGAAATAAATTTTGCTTTTTACAGTAGAGTGTAGCCGCTATTGCATCAAAATTGGGTACGAACGTATTTGTCACGATTGACATACAATTTCAGACATGTTAAATTAATGGATCATGTTGTTAAAATAAAAAAGAGAAATATTTCAGCTCATTACCTCTTTATTATACAACAAAAATCTATGTAAAAAAAATCAGTTTCTTCGTATCTATTAAAAAGTGGATTGATTGAAAGTTTTTTTTTCCTTTGAAATGGCAAGTTGGAAATCTGTTAAAGAGAAAAGTTAGAGAGACTTTCGTCAATCTAAAAATGCCTTTGTAACTTGCATTATAAATGACAGGTAAATGGCAGTAGCGGCTTTTCATCTCACCTTTTTCTTTTGTTACTCATACATTAAAGCTGAAACCCTTCCAAAAAATCTTTCAAACAGAAAAGTCTTGTGAGGTGTGAACTTATAACTATACATTTCATTAATACATATATGAAAACTCCATAAACATATTCACCTTAATAAACTAAATAAACAATGTGAATACATAATTCGCAATAAATTTAATGTTTAATAGGAGCAAACAGATTTTAGCTAATGTCAGCTGATGTATTGGAAATTTTTAATATAGCACTTAATGTCTAAAATGCTATGGAAGTAAATAAACAATATAAAATATAAACGCTGCTATTTAAAATTAACTATAAAATGTTATATATCTTATATTAATCATATTATTATATTATTATATTATATATTAATTATATCTTAATGATATAGTTTTCTTATCAATTTTCCAAAAATTACACTTTAAAATTTTTTCTGCATGCCTAACAGAAATGTTAATAAAGCAGATCTGATGCAACATTTTAAGCAGGTCAGAAATTGGAACGTAGCAAATGAGATGCGTTCGTACTATAATAAGTTTTATGAATAGTCGAATCTTCGGGCGTTCGTTTTTGCGCTCTTATACAAAAAAAGGCAAGAATACAATATTTACTGTGATATTATATTCAGTAATACGGAATGAATGACTCCATCTTAAATACTCTGTAATCGCCATGGCAACATAGAATCATGACATATCCTAGGATATTATTGAAATAATACGAAAGATAGGCTCAATATATGTAGATGAAAAAAAAAACATTTGTAGATTACATATAAATTAGAAAAAAAAATCCCATCTATAATTAATTCTTAATCTTGTATACAGCATTTAATACTAAATATTTTAGTACAGTAATTTTAATTCAGAATATATTTTCTAAGTTTATATCGTTATCTTTTTTTTCTTGCGTGGAATTTCTTCCGTGACTCCTTACGTTCCAGTTTTATTTGTAATCTATTTCGATGTATTATGGATGCAAACAGCCAGAATCTCAAAAAAAAAAAAAAAAAAATTACCCTTTTTTCTCCCTTTTCAACTTTTTCGACTATATGTTTGGTCCGAGACTAATGTTTTTCTAAGATGTCGAAATCTTTTGTCCTTTGTACATTTTGTTGGCCGAAACATTTTATTGCCTCTCCTTTTTGTATGAAACCCATAAAAAATTATAAAAAAAAACTGACGAAAATGTATCCATTCATGCAACCGGATAGATTCTTGCCAAAAATGATAGGATTTTAGTTAACGTGAGTTAGAGGTTTTTACTAACGTGATTAGAGGTTTTTATTTGAATAACATACATCCGACTTGTCGACATGAAAGCCTGCTTATAAGTCATCGTCAATACAAGGACGAGATAGCACAAGGAAATTTATAACACATGAGAATTACTACCAGGAGCTCCGCACAAAGTGCGTGTGCAATGGAGCCAGCGAGAATCGAACCCATAACCTCAAGTTTAGCAGAGCGGCGTCTTAACCACTCGGCCACTGAGTTCCTGGATTAGAGGTTTTTAATGTAACACTAATTGTCCTAAAAGTTGTTGCCATTTAGAGATAAATAAACAATATAAAATGAAAAGTTATCTGAAATTAATTATAAAAAATATGATTTTGTTTTGTTATTAGTTTACAGAAATTCAACTTTAAAATTTTTTCTACATTCCTGACAGAAATGTCGATAAAGAGCATCTGATGCAACATTTTAAATAAGTCAGAAATTGAATACAAAATTTACTATTATATATTAAATTCAATAATACGAAATGAATGACTCCATCTGAAATGCTCCGTAATCGTCATGGCAACCTCGAATCATGACAGATCATGGGATATTATTGAATTCTTGAGTAGAATAAGCTCAATATAGGTAGTTAGAAAAATATATTATACATTTGTAGATTGCATATAAATTAGGAAAAAATCCCAACCATAGTTAATTCTAAATCTTGAATTCAATATTTAATAAAAAAATATTTTAGTATAATAATTTTACATCGGAATATATGCTCTAATTTTATGTCGTTATCTTTTTCTTGCGTGTCTCTTTACGTTCCAGTTTCATTTGTAATTTCTTTCGGTGTATTATGGATGCAAACAGACAGGATTAAAAACAAAAAAAAAAAAAAAAAAACAAAAAAAAAAAAACCTTTTTTTTTTTTTTAACTTTTTTTACTTTGTTTATATTTGGTGCGAGACTAATGTTTTTCTAAGATGTCGAAATCTTTTGTCCTTCGAACATTTTGTTGGCCGAAGCATTTTATTGCCTCTCTGTACGAAAACCATAAATGATTTTTTTGAAAAACTGACAAAAAACTTTTCTTTATCAATTTATAAAACCGGATGGATTCTTGCCAAAAATAGAAAACGTGAGTTAGTTAACGTGAGTTTATTGATTAGAAGTTTTTAATATATCACATAGTGTACCAAAAATTAAAGAGATGAGTAAACAATGTAATTTGAAAACTAGTCGTTGGGGGCCACCGTAATACTTACCCATCATGGATATGTATATGAAAATAAAACATGTGAAAACTACTTATACAATGCATTGCAATTCATAAAAAAATTATATATGTTAATATACATAGTAATGCTATATGAAGGAACTGCTGATTACCAATTTCGACCAATTATATAAAACGTCAAACTACTCAAGTAGTACCGAACTGCGTAAAAGATACATCCTTATGACTCCAAAAATAATAATTCTTTTAACTAACAATTAACTGCGTCGAATTAAGCGTCTCATTTCCAATTAAAATATATCTCTGAATTGAAATTTGAATGAAATACAGGGTCATTAAAAATCGAAGAATGTGGAAAACAGGATTACAAATATCTCGGCAACTCATAATCCGATCGACTTCGTTCTATACGCAAAATGTGTGTTATTTTATTGCCTTTTATGTCCATTCCTTAGAACAAAAAATTCGAAAATTTTTATATACCTTTCATCAGAACGAATTTTTCGAGAGTCCGAAAAAAATAGTTCCGGATAATCGAGGTTGCTGATATTAAATAGGCTTCGTCCCATTCTTACATACTAACTACATACAAAATTTGAAGTCTCTATCTCAATTTGTTCGGGAGATAGAGCGTTAACAGACAGACAGACAGACGGACGGCAATTTTTTTTTTCTAAAAATATGTTTTTCGGATTCTTTACTATCTAAAACGTGTAAATCCGTCAAAAAATTTTCGATTTTCAAAACGATTGCAAAACTTGTTATTATGTTAATTCTTTTATACATTTTCATGCTGGATTCTTAAAATAAACTAGTTGGATGTGTCAATCCCAAAACTTTCTTCTATCTCATAAGTACATTTTAATATTTAAAAAAAAAACGTGGTGACCCCAAAGTTACCCACTATCGAATTTCCTCGAACATCTGACCTAGCCTAATGAGATTCTGGTATTCGAAAAGCCTAAAACGCAAAATTTTATTAATATTCTGAGAAAATGAGCTTAGTAGTGCCTCATATTGGGTAAATTATACTAAAACCTAATAAGCATCTATTTATGTCAAAACTTAACAGAATCTGAAATTTAATGGAATTTCGTCCATTAGTTCTTGAGATATAGTTATAACAAAAAAATTGCAAAACGTAGCACAGCAACACCATATCTTGGACAATTTATGCCAAAACGTAAAAAAGCATCTAATAACCTTATGGTGTAAAAGAATCTGAAGTTTGATGAAATTCTGTGCATTAGTTCTTGAGATATAGCGAGTTAAAAAAAACGTGTAAAATATAGCACAGCAGCACCATCAGTTGAAGGATTTATAACAAAACGTAATCATGGTGTAATTATGTTATATGTCATTTTGTAACAAAATCTGAAGTTTGATGAAATTCTGTGCGTTGGTTGTTGAGATATAGCTATCGGAAAAATCGTGCAAAATGCAGCATAGCTGCACCACCTGTTGCAAGGTTAATACCAAAATGTAATCAACGTCTAATTATGTTATATATTCTAGTGTAACAGAATCTAAAATTTGATAAAGTTCTCTGCATTAGTTCTTGGGATATAGCTATCGCAAAAATCGTGCAAAATGTAGTATAGCAGCGCCACCTATAGGGCAGTTCACACCCAAACCTTATCAGCGGCTATGTATCTCAAGGTATCGCAGAATCTGAAGTTTGGTGAAATTCTGTGCATTAGTCCTTGAGATATAGCTATCATGAAAATCATGAAAAACGTGACACAGCAGCGCCACCTGCTGGCCAATTTACACCAAAACTTAATCAGCGTCTATTTATATCAAGGGGTCACAGAATCTGAAGTTTGGTGAAGTTTTGTGCATTAGTTCTTGAGATATAGCAATCTTGAAAATCATGAAAAACGTAGTATAACAGCGCCACCTGCAGGCCAATTTTCACCAAAAACCAATAGGCACTAATTCATATCAAGGTCTAACTGAATATAAAATTTTATTAAATTTCGAGCATTAGTTCTTGAGATAGAGCGCCCACAAATTTTTTGTCACATACAGACAGACATACAGACAGACAGACAGACAGACAGACACATAGACAGACAGACGGACAGACTCACAGACAGACATTTTCTAAAAATAGTCAAAACGTGTTCAGGACCTTCTAAAACGCATAAATCCGTCGAAAACCGGAAGTCGAAAATTTTCATGAATCCAATACTTTCTTCTTGTAAAGATAGAAGAAAGTAATAAAAATGGAATGACAAGATAATTGGAAAATTTTCTTCTAATTTGGGTAATTATTTTAAGGAAGTCAAAGACCGTATTCATAAAATAATAAAGGGGAGAGCTGTCAAGTATTCGGTTATTTTTCTGTTATAATTAGTAATGAAATCGCCATTAATTATGCGTTGGAATATAATTTTCACTAAGCTTGACATAGTTTCGATAAATTTTATCTCTGTTGATAATTGTTTTAAGTTTTGCTTGCATATTTGATTGTGTCGCATCCTTTTAGTTTATTAATTTTTAGCTCGCAGGCTATCAAAGCCTGGGAGCTTATGTGCCCGTCTGTTCTATATGTGCATATGTGCGTAACGCGATAACTCATGATAAAAATATCCCATTCACTTGAAATTTTGGATACATGTACATTCTCATAAGGCGCTTCCCTGATTACTTTTTGGAGTTCATTCGATATGTGTAACAGGGGGGGACTGGGGGCTCATGCCCCTCCCCTTAATTTATATACGTGGAGGATTAATTTATATACATATACATTTATATAAGGTACCCTGGGGTAATAACGCCACGTTAAGGTTCTACCAATTTTCACGGCTCAGTTTTAGATTGTATTTTTCAAACAAATATATAATTTGATGCAGCAACTCATTGACTATCTATATAAAAAAATAATTTCACAGATATGTATTCATAAAATGTAATGGCGTGATTTCTTGACCAATGCTATTTGCATGGCGTTATCTATACTAATATTATAAAGAGGAAAGATTTGATTGTTTGTTTGTTTGTTTGTTTGTTTGAATTGAATAGGCTCCGAAACTACTTGACGGTTTTGAAAAATTCTTTCACCGTTGGAAAGCTATACAATTTCCGGTGAACATAGGCTAATTTTTAATTGATTTATTCAAATATTTTCCTTAATAATTCAAAATTTCATTATTTTTCATACAGAATCAATTAAAATTTTTCCGATAAAAAATAACCATTTTCTTTTCAGTTGCCAAAAAAATCAATATATGGAAAATAATTTCTCCTCCGCAATTAATTTTTAGTTAAACAGTATCCACGTGAAAAATTAAAATAAAAAAAATTTCAAAGGAAAATAAATATGACGTCATTTGTTATATTATCGGAAGTTTTGTTTGCACAGATATCATATACACACCGAGGTAACCTAATGGACACTAAATTGATGTTATTTTGCCTGGCATGGCAACCCGACTATTGTTTATTTAATTATTAATAAAATGTTTTTTTATTTCCTTTCTCTTCTTTAAAATTATGTAAACTGTTTTGTCATATACTTATTATTTAAATACTAATTGTTATTATTTTTTAAATAACAGAAAATAATTTAAATATATATATGAAACTGGTATTCGAAAACGATTTTTCCGCCAAATTAGTGTAAAAAATTATCCTGCCGACCTCGGCGCGTACATGACTATTGCGCTGTTTTGTTTATATATTAAGGATACTTTTAGATCATACATCCGATTACAGAAAATTAGTCAGATTATTTAATTAGAAGTTATTAAATTTATGTTTTTTTATTATGAAACAGACGAAGAAAAGAAAATTTACTATTGCTGCCCGACTGGAGAATTAACCTTGATGTTATTTTAAAAAACTATCGAAATGGCGATTTTTTAATTATTTGTTTACGTTTTTTTTTTTGTTTATATTATTGCAAACATTTTTCCACTTTTATACACGCATCACCTTGGCGTGATTTTTTTTTTATGATGCCAATTTGGAGAACACTGCGTTTTCAAATACCAATTACATTTATATTACTTATTTTTATTTTCTATTTTTTTAAAAAGGAAATAATAATAATAAACTAAGTCAATAAATAATTATGGAACAAAACAATTTACATAATTTTAAAAGAGAAAAGAAAAATAATGAAATAATTTACTCAAAAATAATCAACTATTACCGGATTACCACGTGAGGCATAAAATCGCAATTTGCTGCAATCGCGCCAACGGGATCCGTAGATGACACCTGCACCTACATGTTATCGGCAATATTATTGTTTATACAATTTGTTTATATAATTTGGTAATACTTGATAATCCCATCGACCAAAAAACTATCGCTAAAGTATAAGGTTAAATGTCAATGGATGATTGTAAATGTCACATTCATTTCACATTAAATTTGTTATATGTAATTGTTACTTCATCAACCAATTTTAATTCGATGTTTATTTGTATTTCTATTAACATTTTAGTAATTTATTGATTCTTTGGTTATTTAAAATAAAAATTATGTCCATTTGTATAATTTGGCGAAATTGATCGACGGAATAATCAAGTAGTCGAACAAAAAACTATCGTCAAATTATAACATTAAATGCCAATAATGGATGATCGTAAATTTCACATTTATTTGAGGACAAACATGAAATAAGTCTGGTACATTTGTAACAATATCGTTTCTAGCAATTCTAATGTTTGACACTAAAAATCATAATGGAATCGATTACAGAAGGTAGAAAGATGCAAACTAAAGACTTATTTTTCTACAAAATTTAGTCATCAAGATTATTCTGATTTAACGGCTACATGTTAGCAACTGTTTTATAAAAGGAAGAGGTAGTGAAACTGATGTAATTTTAATGTTATTCAAATAATAAAGCTTTAAAACACACTTTTTATGCTTCATTGTTCTACTAAATATATAAGTGAAACACCCTTCTTTGTCTGCCACTTTCACGGAGGGCACCCTTTCCTTAGGACCTATATCCCACGTGTAGATAAATGGCCGTCATAAATACAAACAAACAAAAACTCTTCTTTATCTGTAAATAATTCTTTACATTTTTTACTCTATTATTCTTGCTGGAACATATTAAGGCAGATAGGAAACTACAGTAGACCTGCTAGCAGAGGACGTTTATTAAAAAATGTAACATGAAATGACATTGTATGTAGGCTACCAGAACTACACATAGTGCAAATTCAGATGTCAGGATTTTAAGAACTAAGAAATGATAATGTACAATCCGAAAGTTTATAGAGTTTGATAATCAATGTCACTAATCATTGCAATGCCCTCTAATGTAATAGTGTGATGACTCGAGAATATTTTGATTCCTGTTGTCATAACGGTCTCATGTTCATACGAAACTCTACTATAAATGATAAAATAAAAGAGATGGTGCTTTATTGTCCAAATTTTCGCCGACTTACAATAGTACAATATCGCAATGGCGTTGGCATGATTTTCAGCAATACGGAAGATCATTCCAGGGTGGTCTATACTGCTTTAAAATAAAATTTTTAAATCACCATTTTTTTTTTTTTTTTGAGTCAAGGTTTGTTTGGAAATATGGACCAGCGAAGCGGGCATAGCCTGCTAGTTACCTATATGGGTAATAACGCCATGAAACAAAACTATGAAATAAGATGGAATAATGGCATGTAGATTTCCCAATTCTAAAAATACAAACTCTACAAACTTAAAAATTGACAAATTGCATTCTAAGCTATTGAAAATGTTCAATTTTTTGTGAAAGTGTAAGAAAAAGAAAGGTATGGTGTGTGTGTGTAGACGGGGGGGGGGGGGAAGGAGGGCGAGCAAATGAATATCAAACTGTGAGCTTCTTTTTGCTTAAAAAGGACCGCATTAATAGAATTATTAAAAACATTGCACAGTTTTAACTGTATTTATTTGAATCAGTATTTAGGATGTAGCTCGGCCACTGCTGGGAATCAACCGGGGTATTAATGCCAAGGATTGGCGCTATTACCCCGGTATAGTTATTGCGCAGTACATTTTAAATTACAAATTATCTCGAGAAGATATCCAAAATCTTCAACAACATTTTGAAAGTACATGAAATTCACTACAAATTTCTGTAATTAACAAAGTATTTCCGGATAAAAAAAAAAATAGTCTTCACATCGCAAAACGTATCTCGTAAATTTTAGACCAAGCGTTAATTTTAGTTGCTTGTAAAAACAATAAGACCTACAAATGGAACAAATCAACTTGAAGCTGTTTTTTGCGATTTGTATGACTCAAAACCCTTCTACGCAGAGCACATGTGTGTCATTTACCAGATTATTTCATAATTATGCATAATGTTAGCACTTGGCGTTATTACCCCTCCTGGAGTTATTACACCAGACCACCTTACTTAATTTATATACATGGATTTATATACATGGTTTTTCATGGAAAAATATCAGTTTTCGTTTAAAAATTTAGATATAGGATCATTCTGATGAGGCACCTCCGTGATCAGTATTAAGTCATTATTGAATAAGTATAAAGAGGGGGAATGGGTGCTGATGCCCTTCCCCTTAATTGATATAAAGAGATTTTTCAAGCCAATTTCTGCATTCTGATTTTTCGAACGGAATAAACGCTTGAAAATATAAGGCTGTAACGTACAATTAGTATGCGTAGCCTGTGAGCTCAATGCCATCGGTTTAACTGGGCAATATTCTTTTACTGATTCATAATGAATAATATGTAAAGTAATAATACGATGTGAATTTTTTTTTTGACTGAATGAAAAGGTGTCCTGGTCGAAGTGGAACCGAAGACCTATAGTTTAAATTGTAGACAATTTTCGTATTTGGATACTTAAACGATACCAGACAGACAGTATTCACACAGCCTTATTGCTCATGCCATGTGTTTAGTAACGTAAGAAGTTCTGAAGATATTGAACCTGAGTCCGTAAAAACGATCTCTCTTCTTCATTTTATTTTAATTTTCTTAGATGAGTTTGCAGCTTTCGTAAAGTACAGTTTGTGCTTCTTGCTGTAGTTTTATGCGAATTAGGGAATAATAATCAACATTCACAATTTAAAAGTGGCATCTAAGTATCTTGGGTTAAAAGCTGCCTCTGGGAGAACTGCGAGATCAGCTCTTCTACTTTTAGATTAGTTAGTAATTATCAATACCAGCAAAATGAAAAAAAAGTGGCACTGATTGGAAAATGTGACATTTGTGATAGATATGATCCTCACTAATTCATTTATTACTCATGTTTAATTTTTATTTCTGCGGTTGTTATAGTTGGTATTAACACTACGTCATGTAAAAAAAAAAGAAAAAAAAAAAAAAAAAAAAAAAACCTGAAAATTTATTTTAGTTTTTTGAACCTATTTTTCGTTTTGTTCCATTGCATATATGTATGTGTATAACATATTAAGGGAAATATAAAATTGAAAAAAAGAAAATACCATTCTTAACAACAAAAAGAAAACCTAACAAATTCTACTCAAAGATACATTTCATGTTTAGGAGTTATATGAGTGTCACTTGTAAAGCTACGAAAAGGCGTGTGTCAAGATGCAAATGACAAAAGAGCAGTGATTGAAGTGACAAAGAAAGTTATTTCACAGGAGGTATCACTTTTCACACATCTGTCACATAAATTAAAAGTTTGTGTAGTATTTTCGAATGACAAACGTCGGTCACTCTAAATACTCGTCATGTCACTAGTTATTCGAAAGCATTTGTTAAAAAGTCGGATGTGCCAATCCCATATTTTTATATCAGCATCATGTTAATCCTTCAAGAAGAGCGATTTTTTTATTTTTGAAACAAAATTTAGTAATTAACAGATATTTTATTATTACTACAATTATTTTTATTATTATACTTTTAAAAAGTGATTCCCCAATAAATATTTCATAATCATGAATGGAAGGACTAACTTTCTTCTAAAGAAAATTGATATTTCATTCTTAGTAAAAAAATAATTAATTTCTAAATAAATTTCCTAACATATTCCTAATTATTATAATTTAACAAATAACGTAAAATTTTTTACTTATTACAGACATACAAATCGAACCTAAATTGGATGATTTCGCAAATGAATGCAATTTTTCTTCCAACAGCTACCACGCCTGCCCCGAAAACCGAAAAAAATTCGGCAGCACTTTCCTTTAAGATTGTTTACTCCAATATTTTATAAAAAATTACTGCATTACATTACACGTAAAGGTAAAATTTTGCCGAAAACTATTAATAAACTTTTTACTGAAAATTGAACAAAATTCTCTGTTAGAGCGTCCCTTTCCAGAGAAACATCCCCAATTTCAACTGCGACTGGATGGCCATAATCAAAATGATACAAATAAAATTTCATATTAAAAATCACTTGATGGCGTAACGAACACGTGACACGAGTTCAACTTTACGTGAATGTGACATTTTTTTATTATCATGATTGGCTTTTAATCTTTTAGTCTGGTGGTACTGTTTTGGTCGACGGGATAACCAAGTACTACCAAATAATATTTTAAAAAATATTGTTGCTTTCAAATAGTTATCTAATAAAATAATGCTTCGCGAATCCAAACAAAGCATGGCTTTTGCTAGTGTATTATTAAACAATAAATATTTTAGCATGTATTAAAAATTTACAAAAAAATGAAATAAATGTTTGTACATTATTTAAAATAGTATTTTTGTATTCTGAGTAATTACATTT
The DNA here is from genome assembly GCA_964019185.1 of Maratus speculifer. Taxonomy (NCBI): domain Eukaryota; kingdom Metazoa; phylum Arthropoda; class Arachnida; order Araneae; family Salticidae; genus Maratus; species Maratus speculifer. The sequence goes on along the minus strand of OZ025301.1, from coordinate 3,933,970 downwards.
TACAAATTAGGAATTACTCAACAAAAGTACTCCAACTAAAGATGTTATGAATCCAAAACAGAAAAAATATACTTTGATATTCATTTTTTGATCTAGAGTGAATGTCAATCAAAGTTATTTTAAGAAAAGTTGTGTCAAGATAAAGTGACAAAAGACCCAGGATCTGAGTGACACAGAAAATCTTTTTTCATGCTCGAGTTATTGCAGCCTTTTTGAATGACATACATCGTTGTAACGCTTTTTGTGACACCAGTTTTTCAAAAAATAATTTCAAAATGTGTTTCCATCAATTTTGTTTTACTGCTACCTTTTTCAGTAGGAGATAGATATTATATTCTTGTTAACATTTTTTAATATAGTTGAAAAACGCTTGCGATTTAAGTTCGTATGACTCAGCTCAAATTCTCGTTAAATATACTCGGATTGTATGTAACTAATGATATCGAGAGTTACTCTGACATGTACTGTATTACATTTTTTGTTCTTTTACACTTATAAATTCTTTTAAAACAAATGAATATTTTAAACTCATACAAAAATCCAAATTTTGATGTAGTATATTATTCAGACTTTTCCAAACTCTATTACAAATTATAAAATGTAAATTTTATTGTATTATCTAATCAAATATAACTACAAAAAATAATACATTATTTTTCTAAATAAACATGTAATTAGTATTCTTTATGTAAATAAGGAAATCCAGGGGATGTAGTAAATAACCAGTGTTGGGTATGAACGCGCTCACGGAACGAAAACTCACGAGTTTCGCTCACTGTTTGTGAACTCTGAACTGAACTTCGCTCACTATTTCATAAACGAGTTTGAGCTGAACAGAAACTCAAAAAATAGACGAGTTTGAACGAAATTTACGTTCAAATTTACGTTCAATTTTTTGATAAATTATTTAAAAATTTTACCAGACCTTAGTACACTTTTTCCCTCTTTCAAATACCATTTAGAGGCCTACACGAGCCTCAGGACGGGTTAAGTCTGGATATCACTTCTCTGGGTAGTATCCTAGTCTTACTTTTTCTGCAGACTCGGGTCGCGCCGAACCGGACCTGGGCTGTATACAATTTCGCCGAAAATAGATATATACAGTAAACTCTCTGTACAAGATGGACTGTGTAAGGCGGAAATATGTCTGAATCGGAAGAAAAATTTTAAAAAAATCGGAAAGATTTTAAAGGAAAGCATAAACATCGCAGCCTACGGCACGTCTGCATAAATGGAGATTATAAGCAAACATAGGTGAGTTTTTTGGCCGAATCTCTTCCGTAAGGGTAAATATCAATGTCCTGTAGAAATGTACTCGGGGTCGGGCCGGGTTCGGTGTGAAATTTCAACTTTTTTTCCGGACCGGACCAAGCTCGGGCCTTGCTTTTAGCTATTATATCGGGCCGGGTCGGGCCGCTAAATTTTCTCTACGAGCCGGGCTGGGCTCGGGCCGAAATTTTTATTTTAATATCGGGCCGGACATTTTTTTTCGATGGATCGGGCCTGGAAATTTCCGTCCGTGCATACCTGTGTCTTACATATCGAATAATCAAATGATTAGTTCACAAAATTTTGTAAATTTGGACAATAATATCCAAACATAAAAAAAAGTGAACTTTTTAGTGAACTTCGTTCACTTTTACAAATGAGTTTGATTTGAACGAGTTCGTTTGAAAATTTTTGAATTTGAACGTGAACTTAAATCACTTTTCAGAAATTTAACGTGAGTTTGAGTTAATTCGTTTATTTTGTGAACGTGCACAACACTGTAAATAACATTTAATATTTCTAGACTATATGATACAATTAATATTTACAGTTTAAAATTAAGGGGGATTTGGGGCCACTATCGTCATTTCTAAGCCGACACATTCGGCTATAATGCAGGAGATCGAAAAAAACATCTTCTTCATATCGCATCTGGAATGATTCTCATTGATTTTAGACTGTTGCCAGGCTACTTGGATAAAAAATTATAGTCAGGGAATGTACAAGCATGACTTGGGCATTTATACGTCATTCGTATTCTGTAAGAAAGTGTCGACCAAAGATATTAGTTGGTGAGATGTTTTGAGAAGATAAACCACAACTCACATTTATTTATTTATTTATTTACTTTTCAGAAATTCATAAAATTTCCATTTAAAATCTCTGCTATTGAGTGTTCTATTTAAAAGTCTTTTTCTTTCACGTTATACATTGCGTTTTACAGGTTATTGCTTATGACTTACTTTTGATATAATGTACCACATTTGTTGCCGGTGTTCACTGCATTTCTTAATTAAACTATTTGAGAGTGTGTGTTTTAACTGAAGACAATGATTTTGAATTTACACAGATAAACCAATAATTTTTGTTTGTTAAGTTTCTTATGAAATGCGTGTTTATATATATATATACAGGGTGATTCTAAAATTTTTTTACAATAAAAGAGAGGTGATAGAACACGTCAAGACAAACAATATTAAACAGGAGACCAAGGGTCCAAAACGTCTTCCAAAGAGGATAACCGCCATTAAAGTTTAGGGACCAAAATTTCAAATAAACATAAAAAACGAAAAAATCGGTCGATTGATTTGCGGTTTTCACTAAAATTATTCTTTATGTCGGCATTTTCTTGAAATTAAATTATAAAGATAAATTTCAAAAAATGCCGATAGAGGGTGCTTTAGACTTTGGAGTAACGAACAACTATTTTTTGCCGGTATTTTTTGCATCTCATTAAATGTTTTCCTAAGCTCAGACTCAAACTTAAATTTTGAGCTCAAAATCTGATAGCTGGGAGGTTTTCGACCAGTTTTTCCATTTTCTATAATTATTTTAAATTTGAAACTCCCCTTCCCTCTTAAACACAGTTCAGTTTGTGTTACTTAACCACTCCTACTATTCAGATTTTGAGCTAAAAATTTAATTTTAAGCCTAAGCTTCCGAAAACATTTAATGAGATGCAAAAAACAACGGCAAAAAATAGTTGTTCGTTACTCCAAAGTCTAAAGCGCCCTCTATCGACATTTTTTAAAATTTATCTTTATAATTTATTTTTAAGAAAATACCAACATAAAGAATATTTTTAGTGAAAACCACAAATCAATGAACCAATTTTTCCGTCTTTTAAAATCATTTGAAATTTGAACCCTCTGAACACAGTTCAATTTGTGCTATTTAATTATTCCCAGCTTTCAGATTTTGAGCTCAAAATTTAAGTTTGAGTTTATGCTTACAAAAACATTTAATGAAACGCAGAAAATACCGGCAAAAAATAGTTGTTCGTCACTCGAAAATCTAAAGCGCCCTCTATCGGTATTTTTTGAAATTTATCTCTATAATTTAATTTCAAGAAAATGCCGGCCTAAAGAATAATTTTAGTGAAAACCGCAAATCAATCAACCGATTTTTCCGTTTTTTATGTTTATTTGAAATTTTGGTCCCTAAACTTTAATGGTGACTACCTTTTTTGGAAAATGTTTTGGACTCTTGGTCTCCTATTTAATATTGTTTGTCTTGATGTGTACTATAACCCCTCTTTTATTGTAAAAAAAATTTTAGAATCACCCTGTATATATATATATATATATATTGAGAAGTCCTGAAAAAAAGTATACTTGAACAATATTTTTAAAGAAATGCGATTTGTAAATATTAAATGATTATGTTGGAATTCTCGAAAATTTTTTGTCTAATGTTAAGATTTTTTCACTAAAACTTTACCGTTAAAAGTACATTAATTTGAAATAAGCACTAAAGTAAATTATGAATTATTCCTTGTTTGTTTTTTGAAATTGTAAAAAACGCATGCGAAGGAATTAATTAAAAAATTATATATATTATATATATATATGTGTGTGACGATTTAAAAGTTAGGAGCCAGAGACATCAACACCGGGTTTCCCTTTCACCGCAGAGAAGTCATGGCCACCGAGGAAAATAAATAAATAGATGTAGAGAATCCAAATAATTACTCATTGGCTGCTGTAAGTTCATTTATTTAATCCGTAATCATGAGAAAGGGAAAAGCTCCTTTTGCAAACATTCCATCATTATTTCAGCGATCCGTACTCATCCAAGAAAAAACCCAGGAATCCTCCTTCTCAACTCGAGGCTTCCCTCTTAAATCTAAAAAGAAAATTCTAGAACATTCTGTAACCTCAAACCATCATTCTTTTTGGTAAACAGAATTCTTGTCCAGCCACGAGACTATTTTCCACAGACGATAAATAAATTAAAAAAAAATTATTTAACCAATTTATAATCGACTCAGGATTTCTTAGGCAGACGATTTTTATAAATGATTAATTTTAAGAGAAAAAGAAAAGAAATGAATTTATTAATATGCACACTATCAAAGGTTGACGGCGGAAAAATAAATAAATAGATAAAATAAAATAATGATATTTTTTGAAAGGTATGGGTTTGGAATAATTTTAATAAGACTGTCTTAAAAAGGGTTGATAAAAACATAGAAGAAATCAGTTTTATTTGGAATATTAAGAAATAAAGTTTAATTAAGAATATTTTTAATTTAGAGCCATCTTTTTAAATTTACACATACTGGAATAATGTTTTTTAAGGCGAATTAAGAATTTATATCGTCTGCATAAAGATTAACAGATTAGATTTAGAAACAAGATTTTAATTTAATAATTTGAAGTAAGTACGGAACATTATTATAAGAAAATTAAGATAGTATAAAGGTTAGTTTTGGCGAAAATTTTTTTAATTTGTAATATATATATATATATATATATATATATATATATATATACAGGGTGATTATAATTAAAGTCCGAGTTTCAAAACGCTCTAAAAAGCGAACCACTCGTTAGAATGACGTTACAATTTAACAGCGTATTATTGAAGAAGGGGGAAAGAACATGAACCAAAAAAAAATGTTCCAAATTTGAGTGACAGATGGCGCTGTAAGCGTCAGTATATGGCCTCAGGACAATTAAAAACCGGTTAGATGGATGCTTTTTATGCGGTTTTTGGCCTCAGGACAATTAAAAACCGATTATTCCCATCCAATGTGGTACGACCTTGCCGTGGTGGACGGGCTTACGTAACTAACAGTATCACACGCGTACAGTCATGCACACTGAACAATACAGTTGGTTTATATCGTGTAACTTATGCCTTAGCCGTTGTTTTACGATTTGTCCTTTGTAGTCGAAATTCTGACGCTTGCAACGCCATCTGTCGCTAAAATTTGGAACTTTTTTTGGTTCATGTTCTTTCCCCCTTCTTCAATAATACGCTGTTAAATTTTGACGCCATTCTAACGAGTGGTTCGCTTTTTAGAGCGTTTTGAAACTCGGACTTTAATTATAATCACCCTGTATATATATATATATAGGGCAACAAGTGAACATGGAACAATGTTTAAAACATCTTTTTAGAATTTGTAAGTAGATTTCTCAACGAAGTCAATCTTAAATGATGAAAGTGCGTTAAATAAAATATATTGCATTCTCGATGTTTAATTTATGATTTATTTTCCACCTTTTAGTTTTAAAAATGTTTCATTGTCGCATCTTTGCATCTTTTTTGACCGGTGTTTATTGACGCATCACAAAGTCAATGTATAAAATTGAAGCTGGTGTTATACACAATTGAAGTGAAAAAACTTCTTTAAACACCATAAAATAAGTTAATTGCGCAAGGCCTTTCGAAAGAACTTAGTCTTTCTTCGTCAGGCGCAAAAAAGACGTGAGTCTACAATGAATGCAGCGGCACAACTGAAGGGGAATGCGGGAGGGAGAGGGAGCAAGCAGAAGGAACAGCCAATAGGAAAGCAGAAAGCAACAGCCAATCACGGAAGAGCATAAACAAAACTAGATAAACAATGAAGGAGAGGAAAGGAAGAAGGGGGGGAAGGGAAATGGGAAAAAAGCGGGGTAAATTAAAAAATTAACTAAAAGGAGAGATAAAAAGTACGCAAAAAATACATAAATTAGTAATAATAATAAATAAGGGAAAAAATTTAAAAAAATTAAAAATAAAAATACATAAAAATAAAAAATTGTTTACAATTATAAAACACACATATATAAACCTGAAAATTGTATACAAAATATAAATAATAATAATAATAATAATAATAATAATTAAATAATAAACTTAATTATGAAGCAGTGCTGAAAAGATTCTTCCAGGCAACGGAGAGCGTTTTAGAATCAGATTTATCATTAACAATAACATCACGATTAATATAAATAGCTAAATTTTCAAGAAAATCTAACTCAGAGGAACTATTGGCATTACAGATAATTTTAGCAGTTTGAAAATTGAAACTATGGCCGGAATCCCAAGAGTGTTTAGCAACAGAAGATTTAGAATTAATTGTAATGTTATTAATTGTAATGTTAAATTTAATGTCGCATTACAATTAATTCAACACACCTATTTAGTTTTGCTTTTCTGGAGAATTTTTTTAAAGAGCAAAAAATATTTTTTTCTTTTTTAAAGAAAAGGATTAAAATAAAGTTTTATATAAATTATTAATTCTAGAGTGTTTTAATATCCGATAAATTTACTGTAATTCTTTTTTAGATTATTCTCATGACGATTGGAAGCAAAACCTTTTACAGTGAAAAATTAGTTATTCTCTTTTAGATCCTGTTAATGGGCAACATTTTCATATCTTTCTCATAATCTATCTATTTTGTGAAAATGCACTGTTAAAAAAAAGATAAAAAAATACCAATATTGTACTGGTAATCGTAAAACCAGTACAATACCTTTTTTTTAACGGGAAAATTTTCGTAAATTCTAGAAAATGTTCTTCTTCCCTTTCGTAAAATTTGGAAATTTACTGGAACTTACGGCAATTTTTCCATTAAAAAACAGGTATTGAACTGGCTGCGCGATTGTAGTAGAATTCTTCGATTTTTTTTACAGTATGGATTACTAAAATTAGTCTATCATAATAAAAAAATAAAAAATGGAAAACAAAATGTAAAGAATGATTTTCCTTGAAAAAAAAAAAACTCTATAACTTTCAAATTAGAGTTACTTATTCGGCAATATTGTATTCCTTAGAACTAATTTCAAAGATACAACGATACTGCATAAAGCAATTCTAAAAAAATATTTTATTTTCCAGTACAACAAAGTGACATTTTCTGACATATTAATAGACTAATCTTTACGGTAAAAGTATGGCACTTGCTGATATAATTACTACAGTTATTTGAAACCAAATTTTTTCCAAAAAGAATAATATCTTGAGCTTTTACCGCACTATCGTGATTCGAAGTTTTTTACAAAGTGTCAACTTCGATATTGTTTTTTGAATTACCGTTACTGAAACCTAGAATAAACTGGTTGATTTCAGATTTTTTTCTCTGCTGCTGAAAATTTCTTACCTGTTTCAGAACAAAAATATGTCAGGTAAGTACCAAGAAATAGACAATTTAAACTTAAGAATAACTTTAAATACCAGCTATGAATTAGGAATATTGTCAGTGTAGCTGTTTTTTTCTATGACTGCGCCAATGATATTAAAACGCAACACCTCAATATTGAGGCAAAGTTTCATATCATTACCAATATAAGCATCATATTGCTAATAACAAATAATTGCCCTAATAAAATTTGTTTTTAGTGTATTATATGAACATTATAGTGCAAATCACATGACTGTTCTAAATAGGCATGAAACTGATTTCTTTCCATTTCATATGCGGGGCGTTTTCAAAAGGTGGGCACTGCAATGTTTTTGCAATAAATGCACTTTTCTCAAATAAGAAATTGGAGATTCCAAATTGTGTAACGATCTAAATGCCGATTTTTTCCCGTAAATTTATTTTTAAAAATGATCTGATGTCCTGAAACGTATAATAAGATATTTATTATAATGTTTTATTATAAATAATTATGTGTTTTGTGTAAATAAAGCGTATTTAGTACCTGTAATAGTATAAATTTACTTAGAAACACGCTCAACTTTCACGTGTAGATTGAATAATTAAATACTTTAATAATTAATTTTCCAGAATAATTGCTGTCTTGTAATGTTTGTATATAAGTTTATAGACTTATATACTGTATTGTAAAAAAATTGGCCTTAAATTTTAAAATTAAAAAAATCACTAATAGTTAACGTTGAATGATCAAACGTTTTGATAATTCGCCATGCCAGTAGGCCATTTTCTAAAAAAATGAAAATTTTATTTAAAAAAAATGATTTTGAATAAAACTGAAGAAAATTTATACTTTTAGCTATTTTTTTTCTTCTAAATGTTTTATATTTCAGTTATATTCCTGACAAATAGATTGTAAAAAATATTATTACAGCTATATTTATTTTAAAAATAGTTTACGAACAGCTTAGTTTACGAGCTTTAAGTAACTTTTTTTTCTCTAAATATTTTATATTTCTATTATTGGCATTCAAAATTTTATTCCTGACAAATGGATTGTAAAAGAATACTATTATGGCTATATTTATTCCAAAAATTGATTACCCACATTTATAGCTTTAAGTAACTTTTTTTAGGTAGATTTCGTAAGAAATTTGAATACCTATTGCATTCGTTACCATGGTACGACTTGTAAGAAATTTCTCCATAACTTTTTTTTTTTTTTTTTAATATGACCCCAGGAATCCGAAACCACCACCATCTAAAAAGTTATTTCTATGTATGTACTAAATTTTGTTCGCATGATAAAACTCACAATTAAGAACGAATCGTCTTCAGACTCGGACAATACATTGAGATGGTTAATATCTCGGCGGGCACTGAAAAATGGGCAAAATCGTCCCAAGAAGGTGGAAATTGGGGGACTTTAAAATTTTGGATACCGTCTTGAAATAGATATCACAAAACCAACTCTTGCAGAACAATAAGGGGAAAAAATAAACATTCTTCATTATAGCAGTTGCCAACAATTAAAAAAAATAAATTCTTACTACAACAATTACTTTACTATTGCAATATTTGCATGTAAAAAATGAAAAAAAAAATAGTTTGGTGAATTTAAGAAAAATTTAATATTGTGTCACAAATTTTCTATAGCAAGACTTTCACTTGGAAAAGGAAAAAGAAATAAATGGCTTGACGGAGTTTTTTAAAGCAAATATTGCTTCACATGTAATGGACGAAAAGTAGGTGAATATATAACGTCGTGTGAGTTTGTAAAACGGTATTAAAACACAATAAAAACCAGGCTGTGGAAATATTGGCATATTTTAACATTTTGAAACTCTCTGATTTTGTTTTTGCCATTTTTGAATCTGTCCCATATATAATATGAGTGTGTATTAGAATTTTCACAAAAGTGTTAGGTCTATTGAGCTCATTCTTAGTGATGAAACTGGATTTTTCTGTATTCTTGATTTAGTTTTTGTTGGTGAAATTTGTACCCAACTTTAAAATCTACCTTTCCCTGTAGGCCGAGCCGTCAGTTTTATTTTCTAATTTGTTTTTATTCCAAAAAAGTGCGTAATCAAAGTATATATATATATATTGCTCCTTTTTAAAATATTACTGTTATTTGTTATTCCTGATTATCATTATTACTTTTATTTACTACTAGTACACCGAACCCGAGGTTCCCGGGTCACAAAGTAAAGGTGAAAAACTTTTTTAAAATTTAAAATTGGAAAGTCTAATAAATTTTTTCTGCTTAATAGGCTTTTTAAACTGCTAACTAATTCCAAATAGCAATTTTATATGAAACATATTATTTATGTAATCATATACAGCTTTAAAAATTATCGGTACTTCCGTATTAGCAGGGCCGTAGCTAAAAGGGCGCTATGGGCGGCTCAGCCCCCCCTAAAATATTTTAACCCCCCCCCCCCGGAAAAGATTCCAAGGTCACTCAATGAATTTCTGTTCGAAAATTCAAATGAAATATTGTTTAAAAATCTAATTTAGTTTTGAAACCTTTTCCCAGTTTTGTAGAGTTACTAAATTGTATCTAAAATAAGTGTTTCAACACTCCCTCATCCTATTTGTACATATGAAGCTAACATGATGGGCTATTTTGCACCAGTTATACACTCAAAACGTCATCATCATATACTTTTCTAAGCATAAAATGAAGTTATTTTAACAGTTTAATAAGAAACAGAGAACCTACAATATGAATATGCACTAATTTATCTTTCTGCGTTAGAGAGAGAGAAAAAAAACTATGAGCCCCCCTACATTCTCTTTGGCCCTCCCTATTATTCACTACGGCCCTGCGTATTAGACGCAAGGTAGCAGTTATTAGCCAAAGATTTCGCCAAAGAATAAAATTGCATTCTCAGTTTTTAAAAACAACTAAGAAAATATGACACCCAGATATTCTTTAAAATACATTTTTGTAAAGGTTAATTGATGTATCTTTTGTAAAGTAAGTTTACTAACGAACTAAAAGTCACTAAATTCATAGATAAAAACGAAATAAAACCAACAACATTCACCGGGTTTTATAGCCGACGATATATTGACATAACAAGTTTTTAATTACTATTTTTTTCAGTTGCTATGAAAAAATGACAACTAAAATATACAGCGATCTGTTATTTTCAATGGAGAAAAGAGATAGATGGAGGTGCAGTAGGCGATTAAAACGGTTTGATGGGCGTTATTCTTCCAATATAAGTCTCATTCGACCCAAACAAAACAATCACATGGAACAGAGACCGAATTTTTTAACATCATTTTTTCGCTAAATGAAAAAGATCTGAATATATTTTAGCATTATAAAATAGCATTTCATTGCATTATGAATTAAAATTGCATAGCTAAAAGTTTTTCTTTTTTGTGAAAGCACGCCGTTGTGTTTGATGCAATGCAGCGAATTTTAGAGTTACATTTTTGGCGTCACCTCCAGCCACTAAACTGCATCTCTATTTTTTTTTCATTTTTACTCTATGGCTATTTTTTCTCTTTTTCCCACATAAATGCGATACTCAAGTTGCCACCATTAGAGAAATTGAACCAAAAACTACAAAAAAATTAATATCTCAAAAACAAATTGAGATACAGTTTTCTAACAAACGGCATTTAAAAGTGCATTTTTTTCTCTAAACGATGGTATAAAGATTGAAAACGTGCAATGTCTAGAAGTTTAAAAATTTACAATAGCAAAAATTGCAAAACCGAAATTTCATCGGAAAGTGTTGCCATTCAAAACATGACGTATGCGTTACGCACAGATACGTTTGGCCTTTATTATATAGATTTTATAAAATAATACGGTGGCTTAATTTTCTGACCCTATTAATGGTACGTGAAATTACCGTATCTATTATAGATAAGAAGTTTTGTGTGAATAATTATATTACTAGGCATACACGTTCAGTTACATTCATTCTATCGAGAAAATATATATGCATAAAAATCTACATATAGAAAGAAATTGGAAAAGATTACTCATATATTTTTTCATTTCTTGCTTATTTAATTTTGTTACATACTAAATAATTAGTTTAGTGGAAAAAAAATACTTTTTGGATACCTTCGTTATCTACGAAACATTTTTTTTATTGCATGTTTAGAATGTGTGAAATTGGATTTAGCTAATTAGGTATGCGAGTTTTTTCCATTATAATAAATGGATTTCCTAATGTCGGATAACAATTAATTTAACACACTTCTGTAGCTTTGCTTTTCTAAATGATAATCTTTGAATAAAAAGAAATAATTTTTTTCGATTAAAAGTTAATTAAAAAGTATAAAATTAAAAAATTTTTAGAATCGAGAAACTTATTGTTATTTTTAGATTTTACTCATGACAGCTGCAAGACGAAATTTCTAGGTTAACCATTTATATTTTACATTAATTTATATTTCTAAAGAAATATTTGGGAATTTTTCAAATAACATAAGATTTATACAATTTTTAATAAGTTAAAAAAATTGTGCCAGTCAAATTTTATTAAATTTAAATATATAGGGATTATTATTTAAACTATACCATTTTAATAAAAATACAGGGCAGTCATAAAAAAAAACTTTGCCTATCTATGGAACTCTAGCTTCCGGCCCATTCAACCGATCGAGATGAGGTTTCAGATATAGTTATTCACAGGTATGAGCTCGATATTCTGTCAACGGCAACAAATTGGCGCTAGCGGTTATGGTTATAGCGACAGAAACTCGAAATTTTCAAAAGGCAGAGACCATTTTTTTCCCTCCCAAAATGTTCAGCGCATGCTAAAACTTTAAAGAGCGTTGGAACGGTGCGCGTATTGCAATAAACGGACTCGATCGACCAAAAAAAAAAAAAAAAAAAAAAAAAAAACATGAGCACGGCGCACGAAGGAAATGTGCATATGACAGAGGCAAAACACCAATTACGGAAGGCCGTTTGCCAGATAGTCAGCGTAGAAAACGGATGAAAAATGGGATGGGAATGTTAGTTCTTTAATCGGGAGCTTGCACATGCCAACGAAATGACTCTTCCAGCGAAAGTTCATGGTGAATTGGCAAAACTCTATAATCAGAATGGGATGAATGCTGCGAAAACCTTGCGTGTTTATCGTCTAAATTATCGCCATTGCCAAATGTCATGCCCATGAGCCCAGAAGCTCTTTGTCATTTCATAAATAGGTTCGAATAAACTGCTGCACCTGTGGTAGACCGCGATACAGATGATCAACTCTGCATGAGGATACTGTTATGGAAAAGCATCACATAGTGATTGTAGGACACACGCAAAACTGTAAGAGGTGCATCTCTTGTATTGGATACACCGAAATCAACGGTGCTAAAGATAGCGCGCTCTTTAATCCACATGTTTCTTTACCTGTACCAGCGCGTCCAGATGATGAAAGTAGGGAACCATCAACAACGTATAGACTTTGCTAATCAATTTCTTATCAAATATGATGGCGATAAGGACTGACCTCTTCACTTATTACGGACAGAAGGGGTACTTTTCACCTTAACTGGCAATGTCAACACGAAAAATTGTGTACAATGGGCAGACATGAATTCCCACGCTGTTGCGTCGGTACCTTTACACGACATGAAAATTACTGCATGGTGCGACATTGCATGCACAATTTTCCCGGGCCGTATTTCTTTTTAGGAAGTGATACCAACGGGATTTGTAACTTGTTTTGTAACATGCTGCAAAATTACGTCTTACCAGAATTATTGCAGAGAACAGGCTTGGAGTGTTGCAATCAGTGATTGGTGTAATGAATCTGTACCATATGCAGATTTCTTCTGTGTGCTCCGATCGTGGTTTTTATTTTTTTTTTTGGGGGGGGGGGGGTGGCGTTTGAAGACCTGTTTTTTGTGCGTGCATAACGAGCCCGTTTCTTGCGATACACGTACGGTTCCAAAGCTCTTTAGGGTTTTCGCATGCGTTCATCATTTTTCGACGTAAAAAAATAGGCGTTGCCATTGGAAAATTTCGAGTTTCTGTACCTATAACTGTAACCGTGAGCACCACTTTGGTACCGTTCACAGAATCGCATGTTCATACCTCATAATAACTATATCTGAAATTTCACTTCGATCGGTTGAACGAACCAGCCGCTAGAGCCCCATATATCGGCAAAGTTTTTTTTTATGACCACCCTGACTTTATTTTAGCAATTTATAGAATTATGAAAGGTACAAATATAATGAACTTACAAAAGAAATAAAGAAATATTTTTTAATTGAAACTTCTTTCCCACGATCTTTTAACAATAAACAAAAAAAAAAAAAAAAAAATTCTTTAAAGCTTTTTTTTGTGCAGCCAACGTATTCCAAGGAAGTTTTTGGAATAAGATAAAGTAGTTACAGATCATTCTTAATCGCATTACTAAACATTAATGTATTAAATTAGCTTTGTAAAAAGTTTCTTTAATGGTACTTTAAAATACCATCGCGGGGTAAAAATTTAAAGAAGAAATACTTATCCGATTCTAGATCCAGTTATAGGGTAAAGTTTCACGGTATGTTATGTGGAAACGCCTTGCTGAAGTTAAATCATGATATTAAGGAAAAACGTTACTGGAAATGAAAATATTAAGGAATGTATTTTTAGGCAGATTTCGTATGAAATACTATCTGTTGTGTTCTCCCCTATGCTGGAATTTCTGAAAAAAATTTGCAGATCTAGACCGATAATGACCCCGTCACCCCAAAACTACTATCAGTAAAAATCTTTATATATATCACTTTTTTATAGACACGATAACTTTCATAATTCTGCTCAAATCTCTTTCAAACTGTTATATAAATTCGAGGAGCATAAAATATCGGTCAAGTTCGTTAATGAGTAAAATCGGATCAGAGGGGGGGGGGGGGGGGGATAAGGAGGGATTTTTTGAAAACCAAAAAAAAAAAAAATACTAATAAATAATAAATAAAAAAACACCCATAATTTTTTAATTATAATAGATATCGAATATGTTTAATGTTTTTATTGCTTCTAAAAAATGAGTCAGAAATTTTACATAGCATGATTTCATAAAATCGACGGTGTTCTTGAAGATATAAAACACTGCATGTTTATAATGTATTAAAACCATGCATGACACAAGACATCTTAAGTAATTAGTTAAATTGAGCAGATAAGTTTTTGGGGTTAAAAGCGTAAAATTCTTTCATTTGTGGATAACGCAGTATACAGGTTCAATACTTGCCGCCAAACACAACTACGAAATGGGTATGCGCAAGAAAATGCAGTGACTGCTCAAACGCCGTACAAGTGGAGGAAAAAAACATACCCTTTTAACCAGGGCCGTAGCTAGGAGTGAACAATGGGGTCAAGAGAATGTAGAAGGGGCTCATAGTTTTTTCTCCCTCTCTCTGACGCAGAAAGATAAATTAGTGCATATTCACATTGTAGGTACTCTGTTTCTTATTAAACTGTCGTAATAACTTCATTTTATGCTAAGAAAAGTACAGGATGATGAAAGTTTTGAGCATAATAACTGTTGCAAAATTAAACATCATGTTAGCTTCATATGTACAAATAGGATGAGAGAGTGTTGAAACACTTATTTTAGATACAATTTACTAACTCTGCAAAACTGTAAAAAGGTCTCAAAACGAAATTAGATTTTTGAATAGCATTTCATTTGAATTTTCGGAACAGAAATTTATTGAATGACCTTGAATCTTTCCCAGTGGGGGGGGGGGGACTGAGTTACCCATAGCACCTCCTTGGCCCTGCTTTTAACTCAATAAATTATCGTAGAAGTAATTTACTGGTACTGAACGATTGAAAATAAAGTTTACTTTTATATGATGCATATAAAATTTGATTAGGGGGCCAAATACATATTAAAATAGACCCAAACTTCTTTTTTTTTCAAGCGTAATACCCAATTTTAACAAGATTTTTCAAATTTCCGATTAAAGCTATTACTTGAAAACAAATTTCAAATCATTTAAATAACAAGTTTTTGAATTGTAAATATTCAAAATTTAATGCTTCTAAAGTTAAATTACATTTTTATATTTTTATTAATATCTGTTAAAATTATACTCCTAATGCACTAATTTTTTATGAAGCAATAATATTGAACTACCCAAACATAAATACGTCGAATTTAAAATTTTTATAATTTTATGATATGAATAATGAAATATAAAGTTATTATTCGAAGCAACTTACAACTTACAATTTACGCTTTACAATTTCAACTTATAACTTTTTTTATGGATTTAGATTTATCAAGTCCAGCTTTTTGGGAATTCTAAACTTCAAATTTGTCTTTGAAGTAGTTTTCAAATTATACTTAAACAAGTCAGAAAAATCATGCGTTAAGCATAGATAATGAAGCCCTTTCCAACGCTTCATAAAATCTTTAACAAAACTTCGTTATTTAGGTAAATAAGGATATAAAGCCAAATATAGCCAAATATGTATTCCAG
Organism: Maratus speculifer; assembly: GCA_964019185.1. Lineage (NCBI taxonomy): Eukaryota > Metazoa > Arthropoda > Arachnida > Araneae > Salticidae > Maratus > Maratus speculifer. The sequence goes on along the minus strand of OZ025301.1, from coordinate 3,918,155 downwards.
TATTATTAGCCAGTAATACTGGCTTTAACTTATAAGAGCCCTGTATTTGAATCTGTCAGCTAATATAAATACTATATAATTGGAAAATTTAGTTTAGCAAAAAATGCCTAGTAGCTTGAAATTTCTCTTTCAGCAATTTATACTAATAGGTGGGAATATACTTGAATACTTTGTTCAACCTTGTAGTTTGCCTGGTACCTTTATTACGCATCAGTGTTAAACTAAAATTTATTTTAAACTAAAACAGACTTAAAACAACTGAAATCCCTTTCTCATAAATTATCATTAATAGGCTCCATGTACTCAATTCTTTGCGTGGCCCTGTATATTATTTTATCTATATTCTGCAAACATTTATTAGTAAATTTAATGCAGCTTAGCGTAAAAATGCATAATTTATTTAAGAATTACCTTTTAGTAATTTATGCTCATATTTAGTAACGTTGGCGAGCTCTTTTGGGTAGCCTTGTATATTAACTATATAGCGTTTTACACAGCATATAATATGCATAAATTTAGTGAAACTTATACGCGCGTATCATAATTAAAATGCATTTCATCCATCCATCAGCTATCATCGGATACATATACAGTACTTCGGAAAGAATGTACTATTTGAAATCTTTTGCGTGTCCCTGTAAATACTGTGTACTTTTCATTAGGGAAGGCAGCATAGTACAATTTATACTAAGCCTCATTGAAATACATTAATTTTATTATACATGAAACAGTTCAATATATTTAAAATATGTCACACACTATGTCACCCCCTTTTACCATTATCTAATGGAATTTTTTGTGTGACTCTGTAAATGAATAATAGCTATATTTTCACCTTATATTGTATAGAATGCATAATTTAATGCACTTCGTAAAAGCATATAGATTTTAATATGTCAGACAGGGTATAACATCTTTAAAATTCCTTTGAAACAATTTTTCCCTCATAGACCGTAATGTGATGGGAAAATTTTGATTCTCTCTGTAGATAAACTAATCATGGTAGAACCTGCATTTTCAACAGGGTTTGTGCTAGGGTAAACGTCAATAACGTCCTAAAATTTCATGGCAATCCGAGTATATTTACGTGAGTTAGAGCGCGGACAGACGGACTGACGGACAGACAAACCGAATGCATAAGCATTTTTCAACTTTGTTGGAAAGTGATAAAAACGGCTAAATGACGGTTTAAGAGGCTGTCTGCGACAGAAGTGACTATATAATTTGAAACTTCTTGTGCTATCCTGTAATCTAGCAATCTTCAATGATTTCTTGAATGGCACCTAAGATGTCTTATTCAAGAAGGATTCTCTCTCGGTCAACAATTCAGTACCGAACTTCAATTTGGATACAGCCCCTAATAAAATAGGCTCGTTTTAAAATAATATTCTCGAAAACCTCTCGTATAAATTGTATGAAAACTTGTTTTTATTCTAATTAAAGGGTGTGCTGTAAAGTTTATTTGTGCTATCAGTGTTAGGAATTGATAAATTAATATTTCATTTTATTCACAGGTTTTGAAAATTTGCCCCTGTGATATTTATTTTATTTATTAAACGCGAATGGTTGCTATGGCAGCGAAGCTGTTTTTTATTTACTTTTCTTTTACATTTATTTTTGTCTTACGAAACGAGGTAAAAGTTTAGGTAAAAAAGATGTCGTCAGTTTTTGATGGAAGGAAAAGGAATTTTTTGAGAAAATGTTTTATGTTTTATTGCTTGTCGTGTGTGTCTTAAGTATTTTTGAAGAATTCTGTTATTTTCTGCAAAGGTATGATAAGAATTTTCGAGATAGGCACACACATATATATATAAGATCATCTTTTCCGGTTTTAAGTACGATGATCCGAAATTTCCCAGGTAAAACGAATTTATATTTTGCGTACATGTGAATACTTTCAATTCAATATTTGTTCATACGTCCCAGTCATACTATTATTCGATGTATAAAATAAATTAATTAAAAAGAAAATCTAAGTATAAAGTATTTTGAATTATAGAATATTTGGAACCTAATTATTAAGTTTTGATTGCAAACGAATCAATCAGAATTGGGTACTGCTATTGGAAAGAAAAAAAATTGTGGTTCGTTTTAATATGTAAAAGGCCCTCTAAGTAAATTTTATATACATCATTTAAAAGTAGACTTTATTTCAAATCGTTTAGTACCAATAACTCTTATGTACGAAATTTGGAGGAAGTATTTTTAGTAGGAAGTGTTTATTTTTTGTACATGGAACTATTTCCGGATGTGAATCTGTTGGATCGCGAAGATTCTAGTGTTTTCATGGAAAATTGTGTGCGAGTAGATTTTTTACGCTTCGAGGCGTGATACGGGTACTTGAAGATATCCGAGAATTCTTGTTGTTAACCTTTCGCCGGGAGCGCAAATTTTCATCACATGAGCGGGCGCGCGTTGTAGATTGTACAACAGGCGAAAAACAATCAATTATTGCTGTTTTATTTTAATTTTACTAATAATTTAACTTACATATATCATATAAGTTATGTCTGATCACAATTTATCAAAGTATTCCGCAATGCATTCATTTAGTTATAACATACTAAAGCAGAAGTTTTGATGTAAAAAAAGCTCTTGCTACTAAAATCACAAAGAATAAAAATTAATAATGAATTATTAAACAATAATTAAGTAATTTCGGATTTACAGAATTAGGCCTATATTTCATCTATATTAGTCGCGACTATATCAAGCATAATATTTGCTTTTTTGAAAGCTATTGAGAGATAAACCTTGCGCATTTTATGTACTGTTAACTGATTAAAATGACAGTTGCAGCTAACTGCGCAATCTGAAATACAAATGACTTTAAAGAAATGGGTAAAGAGATCCAATAAACGAATACAAACGGTTATTAATACTCACTATTGCTTGAATTTTGTTTTAAAGAAAAAAGAATGCAAATGTTGTGCTTTTTACAATGGCGCGCCAGCCGGAAGGTGAAAGAAGCAGTATCACGCACAGTAAAGGATAGTCCTACAACAGGCTCGAGGGCTGTTAGACATGCAGTGTATTTAAGTCATTTCCTTATAAACTCCATACATAAAACATATGACAGCAAGCTCTGTATTCGTTTAATGGTGCATGTTGTTCAAAATCCCTGCGGGGAATGACGATTCAAGTCACAGAAGCGCTTGAATCTACCGAACTCAAGAGAGCCCTCTACTGCTACAACGCTACATTTCTGCATTAACATTCCTAAAAGAAATTTGTTTTATTTCTCCTCTACTAGCTTTTACATTTGTAACATAGTTCTGAACCACTCTATATTTCAAATGCACACAAGAACTTTATTTTTTTTTATGTTTATTTGTAAAAACTACAGTTAATACTGATAATTACATTAAATCTAATTATATCATTCAAAAGATAAAAATAATAAACTTTCTGCTAAAATAATTGATGAAAAAAACCAGTTTTGAATTGATTTTTTTTTTTCAAATGATCAATTTTTTTAACATTTTAAAAGCTATTAAATCGTGTAAATAGTTTAGTCCATTTTCTAAAAATCGAAATTAAAATTTCATTGAAATTATATAAACTTAAGTAACCTTTTTTCACATTTATTTTCACCCGATAAACATATTTGTTTATTTTTACTTCAAAGGCATCGAACCGATAATGTTCATTAATAAAGGGTACTAAAAATGTTACTTGTTCTTAAAATTTATGTTCTTACAAACTCCTTAACGACAATATAATAAATGATATCGTTAATTATGACTCGCATTTATCTCTTTGTCTTGTAGTCATTAGGAATATGTGTTTCTTTAAAACATTACATAAGGAGTGGGGAAATGATTAATAGTTCCTTAAATGTTTTTAAATAATAATTGATAGGGAAGGATAACCGTTTATGGAGTTGATTTTTTATTCATTGTAATAAGTATCTGCATTGAAAACATTGGAATCTTTTTTACTCTACATAGGGTAACATCCCCAGTAATTGGCAGGCACCAGTGATTGGCACATCCTACAAGAAATGTCCTAAAATAAGATTCATACCGAGTCTTTTAAAAATGCAAGACCATGTACCAGTTACATGCGCAGCTACTTTACAGATTATAACTTTGATTTATGCTACTAGGTGACAATAGTGCCTAGGAAAGAGAAACAGTTATGGCTTGTATCAAAGTAACCATTTTTGTTGCAAATGCTTCTTCTCTGGCTTAAGAAAGGCATGCTTTTCAATTTATTATTATCTCATTTATAATATAGTTTAAATCTTAATTGACAACAGTTTTGTTTAGTTGAAAAGGGTTACTTCAATTGTGTAAAAGTCTAGGTGTCAATTACTGGTGATTACAGCAACTTTTTATAAATATATTTTTATAAAAATACTTTTTCAAATATTTTTGCTTTTAGTGAGCAAAATAGATGTACAGATATGCACTCTTTGATTTAAAACTATTTGCAAGTAAATATTTTATTTTTTGGTAATGAAAACAGAAGTAAGTTTGAAGACAAATTCTTAATGTGCCAATTACTCGGGATGTTACCCTATACCCCGGTTAAAAGGTTTTTATTTTCTCAAACTTTTGTTGCATTTTGCATTCATTTGAAATTCGTCATATTATAGCTCTAAGAATTCTATTATGTTATGAGTGTTGTCATATTATAGAGATTCTTAAGACCACTTGTTTAAAAAAAAACTATTAAAATTATTCCTTATGTAAAGCATTTATTTACGTTATGAATTTATTCATATTAAAGATGCTTTTTTTTCCTGCTTACAGTACAATAGTTTAAAACATTGCAGCATAGACATTCGGTATTTAACCGTACAATGATACATCTGAGTCTTTTTATGAATGATTTTTTTTTAACATATTTTTTTTTTTCTTAGCAATGATATTTCGATTCCTAAATGAAAAAAATCGCATATCGGAAGCTAATAATTAAATTTTAAATGTTCTGATAAATTTTTAAAGTTTTAAAAGTGAAGAAATGAAAAAGTGAAATCATTTTGAATTTCTAGCAAAATATTTCATTAGAATTTTTGATATACGAATTTGAAGGAAATTTCGACAAAAAATTAATTTAATTTTAAGAGTTCGACTCAGTTATTTTATTTTATTTTTAATTTTTTGTAAATAAATACTCTCAGTAAATTAAAGAATATGTGGTGCGTTTTTCATTATACCAGCACCATTTGGCTTTAAGCAAAAAATTGACACTGAATGGAATTTGTGCGAATTGAAATTTTTAACAAGAACAGATAACCATGTGTACAGCTTATATTGTGTACCATTTTTCACCACATTCAGATTACTTTAGTGTTTCCTTACACATGATCGTTGTTACTTTAGTGTTTTGCAGTGCACATCATCCGAATGCAAAAATTTTAATGCTGAACCTTTTAAATGATTCAGTTTATTCAAGCGCAGCAAATGAGGTGCGTTCGTACGATAACGAAGTTTTAAAAATATTCAGATCTCGCTGTTATAGTAGATAGTACTTCGGATACAGTATAGTGGTTGAAATCTTTTTTTGTGTTCCTGTAAATATACAGGAAGAAACTTGCTGCAAACCTCAGTAACGTATATCATATTCATAAAATGTGAAATATTTTAATATAATTAAAACACGCTCCAAACAATGTTTCTCCGTACAGCTTTATGTAGTGACATACTTATGTGTGGCTCTGTAATTTAATAATAAATATTCTTTGCATTACAGATTGTACAGAATGTATATTTTAGTTATATACAATACTTCATAGGTTCATGTCAATTCTATTATATTCGAAAGAGTTTAACACCATTAAAATGCATTTGAAACTTTTTAACCCATTGGCCGTGATGTAACGGAATACTTTTGATGGGTACACGACATTTCGGTCCCGCCATTTCGGTCCCGCCGTTTCGGTCCCGCCGTTTCGGTCCCGAGACATTTCGGTCCCTGGACATTTCGGTCCCGAGACATTTCGGTCCCTGGACATTTCGGTCCCGAGACATTTCGGTCCCGAGACATTTCGGTCCCTGGACATTTCGGTCCCTGGACATTTCGGTCCCTGGACATTTCGGTCCCGAGACATTTCGGTCCCTTGCCATTTCGGTCCCTGGCCATTTCGGTCCTTAATCATTTTGATCTCTTGCCATTTCGGTCCATTGCTATTTCTTTACCGGCCACTTTATAACTTGGTTTCTGATTGATGAAGGCCCACTAAACGCTGTAAGCTCAACATTGTTCGGGCCTTTTTTAATATTGTTATTCTCCTGCCCCCCTTCCCTCAAATTTTATACAAAGCTGATTATAATAGTCCAATAAGTTTAATCTATTGTAACTCGTGATAATAAAATCACAGCGAGTTGTAAATTTGATTAAACAATGTTATATAATTTTACACTGTCTTTATTATTATTATTTAACAGAATAAATATTTTAAGTTTTATCATATATTTTTTGTATTAGGTATTTTATCTATACTATAAACTATTATTTTTATTGATTAACTTTTATTTTTATTGATTGTTTTCGCACACTTTCTTAGAATCTTTAAATTAGTGATTTCGCAACTAGGCGTGCTATAAAAAAATTTTGTTAAAAAAATAAAAATGCTCCAACGACCTTTTTTATGTAATAATTATTGCTTGCATTTTTTTTTTTTTTTTTTTTTTTTTTTTTTTTTTTTTTTTTTTAACAGTTTTCTTATTTTATGAAGACAATTTTTGTGAGTTAATTTTATTGAAAGTGGGCCTATTTCTTTGTAATAAAATGATTATTTTTAAATTTTATATAATAATGTAACTATTATTTTAAATAATTTTATTTTCGATTTTTAACTGACAAAACTAAGCTTTTTTAATTTATCGTTTATTTATTTATTTCCATTACCTTTTCGCTCCCACTTTCACAGAAAAAAATTGACATTTTTTATTTTAATTTTATTATTAATTGAATAAATAGTTTTTAAATTTCAGTAACTTTAAATATAAAATAAACAGGTAAACGATAAGCTTCAGTTTATAACTACTACAAAACATAATGATAAATTGAATATAAAACAGATTATTTATTGAGTTTATGTAAAGCAAAATTCGAAATGCATATTAATAATTTTATCAATTTAATTATATAAAGATTCATTAAATTAAAAATACATAAATTTAATAAAATATTAATTTGATTTTCATTTTAAAATCACTAACTCTTTTGAGATTTAATTTATAGCAATTATTCAACACCATAAGTTATTATTAAAAAATTGTTATTTATTTCAAAAAAGGAAATTATTATAATTATTTTATAGCAATTATTCAACACCATAAGTTATTATTAAAAAATTGTTATTTATTTCAAAAAAGGAAATTATTATTATTATTATTATTATTACTAGCTAACCCGCCCGGCGTTGCCCGGGTCCGTATTAACAATATTAAACGAACTTGAAATTTGTATTATTTTATCATTAACTCGAAACTTGCAGAAATGCATTGTCAGAAATACGTGGCCACTGACTGTTGTTTTTTAAAAAGAACTAATCTATCGCTTCACCGGTAAAAAATATTAATTATTTTATCATATGTGTTTTAAATATCAATATAGAAAATTATTTTAACGTTTTGCTTGAAAATATAACATTCTTTTGTTAATATCTTAAAATCGTCTGCAGTCAGAAATCTATATTTTAGATTAATATTTACGAGTTGGCGCATTGCCAAGATTTGCTTCCTCTGGACCGAGTTGGCGCATTGCCAAGATTTGCTTTCGCCTGTGCCTCAATTATCCTCAGAATTCCTTTTATATATATAGATTACTATTTTGAAAAATCAATTAGTAACGTAACGTAATAGTTAATTAAACATAATAATGCAACACTGTAACAATGTGTAAAAATATTTCTTAACAGGTTTAGGTAACATTATTATCCAGATGCAGATTTAAATTTTTTGAAACAAAGTTATAGTTTACAGTTCGCAAAAATCAATCATATATTAATTATTATATTTAAAGAGTAAGAAAAATATGATAAACTAACCAATAAATGAATAAATAACATATTTATTTTGAGAATCCTTATCATTTTTATACATCCTAATGAAGTTAATAACATTATAGTAGCTGAAATTTAAAAAATATGTTTTTTTTCATTTTTGCTATAACTTCTATATAGTTCTTGTACTAGATTTTAAACAAGTAATTGATAAATAAGTCACTTAAACAATTAATAGTGAAAATAATTTTGAATCCTTATTAATAAATATGTTTGATAAAAATAATTTAATTTTTGAGAATTTTTTAATTTAACAACATAATTATTAATGCTTTCAAATTTTCTAAGATGATGTTAATCATTTAATAAAATAATGTATAACATTAAGTAAATAACAAATCAAAACCATGTGCCGAGAATTTTTAAACACTTTTTTTTATGTTGGTGTTCCTATAAAATTGGAAATGTATGCATATAAGTATCAGCTAAGTACTACGATTAACCTCTTTTAAGCAAAAATTCTGCATGTCAATCAATTGTCAACGCCCATCTGAACAAATAGTCCATCTTTATACAAGATAGCTAGAAGAGCTAGGTAGTTAGCTTTACGTATCTTGATCTTTATACACTTGTCAGATGAAACCCTTATTCTTTACAATGCCCTTTATACTCTGGAGTTCAAATGCGGACGGACCTCCCACATAATCGCTGGCATTTTTTAAAAGAAATATGAATGTTTTGAAAAGAACAGCATTTCTCGGTGTTTTTTTTTCCCTCTTGCTGTTATCTTCATTCCAAACGCTTTTAGTATCAATTAAACCAGTATAAAAAGTAGAATGGAATATTTTTTATCCTTATTATTACAGCTTATGAATGACATTGAAATATTCAAAACTTATAACATAACTAAATAAGACTGTTAGATAAGATATTTACCACCTAGACATAATATTTTAAGTTACCTTTTTTAATTTAACTTAGTTTGACAGAAGGCTTTTTTTTTTTCATATTTTTTATGAGGGTTTTTATATTTTAATGTTAAAAATAATTATTTTATATAATAATATCAGCTTTAAATGAAATGACAAATTTCAATACGCATTACATTAATAATTTTGTAATTAGTTTCCTTAAGCTGGTTTTAGAAAATTTAACAGGTGTTGTATAAATGTGATATATGCATAAAAGTATGGCAATATAATTTTTTTGCTGTTGCCGTTATTTTGGAAAACATTAATAAAAACAGGGAAGCGTCAATATAATAAACATTCTAGATTGTAATAATAACAATAAAAAAAAGAACTATTGTCATGAAAAAATAATTGCTAATAATTCAAGATGTAATTCATTTTTCTAAAATGTAAAAAAAAAAAAAATAAATAAAATAAAAAATCTTTAGGTTACAAATTATTTTAATAATTATTTCTGCTCGTGTCATATATCCTTACTAATATTATAAATCGGAAAGTGAGTTTGTTTGTTTGTTTGTTCCGCTTTCACGCCGTAACTACTAAACCGATTGCTTTGAAATTTTGCAGACGTAAAGTTAGAAGTCCGGATTTAATAATAGGGTAATTTTTATTTATTTTATTCAAATATTTTCCTTAATAATTCAAAATTTAATTATTTTTCATACAAAATCAATAGGCATTTTTCAGATAAAATTTAATCATTTTCCTTTCCTGTTGCCAAGAAAATAAAAAATTGGAATAATAATTTTTCAGCGGCAATGAATTTTTAATAGAAAACTTCCACGCGAAAAACTATAATAAAATAATTTAAAAGAAAATAAATATGACGTCATGTTTGAAATAAAAATAAAAGGCGTATTTTTTACAATACATTTAACAAGGATATTTGTGTAGTTAATGGGAATTTTTGTGTAAAATATGGTGACATAAATTAAAAGTAAAAAGAATGAAAAAGAATTATATTTTTAATAAAATGGTTCACTCATGAAAATGTGACGTCATAGTTGAAATAAAACAGGTACTTTATAGCAGTCGTTATAAATACAAGGGGTATGAATATCAGTAGCTAATGGAGCGAGATAAATAATGACGTCACACTTAAAATGAATCAGAAATATTTTTTTCTTATACTAATTAATAAGTTATAAGTTACATACAAATGAATATTTTTATTCAAAACTCATAATTATCAATGGAAGAAATTTTTTGTGGGGAAAAGGTGGAAAATAAAATCACTGATTAATATATTTTTGGCTCGATTTTTTAACACTTTCGAACAAAGTTGAAAAGTTATTATGCTTTCGGTTTGCCTGTCTGGTCGCTTTCTAACTTTCGTAAATATACTCCGATTTCCATGAAATTTTTGGACGTTCTTAACGTTTACCTAGCACGAATACCTATTGAAAATAAAGTTTCTACCATGATTAGTTTATTTATAGGGATAGTCAAAAAATTTCCTTATATTACGGCATTATGGGGAAAAATCGTTTTAATTAAATTTAACGATGTTACAGCCTGATGAACATATTCAAATTTATATGCATTTACAAAGTGCACTAAAATATGCATTTTGTAAAGTATGTAGTGAAAAGGGCACTTACTATTCATTTACAGGGTCAGACAGAAGAATTCCATTGCATAGGAATAAAGGGAGGAACAGTTTCCGACATATTTTAATTATGGTAAACGATTTCATGTATAATCAAATTGATATATGTTGCTGAGGCTTAATGTAAGTTATTTCATGCATAATACGAAGTGCATAGCATTTACAGGGACACACAAAAGATTTCAAATATTATATATTCTATCCGAAGTACTGTATATGATGGATGATGTCTGTTGCATGGATGAAATGCATTTTGAATTATGATATGTGCTTTTAAGTTTCGCTAAATGTATGCATATTAAATGGAGAGTATAAATGGTAATAGTATAAATAGTTAAATTTAGATGTACAGGGTTACACAAAAGATCTCGGAAAGGTTACTGAATATGAGCGTAATTTACTTAAAGGTGGTTTTTAAATAAAATATGCATTTTTATTTTGAACTGCATTTAGTAAACTAAGAAATTTTTGTAGTATATATATAAAATGATAAACAGGGTCCCGCAAAGAACTGGATACAAGGTTGTCTTCGGATGATAATTTCTGAAAATGTAATTTAGGTAGTAATAAGAAATATTTTTGTTTGAAATAAATTTTAGAAAGATACTTTCGTGTATTAAAGGCACTTGGAAAACTACAGGGCTGAACAAAAGAATTCAAAAATGTTTCTATCTATTAGTATTAATCGCTGAAAGGAAAATGTTGACCAGCAAACAAATTAGCAAATAGGGATTATCAAAAGTTTTTTTACCATAAATTCGCGATAAAAAGTTAATTACACATGCTTTTCATCATCGAAATTTTTTGCTTGATTGATCAATTATTTCTGCTTTAAATGTTATGTGAACGAAGTCACGGGTAACTTCCAGTTTATGTAATAAAATAATTGCAATGCTAAGTACCTCCACGTGTTGCAATCTGGAAACTCTTTTCTTAATTTAAAAACGGAAAAGTTTAAAAGGAAAATAAATGCTGGTAACCAAAAACAATATATAAAAAATGCCATAAACAAAAAGAGGATTCAATGATAATTTTGGCACAAAGGGTAAAATACCACCAGATGCAGATGTTTTTTATTTATTTCAACATTTTTGCTCCTATGCGGGAAGTGGCGGGGGTGCAAAATAATGAAACACTTATAATTCTGAAAATTGGCTTCAGCGATGAAATCCTATAATATGCTAAGTGTCAGAATATAAATTCCATATAACAATAACTCTTTCTTTTCTCCTGGCAATTTAAAAACCTTTGTCTCCCTGAAGAGGAAACATGCATCTCAGAAGCTAAAATTCTACAACTATCATGGTGTGTGTTAATATCATAAGTTAATTGGGTTCTTTTATAAATTTAGTTATTAGTTTCCAAGTTAACTTCCCCGTTTCCTCTTTCAAGATTTCAAATCATTCTGGCAATTTTAAAAAATGCCATTCATCTGTGAATTTTTTTCAGAAATCTCCATCGATTTCTAAATAATTGATCAAGTTTTGGGGTACTTGTTACTTCTAATTAATCGCATTACACTAAAATTTTATGCGACTTTCAGTTAAAAAAAACAGTGTTGAATTCAGACACTTTTCTCCGGGAGGGACTTCTGTGGCTCCGGGGGGATTACACTTTTTTACCACTGAAAACACAAAATTCCAAATTTTCCGGGGGGGGGGGTAATTGATAGCTCCGGGGGGAATGACCTGCCCCTGAATTCAACACTCTAAAATGTTCCTTATAAAATTATGTCAGATATTTCCCGTGCACAAAATTTCAGCTTGCTGGAGAAGGGACCGAAAAGTCCAGGGACCGAAATGTCTCGGGACCGAAATGTCTCGGGACCGAAACGTCTCGGGACCGAAATGGCCAGGGACCGAAATGTCTTGGGACCGAAACGTCTCGGGACCGAAATGTCTTGGGACCGAAACGTCTCGGGACCGAAATGTCTTGGGACCGAAACGTCTCGGGACCGAAATGTCTCGGGACCGAAACGGCGGGACCGAAACGGCGGGACCGAAATGGCGGGACCGAAACGTCCTGCTTCCCTTTTGATTGTCCCTGTCATTGATCTATTCATCCGATTTTCATAAAATTTGAAATGACGCGACAAAATTAAGTATTCCCTCTGTCCCAAATTAGTTGCGACATTTGAATACTTTTGTACTGATTATTGATATTTATGACTTTATTTGAACATTTTTCAGAGAGCTGTGCTATCAATAAACAATATTTACGAACCTAACATTACCTCCATCATTCCATAATTTTGTGATTAACTTGTTTAAAAATACTCGGTTCAAACGCTCTTAAGCCACGCCCCATTTTGTAAAGATTTTTGCTTTCTTCTATCTTCAATAGAAGAAAGTATTGTAACGATTGAAAGTATCGAAACTTTTTTCAACTTCCGGTTTCCGACAGATTTACACGTTTTAGGGGTTAGAGATTTCCAAAAAATATGTTTTTACAAAATGCCTGTCTGTCCGTGTGTCTCTCTGTGTGTATGTTTGTTTGTATGTCTATTTGTATGTCCGTGTATGTCCGTATGTCGCCTATCTACCATCAAAAAGTGTATGAAGATATGCATAGAATTGAATGAAATTTTGTGTGTAAGTGTTTGACTATGGTCAGCAGATCTCACTGATTTTGAAAAAAATCCACCGGAAGGAGGCGCTATAATCGCGATGAGTGTGCCATTTGTATTATTTCACCATTAAAAAGTGTTTGACGTTATGCATAGAATTGAACTAAATTTTTTGTGTAAGATTTTTTTGGAGTTTGGCGAGTAGATCCTTCGAGAATTTGAAAAAAATCTGTATATCGTACTATTGTCCGTGGGCTCGTGGAGATACGGAAAACAGTTTTTATTCCGATTATTTGACAGAAGCAGAAATTTAAGATGCAAATCATAGTTCGTATAGTATTGAATTAATAATATTAACACATTAACATGTGTTACTAAATTTTGAAATATTAAAATGTACGTATGAGATAGAAGAAAGTTTTGGGATTGGCACATCCAACTCCTTTTAACAGTAATCACATAAACCCGTCTTCAAGCTAATCAATCGTGAATTCATTTACGAACATTTTATTCCAGCATTTCTAAAACGTATGTTTTAGCATAAAAATGTTGCAAACAAAATCGAATTTGGTCGAGCTTATTTTTTTTTTTCTATTAGATTTTGCTTAATGATGGATGAAATATGCTTCAAAGCTTTTTCTGCCTGGAGAATCCTGTGTAATGTTGATTTACGAATTATAACAGCATATGATAATCTTCCCCGTGATTGTCTTCGTTTTATTGGGACATCTTTGATTTTTCTCAGTGACATTCTCTTTTCCGTCTGCATTTACAATTTTTTGTAAACTCACATTGTAAATTTCTTCATCTTTTATTTTTGACGTATTTGCCTGCTTCTGCAAACGAGATAAGACTATAAATATTATGATGCACATTGAATTTAATAATTTCAGCATTTATATCATTAAGGCTTAGTTTATATTTTTTCAAATATCGTTTCAAACATTTCAGAACCGAGTTGCACTCAATATTAGTCATTTCTTTATTCAGAAAATTTTTTAAACTATTATTTCTTTTTCTTTTACTTTAAATTCGAATTAACATTGCTTTCGACACCTAGTATACACTTTTACATTTATATATTCATATAATTTCATATAATATTTATTTATATAATTTTACTGGTATCGATCTACTAAACTGCATCAGAAGTTATTTGTGACTCGGCCTACTTGAAATGTCGCAACTAATTTGGGACAAAATTTTCAATCTAAATGTCGCAACTAATTTGGGACAGAGGGAGTAATAATTATATATTTTAAATTTCAAACGATTAAAATGCATTTGAAATTTTTTCCCCATTGACCGTAATGTAGCGGAATACTTTTGATTGTCCCTGTAATTGATCGATGCATCCGATTTTCATAAAATTTGAAATGGCTCGACAAAATTATGTAATAATTATATATTTTAAATTTCAAACGATTCGGTTGGGTAGTTTTTGCGTTGTTATATGACGACAGACAGACGTTTACCAAATTGTTTTCCACGTTTTCATTCTTTTGGGTGCAGGAAAACACAACAGTAAACCTTGTTCACATGCAAAGATGTTGATTACTATCGGGATTTGAAGCTTTGAATTAAAATGATTTTTATATCATCAATTAAATTATTTTTTTAAAAGGTGAATATGGATATGAGAATTGCGTATGTAAATTTTAAGATAGTGAAAGTGACATCGAGTTTAGATGTTACGTTGGAAAAGTCTATGATTGTGTCAAAATGGAATAAATTTTGCTGTTTATTTTGGAATACCAAACATAACAGCCTTAGAGGATAATAGTATCATAATAACAGATCTTTAATATATTCCATTGCTTACACATACCATTCAAGTTTAATTTTAATAATTTCTACAATTGAGTATAATAGAAATAGTATTTAGGTTAAGCATCATTTGTTTGAGAGTTTGACTTACCAATATAATGTGCATATTTTTATAAATATATATAGGACAGTTGCACCATAAAATTTAACTAATAATAACACATTGCTCAGTGGTTTTTTTTTATCCTATTTAATTTATCCTACAATATACCAAAAATATGGCACAACATCATAAAACCTTAAAATTTTTATTTCCTTGCAATATTTTAATTTTTACTCACGTGTAATTGGCAACATTTTTTAAAATTTTAATTCATTTAGTTTTTAATTTAGTAGAAATATTATCTCTCGAACAAGATGCAAACGTAGTCCTTCCATTTCATATTTTCCTGAAGATGCCCGTAAAAGACGGCGCGAAACGTCGAAAGTTTTATTTTATTTTAATATGTACTAATGTATATTAAAATTCCTGTTTTGTGCACCACTGAGCAATGTGTTATTTTTAATTTTTTATTTTTTTTATTTTTTTTTTAATTTTTTTTATTTTATTTTTTTTTTTAAATAATTTAATTTGATGGATATGAGAATTGCGTATGTAAATTTTAAGATAGTGAAAGTGACATCGAGTTTAGATGTTACGTTGGAAAAGTCTACACAGTAAAAAATGAAGACCCAAATTGGGTTGAAAGATTTCTGGGTATAGGTAATTTTCCTGAAATGGTACAGTAAGGATTCCAAAATGGTAGAGTATTGTTCCCAAAATAGATAACCCAAAATGGTTCAAAACAGAGCAGATCTTTATTAACATTAAATTAATAAAAATTTCTGAGGTATAATGTATATACTATCTAAGATATTTTAATTGTTTTAATGTCATTAAAAATCAGACTTATTTAAAACGATTTTGTGCTACAAACTGAACTTTCCAAATTGGAACAATTCTGTACCCAGAAATCTTTCAACCCAATTTGGGTCTTCATTTTTTACTGTGTATGATTTTGTCAAAATGGAATAAATTTTGCTGTTTATTTTGGAATACCAAACATAACAGTCTTAGAGGATAATAGTATCATAATAACAGATCTTTAATATATTCCATTGCTTACACATACCATTCAAGTTTAATTTTAATAACTTCTACAATTGAGTATAATAGAAATAGTATTTAGTTAAGTTTAGGTTAAGCATCATTTGTTTGAGAGTTTGACTTACCAATATAAACTGCATATTTTTATTGTTACTAATTTTGTAGGTTTATTACAATCAATAAAACAGTTCATTCTTTCTAAAGTTTGTACGAATTTATGACGCACCATGTACTTATCGATTGCAAATAAAGGAATATTTTAGGACATAAAATGCGCTGTGAAAATTAGATTCTTTGAACACCTCCCTTCTGTTTCAACTAAACAAATGTCGCAAATCATCTAAATGTGACAATCGCATATTCTTTGATTAGATTACAAATTCAGTTTTGGGGGGAAAAATAAAAGTGCATTATCTACTCTTACTCAGCTGAATAAAATTCATCATTTTAATACTTATTAAAATGATGAATTTTATTCAGCGTCTGAAATATACTGAAAATCGTCTGAAATATACTCTAAATTTAATTAAAAAAGGTGTCTGGAATTCTGTTTTTTCTAGGTTCACCAACCTAAAATGAATAATGTTCCAAAACAACAGATTGTCAGCTATCGCATACTTAAGAGTGTTCTTAACTGCTCCGCTCAACAAGCGCAAAATATTTTGACACATTTATAAATTCATTTTTAAGTGAAATATATAAAATTGAAATGCCTGACTATGGAAGTGATATCGAATTGAACTTATTTTTCCATTTTATGATAACTAAATTACCTATCCAGTTCTAAGCTATTTCGATGACGTAATCACCCGTTTTTCTCCTACTTTTCGACCGGTTTTTTTTTTTTTTGCTTTCGACGGGGAATGTGCTCAATAGTGTCAACGTTGAAAGCTTGTTATGAAAAATCTATTGTTTTTTTTTAACAGAAAATTGAGTGCAATTAGGCAGTTTCTGAATAATAACCCATGCTATTTTCATGCATGTCCGAACAAAAATTAATAAAAGCATGTGTCACAAAGTTGCCCTTTTTGATTTAAGAACACCCTTAACTTAGGTCTAGAATAATTAATGGCAGGTGAAGCAAGCGTTGGCCATTCGAGAATACTGCTCTTGCTTGTAATTTAAATGACTAAAACGTGGGGAGTGACGGCCACGCATGGAATGGCTTTATGTAATATTGTTTTGTATTTTTTATCTGTTTTGTGCGGTTTTATCCGTTAAGGCGCAACACTAGGCACAGAAAATGACCCGGATGATAATGTAAGGTCTATGGGGGCGTTTTTTTAAATATTTCGTCCAAACTTTAATATTATGACATAATTGTTTTGCACAAGATAGCTGAGGACGATCCAAAATCGGCTTAATTTTTACTTTTTTAGTTTTTGTTTCAGATTTAAAAAAAAATTACTTTAACTTTTGGAACCGGTTTAAACTGGTTCTGAAATTGAAACTATCTTAATATAAAAAATATATCAGCAAAATCGAAAAAGTAAAAACTATGCCGGTTGTGGATCGTTCTTAGCTATCCTATGCAAAAAAAATCATGTCAAAATATTAAAATTTGTGCGAGATATTTGAAAAAAAAATGCTTCCATAGACTTTACATTATCATCCGGGTCTTTTTCCTTGCCTAGTGTGACAGAAATGTGGGGAGTGACGCCACCCATGAAATGGCTTTATGAATCACTCTTATCCCGGCCCTTTTGTCATATAAATCCTGACAAGCCTTTCTTTAGAAAAGATTTAGGATTGACATCTGTTCAACTCTGAAAAGTGAAATGTATTTTTGAATAAATTTAGTAGAATATGCGCGCTATTTTCCTTTTAGGTTCGTTCGTAATTATTTAAATACGTGGCACCTATAGTCGTGGAGCAGTCTGTCCGTCTGTCCCCATATAAAATATTAAAAACTACCCAACTGGATCCTTTGAAATTTAAAATGAATAATTTTGTGCAATGCAATTTTAATTTAATGCATAATTCTGTTGAGTCATTTCAAATTTTATAAAAATCGGATGTATTGTTCAATCACAGGGAGAATCAAAAGCATTCCATTACATTATCGCCAATGAGAAAAAATTGTTTCAACAGCATTTTAATGATGTTACACTCTTTGGATCATAATAAAATTTTTTTGCATCGATAAATCACTTTCTAAAACATTCATTCTGCACAATTTGTAGTGCAAAGAATACTTGCTAGTAATTTACAGGACCGCACAAAAGTATTCCATTATATAATGTTATGGGGGGGGGGGAATATCGTTTGGAGCACGTTTAATACATTCAAACTATTTCACATTTTATAAAATTGATATACGTAACTGATATTTACTGAAAATTACTTCCTCTATAACAGAAAGCAAATAATATTTACAGGGATACACAAAAGATTTCGGTCACTATACTTTATCCCATGTACTGTATACTATTACACCAAGATCTGAATATTTTTAAAACTTTGTTATGATACGAACGCACTTCGTTTGCTACGTTTGACATGCAATTTCGAACTTTGTTACATAAAGATTATCTTCTTTTTTTACTTATTTTATTTATTTCAATCTTGTTTAGATTTGTAAAGAGCACAAAAAAATGTAAACCCCTTCTTGATATGCTTGAATTATACAAATTATCTACAACGTTGTGTTTTTGCCTATAAAAAACTTACAAAAAAATGTAAAGAAACTAAAGAAGTGCTCTGATGTAAATACATCTTTATTTCTGTTGTTGTTATGATCTTGTATCATTCGAATAGAAAACAAATACTAAAACACAAAGCAATCTTCTTCATTTAGGGAGACCCGTACCCCATTTTCGGCCAAAAATCATCAAAAGTTCAAAAAACATTTGATGTCAGAAAACGATAAAATACATATTTGCGAATATCCATGCAAAATTTCAGAACTCGGGGACACTTGGAACAGGTAGAAAATGAGCTTTTTTAATTATACTCACTATAGAGTTTAAAGAATTAGCGGCCATTTAAAACGTGTTTTCCTGAAAATGACTTTTTTCATATTTTGCCTAAGTTCAAAGTACTAAGGCTCAGTGGTAAAATGATTTAGAAACAAAGTGTTTATGTTTTTAGAATCTTAAAAAAATTTGCAACAAAAGTAATGAGAGATATTTTTTTAACTATTTCTGAAAATTTTATATAAATTGGTAAACATGAAAATTGTAACGAATTTAAGGAAATTTACCATGCGTAATTTTTTTTTTTTTTTTTTTTTTTTTTTTTTTTTTTTTTTTTAGCCGATTAAAAACGAAAATTAAAAATATCTCTCCTTAGTTCTTTTCTATATACTATAACACTATTTAAGAAATTTTAGTAATACCAAAATATTTAAAATTGTATGAGGAATAGTAATTTTAAAAAGTGTATTTTTCGACAAAAAAAATATCATAAAAATCCCCACAAAAAATATACTTTTTAATAAAAAGTGAATTTTTTTTCTAATTATTCCTTACAAAATGATTTTTAAGTAGTACACCAAAATTCATTACTTTAAAATCAATAATAAAAATTTTGGGTTTTTTCTTACGGGTTTCCCTTAATATATACATATCAATCATTAAAATTATTTTGAATTATTCATTGTTAGAAGAGAATATTGAAAAACAAATTCGACATTTCTTTTATTAGCTCCCCAAATAAGGAAAAAAGTGAAGACTGCTTCTTTAAAAAATTATATCTAAACAAATAAAAACAAATATATATATATATAAAATAATGAGAGATTCTGCATTTTATTCTAAGAAATTTTATGTTTTTATATTATTTATAAATTTTTTTAATTTTCTACCTCGAAATACACCAGCTTTCGATATCATTCACTTAATGATATAAGCCATGCTGGCATAATATCCAATACTTCCAAAATAAGAGCCCAATTTCTCTGTTGTTTCGCTGAAAAACTTTCCGAAATAAATCCATTATTTATGTAATACAATGCATTCATAACATATATCTCAATGTATAGTCCAATAATTAAACAATATATTTTCGAAATATCCTGGAATTTTTTTTTAATTGAAAATTCAATTCAATGTTCGGCCTTAAAATAACTATTTTAATCATTCGTTGTTTACTAATAGCATATCAATACATTGTTAAAAAAACAGGGGACAAATACGAAATGTTTTCACAAATTATCAGATGACTATTGATAGCAAATGCATAAATTTTACATATGTATATATATATATTGAATATTCTAGAAATTTCCTTATAATTGCAAATTTCAATTCAATGTTAACCCTTCCGAGTCCGGTGTACAATTAATAGCACACGTCTATTCATCGAGTGTTATTTTGTCTAAACAGTTACTTAGTTACTTTCTTCATGTGCAATTAATAGTACATAACTGCAATTTTCGCCCCACCAATGACTGAGAGATTCTGCCCTCGAAACTCGTAGACGGAGGTGCTGGGTTTGAACCCAATTGCGCTCGTTGGCCAAATCGTTCGTAGTTTTCCGTGGTTTTCTTCGAACCTTGAATTTTCTTGCTTAAATATGGGTTGAGTTCCCTTAGAAAGATCCCCACAGAGGACACACCTCCTTTATGTGACGTTTCGTTAATACGTTATTTTCCAAACGTCACCCAAAAATTCTTCCTTAGCATATTTTTTTTAGATATGAATCGAATGGTACACAAAATAATTACATTCGTTAAATTTCGCACAATTAGATAATCTTTAAGCTTCAGAAAATCTATTTGGCTAATAATCCCCTCAAAACGATCGCTTTTCCGTATCGGACGATTGTTGTTTTCAAGGTTGTGATCGGAGGAATTCCATTGGTCGCCTCCTCGAATTTCATTGGCTGATCAAGTTGTTCATCGTATCCCTTGATTTTTCTATGACAGTTTTTAGAAATTTTCTCTTTAATGATATTTTTATTATTTTCTCTCTGCTATTTTTGCTAAATTTAACTTATTCTTATACCTTTATTGTATTTTTATCGATATTTACCTAAAAAACTATTTAAGATTTTATTTAATCTATATATATATATATATATATAATATGTATGGCTCTAGTCTTTTTTAAACTGCTTTACCCTCTGGCTCATCCGATCAACCCAATGCTCTGGAATTTTATAGAAATTCTACATTACTTGCAAAACATCTATGCTCTAGGTCATTCGATTCTTCGACTTCAGTGGAAGGTGAACTGGAGTATACACTCTTAAAACTGTGCCTCTGATATAAGAGATACATTCGGAAATTTTTGTCTCTGAATATTAAGAGGCACATGGTGCCCTTGAAATTAAGAGGCACACTGTTAAAAGTGTGCATGTGTTTTTGCCACCGTGCCTCTTATCACTTTGACAGGGAATTTTCAAATGTACACAAATGGAACTTTGTGCCTCTGACAATTTTTAAACGCACAAATCGAACTTAGTGCCTCTGACAAACTTAGTGCCTCTGACAAACTTAGTGCCTCTGACACTTTCGTATTGGTGACTCTTATTTTGTCGTGACTTGACGTTTTTCTGGAAAATCAGAGGCACTTTTTCTATGTGCCTCTCATATCAAAATAATAGAAGGCACGATATGCTTGTGCCTTTTAAATAAAAGTTACAGTTTTAAGAGTGTAGCGACTCCAGTAGGAACTTCTTCAAATCCTGCATTGGTTCATTGGTTATTTGGATAACTGCGATTGACATTATTAAGGTAGGGTCAGGTACCCTTTGAACTAACAAAATACGTGAAAAAATGATCTCTGTAAGAATTGCAGTCACTCTGTATCTAATTGACTTTTAACTATAAAATTGAAAACACATATTAAGAAGGATTTATTTTATTAGATAAAGTTATTAAAAAAAGTATACACATATGCAATGTTTTTTAAATTGTTTTTAAATGTAATACAATTTTTACGAAAAAATAATTCTTGTATGCCTTGCGCGCACGATTTTTCAAATTTGAATGGCTAAAACAATCCAAGATTTTTTTTTTTTATGAGTAGAGATATAGTATGTTTTCAAAATGACCTACGATAAAAAAAAATAAAACTTATAGATCAAGAAAAAAAAATTATTCAAAAAAATATTCGAAATATCGTGATATTTTTTACACGAAAGTAGGTGTGAATTCTAAACTTCTAATTTGAGGAACATAATAATAGGTCATTTTGTGCCTATATACGTTTAATACATTCAGCGAAAATTTTGTGAAATTCTACTCAACCATTTTTCGGAAATCGTGAGCGCAATGATCAAAATAGCTGTTTTGAGAAAATTGACGTTAAAGTTTAAATCACCCATTGAGCATATAGGAAAAGCGCAAACGTCATAAAACATATTTCTTCTTCTAATGCGAATTTTTGAATCCGGTTTATTTTTAAATGTTCCTAAAGAATCATACTGAATTATAAGCTATTTTTTAAAAAATCAATTTTTGGATTCTTCAAAGGGTACCTGACCCCTTAAGGTAAAAATGGTTTTGTTCTCATAATGAAAAAAAAAATCCGCACCCGAAATAGTCATTTTAAATGACTATTATAACGATTTGTTGTTTGCATTGTTAGCACATCAGTGCATTGTTAGTAGAAAAGGATACAAATACAAATTGTTTTTACAAATTATTACAATATTACAAATTACTACAATACTAATGGCAGTAAACGCAGAAAATTATATACAATTATTTTTCGTAAATTAGATTGAACTTAAAACAAAATCAAAATTCTTTTATGTAATATATGTGAAATAAAGGACCTGAAACAAGGGGAAAATAATGAACTTCTAAAAATACTTTTGAAAAAAAAAGAAATAAAAAAACAAAAATACTTTTTCTAAATTTATTCATTTGCTGGATTATTAAATAAGTTGTTGTTATTTATTCTTCCTATATCATTAGTAAAAAAGGAATAAATATTTTTTAAAGATTAAGCTCCCAAAAATATACATGTGCTCGAATATTTAACGTCGATGTTTTTGAAGATAAAAGCTTTACGGAAAAAAAGACCCCAAAGTTGACGGAGCATTTATTAATTACAGAACAAAATTGATTATGCTTTAGAAAAAATAATTAACGAGTAAAACAGTTGTTAACGGATTTTTACAAACAAGTTCTTGGAATAATCAATATTGATATGTTCTTCAAAAAAAGTAAAAAGCACTTGTAAAATCAAATGCTATATTTTCTATATAAGTGAATACCTTAAAACACCCACAGTAAAATTTACTTACAAAACTGTAAAACAGTTATTCTTAATGCACATAATTCGACACCGCATTATTTTTTCAATTAATATAACTATCCGAAATTTTGGCATAGAATATAACTAATCTTCATTCTGATTATTACTGTCAGTTCCCAGTATAAATTTGGAATATTCCTATGTTTTGTGCAATGTTCCTTTTGCATCATTGAAAAATGTGTGAATTTTTGAATGGACACTTTATAATATACATTATAGATTGAGTACGTCAGATTGTAGTTGAAAAGGGATATATTCCGCAAAAAGAGTTAAAAAAAAACTTTCGCCGTGTAAAAGAAAAGTTTATAAATGTTTTATAACAGAAATTCATATTTATAGTCATATAACAGGTTTTTAGGCAATTTTGGCAAATATGGGCCTGTCGATGGCGTTATGATAGCAAATTTTGTTCGCTTTTCGGGACGGGCACGTAGCTGTCCCCCTTATCAACCCCCACACATATAAAAGTATATCATACTGAATCATTTAGTTGTCCAATCTATGTTTAATTTCCACAATTGTAATAAGTAAAAACTTTTCTCATTTTTCGTTATTGCCGCTGATTAGATTTTTTTCCTATTTCTATGCCATGTAAAACACTTTAGAACAAAAAACTTAAAATGTATTTTAAAAATGTTTTTTTTTTAAAAATAAATATATAATATAAACAAAGTTTTGTAATTGGCACATCCGATCAATTATGACACAAGAAGCTGCCATGATGTTGACAAATAGGCACTTTTCTTATAAAAATATTTCGTTTAAATAAATAAATACACATTTTTAATATTATAATAAGTAAAAGAATTACAGAAAATAGTTAACTAAAATTCTTTCCATAAAACATGCCAAACAAAGAAAAGAAAATATTTTTTCAATTTACAAAGGAATATATCTTAACAAAAATACACCACAGTAAAAAAACCATCTTTAAAAAAATTAAACTGCATCAGCATTTTCTTATTGTTTTGCTTTTGCCAGGCATTCGTTGATCCCTGCATTTGCAACCATGCCTTTTGATTTTCTGCTTGCCTGCTTTTTTTTTTAAAGCAGACATATGAAAAATGATTTCAATTCATTCTTTCCTTTTCAGAATTCTTACATTTGTTCAGTCATTCAAATGAAGAATTCAGTTATGAATCCCAATCATGCTGAAAATATTCCCGTAAAGCTCAAAAAAAGAAAAGTTACATGAAAAATGTCAATTTGCTCGATTTAAAACTTCAAAAAGAATGTTTATGCAAGCAAACTGAATTTGTGAAAAGATTTTTTTAAGATTCGTGGCAGAAAAAAAATTAAAAAATTTCCTTGATGTGTTTATTAGAGTTCCGCTTCCTGATTTGCCCGTGCTTCATATGGACATCGTGTTTTACCAATCATGATTTCCCGGCACCACCCCGTAAGACATGGTGACGTCACTGCAAAGTCGTTGTGAAGTCACATTGTGACTTTGTGACCATCGATTGTCGATGTGACGTCACGTGACGCTTCAAGTCACACACAGTGGCTAAAGTCACAGTGACTAAAATGTGAAGTCGTTATGGCCGTTTTAGAGCTTTTTTGTGACGTCACATTGTGACCACTTTGTGAAGTCACAATGTAACCAATTTGTGAAAAATATGTCATTTGTGACTACTTTGACATTAACATTGTGACGAAACTATGACAAAAGCGACGATATTTAAATTGCCAGAAACATATTTTTAAAGTAAATAACATGTTTTGAAGAATATTTGTAATTATCTAAAAATTTTTAAGGAAGTCACATCTCAGTCACAATGTGACGTCACTGAGTGGTGGCATTTCCGTCACAGATGTGATGTGCCCAAAGTGACTCACAGTGACGTCACATACGGGCATCCATATTTCAGTCGTGATTTAATATTCCCACCAGTAATTTTTTATTGTAAATTTTGCATTATTTAATCTGAACCTTTTTCTAATTTAATCGGAAAAAAATTTCGATTTTGAAAAATCGGTGATAAAAGATTAAAAATTCTGTAAAAGACATGAAAAAATTATTTGAATTTGTTTTTCAAAAAATTGATCAGTTATGTTGTTAAAAAGTAACAAGTTGGAAATTGCACGTGAAGCGTAGCAAATTAGGTGCGTTCGTACGATAACGAAGTTTTAAAAATATTACTCTCATATATATCAATAGCATAAAATTGTAAATAGTGAATTACAATTAAAACGCTCATCAAACAATGTTCTCCCTATACCATTATGTAATGGAATACTTTTGTGTGGCCTCGTAAATCAATAACCAATATTCTTTGCACCACAAATTATGTGAAAGGTCTATTATAATATGTACTTTATAGTTGCATATAAATTTTATAAAGTTCGCATGAGTGTAACACGATTAAAATGCATTTGAAACATTTTTTTCTCATTGACCGTAATGTAATGGAATACTTTTGATTGCCCCTGTAATTGATCTATGCATCCGATTTTCATAAGATCTGAAATGACTCGACAAAATTATGTAATAATTATGTATTTGAAATTTCAAACGATTCGGTTGGGTAGTTTTTGCGTTGTTATATGCGGACGGACTGAACGACCACTATAGGTGCTACGTATTATATAATTACGAACGCACCTAATAACGGAATCATTATAAAATCACTCCTGTGTCCGTCTGTCAGTCTGTGTCAGACCTACGTTTTGTTTTTCTTTGTAATATATTTCGATGCATAATGGATGCGAACAGCCTTTTTCGCTTTATTTATTTTTGTTCTGAGACTAATCGTTTACTAAGTCGCTGAAATCATTTGTGACAAAAATATGGATAAGAGTATGTAGTCGTGGAATCAGTAGAAACAAGTTGGAAATTGCACGTGAAGCGTAGCAAATTAGGTGCGTTCGAACGATAACGAAGTTTTAAAAATATTACTTTCATATATCAATCTCATAACATTGTAAATAGTGAATTACAATTAAAACGCTCATCAAACAATGTTCTCCCTATACCATTATGTAATGGAATACTTTTGTGTGGCCTTGTAAATCAATAACAAATGTTCTTTGCACCACAAATTATGTAAGATGTATAGTATAATATGTACTTTATAGTTGCATATAAATTTTATTAAGTTCGCATGAGTGTAACACGATTAAAATGCATTTGAAACATTTTTTCCCATTGACCGTAATGTAATGGAATACTTTTGATTTTCCCTGTAATTGATCTATGCATCCGATTTTCATAAAATTTGAAATAACTCGAAAAAATTATGTAATAATTATGTGTTTTAAATTTCAAACGTATAGAATATATTTGAAACTTTTTCCCCATTGACCATAATGTAATTGAATACTTTTGATTGTCCCTGTAATTGATCTATGCACACGATTATCAAAAAATTTGAAATAACACGACAGAATTATGTAATAATTGCGTATTTTAAATTTCAAACGATTAAAATGCATTTGAAACTTTTTTCTCCATTGACCGTAATGTAATGGAATACTTTTGATCGTCCCTGTAATTGATCTATCCATCCGATTCTCATAAAATTTGAAATGACTCGACAAAATTATGTAATAATTATGTATTTTAAATTTCAAACGATTCGGTTGGGTAGTTTTTGCGTTGTTATATGCGGACAGACGGACGGACGGACAGACGGACGGACGGACAGACGGACGGACAGACGGACGGACTGAACGATCACTATAGGTGCTACGTATTATATAATTACGAACGCACCTAAAAACCCTATCATTTTAATGAGTTATCATCAGTTATCGTAGTAATCTTCAAAATTTTGTAGAATAAGAAATGTTTAGAATATTTAGTATGAAATTTTTTTTAAAAAGTCTATAGATAAAACATATATTTCATTGTTCAGCACATCAAAAGTTTTTCAATATGAAAATTAGGTACTACTTGGTTCTCCCGTAAAACAATTTTGCCAAATTATACAAATCGCCAAACTAATAGCCGAAATATACATACTTACATAATTTTTATTTCAATTAACGAAAAATCAAGTAATTAGTAGAATATTAATAAAAATACAAATAAAAAGTTGAAATAAAAACCACTTGAGGTTTTAAATACATGTATCGTATTTAATGTCATTGAATGTGACATTTGCGGTCATCCATTATTGGCATTTAATCTTATAGTTTGACAAAAAATTTCTAATCGACGGGATAACCAAGTAGTACCGAAAATTATTACAGAGAATTTTTAAAAGTGCCTAATTTACACATCTTTGATTTAAAATAAATTAGAATGTATGATAATTGTTTTCGAATTTTACGCAGAGTAAACTATGTGTAACACAAACAAATTATATTAATCCTATCACTAATCATTTTTCTGTATAATGATTTTTTAAGCATGTTTATAAACAAATTATATGTAATCTATAATTATACATTTATAGATTACATATAATTTAAAATAATATGTATTACATGCATGACTCATTCAAATTTTGTATACAACATTCATCACAAAATACTTCAGTATAATAATTTTTCACAAAATTTAAAATGACTCTACACAATTATGCACAATTAATTATTATGTACTTTAAATTTTAAATCATTCGGTTGAGTAGGTTTTACTCTGTTGCATGCGGACAGATGGATTGAAAGACGACAATAAGTGCTACATATTTACATAATTACGAACGTACCTAAAAACACATTTATAGATTACATATAAATTAGAAAAAAATATCACATCCATAATTATTTCTAAATCTCGTATACAGCATTTAATACAAAATATTTTAGTACAACAATTTTACATATGAATATATTTTCAAACAATATATTGTTATCTTCCTTTCTTGCAAGGAATTCCTCGGTTTTCTCCCCTACGTTCTGTTTTTTTTTCTTTTTTTTTTTTACATTTTATGTAATATTTTAAACACATCAGAAATTGAAACGTAGGAAATGAGGTACATTCGTACTCAAATTAGTTTTTTAAATACTTAGATCTTTGGGCGATGGTTTTTGTACTTTTATGCTAAAATGGCATGAATACAAAATTTACTGTTATATATTAAATTCAGTAGTACGGAATGAATGACTCCATCTAAAATATTACGCAATCGCCATAGCAAACTCGAATCATGACATATCATGGGTTATTATTTAATTCATGCATAGGATAGGCTCAATATATGTAGTCGAAAAAATATATATACATTTGTAGATTACATATAAATTTAAAAAAATCTCATTTATAGTTATTTCTAAAAATTGAATACGTCATTTAATAAAAAAAACATTTTATTATAATGATTTTACATCAGAATATATTTTTTACGTTTATATCGTAATCTTCCTTCCTTTTGAGCAATTTTTCGGTGTCCACCTACGTTCTGGTTTTCTCTGTAAAATAGTTCAATGTATTATGGGATGAAAACAAGCAAGGATGTCTAAAAAAATTCATCTTTTGTTCTCTTTTCAACTTTTTTCGACTTTGTTTATTTTTGGTCTGAGACTAATGGTTTTCTAAGATGTCGAAATCATTTGTCATTGGTACATTTTGCTGGGCGAAACATTGTATTGCCCCTTCTTTTGTACGAAAACCATAAAAGTTTTTTGAAAAACTGACGAAAATCTTTTCTTTATCAATTTATAAAACCGGTTGGATACTTTCTAAAAATTTAATGGTTTCAGTTAACATCAAATGATGGATTAGAAGTTTATAATTTAACATTTAGTGTCCCAAAAAAGTATAACGATAATTAAACAACGTAAATTAAAAGGATACCTAAAAGTATCTATAAAATAAATTTACCTTCACGATGTAGTTTTTCTATCAATTTAAAAAAATTAAAATTAAAATTTTTTTCTACATCGCTGACAGAAATGTTGAAAAAACACATTTGGTGCAACATTTTAAACAAGTCAGAAATCGGAATGTGGCATATTAGGTGCATTCGTACTACAGGGTGATTCTAAATTGTTTTTACAAAGAAAGAAGGATGATGGTACACATCAAGACAAACAATATTAAATAGGAAACCAAGGGTCCCA
The DNA here is from genome assembly GCA_964019185.1 of Maratus speculifer. Lineage (NCBI taxonomy): Eukaryota > Metazoa > Arthropoda > Arachnida > Araneae > Salticidae > Maratus > Maratus speculifer. Next base: position 3,888,921 of record OZ025301.1, on the reverse strand, counting down.
ATCGTTTTCCGAAGGAGATAGCCACTATTAATGTTAGGGTTGAAAATTTCAAATAATCATAAAAAAAAAGGAAAAATGGGTCGATTGATTTGCGGTTCTCACTAAAACTATTGTTTATGTCAGTATTGTCTTCAAAATAAATTATAAAAATAAATTTCGAAAAATGCCGATAGAGGGCGATATAGACTTTGGAGTAACGAACAAGTTTTTTTTTGTCGTTATTTTTTGCATCTCATTAAATGTTTTCGGAAGTTTAGACTCAAACTCAAATTTTGAGCTCAAAATCTGAATTATTGGGAGTGGTTAAGTAGCACAAACTGAACTGTGTTCAGAGGGTTCAAATTTCAAATGATTATAAAAAACGGAAAATTTGGTTTATTGATTTGCGGTTTTCACTAGAACTATTCTTTATGTCGGTATTTTCTTGAAATTAAATTATAAAGATAAATTTCAAAAAATGCCGACAGAGGGCTCTTCAGACTTTAGAGTATTGAAAAATCATTTTTTGCCGTTACTTTTTACATCTCATTAATTGTTTTCGAAAGCTTAGACTTAAACTTAAATTTTGAGCTCAAAATCTGAATAGTAGGGAGGGAATTACTCCATAGTCTAAAACGCCCTCTATTGGCATTTTTTATAAATTTACCTTTGTAATTTATTTTCACTAAAATATAGACAGAAAAAATAGTTTTAGTAAAAGTGTTTATATAAAGTTAAAATAGTGCATATATAAAACGTTTATGTTGGAGATCTATAAAAAAGAAAATTCCACTCATAAAAACCGTTGTATATATGAGTCACCTTATTTTAAACGGAACCATGCTTTAGATTGCCTCTTTTTTTCAGTGACCTATAGACATATATCTTTTCCATCAGAGAAATTTGATTTCCCCGGATCCCAGGAATGTAAAGCAAATACATTGAAGAAATGAGCATCGTTGGTTTTCACATCACTTTAAGAAACAACCATCCTTTACAATCTACTCAATTACCAAAATGTCTTGTGGCTAAAGATGAATAACACATGATCAAGTGACGTAGGAACGGAGCTTTTCGTTGATGAAATCGAAGCACGTATTTGTTTTCTTTCCCTCTTCTGGTAATAGGCTATTCAATATATGAAGGATTTAAGCACTAAGGTTAAGGCACTAACGGAAATAAGCACTTTTTTGAAAGAAATAAAATTTTTGAAAAATATTGATTAAAAACAACTCAAAAAATATTCCTCTCATGTATAATGAAGGCATTTTATTCACTGTGATGTAAAAATAAAAAGCAAAGAAAATTTACGTATCGTTCATAGCTTATAAAACATTTTTCATAATTCATTTTTTCGCAATATTTTTTGAAATTTTCAGATTTTCAAACGGCAAAATGCTTATGTATATGTACATACTACAAGCTAAATGTGATTGGTCACTTGTAATTTTAGACTTTTGTTAAATATCTAAAAAAACATGAGGAATAATGCTGAAATTTCAGATGTGTAAACATAATAATACTGGTCAAATATTACCTTAAAGATTTTTTTCCTGAAACCTCCTAGGGGACCGTCAATAAATTAAAAAAGTTCGAATACCATTTGGATAACCCTGTCAAAACTAATATAGCATACTTGTTCAAACAATAGATTATAATTAAGTGGCTTATTGTAATGAACTGCATTCACTTTTATGCGGATAGCATGTATACTTGTAGAGAAAGTATTTTTTTTATAAAAACAGTTAAAAATTTTACCAAGTTTTTTGCTTATAATTTGCAGAGTTCTTAGTATAAAACATGCTCTTTTCACAAAATAAGACATGTATGCCATACCCTGTAATCAGAATTAAAAAAATAAACATTTTATAAAAAATAATCAGATTTACTCAATAATTTTTCACTGTGCATGCTTGAATGCTATCAAAAGTTCAATTCATATTTTAGTGGCTAAATGTATTGAGCAACTTTTGTGATAACTTCAAAAACATACGTTGAAAATTCTGAAAATTATCGTTGATAGAATCTTTTAGATCCCCATCGTTTTGCTTGATTGGAAACAACGGATTTTCAGCTTATTCTATCGACGATAATTTTCAGAATTTCCAAGCTATGTTTTTAAGATCTTCACAAAGATTGCTCTAGTGTTGCTTTAGCAAACACTATATGCAAATTAAATTTTGATTGCATTCACGCATGCGCAATGAAACATTATTTTAAAAACCTGCTGATTTTTCATACAATTTTTATTAAATTTTAATTCTGAATACAGGGCATTATGTACAATGTTGTTTGTCATATTTTTGGAAAAGAACATTTTTTTACATTAAGAACGCTGCAAATTATAAGCAAGAAACTTGGCAAAATTAGGGACTTTTCTTATAAAACCTTAATTTCCCTACGAGTATGATTGCTATCCGCATAAAAATGAACACAGTTTATTACAGTAAGTTACTTAATCATAATCTACAGTTAGAACGCTTTTGCTACGTTATTTTCGACAGGAGTATTCAAAAGATATTCGTTCTTTTTCGATTTGTTTATTGGAGTTCCAGAATAATTCCTCATGTATTCTTCTAGATATGTTTCAAAATGTCTAAAATCGCAAGTGGCCGGTCATCTTTGGCTATTTAGTGTATATGTTTGTTGCAGAATTTTGTTAGGACACTCCAATATAATTCAATTATAGAGGATGCCATGTCAAAAGAATTCCTTTACATTACTGCTGAAGGGATAAAATTGTTTAAAGGTCATTTTAATGATTATGAAATTGATTAATATGTATCTATGTATGTAATATGCAATATATAAACAGTATATATTTATTTATGAACCAAAACATGCAGTACGTACATTTAAACATACTTTCTCTAGAATATGCGGTGCAAAGAATATTTATCATTCACTTACAAGGCCACAAAAGAATAATTTCGTTACAATATCAAATTTTGTGATTGATTTCGTTTGATTCAAGATTCAATCGGAGAAGTTATTTATACAATAATCAAAGAAAGAAAAAGGAAAAAGGAAAAAGGGAAAAGGAAAAAGGAAGAAAAAGAAAACAAAATTATTCATCTATTTATTTTTTTATATACAACTTTGATATTAATAATAATAAATTACATTGACAACTGTACCATCCAATAATTTCGATAAATATGACTTAAATAGCACTGTATTATTATTTTTAATCCGGCATTTAATATAATTGTCCATTTAAGAGGATAAGGTTAGGTTAAGGTTTTCTTAGCCTCAATAAATCTAATCTAGTTGATTTACTGTATTAGAATATAAAGCGCTTTTTTATAGATTTTTATATCCCATAAATCCCACAAAGCCTTTTATCCAAGAGATCTCTTGCAGTGAAACCGCGGCTATTGCAGATGTAACCTCACTTCAAATGGGAATTTAATCTCCTTTAATGTTCGAGTTATATCTCCATTCAAACTACTTTTTTCTACACATCAATGTAAGAATTCAGCAAAGAAAAGAAAGAAGGGCTTTGCGCTAATTGCTCTAAGTGAAAAAGAATATTTAGCATGCACTAATGTAAAAGTGTTTTTCCTCAAATTTAGAAGGGATAGCAATCTTAAATACAGCTACTACAGTAACCAATCAAAAATATTGGGCACGTGTTCTCTTTAAAATTTACTGTATATTTATGTTTTAAATACCAGCAGTGATTTGTTCGTCTTCTGCCGGCAAATTAAAATTCTATTGATTCGTTTTTTACTAATTATTTTTTATTTATATATACAGCTCATATTCAAAATATTAGAACATTTTTTTTCAAAAATTAAAATAATCGTTTGGTAATTTAATGTCTTTCAATACAATTATGCCATCGATATTTTTATTAAGAACTTATCGTTGATTAAATTTATTTATTTTCCTAAAATTAATATCATTATTGAAAAGATTAATTGAATTTTTCTTGAAAAGACAAAGTATTAGAATATTTCCTATTAATTCTCCTTTATTTACGGCAATTTATAACTGGTGGCATCACTGATTAAATTCGGACAATTTTATTTAAAAATTTTTTGTAGTTTGTTTATAGATTTCTGAATCTATTTAACTTCATATGGCTGATTTATAGGCACGGAAAAGATCAAAGTTATATAGAGAATTATTTACGTTGTTCGCAATCAAGCATTAGCAAAGTACGAATATAATATTTTTAAAAAAATGAAAATTTAAAAATAATCTATGAAATGGCGATCAAAAACCAAAAACATTTGCTAGAGATAACAGGAAACTAAAGCATATTGTTAAGAAAAAGCGTTTGAATTGGCAACTATAGTTAAAATGTTCCACTCGAAATATTAAATATATCTCTTGTGTATGTTTAAATTTATTTTTTTATTAAAACTGTTTGGCAATGTTATTAATTTACCATTTAATATAAGACGCAATTTCACCCGCATTTACTGAATTTAACACTGATTAAATAATTCATTATTTTTTTTCGTTTTAAATGTTTATCTACAAAAACAATTTTTATGGCATAATTTTGAATATTTTCTTGGCTTTAGCATGTACTCATTTAATTCTAATAACGTAGTGTTTGTTTGTTTATTTGTTTGTGTATAATTCTTACGTATAAATTAATTTGTTATTTAAAAAATATATTATTCCTTGCTAAGTTTTTGGAAACAATTTTAAATAATAACTTTCTAAAATATGTAAAAAACATCTCTGGAAATCTTTAAAAATTGAATTTAAAATGTTAATAAATTCTCAAAAAATGAGTCAATGGTACCCGTAGTAAAAATAATTACATTTCTTTGCATAATTTTTTCCCTAATAAAACTTTTTTAAGGAACTATTTTGACCAACTTTAACATTAAATATCTCAAAAAATATTTCTTGGATTTAAGAACTGTCTGCTTCAGTTTATCAACTATTTCTCTATAACAAAAACAATTTTCAAATTTTGTACGTAGCACTTTTTTTAATATTAATGAAGAAAGACTTTTGGTCACAAAAAACTCTTTTTCAGCGTTATAGACATTGAAGACAGCGTTTGTTATTTTTTTAGAATAGAGAGATAACTTAGCTATAATCTATATTATAAAGGACAAACATATCTGTGTGTAACGCATACGTCATTTTGCGAATGGCGGCATTCTGAAATTTGAAATGAAATTTCGGTTTTACAACTTTTGCTGCTGCAATTTTTTTTAAACTTCTAAATATCTCAAATTTTGAGTTTTTACATTGTCGTATAGGGAAAAACATGTATTTTAAAATGCAATTTATTTAAAAACTGTATTTCAATTTATTTTTGAGATATTAACTTTTTTGAAGTTTTTAATACCAATTTGTGGCAACAGAAATACCCAATTTCTTTTAAAAGTAAAGGGGTAAAAATATTACTGTATCTTTTTTTTTTTTTACATTTACTCACAAACACTGAAAAAAAAAAGCCCCTGAAATTAAAATACTTGCTTTGCCTTGAATATCCTCTGTTATGAAACCCTGTGAATTTTGGTTTTATTTCGTTTTTACTTATCATTTGAATCATTCTTACTTTTCTGCAAATTTATTTTACACACGACACAACACTTTCTTTTTACAAAAAAGTATTTTAAAGAACAGTAGTGTTTGCTCTGCTGTCATATAATTTGCATTAAATAGTTTAAAGAATGAAAATTTATTAATCCACATGTAAAATCATTTTCCGATAATTTGGGCAATTGTGTTTTAAAGAAATATTATTTTGTTAACTTAAAATTAAAATAAAATTTGTTTGAGAGTTAGATTAACTAATGTAAGCTACATTTTTTTTCAGCAACATATTTTGTAGTTTTATTATAAATCAATGAAGCAATTCCTACTCAAGCACTTCTTTTCGTCGAAATTCGACGGGTTCCACCTTGTTTAAATGAAACCCAAAACAATATTCCGTGATTAGTTATAACTAAAACTAATAAAACACATCACTTCAAACCACAAGAATTCTCAAGTAAATTAATTATCCTCATTTTATTTATAGAGTCTGATTAAAATATGCTTTTCATCAGTGAAATGATTACACAACTTGAGAAAAAAGTTGCAAAATACGGGTGAAAATAGTTCACAACAAATACTAAATTAACTCTTTTCAAATATGAAAGGCTAACTTATCATATCCTTTCCTCGCAAATATCAAACATTTTTTTTTAATTCTTTAACAAAGCATACGTGTGTATCTCATTTAAATTCCTTTTAAGGGGACTCGGCACCTCAAACTAAAAAAAATTTGCTATCCACTTTAAGCAAATAATTTTTGCTTATTATGAAATGTATACTAAATACAAATACTTTAATGTAAAAAAAAAACAGAAAAAACAACATAATTTTTTTTTAATTTAAAAAAAGTTAAAATTTTTCAACTAATTTTAAAATGCTACTACTATTTTAATTTTCAAGATTTTGACTTGGTTTTTTTTATATCATATCAATAGTAATATAGTGAATAAGTGTAAGGATTGGATTTTGTTTAAACTTATAAGTTTCTGAAAAAAAAATTAAAACCAAAATCTTACATGAAAACGTGAAAAAAAACATGATTTATCACATATATAAATTTTTTTATAAAAATGTATTTAACATATTGCAAATCCGATCCTTACATCTCTTACATATGATATAATGTTCACTTTAAAAAAAATCAAACAATTTCATGCATATTTGACAAAGCCTTAGCAATTTGAAGATATTAAAAATACGAAAAAACACGAACTGAGATAATTAACTTTAAAGATTTCATTAGCTTGTAACTTTTTTAAATATGATCAAAACTCTTCCATATTTTTTATGTATGCTTACTTATTCATATAATATTAAATAAAACTATTTAGTAGCATAAATACGACTATTTATGTATGAATAAACCACTAATTAATAAGTGCAATAAAAAATTAAATTTCTGAAAAACTGAAAAATTTGAAATTGTTGTAAAAATACAATGTAATAAATATATTAATTTAGTAAAAAAACTCTTTCTTAAGTAGAATGCAACCTAAATAATATCAATATAATTCATAAATCACATGAAAAAGGTTTTAAACAGATAATTACCTAAATAGCGATAAAACTTTTCGAAAAAAAAAATATATACACATATATCTAAAATATTAGAAACATCCTGAACCATATGTAAGACCTTCTTTTTTCTTTGTTATCATATTTCTTTTAAATATAGCTTTTTTTATTGATTGTCTCATAAGTTTGTACTTAATATTGTTTCTTCTGAGTCTAAACTTATTTTTTCTCATTTCAAGTACTTTACCCAAACGTTGCGTAACACTTCCACGATAAATGCCCAATGATTTCTGAATATTTGCAATAGTGTAGCATAAACCTTTGTTATATTCACAAACTGCCTCCATAACAGAACACTGGACCCCTTTTTTTGTAGACAAAAACATCTTTAGGGCATTTAGACCATATCATGTTATGTAAACTCTCATTGGCATTTTGAGTTTTACATTGGGTGCATCTTTCGAGAAGTTCTTTTGATGCTAACCTTTGGTATACTGGCATAATATGTGTCAAATATTTTTCATCAACTGGTGTGTTAATATTTAATTAGTGAGATCCTGGTATCTCACCTTTAGCTTTCGCTGCTTGGTAGAAACACCATGAATTCTCACCAGGTGTACATTTTGAATGCTGGGGTTTTTTGTCGGTGGAAATACTATGATAAAGAGTAGCATAAATATCATTTTTCATAGCATTCGCATTACCCTTATTCCTTAAAATTGCCCTCTGGTAGTATACAGTGAGTTTTTTTTATGTTACTTTCTTTCAAGCTACCATAACTTTTTCCACCTAAGGTAACACCACGAGCTTTCCATTCCTTCACTGCATTTCTTAATCCTGTGCCTAATCTTTTGCTCACATGGTTCACACACTCTTCTTTTTTTAATATGACATCTTTTCCGTATATCTGCTTTTCAGATAAATAATTAAAAGTTTTGGCATCCCCATCAGACAGCAAAGTTGTGTATCGAAATCCATAGCTCACTGATCGCTTCCACAATGTCAATGTTGCTTCCATTTCCATCGAAGCTGAAGATCCAGTGTGATTTAATTCACAAGCAGATTTATGGCCTTTGTACCAAATCTCAAACTCAGCAGTTTGCTCTCCAAGTTCTTTTTTTTGTGTTATTACAAACTCGGCATACTTTACTCATAACCTCAAAGTCTATAACATATCCTGTTAAAACATCAATCACACAACTTACTCCTAATAAAGATGTATGCCCTCGAGTAAGCCATGTGCCATCAAAAGAAACAGCTATGTCACAGATTTCACTTTTTGTTGAAAATATGGATCTATTTTTATCTATTATCTCCTTGTGTACATCCGCTAACATATTTCTTGTGGCAACTAATTGTGCATCATATAACTTCTGTATACATCTTGAATATGTTGAAGAAGAAAATGGATCCATATTCATTATTAAACAAAATTTTTCGATAGCAGAATATCCCTTACCAATATGAGAAATGGCTTGAGTAATTCGAAGATTTATGTCAGCATGATTGTTCGATGAACTTGCAGAAGTACTAACGGAAGAATTTTCTGCATTGCAGATACTACAAAATAATTTTAAATTCGTTGAAAAACCATTTTTACCACAAGAATTCAAAACTAAACTTTGATTTTCACACGTAGAACATTTTACTGTTGCAAATAATTTTTGCAATTGTTCAAAGTCAACAAAAATATATTTAGTTTTGAGATCACTTTCATAATTTTTTATACACGAAAGATTGTTTATTCTGGGTGAATTACTTGAAACGTTAGTAATATTAGAAGTAATAGAGTTCATACTTCGATTTTCACACCATCGTTTTTTATTCATAGAATCTGCTTTCAACGACTTTCTATTTCTTCGTGGCATATTTTACAAAAAGAATTAGCAGAAATACTCTTCAAACCTGTATTTGTAGATTTAAATATCTTTTAGTCTTGGATAATAACGTTTTTTATGACAAAACTTAGAAATTTGACAGAAAAGGAACAATCAAACGGCTAATAACTAATCAAAACAAACAACTGTTATCGGTTACAGTTATTCCAACAGGAAGCACATATTCATCTTTTCATTTCCCATCACTTTTTAAAACATTGAGTTGAAACAAGAGGCAATGCAAGCTGAAATCAGCTGTGAGTAAAAATGTAAACACTGAAGTGGGTGTGGCGTTAGGAGGGCACGTGTAAGACAGATGTTTGACAAAACAGCTGTAGCGGGCGTTCTAATAGGAATATAGCTCTGAAATTTCCTCAGAATGTACTTTAAGGTATGGGGATAGTTTTATTATAAAAATCTCAAAATAGGTATTTTCGTCAAAATTCGATGTTTTTGAGGTGCTGAGTCCCCTTAAGCTATGAAGCCAAGCAGAAAATATTCCTAATTATATTATGTTTATGAGACTGAATTGACAGTCAAATAAAACATGTGTTTTTAGATAAGTAACAAATATTTTAATGTTAATTTTATTTTCTTTTGTCTTCAATAGAAGAAAGTATTGTAATCGAAATTTCTTTCGACTTCCGGTTTTCGACGAATTCACACGTTTTAGGGATCAGAGATTCCAAAAAAAACATGTTTTTACAAAATGTCTGCCTGTGACATAAATTTTGCGGGCGCTCTATCTCAAAAACTCATGCACGGAATTTCACAAAATTTAGATTCAGTTAGACTTTTATATAAAAGTAGCTCATATTAATTAACTCAACCAATAGGTGGAGCTGCAGTTCTCCCTTTTTATGATCTCTACAATAGCCATTTCTCAATAACTAATGAACGCATTTTCAAACTTCAAATTCAGTTAGTCCATCATATAAATTAGTATTCTTTAGTTTTTGGAGTAAATTGCTCAACAGGTGGCACTTCTCTCCTGCTTTTTTTACGATTTCTACGGAGATTCAATCTGAAGTACTGATACACAGATTTTCATCCAATTTCAGATTCAGTTAGAGCTTGAAATAAGTTGTTGCAGATTAGATTTTGATGTCAATTACCTACCGGTGACGCTGCTATATTTCATTTTTGTGGAAGTATTAACGTGTATAAGATATAAGAAAGTTTTGGGATTACCACATCCGACTGGTTTTAGAATAGAGAGATAACTTGGCTGTAATTTAAACGAAATCTAAAACTATATTCCGTGATAGCTATTAATAGGCAAATTAAAACAAATAAAACACATCATTTCAAACTACAAAAATTTTTAATTAAATTAACTATTCTAAATTTATTTATATCTGACTGATTGAATTATCATCACGACATATGTATACAAGTTAAGGAAAAAGTTCCAAAATACGACTGATAATAACTTATTACAAACACTAAATTAACTCTTTCTAAATATTAAAGGTTAATTTTTCCGTTTCCACTTCCTCGCAAATAACAAGCATTTTTTTTTTAAATCTTTAACAAGGCGTATGTGTGTTGGTAATTCAATTCCATATAAGCTACGAAGCCAAGCGGAAAATATTCCTAATTACATTACGTTAATGTGACTAAACAAATAGATCGTAATAAAGATAACGTGACGTTCGCAGTTCAATAAAACATGCATTCTTTTGATAAGTAACGATACTTCTAGGCTATCCCGTCCACCAAAAACTTTAAATGCCAATAATGGAGCATCGTGAGTGTCATATTCAATGACATTAAATGCGATTCACGTGTTTAAAATGTCATTCAGGGATTTTTATTTCGACTTTTTATTAATATTCTACTAATTATTTGTTTTTTCGCTATTTAAAAAAAAAAATTATGTCAACATGTATAATTTGGCTATTAGTTTGGCGATTTGTATAATTTGGCGAAATGGGTCGACGGGATAACCTAGAAGTACATAAGTAACAAATATTTAAAGGTTAATTATTTTTTAACCCTTTCGGGTCTGGTGTACTATTAATAGTACATGTCTTTTGATAGAGAATTATTTTGTTTTGAGGAATACTTTTGCTACTATTTACAAGTAATAATATTAATATATGCATTTACAATATAACATCATTTATGTTTAGGCATTTAGTAATAATAATAATTATTATTATTTGTTTGTTTCTCTTTGCGCGTTTGCGATTCTTTTATTTTAAGCATGTATTTTACGCTATAAATTTAAAATAAAAGTTACTTTCATGAAAGAATCATGTGTAATAAAGCGTAAAAACTGTTAGAAAGTTGCAACGTAAGTTAAACCTTACTGTAATACATTATTCTCTAAACATCTTCAAAAATTCTTCCTTAGCCTATTGTCATATGAATGTTATTTGAATAGTACGCAAGGCAATAATATTCGTTATCTTCAGATAGTGAAATATTCATTGAACACAAATTAATCTATTTAGATAACTAGTGTTAATGTTATTAACACAAAAGTAATTCTTTCTAAAAATTGAAAAAAAAAAAATTTGGACCCTAATGGGTTAATTAAGCTAATCTTAAGAGCAGTAGATAATGTTTTAATGTTTAAATAACTTAAAATAACATTAAGTTGTATAATAGTAGAATCTGTTATTAAAATATTATGGCATTTGTTGTATAATGGCAAAGTTTTTTGAGGACGGTTTTTGTTATCAAATTTTTAAACCGGACTTTGTTGATAAAACGCTTGTTATTTTCTTCTATCTTTATAAGAAGTATTGGAAGCGTGAAATTTTTCGAATTCTGATTATCGACGGATTGACTCGTTTTAGGGGTCAGAGAACCCGAAAAACATGTTTTTCCAAAATGTCTGTCTGTGAGTCTGTGACTCTGTCAGTCTGTTTGTGACTTAAATTTTGTGAACGCTCTATCTCAAGAAATAAAACACGAAATTTCACAAAACTTTAGATTGTGTTAAACCTTGATATAAACTAGATCCGATTAGTTTTGTGTGTATATCGCTCAACAAGTGGCGCTGCTATATTGCAATATAATTTTTACAATAGTCATGTCTCAAGAACTAGTGCGTGGATTTTCATAAATCAGTTATTAGTTAGTACTTCATAAAGCATGGTGCTGATTACGTTTTGGTGCAAATCGCTTTATAGGTGGCGCTGCCATGGTTGTATTATTCGTAAATCTTGAATATCTCTATATCAAAAACTAAAGCACGGATTTTCATCAAACTTCAGATTCAGTTATAAGTTGACATAAGTTGTTGCCGACTAGATTTTGGCTTAAACCATCTAACCATTTGCGCTGCTGTGCTATATAATTTTTCAGGAAGTATAAGCATGCATTAGTGGAATTGCCACATCTAACTTGCTGTCTGGGTACTACTTGGTTATTCCGCTGACCAAAAAACTATCGCCAAAATATAAGATTATCCAAGATCATCCAATATTATATAAGATCATCCAATAATGGATGATCATGAATACAACATTCAATGCATTAAATACGATTCACGCGTTTGAAACGTCATTAAGAGCACACACTAGTCACGGGGTAAAAGCAGACCGCTAATGTAAAGTCTATGGGAGCGTTCTTTTCTAATATCTCGCTCAAATTTTAATATTTTTGCATGATTTTTTTGCACAAGATAGCTGAGGGCAATCTACAACCGGGCTAGTTTTTACTTTTTCAATTTTTGTTTCAGATTTTCTTTAAAAAAAACTTTAGAAACCGGTTTAAACCGGTTCTGAAACTGAAACTATCGTAATATAAAAAATATATACCCAAAATCGAAAAAGTAAAAACTAGCCCGGTTGTGGATTGCCCTCAGCTATCTTGTGCAAAAAAATCATGCAAAAATATTAAAATTTGAGCGAGATATTAGAAAAGAACGCTCCCATAGACTTTACATGATCATCCGGGTCTTTTTGTGTACTTTTTCTGTGACTATTGTGGGCTCTTAAGTTATTTTTATTTCTGCTTTTCATATGTAATTTTATTGATATTCTACTTATTTGTTTTTCATTATTTAAAATAAAAATTATGTCATTATGTATTATTTGGCCATTAATTTGGCGATTTGTATAATTTGGCGAAATGGGTAGACGGCATAACAGAGTAGTACCGTTGTTTGTTATTCTCATATGTCATGTGCTGGGAAGTTGGCGTCTTTGTCAGTGAGAAACAATGTGCCCAAGACCGTGGCTTTTTATAAATCATTTTAAAGTATGATTTCTTTCTGTTTGTTCGCTAATTCTAGGTATTTTTTGTGTATTTTTTTTCTATACTGACATTTAAGAAATTTTCAAAACAACATAGAAAAAAAAATTTCAAACTTTTTTTTTTTTTATCAAATTAATAAATGCAGTGTGACCTCGAAAATCCGGCATCTAAGTCATCTCGTACCTTCTTTTTTTACACTTCCGAGTAGCCAGAAAAAAGAACAATAACAATGATTTACGAATAAAAAGCTTCGGGACACAAAGCGATAGATGAGTGGACAGCGAGATTGCTGACGATGTGCTAAATAAAACCGCCAAAAACGCTGGTAGCCTATCAGAGGAATAAGGACGAGGAGCCAGAAAAAGAAATGGGTCACTAGGAAGGTTTAAAGTTTTTTAAACACAAATACGATTTAAATTACGCAAAGCTGTTTTTTTTTCACGATAATATTCGTTTTGTTCAAACGAATCACTTTATCATTTGAATTAATATTTTGAGGCATATCATTCTTATCATCAGAGTTAGAAACGATAAAAGCCAGATGCCTTTATTCAGATATATGCCTGATCCTTTCAACCAGATGGGCAGACACAAACTTCAATGTGAAAACCTAGGTAAGGTTATGCTATTCCAAATTTCTACAGATTTAGGAAAGGGGAAGGACTGCTCAGGTTATCTCACTATTCCATACAAAAAATTTTAAATGCTATAGGGTGAAAATGTACTTTTAAATGCAATTTGTTTGAAAATCAATTCTATAATACACATATATATATAGATCTATGAACAGTTATAATGGAAAATAGTCGTACAACGAATTGCAGGGAACAGTAAAATAAGAAAAGTAATGTAAAGTATAAAATACAATGTATTCTTATTTTATCTTAAAATTATTCTTAAATTTACTGTCATTGTCATTTAAAAATTTCTATATAAAAAAAATCCCTTTTAAATTTGCAATTCCAGAGACTAAAATCAATAAAGAATACTGCCCAGTTAAACTGATGGCATTGAGCTCACAGGCTACAAATACTAATTGTGCATTAAAGCCTTATATTTTCAAGGGTTAATTCCGTTCGAAAAGAAATTAAGAAGGGGAAACAGCTCTCCCCTTTCCTCTTTTTTTATACTTAATCATTGAACCTCCTATAGTATCAAAGACATGCTTTATCATATAAAAAATCTATATCCAAAATTCAGAGCAAATGAGATAATTCTTAATAAAAACCCATTTAGCATTTATATAATTTAAAAGGAGTTATCCTCCTCTTTTATACTTAACCATTAAACTTCCAAAACTATTCAGAGATTTGAACGAAATCTGAAAATTCTGCTTGAAAAACCCATTTATATAAATTAAGGGGGAGGGGGCATTAGAACCCCCGTTCCCCCTATTTATACATATTCAATGAACACCTAATAATAGTCACGGAATCGCCTCATCAGAATGATCCTAATCTAAATTTTGATCGAAAACTTAATTCTGCATGGAAATCCCGTTTATATCAATTAAGGCGAGGGGCATGAGCCCCCCGTTCCCCCTCTTATACATATCGAATGAACTCCAAAAGCTAATCAGGGAAGCGCCTTGTCAGGATATACCTATATACAAAATTTCAAGTGGATCCGATATTTTTATCATGAGTTATCGCGTTACGCACGTACGAACGTACATACAGAACGGACGGGCACATAAGCTCTCAGGCTATGATAGCCTGTGAGCTAAAAACTCATTTTACAAAACATATCAGCTTGAGAAACATTTAAACCTGATAAAGAAATTTTTTTATTTTTATACACATTGTTTGAAACATTTTTAGCACATGAAACGTGGAGGAAATTATAAAAATATTCATAATACGTTCTATAGATGATTTATGTGGTGAAGGTAGAAAATGCGAACGAACAGGATGCATCATTACGAGTAATTAATGACAACGTATTTTGTTCGGACATATGTTTTATATCTTTTCCTGAACGTTTTGCGTTACTACTGTTTTCATTCTGCAACTCATCAATCTTAAGTTGCGTTAAAAAAGAAAAATATGGCACTTTCACTTAATAGTGTGATAAAACTTTCAGTATCAGTTGTTTCGGTAAATATCGTCTGCAATCATTTATGTGGAAAAAAGCTCCAGCAAGAAACTGAATTATTCGTTACCATGGTAATTTATTTTTCTTATTTTATGTTTTTTAGTAGCATTCTCTGTTTTTGTTTTAAGTTTGCGTTTTTATTCGAATGTGAAGAGATGATGGAATGTCGATAGTCGTGCAATGGCTCGCATATTTTAGTGTTAAATAAAACGCTATACAGTTCACATTTGTAGTATTTAAGAAGCATAACAACCAGCGTGTGTTGTCTTATATTAGTTTAACACATTCGCTGCCGATTACGCGCCAGCGGGTGATGTGAGGTGATGTCCAATAGCCAGTCACGCGCTGGCGCGGGAAAATATTTCACTGATTCTTTGTTATAAAAAGTATATCGGCTTCTGGGAAAAATCCAGTTCTACAGTGCGCCATTAACTATCATCACACCTGCACGTAAGCGGCAGCAAACGTATTGAAACCGCTACGAACATTAGTTGCACATAAAATAAGCATTTGTGTATCGTTCCGTTATTATCCGTACGTGTATTATAAAATGGTTATAACTATCGGCTTAAGAAAAGTTAAAATATGGGGTTAAATGATTAACTTAAAAGATTAGGGTGCCAGAAGTTTTTAAAATAAGATAGTTTAACCCTTTCGGGTCTGGTGTACTATTAATAGTACGTGTCTTTTAAAGGAGTATTATTTTGTTTTAAGAAATCCTTTTGCTACAATTTACATGTAGTCATGTTAATATGCGTTTATGCATTTATCTTACGACTTCATTTATGTTTAGCCATTTAGTAATAACAATAATTATTATTACTCATTTTATTCCCTTTGCATCATTTGCGGTTCTTTTATTTTAAACACATATTTCACAGTTTAAATTTAAAATAAAAGTTACTTTTACGAAAGAATCGTGGTTGTTAAAGCTTAAAAAGTGTTAGAAAGTTGTAATATAAGGTAAATCGGTACTACTCTGTTATCCCGTCGACCGATTTCGCCAAATTATACAAATCGCCAAACTAATAGCCAAATTGACACAATTTTTATTTTAAATAACGAAAAAACAAATAATTAGTAGAATATTAATAAAAATATTAATAGAAAGTCGAAATAAAAATCACTTAATGACATTTTAAATACGTGAATCGTATTAAATGTCATTGAATGTGACATTCACGATCATCCATTATTAGCATTTAATCTTATAATTTGGCGATAGTATTTTGGTCGACGGGATAACCTAGTAGTAGAGGTAAATCTTATTGTAATACAATATTTTCTAAACATCACTAAAAATTTTTGCTTAGTTTAATGTCACATGAATATTAATTGAAGAATCCGCAATACAACAACATTCGTTATCGTTAACACAAATGAAATATTCGTTAAATACTAATTAATCTATTTGGAGATATAGTGTTGTTATGTTGTTAACAAAAAAGTAATTTTCTCTGTAAATTTTTAAAAATTCTGACCCGAAAGGGTTAAACACCGTGCGTGTGGTATATAATTTTTTTGCCTCTGATATTTTAATTCACAAATTACTCCTAGTCTCTACACCTTTAGTTAATGAGGTACTACTCTGTTATCCCGTCGACCGATTTCGCCAAATCATACAAATCGCCAAATTATACATACTGACGTAATTTTTATTTTAAATAACAAAAAAAAAGAAAAGAATAATAATAATAATTAGTGGACAATAATAAAAATAAAATAAAAAGTCTAAATAAAAATAAACACGTGCATCGTATTTAAAGTTATAGAATGTGACATTCACGATCATCCATTATTGGCATTTAATCTTATAATTTGGCGATAGTATTTTGGTCAATGGGTTAATGATTATTTTGCTACTTGATTATTTTGCAATCACGCAGCACGAAAATGTAAAGGCTGGTGTTTACATTTTAACCATTGAAACGCCAATGCTCCCAAATGGGAACATTGCATTATTTGTAATACAAAACATATATTTTCCAACATAATAACGATGTCCTTATTTTTCCTATAAAATATAAGGTTGATTTAAACATCTGAAAAAAATATTTATATTTATCATTTATCACAGATTTAAGAAATATGTAAATTCATTAATTTGCTTAAAATTTATTTGCATAATATTATTTGCTTTTATCGTTTTCTCTATGATGGTTACATTTGACTGTTAGGAATCTAAATGTTTTTGGAATTCGAGAAAATACTCAAGAACAATATACAATAGCATATAGTGGAAAAAAATTTGCTATATTTGCATAGATTATCAATCAATAATCATGCTCAAAAATGGGAATACTAAAATAAAAACAGCCAAAAATCTGCAGATATATTTTTGTTATATTCTAAATTTGTATGCATAAATTAAAACATTTGAAGCTGTAATTTGGAAAAAACAAAATTATTATTACAATGCGAATATTAATTCGGCGTGTAAACAGCTAATATTAACATTTATTTATAAAGTATTTCATAAAATAACATTTATAAGAGCACTGGACGTATCTGTATATGTAGCATGGACATAATTTTTTGTAACATTGTAAGCCCAGGTACAAAATGTCTCTTGTGGTCGTGTTTGGTATTCGGAGTTTTGGGAGATTTTATTTTTATGTAACGTGATTACGAGATAGACCCCTCGTTTAAGAAAGAGTGGTCTATCTCGTATATAGACCCTAACTGGTGAATCCCTCCTTTACCACTTTCCGGCAGGGGCAAATCCCATTAGGAAAATGAGAATTTATCGACTGACACCGGAATTTAGAAACAACTTTTTGAGAAATTAAAAACTCCTTAATTTAAGTTTGCACTACAGAAGCAATATTTTATTAAAATATTATTGGTGCCGTTTGGAATTAAAATTGGACTGGCACAGTGTACCGGAAAGGGTTAAGCTTCTATCACTCGCTTTTATATTCAGCCTTAATCAACTAATACTACACCAACTTAAATTATACTTAAGGAGCAACACTAGGCACAGAAAAGACCCGGACGATAATGTAAAGTCTATGGGGTCTTTTCAAATATCTCGCTCAAATTTTAATATTTTTACATGATTTTCTTTGCATAGGATAGCTGAGGACGATCTACAACCGGCCAAGTTTTTACTTTTTCAGTTTTGGTTTCAGATTTTTTTTAAAAAAATTATTTTAACTTCCGAAACCGGTTCTGAAATTGAAACGATCGTAATATAAAAAATATATAAGCAAAATCGAAAAAGTAAAAACTAGGCCGGTTGTGGATCGGCCTCAGCTATCTTGTGCAAAAAAAAATCATGCAAGGCTCCCAAATGGTCCGCCAACTGAACATCAATATTTTCTGAGAAAAAATTTACTTTTTAGATTTTTCTTGCAATTTGCTGAAGAAACCACCCTCGTTGGTTGTTTTTGTCGCAAATGCTGTAGAAAATTACCATAAAACTTTCTGTTAAAAAATATTGATGCTCAGTTCGCGGACCATTTGGGAGCTCTGATCCTGTAAAAATATTAAAATTTGAGCGAGATATTTGAAAAGAACGCTTCCATAGATTTTACATTAACATCCGGGTCTTTTTCTGTGCCTAGTGTGGGGCCTTAAGTGTGGACGTAATAACTTCTTTGTGTTGCGTAATTGCCAAATCACAAAATAATCATTAACTAAAAGTACAGAGCCTAGGAGTAATTTATGAATTAAAATGTCAGAGTTAGTAAGAGAGCTAAATTTGTCTCTACACATGATCTCAGAATTTCAAAAATCACGAGACTTGGCTTATTTTTTTACATGAGATTTATTTGATGGGATGTATTTATTTATTTACAAAATTTCTGAAGATACTGATTTATTTAAAATATAAATAACGAAAGTTAGCAAAAGTACTTTTGCGCATGCTCGGTGATTTCTTCGTATGACACACTCCGACCTAATAACGCGTTACTTACAGATAACTTTCCCTAAAAATTAAACTTCATTTTTGAATTGTTACGTATTTTGGCCGTACGTTTTTGTTGATAATCCGTGTTAACGTGTCTTCTTTTGACAGAAGCCTCCATACAATAAGGTAAATTTGTAAGAAATGGATCCATTAATTCATTTTTTTTAATGAAATCGCTTTCTCTTGTAAAGTGTTCTTTAATTTAAAAATGAGTCATTCGGCAAAGCTACACAAGCTGTTTACAAAACTGATTCATTTTGTAAAAAATAAATAAAAAATAAATCTCAATTCTTAAAAATTTTTTAATCCTTTGAAGTTTGGAAAATAATATTTCTTTCACTAAGCTGCAGATTTCACTGCAATATTTAAGATAATATAATTTAATGAATTTTCAATGCATTTTAGAAAGATTAATGTACTCAAAGATTACATTCATACATGTAATTGTTTTATGTTGAAAGAATCATATTTTCAAAGTATTTAAAAAGGAAAGGCAGAGAAAAAAACGTAGCAATTTTGCCCATTTGCAAGACGCTCAGAGAGTTAATAAATAGACACGTGATATAACTAGAAATTTTATTTAAAATAATTTTGACCTAATCTTCTGGATAGTTCTTATATTTATAAAATAAAATTAATAAAACATCAGAAAATAACATTAAATTTTACAATTATTAAAAATAAATGTAAAACGATAATAACCAGATAAGAGTTACATTTTTAATTGATTCTCAATTAATTAAAACCATTTTTATATAACTATTTTGGCAAAAAAAAAGGTTCTTACATCCTAATTGAATGTAGTGAAAACTATTAAGTTATAGTCTGTTTTATAAAAGTAATGATAAATGACCTTTTTGAAAACTTTAAACATTATTTACTTAAAATATTAAAAATGTGCCTTACCTGGTTATTACCGGAAGACACAGATATATGCATACTATATATACACACATACATATGTATATAACGTGTATATATATATATATATATATATATATATATATATACAGGGTGGTCATAAAAAATCTTTGCCGATATACGGAGCTCTAGCGGCCAGTCCGCTCAACCGATCGAAATGATATTTCAGATATAGCTATTCAGAGGTGTGAGCTCGAGATTCTGTGAACGACAACAAAATGGCGCTCACGGTTACGGTTATAGTTACAGAAACTCGAAAATTTCCAATGGCAACATCCATTTTTTTTCATCGCAACATGCTCAGCGCATGCGAAAACCATAAAGAGCGTAAGAACCGTACGTGTATCGCAAGAAACGGACATGTTATGCACGCACAAAAAACCGTTCTGCGAATCCTCCCCCCCCCCATAAAAAAACTCGATTAGGGTGCAAGGAGGAAATTTGCATATGACACAGAGTCAGTACACTAATCTCTGATTACAATACAGATCGGAGAAACTAAAACTTTTATTTTGATTACACATTTTCCACATGGGTGTCACCACAGGCAATTAATGGCGCTTTAGACTTTAGAGTAACGAACAAATACTTTTTGCTGTTCTTTTATGCATGGGGTTGAAATTATTCTAAAGTTTAGGCTTTAACTTAAATTTTAAACCCAAAATCGGAAACATGATGATCGGTTAACTAGCGAAAATTTAACTGTGAACCCAAGGGGAGATTTTAAACGCTCATAAACATTGGAAAAACAAATCGATTTTGTTGTGGTTTGCGTGTAGGTCATTCTCTTGGTAATTATTTTATTCAAAACGACATACAGCTGTGGTGTCCTCATTTTTTCATAGAGGGCGCTTCCGACAGATCTCCGACATTTCAATGGCATTACTCCTGTGTGTTTTACTACCAGACTACCATATTTCCAGGAAGTGTTAGGGATGAGAAAGCGACACGGAATCACATAGGAATGTAACGGTGAAAATGTCTTTTTTGCGAGTTATGGTTAAAGGAAGCAGAGAAAAAACCAACAGAAACAAGCAGAGAAACAGCAACACGTTAATATGACATAAAACTGTTTATTTAAAAGTTTTACTAGAAAAGATGCTCGAAATTACGACCAGAAATAATTCGACATGCTTGACAGTGGCGTCGCATGCAATTCCTCACGTTTTGAAAGATTCCTGGAATCTTTGATAGATTTCCGGAAGCTACAGAAATACGAGCTGCTAAATCTTTAATTGATGGTACGGGATTCTCATACACCCAACTTTCCATGTGACCCCAGCAGAAGAAGCTCATGCTTGATAGGTCCGGTGATCTGGCAGGCCAATAAACCGAGACACCACGACCTATCAACCACTGTCTATATGTTACGTTGAGATATCGGTGAACATCATTGGCAAAATGTGGAAGAGCCCGATCGTGCTGGAACCACATAGAGCTGCGCAACGAGAGAGAAACTTTCACGCGCCGTTCAGCGCCATCTACGGCAAGAAAATAGCGCCATCTACTGTCAAGTAGTTTGCCGGACATTTTCTGGTCGTAATTTCGAACACTTTTTGCAGTAAAACCTTTAAATAAACTTTGTTCTGTCACTTTAACATGTTGCTGTTTCTCTGCTTGTTTCTGTTGTTTTTTCTCTGCTTTTTTTTAAACGTAATATGCAAAAAAGCAATTTTCAACGTTACATTCCTGTGTGATTCCGGTCATCTTTGCATCCCTTACACTTCCTGGAAGTATGGTGGTCTGGTAGTAAAACACCCAGGAGTAATACCATTGAAATGTCTGACATGTGTCGGAAGCGCCCTCTATCAAAAAATGAGAACATGAAAGCTGTACATCATTTTGAATAAAATAATTACCAAGCGAATGACCTGCACGCAAACCGCAACAAAATCGATTAGTTTGCCCAGTGTTTATGAGCGTTTAAAATCTCTCCCTAGGTTCACAGTTAAATTTTTGCTAGTTAACTGATCGCCATGTTTCCGATTTTGGGCTTATAATTTAAGTTAAAGTCTAAACTTTAGAATAATTTCAACCGCATGCACAAAAGAACGGCAAAAAGTATTTGTTCGTTACTCTAAAGTCTAAAGCGCCCTCTATCGATAATTTTTGAACTTAACCTTTAAAATTAAAAAAATAAAAAATCGTGATATATAGAATGATTTTAGAGAAAACCGCAAACAAATCGACCCTTTTTTCTAATTTTTATCATCGTTTGAATTTTTGGACCTGAAACTTTAATGGCCCCTAGCTCTTACAGAAGACGTTTGCCCCCCATGGTTCCCTATTTAATAATGTTTGTCTTTATGTATACTATCACCCCTCAAAGTTTGTCGGTCTGGTAGCGAAACACCCTGTATATATGTAATAAAATAAAAAAAAAATTTGCGCCATTTTTTTTTATTCTCTCTTAGCTTCAATTCTAAATTTGTGGAACATATTTCAATCTTAGTTTCGTCTTGTAACAGCTAAAATTCTTTTTCTTACTTTAGTTATTAATAAATTATTTCTTGCTTCTCAAAAAGGCGGGAAGTATTTCGTAAGCTTTTTACTTTCTGGCATATTCCTGCGATTTTAATTTTATTTTTTATTTTTTAACATCGCGTGACAAGTGTTACTACGCGTTGCTAAAGGGCTTAGTGTTCCGAGGAAAAAATATAGTTCTTGCCAGTAGACCGCCTATTACGGCCAATTAGAATTGATCATTTTGTCCGTTAGAGGCTCGAGTCCATCCTGATTGGATTTTTAAAATGATTGACGCGGAGTAGGAGGGCGCTAGTTTTGTCGTGAAAATGATTTTTTCATTTGGCTTTTCAGGAGAGTAGAATGCACCTTTTCTTTAAACTATCAAGACGCGCGTTTTATTTCTCCGCTGAATTAGAAATGTCATTTTTTCCGAGATTGTAGAACGCCGGAATGTTGCAGCTTAGTGAGCGAAGGCCGTAGTGATAGATGTGTGGAACGGTGATCTGTGGAGTAACTTAAGTTCGTGCTCTAAATAATAAAGAACTAAAACACTGATTTTCTTGCATTGTTATTGGAGAAACTCCTACGAGAACAAATCCATGGCTTATCCACTTACCAGAACGACTGCTCATCCCACTATTGAATCTTAGTGAATAGTAGTATTCTACAACCAACATGGTATTCTATTAGTGATTATACACTATTATAGAACATCGTCCTCGTTTTATTACATTTTAGCCGGCAGGATGAAAAATGAACCGGCGTAAAACTTTTGAGAATAAGCTGCATGCTCTTCATACACTTACAGTTGTTCCTACATTTTTCCTGGTATTGTTTTCATCTTAACATTTAATACAGAAAAAAAAATAACTATGATATCTTCCATCTAAATGGTATGTCCAAGACTGAAGATGGATGGGATCAGCTGCTGTGTGTTAATACTAATATTGTAATTTTGTTTCCTGCAATAAGACTCAATGTGTGTTACTAACAGTCAGAGTTTTTGAGATGTTAGCTGCACGCATCTTTAACCTCATCTGCGTCTACTTCCACCCATGTTACGACGAGATGGCCTGCATGGAAAAACATCTTCATGTGCATAAATGATAAACCTTTCAGCTGAAAAAAGATCGTCTTATAAAGTTTTGTTTGTAATTATGTGTGGTATCTACATCTACAAATATTTTAAATGTGAAATATACCTCGCATTCTAGTGAGAAACTTTTCAACTGAGAGATATGCAACCAAACTGTGAGATATGCAAAATAAAAATTACAAAAGATCACCTGCATGAAATCAATTCAACATCATTTTCTTTTATTTATTTATTTACTGTATTTTCTAGGTAAAAGTGCATAAATATTTTGATAAATTTTCATTTCATAATAAATGAACACCTGCTGTATGGTTGCGAAACTACGGTAGATTCCATCAGTAATACAAGATAATTGAAATTTACACCTGTGAGTCGTATCTACGAAGTTCTTTATTTTTGTTTAGTTTAATAAAAAATTAGGTATTTGAACAAGGCCACATCGAACATGTCTGTAAGTTATTATTTATTATTTTATTGTTTTATTGATTAAGAAATTTAATGATAATTTCTTTGTTTAAATTCTTGATTTTTTTCTCTCTCTTTTATTACAAATATTAAAAAATAAATTTGTTCTTAATTTATAATTAGTTAAAATTTTCTGCTCATAGAAATTTTATTTAGTTTTAAAGGTGTTATTTTTTTTTAAAAATCGAAAAAAGGATTAATTTGTTGTTACAAAAATACTCTGTTGCAAAATTTATTTTCCATACGTAAAGAAAAGTATTTTTGTTTTTAAAATTATTTGTTATTTCCCATGTATGGAAACCCGATATTTATTATTTTATTACTTATTTATTTATTATTTATTTATTTTTATTATTATTTATTGAGGTATTTGAAGTATAGTAATTGAATTTTAATAATTGAAGTATAGCATTTAAATATTTTCCATATGAATTATCCTTCTTATATGCTATTAAGATCAGGATTAGTAAAAGAAGAAAAAATGTCAGAAAATAAACTTGATATTGTCCCTTTTGAATTTGGGTTGGGCATGGATATATTTAAATGGTTTAAACATTTTGATCGAGAATGTTCGGTAGAAAAGAAAGATAATGAGTGGAAACATCAAAATATTTCAAAATATTTAAAGGGGGAAGCGCTAAAAACTTATATCAATGATTGTTTGGATTGTGCTACTTATGAAGAAATTGTCGAGATTTTAAGTGAAAAATTCATTCAAGTTAGAGTTCCAAAATTTTCTGAATTTACTTCCTTAAAGTTAAATGATCTAAGTGATTTGGATTCTTATTTTAGAAAGAAAGTTGAGATTGGAAGGCAACTTCAGCTTGAGGAAAATTTAATTATACAGGGATTAATTGATGGCCTTCAGCCGGAGTATCAAAATTGTTTGATGGTTAACCCTCCTTCCAATACTCGTGAATGGTTTCGCATTGCTAAACAATTAGCAGCGATTCCAATTCATACCTCTAATAACGGCAATAGAAATTTTCAACAAACTAGACCAATGCACAATCCCAATCCTCAGCCCAGACATTGGACTCGACCTACTCCAAACAATCCATCCCAAAATTTTAATCCTAGGTTTTTCACTCCTAGAATGCCTGCAACTCATTATCAAAACAATTACCCTAGTCGTCCGTGCAGAGTATGTTTAAACAGAGGCATAGAAAATGCATATCATTGGGAGAGGAGTTGTATATTTAACACAAATTCCTGTCAAGCTCAAACTCCTGCTCATATTCAACCACCCCCTACTAATAATGTCTGACAATTATTTATCCCTGGATATGTGGGCAATAACAAAGTGTATTGTGTGGTGGATAGTGGATCAACTGTCTCAATTTTACCCCTCAAATTTGTTCGATATTTAAATGGTAATTTACATAATGTTACCCCTATTACTATCAGACAGGCACAAGGAACTCTTACAATTAATAAATCTTGTCGATTATGTATTAAATTTGGTAATATAAAGAGATATGTTAATTTTTTAGTAAGTCAACTTGATTTGGACTATGCTATTTTAGGTTTACCTGATTGTGCCAAATTTAAATTAAAAATTGATTGTGCAAAAAGCCAGGTGTTACAAGACAATATTTCGTTAAACCCATATGTCAACATATCCAGTGATAACTTAGAATTGCTTCATTTTGATATTATAAAAAATGATACTACTGTGCAACCCGATTATGGAAATACCATAACTCCTCAATCCTTGTCGCGAACTAATAATGATGATTATAATCTATTGGGGGATCTGAATGCTATTCAAAATAAAAATGTAAGGGAACTTTTAAGGGATTATTTAGATATTTTTGCAAAAAATAAATATGATGTAGGGAGAATTAATATTGAACCTCAGCGTATTTATCTTAAATCTGACCTACCAATATCTTTGAGGCCTTATCGTACATCCACTGCTGATGAAAAAGAAATATCTCAGCAAATCCAATCATTATTAGCTGCTGGGTTAATTAAAGAAACTTATAGCCCGTACTCTTCTCCAGTTACGTTAGTAAATAAACGAGATGAAGGTAAAAAAACCCGAATGTGTGTTGACTACCGAAAATTAAATTCTATCATGAAAAATGACGCTGAACCTTTACCCCGAATAGATGAAATTTTAGACAAATTAAGTGGTGCCCAATATTTCTCTACACTAGATTTAGCCTCAGGCTATTGGCACATACCTATTCACCCAGCCGATTCCGAAAAGTTAGCCTTTACTACTAATTGTGGGCTCTGGGAATGGAATGTTCTCCCCTTTGGTGTAAAGGTAGGCCCCCCAATTTTCAACAGGACAATTAGAAGAATTCTTACAAAATATAAAATAGACTTTGCTTGTTATTATTTTGATGATATAATTATTTTTTCTAAATCAATAGATGAACATATACAGCATCTCATCCAAATTTTTGATTTATGCCGAATAGAAAATATTAAATTAAAATTATCTAAATGTACTTTTGCTCAAAAACAAATCAATTTTCTAGGGTATGAAATCCAAAATGGAACTTTAACTCCAGCTAATACTAATATAGAAACGATTAAAAAATTAAAACCTCCTACTAACACTAAATAATTACAAAGATTTCTTGGTTCTATAAATGTGTATCATAAATTTATTGACAAATATGCTGAAATTAGACACCCCCTAAATAAATTACTTAAGAAAGATACTATTTGGGAATGGAATACTGAATGTCAAAACTCTTTTCAAAAATTAAAAGATGCCCTCATTGCTAAACCAATTTTAAAGATTTATGACCCAAAATTACCCCTACACATGTTTGTTGACGCTTCTCAGGTAGCGGTAGGTGCAGTTCTTAAACAACCCGACCATAATAACTTTTTACATCCAATTGCTTATTTTTCTAGAGGATTGAGAAGTTATGAGAAAAATTATTTCATTACCGAACTAGAGTGTCTTGCTATCATTGATACTTTAGATAAATTTTATCATTACTTTCACGGTGTACAATTTACCATCCATACTGATCATGCATCTCTTGTTTGGTTAAAAAATGTCAAACATTTAAGAGGTCGATTATTTAGGTGGTCATTGAAGTTAAGTATGTTCGATTACAAAATAGAGTACTTAAAGGGATCTACAAATGTCGAAGCCGACATGTTGTCCCGAAACCCTATTTCTCATTTTTGTAAGCCCCTTACTTTTCTTCTTGACGTTAAAGAGATTATTGAGATGCAAGAAAAAGAAAATGTGTGTGGATCAAATTATATTAATGACAATGGACTGATTATAGTTAAAAGAAAAGGTTTTCGTAAAGTGGTAGTTCCCATGTCCCTAAGAAAAAAATTGCTTAATGTTGCTCATGAACAGTTTGGTCACCCTGGTGTTCAAAAAATGCAAAATTTAATTTCTCCTAACTATTATTGGCCAGATATGACCCAAGACATTACTAACTTTGTTAAATACTGTGATATTTGCCAGAAAAATAAAAAACCTAGACAGAAAAAATTTGGCTTATTACAAGCTATGCCCATTACAGATCAACCTTTTGACTGTCTGTCTGTTGATACTGTAGGAGGGTTCAATTATTATAATTCTACAAAAAAATATCTCCATATTATAATAGACCATGCCACAAGATATGTTTGGGCATTTCCTTCCAAAAGTGTCACTACAGAAACTTATACAAATTGTCTGAAACAAATTTTCAATATCAAAATCCCTCAACAATTATTCTGTTTTAGTAAGATTTCAAGTGTACAGTCCCCTCAAAAAATACTTAGTGACAGGAATGCTGCTTTTACTTCTTCAAGATTCAAAAAATTCCTGCGAAATCATAATATTAAACAACGTTTGACCACTGCCCATCATCCACAAACGAATGGGAAATGTGAAAGAGTAAATCAGACAATAGTAACTAGATTAAAATGTAAAGTAAACTCCACTACCTCTAAAATTCCCTGGACTAAGCTTTTAACTGAGGTAATTAATGAATATAATAATACACCCCATTCTATTACCAAATTTCCACCTGCGTACTTACTTTTTGGCCAATTACCCTATGACTCCCCCTTACAACAAAATTATTATCCCCCTGTTCATGAAGCACTTAAAATTGCTAAAACAAGAACTGATGAATTTCATTTAAAAAATAAAAGATATTATGATAAAGATTATATCGAACCAAAATTTAAAATAGGAGATCTAGTTATCTATGAAGAATTTCAGTACCCTAATACTAGAAAGTTGTCACAAGTATTTAGTGGCCCTTATAAAATTCTTAACAAATTATCCGAAGTAAATTTTGAAATTGATAGGCAAAACCAGTTCAAAAGTTCAGAAATAGACACATGTATCTAAATTAAGGCCTTATTATTCCCCTGATAAATGTAAATTAAGTCATGAGCAACATCCCCCTAATCAACAACAACAATCTCAGGTAAAAACTGTAGCTTAAACTATATCTCTAGTTTATCATTTTATAATTTTTTCTCTTAAACAGTAAATTTCTTTTCATATTTTAATTCAGATAATATCCTGTAATTCTCACAGAATGGCAATGATATCTCTTGACTGCAGCGAGAGTGTCACTTGTCTGGAAATTTTTATATTTGTTTATTTATGCCGGCGTAGACGAACAAAGTGGAAATTTCTTATTCTGTACTGAATTACTCTACTTAGAATATTTTTTTTTTCTTTCTTTCAACTGAACCTATTTGTAATATTAAGTTTAATCTATCAATTATTAAATTAATTATTTGCCAAGTAACAAAATTTTTATCACTTTATTTTAATATATTTTTTTTTCTTTCTCTCTTTCTTTGCTTCTGCATTCCAGTCCAATTACATGTCAATTATAATATAATTTTGTTTCTTTTTCTCTTTCCTACTTGCATCTTGCAATGTTTTATCACACCGAGAGAATATTTATTGCGTAATTATTTGACATGAATAGATCTTGTTTTTTATTTTTATCATTTATTAATATTTCTTTTTAAGAATCTTAGTAGTTTAAAGGTCACGTGCATTCTCAAACATGAACAAAATTTTTATTTATCTTTATTTTATTTTAATTTATCATATTATATTTTAATTTTTTTTTGTACATATTCCTACTTAATCCTGTACTCGGATTACCAGATTAAGTAAATGATTTCATAGTTGATTGCATTTTTTATTTTATTCCACTTCTCTCTATATTTCATCCCAAAAATATGAGATGAGATAAACGAGATTAAGTATTTAAAGAATGTCTTTTGTGATATTTATTATTACTTATTAAGAGATTTACTTATACCCATTATGAGATTTACTTATACCCATTATGAGATTTACTTACACTTATGATATTTATTATTATTGATATTTTTCCTTATTATGTTTCTTAATTATATTGTTTATTATTTACATTGTTAAATTTTATTATTACTATATTATAAAATGTGTTATTAATTAAAAATACAATTATAAAAGTATTTTCACAAAGATTCCAAAATGGAACTGTTATGAATGTTCAAGGACTTACTCACACAAAAACTGAACTAATATTATAATGTTAGCTGATGAATTTGGACAGTTAAATGAATTAGAC
The DNA here is from genome assembly GCA_964019185.1 of Maratus speculifer. NCBI lineage: Eukaryota > Metazoa > Arthropoda > Arachnida > Araneae > Salticidae > Maratus > Maratus speculifer. Next base: position 3,859,308 of record OZ025301.1, on the reverse strand, counting down.
ATCCTTAAAATGAGGTAATGAACTATGCCATTCCAAATATGACTTTAAGAAGATTTTTGAAATAAACTTTTAAAAATTGATTTCTAGATTTGACATTGTTAAAAAAGAATTTAACGTTATTGTTTTTCATTTTTATGTTTCATTTTTATGTTATTACTATGGGTAATTGCTTATATTTTCAAATTACTTTTTGATGTGTACTTTAAACAAGATTATATCTTGTATTTGTATTGAAGCCTATTTTATTGTATTTAAATTTGAAGTTATTCCACGCATCACCTTGGTGTTTTTAAATTTGAATTCTATATTTATATAAAAAAGAGAAATTAATTTAAATTTTTTTTTTATTCAGTATCTAATTATTATTACTTATATCAACAACTTCGTGAGCTAAGTCTGCATCATCTCCCTTTCTGTGAAATTGCAGGTCTCAGACCTACTTTTTCACCCGTCTTTCTGGGAGGGGGGATTTGTAATAAAATAAAAAAAAAATTTGCGCCATTTTTTTTTATTCCCTCTTAGCTTCAATTCTAAATTTGTGGAACATATTTCAATCTTAGTTTCGTCTTGTAACAGCTAAAATTCTTTTTCTTACTTTAGTTATTAATAAATTATTTCTTGCTTCTCAAAAAGGCGGGAAGTATTTCGTAAGCTTTTTACTTTCTGGCATATTCCTGCGATTTTAATTTTATTTTTTATTTTTTAACATCGCGTGACAAGTGTTACTACGCGTTGCTAAAGGGCTTAGTGTTCCGAGGAAAAAATATAGTTCTTGCCAGTAGACCGCCTATTACGGCCAATTAGAATTGATCATTTTGTCCGTTAGAGGCTCGAGTCCATCCTGATTGGATTTTTAAAATGATTGACGCGGAGTAGGAGGGCGCTAGTTTTGTCGTGAAAATGATTTTTTCATTTGGCTTTTCAGGAGAGTAGAATGCACCTTTTCTTTAAACTATCAAGACGCGCGTTTTATTTCTCCGCTGAATTAGAAATGTCATTTTTTCCGAGATTGTAGAACGCCGGAATGTTGCAGCTTAGTGAGCGAAGGCCGTAGTGATAGATGTGTGGAACGGTGATCTGTGGAGTAACTTAAGTTCGTGCTCTAAATAATAAAGAACTAAAACACTGATTTTCTTGCATTGTTATTGGAGAAACTCCTACGAGAACAAATCCATGGCTTATCCACTTACCAGAACGACTGCTCATCCCACTATTGAATCTTAGTGAATAGTAGTATTCTACAACCAACATGGTATTTTATTAGTGATTATACACTATTATAGAACATCGTCCTCGTTTTATTACATATATACTCATACCGGGTGTCCAGTAAATTACTGACCCATTTTGAACTTAAATAACAAATAAACGGTTTGAGATAACAATGCGCGGTTTGCGGTATTGTTATTAGAAAATCAATAAATTTTTAAACATGTACTTTGTTAATATAGTTCAAATTTCGGAAAAAAATATCGCGCTGGTGGTAACAGGCTGTTTAAATAGAGACATGACTCTAATTTTCATAAATATGAGATTTTCGGCTGAATCTGAATCTATATGTTGTCGAATCTGAATCTATATGTTGAATCGACTCTCGAATCAGCTTCAGAAATAGGGTACGTTGGTTTGAAAGTGATTTAAAATAATATTTATGATTGAACCATCTGTATTATACTTCACCTCCTCAGTCTTGAGACTGAGATATTATTTTAAATATTATTATATTACATTAACAAAGTGCATATTTTAAAATTTATTTATATTCTAATAACAATACAGCAAGCCGCGCATTTTTATCTCAAACAGTTTTTTTTGTTATTTACATTCAAAATGAGTCAGTCATTTACTGGACACCCGGTATATGTATGTATACATACCGGGTGTCCAGTAAATAACTGACCCATTTTGAACTTAAATAACAAATAAACGGTTTGAGATAACAATGCGGGGTTTGCGGTATTGTTATTAGAAAATCAATAAATTTTTAAACATGTACTTTGTTAATATAGTTCAAATTTCGGAAAAAAATATCGCGCGGGCGGTAACAGGTTGTTTGAATACAGGCATGACTCTAATTTTCATAAATATGAGATTTTCGGCTGAATCTGAATCTATATGTTGTCGAATCTGAATCTATATGTTGAATCAACTCTCGAATCAGCTTCAGAAATAGGGTACGTTGGTTGGAAAGTGATTTAAAATAATATTTGTGATTGAACTATCTGTATTACATTTCCCCTCCTCAGTCTTAAGACTGAGATATTATTTTAAATATTATTATATTACATTAACAAAGTCCATATTTTAAAATTTATTTATATTCTAATAACAATACAGCAACCGCGTATTTTTATCTCAAACAGTTTTTTTCTTATTTACATTCAAAATGGGTCAGTCATTTACTGGACACCCGGTATATATATATATACGACCAAATGATTTTCCAGAAATCACATTTAAAGATTTCTTATCTATAAAATTGATCTAGAAGTGTGAATTGAAATTCTTGAGTGTTTTTATGCGATAAAAGTGCAAAAATCATGCCTAAGAACATTGTCTTCAGTTCTCCTGGCCGTTCTACGTCCATTCCCAGTGTTTGGAGACTTCTTATTTATTAGATGGCTCATAATTCCTCTTCTAGCAATCGTATTGATAAAATTAAAAAAGATTTGGAATTGTGAAAGTTTGCACTTTCAAATTTTATTTAAAATAACTTTAGTCTTCTGGGTACTGTTCTTACATTTATATATAAAAAAATAACACTGAAACATCAAAAGCTTCATTTTAACAAAACCGATTCAGTATAAAATACTTAACATCTGTATTTCTCTAAACCTGAAATCTGTCTTATGACAAAAATTGGAACTCAAAATATTTATTTATTTATTTATTTATTGGTATGATAAATTTTATAAAGCAATAATTTTTTTTTGTTAAACTGTGCTGCAAAAATATGCATTTTTAACTTTAATTCCATTTTAATATTGAAGATCAAATATTTTTTATCATTTAGAAAATTCGATTTGAATCTATTTCTCTTTCAGGTTATAAAATTGTTTAATATTCAGTATGCAAAACTCATACATTTTAAGATATCATCAATGCCGTTGGAGAAAAGTTAAACATTTAAGGTAAGTGTACCAGTAGTGGGCCACGTACCAATAGTGGGCCACCAGTTTTCAAAGTTGAAAAACAAGTTTCCTAGTCACCCCTGTCAGATAAAAAATTTATTGCTGATTTCCTGGAACCCTTATCTGTTATCAGGCAAAGGGACAACTTCAGCATTCTCATAGTTTTTGAGCTGGAATGGTGTTTTTACAAACTATACGAAAAAACTAAAGAGAAGCTAATATTATTTTACGTAATCATCAAAACTTCTAAATATGATTTCATTATTGTATATATTTAAGTGTAGAAATGTAAAAAAAAATTATAACTTCTGTACATTATGTATTAAACTCAAGAATGGAGTGGCCCACTTCTATGGGGGCCCTACTGGAGCATCGAAAAGTTGCTATGGCCCACTACTGGAGCATAGAGGAAGGTAACATCTTTTATTTTTCATTTTTTCTAGAGAATATATTTTGAAAATTTGAATGTTTATTCTTATACATATAGGTAAGGACTAGGCTAAAAAACACATATTTTTTAAATTCACTAACACTTTAATAATAATTAGATAAATGTCCTTAAGCGGCCCACTACTGGTGCATTTACCTTATATTAAAAACAAAGAAACAAAGAAAAATTATCATATAAAGCTATTAGAAATAAATGTACGGTATAAATTTGAAAAACTACGCTTTGCTGCAGAGGGTGTTCACACATTTTTATAAAGAATTCGACTTTTTCGATGATTTAAAGTTAAATGAAAAGTAGTCAGATGTGGCAATCTCAAAACATTCTTCTATCTTATACATGTTAATACTTCCAGAAAAAATGCAACTGGGCAGTGCAACTTGTTGAGCGATATACACCAAAAACTAATAAGATCTAGTTTATATCAATAATTAACACAGTCTAAAGTTTACTGAAATTCCGTGCATTAGTTCTTGAGATACAGTGCGCGAAAAAATTATAAGGACACGCGAAAAATCGCCAAATCTAGAAGCCTTGTTATCAGAATCGTATGCAAATTTTTGCAGCAAAAATAGATGTAAAACTAAAATATTTCATGCGTAAAGTAATTAAAATTTTCCATTTTAAATCTTTTAAAATTTAAATTTTGATTTTTGAACTAAAATGAAAACGGAAAAAAGTATAAGGACATTGCTTTTTCTCCAGTAATTATTTAAAAATTTGCATATTTGAAAGCAACAAATGACATTTCCGAGTTAAAAGATTCCTTTGCGAAAAAAATTTCCTACTCGGCGACTTTCAGTGTAAATTTGTAACGATGCCCAAAGGAACTCAACTTTCTGACTCTGAAAAAGGAAAAATTGTTGCTTTTCGAGAATGTGGATTAAGTGGATGGGAAATTTCAAAAAGAATCAAGAGATCTAAAACGGTAGTTTATAATTTTCTAAAAAATCCTGGGATGTATGGTATGAAAAAGCGAACTGGGAGACCCGACATTCTCTCTCGTCGACAAAAAAGAATGATTGTAAGAAGAGCTTGCGAGAAAAAAGAAACCGCAAATGAAGTTAGACAATATTTGAGTTTACCATGCTCAACGAGGACTGTTCAAAATGTTTTGAGTAAACATCCTCAAGTTTCTTATGGGAAATTAGTGTCACGTCCCCCTCTTACAAATCATCATAAGAAAAGAAGAGTTGACTTTGCCAAAAAATACATTTCTCTTGGTCAAAAGTGGGCTGATGTAGTTTTTTCGGACGAAAAAAAGTTCAATCTTGATGGACCTGATGGTTTTCGTTATTTTTGGTATGATTTGCGAAAGACCAAGGAAGTGTTTTCCAGGCGTCAATTTGGTGGTGGCTCAGTTATGGTATGGGGCGGTTTTGCGGCAAATGGAACCACTCCAATTGTATTTATCAATCATAAAATGAATTCGGACAGGTATGTTGATATGTTAGGAGAAAATTTGTTACCTGAAGCGCCACTAATTACTTCAGGGGACTATATTTTTCAGCAAGATAATGCTTCGATACACGTTTCTAAGAGCACAAAACTTTGGTTTGAAGCTAATTCTGTAAAGTTACTTGATTGGCCGGCGAGAAGTCCCGATCTTAATCCAATCGAAAACTTATGGGGACTTCTAGCCCGAGAAGTTTATAAAAATGGCACACAGTATCAATGTAAACAAGATCTTGTCGTCGCTATCAAAGACGCTTGGGAAAAAATATCTGTGGACATTTTAAAAGATCTGTCAGGATCTCTGACCTCTCGGCTTATTCAAGTGATTGAAAAAAAAGGTAATTTTCTTGATTATTGAAATATTTTCAAAGTATTTTGGAACATGTCCTTATAATTTTTTCCGTATTTCCTTTAATGTTAAATTTTGTAAAATCAGTATTTTGAAGCTGTATTATGTTTTTTATCGTATAAATGTTATCACAAAATTATGTAGCAGAAGTAAGATGTATAAAAATTTCATTTAGGTGAAATGAAAATAAAGCATATTTTCATGCAATTAAATGTTGTCCTTATACTTTTTTCGCGCACTGTAGAGCACCCACAAAATTTTTCACATATACACAGGCAGACTGACTGACAAACAGACATTTTGTAAAAACATGTTTTTTCGGGTTCTTTGAGTCCTAAAACGGGTAAATCAGTCCAAAAGATTATTATAGCAAGGACTAACGAAATCTGAAGTTTTATGAAAATCCTTCCATTAGTTCTTGAGCTATTGTGAAAATCGTGAAGAAGGTAGCATAGCAGAGCCACTTGTTGGGCGATATATACCAAAAACTAATCAGATCCAATTCATATCAAGATCTAGCTGAATTTAAAGTTTTGTGAAATTCCGCGCATTAGTTCTTGAGATAAAGTACTCACAGAATTTATGTCACATACAAACAGACATTTTGTAAAAACATGGTTTTCGGGTTCTCTGACACCCTAAAACTTGTCAATCCGTCCAAAACTGGAAAATTTTCACGAATCCAATACATGCATCTTGCAAAAACAGAAGAATGTAAAAACGTATTTTAAAAACAAATGTTTAACATTTATTTTGAAATGGATTCTTCTTTGCATCTGCATGTTTGAAGTAACAATGCTGATTATGTTTCATTCCAAATCCTGGGAAATATCTCCTCCACATTTGTAACGGTTTGGCGGTGGAGCTATCGTTTAGAAAATTGAATTTAAATTTTATTTTTCTTTCATGCCATAAAACTGCTTAAGATTCAGAAAGCAAATTTTATACATTTTTGGATATCATGAATGAAATTGTATGAAAAGTACAATGTAATATAAAGTATATCATAAAATAATTATTTTTTTATATTCGAGTACTTATAAATATTACTTTTGAGGCAGAGGGTCGAGTCTAGTTTAGAATACAGAGAGTCAAGGAGAAAGCAGTCTGACAAATATAACAAAAATTTGCTTAAAATATCTAATATAATAAAGTTTATTGAACATAGAAAAAACGGAAAATCTTTTTTTTTTATTTTTCGGTTAGCCTAATCCCAGTGTTATACAACGTACTATATATTCATATATACGTACACACATACGTATATATATATATATATATATATATATATATATATGTAATAAATAAAAAAATTTGCGCCATTTTGCCCGCTCTGAGTTTTTAAGTCAAACTTTATGGAACATACTTTTAATCTCAGTTTCGTAATGTATTAATATTTTAACAGCTAAAGTTCTTTTATTTTATTTTACTTAACTTAGTAATAATCTATTGATTGTTTTCTCAAAAAGAGCAGGAATGATTGCGAAATCTTTTTTTCAATGTAGAAGTTTATTTTCCCTTTTTGGAATATTTATCAAGATTTTAATTTTATTTTATTAAATCGTCTGCTGAAGTGTTCATGCGCTTATGTGAGCAGGTCGTGCTATTACGCACATAATATGTAATTCTTACGGGAAGACACGCCCCATCTACCAATAGGAGATGGTGATGTGTGTGGTCTTGGCATTGAAATTAATCCTAATTTATCTTTAAATTACTGACGCAGACTAGTGGAGGGGCTAGTTTTTGCGTAGATTCTGGAAAGCTCATGTTAGAAGACGACAGCGTCAGAATTCAACTGATTTTTGAACTGTTAAGACGCCCGTCTCATTTTTTCCGATAATTTAGAACACCGAAATGATGCAGCTTGGAGAGCGAAAGTTGTAGTGTTAGATGTGTGGAACGGTGACCGGTGGAATAACTTATTTTTGTGATCTAAATAAATATGGATTAAAAAACTGATTGACTTACATTTATTCCGGAGAAACTCCTAAGAGAACAAATCCATTTGCTTACCAACTTACCGACTGAAGTCTAGGGGGAGGCGCTAAAACTCGTCTAGTACAGAACGTTAGTGGGATCAGAAATGTCGCTGTAAGTTGAACGTTTCTGTTTTCGGTGCATTTATGGTCCAAGTGATTTTTTCGATAAAGTGATTTTCTATCCTTTTGATTCTTTGAATAGGTAATTTTAATTACTTATCCCATACGTTCACACGGCACCTCTTTTGGTTTGATTTTGATCGATGTGGATAGTTTCTGCGCGACGTTACATTCCAAAGACATTTTTGCACACCATTGTATACAAAAGTTTACAAAAGAATTCCATTTTTTATTATACATGTTAATTGCCGAAGTTACATTTTCAAAAATTTTATTTATTTTCATCAAATTGTTTACTTATATACCGTATATTTATTAAACATTTATTAGCGTACTTTATAAAGTGCATTTTATTGTCGAAAAATAACTTAATAAACATTGTTCATTTGAGATCAGCGCTATTATTGATCCGTTTTAAAACCATTTTATTTTATCTAAAACAAATGGAAACACAAGATTTTATGTCTCGGAGAGAAATACTGAATATATTTCTATTGTTCTTTCCGATTTAATGAAGAATTCGGTTTTATTTGTAAACAGCACGTGTCGCACAATAAGAAATGACTTGTTTCATATTAGTAAGCTTGTTTTATAAGAGATCAGCTAAATACATTTTTCGATAATCAATCTCTACAATCTGCTTTGTTTTTAGGAATTACATGATGTTTCAAAAAGGTGAACACTAATTTCACCAGATGTATTATTAGGTGCGTTCGTAATTATGTAAATACGTTGCACCTATAGTTGTCGTTCAGTCCGTCCGTCCGTTCGTCTGTCTGTCTGTCCGCATATAACAACGGAAAAACTACCCAACCGAATATTTTGACATTTAAAATACATAATTATTACATAATTTTGTCGAGCCATTTCAAATTTTATGAGAATCGGATGGATAGATCAATTACAGGGACGATCAAAAGTATTCCGTTACATTACGATCAATGGGGGGGAAAGTTTCAAATGCATTTTAATCAATGTATAAAATTGAAGCTGGTGTTATACACAATTGAAGTGAAAAAACTTCTTAAAACACCATAAAATAAGTTAACTGCGCAAGGCTTCCGAAAGAACTTAGTCTTTCTTCGTCAGGCGCAAAAAGACGTGCGTCTACAATGAATGTAGCTGCACGACTGAAGGGGAATGCGGGAGGGAGAGGGAGCAAGCAGAAGGAACAGCCAATAGGAAAGTAGAAGTCAACAGCCAATCACGGAAGAGCAAAAACAAAACAAGATAAACAATGAAGGAGAGGAAAGAAGAAGGGGGGGGGAAGGGAAATGAGAAAAAAGCGGGATAAATTAAAAAATAACTAAAAGGAGGGATTAAAATGAAATAAAATGTACGAAAAAATATATAAATTAGTAATAATAATAAAAAAAATTAAAAATAACAATAAAAATACATAAAAATAAAAAATGTTTACAATTATAAACATACATATATAAACCTGAAAACTGTATACATAATATATATATATATATAAAAAATAATAATAATAATTAAATAATAAACTTATTTATGAAGCAGTGCTGAAAAGATTCTTCCAGGCAACGGAGAGCGTTTTAGAATCAGATTTATCATTAACAATAATATCACGATTAATATAAATAGCTAAATTTTCAAGAAAATCTAACTCAGAGGAACTATTGGCATTAAAGATAATTTTAGCAGTTTGAAAATTGAAACTATGACCGGAATCCCAAGAGTGTTTAGCAACAGAAGATTTAGAAATTTCTTGATTAATGATATACCGAGAGTGTAAATAATACATATAAGTATTACAATGTATATTTATGCAACAGAAGATTTAGAAATTTCTTGATTAATGACATACCGAGAGTGTAAATAATACATATAAGTATTACAATGTATATTTATGTACATATACATATATTTATATATACAATTATATAAATATAAGTATGGGTAATCCTTTATCTCCCATTCTTTGTGATATTTATATGCAATACTTTGAAGATAAATTATTAAATCTGATCAATTTTAAATGTTGGATACGTTATGTTGATGATACTTTCGTCCTATTGGATAATCCATTTGATATTTCTACCATTCTTCAAACTGTCAATTCTATTGATCCTCATATTCAGTTTACTTTTGAGTTAGAGAATTGTAATAAACTCCCTTTCCTTGATGTTTTAGTTACCAAATGTGATTCTTCTTTCAAAACTTGTGTTTATAGAAAACCTTTTTTTGTCTCTAATCCATCCCATGCTCTCTCAAATCATCCTGTCAATCAAAAGATCGGTGTTCTTTATACATATGTTTATCGTGCTCTTAAAATTTGTTCCGATTTTGCATCTCTTAAGAATGAACTCAATTACTTAAAATCTGTTGCTGTAAAACGTGGATTCAATCCTTCTATCATTAATACTGCTGTGAGCAAATTCAATAGACCCCCTAACAATTCCACTTTTTCTAATATTGATAAAAGTAAACCTGATAATTTGGTAGTCCTCCCTTTTTATCCTCCTTTATGTTTTAAATTAGCTAAAGTTTTAAGACGTTTCAATTTTAACGTTATCTTTAAACCAGTCAATAAATTAAAATTTCCTTCCATGAAATGTCCTGTCCCTGACCTCCAAAAATGGAGTATTTATAATATTCCTTGTAATGGCTGTGATTTATCGTATATTGGTCAAACTAAAAGAAATCTCGAAAAACGCCTAAAAGAACACTCTCGGTATGTCATTAATCAAGAAATTTCTAAATCTTCTGTTGCTAAACACTCTTGGGACTCCGGTCATAGTTTCAATTTTCAAACTGCTAAAATTATCTTTAATGCCAATAGTTCCTCTGAGTTAGATTTTCTTGAAAATTTAGCTATTTATATTAATCGTGATATTATTGTTAATGATAAATCTGATTCTAATACGCTCCCCGTTGCCTGGAAGAATCTTTTCAGCACTGCTTCATAAATAAGTTTATTATTTAATTATTATTATTTTTATACATATATATATATATTATGTATACAATTTTCAGGTTTATATATGTATGTTTATAATTGTAAACATTTTTTTATTTTTATGTATTTTTATTGTTATTTTTAATTTTTTTTTATTATTATTATTACTAATTTATATATTTTTTGCGTACATTTTATTTCATTTTAATCTCTCCTCTTAGTTATTTTTTAATTTACCCCGCTTTTTTCCCATTTCCCTTCCCCCCCCCCCTCCTTCCTTTCCTCTCCTTCATTGTTTATCTTGTTTTGTTTTTGCTCTTCCGTGATTGGCTGTTGCCTTCTACTTTCCTATTGGCTGTTCCTTCTGCTTGCTCCCTCTTCCTCCCGCATTCCCCTTCAGTCGTGCCGCTACATTCATTGTAGACGCACGTCTTTTTTGCGCCTGACGAAGAAAGACTAAGTTCTTTCGAAAGGCCTTGCGCAGTTAACTTATTTTATGGTGTTTTAAGAAGTTTTTTCACTTCAATTGCATTTTAATCGTTTGAAATTTAAATTACATACTTATTACATAATTTTGTCTAGTCATTTATATATATATATTTTTTTTTTTTTTTTTTGAAAGTAGGATGCATAGATGAAATACAGGGGCAATCAAAAGTACTCCGTTACATTACAGTCAATGGAAAAAAAAGTTTCAAATGCATTTTAATAATATTACACTCATTCGAACATAATAATATTGATATGCATCATAAAGTACATATTATAATATAGATTTTGCATAATCTGTGGTGCAAAGAACATTTTTTATTGATTTACAAGACCACACAAAAGTATTCCATTACATAATGAGTTTAGGGAGAACATCGTTTGGTGCGCATTTTAATTGTAATTAACTATTTACAATTTTATGAGATTGATATATGAGAGTGATATTTTAAAAACTTCATTATCGTACGAATGCACCTCATTTGCTACGCTTCACGTGCAATTTCCAACTTTTTTTTCATTTGAATGAAACACGGGTGATTCGGTAAAATATAAAACGCTATTTAGAATATTTCATTTAAAGAACATTTTTAAAGAATATTTTTATTCTCAGTGTATTGAGGATTTAACCATAATAGAAATCAATCATCTATCTGAGACTTTTTTTCCAAACTCAACTTCCAAATACTTGTATTGCAGATTTTGTATTATGATTAATGTAGGCGTAAACAAAATGAATAGGCAATCTAAAAAGCAAATGTTCAGAAAAAGTCTGAGATTTATTTCGGTTTCATTTAAACGAAATCTAAGATTTAGGGTGGTTAAGTATTATATTGCTTGAATTTCATTTTTATTTTTTAATGTTCACTTGGTTTGACTTATTTGTTACCAAAATTAATATTAAATTCAAAATAACTAAATCAGTTTTCTTAATATTTGTCCCTTCAATGAAATAAAAGCTTTTATTATTGTTTATGACGAATAGAAAATTAGTTTTTCTTTAACATTACTCTAATGAAATCATATGCTACACTGAAAAAAAAATACTAATAGATAAACACTAATAAATTTAATTTAAAAATAATTATGAAAGGAAGTTATTTATTTTAATCAAATTAACGATGTTCAAACCAAATCATTTAAAAAAAATCCAAAATCCAAAATTCTATATATTTATAAATGTATATATATATTTTTTTGAAATAAAAAAAATAGCGGAGATATAAATAACATTTTTAATTTCTAAAAGCGAAAACAAAAGGTTTAAAATTAAAATTAAAATTCTGAATTATTAATAAATCGCAAAAGTTGTTAAAATAGAAAGAAAATTGAATTAAAATAAAATTTCAAATGCTGAATGATTAATAAATTGTAATAGCTTATAAATTAGAAAGAAAATTGAGTAACAATATTATGAATGTAAGCTGAATGAAACCTAATAATATAAATCATACTGTTGATTGGTGAAAAATACAAATATTGTTCTTATTAAATTCATTTACAAGGAAGGTCTCCATACTGAGCATACTCAGAATTTTTTGAAAAAAAAATACAAATTAAGCTACTCATGTATGTAATAAAGGATTAGTCAAAATTAGCGACGGTATTACAGAAGAAAACCTGTAAAAAATAAAATACTTTCGAATATTTGGCGTGAAAAAACGAAAGTGCCACGCAATTTGGCGAGCAGCACTTTTCCCTGCCAAAAGCAAACAATTTTAATGCAACTGAAAACTTTTGGATTCTTAGAATGTGTGTAAATGGCATTTAATGAATTTAAACATAAAGAATTAGAGAGTTTAATACATTATATACGTATATATGTAATAAAATAAAAAAAAAAAATTTTGCGCCATTTTTTTTTTTATTCTCTCTTAGCTTCAATTCTAAATTTGTGGAACATATTTCAATCTTAGTTTCGTCTTGTAACAGCTAAAATTCTTTTTCTTACTTTAGTTATTAATAAATTATTTCTTGCTTCTCAAAAAGGCGGGAAGTATTTCGTAAGCTTTTTACTTTCTGGCATATTCCTGCGATTTTAATTTTATTTTTTATTTTTTAACATCGCGTGACAAGTGTTACTACGCGTTGCTAAAGGGCTTAGTGTTCCGAGGAAAAAATATAGTTCTTGCCAGTAGACCGCCTATTACGGCCAATTAGAATTGATCATTTTGTCCGTTAGAGGCTCGAGTCCATCCTGATTGGATTTTTAAAATGATTGACGCGGAGTAGGAGGGCGCTAGTTTTGTCGTGAAAATGATTTTTTCATTTGGCTTTTCAGGAGAGTAGAATGCACCTTTTCTTTAAACTATCAAGACGCGCGTTTATTTCTCCGCTGAATTAGAAATGTCATTTTTTCCGAGATTGTAGAACGCCGGAATGTTGCAGCTTAGTGAGCGAAGGCCGTAGTGATAGATGTGTGGAACGGTGATCTGTGGAGTAACTTAAGTTCGTGCTCTAAATAATAAAGAACTAAAACACTGATTTTCTTGCATTGTTATTGGAGAAACTCCTACGAGAACAAATCCATGGCTTATCCACTTACCAGAACGACTGCTCATCCCACTATTGAATCTTAGTGAATAGTAGTATTCTACAACCAACATGGTATTCTATTAGTGATTATACACTATTATAGAACATCGTCCTCGTTTTATTACATTTTAGCCGGCAGGATGAAAAATGAACCGGCGTAAAACTTTTGAGAATAAGCTGCATGCTCTTCATACACTTACAGTTGTTCCTACATTTTTCCTGGTATTGTTTTCATCTTAACATTTAATACAGAAAAAAAAAAAAACTATGATATCTTCCATCTAAATGGTATGTCCAAGACTGAAGATGGATGGGATCAGCTGCTGTGTGTTAATACTAATATTGTAATTTTGTTTCCTGCGAAATCATAATATTAAACAACGTTTGACCACTGCCCATCATCCACAAACGAATGGGAAATGTGAAAGAGTAAATCAGACAATAGTAACTAGATTAAAATGTAAAGTAAACTCCACTACCTCTAAAATTCCCTGGACTAAGCTTTTAACTGAGGTAATTAATGAATATAATAATACACCCCATTCTATTACCAAATTTCCACCTGCGTACTTACTTTTTGGCCAATTACCCTATGACTCCCCCTTACAACAAAATTATTATCCCCCTGTTCATGAAGCACTTAAAATTGCTAAAACAAGAACTGATGAATTTCATTTAAAAAATAAAAGATATTATGATAAAGATTATATCGAACCAAAATTTAAAATAGGAGATCTAGTTATCTATGAAGAATTTCAGTACCCTAATACTAGAAAGTTGTCACAAGTATTTAGTGGCCCTTATAAAATTCTTAACAAATTATCCGAAGTAAATTTTGAAATTGATAGGCAAAACCAGTTCAAAAGTTCAGAAATAGTACATGTATCTAAATTAAGGCCTTATTATTCCCCTGATAAATTTAAATTAAGTCATGAGCAACAACCCCCTAATCAACAACAACAAACTCAGGTAAAAACTGTAGCTTAAACTATATCTCTAGTTTATCATTTTATAATTTTTTCTCTTAAACAGTAAATTTCTTTTCATATTTTAATTCAGATAATATCCTGTAATTCTCACAGAATGGCAATGATATCTCTTGACTGCAGCGAGAGTGTCACTTGTCTGGAAATTTTTATATTTGTTTATTTATGCCGGCGTAGACGAACAAAGTGGAAATTTCTTATTCTGTACTGAATTACTCTACTTAGAATATTTTTTTTTCTTTCTTTCAACTGAACCTATTTGTAATATTAAGTTTAATCTATCAATTATTAAATTAATTATTTGCCAAGTAACAAAATTTTTATCACTTTATTTTAATATATTTTTTTTTCTTTCTCTCTTTCTTTGCTTCTGCATTCCAGTCCAATTACATGTCAATTATAATATAATTTTGTTTCTTTTTCTCTTTCCTACTTGCATCTTGCAATGTTTTATCACACCGAGAGAATATTTATTGCGTAATTATTTGACATGAATAGATCTTGTTTTTTATTTTTATCATTTATTAATATTTCTTTTTAAGAATCTTAGTAGTTTAAAGGTCACGTGCATTCTCAAACATGAACAAAATTTTTATTTATCTTTATTTTATTTTAATTTATCATATTATATTTTAATTTTTTTTTGTACATATTCCTACTTAATCCTGTACTCGGATTACCAGATTAAGTAAATGATTTCATAGTTGATTGCATTTTTTATTTTATTCCACTTCTCTCTATATTTCATCCCAAAAATATGAGATGAGATAAACGAGATTAAGTATTTAAAGAATGTCTTTTGTGATATTTATTATTACTTATTAAGAGATTTACTTATACCCATTATGAGATTTACTTATACCCATTATGAGATTTACTTACACTTATGATATTTATTATTATTGATATTTTTCCTTATTATGTTTCTTAATTATATTGTTTATTATTTACATTGTTAAATTTTATTATTACTATATTATAAAATGTGTTATTAATTAAAAATACAATTATAAAAGTATTTTCACAAAGATTCCAAAATGGAACTGTTATGAATGTTCAAGGACTTACTCACACAAAAACTGAACTAATATTATAATGTTAGCTGATGAATTTGGACAGTTAAATGAATTAGACATCCTTAAAATGAGGTAATGAACTATGCCATTCCAAATATGACTTTAAGAAGATTTTTGAAATAAACTTTTAAAAATTGATTTCTAGATTTGACATTGTTAAAAAAGAATTTAACGTTATTGTTTTTCATTTTTATGTTTCATTTTTATGTTATTACTATGGGTAATTGCTTATATTTTCAAATTACTTTTTGATGTGTACTTTAAACAAGATTATATCTTGTATTTGTATTGAAGCCTATTTTATTGTATTTAAATTTGAAGTTATTCCACGCATCACCTTGGTGTTTTTAAATTTGAATTCTATATTTATATAAAAAAGAGAAATTAATTTAAATTTTTTTTTTATTCAGTATCTAATTATTATTACTTATATCAACAACTTCGTGAGCTAAGTCTGCATCATCTCCCTTTCTGTGAAATTGCAGGTCTCAGACCTACTTTTTCACCCGTCTTTCTGGGAGGGGGGATTTGTAATAAAATAAAAAAAAAATTTGCGCCATTTTTTTTTTATTCCCTCTTAGCTTCAATTCTAAATTTGTGGAACATATTTCAATCTTAGTTTCGTCTTGTAACAGCTAAAATTCTTTTTCTTACTTTAGTTATTAATAAATTATTTCTTGCTTCTCAAAAAGGCGGGAAGTATTTCGTAAGCTTTTTACTTTCTGGCATATTCCTGCGATTTTAATTTTATTTTTTATTTTTTAACATCGCGTGACAAGTGTTACTACGCGTTGCTAAAGGGCTTAGTGTTCCGAGGAAAAAATATAGTTCTTGCCAGTAGACCGCCTATTACGGCCAATTAGAATTGATCATTTTGTCCGTTAGAGGCTCGAGTCCATCCTGATTGGATTTTTAAAATGATTGACGCGGAGTAGGAGGGCGCTAGTTTTGTCGTGAAAATGATTTTTTCATTTGGCTTTTCAGGAGAGTAGAATGCACCTTTTCTTTAAACTATCAAGACGCGCGTTTATTTCTCCGCTGAAGTAGAAATGTCATTTTTTCCGAGATTGTAGAACGCCGGAATGTTGCAGCTTAGTGAGCGAAGGCCGTAGTGATAGATGTGTGGAACGGTGATCTGTGGAGTAACTTAAGTTCGTGCTCTAAATAATAAAGAACTAAAACACTGATTTTCTTGCATTGTTATTGGAGAAACTCCTACGAGAACAAATCCATGGCTTATCCACTTACCAGAACGACTGCTCATCCCACTATTGAATCTTAGTGAATAGTAGTATTCTACAACCAACATGGTATTCTATTAGTGATTATACACTATTATAGAACATCGTCCTCGTTTTATTACATATACATATATATATATATATATATATATATATATATATATATATATATATATATATATATATATATATATATATATATATATTATTTACTGCTGTAGTTATTTTATTCTTTGAAATTGATTTTCACCGCCAACCGATGATAAATCGCCAAATAAAGAAATTTACATTATTTTTTTAGGGACAGGGAAGAGAGGCTCCGCCGAAATTTTTTTATAAACGTATATATCCTCTTGGCAAGAACATTCTGTAATTTTTTTTTTTCAGATTTTTCGGAGTATGCCCGTTTGGAGACCTTCCTTGTTAGGATGAAAATTTCAAGTTCTCGCATCGGGTATAGAATTAAGGCCCCACGCTAGGCACAGAAAAAGACCCGGATGACAATGTAAAGTGTATGGGGGCGTATCTCGCTCAAACATTTATATTTTAACATGCTCCTTTTGCAAGGCGCGCGGCCAATCCGCGACCGGCCTAGTTTTTACTTTTTTCAATTTTGGTCTCAGATTAAAAAAAAAAAAAAAATTACTTTAAATTTCAAAACCGATTTAAACCGGTTCTTAAACTGAAACTATTGTAATATATAGGCAAAATCGAAAAAGTTAATACTAGACTGATGGTAGATCGTCCTCAGATATCCTATGCAAAAAGAGAATGTGAAACTATTAAAACTTGAGCGAGATGTTTGAAAAGAATGCCCCCATAGCCTTAACATCATCATCCGGGTCTTTTTCTGTGCCTAGTGTGGGGCCTTAAGAAGATTCGTGGTGCTTTTCTCCCTGTGTGATGCTTTTCTCCCAAACCGTAGTAAAACGTTCAAATTAACGATAATATTCAGTTGTAAGTAAACAAAATTTGAAGACTGTGACTATTGCAATTTTTGTGTGAGTATAAACTGCAAAAAGAGCCCAATTTACCATGAAAATTTTATTCAAATGTGTTTAAAGTTTTATTTCCCGAATTATTAATGTTTCATTTTTTAAAGTATTTATTTTGAATTTTTGAAACTATATTAAGATATTTACACAATTACT
Organism: Maratus speculifer; assembly: GCA_964019185.1. Lineage (NCBI taxonomy): Eukaryota > Metazoa > Arthropoda > Arachnida > Araneae > Salticidae > Maratus > Maratus speculifer. The sequence continues at coordinate 3,841,422 of OZ025301.1, read as the reverse complement.
TAATAAGTTTTAGAAAAATTTTATTAATATTTAATTTTTTCATTAATATTTAATTAAATATTATTTAATTAATGAATATTTAATTAATGAAGTGACTTTATAATTACGTGCAGCGTTCTAGAGATAAACCACTTACGGGCAGTGATAATCCATATTGATTAATTATAAATATAAAGAAAATTTGGTACTACTCTATTATCCCGTCGACCCATTTCGCCAAATTATACAAATCGCCAAACTAATAGCCAAATTATACATATTGACATAATTTTTATTTTTAATAACAAAGAAAAAAACCAAATAATTAGTGGAATATTAATAAAAAGTCGAAATTAAAATCCATTAATGACGTTTTAAACACGTGAATCGCATTTAATGTCATTGAATGTGACATTCACGATCCTCCATTATTGGAATTTAATCTTATAGTTTGGCGATAATTTTTTGGTCGACGGGATAACTTAGAAGTACCGAAAATTGTATTCGACTTTTTTTACGTTTATTGAAATAAGAGTTCTAAGACTACAATGAAAGTAACGGAAGTTTTCTGTTTTAATTCAGTCAATTATTATTGATGTTCAAATTTAAAGCCCATTATCTTTAACCCTTTCGGGTCTGATTTTTTTTTCAGTTTTTTGAAAAAATTACTTTTACGTTTATAACATTATCACTAACTATCCATATGGATTTATTAGTGTTTAAATAGTATTTTATTGACTGAAAGATAACGAATGTTATTGTTTTGCTTACTATTCAGTTTGTATTCATATGACAATAGGCTAAGGAAGAATTTTTGGAGATGTTTAGAAAATATTGTATTACAATAAGATTTAACTTACATTACAAATTTGTAATACTTTTTGATATAAATAAAAGAAAAATAACTTTTATTTCAAATTTAATAAGTAAAATATATGATTAAAGCGAAATAATTACAAGTGACGCAAAGAGAATTAAGCAAATAATAATTATTGGTATTATTACTAAATGCCTAAACATAAATGAAGTCATGTAGTAAATGCATCGACATACACTGACATTACTACATGTAAATAGTAGTAAAAGTATTTTTTAAAGCAAAATAGTACTTCATTAAAAGACATGTACTATTAATAGTACAGCAGACCCAAAAAGATTAAACTGAAATGACTCAAAATCGGACTTTTGTCACTTGTTACCCCTTGGCTTCTGAGGTGCTAAAATATTCCCCACCTTTTATATTATTAACCCTTTAAGCGTCCTAACCTGGATTTCCCGTCATGTAACTTCTGAAATGAAAGGCTGATTTAACAGAAAATTGATAGTGAAGTTTAGTTTTTGAAGTGAAAGCAATAAATAAGTATATAAGGTTACCAAATGAAAATTCTCATGCCAATACTTTTCTTATTTACTGTTTTATGAATCGTTAAACATGAATAGAAAATTTCGCAGGACACTTAAAGGATTAAGGGGGAAAACAAATTTTCTCTTGAATTTTTTACTAAATCTGTATCTTGGTTTATTGAATTTTTAAACCGTAATCTTTATAAAATTATATTTTAATAAATATGCATTTGTTTAACACAATATGCAAGGTATTGTCTGAAAAATTTCTAAAGAAAAATAGATATAATTGAAAATTGGTCATCTATGCTTGATATGAACAATTGAAAATTGATTTAAAAAATCTTTGATTTATTCCATGAATCTTCCATAATGTGTTGTCATCATGGCCACAATGTTATTTAAAATTAACGTGAAAATAACTAGGGAGCTTAGAAATTCGCTCTTCATCAAAGCATAACAACAAACTAATTGGATGTGCCAATCCCAAAACTTTCTTCTATCCCATACGTACATTTTAATATTTAAAAAAAGTAGTTACACATGTTAATGTGTTAATATTATTAATTCAATACTATACCAACTTTTATTTTCATCTTAAATTTCTGTTTCAGTCAATTAATCAGAGTAAAAACGAGTTTCCGTTTATGCACGAGCGAATGGATAATAGAATGATAGGGAGATTTTTTTTTTCAAATTCAGAGAGGACTTACTTGCCATACTAAATAAATAATCATACACAAAAATTTTATTTAGTTTTAGGCATATGTTTAGGCTTCATACACATTTAAATGGTGCAATATTGAGAATGACACAAAAATCGCTATTGCAATGCTCCCTTCCGGCGGATTTTTTTTCAAATTCAGGGAGCATCAACTAACAATAGCCAAACATTTACACAAAAAGTTTGGTTCAATTCGATGCATTACTTCATACACTTTTGGTCGGTACAATATTGAAAATGAAACAAAAATCGCGATTGCAGCGCCACCTTCCGGCGGAATATTTCAAAATTGAAAGAGGACCTCCTTGCTACAGCCAAAAACATTCACAAAAAATTTGGTTTAATTCTATGAATATCTCCATACACTTTTTGATGGTAGAATGGCGACATACGGACACACACACAGACATACAGACACACGGACAGACAGACATTTTGTAAAAACATGTTTTTTGGAATCTCAGACCCCTAAAACGTGTAAATCCGTTGAAAACCGGAAATTGAATAAAATTTCGATTACAGTACTTTCTTCTATTGAAGGTAGAAGAAAGTGATAAATGATAAAATGACGCACTTTAACACTAAACTGCAATATATCAACAGTAAAACATTTTTATTGTAAGTTGAAGTTAAAATTGTTATAAATTTTAAGTGAAACAATTGAGATAGAACAGCATTTTCTCTATTTTCTTTTCAAATGAAAAATTATCCTCTTTTAATTTTTATTTACGAGAAACATTTCTTGCGACTGGATTCAACGTGTTTCTATTAATGCTTTAATGATTATTTTTTTATGTAAAAATGTATAATACCGCTTAAAGTACACATATTCCTACGAAGATTAATTCACCTAATAAACACTATTCGAATAATGTATAGCGAAAAAAATTGACTTGTACGCCAGAAAGAAAGAAAGCTAATTAATTATCGGGTTGATAATCAAACAACTTCCGAAATTAACATTGCTTACACTGTCATGAAAAATGTTTCGTTTGACATCTTACTCAATTAGGAGGAACGTTTATGCAGGAAACATTCTATTTCATTTTTAAAAGAGTGTATTAGTTACTTTTTTTATCTTATACTATATGTCTAAGTAATAGAAATTTGATCGAGACACTTTTAGAAGATTGGAAAAAATGTTGTAACAAGAGATGTGTTAATTTGTGAAAAATCTAAACAGCTTTAAAATTAGAAGAAAAAATTTATGTAAGTAAATGAAAAAGGAGAAACTAAATTTACTTTTTCATTAATTAGTTACAATTATGTATTTAATTTTTATTAGATACAAATTAATTTTTTACAACATACATGTTGAATTATGTTCCTCGATTTAACAACATATTTTAGTAACTGTTTATTAACGCATACATTTTATACAATTCAGGCATAAAAACTATACAGATCAGAACTCTAACCTGTGTTCTTGTCTTCTTCTAACAAATGCTCCTCGAACTGAGCTATCCGGACGATATCATGAATTAGCCTTTTCACTTTTCTTTGATTATAATCCAGTTGCAGTTAACTGTCGTTAATTCGAAATCGGATAATTCGAATCTTCGCTTAATTCGAACTAAACATGAAGTGTCGAAATTTTCAATGCCAGAATAGCGTTAAAAATTTTCATTAATACGAACTCATTTTTTCTCGACTTCGTTTAATTCAAACAAACGAGAATTCCGATGTTTCATTTTTCTTTTCTTTCTCACGGATTTCAGATCATTTGAATAACTTTCTTTCTTTGATTTTTGTGAGAATTGTTCCGAACAAGTATACATATAATCCAACGCATTTGATATCCACTTTCTTAGTGCTCCGTCTGTCCATCAGTGACGCATTAAATCTTTCTTCCACTGTGCTTGTTTCTAATCTTTTAATTGGTTTGTGTATTTATACATTCTAATTTAATAAAAAGTCATATTCTAACGATAACAGACGAAATAAATAAAAAAAAACACACAATAACATTAATTCCTTTGTAATAGTACCACATTAAGTATGTTTTCATTTCATACTTCCCATAATTCGAACCTTTCTTGTGGTCCCGACGAGTTTGAATTAACGAGAGCCGACTGTACATGGTATACAGGAATTTCGATGTTATGATACTTTTATTGATCTATCCCGTGAAATGCTACAGAATTTACATCGAATGAATGAATCAAGAGTTGCAATTCACAGCCATTTCTAACAAATAATAATAAATCGTGGCAGTCAGGATATCGTCCGACTAACTAGGTAAAAAATCGCATTGACGTGGCAAATTATGGATATAGCTTCGAATATAGTCAGTGTTCTTTCTGTTGGAAACCTCAGTCTTCGTTCTGCTTTGCAAATCTGAATCCATGCGTTGTCGTGACATGTCGTTGCAACCTATTCTTACAACTTTTTCGGTACTACTAAGTTATCCCGTCAATCAAAAGGTTATTGCCAAACTATAAGATTTAATACCAATAATGGAGGATCGTGAATGTCACATTCAATGACATTAAATACGATTCACGTGTTTAAAATGTCATTTAGTGATTTTAATTTCGACTTTTTATTAATATTTTTATTAATATTCTACAAATTATTTGTTTTATCTTTATTTAAAATAAAAATTACGTCAATATGTATAATTTGGAGAAATTGGTCGACGGGATAACAGAGTAGTACCATTTTTTCCTCATCATAAAAAGACACTTTGTATAGATGCCACAGCGTTTGTATACCATACGGGATTGCATAACATTAATTTTTAATTTACAGAGACGTGCATTTTTAAATTTAACAAACTTTTTTATTCTAAAATTCTTATACAGGCTTGTGCAAAAGAAATCGAATTCAACTTTACTTATTGAATGAAGGGAATTGCTGAAAGGGAATTTTCAATTGTATTTCCAAACAGAGCTAAATTTTTATACAGTATGCGGCTTATATGGAAATCTATAGCTCATTTATAGAGTTCTACGTAGGAGTTCGTTTTTTTTTTTTTTTTTTTTTTTTTTTTTTTTTTTTTTTTTTTTTTTTTGAAAAGTGAATGTTAATTGCTGAAATTGTATTTAAATTGCTATGCATTTTCCTTTTTTTTACTTTTTTATAATACTTAATTTAATTAAAGGCGAAGTTCTTTTACAGTAAAGTCTAAATATGTTTGAAAATGTTTGATAATCTATCGCTGACGCACGAGTTTCCTTGTTGGTTTTCTCTTAAATAATGCTCTTAGTAAATAACGTTTAGATTAGTTAATTAAAAGGTATATTAAACTACATGTGCATGAAGTCTTTCATATAAAGAGTATGCGTTACTGGAAATACTTATATATATTTGTTTTACAAATACGATGACAAAGTCCATAACGCAAATGTGTATTCTAAGTGAAATCTATACGAACAAATACTAGAAGAAAGTAAAGAATTTGAAATGTATACCAAGATCCGCCTATGTATGTTCGTCCTTCAATACATCCCTATGTTTTATTTCGAAATTTTGATTTCTGTAGCATGTATGTGCTATCATGAAACAAAGAAATAGGGGGAACTGGGGCACATTGATACACCCCCTGTACAGCACACAGGGTCATTACAGGAAGTTTCACAACAGCTCCAAAAGGTGATGCTAGTGCACTCAACTACATACAGAAAGTTTTGGAATGATTCAATAGTTTGATAAAATGGGGATGGGTGATTAACTGTTCTTGTAGGTCAAAAATAAATTTGAGTTGTACAATTGAAATGGTATTATACAACTGTTCCAGTATTTTCAATCGAAAAGAATACCCTCCCTGGCAAGTAAAGCTACTCTTTATCAGTTTCTCATTCTTTATTCTTAGATAAATTGTGAAGTGTTGGATTTGCGACTCATTTTATTCAAAATGGCTGTATGGGGCACATTGATACAATCTTTGTCGGGGCACATTGATACAACCTAAATCCTTTTCTAGTTCATTTTTTCATTACCTTTTTTTTTTTTTTTTTTTTTTTTTTAACCATACACTTTTTAATTCAACCATATTTCGTCAAAAATTTCTACTATTAGTTTTTATTGAAGTGAAATAGCTCTATTTTCTTTACATTAGAACATTTTATAGAATTTTTGCACACAGAAGACGTACAAACTTATACAATATCTAGTGCTAGTAGAATTAACAAAAGAAATGGACGGCAGCCTAACAAATATCGAATTTATATCGATTCTCCAGAGAAAAAAGTATTATCGACATGAGAAATGTTAAGTAAGAGAAACAAGCTGCAGAACAGTACAGGATAATTATATTATAAACATAATTTTTAGTATAATTATCCTTTATTTTCTATCTATAAACCGATTTATAAACAGAAAACCTGGTAATTTTTTTTCACTTTTCCTAAGAAAGAAGATAATTCTGGGGTTAAAATGCCAGATATGACAAAGCTACCACAGCCAACAAACAGACAAGGAACAGCCAGAACATCAGGTCATTATACATTTCATTTTGATTGCTTTAATATCGCTTACAAATAAATTGTGTGCGATTTTAATGCCTATAAATATATAAGTAATGGTTTGCTAACTATTTTTCTATGAAAAATATGCATTGGTGTTATTTTGTCTCCATTTTTCCAAGGCGTGTCCAAGTGTATCAATCTGCCCCGGGGATGGGGCACATTGATACAAATTAATTTTTTTGATTTTTTTAAAATCACATGCAAAAATAGTATATATATCAACGATTGTACATTTTTATAACACATTTCACAGGTTTTGCTGACATCACACAGAAAAATAACTTGAAATTTCTGCTTTCTAGACACCAAATTTTTTTTTGAAAAAAGCTGTATCATTGTCCCCCAGTTCCCCCTACGCTTTTCAATTCAAGACGAATAAATCTGCATTTCAAAGATTCTCCAGCAGAGTGCTTTTGTTTACGAATTTGCTAAAAATATGTCTCGCTCAAAAAATAAATAAATAAATAAATAAATAAAAAGTACATATATACATGTATGTGTAAAAAAAAAAAAAAAAAAAAGTGCCATTTTGCCCTTTCTGAGCTTTTAACTTTATGGAACATACGTTTAATCCAAGTTTCGTAATGTATTAATATTTTAACAGCTAAAAATGTTTTTATTTTATTACATATATATATATATATATATAATCATTATATTATTTATTTATTAAGTAATTACAATATGTTATAAGAAGGATTTAATCATCGAGATGATACTACTAAATGTAGATTTCGTTATAATGATTCATTTGTATTAAAATTTAATTTTTTTAATATTATTTAAATCAATGACTTATGTTTTGTAATGTTTCTCATTAAATAAATAATTTAAGTTTGATAGTACTTGCTTAAGGCATCTTTCAATTAATATATAAGCATTTAATTAATTTATAATCGTAGGTATAATTTTTTGTCCATTTCATAAAATGAAAAATACTTTAATATAATTAAAACGCGACCCAAATGATGTTTCGCCCTAGAAATATTCTTTGTGCCACACAAAGTACAGAATATACATTTTAGTATATACTTCATAGATGTATATCCTCTTTATTGTATTCGAAAGTGCGTAACATCGTTAAAATACATTTCAAACTACATTTTCCCATTGGCTGTGAATGTAACGGAATAATTTTTATATGGCCCTGTCATTAAAATACACATCAGAGTTTTTATAAAATGTCGAATAATTCAGTAAAATTATTCGAAAATTATATATTTTAAGTTTTAAACGATTCGGATGGGTTTTTTTGCTCTGTTATATGCAGACAGACAGGTAAATGAACAGACCGAAAGATGACTATAAGTGCTACGCATTTATCTAATTACGAACGCACCTAAAAACGGATTAAACCTAATAAAATCGTGTAAAAAGAATATTAAACTTTAAAAATTGTTCCTTGTTAAAATGTTAAATACTTTTGTGCTTCAATGCGTTGTATAATAATATAAAAGAAGAAAAATTGTAGAAATTGTGCAGACAGTGGTAAAGAATGTAGTTTTTTTAATATGCTGACGGATGGATTGAACGACAACTATAGGTGCTACGTAATTACGAATGTACCTAAAAAGGATATATGTGTTACATTTTTGTTATTCTTAACAAACTGAAAATAATATACACTACTGACCATTAAAATTGCTACACCATGAAGGCGACATGCTACAGCCGTGAAATTTAAACGACAGTAAGAAGATGCTGTGATATGCAAATGATTAGCTTTTCAGCGCATTCTGACAAAACAGATGCTGGTAGCGACATCTACAATGCGTTTAAATGAGAAAATTGTTCAGCCAATTTCTCACACAGAAATTGCATTTGAGCGTTGTTGCCTGGTGTAAAATTGTTGTGATGCCTCTTGTAAGAAGGTGAAATGCGTACCAGCATGTTTCTGATAAAGGTCTAATTGTAGCCTACCGGGATTGCGGTTTATCGTATCGCAGAATTGCGTCTCGAGTTGGTGGAGACCCAATGGCTGTTCCCATAATATGGCATCGACGCACTGTGGGGTATTTGAAGAATCTGGCTGGACAAAAGTCGATTTCATAAAGTACATCGCACGATCGAATGGAGGGATACAGGTTGAAGCTGAGTCTTTGGGGAATCCTGTAATACCATTTTTATCTTGTTTAAGCAAACGATGACTTCCTGTTATCAGTTGAAATTAAAGTGTTCCGTTAAACGCATCGGCGACAGATCGTTGTGCATTGTGACTTTCTGTTTTCGAAAGTGAATAACTTTATTTTTGAAAGTATTTAAAATCTAATCGTTATGGATAGTGGCGAGGCAGGTATCTATTATTATTTTTTTAATTTTTAAATTAAGAAAAAGTTAGTTTTCGTATTTGCAAAATTAATTTTAAATAACGTATATTTTTCTATTATTTTTGTCCCTTATTTCTGACTTCACGAAGGGTTTTGTTATATTTCAAAGCTTTTCCAAGCAGAGTTACTTGTTATAGCAATAAGTATACACCCTTTATTTTGTGTTTTCGTTTGAAATAGTTCTGCATCCATCTGCTTTTGAAAATGAAGGCAATATAAATATGCTCTTTCAAATTTCTGAGTAAGCATCCGAAATTACTATGTACAGAAATTTAACTCATATTTATGATAAAAATTTTAAAATGAAAAATATTGTTATGATTTATTAGAAAGTGATCATATTTGTTTACTTTTCAGTCAATCTTATTGAAATGAATTTATATTAATTTGAAAAAAAAAATTGCTTTAAAATAATGTATTCATTCCCTTTTATCTTTTTAAAGCACTTTTCAGAAAATGAAAGGAATTTATTGCTTATTGTTAACTTTTTTTGGTCTTAAAAATAAGTCGCATCAATTTTACATAAGTTTTTGTTAAAAATTAGTTAAAGATTGCAAGATTTAAAAAAAAATGTAAGAGATAAAATAATGTTATCTATCTAACTTGTATATATTTATTATGCATTCTGTTTTCTACATTTCTTATTAATTTTAATTTAGGGTGTTCGAATGTCAAAGTAATGATTAGAAATGAATTTTTTAACATTATATAAAAGCAAAACCATCAAATGTAATTGATAGACTGACTTTTTTTGAAAATTACCTTCTTAATAATACTTTTGATGATGATGAATTAAAAAACTTCAAGCACAATTTTTCATAATTTAAGGGTAAATTCAAGAGCAAATGGATCGCAGCCCTTCACAAATTAGATATTTTTAGGAAAAATAATAAGGACTGGCTTCAAGGTACAGTAGAAATTTCAAGTAAAATAAATGGATCAGGGATGACAGCAAAAATTTTCACTGAATCAAATGATAGGACAAAGCGGAGATTGTTTGAAAGTTTGAGGAGATTAACAGCTGTGGAAGTACTTACACATGCCGTTCAGTTAAAATTAGAAATTTCAGAGAAGATAGATGCTGCCCATGTGTCAAAAGAATTAACATAATCACCAAAGCAAGCATCCAAATACAAAAAAGCATATTTGAGAACTCAGCAAACAGAAAAGAAAACACAAATATCCCCTTTTTTAAACATTATCATTATTTGTCGAAACTAATCTTTCCAGGAACCAACAAGAAAAGATAAATAAAATGTATACCCGTGCTACAGTTTTCTACAACAAGCTGAAATTTCTTGCTATCCAGAAAAGCAGTCTTTTAAAATTACCGAAACTTGCGCATAAATCAATACTTAGGAATGAGACGATTATTCATTTATTTGAAAGAATTTTTGGGAAATTTAAATGAAGAGGAAAAATGTGCATTAATTCTTATATGTAAATGGGGCAGTGATGGATCGCAACAAAAACAATAAAAAAAAATTTGAGAATGATTCCTCTTCCTCTTTCCATATTTCAGAGCTTTTTAGTTCCAATTCAATTAATTTGCAACATAAACAACAAAACTATCTGGCAAAACCTATTACATGCCTCACTACTACTACATCAATAATACTCCAATAATACATCTCCTTACCACACTAATAATGCTATTTATCATAATTATCATTTATTTTATAATACTAATTTTGTTTAATAAAACCAGCACAGAGTTGTAAAACATCAATGACTTTTAAAATAGTAAACAATATTTATTACATAAACGTTTTTGAACCGTTTAAATTAGTTTAAAACAAAAAAAATAATTTTGGCCGCCCAGATTTGTCGAATACCCCACTGTGCGACGGTAGTACGGAATCTCAACGGCCCCCTAGCACTAGCAGCCGAAAAGACAGGCATGTTATACGCATGGCCGTAATGGATAGTGTAACCACATAACGAGCTCTGACTACAGAAATAGGGACAAAATGCAGACAAGAAGTGTCTGCACGAACAGTTCGATGACGCTTGCAGCAGCATTGACTCTCAACTCAGAGACCATGGTTGCGAATTCCCTTGACCCTGCGTCATAGACAGGAGTGCCTTCAATGGTGTGATCAACGACAAACCTGGGTGCACGAATGGCGAGGCGTCATGTTTTCAGATGAATCCAGGTTCTGTTTACAGCATCATAATGGTCTCATCCGTGTTTGGCGGCATCGTGATGAACGCGCATTGGCAGCGTGCATTCGTCATCGTCATACTGACCCATCACTTGGCATGATGGTATGGGGTGCCATTGTATATACGTCTCGGTTATATCTTGTTCGCATTGATTGCATTTTGAACAGTGATATTTTACGATCTGTGGTTCTACCCTTTATTCGAGATCTGCGAAAGCCTACGTTTCAACAGGATAATTCCCAACCGCATGTTTCCGGAAAGGTAAGGACTTTCCTTGATACGGAAAATGTTCGGCTTTTGCCCTGGCTAAAACGTTTTCCAGATTTCTCTCATTAGAAAATGTCTGGTCAATGGCTGCCGAGCGACTGGCTCATAATCATATGCCAGTCACCTCGATTGATGATCTGTGGCATCGTGTTGAAGCCGCATGGGCATCTGTACCAATCTCTGTTTGACTCAATGACCAGACGTGTAACTGCTGTTATTATTGCCCGAAGTGGTTGTTCTGGGCACTGATTTTTCAGGATCTATAAAACAATATTTCTTCAAAATTTAATCACTTGCTATTTCTATCATAATATATTCGTCCAATAAATATAATTTTGTTTACATTTCTTCCTAGTGTCGCAAATTTAATGACCAGTCGTGTATTTGTTACGAGTGTAACAGTGGCTATTCATTAGAACATGAATTTCATTAGAGCATGTTGCATACAGCGGTGACGGGATACAAATAAAAACAAGTTGGAAATTGCACGTGAACGTAGCAAATGCGGTGCGTACGTACGATAACGAAGTTTTAAAAATATTCAGATCTTGCTGATATAGTAGAGCGTACCCCGGATACAGTACAGTAGTCGAAATCTTTACGTTTCTGTAAATATGCAGGGAGTAATTTTTATTACACCTCAGCAACGTATATCTTATTCATAAAATGTGAAATAGTTGAATATAATTAAAACACTTCCCAAACAATGTTTCCCCGTATAGCATTATGTCGTGGAATACTTTTGTGTGGCCCTGTAATTTAATAATAAAAAATCTTTGCATCACAGATTGTACAGAATGCATATTTTAGTATATATTTCATAGATTCATGCCAATTCTATTATGTTCGAATGAGTGTAACAGCATTAAAATGCATTTGAAACTTTTTCCCCATTGACCGTAATGTAACGGAATCCTTTTGATTGTCCCTGTAATTGATCTATGCATCCTATTTTCATAACATTTGAAATGACTCGACAAAATTACGCAATAATTATATGTTTTAAATTTCAAACGATTAAAATTCATTTGAAACTTTTTCCCTATTGACCGTAACGTAACGGAATCCTTTTGATTGTCCCTGTAATTGATCTATCCATCCACTTTTCATAAAATTTGAAATCACTCGACAAAATTATGTTATAATTATGCATTTTAAATTTCAAACGATTCGGTTGGGTAGTTTTTGCGTTGTTATATGCGGACAGACGGACAGACAGACGGACTGAGCGACAACAATAGGTGCTACGTATTTACATAATTACGAACGCACCTAACTAGTCAGAAATATCAACCACAAAACTTCCTGCTAACTTAGCCTTTTTAACTAAAAATTAATTTTTTTTGCAAGATTGTACTTTCTTAATAACTACTTAAAACATAATTTTTTCTTAGTTCATATCATGTTTTATACTATAAGTCATCGGTGACTGACGCTGTCTAAGCGGGAAGTTCATTGTCAGTCACCCTGGCACTGATCATGTTAAAATTAGTTTAAAATCTTCTTCTATTAGATTTGCTCGCATAGATAGAAATACCAATTGTCGTCTTCCAGTCTATCCTTATGTGCTTCCGTCAATAACAGCTCAAAAACTAATCAACCGAATGAATCGGCCGATTTGAAAATTAGCCTATAGTATGCTGTGTCAAGTCATTTTAAATTTTATGAGAATCGAATCAAAATTTAGAAATATATCAATAAAAATATTTTTCATTCTATTCAATCTTATTCTACCGCCCGAATTCAATCGTATGTCATGACAGGTCATGATTCCAAGTTGCCATGGTGATGACGTCCTATCTGAGACAGAATAATATTTTTCTGTACTTCCAAATTTAATATACTATAGAACCATAATAGATAATGAATTTATTCATTTTCGCATAAGAGTGCAACAACTATGGGTACCAAGATCGTATTTTTTATAAAACGCGTTATACTATAAACGACCCTCATTCGCCACGTACAATTTCAGACTTGTTCATTTTAAATAAATCCATTTGCTTAAAATTTTTACAAAATCTAATGCCGGTATTTTAAGTATTTCGATTAAAATGCATTTCTTTGCAAATGTGCACCATTTTTCCTCGAATATTTATTTGTGTATGTACTAGCGATGAGTTCGGGCTCGTTTTTTGGGGCCTGGGCCCGTCCGAGCCCGACGATTTAAAGTCCGAGCCCGCCCGAGCCCGAAAATTTTTTTGTCACCAGAACCCGAGCCCGAGCCCGAGCCCGATACCAAAAATATACAAAATAAAATTGTATTGTATTTAAAAATTGTTTCAAAAGTAATATCTCATTTTTAAAAACTTCTTACATGGATATGATTTTTAAATGAAAATTTCAATTCATTCTTATCAAAATTCGTATAAAATAAAAATATACTTCATATGTAAAAGTATTCTCATATTCTTTCCTCCTTTAACAAGCAAATTTGATGGAAACGTTTTTGTTTAATGAATAAATGCATGAAATTGCGGAAATTACTATTTGTAAGCTAGCGAATCGAACAACGTTTTTCAATTTTCTGTAAAAAGTGTACATATTTCATTAAAGTGGATTCTTTTCTCATAACAATCTTCCATGATTGACAGATACCTGAAAATCAACGTAAATTAAAAAAAGTGACATTGTTATTTTAAAGGTCCTATGTTTTTATAGAAAAAGAGGAAACACTGATCGATTGCTTTCTGTTGGTATAACATGGTAATAAAACTTACTTACGGAGAAAAGTGACTTCGAGAAGGAACAGCGTCCTCAGCATTAGCAGAATTCATATTCATGATGACAAATGCATATAATAACCACTAAAGTTATTTTCATAAAAAAACGACTATGTTTCATGCACAATCGAATATTAAATAAATTTGAAAACCTCCAGCTAATTCTTGTCTTCCAAAAACCGAAGAAAATTATATCTTTGTGTTATGTAACTAAATAATAAATAAATAAACGATCCCATTAAAAATTATGTTCTACAAACGAAAAGCCAACAAAGATTAAATTTATTGTTATGTTTGTTATGATTGGCACCATATAAATAGATCGTTGGAGGAAGTTCCGCAGACATAAATCTGTAATTATCACAAATTTGCATTTGAAACAGCAATGAAATACTAAAATAAATAAATAAACAAGCATTCAGTTCTCCCGTCATTTTGATAAAAAAGAAATAAAATGACTTAAAAAGGAATAAGTAAGCAATTTTAAGTGGAAAAAGTTATTTCAATCCTTTCTATACACGAGTAAATAAAATTTTTCGGCTTTAGAAAAAATGAGCCCATTCAATCAATTCAATTCAATTCATCAAATGAGCCCATTCAAATCGAGCCCGAGCTCGTGTCGGGCCCGGGCTCGGGCTCGGGCTTTCGGGCTCGGGCTGAGCCCGTCTCATCTCTAGAATGTACTTATGAATTTTAATATCTTCCTCGAGAGTCATAATCAATGAAAATTGTTTAAGCAATTACTTTAATTTTCCTCATGCTGTTTAGTATGCATCTGTAATTGTTTGACGATTATTTCATAAGTGGTTTCAAAACATGTTAAGACATTAGTAGAAAATAATTTTAAACATGTGCAAATAGCAATGCTGAAAGTGGGGGAATTAAATTGTTAAAATAACTTGAAGCTAGATTTAGCAATTATCATATATAAAATTAGCGCAGTCTCAAAACATTACTATTATTATGCATATTATAATTTAATATTATAAATGCATATTAACTTTTTATATAACGATTTAAAACAAAACTGAATTGTAAACTTTATTTTTTAAATATAAAAAATATATACAGCGTGAAGCAGAAGATTTATAACCTTGAAAGTTTAAAATAACTTTTTTAGATTGAGAAATTTATTTAAAAAATGAATCAGAAATTTTTTTAACTTGGTTATAAAATGAAAATATTTAGTTTAAATACATTTAAAAATAATAGTTTAGAATGAATATTTTTCACTTTTATTATCTTTTTAATAATCGATTTTATAAAAATAATTTTTAGTGATCATTTAAATTTTAAAAATAACTAACTTGCAAAGGTTTTAACACCAGCAATGTCATAAAAATTGTAATAAAAATGACTAAATTTCTATTATTTAAAAAATATATAGTTAGCACAAAATATTTTATTCTAAACACACAATCTTATAGCTAACATAAAAAAGGGTTCTGACATCAGTTAACGTAACTTAACTTTAAAAAGATTAGCATTAGAGTGTTTCAACATTCAATCTTGTAAATATTTTCAGTACATCACTTTAATCCAAACAATAGCTCACAAACGACTGCGAAAAAAAAAAATCTGAATACGCATTCTATTGTTTTATGCATTTAAATTAGTTTTTAATTGAAGATTGAACGTGAAATTCTCAAGCAACATTCTTTGCAGCCATTATCTTAATGACTGAACTTCGCTGTTTCGTTTTCTCTAATTATCTTACGCTCTTTTCTTAAGGACTCAAATAACAAATGAAGCTGTAAACTGATTCATGTATTATTTAAGCATGCGAAAATTAGCATCATGGATAATTAGTAAAATGTTCTGTGAAAGATGACTTATCTGGTGTACTTTTAAACTAAGGTAACTGTAATAGAATCAGATTCAGATTCAGCCAGGCGGGAAAGCCAAGAGGTGCATAACATAGACGCACGCGCGCATGCCGTGCGCAGAAAATTTTATGAACTTTGCAGAAAATTTCAGGAAAGAAACAACAATTTTTATAACTTTTTTTAATACTCAAAAAATAAACATTTTCACACAATTTTATGTACGAATTATTGACTGTTAGCGCACAATTAAAAGCAGGATTTATTTTCACATTTTCCGAAAATTTAAAGCATTTAATGCCAAAAACTTAAAAAAATTATCAGTCCGAAATTTCGCGCAGCAAAAATCGCGAATTTTGACAAAAAGTTGTCGTAAAAAAATTTATTTCATCAATCGTTCGCAGAAGAAAAATCTCAAATTTTGTCAAATTATCTCGGAAAAAACACGAATTTAGTCAAAGCTCCGAGGAAAAAGTGCGAAATATTGTCGAAGAGTCACAAAAAAACGCAAATTTTGTCAAAGAATCATGAGAAAAAAGCGAATTTCATCAAAAGATCTTGAAAAGACCGTGAATTACAACAAATAATCGTATAAAAAACACGAATTTCGTCCATGTCAAAATAATATAATACGTAATTTTATTAAACTAAAGATTAAATTATTTTGCAGAAAGTTTTTAACCCAATATTTACATACGCAGAAAGCTTTTGGTTTTATAAAAGTCTGGGGAGGCCTACCAATTGGTTTGAGCTCAACAATCACCACCCAACAATGTTTAAAAAAAAATACAGAACAACTATACAGTAAATAAAGGTAAATAACAAAAAATAATTGAGATAATGAAATAACCATAGGTAACAATAGTAAAATAGACTAGTTGAGTGCTTTACAGACGTATAACACATAATTTTTTTTAACAGTAACAGTAATTCTATAACTGTTTTAAAGAAAAAGTTTGTTTGATTAGTTCCACAATTCATTGTCATTATCATATAAAAGGTCCCGTGGAGGCATTTGGAACAGTCTTTGATTTTTTTCAATCAATGTTACGCAGTTTATGATTTTTTGTAATAGTGCTGGTCGTTTTCTTATTATTTTAAACCATGAAGAGAGCCTTATCGTTCTAGAGATTCTGAGGTGGTATATGAATGTTAGTGTGCATTCCATTGCGTAGTGCAGTGAGGTTCCTCGTTTTCCACACGTGCGGTAGCCCAAATCAGCTTTACCGATCTTTACCAGATAATCTGTAAAAAGCCTGTGATTTGTAGAAAACAGGAAGAAGTGCGGTAGTAAAGACTCCTCTGAGATAATAGGTACAAGTGAATGTGTAAAAGTTCTTCTATGATCAGTGTCCCATATTCTCTGCCATTCCTGTTGTATTTGTAATTTTAGTTTTCGTTTGAGATGAGATGGTGGGAAAGGTAGAAATACTTCTGGTAAGTTAGGTTTTTTGATTGCTTATTTTGCCTTTTGATCCGCTGCCTCGTTTCCTGCTATTCTGGAGTGTCCTTGTATCCATTATAGTATTATAATTTTATGTGTATTCTGTAGTAATTGAATTATGACCTGGACAAGTGCTATTTTTGTTTTGCTGTCTTCAATGGCTTGTATGCTTGAGAGGCTATCTGAGTATATTGTTGCACTTCCGTACTTGCTTTTTTGACTCGTGTAGGCTCTTAACATAAATAAATATATACATGATGGTTTTCATCCACATTCTGTAACCTGGGAAGCCCGGAATTATTCCTATGTTATTAAATTGAAATAAAAATATTTCCTCCTTAACACCCTTTTTTATCATCATCATTCCAAACATGGTTTACGCCTATAAATAAGCTTGTTACGGCTCAATCCAGCTCTTTCATGGTTTTTAGCTCACAGGCTATCATAGCCTGAGAGCTTATGTGCCCGTCTGTTCTGTATGTACGTTCGTACGTGCGTTCGTGCGTAATGCGATAACTCGTGATAAAAATATCCGATCCACTTGAAATTTTGTATGTAGGCATATCTTGACAAGGCGCTTCCCTGATTAGTTTTTGGAGTTCATTCGATATGTATAAGAGGGGGAACGGGGGGCTCATGCCCCTCCCCTTAATTGATATGAATGGGATTTTCATGCAGAATTAAGTTTTCGTTCAAAATTTAGATTAGGATCATTCTTTTGAGGCGATTCTGTGACTGTTATTAGGTGTTCATTGGATAAGTATAAACAGGCGGAAAGGGGGTTCTAATGCCCCCCCCCCTTAATTTATATAAATGGTTTTTTCAAGCAGAATTTTCAGATTTCGTTCAAATCTCTGAATAGTTTTGGAAGTTTAATGGTTAAGTATAAAAGAGGGGGATAACTCCTTTTAAATTATATAAATGCTAAATGGTGTTTATTGAGAATTATCCGATTTGCTCTGAATTTTGGATATAGATTTTTTTTATGATAAAGCATGTCTTTGATAGTATAGGAGGTTCAATGATTAAGTATAAAAAAAGAGAAAAGGGGAGAGCTGTTTCTCCTTCTTAATTTTTTTTCGAACGGAATTAACCCTTGAAAATATAAGGCTTTAATGTACAATTAGTATTTGTAGCCTGTGAGATCAATGCCATCAGTTTAACTGGGCAGTATTCTTTATTCTAACTGTTTTCGTTTGGATGGTAGCTCAAGGCTACATTTGGTAAGTGATCAGATTCCATCCCTTCTAAGATGTCCTTCAATTTCCTTCAGTGATTTTTTTACTTAATTTAATATTGACGTAACCTCAAGTACTCTTCTGATGTATTCATTCCTTTTTTTATGCATTCTTGAACGTCCTTTCACATTCCTGAAAATTTTCATATCTAAGGACTGTATCTGTACTGTTAAAAATAAAGGTGGCAAATTAGTTGCATATATGGAGCCCAGGGGTGAAAAGGATTTACCATTTGACACCCGCGGGTATGAAAATGTGTTTGGGGTTCCGTTTGATCCCACACTGGGTGATTCACGGTAATTAGGGTGCCATGCAATGTATACCGTTGGAAGATTTTCACCCCTTATTCATTTGAATTTCTTTTTATTATGTGGCACTCTGGATTAGGGGTGCCATCTTTTCACCCTAATTAAAGGTGCCATTCTGGTTCCCGTAGGGATGTCACCAGTGAAACAATTCTTTCATCCTTAAAAAGTGCAATAGTTCTTATTGTATCCCAGACGTATTGAAATTTATAAAGCCTTTATTTTATATCGTTGCCATAGTCATACGATAAATTACATCCTAGACAATTAAAATGGGAAACCTGCACAAGTGCTTTATAAAATATCTTTTGTTCTAATAGGATCCTTAGCCTTAAATGTAATTACTATTGTCTTATTCTTCGATATTCTTAAAGTATATTCTATTCCACGTTTATTTAAAGTCAAAATTGCACGTTGTAATTTGTCTTCATTGCCTTGAAATAGAGATCGTCTCCAGACAGTATATTCTTCAACATGATCTTTCCGAGATTTATTCCAGCTTTAATTTTATTTTTCTAAATTCTTATAACATAATCAATATATTATTAAATAGATGTGATGACAAACTACATCCTTGTCGTACACTTTGATACAGGATTACAAACACCATTTTCTAAAGCTGAAAAAAAATTTTGATTACAAAATTTCCGTTCATTCTTTTATTATTTTCTTGGTAATTTATATGATAGAGATATCATTGAAATCGTATCAAAAATACAGTGCTCTTTGACTTACTTCATTCCATTATTTTAATGCTTTCAAAAATTTTGTCACGCCATTTTTATAATTTATTTCAGAGAACTATTGGCTTCTCTGATGTGGAAATGAATGAATAATTGGGGAGGACGGGAATAACAATGTCCTATTCTTTGAACAGTTCCATTTATTACGAAATCTTGTACAATTTATCCAATAAATTATGTTTAAAAGAAAAATGGCTTGTACTATCCATTTTCTACAATTAATGATTTATCTTACATTATTTGCGAAAAATATGCATATTTTTTATGTGAGAAATGATTGTTATATTTCATTTATGTTTTAAAGAAAATTATTTTACACAGCAAATGTAGCTGTTTGCTGTTGTTTATATAAAATTATATATGTGTCGTTTCTATTAATGCCAGAAAAGGCATAGAATGAAATTCTAACAATTCATCATTAATTTCAGTATTTATATATTTAAAATTTAAGGCTTTTTTTTTAGTCATTTGGCCTGAGCTTTCTACTGAACCAGTTTTGCTAGGGCTGGTTCCAGTTATGATAGAAACTCGTACTAAATAAAGAATATCTTAAAGAAAATGACAATAAAAAATAATAAATCTTTTTTTTTCTTAATAATGTAAGATATAAAAATTGCATTTCAACCAAATCGTTGTCATAAAAAGAACTTATCGTAATATTCAATGAATATAAGAACGTCTTTTTTATTGGTCTGTTACATAAAAAAATCATTCTTTAGACATAAAAATAAGCACAAGAAATATGTCTTTGCCGTAACGGAAGCTTTGAACAAATTTTACTTTCAGCATTGCCAGAATCAGTGAACAATTCTGTATTATTCTTAAAACGTGTCTGGTGTGTAAATAAGAAAAAACCTGCTTCTTGTACAAAAAAAAAAAAAAAAAAAAAAAAAAAAAAGATTTTAGGGTGGAAATGTAAAACTCATTATAGGAAAGCAATCAATTGCAATTTTTATTATTTGTTGTTCTACTTTTGAAATGGTTTTGTAAACATTATTGGGTACTACTCTGTTATCCCGTCGACCAAAATACTATCGCCAAATTATAAAATTAAATGCCAATAATGGATGATCGTGAATGTCACATTCAATGATATTAAATACGATTCATGTGTTTAAAATATCATTAAGTCATTTTTATTTCGACTTTTTACTTTCTTCTATCTTAAATAGAAGAAAGTATTGTAATCGAAATTTTTTTCGACTTCCGGTTTTCGACGGATTTACACGTTTTAGGGGTCAGATATTCCAAAAAACATGTTTTTACAAAATGTCTGTCTGTCCGTGTGTCTGTGTGTGTGTCTGTATGTCGCCATTCTACCATCGAAAAGTGTATGAAGTTATGCATAGAATTGAACCAAATTTTTTCTGAATGTTTTTGGCTGTGGCAAGCAGGTCCTCCTTCAGTTTTGAAATATGCTGCCGGAAGGGGGCGCTGCAATCGCGATGTTTGTGCCATTGTCAATATTGTACCGACCAAAAGTATATGAAGTTATGCATCGAATTGAACCAAATTTCTTGTGTAAGTGTATGACTATGGCTAGTTGGTCCTCCCTGAATTTGAAAAAAATCCATCGGAAAAGGGCGCTGCAATCGCGATTTTTGTACCAATTTTAATATTGTACCGACCAAAAGCATATGAAGTTATGCATCGAATTGAACCAAATTTTTTGTGTAATTGTATGACTATGGCTAGTTAGTCCTCCCTGAATTTGAAAAAAATCTCTCGGAAGGGGGCGCTGCAATCGCGATTTTTGTGCCATTTTCAATATTGTACCGACCAAAAGTACATGAAAGTTATGCATCGAATTGAACGAAATTTTTTGTGTAAGTGTATGGCTATGGCTAGTTGGATCGCCCTAATCTGAAAAAAAATCTGCCGGAAGGGGGCGTCGCAATAGCGAATTTTATGCCATTTTCAATATTGCATCACTTAAAAGTGTATGAAGTTAGTTCTAGAACTAACTAAATTTTTTTTATATGATTAATTTTTGGTAAGGCAAGTAAGTCCTCCCTAAATTAAAAAAAAAATCTGCCTATCATTCTCTGCTCGTGCAGAGACGGAAATTCGTTTTTACTCCGATTAATTGAGTGAAGCAGAAATTTAAGGTCAAAATCAAAGTTGCTATGGTATTGAATTAAAATTATTAAAGCATTAAAACGAGTAACTATTTTTTTTAAATATTAAAATGTACGTATGAGATAGAAGAAAGTTTTGGGATTGGAACATCCAACTAGCTATTTGTATTTTTATCAATATTCTACTAATTGTTTGTTTTTTATTATTTAAAATAAAAATTACGTCAATATGTATAATTTGGCTATTTGTTTGGCGAAATCGGTCGACGGAATAACAGAATAGTACCCGTTGTTGTAGTAATAGTATTTGTACTTTTTGAAATCGATAGCGTTGGAATAATAAATCTTTATTTTATAAATACAGTATTACACACATACATACGTATTTAGATAATATATCTGTAAACGCTCTGTCGCCCGAATAAATTGAAATAGAGACTTAAAATTTGGCGTAACATAGTATGTAATTATGGAAGGATTTCTACTGAATATCAGTAATCTCGATTATTCGAACTCTTTTTTTTCGGACTGATGAAAAGTATATAATTTTTTTTAATTACTTACTTTAATGACTGAATATATATATAAAAAAACTTTGCATAAAGAATGAATTTGATCAGATAAGTATCCGAGATATTTCGAATCCTATTATCTAGACTCTTCGATTTTTCAACACCCTGTATTTCATTCACAATTCAATTCAAAGACATATTGTAATTGGAAATGAGACGCTTCATCCGAAGTAGTTTACTGTTAGTTAATAGCAATATCAATTTTAATGTCACATTCATTTGACATTAAAATGTTGCACATGTTTATTACGTCATTGAGTGATTTTTAATTCGATATTTTATTCGTACTTTTATTAATCTTTTAGTAATTTATTTGTTTTTTCGTTATTTAAAGTAAGTTATGCCAATTTATATGATTTACATATAGATTTGCAATTTATATAATGTGTCGAAAAGGACCGACGGAATAATCAAGTAGTACTCGCAGTTTCCTAATAGAGCATTACTAAGCATTAAAAATATTGAAGTATATGTTAAATTAAATTTTGGAATTACATGGCATTTTATAAATATTTTATGTATGTTTTACTTTCATATTTGATATTATACATATCTATGATGGGTAAGTATTACGGTGGTGCCAAGTGTTTGGTTTGCCTTTTTAAATGGTGGAGTTTTGCTACATTATTCAATATTTTTTGTAGGTATGTAAGATCTAACGTTACAGGTCAAAGTATTTGCAAATAAAAGAGATTATACCAATATTAATAAATTATTTGTGAAGTTTGCATTTATTTGTATCCAAAGTGTGAAAATGTTGCATTATATTTATTTTTACTTTATTTTTCATTTCAAATAAACTGATTTATTGTCTTTTGAAAAATTATATTCCTGATTAAGTAGTTTCTTTTTTTGTTGTATATTTTAAATTAATGTCATTTTTTATACATCTGTACTGTAAATTTACGCTTATAATAATTTTCAAAAAATACGTTGTGTTCGTTTAAAGTCAATAAGTACGTCAAAATAATAAACCCAAATTTGCATTAAGAACATTTGAAGTTTCAAAGGAATAGAACAAAAGAGAAATATTAACGTAATTTCTTTCACCTAATGTTGACTAAACGAATTTGCTTCTACAATGGATGAACTATCATTAATTGTATCTTTCATTTCTTAGAAAAATTTCATAAATGATCCAGTAATTATCCTTAATAGTAAAACCTTCATATTTTTGCTTTGAAAAAAAAAATAGATAAGTAACCCTTAATTACATTTTTCTGTTAAATGTAAGAAAAATCGACAATTTATTCCATTTCTATATGAAATAATTTCAATCGAATGAATAAATGAAAATATTTTTCTTTATTTTTGCATGAATGCATACGTTTTGTTTGACAGAATGTTGTGTTTCTAATAAAAAATGCACGTCTTTGTAATTATAATAGTAACAATATCTTACATTGCTATTCTTTTCCAGAATTTTTCTCTATATTTGTTTTTTGCTTGGAAAGATAAACGACTTTGTGGATTTTCGAAATAGGGACTCCCCGCGCTGTTAAGTAACACGATTTGTTATAATTATAAAAAATGGCAAAAAATGTCCAAAAACAGCATGACTAAGAAAGTAATACATTCGTAAGTATTTATCTTAAATATTTTCAATATTTTTTTGAGGATTTGTAGATTATTTAATGGTTTGAAGCTTTTAAATTTATAATTTCGTTAATTATTATTAAATTGATATTTTAAAGGGGTCTGTTGTTTTAGATCCATATTTTTGAACCTCCGTCGCTTCCGATCACGCACCAGCGCGTGATATGGCGCCAACTTTAAGGGGCCACATCACGCGCCAGCGCGTGATGTGGGGTGAAGTCCAATGGCCAGTCACGCGCTGGCGCGGGAAAATCTTTCACCGATTTTTTTTTTTTTTTTTTTTATAAAAAGTTAATCGGCTTCTGGGAAAACCCCACTTCTACAGTGCGGCATTAACTATCATCACATTTTCACGTAAGAGGCAGCGAACGTGTCAAAAGATGAATTTTAGAAAAAATATTTTTTCTGTTATTTACAATGTCATGTTAATTGGGAAAAATATATGAAGAAGTATTTGTATTATTATTTAAGCTTCGGAACGGAAGAAGTTAAAGCAAAAAATATCTTCAATTTATTCTGTATTATATCCATGGAATCATTTCTTTTCTGTTAATAAAAGAATGATTTTCGTTGTATTATATTACATTGTTAGATTTCTCATAAACGATCTTATACGAAGGAAAAAAGTGAGGTATTTTTTTTTCTCCAAGAGAAATCCCGGAGTCAGTCTAAATAAATCTCTTTTACCTCGGAAAGATTATTGACGGTACGAGATTGGTTGCATTGAGTGTTCACGTGAGTGGAAAATGACGCAATTTGTTATCTGGAAAGAGAGTATAGCAGGTTAACATACAACTTCTGTATAGCTGAGGAATGTTTTCTTTCTAGACTGAATAAAAAAAGTTAACTTTCGTTGCTTACACAAAAATTTGTTGTTTATTGGTAAAGCTCATTTGAATCTGTTTTGTGCACCTTATATATTCCTACAATCAATGCCAAAATATCAGTATAAGAATTATAATTTGAAACGTAAAAATACATTTAACTGTACATAAATTATTTAAAAAGCGCGTAAGAAAACATATAAAAACTTAAAAATATATATAAAAAACTTAAAAATACTTTAAATGTATTTTTAAGTTTTTATGTTTTCTTGTTTACTTTTTAAGTAATTTATGTACAGTTAAATGTATTTTTATGTTTCAAATTAGTAAACAAGGTGAATTCTGCGCGGTTTTTGTTCTTAACTCCAATTATACTTCTGATTAAAAAATGTCCTAAAAGGTACACACATTTCAAATTGATTTTACAAGAGCACTACATTTAAAATGTATCGTTGATTATGCATTGTATTTCTTATTAAACATTCCTTTTTAACAAAATAACATTACTTTTTTTTTAATTATAGCCAATACAACAGTTTGTAATAAGCATAAAATTCTTCAATTTTATTTGGAAAAAAAGTATATCAGTAATGTGTTTTCTCTTTTACTTGTGAAATCGTATTTTTTTTTTTTTTTTTTTTTTTTTTTTTTTTTACACTGAATAAATAAAAGGTAATTTTTATTGTTATTAATGCATTAATCTTAAATCTTTTCAAATAAAAAGTTCATCTACGTGAATAATGCATTCAGAGACGAGATTTTGATTCTTTCTGCTGTGTAAAATAAACGATCTTTGGGGGAATTACTGTATAAAGGGTTCAAGGCGCTGGAAGACGATACGCTTTTGTTATTCAGAAATGTACATACACTCAGGTTAGTTGACTCCGTTTCATGGCTCATTGAAAACGCTTGAAATTAAGAAAAGCTTTTTTAGAACGGTATACAAAATAAATACACTATTATTCCTTGAAAATACAGTAGTATATTAAAACAAAAAAGGTTTGAAAAATAAGTTTATAAAGAAATGTATTTGCAGAAGAAAAGTATAGAATTTATTTCTATTTTCATTCATGCATTAATCAATACTAATACTTTAAAAACATATTCTCGTTTATATGATTATAACCAGTAATTTTTGAATGCGTAAGAGGGACTGATCAGACATACATGACATGTCTGTAGAGCATAGTCTCCCTTTTGGTCGCATTTATTAAGTTCTTTAAAAATGCAATTTTCAGCCATAAGAAAAAAAAAAAAAGACGTGTGGCACTCGGGGACTGCCGCGGTAAAGCTATTGCATAGCATTTTTTATCAACTTATGCAATCATAATTATTTATTTACTTTTTATTTATGCAGTTTTTTTTGTCTTTGATATTAATTCAAGTTATACTTTTTGAGCGTGATGACCGATAACAAAATTTTTTTTTCTTTTATTCAATAAATGAGAAATTAATATCGTTTAAAATATTTTTATTATCTTACAATACATGTAGGTTAATCAGGAATTTTTATCATTGAAACTATACGTTTATGGTAGCTGAAATAAAAAACATAAGTTTGAGACTTGATATTCTCAAAATATCTGAAAAATACCGCTTTAATGTCTGCCGAAGTCTACCGAAAGATACCGTGCCGAAGTCTGCCAAACTGAAGCAAAGTTAGCCGGAGTGTTAGGTTTTTTTCTCGTTACGGAATTTCTAGATTCTTTCGCCGCGCTAAAAGCCCGCGATAAAAGCTATGCAATACCTTAATAAATTACCAAACAAACTTTGACCGCACTACGAAAATTAGATCGCGAGTTATAAGCATTATAAATTTTCCGACCCTCACTGTGGGGGTCTCCTGTCACCAAATTTAACAATGTCTCATAATAAATTATCAAACAAAATGTGGCCGCGCAACGAAAATTAGATCGCGAGTTATAAGCATTTTAAATTTTTCGACCCTCACCATGGGGGATCTCCTGTCACTAAAATTAACATTGTCTCATTATAAATTACCAAACAAAATTTGGCCGCGCTACGAAAATTAGATCGCGAGTTATAAGCATTTTAAATTTTTCGATCCTCACCGTGGGGGGGGGGGTCTCCTGTCACAAAAGTAACACCGTCTCATAATAAATTACCAAACAAAATTTGGCCGCCCTACGAAAATTAGATCGCGTGTTATAAGCATTTTAAATTTTTCGACCCTCACCGTGGGGGGGGTCTCCTGTCACCAAAAGTAACACTGTCTCATAATAAATTACCAAACAAATTTTGTCCGCACTACGAAAATTAGACCGCGAATTATAAGCATTTTAAAATTTTCAACCGTCACCATGGGGGAACTCCTGTCACGAAAATTAACACTGCCTCATAATAAATTACCAAAAAAATTTGGCAGTGCTACGAAAATTGATCGCGAGTTATAAGCATTTTAAATTTTTCGACCCTCACCGTGGGGGGGGGGGTCTTCTGTCTTAAAAAATTAATACTCTCTCATAATAAACTACCGAACAAAATATGGCCGCGCTACGAAAGTTAGATCACGAGTTATAAGCATTTTAACTTTTTCGACCCTCACCGTGGGGGGGGTCTCCTGTTACCAAAATTTAACACTGTTTCATAATAAATAATTAAACAAAATTTGGCCGCGCTACGAAAATTGATCGCGAGTTATAAGCATTTTAAATTTTACGACCCTCACCGTGGGGGGTCTCCTGTCACCAAAAATTAACACTCTCTCATAAAAAATTACCAAACAAAATTTGGCCGCGATACGAAAATTAGATCGCGAGTTATAAGCATTTTATCTTTTTCGACCCTCATCGTGGGGGTCTCCTGTCACCAAAATTTAACACTTTTTCATAATAAATCATTAAACAAAATTTGGCCGCGCTGCGAAAATTGATCGCGAGTTATAAGCATTTTAAATTTTTCGACCCTCACGGTGGGGGGTCTCCTGTCACCAAAAATTAACACTCTCTCATAATAAATTACCAAA
Organism: Maratus speculifer; assembly: GCA_964019185.1. NCBI lineage: Eukaryota > Metazoa > Arthropoda > Arachnida > Araneae > Salticidae > Maratus > Maratus speculifer. The sequence continues at coordinate 3,813,814 of OZ025301.1, read as the reverse complement.
CAAAATTTGGCCGCGATACGAAAATTAAATCGCGAGTTATAAGCATTTTAAATTTTTCGACCCTCACCGTGGGGGTCTTCTGTCACCAAAAGTAACACTGTCCCATAATAAATTACCAAACAAAATTTGGCCTCGCTACGAAAATTAGATCGCGAGTTATAAGAATTTTAAATTTTTCGACCCTCACCATGGGGGGGTCTCCTGTCACCAAAAGTAACACTGTCTCATAATAAATTACCAAACAAAATTTGGCCGCACTACGAAAATAAGATCGCGAGTTATAAGAATTTTAAGTTTTTCATCCCTCACCATGGGGGTTCTCCTGTCACCAAAAATTAACACTGTCTCTAATAAATTACCAAACAAAATTTGGCAGTGCTACGAAAATTGATCGCGAGTTATAAACATTTTAAATTTTTCGACCCTCACCGTGGTTGGTCTCTTGTCGCCAAAAATTAACACTCTGTCATAATAAACTACCGAACAAAATATGGCCGCCCTACGAAAGTTAGATCACGAGTTATAAGCATTTTAACTTTTTCGACCCTCACCGTGGGGGGTCTCCTGTTACCAAAATTTAACACTGTTTCATGATAAATCATTAAACAAAATTTGGCCGCACTACGAAAATAAGATCGCGAGTTATAAGCATTTTAAATTTTCGACCCTCACCGTGGGGGGTCTCCTGTCAACAAAAATTAACCCTGTCTCATAATAAATTACCAAACAAAATTTGTCCACGCTACAAAAATTGATCGCGAGTTATAAACATTTTAAATTTTTCGACCCTCACCGTCGGTTGTCTCCTGTCACCAAAAATTAAAACTTTCTCATAATAAATTACCGTACAAAATATGGCCGCGTACTAAAGTTAGATTACGAGTTATATGCATTTCAACTTTTTCGATCCTCACCGTGGGGGAGGGGGTCTCCTGTCACCAAAATTTAACAGTGTTTCATAATAAATCATTGAACAAAATTTGGCCGCGCTACGAAAATTAGATCGCGAGTTATAAGCTTTTTAAAATTTTCGACCCTCACCGTGGGGGGTCTCCTGTCACCAAAAATTAACACTGTCTCATAATAAATTACCAAACAAAATTTGGCTGCGCTACGAAAATTAGATCGCGAGTTATAAGCATTTTAACTTTTTCGACCCTCACCGTGGGGGGGGTCTCCTGTTACCAAAATTTAACACTGTTTCATAATAAATAATTAAACAAAATTTGGCCGCGCTACGAAAATTGATCGCGAGTTATAAGCATTTTAAATTTTACGACCCTCACCGTGGGGGGTCTCCTGTCACCAAAAATTAACACTCTCTCATAAAAAATTACCAAACAAAATTTGGCCGCGATACGAAAATTAGATCGCGAGTTATAAGCATTTTATCTTTTTCGACCCTCATCGTGGGGGTCTCCTGTCACCAAAATTTAACACTTTTTCATAATAAATCATTAAACAAAATTTGGCCGCGCTGCGAAAATTGATCGCGAGTTATAAGCATTTTAAATTTTTCGACCCTCACGGTGGGGGGTCTCCTGTCACCAAAAATTAACACTCTCTCATAATAAATTACCAAACAAAATTTGGCCGCGATACGAAAATTAAATCGCGAGTTATAAGCATTTTAAATTTTTCGACCCTCACCGTGGGGGTCTTCTGTCACCAAAAGTAACACTGTCCCATAATAAATTACCAAACAAAATTTGGCCTCGCTACGAAAATTAGATCGCGAGTTATAAGAATTTTAAATTTTTCGACCCTCACCATGGGGGGGTCTCCTGTCACCAAAAGTAACACTGTCTCATAATAAATTACCAAACAAAATTTGGCCGCACTACGAAAATAAGATCGCGAGTTATAAGAATTTTAAGTTTTTCATCCCTCACCATGGGGGTTCTCCTGTCACCAAAAATTAACACTGTCTCTAATAAATTACCAAACAAAATTTGGCAGTGCTACGAAAATTGATCGCGAGTTATAAACATTTTAAATTTTTCGACCCTCACCGTGGTTGGTCTCTTGTCGCCAAAAATTAACACTCTGTCATAATAAACTACCGAACAAAATATGGCCGCCCTACGAAAGTTAGATCACGAGTTATAAGCATTTTAACTTTTTCGACCCTCACCGTGGGGGGTCTCCTGTTACCAAAATTTAACACTGTTTCATGATAAATCATTAAACAAAATTTGGCCGCACTACGAAAATAAGATCGCGAGTTATAAGCATTTTAAATTTTCGACCCTCACCGTGGGGGGTCTCCTGTCAACAAAAATTAACCCTGTCTCATAATAAATTACCAAACAAAATTTGTCCACGCTACAAAAATTGATCGCGAGTTATAAACATTTTAAATTTTTCGACCCTCACCGTCGGTTGTCTCCTGTCACCAAAAATTAAAACTTTCTCATAATAAATTACCGTACAAAATATGGCCGCGTACTAAAGTTAGATTACGAGTTATATGCATTTCAACTTTTTCGATCCTCACCGTGGGGGAGGGGGTCTCCTGTCACCAAAATTTAACAGTGTTTCATAATAAATCATTGAACAAAATTTGGCCGCGCTACGAAAATTAGATCGCGAGTTATAAGCTTTTTAAAATTTTCGACCCTCACCGTGGGGGGTCTCCTGTCACCAAAAATTAACACTGTCTCATAATAAATTACCAAACAAAATTTGGCTGCGCTACGAAAATTAGATCGCGAGTTATAAGCATTTTAAATTTTTCGATCCTCACCATTGGGCGGGTCTCCAATCACCAAAAGCTACATTATCCTACCTTATTTTATCTTAAGACGATTTTTTTCTATACACATTCTATCAGGAATTTTTATCATTGAAACTATAGATTTAATGGTAACTGAAATAAGAAACATAAGTTTGAGATTTGATATCCTCTAAATATCTGAAAAATACCGCGTCAATGTCTGCCGAAGTCTACCGAAGGATACCATGCCGAAGTCTGCCGAGCTGAAACGACGTTAGCCGAGTGTTAGGTTTTTTTCGTTACGGATGTGTTAGGATTTTTCGCGTTACGGAATTTTTGGATTCGGTCGCCGCGCTCAAAGCCCGTGATAAAAGCTATGCAATAGCTTAAAATTAGGCTCAGGCCCAGACACGAGCTCAGACTGCCCCCAACGAGTAATGATTGGTGTAATGTTTGCAACTATCTAACCGATTTGAAAAATAATGGTGGCCATTTGCTTGCGCCTTTCTTTGATCCAACATAGGCTATTTATTTCATGTCGGTTTAATAATTTCCAAAGGGTTGCAGAATTGTAAAAAGCTCTAAAATTGTAATTTCTGTGATGTCATTATGACTGAAAACTGGAAAATGAATGTTACTTTAAAAATGCAATTGATCGGTAAGAATTTTTCTTAAAAAGTTCGAAATTTAAAAGATTAAAAAGAGCAAAAAAGTTTCTAAAAACTTTTGACGATTAAATTAAAACTGTTATGGGTATTTTCATTTGTTTGTTAATTTTAAAACTGAAAAGATGCAATAAAATAATTAAAAAAAAAAGAAAAAAAAAGAAAGAAAGAAAGAAAGAAAACGAAATGTGCAAAGTTTACAAAAAGGGTGCCTGTGCAGGAAACAAAGCATTATGCAATGCTGTTAAATTAAAAAATTAAATTCTAGTGCTTTTTTAAATCGGTTAAAACAATAATCGAAATTTTTAAAATAATGAAATGCACAAAATTAAGATTTATTAAGGCGTCAAATGTACAAAAAAATGTAGATTTGTTTTTCTTCTAAAGAATCAAAAAGCCGCATTTAATTTAAATGCAATATAAAAGATACCAATGCAGCTAGTCGGAAATAGGTTTCAAATCATAAATTAAAATTTCATAAAATTACCCAAGAATAATAGGTACTAATCTGTTATCCCGTCTACCGGTTTCGCCAAATTATACACATCGCCAAACTAATTGCCAAATTATGCATATTGACAAAATTTTTATTTTAAATAACAATAAAACAAATAATTAGTAGACTATTAATAAAAATACAAATAAAAAGTCGAAATAAAAATCACTTAATGACGTTTTAAACACGTGCATCATATTTAATGTCACTGAATTGACATTCACGATCATCCATTATTGGCATTTAATCTTATAATTTGGCGGTAGTATTTTGGTCGACGGGTTAAGAGAGTAGTACCGAATAATATAACTTAAAATTTTAATGCTGCAAAGATGAACGACAATATAATGACCATGTTCAGTGGCACGGTGACTGACATGAACATTCTGTCGGGCAGTCAAAGATGTCCGGCAGTGTAAAATATGAAAAAATTTAAAATATGCAGATTATTTTAATTTATTATTATGAAAGTATAATCCAGTAACAAACAAAAAGTTAAGTGTAAATTTTAAGTACATTTTCAATAATTACTTAAAACAATACATATATTTGTTTAGTTTTATATCATATTTTAGGCCGTCAGTCACCGGTGACCGACGTAGCACTCAGCAGTATATATGTATATTATATGTTTCTTATTTTTCTTTCATAACATATTATGACAATATAGACTGAATTTTTTACATACGAATACTGTCACAGATAAGAATCATTGTTTATTTTTCTTTTTAATATTTTAAATGTGTACTCGCCAGACTTACTTAACTTGTTTTAAGCAAATCATTTTAAAATAAATTTACATAGAATGTAGTATTCGAGCAGAATTAATTCTGCTTCACATATGTATCATCTTTCAATAAATTCATATTTTTAATTTATACAAACCCCGAAGCCTTTCACTATGACAAAATTATATACTGTACAAACAGAAAGTCAAACGGAAACAAAATTAATTACCTTCCAAGTTTGCAAAAGCAAAAATTTCGGAAATTAATGAACATCGCTTACAATATCTTGAAAGGTGTTTTATTTGACATCGTACTTAATTAGAAAAAATGTTTACCCAGAAAATATTCTGGTCTGTTTTGAATGGTTAATCTATTTTCATGTCTTTTTTTTTATTGCAGTTAAATCTGTTATAACTACAGATATTTTATCTTTACAATGCGACATATTTTATTATACAATATCAGCTTGTTTAAATGAGTATATAACTATTTTTATTAGAAGCAAAGTTTGCGATTAATGAAACAATGAAACAAAAAAACAGCAACAATAGAATGTAATAAAATCAAAGATCTAAAAGATCTAAAATTAAAAGTAATTTTTTTCATAAAAGTATTATCAAAATATAAATTAAAGTTATCCGCAATTAACCCTTTCGGGTCTGGTGAATTATTACTAGCACATGTATTTTAATGGAATGTTATTTTGTTATATGGAATACATTTTCTACTTTTTACACGTAGTAATGTTCGTATATGTCTATGCATTTACTATATGAATTCATTTGTGTTTAGTCATTTAGTAATAATAATAATTATTAATATTTGCTTCATTCTCTTGGCGCGTTTACAATTCTTTTATTTTAAACACATATTTCACTCTATAAATTTAAAATAAAAATTACTTTTCTGAAAGAATCCTGTTTAATGAAGCGTGAAAAGTATTAGAAAGTTGCAATATGAGTTAAATCTTATTGTAATACAATGTTTTCTAAACATCACCAAAATTTCTTCCTTAGCCAATTGTCATATGAATATTACAAGAGTCGTATACAAAACAATAACACTTGTTATCTTCCAGACAATGAAATATTCATTAAACACTAATACAAATTCATTAAACACTAATACAGCACAATAAGCAATGTCGTTGTGAGTCACACTGTGACTTTGTGACCATGAATTGTCGATGTGAAGTCACATTGACTAAAATGTGAAATCGTTATGGACGTTTTAGAGCTCGTTTGTGACGTCACATTGTGACCACTTTGTGAAGTCACTTTGTGACAAATATCCCTCATAGCATGCATGGTCACAATGACGTCACTGTGAGTCACTTTGGTCACATCACATCTGTGACGAAAATGCCATCACTCAGTGACGTCAAATTGTGACTGAGATGTGACTTTCTTATAAATTTTTAGAAAATTACAAATATTCTTCAAAACATGTTATTTACTTTAAGAAACATGTTTCTGGCAATTTAAATATCGACGCTTTTTTCACAGTTTCGTCACAGTGTTAATGTCAAAGTAGTCACAAATGACGCACTTTTCCCAAATTGGTCACATTGTGACGTCACAAAGTGGTCACAATGTGACGTCACAAACGAGCTCTAAAACAGCCATAGCGACTTCACATTTTAGTCACTGTGACTTCACATCGACAATCGATGGTCACAAAGTCACAATGTGACTTCACAGTGACGTTGCAGTGACGTCACCATGTCTTACGGGATGTAAAATATGTGTCATTTGTGAATACTTTGATATTAACATCGAGACGATGCTGTGATAAAAGCGACGCTGTGACAAAAGTGTTTTTTAAAGTAAATAACATGTTTTGAAGAATTTTTGAATTTTCTAAAGATTTTTAAGAAAGTCACATCTCAGTCACAATGTGACGTCACTGAGTGGTGGAATTTTGGTCACAGATGTGATGTGACCACAGTGACTCACAGTAACGTTATTGTGACGTCACTGTGACCATGCATGCTATAAGGGTGATTGCATTGAGTTCACAGGCTATTCACACTATTTTTATAATATACTCTTATTTCAAAGAATTATGCACCTAGATACATAAATTAAGGGGGATCATCCCCTGTTTCACGCCATTATACCTTAGAAAGGAGCTACCAAAACTCACGAGAGACACGCATTCTCAAAATAAATTTGTATACCAAATTTGAAGCAAATCAGATAATTCTGCATGAAAAATCCAGTTCGAAAAATTAAGGGCTATTCGTACCCACTTTCTATCTTTATAGTTAACCAATAAACCTCTAAATCTAATCACGAAAGTTCCTTGTCAGAATGAAGCTAGAAAACGTATTGAAGCAAATTGGATAATTTTTCTCGAATACATATTTATCTAAATTAAGGGAGGGATTTTTCCCCTTTTATACTTAACAAATGAATATCGAAATCTAATCAAAAAACATAATATCGTAAAAAACCGGTTTGAAAAATTAAATAATTCTGCGTGAATAACGTAGAAAGAAAACTTGAAAGAAATCGGATATTTTTATCAAGAGTTATCACGCTACATGCATACACACATACTAGAGATGAGAACTCAGCTCGAGCCCGATTGTCATATCAGTCTTTGCGCCCGAGTGGGCTCGGGCTCATTTTTTCTGAAACTTTAAAATTATTTAATCATATGTAGAAAAAAATTGAAAGAAATCCCCCCCCCTTAAAAATTACTTGTTTTTCAAGTCATTTTAGTGATATTTTTGTCAAAACGAAAGAGGATAAGAAATCGTCTTTTGTATTTTAATACTTGATTGCTGTTTTAAAAGAAAATTTATGATGTTTGAGATTAATTTCTACTGCTTTTCCGGTGACGATTTATTAATATGGCGCCAATCAAAAGAAGCACAAGCAATAAATTATCTTCTTATTACATTATTCTTATCTTCTTCTGATTTTCGTTTTTGGTAGAGGATCTTTTTTAATTCGATTATTTATTTATTTAATTAGTTAGTTACATAAGACTTAGAGAATGATTTAACTAGAAGCTTAAAGTTTGCAATCTATTTAATTGTGCTTTTGTCACAGTCGTTTTTCATATAAAAATAACATAGTGATTATTTTTTGTGTTAGTCATCGTGAACTCTGCTTATCTGATGATTTGATTTCGTAAATAAACACATTTTCTATGTTAATTCCGATAGAAAAATAAACGACCAGTGTTTCTTCTTTCCCTATAAAAGCATCTGATCTTTAAATTAACTGTGTCAATGTTTCAATTTGCGTTGATTTTCTGGTTTACACCAATCACGGGAAATTGTTAGGAGAAATAAATGGATTATAGTAGATGTCACCTTATATAGGAAATTGAAAAAGTTCTTCAATTCTTTAGCATACATATAGGAATTTTTGCAAACTTCATCTATTGATTCATTACACTTCATCAATTTGTCCATTAAATTTTGTTATTAAAAAAAATAAAAAATACGGGAATCCTTTTAAGTATGAATTATCTTTACATTTCATAGCAAACTGCTCATTTCATAAAGTTGAATTTAAATTTTTATTTAACAGTAATTCTTATGTAAGAAATTTTTTTTAAATTATGTATCGCAGATGAAACAATCTTTAAATATCATGATTTTGTAATATACTGTTACGAATTTTGTAAATAGTTAGTGTTTGTACTGTAAAATAATGTAAATAATCTTATTAAGCTCCATTCCTTTTCTAATATTAGTTTTTGTTACATTGTCTCTGTTATCAAGCAAACTTGTCTATTATTTTTCAGTGAATGTCTATGGCAGGTTGGCGAAATATTGGAGATATTGCCAAGTTGGCGTCCCTTTTGACGACTAATTTTGGTCGACAAATTTGGCGATATATCGCCAAGTTGGCGACAAACTTGGCGATTGTTGGCGATGGTAACGCTTCCCTCTCTATGGTAACCCCCCTTAAGATATGCTGATACATTGAATGTTATCCCGTGGTTTTCTGGAATATTCGAGAAGCCTGTGGAACTTTCCAGCGCATGCTCAGAGCCTATATAAAGAGAGCAATATGAGCTGTTGTTGTTATTATTTATCAGTCAGTCATTGAGTGAACAACTAGGCGATTGTTAAGCAAGTTTGCTTGCGTTTTATCTACGTTGTTTTGAATGTTATTTAGTGTTGAGACGTTGTATAAAGAGTCTCTGGGATCTAAAGCTGTACTTGTACGATAGATTTGAGCAGTTATTTTTGAATATCTAGTAATATTTGTGAGTTTCGAAGACTCTGTTGTTCTGAAGATCTGTAAATAAATTATTTTCTACTTTTCTAAGAGACAAGAGTTGGAAGTTGTCTAACCATAAGATCAAAAGAACCCTATATATGCTACAAGAATACTTTTGGTATCGTGCTTGGGCGGACTCAGACTCTGATGACAAAAATTCTCGGATTCAAAATCGTCGGGATCGGGCTAAAACAAACGAGCTCGAACTGATCTCGAAATGATATATACAGAAATGGGGGCGGGCACATTAGCTTGCAGGCTCTGGCACCCTGTGAGCTAAAAAACCTAAAAATTTAAATTTTGTTTATAGCTACATCAAATAGATTATTTAAATACTTCTGTTTACACTTCCCTTTAAATGAATTCCTATTTTAAAGCTTAAACAAACCCTGAAAAACCGATAAGCTTTTATTGACTCCAATACAGTGTTTCCAGTTTTTCTGGCTTTACAAAAGAAAAAAGGGGTGCATTTAAAAAATTAATTTTAGAATAATCCAGATACGTGTTTTCAGAGCAGCTTAAAAAATAGTAACATTACTTGTGTCGAAATACTCTTTTCCAAAATGGCGACATTTTGTCATGTACATTTTCAGGTCATTTGCTTTTTTTTTACACGATTTCGAGTTTTATATGCAAATCTTTTTTTGCTCGAATGTTAATGTTTTCGATATACATTAGTTGAAATATATTTCACTTTTTAAAGCTATTACTAACAACGCATGAAACCCCATCGCCCATTACCTAGAGAATAGCTTCATAGTGATTTCCAAAGATATCCACAGAAATTATTTTGATGATTTTTCTGTTTAAAATCGCTAAAATATTCCAGTTTTGTATGGAAATCATTTTTTGCTCGAATGTTTTTGATATAAGGAAATTGCATCAGTAGTGGGACACTTAAGGACAATTATCTAATTATTACTAAAGTATTAGTGAATTAAAAAATATTTTTTAGCCTAATCCTTACCTTTATGTATCAGAATAAACATTTAAATTTTTGAAATATATTCTCTTGAAAAAATGAAAAATAAAAAATCTTACCTTCCTCTATGCTCTAGTAATGGTCCAAGTAAATTTCTGATTCTCCAGTAGGGGCCCCCTAGAAGTGGGCCTCTCCATTCTTGAGTTTAATACATACTGTACAGAAGTTACAATATGTTTTACATTTCTACACTTAAATATACACAATAATGAAATCATATTTAGAAGTTTTGATGATTACGTAAAATTTATTTAGTTTTTTCGTATAGTCTATAAAAACACCCTTCGAGCTCGAAGACTATGAGAATAATGATGTTGTCCCTTTGCCTGATAACGTATAAGGGTTCCATCCAATCAGCAATTAGTTTGTTATTTGACAGGGGTGACTAGAAAACTTGTTTTACAACTTTGAAAACTGGTGGCCGACTATTGGTTCATGGCCCACTACTGGTACACTTACCCTACTTTCGTTGAAATACATTTCACTTTTTGAAATTATCACTATCGACACATGAAAGAGCACAACCCATTACCTAGAGAATGTTTTCATACCGGATTTCATGAATACACGCATAAATTCTATGAATGTTTTTTCTTTTTAAAATCTCTGAAGTACGATAGAGAATGGAAATCTACCTAACTGAGCATTTCAAAATGCAAGAGGATTTCAGGAAGGACTTAGGACTTAGAAACTATTTTTTATAAGAATATTAAGGCTATGCATAATAATACGTTTGGAAAGTTTCGTCCATGTGTCACGATAAACACCCAGACATATAATGGTATACAGTGGAGCCAACTTATATGGTACCGTGGCAACCTAATTATTCCCCCATTAATTTTGAATCATAGCAACCTAATTTTCATTATTATTTTATTATTCACGTTTCTCCTTAGAATGAAATTTATTTTGGCAATGGCCATGTGTTTTAATTCGACTGACATTCATAAATCCCAAATGACTGAAAACTTTTGCTCCATGTTAAACTTTACTAATTTGATTTGTTGTCATGATCATGATGTCATCATATCATGACATTTCAATAAATAATAGTGTCTTTATAAGGAAAATTGCATGAGAATATAATTTAATAAAATTGCAAATTTATTAAAACGTGGTAGCTTGACTTAAAATATTCATCTTTCACCCTCTGTCAACCCTTGAAAGAAAAACAAACTCGTCGTACTATTTTAGAAAAATATTTTTGAGCCCACCCAATTTTTTTGAGTCAACCCAATATTTTTCAAAAGTTGGCGCCACTAATGGCACAGCTCATTGTAAAGTCAGTGCACATTTGTTTTTTTCCGATCCAATGATGTATAGAGCAAAAACGAAAAAACATGCATTAATTGTAGATTAAGAAACGCTTTGCAACATTGACATAATATTATAAAGACATTTTAGAATTGGATTTTATAATTATGATGAATTTGTTGGCGACTAAATTCATTTCAGATGCTTGTGACTACGAACTAATGATCACCCCATTAGAAGTTCACGCTGCATATGCTGTATTCAGTGTTCGTGCTGACATTCGACCAACGTTAGTTTTTTGGCTAATAAAAAATAAAGAACATTCGCCAAATGAAAAAAAAAAATATTAGCAAAATAGATTCGCCGTGTGGCACAAAAAAGTATATATCTTTAATCCTTTAATGGACCCCCTTTTTACTTACCCATCATACGTAGTATAGGGTAAGTCTTGCAATCGTTTTGAAAATCGAAAAAAAAAATTTGACGGATTTACACGTTTCAGATACTGGAGATTCAGAAAAACATATTTTTAGAAAAAAAAAAATTGCCGTCCGTCCGTCTGTATGTCTGTCTGTAACCGCTCTATCTCCCGAACAAATTGAGATAGAGACTTGAAATTTTGTATGCACTTAGTATGTAAGAATGGAACGAAGCTTATTGAATATCAGCAACCTCGATTATCCGGAACTATTTTTTACGGACCCTCGAAAATTTCATTCTGATGAAACGTATATAAAATTTTTCGAAATTTTTTATTTTAAGGAGTGGATATAAAAGGCTATAAAATCACACAAATTTTGCATAAAGAACGAGGTCGATCACATTATTAGTTGCTGAGATACGTGTAATCCAGTTTTCCACATTCTTCGATTTTTCATGACCCTGTATTTCATTCAAATTTCAATTCAAAGATATGATTTGTTTGGAAATGAGACGCTTCATCTGACGCAGTTAATTGTTAGTTAATAGAATTATTATTTTTGAAGTTATAAGGATGTTTCTTTTACGTAATACGGTATTACTTGAGTATTTTGGCGTTTTATATAATTTGTCGAATTTGGCTCATCAGCAATTCATTAATAAATCATTACTATGTATATTAAAACTATTTAAAGATGCGTTTATATTTTATTTTGGAATTGCAATGCATTTTATAAATAAGTAACACATGTTTTATTTTCATATTTTATATTATGCATATGTATGATGGGTAAGTATTACGGTGGCCTCCAACGACTAGTTTCAATATGTTCTAATAGTCCAAGAGCCGACCGCACAAAACCCCAAGTCATCGAGCACAAGAAAAATTCCTTTTTACTTACCCATCATACGTAGTATAGGGTAAGTCTTGCAATCGTTTTGAAAATCGAAAAAAAATTTTTGACGGATTTACAGGTTTCAGATAGTGGAGATTCCGAAAAACATATTTTTAGAAAAAAAATTTTGCCGTCCGTCCGTCTGTCTGTCTGTCTGTCTGTCTGTCTGTCTGTAAACGCTCTATCTCCCGAACAAATTGAGATAGAGACTTGAAATTTTGTATGTAGTTAGCATGTAAGAATGGGACGAACCCTATTTAATATCAGCAACCTCGATTATCCGGAACTATTTTTTTCGGACCCTCGAAAAATTCGTTCTGATGAAAGGTATATAAAAATTTTCGAATTTTTTTGTTTTAAGGAATGGACGTAAAAGGCAATAAAATAATACACATTTTACATATAGAACGAAGTCGGTCGGATTATTAGTTGCCGAGATATTTGTAATCTTGTTTTCCACATTCTTCGATTTTTTATGACCCTGTATTTCATCCAAATTTCAATTCAGAGGTATATTTTAATTGAAAATGAGACGCTTCATCCGACACAGTTAATTGTTAGTTAAGAGAATTATTATTTTTGGAGTTATAAGGATGTTTCTTTTGCGCAGTTCGGTACTACTTGAGTAGTTTGGCGTTTTATATAATTTGTCGAAATTGGTACATCAGCAGTTCTTTAATAAAGCATTACTATGTATATTAACAATATTTAAATTTTCTTTATGAATTGCAATGTATTGTATAAATAGTTTTCACATGTTTTACATATCCATGATGGGTAAGTATTACGGTGGCCCCCCAACGACTAGTTTACTTACCCATCATGCGTAGTATAGGGTAAGTCTTGCAATCGTTTTGAAAATCGAAAAAAAATTTTTGACGGATTTACACGTTTTAGATAGTGGAGATTCCGAAAAACATATTTTTAGAAATTTTTTTGTGCCGTCCGTCTGTCTGTCTGTCTGTCTGTCTGTCTGTAAACGCTCTATCTCCCGAACAAATTGAGATAGAGACTTGAAATTTTGTATGTAGTTAGTATGTAAGAATGGGACGAACCCTATTTAATATCAGCAACCTCGATTATCTGGAACTATTTTTTTCGGACTCTCGAAAAATTCGTTCTGATGAAAGGTATATAAAAATTTTCGAATTTTTTTGTTCTAAGGAATGGACGTAAAAGGCAATAAAATAACACACATTTTGCATATAGAACGAAGTCGATCGGATTATTAGTTGCCGAGATATTTGTAATCTTGTTTTCAACATTCTTCGATTTTTCATGACCCTGTATTTCATTCAAATTTCAATTCAAAAGTATATTTTAATTGGAAATGAGACGCTTAATCCGACGCAGTTAATTGTTAGTTAATAGAGTTATTATTTTTGGAGTTATAAGGATGTTTCTTTTACGCAGTTCGGTACTACTTGAGTAGTTTGGCGTTTTATATAATTTGTCGAAAGCGGTAATCAGCAGTTCTTTAATATAGCATTACTATGTATATTAACAATATTTAAATTTTGTTTATGAATTGCAATGCATTGTATAAATAGTTTTCACATGTTTTATTTTCATATACATATCCATGATGGGTAAGTATTACTGTGGCCCCCAACGACTAGTTTTTGTATGGAGGAGTAGTAATAGGGGAATCTAATGATCTATGGTTGATGGAAGCGAAGTGGTGCATAAGCCAAAAATGAATACTACTAGTGGTTGACACGTAGGCTTAGTATTATGTTTTCCTGCACCCAGTTTTCCATACTTTTGATTGTACGGCAAACACAATGCTAAGCCTATGAGACAACCACTATCAATTTTACTTACCCATCATACGTAGTATAGGGTAAGTCTTGCAATCGTTTTGAAAATCGAAAATTTTTTTTTGACGGATTTACACGTTTTAGATAGTGGAGATTCCGAAAAACATATTTTTAGAAAAAAAATTTTGCCGTCCGTCTGTCTGTCTGTCTGTCTGTAAACGCTCTATCTCCCGAACAAATTGAGATAGAGACTTGAAATTTTATATGTAGTTAGTATGTAAGAATGGGACGAACCCTATTTAATATCAGTAACCTCGATTATCCGGAACTATTTTTTTCGGACTCTCGAAAAATTCGTTCTGATGAAAGGTATATAAAAATTTTCGAATTTTTTTGTTCTAAGGAATGGACGTAAAAGGCAATAAAATAACACACATTTTGCATATAGAACGAAGTCGATCGGATTATTAGTTGCCGAGATATTTGTAATCTTGTTTTCCACATTCTTCGATTTTTCGTGACCCTGTATTTCATTCAAATTTCAATTCAGAGGTATATTTTAATTGGAAATGAGACGCTTAATCCGACGCAGTTAACTGTTAGTTAATAGAGTTATCATTTTTGGAGTTATAAGGATGTTTCTTTAACGCAGTTTGGTACTACTTGAGTAGTTTGGCGTTTATATAATTTGTCGAAATTGGTACATCAGCAGTTCTTTAATATAGCATTACTATGTATATTAACAATAATTAAATTTTGTTTATGAATTGCAATGCATTGTATAAATAGTTTCACATGTTTTATTTTCGTATACATAACCATGATGGGTAAGTATTACGGTGGCCCCCAACCACTAGTTTTGCTTATGCACCCCTTCGCTTCCGGCAGACATGGATCATTAGATTCCTCTATTGATCCTCCATACAAAAAAAAGGAATTTTTCTTGTGCTCCATGACTTAGGGTTTTGTGCGATCGACTTTTGGACTATAAAATAACCAAAGTTTTTATAACTGAGACAACGATATTGATCTAATTCCAACTATCCGCTACAAATGTATTAAAAATATGTATGAAAACGAAAAGGAAAAGAAAGAAAAATAAAAAATTGAGCACTAGCAATTTGGCGAATCTAATCTTTTGTTTACTCGCCAAATGAAGAATTTAGTCGCAATTTGGCGCATTGGCTAGCGACAGCGAGAACCCTGGCTGTATTACCTCTCATCATACACTGAGGCAGGAAACCTATAAAAGTGACAGAAAATCAAAAAATCAAAATATGAATTTCTTTATTGTCTTTTATTGAAATCATAGTGCACTTAACTTATAAGTCATTAAAAATTTTTATTCTTTAACTTATTTCTCCCCCAACTCACATTTCAAGTAAAGTTTAGTTGTAGCGACTTGTCCTCTGAAAAAAATTATATAAATTATTGGCAAAATTTGAGAGTTCATGTGTGTCATCATTATTGCAATGAATTTAATTTGTAAATTCATCTTCAAATTATTGAATTTGGACTATTTCTTTTAAATTGAATATTAAAGAAGTGTGTTAATATTAAAATCATTTTAACGGTGAAAGATTCAAATATTTCTTTTATGGTTAGAAAGATATATTTTTATTTATGTCCCAAAGCTGTCTAAGTTTTAGTTTTTACGATTTTACAGAACTTGCTTATTCCTCGATTTTGGGTCACCAGATAACGTTGCCCATATTTGGCTTTTTTCTCAAAAAAAAAACTAGATTCATATGATGAACCAACAATGGCTACATTCCAAGAAGTTTTTTTAAAAAACGCAGAATTACAGAATCACGAAACTTGTTCTTGAACTTATGAAACAAGTTGGAAATGCATGTCAAACGTAGCAAATAAGGTGTATTCGTACTATCACGAAGTTTTAGAAATATACAGTACTTTGAAGACAGTACCGCATCTAAAACCTTTTGTCTGTCCTTGTAAATATTATGTGTTTTCTATTATACAAGAATTCACTTATAGTAAAACTCAGCAACGTATATCAACTTTACAAAACGTGAAATAACTCAATATAAGTGACACGCATCTTAAAAGATATTTTCCCCTGTACCATTATGTAATAAAATATTTTTGTGTGGCCCTGACGCGAATAAACAAACACTCAACGTCCAAGCGCGATTCACGCCAACCTCCATAGCCAAGCGCTTTGGGGGAAAAAAAACTTCGAAGAGCATGCAATTCCGAAGTAGCTTTGATTTTTCATATTTCATCCAATTGACCGCGTACGCCTTCTTTTATGGAATATTTGTAAGAATACGATAATTTAAAAAATGCTTACTTAAATATTTATTTTAATTAATGAGTATTTCATCCTAAGCCCAAAAACATGTAGAACAAATTAAGTTCGTAAATATTTTTGGAAGTATTGTGAAATATCTTGATGAATTAAGTCAACTATTGTACCTTCATAATACTAGAAACACGCAGTTTAAATTTTTCAGCATCAGCCTTTTCTTCATAACAGTATAATCTTATTGTAATAGCATTAGTATTCGACTTAGTCTAATCAATAACAATTTGTGTAGATTTAAATTAATTTGCAAGTTCAAAAGCATTTTCTTTGAAAAACAAAAATTCTGTTACTTGAATATTTTGTATCAAAAATATTCAAGTTAACTGGATATAAATATTTGCACATGTAACCTTTAAAGTATGGTACTAGAATAGAATGTAGCATGCACGTTGTTTGTCGAACTTCATCTTTCCGCCAAAGCGCTTGGCTAGAGGGGTTGGCGTGAAGCGCGCTGGGACGTTGAGTGTTTGTTTATTTGCGACCCTGACAATGAATAAAAAATATTCTTTACCCCCCCCCCCAGATTGTACAAAATGTTTATTTCAGTATATTTCTCAGATGCATATGAATTTTATTATGTTTGAAACAGTGTAACATCGTTAAAGTGCATATGAAACTAATTTCTAACTTTGACCATAATGTAGCGGACTACTCGACAAAAAGATGCAACCATTATAAATTTTAAATTTGAAACGATTCTGTTATGTACTTCTTGCTTTGTTATAAGCCGACAGAGGGACGGACTGAATGACGACTATAGATGTTAAGTATTTACATAATTACGAACGCACCTAAAAAATACAAATAGTGACTATAGTTCTTGCTATTGGATTCGAATTGAAAAATTCCCTCATCATATAGCAAGGAACTTTCTTGAAAAGTTGCATGGTCCAACGTATCACCATCGGTGTACAAAATCTTATGCATGATTCAAAATTCATATCAGCATTAATTTTCATTCCTAAAATGATATTTTTAATTCATATCAATGTATTCTGTGCACTTCGCTAAAGCCGTTCCATTGACAATTTTACTCATTTAACCGAAGAGAATCTGTTTTCATCGGTAAACTAGTCGTTGGGGGCCACCGTAATACTTACCCATCATGGATATGTATATGAAAATAAAACATGTGAAAACTGTTTATACAATGCATTGCAATTCCAAAACAAAATTTAAATATTGTTAATATACCTATAGTAATACATAGTATTAAAGAACTGCTGATGTATCAATTTCGGCGAGTTATATAAAACGCCAAACTACTCAAGTAGTACCGAACTGCGTAAAAGAAACATCCTTATAACTCTAAAAATAATAATTCTATTAACTAACAATTAACTGCGTCGGATGAAGCGTCTCATTTCCAGTTAAAATATACCTCTGAATTGAAATTGGAATGAAATACAGGGTCATGAAAAATCGAAGAATGTGGAAAACAGGATTACAAATATCTCGGCAACTAATAATCCGATCGACTTCGTTCTATATGCAAAATGTGTGTTATTTTATTGTCTTTTACGTCCATTCCTTAGAACAAAAAAATTCGAAAATTTTTATATACCTTTCATCAGAACGAATTTTTCGAGAGTCCGAAAAAAATAGTTCCGGATAATCGAGGTTGCTGATATTAAATAGGGTTCGTCCCATTCTTACTTACTAAATACATACAAAATTTCAAATCTCTATCTCAATTTGTTCGGGAGATAGAGCGTTTACAGACAGACAGACGGACGGCAAATTTTTTTTTCTAAAAATATGTTTTTCGGAATCTCCACTGTCTAAAACGTGTAAATCCGTCAAAAATTTTTTTCGATGTGTTCAAAACGATTGCAAGACTTACCCTATACTACGTATGATGGGTAAGTAAAATTCTGGTAGCGTACTGACATTTTAATTTCCTAAACGTGTTTACTTTTCTACACCCGAAATCCCACTAAGTGCTCATGAAATATACAAAAAGCCTAGCAGGTGAATAAATTGAATCGTTTTAGAAACATATATTCCATCGAAAGACGATTTCTCGTTTTTGCATTCCAAGGGAATAAACTAAACCTCTTTAAAAATATTTTTTCCATTTAAAAAAATGTTCCGTTTTCTTATTCATAAAAACATAATATCTAGAGGCTTTACAATCTAAAATTCTTGAATTACTTAAATAAAATGCGTATGATGTATTTAAAACTTTTGGAATATCTAGAAAGAAGTTATAAATATTTCTTTTAATAGTAATTTTTTCTCATTAAAAACGTTGTTTATTACATTTAAATATACAGGCTGAATGTCTTGCCCTGTTTACAAATACAGGATGATTCATAATGAATGGGACAAAAAGAAAACATGATTGTAAACGTTGTAATTAATTTATTTAGAAAATTCAAATTTACCTCAAAATTACATTTATTCAAGTTTCTACAGGTGTTCTATATGTGCCCCTGACACGACAAATGTCTACACGGTAATCAAGCTCCTGACACACTCGTGATAGCACATCCCTGGTGATGGAGTTCAAAACTGCAGTTATCGACTACTTCGTTCCTCTAAGTCCTTAGGAAGTGGAGGCACAAACACCTTGTCTTTAACGAAACCCCAGACAAAAAAATCACAGGACGTTAGATCTGGTGATCTCGGAGGCCAATGAAGACATCTCAAATCCTGTGGCCCACCATGTCTAATCCAGCGATGCGGTAGTTCTTTACGATATTGCGAAAGAAAATGTCTTTGCACAACAGTTACCGAGGAGATTTTGACATATTCGAAAACGCAGTGCGCTGTTTCCTGCATGGACGACATTTTGTTTAACAGTGCCTCTAGCGGCGAGTTCGTGATTCGATGATTTTTCCCTGTTGCCAAATAAAACTTGTATAATTGTAGTTGCAGAATAAATTTGTTTCGACTGAATAAATCCATTACGGCAGTCACACTGTGCTATTCTTTTTGGCCCATTCATTATGAATCACCCGGTATTTATTGTGCTCAAATTATTAAAATTCGATGTATGATTATTGGGATACATTGCAAGTACAGTTCTAAACCTGGGATTCTACATCTTTTTCTTTGGGACGGTCTATATCAATTCGAAATATCCAATAGAAATTATACTTTTCCCCAAAATGTTTGAGTTTCAACATTGCTGCAACCATTCTTTTGTGTATCCTTGTTAATAATGAATGATATTCTAGAGCAGCCCTCTTGTTGTGGTTTGTGTCAATTAATATCTGCTTGAAAGAGCGTAACATCATTAAAATACACCGAAAACAACAGTTTTCTCATACACAATCTGATTTTCCAATGTTGGAAATTATTATCAATTTTTTACTCAACTTTAAATTAAATACTCATCTCTCGTTTTAACCAGTTTATTCTCATGGAAAAACGCATCTCAGTTTCTTTCGAACACAGATAAATTAACAAAAAACAACTCCATTATAAACCGTAATATTTAAACACATATTCTCATAAAAAAAACATTCGAATCACAACCCAAAAACAAAAAGAATATTTTTTCACACAGCTTAGGTAAAAGCTGTAGAAATAAACAGATAATGTATTTCACTCACAAATTATCGTTTGCACAGAAACCTTTTTACATTTTGATAAAATTTGGTACATTTTGGTTGCTAGGCGACACCGTCAGTATAAAATTAAATAGCATTTTATCAAACAATGTCAATGAGCTATAACTGCTAGGTACTTCATTGCCGATACCGAGCATGTCATAACAAACCTCATTAATCTATATCCAATTCATGAAGATCAGAGTCTATTCACTCAAGTTACAGCAGACTACAAACAGACAGGCTCACATATAGGCGACAGACGGAATTCTTGAACGCTTTTCGACTACGTTGCAAAGGGTAAAAAAGTAAAAAAATACATATATATATATATATATATATACATAAATATTATAGTTTGGAAATCTTTAAAATTTTTCCATACATAAAACCGTTATAAAAGTGGTTTATCGGATTTTAAACTGAACTATACACTACATTATTATTCACTGGCCTTTCTTGTTTTATTGACCTATCGATCAGTGAGAAGTATTTAGTACCTCCAGATTTCTAGAAAAGTCAAGCAAATACATCTAAGAAATAAGGGTACTACTTGGTTATCGCGTCGACCAAACATTTATCACCAATATATAAGATTAAATGCCAATGATGGATAATCGTGATCAATGACATTAAATACAACACACGTGTTTAAAATGTCATTAAGTGATTTTTATTTAGACTTTTTATTGGTAATTTTATTAATATTTTACTGATTATTTGTTTTTTCGTTATTTAAAATAAAAATTACGTCAATATGTATAATTTGGCTATTAGTTTGGCGATTTGTATAATTTGGCGAAATCGGTCGACGGGATAACAGAGTAGTACCGAAATCAGGATCGTTGTTTTTCTCATTGCTTCCAAAAAAAATGATAATATTAATAAAATAAAACAAAATAAACATCCAATGTATCCAATATAATCTATTAAATCCCTAGAACGTTTCTGAATGCCTGTGGCTAAACATGAATAACATATGAATAACTGAGGTAGGAACTTAAACTTTCGTTGAGCACGTATTTACTTTCTTTTCCTAATCTAATAATACGCCATTTAATACTTAAGTTATTTGCAAGGATAAGAAACGGAAATTATCACTATTAAAAGAAAAACACTTTGGATAAATTTAGATTAATTTTTAAAAATATATTTGCCTCGACTATTTAAAAACCCAGTTAGTTTTGAAATGAATGTGTGTTATGGATGTGTTTGTTATAGACTATTTGTGGGTACCCTGTGCTTTAATCTTTCTGTTCGTCGAAAAGAGTTTTTAAAATGCTTGTATAAATAAACTTGTGTTTCACGTTATCTTTTATCCTAAAAAAAGTAAGAAAAGCTACATTTATTATAAAACTACATTTTTATTTATAATGCGATAAAAATTTTCAGTCTGTGGAAAGGTCTTAAAAAAGACGTGCACTTAACACAACCCATAAGCAACTCCGTGATGTTGAGCATCATGTTTACAAATTACATTTTCCGCTCGAAGCATTTCTTAGATAATCACTCCTTAAGGCCTTAATTGTGTTGTTTGTTCACCAGAGCATTCATTTTCCTCACATAACTAAACACATATTCCTAGTATGTTAGAAATCTAATATTAAGATAATTGCATTTTACTTTATTATTTCTAGAAGGAGAACAAATTAAGATTGCTTAGTGAAGTAGTGTTTGTTTCAGGAATACAAAATTATTCGAAGTAAAAAAAAAAAAAAATCCTTATCAGAAACTCTTGTAAAGGGCAAACTTCTTCAAATGATTTCTATTTTTTAAAGCAAAAACAGATTAAACTTTTCGGCAATAAAAATATTTTTTTTTCAAGGGAATAAAAATTATTATAAGAGTATCTTTTTATTATTATTATTTAATTCATAAATGACGTCACACAGAAGATTCAGAATACATTATGTACATTATTTCAGATTCAATTTTTAAGAACACTGTCATTATATGGATCTGAAAAAAATGACTTTAAATTTATTCTGAAATGCTTGTTATAACATTTTTATGTACTTTACTGCTTCGAAATTTATCGTAAGTACATCGAGTTTTCAGTAGATTATATTCAAAGAATATTTTAATTCTGAAATATTCTTCAAAACCAGTCAAATTAATATCATTTTTCCTTTCTCACATCTACATAAAATACACTGTTAAAAATCTTGTCCAAGTTTGAACCAAATTTTGGTGCTCAATAGCTGCAAGTGTAAGAGAGTGAAATTTTGAACCAATATTTGAAGTTCCAGTTGAAGCAGAGTTCCAATAATTGGAGCTCTGCTTCAATTATTGTTGAAATAGGAAGTTGCAAATGTTGATACGAGATTTCACTTTTTACAGTAGCAGCTACTGAGCGCCAAAAATTGGCTCAAACTTGGACAAGATTTTTAACAGCGTACATAACTCTATACGTTTTGATGTTTTTACAACTAAAACATATTTTCAAAAAAATATCAAAAAAGTACATTTTTCTAACAAACTGCTGAATAGTTCATTTTATAACTGCTGTGATGCCAAAAAATATATTATTTCAGAATAATAAAAAAAAAATTTCATTTTGGCTTAAAAAAATAAAATTCAAAATATTTTACTGAAAAACTTATAGAAGAATAATTTTTCTTATTTTTTTTTCAGACGTTAGATATTTTTAATTAAACAAGTTAATTACGTAATTTTGGAAATTTTCAAGTTTTTACCTATTAGCGTTTAATAAAGTTTAACAAAGCGTAAAAAAACACATTTCAAGAAAAAAGCAAATATTATGTGCACGCCCATGCTGTTTAAAATATATCATTTAAAAATCATCAAGCACTATGATTTTTGATCCATATTATACTTAGCACCACAATCTTTTAGCTGTATTTTTTTGGTAGGAACATTTAAAACTCAAAAAATTGATTATTTTATGTTCCGTGTGCCTTTAAATATGAGTAACAAATTTTCATGAGCGTATAACCCAATGCGAAGTTCAATGATTTACATTAAATTAGTTAAAGGAAATACCAAGTTTGGCAAATAGAATCTACAGGGTGTTCCAGAAAGGACTCCCCAACTTTGGAATGACATAATTTCAAAACAGTGAGCGATAGAAATGAGAAACAAGTTGAATATTAGACAGATAGGTCTGGAATTTTTTATACGTCAACTTAAAAAAATAGTTCCAATATTGGACACAAGAGGGCGCTGCAATCACAAAGCTGTGTCTTTGAAATAGTTCCTGAAAGTCAGCTGTTTCGATGTGGTTACGTTTTTCAGCAACAATATGACGCAACCTAAAGGTAATGTTCGAAATCACTTGTTGCAATACTTCTAATGAAATGGATGCACACGCCTCACAGATGATTTGTTCAAGCAGTTCCAACATTAGGGGACTTTAGAATTAACAGCGTTCTTCAAGTAACCACACAAAAAGACTTTTTTTACACGTTTCAGCAATAAAACAGATTCACGAATGAAATTTCTGTACTTCTGAGTACCATTTAAAACTCCATGTGCTTATGCTGCCACTTATTATTCAATATTGGAACTATTTTTCCAAATTGATGTATAATAAATTTCAGACCTATCTGTCTAACATTCAACTTGTTTCACATTTATATCTCTCACTGTCTCGAAACATATGCCATATTAAAATTACGGAGTCCTTTCTGCAACACCCTGTATGTATACAGTGTGTCCACTCTCAATGGTTCCGAATGGATAATTTCTAAACCGTTAAAATAGAATTCCAATTGCAAAAATGCTTTAAAAAAGGTAAAAATTTTTTTTTTTAAATCTATTTAGGTCAAAAAAAAATTAGTAAAAAAATACGATGATTAGGTTTTTATACTGTACCCCTGTTCTATAAGTGATATTTAGTAAAAAAAATTCCGTCATTCTAACAAGCAGTACAAAAAAAGGTCCCATTCATCTAACATTATAATTGAACGAGTTATGAAATTGTTCATGACTCAATTTCATGACTTAAACCACTTTTCTGTAGCTGAAAACGGATAAGTTGGACTAAGTTTTAAGGGAACATACAGTAAGAGCTTAAAGTATTATAAAGGTCTTCATTTCCAACGCTATCCAATGACTAATATCTGAACCATTTTTCGCAGACATATAGTTCCAATTACAAAAGTCTTTTAAATGAGGTAAAGGAATATTTTTAAAGTAATTTAACTGAAGGTGCTGCCACCATATTAGTTTTGTGATAATGTTAATTTTAATTAACTTCCAGAGAGATTAAAATAATTGAAGACATGAGTTTCAAAATTCTCTTTATCGCGAAAAACAAATTCTGGGAAATCGCGAAAATTCTTTAAATGCGTCCATTGATTTTCATTTTAAATTTGGATATTGTAATCTTACATTAGTGCAGATTGGTAGAGACTGATAGAGAAAACAAAAGCGATAAGGCGAGTTATAAAATTCACATCCTCAATTGTATTTTTACATATGTTTTATTTTGGAAGTAAATGAAGCAGTTTCAGTTCATGAATTTATTTTTAAAAAGTGTGTTATTTTGATAAGCCTTTTTTTTACTTAAAACGTTCGTATGTTTGTTTTCCTTGTTCGAAATTTGTAATAAGATTTTAACTCACTTCCAAATATCCGATCGAGGTTCAATTCGCATACTTATTTATACCAAACAATAATGTAATATTAATGCGGTTTTAGGTGCGTACCATTTATTTTTTTATAGGACTAAATCAAGTTCTTTTAGATTAAGTAATCTAATAGAATTTTAAATATGTGATCATTTTGTAGTGAATTGTAAATTTTGCTTTTCATAATTTAGTTTGACAAAATTTCTGTTATTTTTTACTTATATGCTTAGTACAAATTGTATATTTTGCTTTAATATGTATCATAAAAATCAACAGAAATTTAAAATGAATATTTTGAAAATTATTTTACTCTCAATGTTTAATGTTAAATTTTATATTTGACGTTCATTTTTATTTCCAGTAAATTTGTGTCTGAACCCTGTTTTGCAGTAAGAAACATGTTTCAAATTTAAACAGCTATTACTCGGTCAGTTTTAATCTCAGAGGAATGAGACTTTTTTGTGTTTTACTTGTTAGAGTAGTTGTAAAAATTTATGAAATATCACTTACAGGACCGGGGGACCGTAAAAGTTTAAATTTAGTAATTTTTAATATTTTTTTTTACCTAAATTGCTTTAAAAAATACTTCTTTACTTTTTTTTTAAAATTGGAACTATACATCTTCCAACTGTCTTGCTATGCTCCAATTGGAAATACCGGGTGTCCAGTAAATGACTGACCCATTTTGAATATAAATAACAAAAAAAAAACTGTTTGAGATAAAAATGCGCGGCTTGCTGTATTGTTATTAGAATATAAATAAATTTTAAAATATGCACTTTGTTAATGTAATATAATAATATTTAAAATAATATCTCAGTCTCAAGACTGAAGAGGGGAAATATAATACAGATGGTTCAATCACAAATATTATTTAAATCACTTTCCAACCAACGTACCCTATTTCTGAAGCTGATTCGAGAGTCGATTCAACATATAGATTCAGTTTCGACAACATATAGATTCAGATTGAGCCGAAAATCTCATATTTATGAAAATTAGAGTCATGTCTGTATTCAAACAGCTTGTTACCGCCTGCGCGATATTTTTTTTCCGAAATTTGAACTATATTAACAAAGTACATGTTTAAAAACTTATTGGTTTTCTAATAACAATACCGCAAACCGCGCATTATTATCTCAAACCGTTTATTTGTTATTTAAGTTCGAAATGGGTCAGTTATTTACTGGACATCCGGTATATGTCTGTGACTAACGGTTTAGAAATTAGCCATTGGCCACCGTTCAGAATGGAGACACTGTATTGATGGAATGGTTATCAACATTTTCCTACATTTAGATTTCTTATAAGTAGATACCTTAGACATGCATAATCGTTCCCCCTAAGCCAAGAAGGAAATTTTGTGCCCAAGTAAACAGCGAAAACATTAACGTAAAACATAATTTTCTTCTTTATTCTTCAAGCTTCAGTCGTGAACGAAATTCATGACTCAAGTTATATAATTTTCCTTCTTCGTACGACTTTTAAACACAAATGTTGTTTCTCAAATTTATCGAAAGGAAAAGTCTTTTTTCCCCTTTCTAGGAATACATTTGAATAATTCTAACGATTCTGAAATCTTACATTTATTTCTCACATTTTATTCAGCAAGAGAAATTTTTTCTTTGACCTTTCTTTTTCTTTTCATAATTCAAATCAAACAAAAACGTGAAGAAATGGTCATTTGTGTTTAAAAGTATTTTGATACAGGACGACCTATGAGAAAAAATAGTTTCAAGTGCATTTTAATGGTGTTACACGCTTTCGAACATAATAAAATGGATAGGCATCTATGAAGTACATACTAAAATATACATTCTGTCCAATATGTGGTGCAAAGAATATTTGTTATTCATTTACAGGGCTACACAATGGTACTCCATTACATAATGGTATGGGGGGGAAGACATTGTTTGGGGCGCCTTTCAATGATATTAAACTATTTCACATTTTCTGAAAATGATATACGTTACTGAGATTTACTAGAAGGTACTTTCTGTATAATAGAAAGCAAATAGTATTTAGAGGAATGCACAAAAATTTTTGGATTCTATACTGTAATCGAAGTGATGTATACGATTACATGAAGACTCATTTATTTATTCATCAAAAGAAGTTTTTTTTTATTTTTTTTTTATGGTTTGTATTAAATTAAAAAAGTTGAAATTATCATATGGCCTTGAATTTATATGTTTTGTAAATGATCCTTGAAGACATGTATAATGATAAATAGCTAATATTTAAGTGGGATTCAGTTTTCATTCAAACAATGGGAGTTTTCATTCAACCTTACAAGTTACAGTAATAAATGAAATCCATTTCTTGATGACGTCTTCATTTAAACTCGCAACTTCAGCTCCTTTTTTTCGGTCAATATTTAAAGAAAAATGTATTTTTTTCTTCTCTTCTAGATAATATTTGAATTATTCTAATGATTTTTCACATTTATGGCTCTCGTTAAATTTAACGAGAGCTTTCTAAAATTCTTTTCCCTTTTCTATGTTATTCATATCGATAATTTGGTACTACTAGGTTATCGCGTCGACCAAAAAATTATCGCCAAATGATAAGATTAAATGCCAAAAATGGATGATCGTGAATGTCACATTCAGTGACATTAAAGACGATTCACGGGTTTAAAATGTCATTAAGTGATTTTTATCTCAGATTTTTATTGTATTTTTATTAATATTCTACTAATTATTTGTTTTTTCGTTATTTAAAATAAAAATTCCATAATGTCCATATGTATAATTTGGCGATTTGTATAATTGGGCGAAATGGGTCGACGGGATAACAGAGTAGCACCCGATATTTTTAGCTCACAGGCTATCAAAGCCTGGGAATTTATGTGCCCGTCCGTTATGTATGTAACGCGATAACTCATATATATATGCATATATTCATATAAATATCCATTTCATTTGAAATTTTTGATATATGTATATTCTGATGAGATGCTTCCCTGATTAGTTTTTGGAGTTCATTCGATATGTATAAGAAGGGGAAAGGGGGCTAATGCACCTCTCCTTAATTTATATAAATGTGTTTTCATGCAGAATTATCAGTTTTCGTTCAAAATTTAGATACAGGATCTTTCTGATAACGCACCTCCGTGATTAGTATTAGGTGTTCATTGGATAAGTATAAAGAGGGGGTACGGGGTCTAATACCTCTCCCCTTAATTAATATAGATTGGTTTTTCATGCTAGTTTTATCAGTTTTTTTATATGATAAAGCATACCTGTGATTAGTTTAAGGGATTCAATGATTAAGTATAAAACGGGGAAATGGAGGGAACTGTTCCCCCCTTAATTTGTTTTTCGAACTGAATTAACCCTTGAAAATATAAGGCTGCCATGTACAATTAGTATGTGTAGCCTGTGAGCTCAATGCCCTCAGTTTAGCTGAGAAATATTATTTTTACTTATAGTTAAAATCAAAGAAGAAACAGATGTTGCCATATATGGAATGAGGTTTTATAAGTACTTTTAACTGATTAATGGGTCAACATTTTTTTCATTTTTAATCTCAAGGTTTTATTTATTCTCAATTAATCATTTAAAAAAAATTATTTGGACTTTGAATGACAATCGTCAATATGTATAATGAAAAGAAACATGCCTAGTTAAACTGATGGCATTGAGTTCACAAGCAACTCATACTAAATGCATATTACAAGCGTATTTCAAAGAATAATGCCCTTCAAAATATAAATTATGTAGGGTAGTTCTATTTCACCTTTATACTTTATAAAGGAACCATAAAATCTAATGAGGGAATCTAAGAGAAATCTAATTGAATACCGATCACGGAATTTGAGAGACAGAGTCTCCCAAGTAAAAATTAGAACTCTTTCAGTTCGTGGAAAGAGGTCAAGTGAAGTCGTACAAAGACAACACACACAAGAGTTGGCGTAGAATAAAGTCTCCAAAATACGAAAAGTTTGCCTATGCACAATAGAGGAGACATATCTAATTGCTGCTAAAACGCAGCACGCGTGATTGGTATTCAATTTGAATGCCCAGTAGAGAAAAGTGTTGCAAAATTCCTGTGGTTGCCACAACTCTAAGTTACACGTGCAGATAAGAGGGCTTTGTAACAGCCGAGAAGAATGTTCACACCCATAAAATTGCTATCGTTGTGTCTACAGAAGAGTCCCAAATAATTGGCGACAAAATTTAGATGCGTAGATGTTAAATTCTTTTAGCTTATTCTCATGAGAAGAAAAAGACGCATTAGGTAGTATATTTAATCGTGTTACTGTGTGCATGACCATAAAAGGCAATGAAAAATACATCCGATTTGAATTAGCTGACAGCTGGAAATTGTTTGAAACGGTTGATTAAATGCGGGCATATTTCTTACGAATAATCTTGCGAAGCTGAAATTTAGGAGGTTAAATGGCCGGGGGAAATGAAAAAGAAACGAAACACAATTTTAAACGAATTTTGAATTGAAAAGGGGACGGGGTGCGTAGAAATAATATATAACGAAATAAACAATATATAACGAAATAACCGTTATATATATATCACCCATTTCACCACAAAAAAAAACTTTTGCTGTCCAATGTGCATAGGCGACATTAAAAATATTATAAAACATTGATAGTCTGAGTCTCCGATGATCCGTTTGTACCTCTTCCTGCTTCATATGGATACAATAAATGCGTGACTGATTAACTACTGTGGTTTTTTTTCGCATTTTTTTCATCGAACCTGGCCAATGTTGCTTTTTATTCAGTTTACTCGCTCTGCATAGCAATCTATTAAGAATCAATACTCGAACTTCAACAATAAATCTCCTTTATAACATATAAACAATTTTTTGGTCGAATATTAACCATTATAACCAAATGCATGTTCTGATAACCAAAGGCACTCTATAAAACAGAAAATAATTTTTTGACTCCAATAGACTATTTGTGGTTTTTCTGGCTTGCAAACGATGCATTTAAGAAATAAGTGAAAAAGAAAGTAATTTACAAACATGTTTTCAAAGTGGCTTTAAAAAAACAAGGTGTGACCCGTCGAATTTCGACAAAAGTAAATTTTTAAAATGGAACTGTTTTATTGATTTATAATAAACCTGCAAAATTAGTTACAGTAAAAAATGCATCTTGCAATGGTCAGTTTAACTCTCAAACAAATATTATTTAAAGCAAAAAATAAGGAAAAAATATTCTTTCCATAAAACTCCGTTATCCAAATTATTAAAATTAAACTTTAATATCATATGCAAAAATTTAATAATAAAGCAAAATATAATAAAGATCAGTTATTAAGAGAAGTTATCAATTGAGGCTGTAATGTTTGGTATAAATGCGTATGAAAAAAAATCAAATCGACACAATCTTAGAATTCCATGTGAAATTTAAACCCGTCATAATTTTCATCTTCTCAAAATTTATATACGCACATTTCAATTTTTATAAATTTTAAGAGAAAATGGTGTATTTCTATTGCCCCAGTTAGAAAATTTGTATTAAAAACTATAAAAAAATTAATATCTCAAGAATAAATTGAGATGCCGCTTTCAAACAAACTGCATTTAAAAGTGCATATTTTACTCTATACGACGGTGTAAAAATACAAAATGTGTGATTTTTAGATGTATAAAGTTTATAGTACCGAAAATTGCAAAACCGAATAACATGTGAAAATGTTGCCATTCGTAAAATGATGTCTGCGTTACGCACAGATACGTTTGGCCTTTATAATATAGATAGTAACGTTACTGATCGTAATACTCTTATCCAATGGTGATATTTTGTCACGTACATTTTCAGGTCATTTGCTGTTTTACACGATTTCCAGTTTTATATGGAAATCCTTTTTTTCTCGAATATTAATGTTTTCGACATACATACACTGAAATACATTTCACTTTTTAAATCTATTAGTATCGAGACATGAAACCCCACCGTCCATTGCCTAAAAAATGGCTTCAAAGCAGCTTTCATAAAAATACACATAAATTCTATGGATGCTTTTTTCTTTTTAAACCCGCTAAACTATTCCATCTTCCTACCTGAATATTCCAGAATGTCAGAGGATTTCGGGGAAAAAAAGACATTCAAATCATTTTCTATTCGA
This sequence comes from Maratus speculifer, assembly GCA_964019185.1. Lineage (NCBI taxonomy): Eukaryota > Metazoa > Arthropoda > Arachnida > Araneae > Salticidae > Maratus > Maratus speculifer. The sequence goes on along the minus strand of OZ025301.1, from coordinate 3,783,077 downwards.
ATATTAATGCTATGTATAATAATATGTTGGACAGTTTCACATGTGTGCCACGATAAACACTGATTCATAAAATCATAGCACATTAAAGTTTCAGTGAACATTAGTTTTCTTCACCCAATGATGTATAAAACAAGAACACACACACACACAAAAAAAAAAAAAAAAAAAAAAAAAAAAAAAAAAAAAAAAAAAAACTTGCATTAACCATACATTATGAAACACTTTTCAGAATAACATAATATATTAATAGGATGTCCAACATAACATTAGATATAATACTATTAAGAAATTTTGGAATGATCTATGATGAATTTGTTAACGACTAAATTCGTTTTAGATGCTTGTGGCTTCATACTAACGATGACCCGATTAGAAGTTCACGTTGCGCCCACTGTATTACCTGCCATCGCACACTTAGGCAGGTTACACTGTTAAAAATAAAGGTGATAAACCAGTTGCATTTGGCACTCAGTGGTGAAAAGATGTTATTATTTGACACCTGCGGGCTTGAAAATGTGTTTGGGGTGCCGTTTGATTCCTCATTGGATGATTCACACTAATTAGGATGCCGCGCGTTGCATACCGTTGTAAGATTTTCACCCCTTAGTCATTTGCGCATGCTCTGTGATGTGTGTATTTTCACTTCAATTCACCGTCACTGTTGCATCAAAATAGCTATTTCTTCCTCCGAAGACTATCACCGTGCATGTGCTATCCCAATTTCGTTTAGAACTTCGGATGGCTAGCTTTTGGCGAGCTTTTATGTAGCTTTCATTACAAAAAGTAAAAAGCTACCTATTGCAGCCGTCTGGAGGAAAGCACTTCCGGAAAATTTTGGTATATTTTCACCGATCATGACCCCCAGACCCCAAAACAACCCTCCGTTCAAATGTTGACATATATATATATATATATATATATATACATATATAACCACATATATATATATATGATTTTTGTCATGCAATAACTAAATTATTTTTGACCGATTTGAATGAAACTTGGTATGTACATAGTACATACAAATGTCTCGACAGAGTTCGTTGGCCAGCCTCATCCGCCATATTTTTTCAAAATGGCGGCCATTTTAAATTTTTAAAAAAATTTAAAATTTAAAATTCAATGTGAAAAAATTAAGAGTTGAAAAATATTTTTCTTTTACGTGTTAGAACTTAAAACAACGATTCCAGAACATTTTTTATTTTGTCTATATCTTAAAAAATGATTGAGTTATAGCACTTTGAATTTTTCTTATGGCTGACATTTTGAAACGATCTGATTTTTGTCACGTAATAACATGCGTATTTATGAACCGACTTGAATGAAACTTGGTATGTAGATAGTACATACAAATGTCTCAACCGAGTTCGTTGTCCAGCATCATCCGCCATTTTGTTTCAAAATGGCGGCCATTTTAAATTTAAAAAAAATTAAATTTAAAATTAAATACGAAAAAATTAAAAGTTGAAAAATATTTATCTTTTACGTGTTAGAACCTAAAAAAACGATTCCAGAACACTTTTTATTTTGTCTGTATCTTAAAAAATGATTGAGTTATAGCACTTTGAATTTTTCTTATGGCTGACATTTTGAAACGATGTGATTTTTGTCACGTGATAACACGCGTATTTATGAATCGATTTGGATGTAACTTGGTGTGTACATAGTATATACTAAGGCCTGAATCGAGTTCGATACTCAGTTCCATCCGCCATTTTATTTCAAAATGGCGACCATTTAAAATTTTTTATAAATTTTAAATTTTAAAATTAGTTACAAGAAAGTGAGAAATTGAAAAAGATTTTTCTTTTATGCATTTGACCTTGATACAAAGATTCAGAGCATTTTTTTGTTTCGTCTGTGTCTTACAAAATGGCGCTAAGTTATCGCATATATACATTAATCGATTTCAATATGAGGGTACATGTGCACCTGAATTAAGATTTCGACGAAGCTCATAATCAGGTTCTATTAATATAACTTAAGTATATGAAAGCTACCTCTTCCTCCCGGCACTGCCGGAAGGACTATTTATATAAAGCAACCTTTGAATTTCAGGACATTTGATCATTTCAGGGAGACTCTGAAGGTGAGCTCTCTGGCTGAATGGTTAGAGCAATGAGCTTGCAACCAGACGTTGTGGGTTCGAATCCTTCGCGGGAGAAAAGTCGTTTTATAATTTTTAGGTGCGTTCGTAATTATGTAAATACGTAGCACCTATTATTGTCGTTCAGTCCGTCCGTCCGTCTGTCTGTCCGTCTGTCTATCCGTCCTCATAGAACAACGCAAAAACTACCCAACCGAATCGTTTGAAATTTAAAATATATAATTATTACATAATTTTGTCGAGTCATTTCAAATTTTATGAAAATCGGATGCATAGATCAATTACAGGGACAATCAAAAGGATTCCGTTACATTACGGTCAATGGGGGAAAAAAGTTTCAAATGCATTTTAATGGTTTGAAATTTTAAATACATAATTTTGTCGAGTTATTTCAAATTTTATCAAAATCGGATGCATAGTTCAATTACAGGGACAATCAAAAGTATTCCGTTACATTACGGTTAAAGGGGAAAATGTTTCAAATGCATTTTAATGGTGTTACACTTATTCGAACGTAATAAAATTTATATGCATCTATAAGTACATATTATAATATACATTTTGCATAATCTGTGGTGAAAAGAATATTTGTTATTGATTTACAAAGCCACACAAAAGTATTCCATTGCATAATTTTATAGGGAGAACGTTGTTTGGTACGGATTTTAATTGTAATCATTTACACTTTTATGAGATTGATATATAAGAGTGATATTTTTAAAACTTCGTTATCGTACGAACGCACCTCATTTGCTACGTTCCACGTGCAATTTCCGACTTGTGTTATTATTTGACACTCTGGATGAGAGGTGCCATCTTTTCACCCTAAGTAAAGGTGCCATTCTGGCTCATGTAGGGGTGTCACGAGTGAGACACGCCTTTCACCCCTAAAAGGTGCAATGTGTCACCAGTAGTTTTAACAGTGTACCTAAAAAATGACAGAAAATCAAAACATCAAAATATAAATTTCTTCACTGTTTTCTATTGAAACCATAGTGCCTTATGTGTCATAAAACAATATTATTCTTCAGGTCATCCGTCCCCCTAGCTTGTTAAGGAAAATAAAAAAAAAAATAATAAAAAAATATGTAATTTAACAAATTACAACGACTATTTGGAAAATGATATTTTTAAAAATAAAATTTTAAAGACTTATAAATAATATGCCTTGAATAATTATACGCCTTGTATTAAACATTTATATTCCTAGACTAATGATAAAAATACAGTAGTTTATAGGTATACAACTTTAACTGTTTAAAATGTGCATTTTTATCGGATGGAGTTCATCAGACTGAATTCTGAAAGCTATCTATTACGTACGACATGGATTCAACATTAATATTCCTGGACCCATTTTAAATAAAATTTCAGTTTTACAATTTTCGAAACTGCAAATTTTTAAACTTTTAAACATCGCACATTTTCAATTTGGACACTGTTGCGTACAGAAAGAAATGTACTTTTAAATGAAATTAGTTTGAAACCTTTATCACAATTTGTTTCCAAATTATTATTTTTTTAAAGTTTTTATTACTTTATTTGTCATTGTGGCAACAGAAGTATTCTGTTTTTGGGCATTAAACATGGACCAATCAGAAAACGAATGAGTTACGAAATTCAACCAATAAAAATATTCAGATATACTTCAGATTTCCCAATTCTCTACCAAGGACAACAACTATTTTCCAAATAGTTATTGAGATATTTTAGCATATTTTTCGAGAAGGATCATGCAAGTGATGTTCCGATTGTGAAAAATAAATAAATAAATATACAAAAGAGAACATGTAAAGAAATATAATTAGCAACGAATTAGAAAAAATATTATTTGTTTTTATTACGCACATTATTACTTTTATAGTAAAACTGTATCAGAAAATAATTAATCTTTAAAGCCGAAAAAAATGAGAAGTCATAAAAAAGTAATCGTTTTTGTGAAAAGTAATGTAATGTTTTCTTTTAAAAGTTTATTTTGTGAAAAAATATTTTTTTTTTCTGCATGGGTAGTCTTGACTCAAATATTACGAATCAAATAATACAGGATTTTTTAAGTCTTTATATGAACAAAGACGGGAAGACAACTAATTTCACGCTATGTAGAGATAAGGATAGGTCTGTGTATCTTTTGAATCAGGAAATTCAATTAACTTGAGATCAAAGGTAATGCTTACAAGGAAGGTCTCCATACTGGGCATAATCAGAATTTTATGATAAAAATACTAATTAAAATTACTCATGCATATAATAAAGGATCATTCAAATTTAACGGCGGAATTACAGAAGAAAATATGTAAAAAAAATAAAATACTTCCTAATATTTGGCTTGAAAAGACGAAAAAGTCACTCGATTTGGCGAGCAGCACATTTCCTCGCCAAAAGCAAACGATTTTAATGTAGCTGAAAATTCTTTATTAATAGATTTTAAAATGCGTGTAAGTGTTATTTATGAATTTAAATTTAAACAATTAAGGAATTTAATACATATATTTTATTTTTCTAGTACATATTTATGTTGCTTGTTGCCGCTGTTATTTAATTTTATCTCTGTAAAAATAATTTCATATATAAAAGATGTTTTCATATATTTAAGTGTATTCCAAAATAAAGACCAGATGAAGAATGCTGCAGCAATACATTCCAATATCGGAGAAATTTTTGTTTCCATAGCAACAAAGTTGAATTGACAGTGATCATTTGAACTTCATTTTGAGATTGAAACGTCTTTAATTTTTTTTTTTAATTTCACAATATTTCATAGTTAACTTTTAGTATATATATGATAAAAATACAGATAAAGCGAACTAAAACTGAGAAAACTAAAGTTATTTAAATACATATTTTATTTTTAATACAGGTTCAACATGGACATTTTAATCTGAAAAATATCTGACATAAAAAAAAAATGAAACTTTTTCGTTGCCAACCGGTGATAAACCGCCAAATATACGAAATGTTCATTATTTTTTTACGAACGTTTTAAAGGGATTCCTCCAGAATTTTTTTTAAATATATATATATCCACACGAGAAAAATACTCTGTATCTTTTTTAGAATTTTCTGAGGTTGCCGTATGGAGACCTTCCTTGTAAGCACATTTTATGTATGTCATTTAAAAGTAGACTTTATTTTCAGTCGTTCTGTATCAGCATGGCCCACTAGATCTACGGGCCCATCTATTTGAGATTAATGTATGAAGACTCCCGTCAGAGGACTCTGATACCTTGCCCAAGTTATTCTGACCAAACCCTGAACCAAAGCAATGACCATGTACCGAGCCAAGTGCACCGAACAGAAAACAGCTTACTCAATGCCAATTTGGGCATGGTTTGCGTCACGTAATATCACACGTGGTCCAATGAAATGCTTCAGGGTTTGAAGCTGAATCCAGCTTCACTTTTTCGGCGGTTTTTCGCGAAATTCGCAAGCCGTATATACTATCTACTTGGCTATTGTATCAGTAACTTTCTTCTGCGATTAATTTGTTGAGGTGTTAGTAAGGAGTGTTTACTATTTTTTTACCTACGAATGTACAGTGGCATGTTTGGTATTGAAAATGAAATCTGTAGTGTTTACAGGCGTATGGAAAAAATGTCGTTTTATTATGGGACTAAGGAAAAAAAAATGTTTTTCAATAGAAATTAATGATATTATACTATTTAAAACAATTGAAGTAAGCATACACCATTGAAATGGTCTTCAAGATGATTATTAAAAGGTGCCATTGTGTGTATAACCATACGAATAGGCTTAATAATTTATAGAGATATATAAACTTTTCGGTTACATTAATACGTATGATCAATGATTGCTGGACTGTTTTTCAGCTGTGGAATCCACTTTTAAATTTAACAAACTCTTTGATTATATAGATCCTTAAATAGTTATGCTCAAATAGGTTAGAATTGAAATCTACATATAATGAAATTGCTGAAAGGTGATTTTTCATTTGTTTCCAATTAAATCTGCAATTTTGAATAGTAGACGACACATATGTAAATCAATAGATCATACACAGGGCTTAACGTAGAAGTTCGGATATTTTTCAAAAAATAAATGTCAATTGCTAAAATTGACATTTGAATCGTTTTGTATTTTTCATTTACCTTTTTATTATTTTTATTTAATTAACGATGCAATTTATTCGCAATACAGTCTAATATGTTAGAAAATGTGTGACAATCAATTTTTGACGCATGAGTTTTCTTGTTCGTTTTCTCTTAAACAATGTTTTCAGTTAATTAAAATTATACTTTGGTTAGTTAATTAAAAATAATTTTTAGATACATCTGCACAAAGTCTTTGATATAAGTGCTATTCTTTACAAAAATATTTACATATTTTTGTTTTACAACTACGATGGCAAAGTTCAATAACACAAATGTGTATTCTAAGTGAAATCTATACGATGGTTTGGTTTGTATTTTTGTCGGCCAATCTTCTACACGTGGGAGATAAACCCTAAAGAGGGGTATGCCTTCCGTGGGGGTCAATCTAAGGGAATTTAACCCGTATTTACGCAAGGAAATCTAAGGTTCGACGAAAACCATGGAAAGCTCAGAACGGTTAGGCCGACGGCCGAGATTGGGTTCGAACTCAGAACCTCTAGTCTACCAGTTTCGGAGGCAGAACCTCTCGGCCACTGGTGCGGCGAAAGCTATGCGAAGAGATACTACAAGGAAGCAAAACATACGAATATAATCAATCGAACGAAAATGCACAAAATAAATGAAACTTTTAATATGTAGCAAGATTCGCCTATCTATATTCTCTTTCAATTCATCTCTAAAATTTATTCCAAAGTTCTGATTTCTGTAGCATACGTATGTTATCATGAAACAAAGAAATGCGCTTCACAATTCAACACGAATAAATCTGCATTCCAAATGTTGCTAGGCAAAGGGTCTTTGTTTACGAAATAACATTTGTCAAATATACACTGCTCAAAACAATTAAAGGATATTTGAAGTTTTTTATAAAATAAAGATATAAACGAATTTTTTTTGCCGAAAATAGAAGAAGAGAATCCCAAATGCAAATTTTTCTGGTTTTCAAACTGTGGAGTATGCAAATTTAGAGTTCGACGTCAAAAACGTCGCTTCAGCGGCATCGAATGAAATTTGACTTTCAACTGGATAAAAGAGAATGAAGACAAGGATGATCGGCATTCTGTGATTGCTTTGTTTTGATGAGTACGATGTCTCAGCGAAGTCATTTGACAGATTCAGAAGCTTGGAGAATTGGTGTTAGGTTAGAAGGGGGCCAAACTCAAGCCGAAGTAGCGCAAGCCATTGGAGTGTCACAAAGTGTCATTTCCAGGATCTGGAACCGTTTTTTGGAGAGTGGATGTGAAGACCGAAGACCAGGGCAAGGTCGTAGACGGGCAACAACGCCCAATGAAGATCGGTATTTAGCGTTAACAGCTCGGAGACACCGAAACATGAACGCTACTCTTCTCCAACAACACCTTCTCTCGGCTACAGGCACCGCGATTTCAACTCAGACTGTCCGAAACCGGCTCCATGCTGTAGGTCTGTATGCTCGCCGACCGATGGTATGTGTTAGATTAACATCAAGGCATCGTCGCGACCGCAGGGAGTGGACAACCGAGTATGTCAACTGGAGGAGAAATGAATGGAGCAATATTCTGTTTTCTGACGAGTCCCGCTTTTCTGTGCATCCGGATAATAGGCGTATTTTCATCTGGAAGGACCGTGGCAGTAGGAATAATCCTGCGTTCGTGCACGAAAGTGTCAGATTTGGCGGTGGAGGAGTGTTGGTGTATGATGGCATCTCCATTGACGGGCGCACTGACCTCTACATCGTTCGAGATGGAGCTCTGACTGGTCGCCGATATAGTGATGAGATCCTCAGACTTATTGTAGTCCCTTACGCTGCAGCAATCGGAGATAACTTCATTTTAATGGACGATAAGTGCAGGACACATCGTGCAAACCTGGTGGAGGATTTCCTTTTCGAGGAAGGAATCGTTCGAATGGAATGGCCAGCGTGTTCTCCAGACAAGAATCCAATCGAGCACGTTTGGGACGCTCTAGGAAGACGAGTTTCTGGCCGCCAACAACCCCCACAAACTCTTCAAGAACTGGAAAGAGCTCTTCTGGAAGAGTGGGGCAGAATACCCCAACTCGTCATTAATAGCCTCATTGAGTCCATGCCTCAAAGGTGTTCAACGTTGCTGGCCGTCCGTGGAAACCATACCCCCTACTGAAAATGATTTTCTTTGAAGAAAACACCTTTTCCTATTCTTTTTTTCTCATATGCAAAAATTGTGTTTCTTTCCTTTTGTACACAAATGCGCAATAAGATGCATTTTTTTCTGCCAAACATGTGTAATTTATTCTCATATAAACCTACTATGTCTGTCGACCGTGTATCAATGAGCTAAAAAGTTTCCCAGATACAAAATCCACCTAAAACTGCAATATCCTTTAATTGTTTTGAGCAGTGTATTATCTTGCTCAAAAAAAAAAAAAAAATTGTCAAGAACAGTATTGTAAAAAGTGAATAAAACATATGGTGAATTAGTAAATAAAGCTAATAAGGTTATAACTATAGCTCATATATTTTAATTTAGAAAAAAAAATGAGTTTTATACATTTTTAGAAAAAAAAACTTGCCTTTAAAGAGAAATTAACAGAAATTTTGTTTCTTGCATACATTTTAGGATATTTAAAAATGATTATGGTGTGTAAGTGATAGATTACCGTAATCATAAAAGTGAAAGCGATTTTAAAAAATGCATTCAATATTCATCTTTGAAATTAAACTTGACGTTTGACAGCAGTTCAATTTTTTTTTTCGAAACATTTTCTTTACAACACATTCATTTTTTTGTGGAAATTGCAATGGACTTGAATAATTGGTTGTTTTTTTTTTTACGATTCGTAGATAGCGCAAACAGGTGAATTTATTAAAATATACATGATTTTTTTTTTTTTTTGTTTGTTTCTATTTTAATCTAGAGCAATATGACAGAAAAAAAATGAAACCAATTAAACTCACTTTTATAGGATTTCAAAATCGTACATTAAATAATTTTAAACTGTTAAGTAATAAAAGCTTATTTAGCACTTTCCAACGAAGTTGAAAAGTGCTTATGCACTCGGTTTGCCTGTGGTCGTCTATCCGTCTGTCCGTGCTCAGACTCCCGTTAAAACACTCAGATTGCCATGAAATTTTTGGAAGTTATTGACGTTTACCCCAGCACGAACCCTATTGGAAATGAAGTTTCTACCATGATTAGTTTATTTACAGGGAGAATCAAAAGTTTTCTAATACATTACGGCCTATGGGGGGAAAATCGTTTCAAATGAATTTTAAAGATGTTACACCCTGTCAAGTATATTAAAAGTTATATGAATTTACGAAGTGTATATGCATTCTATAAAATATGCGGTGAAAATATAGGTATTATCCATTTACAGTGCCAGACAAAAGAATTTCATTATAGATAATGGCAAAGGGGGGAATTGTGTGCGACATATTTTAAATATATTAAACTGTTTCATGTATAATAAACTTTATATATATATCTGAGGCTTAATATAAATTATACGATACTGTCTTCCGTAGTATGAAGTACATAGAATTTACAGGGACACACAAAAGATTTGAAATAATATATTCTTTCCGAAGTAGTATATGTATCCAATGATTTTTCATGAATAGATAAAATGCAGTTTAATTATGATATGCGCGTTTAAGTTTCACTAAATCTATGCACATTATATGGTGTTTATAAATGCTATAATTGGTATACAGGGCTACCCAAAAGAGCTGGCAAACGTTACTGAGTATGAGCGAAAGTTGCTTAAAGAGGGTTCTTAAATAAGTTATGCATTTTTACGCTGAACTACATTCAATTTTCCAAGAAATGTTTGTAGAATATAAATAAAATGATATACAGGGTCACGCAAAGAACTGGGTATAGGGACACCTATAAATGATAATTTATTAGAATGTGATTTCAGTTGCTTTAAGAGTGTTTTAGTTTAAAATTAATTTTAGCTTCTTACTGACGTGTAATAAAGGTACAAGGTAAATTACAGGGCTGAACAATAACGAAATTTTGTTAAAGATTTCATGAAATGTTGGTGCTTTATAATCTATGCCTAACGCATGATTTTTCTTACCTGTTTTATATTAATTTCATCAATTTTTATTGTATAATTATTTTTTAACTTTTAAACTTTGAAATATTTATTGTATTATAGTTGTCGATTCATAACTATTTATCACATTTCGAAGAACGTTTATAGGCATATCTTTAAATCTTCTGATATTTTCAATTGATATAAAATTTTACTCATATGCAAAAAACATTTGACGATTGGTCTCGATTGAAAAAAAGCCTTTAAATTATTCTTAACTAAGTTATAAAAGTATTAAAATATTATACTGTCTTCGGCAATATTAATGTGAGGGTGATTTTCTTAATTTTAGTTTATCTGGAGATAGGTCAAAAATCAATTTAACTACTTGTAGAAAAATAAATTTAATATTCAATAAAGTTTAAAAACCTTAAATGTAATTTTTTCATGAAATACCATTAAGAATTTCATAGGTTAACATAACTGTACATACAAAATTCGTGTAGAATCCCACAGAACTAAAAGACTGATATCTACTAAAAAATGCATTAATCAAATTATGGTAAAAATGATAAATGATAAAAAAATGATTATGATTAATGATAAAAATAATTTATTATACGTAGAATATTTTCATTCTAATATTTGATAGATGTGAATATTATTTTCTTAATAATGTCTCTTATTACCGAACTCTTAAACCTCGTTTTTGGAATAAAATTTTTGGACAGAATGCATGTACATATGCGATAGTTGCAAGCAAATTATCATAAGTAAATCATTTATTATTTACAGATTATTTAATGCTTCCCTTCAGTACTTCTCATCTTTATTTTCTGAAGGTATAGAGGAATTATAAAATAATAATGGTGTAAAAATAATACATGTTTTTTTCATTAAAACCGATTGACGAATAGGTAGTTATCATGGTTTTTGTAAAGAATATTTTAAAATATAATTAGATTAATTAACCAAAAAATACTCGGTACTATTATTTTATCTCGTCTACCAAAAATTATTGCCAAACTGTAAGATGGATAATATGGACTATATGTAGATAATAATTGATCGTGAATATCACATTCAGTGAAATAAAATACGATTCACGTGTTTAAAAAGCCATTTAGTGATTTTTATTTCGTTTTTTTATTTGAATTTTTATTAATATTCTACTGATTATTTGTTTTTTCGTTATCATATATATTATAAAGCAGAAGTTCTGAAACTTCCAAACGGGTGTTTTCAAAAACTACCCGATGGATTTTTTTGCCGATTGTATCATTCGATAGGAAATATTTTTCCGAAGGTTTAAAATTCAAATTTACAGGGATAACTCTGATTTTTCGTAGTAAATTTTGTATTTTTCGGTTATTTTTGATAAAAGGGTTGCCAGTAGTTATTTTTTGGCGAAAATTATCATTACCAAACAAATTAAAAATGATATATCTATTTGAAATATTACAAACATCTTGCAAATAAAAGCAGAAAATAACTATTGATAATAATAATAATAATAATAATAATAATAATAATAATAATAATAATAATAATAATAATAATAATAAATAAAACCATTTAATGAGGCATAATATTATAAAAAAATATTTAACTTAAAAATAAATGTTTGTAACGCTTAAAAAATAACGTGAAATATTACATTTGATGCAACATTTGGCAAGTTATCCTTGCGTTAGAATAAAAAAAAAAATAACTTGAAAATTTGATTAAATGAATTTTGAACGATATATATTTTCCTTTCTATTATTTTCTTTCTCTTTTTTTATCAAATTTCGATAGTATATAACTTACTCCAGAAAAAGGCAGATCTAATTATAAAAGTAATTGTGAGTTATATATTTGTTTCTTTGAGATTTTTTTTTTTACTTTTGTCGGCAAAGAAGTAAGCCAAAAATGCATATGTCTAACATTAGGTCGCAATAATGTTGTTTTTTCCAAAAGAAGATCATTTTTGGAGTACATTTTAGTATTCAATTGTAAATTCAATAAAAATAAGTTAATATTTTAAAAATTGTAATCAAATATTTAAATTTTATCTTTAGTGTGAAATTCTGCCACACACATATATGTTGTAAAATAATGTCATTATTTTTCAAAAGTTTTTCACCACAATTTTGAAAATTGTAATCAACAAACATACTTTTTTGCGCCATTTTGTCAAATTCTCTTCCAGCGAAAATTAGTTTTAAAATTTACAAACTGAACAAGGAAATCTATGCAATTTAAATTAAATTTATGCAATGTCGCGTTATTACTATCAATAATTTAAACATTTTGAAATAAAAATTGCCTGCTGAAAAAAAATGGCACAGATGTCATATATGCACCACATTGGCGCGATTGCAACAAAACGTCTATTTTATGTTCATATGGTAGCTCGGCTATTGTATATTTATTAATAAACTATTTACTCTTATTTATTTTTTTAAATGATGTAAATTGTTTTATTTTACAATTATTAACAAAACATTATTTATTTATTTTTATTTCCTTAAAATAATAGAAAACAATTTAAAAATATATATGTAACTGATATTTTAAAATGAAGTTTTCGCCAAATTGGCGTAATAAAGGGAAAAAATGCACAAATGTGGTGCACATAAGGCATTTGTGCCAAAATATTTTACAAGTTTGTTTTAATTAGCCATTTCTTCTTCAATTTTCTTCATATTTTTCCTGTGTTAGATAATATTTAAAATGATATTGGACTAATCTTCAATAATTGAGCACCGCCAAATAGCATATTTACTATATTGTTGAAAGTTTTATTGGCACAGATATTATATATCACCGAGTTAACTAATAGACTTTAAATTGGCATTATTTTGTCTGAGATATATTAACCCGACTATTAATATTTATTTATAAATAAAATGCTTATTTACTTTATAAATTATATAAATTGTTTTGTTATATACTTATTAATTAAACTTTTTTCATAAATTTTTATTACTATTTAAATAATAGAAAATAATTTAAATATACACATGTAACTGGTATTCGAAAACAATGTTTCCGCCAAATTAGCATAAAAAATTATCGCGCCAAACTTGGCGCATATGACATCTTTGCCTTTTTGTTTATGTAATAAGGAGATTTCTAGATCATCAACGAGATCATAGAAAATTTGTCAGATTATTTTATTTGAGATTATTAAATTTATGGTTTTTCATTATGAAACAAACGAAGAAAAGAAAATTTACTATTGATGCAACTACAGAATTAATGACTGCTTGGCGTTATTATTTTTTTTTTTTTAATCGAAAAGGCGATTTTTTAATTATATGTTTACTTTTTTTGTTTACATTATTATAAGCATTTTTCCATTTTTATATACGCATCACCTTGGCGCGTTTTTTTTAAATCTGACATCAGTTTGGCAAACACTGCGCTTTCAAATACCAGTTACATGTTATATTATTTTTAATTATTTTCTATTATTTTAAAAAGGAAACAATAATAAATAAGTGAAATTTAACTAATAATTATAGAACAAAACAATAAAGAAAGAAAAAAATAAAGAAAAGTGGAGAAACAAAGTTTATTAGTAAATGAACAACAACAACCAGATTACCAAGCAATCCATAAAATCACAATTTTGTTGCAATCGCACCAACGTGATCCATACATGACACCTGACCAAAATATTATTGGCTATATTATTATTTATATATTTTTTACATTATTTAGTACTACTTGATTATCCCTTCGACCAAAAAACTGCCGCCAAAATAAAAGATTAAATGTCAATAATGTATGATCGTAAATGCCACATTCATTTGAAATTAAACATGTTACATGCGTTTGTTACGTCATTAACTACTTTTTAATTCGACGTTTTATTTGTATTTCTATTAATATTGTCGCAATTTATTGATTCTTTGGTTATTTAAAATAAAAGTTATGTTCATTTGTATAATATGCTGAATCGTTTTGCAATATGTATAATTTGGCGAAATTGATCTATGGAATAATAAAGTAGTACCTATTATTTATTAAAATTCTATTTGGATATTTAAGTTGACAGAACTGGCGTACTTTTCAAGTCTCCGTAGAGACATTCGCCAAGTTGTCGTTAATTCTGTGTTTTAATCTTATTATGTATTTTTCATCTGTAGTTATTTTACTATCCCTAAAAAGCAATATTTGCAATGTGCAGGAAAAATATTCGGAATATCAATGATATAGAATTAAAAATATATATATTTGCAATTAATTTATCAATCATTCAGGTTAAAAAAATACTTTAAAATCGGCTAAGAAAAAAATATACGTTAAATACCGACAGTAGAAAATTTTGTTTATGATGTTTATGTTGCAGTTTTAATTAACATTAAGCCCTATCAACAGAATTTTATCAAAAATTAACTATTAAATACTACTTCATTACCCCGTCAAAAAAAAAAAAAAAAAAAAAAAAAACTATCGCCAAGATATAAGATTAAATGCCAATAATAGATGATTGTAAACTTCACTTTCATTTGACAATAAACACGAAATATGTCTGATACATTTGTAACAAATCGTTATAAGCAATACTAATGTTTGACGCCAAAAATCATAATGGAATTGATTACAAGCTGGAGGTTTATTTTTCTACAAAATTTAGCATCAAGATTATTCCCGATGTTCCATGTAGGCAGACGATACCGTGCTACCTATAATTAAAATATCAGTGTCCAGAAACAGAAGAGAAGTGAAGAGTTTTTTATATTATTATTCTAAAGTTGTTTTGAGAAATGTGCAGACGATAATGCAGCAGTGAGCTGCGAGTGAGTGTTATTCTTTTAATAAAGTGTTTTTAATATAATCAGTGCCTATGGAATAATTTGTGTAATGTGTGCATTATAATTTTACATGGTCCGTCTCGGAGGAGGTGAAAATAATTATTTATTTGAGTGAATAATCTTCGAATTAACTATGTGCTGATGTTATGTTAAGAGTTCTATTAAAGATCTGTCCACGTTGAACATCAGAGTCTTCGAATAATATTCTGCTTAAATTAGTGAAGTGTTGTGCTCAAATAATGGAAGTGTTGTGTTTAAGAAGATATTGTTTTAAGAGTTAATGAATATTTTGACAAATTTTTTTTGATACCGATCGCTGAATTTTTTTTTTTTTTGGAACTATGCTTTGTGGAAGCAGTCAGAGGTTTAGATGCTGCTCTTCATATTTCGCGAAAATTTTCTTTGAAACGACTTTGCCAATTAAAAATAAAGAAGTCATATGTTGGTTAAATCTGAAGATGAACTGCTTAAATTATTGTGTGATTAAGATATGGACAAATAAGTTGGCTTTTTGTATATTCAGTGGACTTTTTGCATATTGAGAGAATAAAGTTTTCAGTCTGTTTTCGTGGGATATGATAAGAAGAACTGTGCTGATTTTTTAAAAAGTTTATCGCCTCCAGAGAGACAGTGCTGGTTTTATTCTATTAGTATGAAAAACGACGAGAAGACCTGGGTATGGTCTACGTCCTAAACATTGGAGTTTATGCATTTTTGTCATGAATGTCATGGTGCAGCAAGTGAAGTGTGTGAGCAGTATGAAAGTTTGATTGCCCTGAATGCTCACAAGAACCTTTCAGCTTTGTTTTTCTTGAACTGTGCTCTACATGGCCTATGACGACTTTGCCCAGTTGGACTTTTTGCTGTGATGCGTTATGGTGCTTGAAAGGACTTCTCCTGGTGAATTTTCGTTTCGATCATGAACTGTGATCTACAGTGCTTGAAATGAGTTTATGAATGAGCTTTTGTTCCAAGGAATCATGGACTTAGTTGTGACAGACTGTATCCTGCATACCTTCAAGAGCTCTGATAAACTGAGAATCTACTTGGCCATGACGTTTTTGCATATTTTCTCGACAGAACTACCGGTTCTGGTACTTTGTGTGATGGAGGACTTCTGCAGTAAAAGTGAAAATTTTAAAATTATTTTTATTGAAAATGAAATGATTTTCTTTAGTTTAATAGAAAATAATTAAATGGATAAATTTTTAAGTAGTTTATGTGAAAAATATTATATAGAGATATTTATAAAAAATGAAGTGTTAAAACCTTAATAGTTTTGATATATTTTTAGATTTAAACTGTTAAATTTAATTTTGAAGTTTAAGTATAATGAAGTTAAAAATTGTTACATCTATCTATATATATATATTTTTTAATTAACAGGCAATTATCCTGCATTTGAGGATTTATGAAAAATATAAGAATTTGAGAGTTGATTTAGAGTTAATTTAGAGTTTTAGAGTTGATTTAGAGTTTAAGAGATGGTTTAGAGTTTTAGAGTTGATTTAGAGTTTTAGCGTTGATTTAGAGTTTTAGCGTTGATTTAGAGTTTAAGAGTTGGTTTAGAGTTTTAGAGTTGATTTAGAGTTTTAGAGTTGTTTTAGAGTTTAAGAGATGATTTAGAGTTTTAGAGTTGATTTAGAGTTTAAGAGATGGTTTAGAGTTTTAGAGTTGATTTAAAGTTTTAGCGTTGATTTAGAGTTTGAGATGATTTAGAGTTTTAGAGTTGATTTAGAGTTTAAGAGTTGATTTAGAGTTTAAGAGTTGATTTAGAGTTTTAGAGTTGATTTAGAATTTAAGTGTTGATTTAGAGTTTAAGAGTTGATTTAGAGTTTAAGAGTTGATTTAGAGTTTTAGAGTTGTTTCAGAGTTTTACAGCCATGGAAGAGATCCACCATTTTAAGTGTTAGGATTTTTTGCAGTTGTTTAGTGTCATGTCTGCTCAGTGCTAATTTGAGAAATAATTTTTAAAGTTGAATTTTGTTAATTGGAAGTTGAAAGTTGATCATGTGTAAGGCTAAAAATTCAACTCTTTTGATGAAGGAGTCTTTGAAGATCGGATCCATTTTTTGATTGAGTTGATGGATCTTTTTGCGGATTTTTTTTTTTTTTTGTAGTGAGTTTAAGCAATTGTGAAATGTTGAAATAGATATGGAAATAAATTAATAAAGTTTTTGTTATATTAATGTAATAGAACAGATTTAAATATTTTGTGTTAGATTCAACTGTAGGATTGCATTTTTTGAAGTTGTTAGAATTGTCTCCCGAATGTGGAAGGAACATCTTTCAGCTGGCTTGTCAAGTTTTCTAAATGTGTTAGACTTGGTCAGATAAAATTCAATCTCCAGTGAATATAAGAGCAATAGTTTGGGGGAACCATGTTGTAGTGTAAGAGCGAATGAACCCTATGGGCTAAACTTGGTTAAGTTGGAGGTGTTTAGTATGTGATGGACTCTCATGGAATTGCTTGTTTTCAATTCTTGGGCTGAATTTTTGGATATTTAATGGAGATTTTCCGGAAGGAAAATTTTTGTTTTGAAAACTGATGTTAAATTTACTAAATGGTTCTGTGTTTAGTGGAGGGGGATTGATTTTCAGGTGTTAACTTTGCTCCTCGCTGAGTGACAGAAACAATCATGTGATAGTATATTCAGTTAGCTGTGTAAGTTTTAGGGCTTGTGAGGAGAGTCTAATTTTTGTGAAAGTGTTTTTGTACTGGTGGACTATTTCTCGGCAATAAGGAGTTTCTATGGTCTTGGTGTCAACATTAGTTGATCTGTCCTAATATGTTAAGTATGGAAACAATAGTTTAGTATTTGAGGTTTATTTGTGATTGTCTGAATTCAAGTAATCTGTATCCGTGCTACAACTCTTGCCTATGTGATTTTGTGTTTTTCGAGAGAGTGAGGTATGAAGACCTAGGGCCCCAGGCAAATTGGGAGAAAGTGAAAGGGTAGCCGGGTGTACACGGCGCTGAAAGTTGTATGAATGTTATGTACCAATTTAATTATATGTGTCCTCCGGATTCTTAAAAGATGTTGTAGCTGAAACGTTGTTTTCATTGGAAATTGGCTGCTGTGAAGGACAGGATTATTTTTGAGAATGGAGTCATGTGTTGATGCCAGACCGGGAAGTTTGTATGTTGTAAAAATGAGATTTGGTTACCTTTGAATTTAATCATGGGGTTCCACTATTCTTAAATTTTATATTTGAATATTAAAGATTTTTGATCTTTTTATTCAATATGTGAAAATAATATTTTTATATTGTTTAAAACAGTTAATTGTGTAAGATATATTATTAACGTATATGATAATTGAAATTTCTTCCTATTATGGACTTTGAAGATTGTTTAATGAATATTACAATATTGAAAAAGTTTAATAAGTGTAAGATATTGACATGCTGTGTTCTTGTTGAAATATATGTAGGGTTTTTTCAAGTGTGTATAAGGTATATAAAAGCAGTATATATCAATATTTTTGAATATGTTTTAAAACCTAGGAGCCAGATCGAGTGGATCTTGTTGGTATGAGAGTAATTTTAAGTGACTACCTACCTGGTAAAAGTTGTTTTTTGATGTGTGTAAATATTACATAAAAGTTTTTATTCTGTGTATAAATATGTTTGAATCTTTTGGGTGTTGGGCTGAGCTGGAACTTTGGCTAATTTTTATTGTTTATTCACGGTTATTGTATCTTCTTTAAAGATTTATAAATATATTTGGAGCTAGTGTATAGGTGATTAAGTGCTGTTAAGATAATGGTCCTTTTTAAGATGTTATCCTTTTTTGTTCTAAATATGGACATCGTCAGGATGCACTAGTGTGTTAGGCTATCCTTAAGAGGATTAAAACTATAGTGGTGTATTTTAATATTCTTGTAGTCGCCTCTCCTTTTTAGATAAAAGTGTTAAGAGGGAGGTTTTGATAGGATTTAAAATCAGTAGGATACTAGCAGTTCTTATCACTTTTATCTCCTTTCTAATATTTCTGTTTAGCAAAAAGTTTAAATGATATTTAAAGCAAAGGCTAAAAAGTTTATTTATCAATTGTTAAAAAATTAAATTTAAAGTTAATGTTATATTTAATTTAATCAATAATGGAAATTAATTGTAAGATTTGGTAAGTAGAGAATTGAAAAGGATAATGTAAAAATAGGAGATCTAGTGTTGTTAGTAGAGGAAAATACACCAAACAATAAGTGGCCATTAGGCAGAATTATTGAAGTATATTACGGTAATAATGAGAAATTTCGCGTAGTTCAGGTAAAAACTCAGAATGGAATTTTTAA
Source organism: Maratus speculifer (assembly GCA_964019185.1). Taxonomy (NCBI): domain Eukaryota; kingdom Metazoa; phylum Arthropoda; class Arachnida; order Araneae; family Salticidae; genus Maratus; species Maratus speculifer. The sequence continues at coordinate 3,763,759 of OZ025301.1, read as the reverse complement.
AAGATCGATTAGTAAACTGTGTATTTTCCTAAGCCTGAATACCATAGTACTTAAAAAAAAAGATAAAAAGATAAATATATATATGTGTGTGTGAGTGTTATATTGTTTTTTCTTTCAATTTTTATATTTGAGTAAACATATATAGTGACCTTATTGTATTTATTTGTGTAATTAGTGTACTTGGTAAAAAAAGAGTTATTATTGAATGTGAAACATGTCAATGGGGGCCGGTATGTTCCATGTAGGCAGACGATACCGTGCTACCTATAATTAAAATATCAGTGTCCAGAAACAGAAGAGAAGTGAAGAGTTTTTTATATTATTATTCTAAAGTTGTTTTGAGAAATGTGCAGACGATAATGCAGCAGTGAGCTGCGAGTGAGTGTTATTCTTTTAATAAAGTGTTTTTAATATAATCAGTGCCTATGGAATAATTTGTGTAATGTGTGCATTATAATTTTACACCCGATTTAACAGCTACATGTTTGCAACTGCAGGGCTGCCACAGGCGATTATTTTTTAACTCTAACTGGCACCACTTTCTTTAAACAGAAATCCTTAACATACACTTTGACAACACTTGCAAGAAAAATTTATTTTGAAATTTATATTAGAAAAATAGTGGTGAGAACGGATTATAAAAACAGTCGCCTGTAGCAGCCCTGCAACTGGTTTAAAAAAAATGAAGAGGCTGAAATGGTGAAACTGATATAATTTTAATTTTACCCAAATAATTCAGCTTTAAAACACACCTTTTATGCTTCATTGTTCTAATAAATATATAAGTTAAACACTATTTTATACATTTTTTTTGCTATGCACTTTGCTGGAACAGAACAAGATAGATAGAAAACTGTAGTAGAGTTGCCAGAAGAGGTCGGTTATTAAAAAATGTAATGCAACATGTAATGAGATTGTATTTAGGCTTCCAGATCTGCACATAGTGCAAGTTCAGATTCAGGAGTTTAAGAACTAACAAATGATAATATGATATTTGAAAATTAATAGAGTTTGATAATCATTGCAATGCTTTCTGACAAAATAATGTGATGAGTAGAGAACATTTTGATTCCTACTGTCACAACGGTCTCATTTTCATATCAAACTCTACTATAAATGATCTAATAAGAGAGATGGTACTTAATTACCCAAATTTTGTCCAAGGTATACAATAGTGCAATATCGCAATGACATTGGCATTGGCATCGTTTTCAGCATTGCGGAAGGACATTCTAAGTGATGGTCTACACTGCTTTAAAAAAGAAATTTCAAATCAACATTTTGTTTGAATCAAGATTTGTTTGGAAAAATGGACCAGCGCAGCGGGCATAGCCTGCTAGTATATTATAAAGCAGAAGTTCTGAAACTTCCAAACGGGTGTTTTCAAAAACTACCCGATGGATCTTTTTGCAGATTATATCATTCGATAGGAAATATTTTTGAGGAGGTTTATGATACAAATATACAGGGATAACTCTGAATTTTCGTACTAAATTTCGTATTTTTCGGTTATTTTTGACGAAAGGGTTGCCAGTTGCTGTTTTTGGCGAAAATTATAATTGCTAAAAGAGTTAAAATGGCTATATCTATTAGAAATATTACAAATATCTTGCAAATAATAGCAGAAAATAACTACTGATAATATTATTAATAATAAAGAAAGACCGCTTAAATGAGGCGTAATATTATAAAAATATATTTATCTTGAAAATGAAAAAAATATTTGTAATGCTTAAAAATAAATTAACGCGAAATATAACAATTAGTTCAACATTTGGCTACTTATCCCTGGCGTTAGAATAAAAACATGAATTTCAAAAATTGATTAAATGAATTTTGAATGATAGTTATTTCCCTTTTTATTATTTTCTTTCTCTTTTTTATCGAATTTCCGTATAATATAACTTATAGCAGAAAAAAGCAGATCTGATTGTAAAAGACACTGTAAGTTGTGAGTTACATATTCGTTTCTATACGATTTTCATTTTGCTTTTGTCGCTAAAGAATGTGTTTTTAAGCCGAAAATGCGCTACAGACTTCATGTCTGACATAGGTTCTTAATGGTCGCTATAATGTTGTTTTTTTTTTCAAGTGAAGATAATTTTTAGAGTATATTTTAATATTTAATCGTAAATTATATAAATATGAGTATAACTCTTTTATTTCTTTTTGCAAATGTTTTTATTATTAATTTAATTTTTCTTGCGCCATTTCGTAAATTTCACTTACAGGAAAAATTACCGTTTTAAAATTTAAAAACTGAAGAAAGAAAGATTATCCCGTCGATTAAAAATCTACCGCCAAATTCCAAGATTAAATGTCAATAATGGATGATCACAAATGTCCCATTCACTTGACATTAAGTATTATATAAATATTAATTGTGTCATCAAGTGATTTTTAATTTGACATTTTATTTCTACTTTTATATATGCTCTGCTAATTTGTTTTTCGTTATTTAAATGAAAATTTATGCTAATCTGTATAATCTGGCTAATAGTTTGGCGATTTGTATAATTTGGCGAAATTGGTCGACGGTATAACCAAGTAGTACTGAAGGAAAAATTTTGCAATTCAAAGGAAATTTATGCAATTATGCGCTATTACTATAAATAAATTCAACATTTTGAAATAAAAAATTCCCGCTGAATAACATTTACAAGTCTTTTTTAATTAACCATTTCCTCTTCAATATTTCGCTACTCTCTTTCGCGCAGGCTAAAAAAATGTATTTTAAATATTCTATTAGATAAAACGTAAATAACATTTTTCTATTTTTTTAAAAAATATTTTTAAAATCTAATTCTACCATTATGTGTCTTACAGGACAAAATAGCAGAATTATTTTTAAAAATGGTTTTATCTGTTAATTGTATGTTATTTGTTTATTTGGGTGTTTGAATTTACTTTTGTCATCAAACAATGCGATTTTATACCAAGAAGGCATAAGCCGGAGCGATGTTCGCAATTACTAAATACTCTCACTCTCTTTTAAATGTGTAAGAGCATTTTTAGGATATTTTTTTACGTTTAACTGTAAATATATAAATAGCAGTTATAGAAAAAAAATGCGTATAATGTTTAAATTTTAGTATAAATGTCTTCCTCATCCAAACTGTAAAATAATTTAATTGCAACTTTTTAAAGTTTTGGCGCAGATGTCATATACGCACCACATTCGCACGATTGCAACAAAATGGCGATTTTATGCCTCACATGGTAAACTGACTATGGTTGTTTATTTATTAATAAACTATTTATTAACTTTCATTTTGTTTTTTAAAATAATATAAATCATTTTGTTCTATAGCTATTAATTAAACTTTTTTATTTATTAATTTTTTTTCCAATAATAGAAAATAATTAAAAAATATTTATGAAATTGGTAATTAAAAACCAAGTTTTCTCCGAATTGACGCCAGAAAAAAATTGCACCAATGTGGTGCATACATGACATATGTGTCAAAGTTTTTTCACTATACATAAGTAGGGAAAATGCAGTATAAATAGCGATTAAAGTTTTTTCCAAATATGGAAATTTTTTCACAGATTTGGTTATATACTCATGGAGGTATCTCACTGGCGCCAAAATGGCATTATTTGCCTTATATGGTAACCCAGCTATAGTTGTTTTTCTGATGATAAGTTGTTTATTTACTTCCATTTTCTTTTTCTACAGTTACTTTTTTATTTATTGTTAATTGCTGTTTAAAATGAATAGAAATTATATATAGAAAAGAATATTTATAGAAAATAATAAAGTATATATAAATTTCTTTGGTATTCTAAAACGAGGATTTTGCCACATTGTAGTTGCAAGGAAATCGTGCTAAACCTATTGCGTATATGGTGTCTGTGTAGGAATCTTTTGTGAAATATGAAAAGTGTAAATTGGCTACTACTTGATTTTCACGTCAACCAATTTCGCCAAATCGTTCGCCAAATTATACAAATTTACATAATTTTATCTTAAATAACAAAGAGAAAATGCTTAAATACGAAAGAGCAAATAATTTTGTTTTCATTTTTCAGGAGGAAATTTTGCAATAATAAAGTAATTGCTGTAGTGAGAATTTTAATGAGTGTGTTTTTTTTTTATCGTTGGCAACTTTCTGTAACGAAAAATGTTTATTTTTTTCCTGCTATTGTTTTGTAAGAGCTGGTTTTGTCAAAGCCATGTTAAGGTAGTATTCAAATTTTTTATCCCTTCCCAATTACCACCCCCTTGGGCCGATTTTGCTCATTTGCAATTCCCACTCAGATATTAACCATCTCAATGTACTTGACGAGTTTGAAGATGATTCTTGCATAATTGTGCATTTTATCGCGCGGACAAAATTTAATATATATATAAAGTTTTCAGGTGGGAGTAGCTTTGGGTTCCTGGCTTCACATAATGAAAAGTTGTGAAGAAATTTTTCAGAAGTTGTACCGTGGTAACGACTGTAATAATTAATATTTCTTCAGATAAGGCAAAATTTTAAATCCTGTTGCCATAATGGTCTCATTTCGCTTCCAAATGTGCACTGTTAGTAATAAACTAAAATAGTTACTTCTAAATAGCTGGTTTTTGTCCAACGTTTAAGATAATTTAACATCACAATGGTGTCTAAATCGTTTTCAGCAATGAGCAAGGTGCTGCTGGAGGTCCAAATTATTTAAAATGCAAATTTAAATTCCCCAGTGCGTTTCATCCACGGTTGATTTTGAAATATTGACCAGCGCAGCGGGCATAGCCTGCTAGTTTAAAATAAAAATTACGTCAATATGTATAATTTGGCTATGAGTTTGGCGATTTGTATAGTTTGGCGAAATGGGTCGACGGGATAACAGAGTAGTACCAAATACTCTTATGGAAATATACAAATTCTTATAAAAAAACCATATATTTAAGCGTATTATGATAAACTCTATAAATGACAAAAATTTTGTTGTTGAAATTGTTTCACATAACTAAAATAAAAGCTATACTTATGTAAATGACTAAAAAAAAAAAAAAAATTTCAATTTTTTGTAAAACTTTCGACTGTTTCTTCACGTTTTCTAAATTTGATAGGGCGGAGTATTGCGTGTGGGGAAAAAAAACTTTCTTTAATATGTACAGGGTGTTTATAAAGTCCCGGACCCATTTTGATGTTTAATAACTCATAAAATAATGAAGATGTAAAGAAACTTATGGCATTTATTGATGGAATAACTCGTATATTTTCCTTTTCAGGTTTGAATATCTTTACTTTTGTAAATATTGTCTGCGCGTGTGATTAATTTCAGATAATTTCAATTTCCAGTCTAAATATCTGTACTTTTCTAAATATCGTCTGCTTATTAGACATGTTGGAAAACTTTGCATTTCCACAACTAAAAGAGCTTCCGCTACGTTTTTTTTTTTCAACAAGATGGTGCACCACCTCATCGGGGTACCATCGTTCGTACTTCTTTGAATGACCATTTTCCAGGAAGATGGATTGGGCAAGGAGGTCCAATTCCTTGGCCACCCAGATCACCAGATATAACGCCGCTGGACTTTTTTTTTTTCGGGAACTCGTAAAGGACAATGTATACAGGAAGAGAATGCCGAACATTGATGATTTAAAAGCCAGAATTACAACCGCAACAGCCTCTGTGGATGCCGACATGCTTGCCGCTACCTGGCGTGAAATTGGCTATCGACTTGATATTCTCCGTGCGACGAAGGAAGCACACGTGGAAATTCATTGATATGGGTTATGGAACTTTTTGAGCCAGTCTAACCATTTATGTTATTAATTTTTATCTATCTTTATTATTTTATGAGTTATTAAACATCAAAATGGGTCCGAGATTTTATAAACACCCTGTATATTAATTCATTAATAGATTTAAAAAATTACATTAAATTTTCTTCAATGCTACTTCAAAGTACCTCAGTGCATAAGGGGTTAAAATGATGTTATACTGAATTCAAGATACACATTTTTAGGTGCGTTCGTAATTATGCAAATTCCTAGCACCCATAGTCATCTTTCAGTCCGTCAGTCCGCATATAACAGAGCAAAAATTACTCAACCGAATCGTTTGAAATGAAAAATATAAAATGTTGCATAGTTTTGACGATTTATTTCAAAATTTATGAAATTTGGATGTAAAGATAAAAACTAGTTTCAAGTGCAGTTCAATGATTTTAATTCTTTTGAAAACAATAAAATTGATGTGCATCTATGAAGTATGTACTACAATATACATTCTATACAAACTGTTGTGTAAAGATTATTTCTTATTCATTTTTTTGTTATTCATTGTTACTCATTTACAGGGCCATGCAAAAGTATTTCATTACATAATTGTATAGATGGAAACATTTATTGAGGCGGAATTAACTATATTAAACTATTTCACATTTTCAGAAATTAATATATATTACTGAAGATTACTACGAGTTACTTGCTGTGTAATAGAAAAGAGATACTATTTACAGGGACGCGCAAAAAATTTCGACTTTTATACTGTACCTGAAGTATTGTATAAAAATTCAACCAAGTTCGGAATAATTAAAAAACTTCTTTATAGTACGAACGCACCTCATTTGCTATGCAACTTCGACATGTTAATTTATACGCAAATATGGAAAATTATGTTACGGAGGCGCTACACAAAATGCTATTCATTCTTGCAGATTAATCATTAGAAATAATTCTATAATAAATATATTTCGACATATTTCAATAAAATATTTACAAATAGAAAATTGTAATAGTTCCGTAGGTGTGGGTGCTCATTAGTGGGCCAGAAAATTCTCGTAACAGTTCTAATTTATGAACACGTTTTATTGCTGGACGACACTTTACGAACATTACAAACAACATAAAGGAAACACAAAATCAATAACATGCAAATAATATTTTTGTTCTTCCTTGTTCTACGTTACTTTCGTTTACCGTGGGAGCAAACCGGACCGCCTTTTTCTTACATCTTCGCAGGTGGAAGATATTCCTCGTTCTGCTAGTTTCCTCTCATTTTTCAAGAGGAAGCGCTACTAGACAAGAGGGGGGGTGCTACTTGAGAACAAAAGGTATGCGCGGGCATCACAAAAATATCAAAGGTTTCGAGATTTAAAAAATGGATTAACTGCAAACTTTTATCATCATGTATTCCGAATATGTATAATATATCCTCTGTTGTACCTTTATTTTAGAATTTCTGATAAAGCAAAACAATTGCTGAGAATAATGGTAGTTCTTGAATTCTAGAAACAAAAGCATTTTTCATAACTGCCATTCATATAGAATTTTTGAAATTCTACAAATAAATTGGTAGAATTCAATGTTGCATCAGTACAGTCTGAACTAACATGTATGATGCAGAAAATACGTATTTAAATCTAGTATCATCTCTTTGTTTAAATAAGCTGATATTTCCAAATAAATAGAAAACGTTTTCGTACAAAATTTATAGGTCTGCGATACGGAAATAAAATTTAATTGACGAAGTTGCAAATATTTTTAAAAAGTAAACTGTAGTAAATTGCATCCGTCCGTATATTGAATGAATACGACAGTTTAATTAAAATTTATTATAGCTTTCACAATGTTTTGTATAAACACCAAGTTTAATTTTAAGGTAAATTCAAAGTATTTTTAGCAAAACTTTCTGGGAATATATAAACTATTTCAATTTATAACACAAAAGTTATTTAAAAGTTAAAATCTTTGTTAAATTAATTATGAAAAATGTGTTTTAAAGTTTACGGTATACACGCTTCAAATTTAATAAAAAAAATTCGATATTTTTGAAGCTTATTCAATATTTAATGATTCACTAATTTTAAAAACCAAATAAAATTTCATTAAAAGTTAATTTACAGACTCTTGTATATTTCTAACGATGTTAATTTACAGAGTCTATTCTAAATTTACCGATAACTTCTCTATTTTTTAACCCCTCCGCGACGCGAACCTTTTACGAAATTTTTAATGTATTGTCACAGTTTTTAAGAAACAGAAATTTGTGCCGTATTAAATCGAGAAAATTCTCCGATTAACTGAGGGAAATTTTACAGTAAAATTTTATTGGTGAGAATAAACAAGTACAGTAGAACCTCGATTATTAACCTCGATTATTCGAAGGAATTGGGACCGACCGTACTTCGAGACAATCGAGAATTTATCAGTGATTATCTAGTTTAATATGTAGAATCGTCATTGAACTGTTATTTTAACTGTTAAATCTATACTAATTAAAGAACAAAACGCTCTGTCTGTCTGCGTGTGTGTATGTGTGTCTGCGATGGCTAGCAAAATCTACAGCACGTACGAAGCTCAAAATTTTTTTGAGAGTAGCCCAATGTCTCTCCTGATGCACCTGAAGCTCAGAATTTCAAAATTCTATTTATTAACTGAGTAATTAATTAAATTCCAAAGCTCACTTTCATAAAAAATCGCCTTTTTCAGCTTTTTTCCCTTTCATTTTTTTATGGTTGATTGGTTGCATAAAATTTTCGCAGAAATAATTAAAAAAGCTGGGACAGACCTTTAAAATTCATAGACTGGCAAACTGCCAGTTTAAAAGAGGATATTTTTTTTATCACAGCTGCTGTATAACATGGAGAAAAAGATAGGTGGAGGCGAAGTAAACCGAAAAAATGTTTGCAATATTAAACCATTTATCGCTGAAATTTTAATGTCTCATACAAAAGCACGAGGAAGGAATTTTGTATTAATAAAACGAATTGAAAGAAATGAATTACAGCTGAAGCATATTTTGCGAAGAAATAGTAATTTTTTAAAATGTTTTTTTTCTATTGTATTATTTAGGTTAAAGTTAGGTTAAAGTTAAATTGCATTTATGTTATGGTTAGAATAAGGATATTTTACAATAAAGTGAAGGCTATGTTACATTTCTGTTATATTTAATTTACGGTAGGGTACTGTTAAGTCGTTGTTAGGTTACAGACAGGTTCTGGTTACTGTACAAAAGTTTAAGGTTAGGAATTTATACACAGAGTGAACATTACGCAAGATTTGATTAAAAATAAGACTTAGTTTCGTTGAATAGCTCTGAAATTATAATACTATATACCAATCTTTTAGCTACCATCGTGTATCGATTTCATTCATGGTATAGTCGGATTTAAGTGTGATATATTTAGTTTGAAATTCAAAATATTTCACTTGGGATTTGTATGTGAAAATAATAATTAGTTACGTGACTTAACAGTGATTTTTACGGGTAAATATCAACTTTTTAACACGAAAATCATGCAATCGTTGGATACATATTCCCTCCAGCGTTTTTCATTGCTCATTTTGAGTATTTTTAGAGCTTAATATTAGTTGTTGTTTTTAAAACCGATTTTTCACACAGTCAGTGGCTACGTATTTCAGACAATGCATTTCTGCATGTAACGAGTTAATGATAAAATCATACAAATTCCAAGTTCGTTTAATATTGTTAATACGGATCCGGGCAACGCCGAGCGGGTCAGTTAGTACTAAACTGAAACGAAAACTTACAATGGTTTAAATGCAAGCTTCATCTGGTGCAAAACACTTGTTTCCGAGTTCCTTTTCATCTCACTGACAGTTGATATGCCAACATGAAACTTCTTTGCAAGTTTGTCATAGCTTCTCCCGATTCTAGTCGCGTAAGAATGTGATATTTTTCCTGTATAGTTAATACGATTCATTTTTTCTTAATGAAAGACATGATAAAAAAGTAAACTTAAGTCTAAAAATATAGGAAAGCAATTTCAAGCTCTATATGATAGCACTCAGGAAAATTTTAATCGAAAATCTAACAGCAGAAAAAGAGAACAAACAGGAATTCTGGTCAGCTGCCAAAAGTGACCATACCTAAAAGATCGTCCTAGTAGGGCAGAAAGAGAATAGCAAATGGGTTTTTCCTTCCTTTGTTCCTTTTTTCCTTTTCTGGAATAGAATTGCCCACAAAGGATAAGTAACACAAAGTGACTTCTGCCCCCTTTCAAATTCTGCTGCAATGAAAATTTCTCTGTTCTTGAGATAACAAAAGGAGTTAGGTTCTTCGCACTTGCTTACAATCAGATGATGCAATAGCATTCCATTGTTCTGGGACTCGTCAATATGACTTTCCAAATTTCGAAATGGGGTGTGTTTTGGTTTAGAACAGGGACGTTTGAAAGTGGGGAAGAGTACACTCATACCGAGAATTGAAATTGCCAGAAGGATGTCTAAAAAAGGGTATTCCAAAATATATATCTGCATTCATTGTTTAGAAAGGATGGCTTGCATACAAAGGAATGTGGGGGAAAAAAACCTTTGAAAATGCAAGTTTATTAAGAGAAAATTTTGGATGATAGTGGAAAGAGGGAAAAAAAAGTGCAGAAGAAACCGACTTTGGTTGATGAAGAGTTTCGGTTAATAGAGGCTCGGATAATCGAGGTTCTACTGTTTGTTAAACCTTTCTGCGGCCCCTGTACGTGTCGCTGTCCCTAAAGGGTTAACATAATCTCGGTTTTTTAATCTCTGTAATTTTGCTTAATACTTAAGATACCAGATTAGCCTTAGATTTTCTGTAATTTCACAGAAATTTTTTTAACAATGTATCACGACATAGTAAATGTTTCAAATATTTTCATCAGGCAAATAAGCTGTTAACTTGTACTCTTTGCAACATATCTCCCATAAAACTAAAATCGCTTTTATAAAGCTTTTATAGTCGCTTTTCTTTTGAGTAATATCGCTTTTTTTACTTAATTACTCATTAATATGTATAATTTCTTTTTCATTTGTGCCATAAAAATTTCGGTCCTCAATGGATTGATATTTTAATTGTTTTAATGATCCATTTCTTTTGTTTATCGACAAGTGTCATTAATAATTTCAGAAGTAATTTAGACAACGACCTATTTTTCCCAAGGGGTTAATTAGTTGCTGAAACTTTAAGGAAACGAATTTAAAAGAATAATTCTTTGGTTTTATTGTTAATTAAGTTGATTGTACAAATTTTGAAATTTGTTATTGTAATTCTATTTAAACATTTCTTAATTAACAATGAGATACTAAAACTATATAAACTAAAAAGTATTTGTCGTTCAATTATGAAGATTAAAAAAAAAACTTGTATACTTAAAGATATATATTTTTTCGTTATTGAACAAATTTTTACACCATCTGTAAAATAATAAAGATTTTCGGTACTTCTAGGTTATCCCGTCGACCAAAAAACGATCGCCAAAAAATAAGAATTAATGCCAATAAAGAAGGATCGTGAATGTCATTAAATACGATTCACGTGTTTAAAATGTCGTTATATTATTTTTATTTCTACTTTTTATTAATATTTTTATTAATAATCTAATAATTATTTGTTTTTTATTATTTTAAAGAAAAAATATGTCAATATGTATAATTTGGCTAATAGGTTGGCGATTTGTATAATTTGGCGAAATTGGTCGACGGGATAACCTAGAAGTACCAGATTTTCTTTTACATCTGTCTCATCAACTTCCTGATAATTCATGCTGTGGGGATAAAATGTAAAAAAAAAATCATGACATATACATTAAATTTCCTGAATTTTTTTTCAAGTGTTAAATGAACAAAAAAAAAAATTTTAGTTGACCCATGACTGCTTGTGATATAATCAAATTCCATAATAATAATTCTACACATTTCTTGAAAAAAAAGTATGCGGTATTACTCGGCGTGATTTTGCAAATTCTTTAAACAACATACTATGGGACCAAATGAAGTTTTGTTTAATGTACGCAATTACTCGTATTGTACATCTGGAGACATTTATTGCCACGATCCATAAATTGATGTATTTTTCAGCAGTAATTTGTTACTTTTTAATTTTTTTTTTTCAATTATTTACCTTTTTTAGGGCTTGAATGATATATGTGTCAATGTAAACCGTATTGGATATAACGGAATCGCATCGTCAATGTCATTTTTTTATTGGAAATATTTAGGAATGCCTACAGTTTCCATATAAAGTTAATTAAATACAATTGATTTTCTTTAATCATCAGATTTTAAAACATTCACCTTTTATATACACATTTTAATAACAACAAGAGGTAAAAATATTTTTTAATCAAAGTAAATTATGTTTCATATCTAATTGTAATCGTAAATCTATTATAAGAGAGTCCATTGAAATTTATACGCGTAATAATCTGGTTTGCAATGATACCGTTTTTTTTATTATTCCTAAGTTATGGTTAGAATTTATGAATAAATTCCTCGTGAGGGCTTGAATGGGATGAACCAAGTTGGAATTTCTTTTGATCATGGTCTATTTTTATTTTAATTTAATTTTTTACAATAGCGCGCGTGTTTTTTGGTGTTTTTTATATCTCTTTGTCGCGTGTCATTTGTATTGACCGTAAAATAGTTTGAAATTTTTATTTTTAGTTAAGTTTTAGATCATGGTCTATATTTTAATTTAATTTTTTGCAATAGAGCGCGTGTTTTTTTTTTGTTATTTATATCTCATTGTCGCGTGTCATTTGTATTGTCCGAGAAATATTTTGAAATTTTGTTCTATTTATATTATGACTATGGAACTTATTTGACGGTTCTGAAACATGTCAATGTATTTTATTTTTACTATAACACCTTTCTTAAGAAAAATTAAAATTGTTATTAAAAAAATTCCATATAGTTATACTGAATGAAACTTCATTGAGTTTTTAATTTTACAATTTTGCTTACTGGTAAACACTAGACTTAATCTCATTCAGTTTATTTAAGAAAAAGTGCTGTAATAAAAGATGTTCCATCTAAAGTATGCATTTTAATTCGAAACTAATGCAGTTGAAGTGATTGAAAACGCGTCTTTAACGACGAATGCAGTCCATATTCCAGACTCCGTTAGTATGCGGTTATTTTTTTTTAGAAGGACGTGAAACTATTCTAGCTTGACGTCTAAGCATTATGCATTTTAATATGTGCTCAATAGCCAAAACACCTCTGAAATTAAAGAGTAACATTCGCACTAAGACTAATCCAATTAATCTTAAGAAACATTGACAAGTTTATGAAATACAGTCGGCTCTCGTTAATTTGAACTCGTCGGGACCACCAGAAATGTTCGAATTATCCGAAGTTCGAATTCTGGAAACTATGAAATGAAAACATTTTTAATAGGGTACTATTACAAAGGAATTAATGTTATAGTGTTTTTTTTTTTTTAAATTTATTTCGTCTCTTATCATTAGAATAAGACTTAATATTGAATTAGAATGCATAAACACATAAACTAATTAAAATATTAGAAACAAGCACAATGGAATAAAAATTTAAAGCGTCACTGATGGACAGACAAGGCACTAAGAAAGTGGATATCAAATGCATTGGATCATACGTATACTCGTTCGGAACAATTTTCACAAAAATCAAAGAAAGAAAGTTTTTCAAATGATCTGAAATCCGTGAGAAAGAAAAGAAAAAAGAAAAATTGAAATTATCGTGAGTTCGAATTAATGAAAAAGTTTAACGTTATTCTACCATTGAAAATTTCGGGACTTCATGTTCAGTTCGAATTAAGCGAAAATTTGAATTATCCGATTTTGAATTGACCTTCCTACCCTGAATGGGTCTAATCGACCCATATATATAATTTGTTTTATACGATTCGAACCAGAACTTTTTTTCATAAAGAAAGTTAAATGATTCCGAGAAATAAGTCAATTAAATATATTAAAATGTTTTAAATAAGAATTCTGGTGCGAAATGTTTTTATCAATATTGAGTAAAATTTGAACAGGGTAGGAAGGTTAACGAGACTCGACTGAACCATTATTTAGAGCAGACGAAACGAAATAAATACTATATTAGAAGGACAAACAGAAAATTTATGTAAAGGAAAGTTAGTTAAGTTAAGAAAAAAGAAGCAGGTCGATGATGTTAAATATATAACAGAAACACAACAGCCCTGGCTAAATTATATGAATAATAAATTATCCATTATAAACTTAAAAAAAAGGAAAAATAACTTTTCCCTCCAAACAATATTATCCATTCATTATAAGAGAAACTGAGAAAATGTGATATGTGAAGACAGAAAACCATTCAGTTTATTAAAACTTAGGTCGAGTTACTCAGTGATTTCTAAAATAGAAAAAAAACATCCAGCTGATATAAAAAATAACGTCGTCACACGAAAAATTGAATAATGGGCGTTTCAGTTCAACCCACCATGGACAGTTCAATTTTTCTACATGCACGAGAAAACTGTTTTGTTGAAAGAACTAAGTATTGGTTAATGAAACCCCAACCAAATACTTTGGTTGGAATGACCAAATAACTTTGTTAATTTAATAAAATTTTGTTTAAAATTTGTTCATTTCAATCAAAATAGTTAGGGTAATATTTAAAAAAAATGTTTTAACAAAACAGTTTCTTTTGAATAGAATTAAATTGATTTTTGACCCATCTCTAGATAAGCTAAAATTAAGAAAAACAATACGTATTTCCAATGATAATACAATACTTTAATACTTTCATAACTTAATTAAGATTAATTTTTAAGGAATTTTTCCATTAGCCCTCCACGAGATCAAACGTAAAATATTTTTTGTATATGAGTACAATTGTATATTAATTGAAATAACAGTAGAATTAAACATACGCCTATAAACTTTCTACAAAATTGGATAAGTATTTGTGAATCGGCAACAAAAACACAATGCAAATTGAAGAGTAATATTTAACAAAAATCTATTATTTAACAGTTTAAAATTATTTAACTGATGATTATTTATTTTTTTAATTTACGACTTTGAAATCCTATAAAAGAGTTTAAATTATGTTTCACTTTTTCTGTCCTGTTGTGCTGTGTCCATTAAAATAGAAACAGGACAAAAAATTATGTATGTTTTAATAAATTCACTTGTTTGCGTTTTCTACGAAACATTAAAAATGCAACCAATTATTCAAGTCGATTTCGCTTTCCACAAAAAATATCGAAAAGGAAATATTTCGAAAAAATAAACCATGAGCTACAGTCAAACGTCAAGTATAATTTCCAAGATGAATATTGAATGCTTTTTTTCTTAAATTGTTTTTACTTTTATACTTACGATAATCTATAATTTACGCATCATAATCGTTTTAAAATATCCTAAAATATATGTAGTAAGCAAAATTTCTGTTTATTTGTTTTTTGATAACATTTTTTTTTTCTAAAAATACATAAAATTAATTTTTTCCTAAATTAAAATAGGTTATCTATACCTTATTAATTTTATTCACAAATGCATCGTATCAGGTATTGCAGAAGTGCTATTCTTGACAAAAAAAATCTTTATTATTATTATTATTTATTTATTTATTTATTAATTTAATTTAATTTATTTTTTAGGGTATATATTTTTGAAAAATCTTATTTCATAAACAAGGACACTTTGCCTGAGAACATCTGAAATGCAAATTCATTCATCTTGAACTGTACAGCATGATTGCATGATTTTCAGTTTCATGATAATTTTGTCATGATATCTTTGTGTCATGATATTTTAGGGATTCCCGCAAAGACACAATATGTTTCGAAGCGAACAGGATGTTACAAACGAAATCTGAGTTCGAGTAATCAACAAACGACATTCCCATCAAATTATTTTGCAGTCGAAATCATTTGGGCGTATGGGGCAGGTGTGGTCATTTAAAAATAATGACGATTTTTATGAAACTTATAATCGTAGTTTATTAGCACTGTAATTTAAGGCCACTCCGTATTATGCCATTAAACTTCCAGACTCATCCAAGCCCATGTGATCCAATCACAAAGTACAAGGGGTTCCATGCAAAGGCATTTTCGTGAACGACGATCACTACGAAAAAAAAAATTCCACATTCCGAGAAGCAGCAAGCAACCTTAGCAGTTGATAAGATTATGAAATCTGCTCGCTCCGTAAACTCCAACTGACACTCTCAAATTTCTCAGATAAATTGGCCCCACCTTCTTTGACGCATTGCCTTCAAAATCCACTAAGTATTATCTAATTCGAATGTAGTTGTAATTTACTTCGAGCCCTTCCATTGGATCAGGGATGGAGCTAGATGTAAGGATTCTTTCATAACTCGCGCAAGAATATAAAATAACCAGTCCCAAAATGCGGATGAGTCAAACCAGCAAGCAGACGATTATTAAATGAATAAAACAAAATTAAAATTTTTGATAAATGTTTTTTATTCTAAAAAGGGAAATGGATTTCTGGAATGAAATTAAGATTTCGCAAAAGATATTGATATTTAAGTAATACATTCTAGTTCTTTTTAGGGAAATAATTAATAGCTTATGCTGAATTAAAGAAAACAAAAAGAAAAGGAACCCCAGCCGTTAAAAATATTAATATACAACGGAAACTGGGAATGAAAGCATGTTCCTAGATAACATTAAAACGAACTCGAAACGGGAAAACGGCGAAAAACTTTATATTTTTACATATATATACTACGGAAATCAGAACTTTGGAGTGAATTTTAGGGATGTATTGAAAGACACATATAGATAGGCGGATCTTGTTACACATTGAAAGTTTCATTTATTTGAATACATTTTCGTTCGATTTATTATATTTATATCCTTTGCTTCCTTGTAGTACGTGTTCGTATGAATTTCACTTCGAATACACATTTGTGTTATCAAACATTGTTATCGTAGTTTCAAAATAAAAATGTACAAATATTTTTAGTATCGCATAATATTTATTTCAAAGACTTCAAATCACATCATATGCACACGTATCTCAATATTCTTTTTTAATTAACAATCCAAATAATTTTTTTTAATTAACTAAGAGAAATTATTAAAGAGAAAACGAACAAGTAAAATCATGCGCCAGCGATAGATTATCAAACATTTTCAAACATATTTTGACTTTACTGTAAAAGAACTTCGCCCTTAATTAAGTTAAAGGTAATAAAAATGGAAAAAAATAGAAATGCATAACAATTCAAATATCAATTTCAGTAATTCGTATTCATTTTTTGAAAAATATGCGAATTCCTGTGTAAAACCCTGATTATGATCGATAGATTTATATATATGCGCCTATTGTGCAAAAATTTAGCTCTGTTTGAAAACATCCTTAAAAATTCCTTTTCAGAAATTTCATTCAATAAGTAGAATTAAATTCGATTTTTTTGCACAGGCCTGAATAAGAATTTTAGAATCAAAAAGTTAGTTAAATTTAAAAATACATGCCACAGCTGAAAAATACTTCCAAAAATCAAT
The DNA here is from genome assembly GCA_964019185.1 of Maratus speculifer. Lineage (NCBI taxonomy): Eukaryota > Metazoa > Arthropoda > Arachnida > Araneae > Salticidae > Maratus > Maratus speculifer. Next base: position 3,746,560 of record OZ025301.1, on the reverse strand, counting down.
GATCATATATACTACTGTAACCGAAAAGTTTTATATGTCTCTGTAAATTATAAATTAGTGCGATGCATATAATATGCATATAATATTTTTTCAACTTTTTAAATAATTAATTGGCACATTTGTTTTACTCGTTAAAAAATAAATTTGAAACAAATTAATTTGTGAAGAGGATAAATACATCAAACAATGTGGATCAAATATCTATTTATTTTTTTCATTTAAAGACACAGATAAAAGATGGTCTCTTTTTTTACCAAAAGCATTTTTTTCTCTTTATTATTCTTTGATATGCGTTGGCCATGTTTTTTTCAATATATTCTTTGTTTTTATTTATTTGTAAAATAATGAGCATGATTACTTTTTTATGAAAAGACTGTTAAAGACGATTCAAGAAGTTGTTTGTTTGATGTTAAAAAGCATCTCAAAGTAATGCGGAAATTTTAATTGCATTTTCAGAAATGTTTTTAGGATTTTTTTTACAAAAGTGATTTTATATTGTAGCAATTATCAGTACATATAATATAAAAATCACTTTAAAATATCAATTTATTTTTAAATGCTTTAAGTGATCTATTAAAAATAACACAAATACCTTATAGTTTATACCTTATAGTGCTATGCATACCCGCATGGTGTACGCCCTCGGTAGCGCCTGTACAGGATGTCTCTTTATCATGGGAAATAATTGAAAGATTAGGTATGGGACATCTCAAGGATTCAGTTTAGCTTAGCCGAACGAAGATTCCGACAGAAGGAAGACTGACTTAGACTCGAACCTAGGTCCTTGGCTTCCCATGTCAATGCTCTTCTTAGGTGCGTTCGTAATTATTAAATACGTAGCACCTATTGTTGTCGCTCAGTCCGTTCGTCAGTCTGTCCGCATATAACAACACAAAAACTACCCAACCGAATCGTTTGAAATTTAAAATACATAATTATTACATAATTTTGTCGAGTCATTTCAAATTTTATGAAAATCGGATGCATAGATCAATTACAGGGACAATCAAAAGCATTCCGTTACATGACGGTCAATGGGGAAAAAAGTTTCAAATGCATTTTAATCGTTTGAAATTTAAAATGTGTAATTATTACATAATTTTGTCGAGTCATTTCAAATGTTATGAAAATCGGATGCATGGGTTAATTACAGGGACAATCAAAATATTCCGTTACATTACGATCAATGGGAAAAAAGTTTCAAATGCTTTTTAATAGTGTTACACTCATTTGAACATAATACAATTGACATGAATGTAAGAAATATGTACTAAAATATACATTTTGTACAATCTGTGATGCAAAGAATATTTATTATTAAATTACAGGGCCACACAAATGTATTCCACTAAATAATGTTATAATGGAAAACATTGTTTGGGGCGTGTTTTAATTATATTAAACTAGTACACATTTTATGAATAAGAAATACGTTAATGAAATATAATAAAAATTACTCTCTGCATATTTACAGGAACACAAAGATTTTGGCCACTATACTGTATCCAAAGTACGCTCTACTATGTCAGCAAGATCTGAATATTTTAAAACTTTGTTATCGTACGAACACACCTCATTTGCTACGTTTCACGTGCAATTTCCAACTTGTTTTTACTGAGTTAGCCGGGTGATATCCTGAGTGTTACGATTCATTCTAAATTATTGGAAATAGCTGCGAATTGCAACGCTTGTTTCATTCATTATATGTAAACTCAATAGAATGTTACACGTGATGTAATGATAAAAATATCATAACACTGAAATTGCTGCATACCATGTAACTGGATAACAAAAAAAAAAAAAAAAAAAAAAAAAAAAAACGAAAAAGCCAGTTTAGGATATCGTTCGGGTAGCTCAATTTGAAGAGCTTTTAGTAGAACAAGACAAGTATACGATATAGAGTTCTGATCTGGACATTTTGTATGCCAGAATTGTGTAAAATATGTGTGAATAACGAATTACTAAAATATGTTCTTAAATCGAGAAATATAGTTCAACATGCTTGTTGTCAAAAAATTAATTTGTATCTGATGAAAGTTTTAAGTACATACATAATGTTAACTTATTAATTAAAGAAAAGTTTAGTGTCGTATTTTTCATTTAGTTACATAACTTTTTTTTTTTCTAATTTTAAAACTGTTTAGTTTTTTCACAAAGTAACGCATCTCTTGTTATAACATTTATTCTAATCTTCTAAAATTGTCTCTAACAAATGATGAAATATCTGTTAAATAGTCATACAGTAGAAGATTGTAAATAGCAAAGAAGGACGGTCTTTTAAAAATGCAGCAGAATGTTTTCTGCATAAACATTCCTTCTAATTGAGTAAGATGTCAAAAGGAATTCTTTTCAAGACAGTGTAAGTAATGTTAATTAATCTCCAAAGTTGTTTGATTATGATCTTGAGAATTAACAAATTTTGTTTCTTTCTGACGTACGGTTTAGAAATCGATTTGTTTTTCGTAATACATAAACCAAAAACTATTTATTAGATAAATTATCTTTGTAGGATTATATGTTATTTAAGCAGTATTATACATTTTTTAAATAAAAAGAATAATTATTAAACTATTCATAAAAATACGTTGAATTCCATTCGTGACTAATTTTTCACGTAAATAAAATATAATGCAGACGATTCGTTACTTAAGAGGAAAGTTCAAGAAATAGGCATAAATAAAAACATATCTAAATTAATCCCTTTTAAATGTGTAACAATTTCATGTTCAACTTAAAATAAAAATATGCTTTTCTGTTGACATACTGTAGTTAGGTGGTAAAGTGCGTTATTTTCTCATTGATTTGATGTTATGCTGTGATTAATAGTGAGTTTCTAAGCTCTCTAATCATATTAACGTAAACTTTAAACAACATTGCGAGCACGATGGCAGGACATCACGGAAGTACAAAACCGTAAGTCTCTATGTCAATTTCACAATTGAATTAAAATTACTAATGACGGATTGAAATCAGACTAACAGATTAATGAGCGCCGAGTGTCGAACAGATGACATTTTACCTTTCTGCTGCAGATATCATTAATTTCTTACTTTTTTCTGCGGTTCATTTCACACTTGATGGAGTAACACGTGCAACATTATGAATTAATTTATAGAACAAATTAAACCATTAAATTGAATGGAGTCTTAATATGTTTTTATATTTAATCAGTTCTCGTTCAGTCTCTCTTAATAACGTAACAATGTGAATATTAAAAATTGCCGTGAAAATGCATACATAATAATTAGAATCCAGTCTCTAAGAACCGGCCTCTTATCATTCTGTTGCAGATCACTCATTCGCCATTAGTGTTCACACTGTAATCTAGACAGCATCATTATGAACACATTTTCTGAAACTAAATTAAATGATTAAATTGAATGGAGCGTAATGCGTTGTCAGAGTTCTCATTCAATTTTCTATAAAAAGAATTTTTTTTCTTTTTTAAAAAAGAAAAAAATGTACGATTTGAATACGTTTTTGCTAATGAATATGTAAAAATTATAATTGAATGAGGTTTTGTAAGTCTGTTTTTAGTACCCAAAATTGTCCATTGGAAAGTCATTTTTATACCATTTATATTCAAATTATTGAAAATTTGTTAAGGTATCAGCACATCTTTGAAACGTCATTTTCGATAAAAATATCGATTATTCATTATTAAAATTTATTATTTTACCTGATGAATTATGCTTAAATTGTGTCTATATCTGAATTTAAACTAGAGTTAGGGTCGTTTAAAGTTAGCGCTATTGTATTATGTTTAAAAGTTGTTTTTATCTTTAGCTCAAAATGAAGCTTTCCAAATTCTCATTATCGTGCTAATTCTTACTTGCAACACATGATATAGCAAAAATCTAAACAAGAAATTCATCGAAATGTTGTTTAATGCGGTATTGCACTCATAACAGTATATTAATTGGTATTTTTAATGTTTTTTTATAAATATAAAAATATATTTATAAATTTTTATCTGAATATCGAAAATATACTAATTGATGAGATTGTAAAGATTCAAAAATCTTTTTTGGAATCTTAGGTATTAAAATTCCTAGATTTAAAATAGATTGTCTTTATAACATTGTATTTAGGCGGATAATACAATTTACATTTTTCATAAAGTGGGTTAGATTTAATCCAACAGTGTTCACATAGAAACATACTTTAACGGTTAAAAATTGCTTAAATGGTGATATTATGATATTGCTTGTAATTTTAATGATTGATTTAAGACTGCCGGTCACTTATTTTTCGAATTACCCTCGATAATATTAAGTCTAAATATCCAGTGGTGTGGTAATCAGCACGCCTGTGCAAGTCGTGAGTTTGATTCCCGACTGTGCAAGTTACAGTCAGTTTTTTATCCCTCGGAGGCCGATAAAATGAGTATCAAGCTTGCTTGGGAACTAAACGCCGAAAATCTCGCAGTAGGCTGATCACCTAGCTTGACATATGTTTCATAGTACCTCGGGACACGTGGTCTAGTAAACAGAGTTGGGTGCTGTAGGCCCTGTTGCTTCTTGAATCGTTGGACCTTAAGGTTTTTTTTTTAATGCTAAGTCTAAAGATAATTGGTGTATTCTTATATTTAAAATATCTATTTAAGTTTTTAAATATTTTTCTGCGTACCATTCTTCAGGGATGTCACTTTTTAAAAATTTGTCAAATTGTTTTTTAAAATTTATGCTTAATTTAATATAGTATATGTTAAAAGCTGACGAACTGCGAGTAAAAATTTAACATTTATAAAGAATAAGGTATAAATTTTAGAATTATTTGGAGAACTAAGGAAAAAAAGAAGACAAAAAAAAATCAAAAAAAAGTTACAAATTTTTATTTTCCGAGGAGATATTATAAATATTAGAAATTGTTAAACGCCCATAGAATTAGCATTACCCAGAAGAATATGAAAACAAATGACGAACAGCCTTAAGTAAATATTCATATGGGCATAACGAGATTTTTCAAATTTTGTTTTAAAAATATTGATATATAAAACTTAATGTTAAAGAAACCTATTTACGTTTCACTATAAACTGAAGGTTAATATTTTATTATTATTATTTAATAAAAGAGATTATGCATTTTTTGCATTATTTAAGTATATAGATTGTTGCCACAAAGCTGTTTCGTGATATTCGAAATCTTTATTATTTTGGCTGCTACATTTCTTTGATGAACATAAGGTTGATATAATATAGTAAAATTAAATTTTAAAACTAAAACACTTTTAGTAGAGAGCGATTAGTTTAGTTAATATCTCTTTAAATAAAGAAAGGTAATCATTTTTTTTTTTGATCCTGTTGGATCAAAAAGTATAATTTTCAATGATTAATTCTTGTTCAAGTTTGCAAAAGATTACGAAAAAATAAACTTTTTTATTGCACCAATCTCCATTTTGTCAAAAAATCCATATTAACTGTTGTAACTAATTTTGATATGACTCTTGGTATGCTTTTTAGAATGGTTATCTTTTAATAATGTAGCGACCCATTCTGTTACAAATGACTAGAGGAAACAGTCGTGACTAGAGGAAAACAATCGTCCAATTGAAAAAGCACGCCTGGACTTAGGATTGCCCAGCAACTTTCATTTTGACAGTATTATTGGGTAGTCCGTCTGTACAATTGGTCTGTCAGGCAGACAGAGTGATGCAATTTACCGCAAATAATTGATTTTCGTTTACGTTATAGCCTTAATATTTAGGAGTTCTTTAAATGAAATATTTGAAATATCTTCTCATATTTTACTAAATCACCCATATGTCATTCATATGAAATAGAATATACCTTGTGAAATGCAGTTCATTTTTTCAAAGCACCCTCTAAATCGTAAAATCAAACAACAAAATTTAAGACAATTATTTCTAAAAAGAATTTCTAATAAAGCACGTGTTCCGATATGAAATTAGCCTTTTATTTGGAAGACCGTGTTGTTAAAAAATAAAACCGAATTTATCATTGCTCACTGAATCGGAAAGGAAAAAAATATTTTTTTTATTCCTGAAATATTTTTATTTATATTTTGAGGCATGAAATTTGTGTTTTCATAAAATAAAAGAATTTTAGGACCATCAAGAATAGTGAAGACCTCAAAGTAAAAATGTATATTAAAAGGTTATTTTTGTAATCAGGTTCAAGAAAGAATTTGGAAAAAATGGAAGTTCGATATTTTATGCGGAAATAATAAATTAATATCTAACAATAAATAAAACTGATGCGTCAGGAATAGATTATGCAGCACTATCCAAAGTACTCTGAATACTGTAATAAAACGCACTTAATAATGTAAGCTAATAAATGTTCAATAAATATACGATAAGATTATATATGAGGAGTCCAGAAACCAAGGGGTATAAGTGACAAAATTGAAAAAATTGAGTTAAGTGCACAGGGTATCTGGAAATAAGTCTAGTTATTTGTAGGTAAAGCGTTTTGAGTGATTTTTTAATTATGTACTGAGTTTTAGTGGTCAGTTACTTAACCTCTTTCCCAAAACTGTGAAACGCGTGGAGGTCAAGGGGTATAAGTGCACTTGTATCCGTTGACATCTATATAGCTGAAGCGCGACCAACGACATACAAGACCAATTCATGACTCTCAAAACTCCCCAGGAATTTGATCATTTTTAAGCGACGATTAGTACAAAAAGACAATCGCATGCCAATTTGTATCAATCACAGTTTAAAGATTATGTACTCCGTGTGACGTTTTAAACCTTATGAACTGGAATTGTATGTCGTTTTTCAAAATGTTTTTCATCAGTTTTTTTTTTCTGTTTGGAATTTGCTTTTTAATGCATTAAATATTACATTAAATAAATACAAGCTATTAACAAGTAAGAAAAATCAAAATTAAACATAGATTGTGAAACACTTTCCAACATTGTCTAAAATTTTTAACAAAATTTCGCTATTTAGGATAATAAAGTGTTATTATCCATAGCCAAATATATATTTTAATACTTTTGAACAGCGCTGTGTTTGATCTGTCTGTTGATATATATACTATATAATGGAAAATTTTAATTTGGGAAGAAAACTTGTAACAGTTTGAAATTTCTCTTTCAGCAGTTTATACTAATAGATGGAAACATGCTTGCATACTTTTGTTCATCCCTGGAGTTTACCTAGAACCTTTATTAAACGCCAATATTAGGTAAAATTTAATTCAAACTTAAACACTCTTAAAATTACTGAAATCACATTTAAAGAAATTAATTCCATAGATTACCATATATCTCATTCTGTGCATTACCTTGTATATCATTATAACTGTATTCTATAAACATTTCTGAGTAAACAGAATGAAATTCCGCATAAAAATACATAATTAGTTAAAAACAATCTTTAAGTAAATTACACTTATATTCAGCAACCTTTACTAGATCTTTCGTGTAACCCTGTATATTAACTATAGCATTTATGCATACCATGTAATATCTATAAATTTGGTGAAACTTAAAAACGCATATCATAATTAAGAAGGCATTTCTTCTATCCATCAACCATATAGATAATATACAGTATTTCGGATGGAGTATAGTATTTCAAATCTTTTGTGTGACCCTGTAAATGCTGTGCACTTCATATAATGCGCGAAATAACTTATATTAAATCTCATCGACGTACATTAATTTTACTATACATGAAAAGTTTAATTTAATTAAAATATATCGCAAACAATTTCTACTTTACCATTATGTAGTTGAATTATTTTGTGTGGCCCTGTAAATGAATATTAGCTTTTCTTTTCACCACATATTTTACAGAATACATATTTTAATGAACTTCGTATATGCATATAAATTTTAATATGTTTGACAGAGTGTAACAGTTTTAAAATTCATTTGAAGCTATTTTTCCCCATAGTCCGTAATTAAACGAAAAACTTTTGACTGTCCCTGTAAATAAACTAATCATGCTAGAAACTTTATTTTGAATAGGGTTCGTGCTAGGATAAGCATAAATAATTTCCAAAAATTTCAGGGCAATCCGAAAATATCTGCGGGAGTTAGAGTGCGGACAGACGGCCAAATGCCAGACAGACGGACAAACAAACTGAAATTACACTCATTTTACACCTTTGTTGGAAAGTGTTAGAAAATTTCAATGTTTCAAAACTTATAAACAAAATATTAAGTCTTATGTTGAAATAAAAGTTTGTTCTTTCAATCATTCGTATCAACATTGATGTAAAATTTTTCGTATATTCATTATTTTATTTCATAACTTTTCCTTTTTAGAACTTTTATTAAAAACAAAATTTTGTCCTTTCATTTATTTATATCGATATTGTTCTTAATTTGTTATAAATTTATCTTTTTATTTAATATTTTTTTTATTTCTTGTATTCACTCGACACTTGTACCCTTTGGTTTTCAAGCAGTTTTCACTACTGCTTGGAAGCCAAAGGGTACAAGTGCCGAATGATGATAAACATTGCTTAGTCATAAATAAAAATAAAAATTGTATTCCACATTTTTTAAAACAGTTATTGAAATAAGAGTTCAAAGATCATTAAGATATAAGCAAAAGTGTAATATCTCAATTCATTCAATTACAATTGATGTTTAACTTTGAACTCAATTTACTCGAAATCTAAATTTTGTCACTTGTACCCCTTGGCTTTAAAGGTCCTCATATATGTATGCTTTTGAATAAAATGAATAAAACATTTGAAAATTTCACTTCAGTGATTACCATGTAAAATGCGATTAAAATTGGAATTCTTTTGAGAACTTCTATGTATGATCCGTCGATTCCGTTATAATTTAATTCAGTTAAGAAACAGAGTTGAGAATTCGCCTACAGTAATTTACTGTAAAAAAACAAAGCTGCACTATTTATATAGCCCTGTATATGATTTATGTAGTTGCAATAGTTGCATACATAGTTGCATATTACACAACATGTAATATGCAAAAATAATGTTAAATTTTTAAACCCATGCATCTTGTAGTGCATCTGAGTAAGTATCAGTTTAAATATGATTAAAATAGCTAAAATCATTTTTAACATATTATTAACAAATTATTAATTAAATTATTAATAATTTGTAATATATCATTAATTAAATTGTTATTCTAGCAGCTACACAATCCACAATTATATAAATATTTTTTCACAAAATTCATATCCATCCGTTCCAAAACTAAATTTATTCAAATTTAAGTACTTTTTAGGAAAGTTTTCTGTACACATGCTTAGTTACAAAATTCACATTCAAGTGAAAATTTTACTGAATATGAATTTCTTTATAACTACAACGTTATATTCTTACATACAACACATGCTTTCTGCTATACTGAAGCTTATATGATTGTATACTTACAAGCATACTATAGCATAGTGTCATTAATTAATTCTTAAATACCTACTTATATATGTCATATAAATTAAATGCATACAACAACTTTCAATGCACAATATAAAAGTAACACATTATAAAAAAAAAAATCTTGAATCAAACGAAATACGCTTAGTAAAAATTTTTCTTTAAATTTAATATTTAATGAAATATCCATATTTCTTTTCTTTTTCGTATAATATTACATTATCCTTTTCAAAGTCGATGTTGACGACATAATAGACAAAATAGCTCTAAAATGACTGAAGTAACAATATTTAACTGTTGTTCCAGTAGGTGTGATAGTTATGTTAAATTTCCCGCTTCTACCTAAAATTGCCGCAGAGATATGTCCAAAAAGTGCGACTAGCTCATTCAACCTACTTAGATGGGACTTTCTAAAATAGATTAAACGTTTGTTTTAGTAGATTAGTTATTCTCAAATTCCTGCCTTTATTAAAAACTGCTTCTCAGACATGACGGAATGATGAAAATTTTCGTACCTCTTCTTAATCAGTTTGGAGGGGAGGGGGGAGGATAATTCCTAAAACCACTGAAATAAATTTAATAAATCTTAAATTCCACGTCTCTACCTAAAACTGCTGCTAGGATATAGCTAGTCATAGACCATTCTTGAAAATTTACAAATCCCAAAAATTTATCGCCGTAAAAAACACAATCATCGATTACCTCGGAGAATCTATAATCTAGTATTCAATAATCGATAATTAAAATCATTGTTTTTGCATATTTATAAAAAATTTTAGTAAATACATGGCAAATTAAAACAGATGGAATAAACAAAAAACATAAGGAAGGCTATAATGGAGTCACGATTGTGGAAAAGTCATGTAACGGGTATTGTTTTTGCAAAAAATTGAAAAGACGTGAGTAAGTATAGGACGCCAATTGGTCAAAAATTAGAAGATTTTGGCATTTATTAGAAAATGGACAAAGAAATAAGAGTTAAAGGCACCCTTGGTTGTAAAAACAAAAACGAAATTGATGGTAAAGGGGATCGATAATTTTTATTGACTCCTACGTCATTGGAGATCAGTTCCATAATTTTGTCATTATTAGAAGACCTCCTATTGGAATACGTTAAAGATATCCGCAGGAAGAGACAACGAAAGATAATAATATGAATAAGTGGTTAGAAGGACTTTCGAACGTCATATCACTTGAGGGGTGCCGGTTAAATTTAGAAAAGTGCCCCCGATGGGCCCAATTGAAAGGAGAGGCGCGGGAGGTGTATAACATATGAAATAGTGGTCACAGAGCTTTAAAATTATATAGCAAACGAGAGATATCAATCAAACTTTAAAATGTGTCTCCCAGGTTTCTAACTAACACGGTAATGGAATATACCCTTCCACTGATCTTTTTGAAATTTTCATACATTACAAATCAAATTTATCTGAGGGCTCCGAAAACAAGATCAGGTATAAACCGATAAAACGCTAGGATTTCAGAAAATAATTAAAATTGTTCCACGGGGAGAAAATAGGGGTTGAAGGAAAAAAGGTTCATAACATAAAAAATGGCTCAGACAACCCATGATCAAAGGTACAACAATGTGTTATGCCTTTGACCACAATCTTATGATTTTTTTAATAAAATGTAAATAAGTAATAGTAAGTAAAAGTAAATACGTAATAGTAAAAATAATACTGAAACCTAGAAAGAATTACGTAGGGTAAACCAGATGATACTGATTATTTAAAAAAAAAATAAAAAAAAATAAATAAATTGAATAAAATTAAAATTTGCAAAGTTTTCAAAGAAACACCTACCCCTATCTACATACGGCAATGGATTGAAAACGGTTGAAGACGATGACGATGATATGTATTTTAACTTTTTATAATATCCACTTATATAAACTTTGCATTTATTTCTTTATATTAATGTAGATATAGTAATTAAACATTGAACAAAATCAAGAGCAAATTTAATATCTGGAATGTTTTTATTTCACTTTTATCAAATCTGTATTGATATAAATAACTAAAATATTGCGTAACATGTAAAAGAAATAGTTTTAGAACATCTATTCATATATGGAACGTAAAATATAAATAACCATTCACAAAAATTTTACAAAATAAGTTACTTATTTTAATCTCTATTTTTAATATTTCAGTATTTCCACCGATAAAATGTCAAAATATTTTTCAGGAAAATAAAATAAATGTTAAAAATCGATTTTTTGAATGTAGCAAATCGAGAGAAAATTGACTTTAAAAGCATTTCCCAGACGGGTCTTAGGAAAAGCTTTTACAGCATGTCATATTTAGCTACAATGAAAAATCTATTTTTAGCTCACAGGCTATCATAGCCTGAGAGCTTATGTGCCCGCCCGTTCTGTATGTATGTGCGTATGTGCGTAACGCGATAACTCATGATAAAAATATCGGATCCACTTGAAATTTTGTATATAGGTATATCCTGACAAGGCGCTTCCCTGATTAGTTTTTGGAGTTCATTCGATATGTATAAGAGGGGGAACGGGGGGCTCATGCCCCCCGTTAGTTGATATAAATGGGATTTTCATGCAGAATTAAGTTTTCAAAATTTAGATTAGGATCATTCTGATGAGGCGATTCCGTGACTGTTATTAGGTGTTCATTGAATAAGTATAAATAGGGGGAACAGGGGTTCTAATCCCCCCCCCCGTTAGTTGATATAAATGGGATTTTCATGCAGAATTAAGTTTTCGTTCAAAATTTAGATTAGGATCATTCTGATGAGGCGATTCCGTGACTGTTATTAGGTGTTCATTGAATAAGTATAAATAGGGGGAACAGGGGTTCTAATCCCCCCCCCCCGTTAGTTGATATAAATGGGATTTTCATGCAGAATTAAGTTTTGGTTCAAAATTTAGATTAGGATCATTCTGATGAGGCGATTCCGTGACTGTTATTAGGTGTTCATTAAATAAGTATAAATAGGGGGAACAGGGGTTCTAATGCCCCCCCCCCCCGTTAGTTGATATAAATGGGATTTTCATGCAGAATTAAGTTTTCGTTCAAAATTTAGATTAGGATCATTCTGATGAGGCGATTCCGTGACTGTTATTAGGTGTTCATTGAATAAGTATAAATAGGGGGAACAGGGGTTCTAATGCCCCCCCCCCCCGTTAGTTGATATAAATGGGATTTTCATGCAGAATTATGTTTTCGTTCAAAATTTAGATTAGGATCATTCTGATGAGGCGATTCCGTGACTGCTATTAAGTGTTCATTGAATAAGTATAAATAGGGGCAACAGGATTTCTAATGCCCCCCCCCCTTAATTTATATAAATGGGTTTTTCAAGCAGAATTTTCAGATTTCGTTCAAATCTCTGAATAGTTTTGGAAGTTTAATGGTTAAGTATAAAAGAGGAGGATAACTCCTTTTAAATTATATAAATGCTAAATGGGTTTTTATTAAGAATTATCTTATTTGCTCTGAATTTTGGTTATAGATTTTTTATATGATAAAGCATGTCTTTGATAGTATAGGAGGTTCAATGATTAAGTATAAAAAAAGAGGAAAGGGGAGAACTGTTTCCCCTTCTTAATTTTTTTTCGAACGGATTTAACCCTTGAAAATATAAGGCTTTAATGTACACTTAGTATTTATAGCCTGTGAGCTCAATGCCATCAGTTTAACTGGGCAGTATTCTTTATTTTATTTATACTGTGTGTTAAAAGTCTCATGTAAGTAATGTGTTAGAGCCCTTTTTTTGTTATTAAATTAATACCTTTTGTTCTTTAGTTCCCATTCTTTACTAAAGAAAGATTAATTGATGCATTGCATACTTATATAATTCACCGAAACATAAAATGAATATATAGATTAATATATCATAATAATAATATTATATATCCTACAACTAAAAGATAACAACTTATATTATAAATAATCATTCTGCCTATAAGAGGTCATTTTAATAATAAAACATTTAAAACACATTAAAAATTCACTTGTTTCAACTCATTTTCATTAAATCATCTTAAGAATGTAAATAGAAAATTAGAAACACAATGAACGTTATTTAGTGGAATAAATACTTAACTACTGTTCATATGTTGTTATTAATAATTATTTATTCCAGTTTTTAGCTCACAGGCTATCAAAGCCGGAGAGCTTATGTGCCCGCACGTTCTGTATGTATGTACGTGCGTACATACGTAACGCGATAACTCATGATAAAAATATCCGATTTATGTGAAATTTTGGATATAAGCTTATTATGATAAGATGCTTCCCTGATTAGTTTTTTTAGTTCATTCGATAAGTATAAAAAGGGGAACCGGGGCTGTTGCCCCTCCGCTTAATTTTTATAAAAGGGTTTATCATGCAGAATTAGTAGATTTTGTTCGAATCTTAGATGTAGGATCATTCTAATGAGGTGCCTCCGTGATTAGTATTGGGTGTTCTTTGGATAAGTTTAAAGATGGGGAGATGTAATCCCCCTGTCTTACTTTAGGTTTTTCACTCAAAATTTACCGATTTGCTTCAAATTTTGTACATAGGTTTATTCTGAAAAGGCGCTTCCCTGATTTGTTTTTGGAATTCACTCGATAAGTATAAAAGAAAGATAGGGGAAACTACCCCCTCATAATTCATGTAAATGGTTTTTCATGCAGAATTAACCGATTTATTTCAATTTTTGGATACAGGTTCATAGTAATAAGAAGTTTCGCTCATTTGTTGTGGTGTTTCTTTTGTTAGTTATAAAGGGGGGTACGGGCGATTACCTCCCCATTAAGTTAGCTAAATAGACTTTTATGCAGAATTAACAGATTTGCTTGAAATTTTGAATGTAGGATCTTTCTGATAAGTTGAATTTCTGAACAGTATTGGAGGTTTAATGGTTAATTATAAAGGAGGGAGCGGGGGGATAACGTTTCTTAAATTACATAAATGGATTTTCATGCAGCATTAATTCGACTTCCTTCGAATTTTGGATACAGGTTTATTATATGATAAGACGTATCCCTGATAAGTTTTGGGGCTTCAATGATTAAGTATAAAGGAAGGAAATGGGGGTACTTCCTTCCTTATTATTTTTCGAAAGGCATTATTATATAAGGCTATAATATACAATTAGTCTGCATTGCCTGTGAGCTCTATGCCATCAGTTTAACTGGGCATCATTCTTTTTATTGAATATTTCTTCGAAAGAATGTGTATCAAGTGCTTGTAAAAAGTGAGTAGAATTTTACTACGACTTTCTCCTGATTTCTATATATTAACAACTATAACAACATTCCATTAAATTTGAGCTTCTGTATAAAAAATTTAAATTTTAGGCCTAAAAGAAAAACAACAAGTTGGAATTTGCACGTAAAGCGTAGCAAATGAAGTGCGTTCGTATGATAACAAAGTTTCAAAATATCACTCTCATATATCAATCTCATAAAATTGTAAATAGTTAATTATAAATAAAATGCGCACCAAACAATGTTCTCCGAATACCATTATGTAATGGAATACATTTGTGTGGCCTTGTAAATCAATAACAAATGTTCTTTGCGCCACAGATTGTGCAAAATGTATATATAATATGTACTTTATAGATACATATGTATTTTTTATGTTCCAATGAGTGTAACACCATTAAATGCATTTGAAACATTTTCCCCCATAGAACCGTAATGTAACGGAATACTGTTGATTGCCCCTTAATTGACTATGCATCCGATTTTGATAAAATTTGAAATAACTCGACAAAAATAGGTAATAATTATGTATTTTAAATTTGAAACGATTAGAATGCATATGAAACTTTTTTCATCATTGACCGTAATGTAACGGAATACTTTTGATTGTCCCTGTCATTGATCTATGCATCCGATTTTCATAAAACTTGAAATGACTCGACAAAATTAGGTAATAATTATGTATTTGAAATTTCTAACGATTCGGTTGGGTAGTTTTTGCGTTGTTATATGCGGGCAGACAGACAGAGAGACGGACTGACGGACGGACTGAACGACAACAATAGGTGCTATGTATTTGCATAATTACGAACGCACCTAAAAACAAGAATGTAAAATAGGTTTTAGAATGAAACTGCCACTATCCTTGCATACATATGCCAAGAAATGACTTAAAATTACATGAAAATCAAAATATTATTTAAGCTCTTCAAAATTTGACAATTGTACATGGAAATTGCTTTATTCTTCAATAGAAAATAAATTAACCTCTTTAAATTTTGAATAGTTTCCAATGGATTATTTCAATATAAACAAAAAATCTCACATTTTGAGAATGTATCCTTGTACTACGATATTACTATGAGACTTACATGATCATTGAACTAGGATTTTTAGGATACCTATAAAATTAACTGAAAAGGTTCAAAATAGGTAAAAAAATACGTATATGTTTTGAAACCCGTTTCTATATACTCTTAAAACTGTGCCTCTGATATAAGAGGTACATTCGGAATTTTTTTGCCTCTGAATATTAAGAGGCACATGGTGCCCTTGAAATTAAGAGGCACACTGTTAAAAGTGTGCATGCGTATTTGCCACCGTGCAGCTTATCACTTTTACAGGGAATTTTCAAAGGTACACAAATCTAACTTTGTGCCTCTGACAATTTTTAAAGGCACAAATCGAACTTAGTGCCTCTGACACTTTCGTATCGGTGACTCTTATTTTCTCGTGACTTGACGTTTTTCTGGAAAATCAGAGGCACTTTTTCTACGGGCCTCTCATATCAAAATAATAGAAGGCACGATATGCTTGTGCCTTTTATATAAGAGGTACAGTTTTAAGAGTGTATTGTACCCTTTTGTATATTATGTATACCATGTGTTATATTCAGACATCTTTAAAAGACCTATATTATCAATAATTTTCTTCCCACTTCAGCAATCAACAATGTTAAAAAGTGCTTATGCATTCAATTTATCTGTCCGTCTGTCCACGCTCTAACTCCCGTAAATATGCTCGGATATTCATGCAATTGATAAAGCTTATTGAGGGTCACCAAAGCATGTTTGGTATTTAATATCAAGTAAGTACGATTAATTATTCATTTACAGGGGCGCTAAAAAAATCGATTACATTATGGTATAGGGGAAATAAACATTTGGAGAGTGATTTAACGACATGATGCTATTAAAAATGTGTCAAAACTGATATCAATCTGTTCGATCACGTTAAAACAGAGTATTCATAGCATTTTTTATTAATTTACAGGGACACACAAAAGAAATCGGTTTTGCGTAATAATTTCTGGAGGAGTACATTTTAAAATTTGGTATGTTCTTTTAAATTTAATTATAATTTTTGCATGTTGCTCTTTATATATAAATTCTATACCTCATGTATAGGTATCGCATATACAGGGCTCTATAAAAGTATTCGCATACCAGCTAAATTCCTCTGCTAATCAGAGGAAATTGTTGAAAGAGAATTTTCAACTGAAATATATGTATCTCTTAAAGGAACAAAAATTTTGGAATGCATATTGTTAAAAGATACACATCTCAATATCATATACAGGGCTGCTAAAAAAATCCGATTATAGATGAAAACAGCTAAATTCGGTTTTGACATTTGTTATACATTTTCACATGGTGAAATAAAACGTAATATTTGAATTTTTTAAACTTTGCAGTTTTGTTGCATTATTCTGAGTGCTTCGGAAACTGCTTCGTAATCTAAGCTTGACACATGATTTTTTTCCTTTCTTGTTGTATAAACACACCATCGCCCATCTGTATCCTAGCTAAGATTCTATTTCAGAAATCTGAAAAGTTGTGACTGAAATAAGCTTAAACAATTTTATGTAATGAAAACATGTAATGAGAAACGGAAAAGTTAATTTTCCAAAAATCGTATTTAAGACTATCTTATCCATAAAATTAATCTAGAAGCGTTAATTAAGATTAATTAGTATTTTATGAAACAAAAGAAATCTATACATTAAAACATTGTTTATATTTCTTCTAATTTATTGCTTATTTCAAGGATTTGATTCATCACTTTCTGTTCATTAAGTTTGCCATAGCTCTTGTTTCGCTAAAGTAAAAATAAAAAATAATGATAATAAAAAAATGTAATTTAAGAAAAAAGAATATTTTCAAAGACTAAAATTTAAGACATAAATAAATTGTACATTAAAACATGGTCCTTTACATTCAATTAGTTCAAGATTAGATTATTTCCTTTTTCATGATCGTCGCACAATCTATGATCAGACATGTTTAGTTTTAAATGACGTCTTTCTTTGAATTCATTTTTTTCCATATCTGATAATTTGTGTCTACACATTTTCTAGCTTTTTTATTTTCTTATTTACTAACAACATTTTTTTTTAAACTTCTTTAAATAAAAAATTTTCTTAATGTACAGATTTTCGTAATAATAGTAATAATAATAATTAACATTATTTTTTTATTATTTATATATTTTTATGAAAAAATAATATATATATTTATATATTTTTATAATAATAAACATTTATTTTTATTCAATAATAATAAACATTATTTCATTATTCCCATCAAAACGTGTCTTAAGTAATAACAAAATCATATATTACGTATGACACGGATTAAACATTGATATTTTTAGACCTATCATAAAAAAAATTTAATTTCAGTTCCAAAGTTTTCGGTACGGAAAATTTTTAACTTCTAAATATAGCACATTTTCTATTTTTCACCGTCCTATAGAGATAAAAATGTACTTTTAAATGTATACTTTTTCGCAATGTATTTTTAAAATCTTTCAAAAAGTGAACGGTTCATTCCTCGCAGGTGTAGAATATAACACAGTATTAGATTTAACCATAGTAGAATTTAACCTTCTTACCGCCACGAACTGATATATCCGTTCATTAACCCTTTCGAGTCTGGTGTACTATTAATAGTACATGACTTTTAATTGAGTATAATTTAACTAATAAGAATGTATTTATTAAAATACAACACATTGCTCAGTGGTGCTCAAAACAAGAATTTTAATATACACTTGTACAATTAAAATAAAATAAAACTATCAACGTTTCGCGCCGTCATCTGCGGGCGTCATCAGGAAAATATGATAAAGGAAGGGCAAAGTTTGCATCTTGATCGAGAGATAATATTTCTAATAAATTAAAATCGAAATGAATTAAAAGTTTAAAAATGTTGCCACTTACACGTGAGTAAAACTTAAAATATTGCAACGAGATAAAAATTTTAAGATTTTATGATGTTATGCCATATTTTTGGTGTATTGTAGGATAAATTATTATTGCATGGTTTATTTTCTCGTGCAATGATTTTGATAGATTCTCTTATTTTACCTTGAACTGCATTATTGCACGGAATTATGATTTTGGCCTCATCAAAGTTAATACGGCAACCTTTGTTCGCCAAGTAGAAGCGAGAAAGAGCAGTATTCTGTTTATATTGTTTTATATCTCTGCGATGCTCTTTAATTCTAATTAAAAGTTTCCGCGTAGTCATGCTGATGTAGACTTTTTTAACATTATTAGATAAAGTGATGGGGATTTCATAAATACCAGATTTTTGATCTATAGTGACGCCCGCAGAAGACGGCGCGAAACGTTGATATTTATATTATATTTTTATTGTACAAGTGTATATTAAAATTCTTATTTTGTGCACCACTGAGGAATGTGTTGTATTTTAATAAATACATTCTTATTAGTTAAATTTTATGGCGCAACTGTTCTCTATATATTTATGAGTATAATTTTGTTTTAATAAATGCTTTTGCTACTGTTTACATGTAGAAATGTTAGTATAATATATGAATTTACTATATGACTTCATTTGTGTTTATGCATTTAGTATTAATAATAATTATTATTATTTGCTTAATTTTGTTCGTGCCGTTTGTGATTCTTAAACATATATTTCATTTATTAAATTTTTAAAAAAGCTAATTTTCTGAAAGAATAATATATAATAAAGCGCAAAAAGTATTAGAAAGTTGTAATATAAGTTAAATCTTATTGTAATACAATATTTTCTAAGCATCACCGAAAATTCTTCCTTAGCCTATTTTCATATGAATATTAAATAAATAGTACGCAAAACAACAACATTCGTTATCTCTCTGACAATGAAATATCCGTTAAACACTAATTAATTTACATGGATAGCTGGTGTTAATGTTCTTAACATAAAAGTAATTTTTTGTAAAAACTGAAAAAAAATTAGGACCCGGAAGGGTTAAGCTGAAGGTTTCACTGCAATTTTAAGAGAATCTCCAAGTTTATTTTTTTATATCGAGAAATTTATTACATATGATCGTTGTGATTATATTTTATTTATTATTTTACTAACTCATGTTACCTTTAAATCAATGCATGACTTGGATATATGAAACTAAAGTGAAACCTTCTCATTCCTATAAATTAATTTTATGACAAAAAGAACATAGTAACAAAATATACAAAAATATTTAGTAAAACTGTTTCTGGTATTTCTAAAGCTTAAAGCATTTCTAAAGCTCAAAGTAGAATTAAAACAAAATAAAAATCATCTTTCTAAAGCTCAAAGCATTTCTAAAGCTCAAAGTACAGTTAAAACAAAGTACAACATTCTTTAAATGTATAATGCATTTCAACTCATAAAATACTTTACAAAACACAATTTGTATCTTTTGACAATACCTAATTTAAATGTCATTATTGTCCTTTTTTATCACTTTTTAACAAAGTTGAAAAGTACTTATGCATTCGGTTTGTCTGTCCGTATGGCCGTCTGTCCGCGCTCTAACTCTCGTAAATATACTCGGATTGTCATGAAATTTTTGGAAGTTAATAACGTTTACTCGTGCACGAAACCTATTGAAAATGAGATTTCTTCCATGATTAGTTTATTAAACTTGGATTTTACTTTGAAATAATGCATTTAATCTTATTAGAATTGTTTATCAACATTTTAAAATAATCCTGGGATTTCAAATCCAAATATTTGAATAAATTCTTTTCTTTTTATATATTATTGAAGAAAAGCACGCAGTTGTTACTCAAAAATCACATGATATTTCAAAAGTAGAAAAATATTCTCATGAAAGCAAGTTTCAAAAATAGTACTTTTGCTCATAGAAAAAAAGATTTAAATCATTCTTAGCAATTAATTTCGGCTTGTTCCTAATATAAATATTTAATCGCATTTAAGATAATTAAAAGATTTAATGCAAAAATTTTAAAAACTAACACGTTACTTAACCCTTTAAGCGTCCGGCAAAATTTTACATGCAAGTTTAACGACCTATAAAATAATAGCTACGGAAAGTATTGATATTGAGATTTGTATTCTATAATCTTAGATATTTATTTATCATATGCAATTCAAAAAATTAACATTAATATCAATTTTGAGTTAAATAAGCCTTTGAATCCAAAAACTACGTGACGGAAAAACACGGTTAGGCCGCTTAAAGGGTTAAATTAAAATCTAATTTGTTCGGTGGAGTAATTTTTTAAAACATTTAGACTTAACAACCGAGAACAGTAATAGAACAAACAAGTGTGATCGCAGATCGCACTGAGGGTTTCGTTTAATATCTCCTTTAAAAAATTGTTAAATTAACAAACGAAAAACGGTTTTTCGATGATATTTTGGATTTCTTTGTCAATCACGCTAACCAAAAAAGAATTTTGAATTATTTCCCTAATTGTTGTCTTGATTGCATAGATTTGTTGATTTCTCTATCAGAATCCGCAGATTTAGTAAAGGTACGCAAGTATATAAAATGATAAATAAACGTAAAATATTTTAAAACTTATATTACTTAATTAAGGAAAATCAAACTGGGCACCAGAGGCGGCTTGTAATTTAATGAATAATAATTTAATAAATTAAAGAAATATTTCATTTTGCGTATCAAAATAGATGATAAATATTATTTAATATGATGAAATAAAAACAAATAAGTTTTTTTGCGTGATGTCTTTAATCCATTAATTTATGCTACATGCATAATAATTTTGTTTAAACTTGCAAGCAAAACAGTCAGACTAAATTAAATTTCAATTTTGAAATTTAAGCTATTGCAAATTTTAAGCTTCTAAATATCGCACATTTTCTATTTTTACACTATGGTATAGGGAAAAAACGTACTGTTAAATGCACTTTGTTTAAAAGCTGTATTTCAATTTATTTTTGAGATATTAATTTTTTTTTGTAGTTTTTAGTACCAATTTTGTAATTGTGGCAACAGAAGTGCTCCATTTATTTTTAAAGTAAAGGATAAAAAAGAACTTTTTTTATATCTCTTTAAACTTTGGCAACAATTACAAGAGAAAAAATAATAATAAATGAACTGATAATACTTTATAAAACATATTTCAATGAAAATAAGTCTTTTTCAAAATTGTATGATTTGTTGTGTGACAACAGCTATTCAGTTATAAGTACACAAAATTTGAACTCTCTGAGTTATGTAGCTTTCGTATACGGATTCTGTGACAGACAGAAAACAGAGACTAATAGGGTTTCGTCAGATGAACAAAATCCTAAAAAGAAACAAAGACCATTAAAATCTATATTATACAGATTTTCCCCCAAGTTTAAAAAGGGGCAGGGTGCTACTGTTGTGACAAGGACATTTTTTGCATTCTTCATTGCAATTTTTTGATTTTTAATGGCATTTTTATAGAACTGAGTCTAGAATCTTACTGCCTTTTTTGGTGTGGCCATTCGATTCATTTCTTTTTCTAATAGCAAAAGGGGGGATAATCATTAAATATATTCATTTATAACGGGAGAAAATTTTATTTAATTGAGGTGGAAAATCTTAAAATTTGTCAATCAGTTGTGAAAAATCCTTCAATCGGTCGCGAAAGTATCGAAATTCAAAAAATCGGGGAAAACGGAAAATTTGTCAAAGAATCGAGAAAAAAAATCTAAAAATTATCTCGAAAAATTGAAAAGGGGGGGGGGGGCAAATTTTGTTAAAAAATCGCGAAAAACGCCAAATTTTGTTAAAAAATAGCGTGAAAACGTCAAATTTTCTAAAAAGCACAAATTTCGAATAAGGAACACGGGGAAAAAAAAACGTAGTTAGTGTCCGGAGTGGAATCCCACGAAACCGCCGCGGTGAGCGGCCAATTTTCGTCGGCAACCCCTACCCACGACCCAAACAGCCCTAGTCTCTTGCGCGAATCGCTGTCACCGGCAGGCGACCACGGATAGCGCCAAAACCACTACCACCCCTTCCCTCTTTCAGAAAATTTACGGTCAATTCGAATTTTTTGCTTTGAATTTCCTTTGTGATTCGGTCAGATTTCCCCCAAAATTAAGAAAAAATAAGTCAGTTATTTCCGAAAGTTAAAGTCGGTCATTATTCCAAAAAATCGGGCATAAAATGTATAGCAAATTTTGATAAATGATCGCAAAAGAAAAAAATTCATTTTTGTAAATTATTGAAAAAAAAAATGCCAATTTCATCATAGGATAGCGTGAAAAACGCGGAAGATCGCTTGTCAGAGGATCGTGAAAAGATGCAAATTTCGGGGATCACAAAAAACATGAATACCGACAAAAATCGCGAAAAAACCGCATTTCTTCTGTGGCCCTGTGATGAAATTCGTGCTGTACTTTGTTAAAATTCCTGTTTCTTCAGTGGCCTTTTAAAAATAAGTTGCATTTTTTTTCTGTGGTCATTTGACGAAACTCTCTTTTTGTAGGCGGTCATTTAACGAAATTCGCGTTTTTTCAGCGGCCCTTTGAGAAAATTCACATTTTACAACTGATACTCTGTCAAAATTCGCGTCCTTTCAATAGCTTCTTCATGAAATTCGAGGTGCTTTTCCGATTTTTATTTGCATTGTTTCTGAGACTCTGACAAAATGAGTATTTTTCCTCGGTACTTTGTCAAAATACATGCTTTTGTCTGCTACATTTTGATGAAATTAACGCTTTTTTACGCAATCCTTTGTCGAAATTACTATTTTTGCCCCGATTCTTTAACGAAATACGTTTTCTCCCAGGATTTATTGATAAAATGTGCGTTACTTTTTATACATCAATTTTCTAATTGATCACCTTTTTGAGTTTTCGGAAACGAATGTCTTGAAATTTCGGGAATTTCGGAACACATTCACCCCTGGTTACAAAACTTATTTTTCTTACATTTTTCCTTTCTTTTTGGTCAATTTTATTTTATTGGTGCATATTCTTTTCGATCAGAAAGCACCGTGGCATCGATCAGGAATTTGTCTATTGCAATAACGATACAAGATTTGAGAACACGCGAACCTAAGTGTATGAATGAGAAGACAGCTTGCAAGTACGGACTCAACAACAGTAAGGGCTACTTTTTTTTTCAAATGAGTAGCGAAAAGGACGCTTTTTTTGATTGAACAGCAAGAGGAGCGCTAGTTTTTAAATGAGGGGCAATAGGGGCGCTATTTTTAAACAGGAGGGGATTAGAACCCCCCCCCCCCCGAAACTCTCTGGGGAAAATTCTGTATGTTTACTTTTTAGATTCTTTTCTTTTTTACAAAGTCATCTATTTCGTAGGTATATAATTCTAAATAATATATTGTCAAATACATTTAAAACGAAAACTCCTTATAAGTAATATTTCAGTTCATGTAGATGAGAAATGTTATACATGGGTAATGTTATGTATAGAAAATGTTATATATAATAAGAAATGGTATTTATTACGTACGTTAACATAAAAAGTTACTCTAATATAACATTATCTTGTAAATCTTATTGCAACATTTACATAACTGTACTCTTTGTCAATAAGGATTTACTTTATCTCATTACACAAAAGTCGCATACACTTCCATTTACCCTCTACGGCAATGTTCCACTCTAGTAAAAGCTTAGAATGTAAACAAGAATGAGGAGTTTCATTTTTTCCAGGCAGATAACACTATTGTCATTAAATGAAATCGTCGAGTCTTCGTCATTTATTCGAGAATTCACAAAGATATATTATTTTACCCGTTTATTGACATCAAAGGTTGTCCTTGTTTCCTTTGATGTCACATTCAGAAACAATACGGCATCCCTTTGAACTCTTGAAACAAAAGTTTGAGAGAAATCGATGATAAAACTTTATTTAGAAATGCTGGAATATTGTGTAATGGGTTGTAAATCGAAAATGTACTTTGAAGTAAAGACATTTCAAAAGATTTTCTTAAGCATTCCTACTACGCCGATTTTTTTAATTCAAATAAAAATTAAAAATCAAGTTTTATTTTTCTTTTGTACAAAAATCGTTTTTTTTTAAGAAAAAAGAAATTGTTTTATGAACAGAAAGTATGAAATATTTTGTTTTGTTTTAAACAAAAGTTGTTGTTAGATATTTTTTCTTCCTTCCCACGCTCCCTTTTACAATAGTCTGGGGTAATGAATGGCCGTACATTTTTAGTACCAACAAGGAGTTACATAAATGACAACATGATGGAATTGTCGAGATTAATGAATTATTAGACATAGCGATATAATTCAAAATTCTTAAAGTGAAGCTTACAGTGAAAACATAAGAAAACAAAACATTTACAATCCATATTTAATAATTAGTGGATCCAAACAGCAATAACTCCCTACAAACACCATCACCGCGCATGCGCTATCCCGATTTAGAATTAATCGAAAAATCCGGAGCTAAAAATATTATATAAATGGAAAAATCCGGAGCTAAAAATGTTATATAAATCGACACTGGATTCGCCTGTGTATTTGGCAATCCTTTTTAAAAGCTGTACTGCCAATCCTGATTACCACTTTAGCACTAAATGAGCATGCGCAGCAAATCTCCATAGGGAGCTATTGCTGTTTCGATCCTCCTGTTATTTAATAGGCGTTAATAATTTATACCTACAAATCGAAGGAAATGTTTTTTCTAAAACCGAAACGGAAATTAAAATCGAATTTCAGGCATTTTATTTTCGATCAAAAGAAAAGTCCATAACTTTTAAGTAATTAATTCATTTATAAACATATATAAATATTTATTAAATAATTATTCATGTTTATTAAATATATATAAACATTAATTAATTATACGTATAGTCGAAGTTGGTTGTAGGTGCCTCTTACTGAAACTGTTTATTTTCCTACAAAATGAA
The DNA here is from genome assembly GCA_964019185.1 of Maratus speculifer. Taxonomy (NCBI): domain Eukaryota; kingdom Metazoa; phylum Arthropoda; class Arachnida; order Araneae; family Salticidae; genus Maratus; species Maratus speculifer. The sequence goes on along the minus strand of OZ025301.1, from coordinate 3,721,149 downwards.
TTGTAAATAACTTATCAACGGCGCAGAATTATTTTCAATTTATATGCATTTCATCTAATTAAAAATATTTAGGTAGACATATTTGATTTTTGTTTTATAATAAATTTTGTATATGTATGTATCTTCTATAATAATAAAGAGAGAAGGATGTTTGTCTGTGAGCGCTGTTCTGAAGAGACTGCTGCACGTAGAGTTACAAAAATTTGGAGGGAAGGTATTTTTTTACATGTAGTTTTGCACCTCGAAGCCCGATTTTCGATTTTTTGTTTAGATTTTTTAAAATAATTTTTTAGGCGATTTTTAGCGTTATTTTTGCGGTTTTATTCCATTAGTGAAAAGAACACGGTTTTATTCTTTTAACCCAAAATAGCATTTTTTTTTCTCTTTTCAACAAAGGTTATTCGGAATTTGTACAACAATTTTTGAATTTTTAACGAATTTTTATTGCGATTTTTAGTGTTTTTTTCTCATTTTGCGGCTATTTTTTGAGATTGATAAAAAGAAAATCATTTTAAACTTTTAGCCTAATGCCCTAAATTTTGTGTTTGTTACGATTTTTAGATTTTAACGATTTTTAATGCGATTTTTAACGTTTTTTTTAAGATTTTTGCGTTTAGCATCTATTTTTTTCATAATTGTTCTATCAAAAACTTGAGCTATTGAGAATGCAATAAGTAGTATTTTTTTGCGAAATCTACCTAAAATGTCAAAAATTTAGGTACTACTATTTTCGAATAGCAATTTCATAAAATATCATAAATTCTTGCTTAAGACCGCCACCCCCTCGAGTAATATATCTCCTGATAGGTTTTTTAATGGAGTTTCGCTTAGATATAGTTTTTATAAGAATAGAGTGCGCTCCCTGGTGGTGAAATATGGAACCAATAGACAGCGATTTTGTTAAAATTAAGAAATCTTACAATATGATTTGTTTTGAACTGTAAGGTTGTTTATAATACATGATAAAAAATTAAAAAAAGAATGGTGTAACATATTTCAGGGTGCGTACAAAATTAGGAAATGTAACAAGAAGGCCTGTTTGAAACTTTAAGATAGCTTATAATACATAATAAAAAATTTTAAACGCTGACGATGTCCTGGAGAGACTGCTGCACGAAGAGCTACAAAATTTTGGTGGAAAGTTCCTCTATATATGAAGTTTAGCACCTCGAAGGCCGATTTCTGATTTTTTAATATAATTTTTATTTGATTTTTAGCAGGTTTTCGTAATGTTTCGAGGCGGTTTTTCCCCATTAGCAAAAAGAATGCGGTTTCATCCTTTTAACCTAATATAATGAATTATGTTCTCTTTTCAATATAATTTATTTCGATTTCGCGTAATGACTTTTGGATTTTTAGTGAATTTTTTAGTGCAATTTTTAATGGGTTTTTTTCGTATTTTGCGCTGGATTTTGATATTAGTAAAAGGAATTTTGACTCAAACTTTTAGTTTAATGTACTAAAGTTTGACTACTAACATAGGCATGCGAAGATAAAACTTCATCCGACCCAAAGTTTCAATTTGGCGCCCCCCCCCCCTCGAACTTTTTTTTGTGATATACCAAAAATGACGTTGGTAGTATAAATTTGCCGACAACAAATTTTCGTGCCCGGGGAAATCGCCCCTTTCGAAAGGTGCTGTCTTCTAAGATTCATGAATTTCAGCGATTTTTAATGCGATTTTTCAAGATTTTTTGCGCTTGATGTCGGATTTTCGTCATTCATGAAATATCTCCGATTACATTGTTTTACCCTATTAGAATAAATTTTTAACCCGGCTATTTTTAAATATTAGTGATTTTTTATGCATTTTTCAATGAGATTTTTAGCGGGGTTTTTTTCGAGTTCTATGGTAATTTTTAATATTTGTAATAAAAATTGATTATTAAACTTTTAATCGTATGTAATTTTAGAGATTTTTAATGCATTTTTAAAAATATTTTTCGCGTGCCGAGTCGATTTTTATCATTTATAAAAGATTTGCGTGTAATGCTTGATTATGCTGTCGATCAATTTCGCCAAGTTACATAAATCATCAAACGACTCGCCAAAGTATGCAAATTGATGTAATTTTTATGTTAAATAATGAAGAGACAAATAAATTGGAAAAACATTAATAAAAATACAAATAAAACAACGAAGTAAAAATCACTTGATGACATAACAAATCTTTGTAACGTGTTTAATGTCAAGTGAATGTGACATTTACGATCAGCCATTATTGGCGGTTAAACTTATGGTTTGGCAATTAGATTCTTGACCGACCAGATAATCAAATAGTACTGATTGCCGATTAGAATGTTTTATCCATTTGAGAAAATTTTGATTACTGCGATTTCAAAATTAACTAGCGATTTTTGGTGCATTTTTTAGTGCGTTTTTAATGCAGTTTTCATTGCTATTTTTAATTAACTTTTTAATGCGATTAGTACCATTTTTTGATCTCCACAGTAATGTCTAAGCAATTAAAAAAGGAATTTGGTTTCAAATTTTTAGACTAATTTAGTAAATTTCACCATCTACATTTTAAAAAATTTGTCTATTTTCAATGCGATTTTTGGATACATTTTGTGTTCTGCGTCGACTTTTTTGTAATTCATGAAAAATGAGATTACTATGTTTTACCCGACTACAATAAATTTTTATTCTCGGGATGCATTTACATTTAGCGATTTTTAATAAATTTTTCAATGATTTTTTTAGTGGTTTTTAGAATTGCACGGCTATTTTTTAGAATTTGTAGAAGGAATTTAATTTTCAAATTTTTACCCTTACTCTTTTAAAAAAATTTTGCCATTTACGAATTTTGAAATTTAGCAATTTGTAATGCGATTTTTAGCATTTTTTTTATTTTTTATTTTTTACATTTTGCGTCAATTTTTTTTGCCATTCATGAAAGTTTTCTAATTGCATTGTTTTACCCTTATATACCCTAGCCTAATGTATTTTATTTTTCTATGTATCTATATTTAATACGATTTTTCGAGATTTTCTACGCTTTTCGCCGATTTTTTAATCATTCGTGAATATTTCCGATTATAGTGTTTTACCCAAATACAGGAAACTAGCCGCCCTTAGCGATCAGATTGGTCTCCCTTTAATGTAAACTAACCATTAAATCATATTTCTTTTATTCATAATTTATTTTAATTGCTTAATTTTTTGCCAAATTAGAAGATTCTGCCAGAGAAATAGACACAAGATATCAAATACGCACCACATTGGTGGGATTACAACAAAATAGCAATTATATGCGCTTCACATGGTAATCCTGCTATTGTTACTTATTTATTAATAAACCGTTTGTGTATTTTTATTTTCTTTTTTAAATGATATAAATTGTTTTACTGTATAATTATTAACTAAGCTTTTTTATGATTATTCCCTTTTAAAATAGAAATTAGTTAAAAAGTATGCACGTAACTGGTTTTCGCCAAATTGGTGCCTGAAAAATAGCACGCCAATGTAGTGCATATATCACATCTGTGACATATGCACTACATTAATATTTGTATTTGCACCTATTTGCTTCGTTCCTTGGTGATTTTTGGCCATTCGAAAACCGATTCCGATTTCAAACTTTTTGCCTAATATGGTTATTTTTCGATTGCATTGTTTTATCATTTAATAGGATTTTCGGCGTTCCATGTCCTCATTTTGTTATTCATGAATAATTTCTGATTACACCCCCCCCCCCTCCCTTCATATTAATTGTTTAGGCATTGACTTTCAACTATTTAGCGATTTTTAATGCAATTTTCAATGTGATTTTTAGCCTTTCTTTAAGTTTCGTAACGATTCTTTGACATTCGGAAACTGATTTCGATTTCAAACATTATGTTTAATATAGTTAATTTGTTGATTGCAGTATTTTATTTTTTAACAGTAAATTTTTACCCTAGCGGTTTTTTAATATTTTGCGATTTTTAATGTTTTTTTAGTGCAATTATTGGGCTTTCACAGTCATTTTTTGACATTTTTCAAAGGAATTCGATTTAAAAATTCTAGCCTAACAGGAATTTGGTTTCAAACTTTTAGTCTTTATGGTAGTTATTTTGCTCTCCTATTTTAATCTCCAGCGATTTTTAATACAATGTTTTAGATTTTTTTTCTTTTGTTTGTTTGAGTCCACGGCAATTTTTTTCTTTATACGGAAAAGGAATTCGGTTTTAAACTTCTTTCTAATATGAAAAATTTGCGATTTTTGCTATATTAAAGATTTTTATTGCGATTTTTTAACTTTTTTACTCGCATTGCACTGTTTGCCATTTTATTACACTAATTAGATTCAAAACTTTTATCCAAATAGAGTAAATTTTTAGTACCTTGATTTTTGAAATTTTTGCCATTTTTAATGCAATGCTTACGTTTTTTCGCGATCCGCTTCGGTTTTTTAGACGTTCAATTTTCGACCGAATATAGTAAATTCTGTCCTCTTTTCCTCTAAGTTTATTCCATTTCGAAATACAATTTTTGATTTTGTTTTATATTTTTATAAGTTTTTTAATGCTTTCGCAATTTTGTAAGATTTTTTCACATTAGTAAAAAGCATCCAGTTTCAATTTTCTAGCCCTTCTCTTTTCGATGAACGTTAAACGAAATTCGTGCAACAATTTTTAAATATTTTGAGGTTTTTTTTATTTTTATTTTAAACTTTTTTCACACTTCTTGCTGGTTTTTGACGAATCCGAGCAACGCCGGGTAGATTAGCTAGTATTATAATAAAACTAATTCAAATAACATTCTCCTTTTTTAAACTAAAAATCAACTACTTTCAATTCTGTAGCTTTTAATGAACACATGAGAAACATTTTGAAAGTTGAATGCGATATGCATTATTTGCTTTATAATTTACTCTCACGTCTTGACTCAGTTATGATTGATAATTATATATGTTACCGGATAAACCTGATTTTAGGGCAAAATAGATTGGCCGAGGCCAAACTAGTTTATCCTAACGCCCATCGCATAATATAGTATTTCCTAGGCCAAACTAGTCTATCCTAACGCCCATCGCATAATCTAGTATTTCCTAGGCCAAACTAGTCTATCCTAACGGACATAGGGTAAACTAGTTTTTCCTAGGCCAAACTAGTCTGTTCTAACGCCCATAGGGTAAACTAGTTTTTCCTAGGCCAACTAGTATATCCTAACGCTCATAGGGTAAACTAGTTTAGCCTGCTATTCTTTGGTCTGAACTAGTTTATCCTAGGCCGATATAGTTTATCCTAGGCGATTTCAATTTTCCGTGATTTTATTGAATCCAATGACCGCCTCATCGCCAACATTCTTGTTTATCCTAGACTGATCTAGTTTATCCTAGGCCAATGTAAGTTTTTAGTTCGCAGACGTCAAAGCCTGAGAACTAATGGGCACTCAGCTTATGTATGTATGTACGCATATACGTTTGTATGTATGTACGCACGTATGTAACGTGCTAACTCTTCATAGAAATATCCGATTTGCTTCAAACTTTGGATATAAGGCTTATTCTGTAAAAGCGCTTTCCTGATTACTTTTGGGAGTTCATTGGTTTAGAATAAGAAGACGGCGAACGAGAGGCTCATCACCTCCTCCCCCCGTTAATTTAGATAAATGTGTTTTTCATGCAGAATTATCAGATTTCATTCAAATTTTAGATATAAGATCATACTGACAAGGCGCCTCCTTGATAACTTGTAGATGTTTATTGTTTAAGTATAAAAAGAGGGGCAATGGAGGTACCCCCCATAATTTAGATAAATGGGTTTTTAACGCAGAATTTACGGATTTGCTTTAAATTTTGGATAAAGGTTCTTTCTCATAAAACTAATCCCTGAATAATTTGGGAATTTAATGGTTAAGTATAAAGGAAAGAATGAAGGATTACCCCTTTACCTAGGAAAAACTAGTTTATCCTATGGGTGTTTAGATAAACAAGTTTGACCTAAAATCGGGTTTGGACAATATCAAACATGTCTTCTAACTGTATGTCACGAGCCAATGTTTATAAGATCAATACGGAAATGTAACATGTCCCATCGTAAAGATATGATGCAACGGACATAGTGTCTGCTTTTTTTATTTATTTTTTTTATTTTTTTTTTTTTCAGCAGACTCGTACCGTGCTGAGATCAGATTTGCATTTTTTTCTACATATTCGAGAAAAGATCGGAACTGGACAAAATTGTTCTCAGGATATTGGGAGCAAGCATTACGCTTTGTAAAAATGTAACAGCGATATTGAACTTCTGTCAATAGAATCTTTTGAATATACCTTAAGATGGCTTAAATTCAATGCTGAACAACTCAAAACATTGAAACATTTTCTTACTAACTTTTAAATGTAAAGGGATAATGCCTGACTGGATCGAACACAGGGAATCGAACATCGTTTTCCATTTTTGATAAATTAATTACCAGTCCACATTTAAGATGTAATTGTCACGGCATCAAGTCTTACTTTCCCGTGATATCGCTACCGCAAATTTGATTCAAAGTTATTTAATAGTATTTTCATAAAGATCTTTCTAAAGCTTTTATCAAAAAATGATTAACCCCGTTCGATTACATTGTTTTTAAATGAGAATACTTGTCAATCTTATGCATTTCCGAAAAGGAATTAATTGAGAAATATATCAGAAAATAGCTCTTTTGGGTTTGAGAAAAACTTTAAGGAATGTCAGAGATATGTATTCACAAATCTACTTTTTATTAAACAGATTCAAAAGTTATGATATCTGAAGTCCTCCTTTTTTTCTTTTATTCTAAACTACATTAATGATTTAATGAATTAAGGGGTTGGGCCAAAATAACTTTCCATCGGGAAAGGCGGGGCCCGGACCTCGAAATTCCGGACCGCGCAGACCTCTTACAGTATTCCACTACCCCTCGAATAAAATATATTATACAGGGGTAATGTCAAAACCACTTTGCACAAATATAGCAATAGAGCGGTAGTCGGGATCAATAAAAAAGATAGGTGTAGTAGGGTATCAGATGAACGGAAAAAATGTATCGTTGAAAGTGAATTCGTCGCTATTTACACGTCGTTTAATGTTCAGCGATTTTTTAAATAAATTTCGTATGAAGTACTACCTGTTGCGGTTTCTCCAATGTTGGAATTTCTGAAAATTTTTTGCAGATCTACGCGATTCATGACCTCCAGACCCCAAAACTACCATCAGTAGAAATGTTTATATATCTATCTATATATGTATATATATATCGCTTTCTTCTGGACACGATCACTTTTATAATTCTTCTGAAATCTCCACCAAACTAATACATAAAATTAAGGGGTATAAAATCTCAGTCGAGTTCGTTAATGTGTAAAATCGATCCAAGTGGGTAGAAATAGGGAGGGTTTTTGTGAAAACCGAAAAAACGCCATAACTTCTTAATTAAAATAGATACCGAATCAGCTTAAAGTTTATATTACTTCTAAAAAATGGGCCAAAAGTTTATGAATAACAGATTTTTGATAAAGCTAAAAATGGGCTCAAGGGCAAAAAACAGGGTTTTGGGGAGAAAAAAATTCGTAACTTCGTCAATTCTGAAAATATCAAATCCAACTGAACTTTTTATAAAAGTTCTCAAAATTATCTAAAACTTTTGTATTTACAAGATTTTTACCAATTCTTATAGCAAAAATTAATAATTGGAGGAATTGGATTAAAAACCTGAGATTCATTTCTCCGATTAATTAAGAATACTGCCCATTTAAACAGATGGCTATGCGTTCACAGCCTGTTTACACTAATTGTATACAGCTTTAATTTTTTTTTAAATAACATCCCCGAAAAAACAAAATAAGGGGTAAATACTTACCCAAATTATACGTAACCATTGAACCACCAAAACTTATCACAAATATGCTTTACGAAATTGAACAATTAACTAAATTTCGAAACAAACCGGATAATTCTGTACAAAACCCATTTATCTAATTTAAGGGGAGTATCCCATTCTTCCCTTTATGCTTAATCATTAAATTCCTAAAACTATGCAAGGATTCACATTATCAAAAAAAAAAAAAAAAAAAAACTAAATCCATAATTGCGGCAAATCAGATAATTCTGCATAAAAATCCATTTATCTAATGTAATGAAGGGTATAAGCCGTCCGCTGTCCTATTACACTTAACCCTAAAGACCCCTAAATTAATCAATGAAACACTTCATCGAAATGAACTTATGTCCGAAATTTGAAGCAAATCGGATAATTATGCATAAAATTTACCCATTTATCTAAAATAAGAAAGGAGATAAATTGTCCGTTTCCCCTTTATACTTAGCCAAAGAACCACCAACATTAATAAATGTATGTTCATCAGAATGAACACATCAAAAACTGAAGCAAATCAGTAATTCTGCATAAAAAACCTATTTTCCTACATTAGTGGTGGGGGGGGGGGGCGCGTTCTTCCCTTTATACTTAACCAATGAACCCCTAAACATTATTGAGGAAGCGTCTTACAAGACTAAATCTATATCCAAAATTTGAGGAAAATCAGTAAATTCTATGTGAAAAAAGCCATTTACCTAATTTATAAAGAGTTAACCCCATTATTCCCTCCCTTTATTCTTAAACAATGAACATCCACAACTATTCATGAAAGTCTCTCACCAGAATGCTCCTGTATCTGAAATTCGAATGAAATCCGCTAATTATACATGAAACAAATTTATTTGAATTAAGGGGGGGGGGGGGCAAATCAGCCTCCCATTCTTCCTCCCCTTTATTCTTTTCCAATGAATTCCCAAAACTAATCAGGAAAGCGTCTCATTAGAATTAACCTACATTCAAAATATGATGCAAATCGGGTATTTATCAAGAATTATTGCGTTACTTATGTGAGTAATTACAGCGTACATACAGACAGTACCTGCGAGCACAATAGATCACAGACTTTGGTAGCCTGATGAGATAAAAACACGTAAAATTACATTGGCCTAGGATAAACTAGATCAGCCTAGGATAAACTAGGAAACTGGCACCGAGACGGTCTTTGGGTTCAATAAAATCATGCCAAATTAAATTAGCCTAGGATAAACTAGTTCAGACCTAAGAGTAGCAGGCTAAATTAGTTTATCCTATGAGCGTTAGGCTACACTAATTTGGCCTAGAAAATCTAGTTTATCCTAGGTGTCTTAGGATAGATTATTTTAGCCTAGGAAAAACTAGTTTATCATATGGGCGTTAGGATAGACTAGCTTGGCTTAAAATCGGCTTTGGCCGGTAACATATATATTGAACTTCGCAGAAATAAATAAAGATTGCCTCACTTGAACCGATACAGCGGCAATCATTGATTAAGATTGAAATTTCCCGAAGGAAGAAACATTATTTTTGGAATACAAATAGTTTCGCTTTTGCCAAGTTTTCAGTAACATTTTCGGAGAAACTGAGTTTTCAGAGGAAATCAGATTCTGGATTGAAAACAAAAACGAAACCGAAATTTCACTATTTCTAGTTATGCCTACAAGAATAAGTTAAAAGATGGCGTGGGCTGTTTTGTAAAGAGACAGTTATAATAGAGCTACAAGATTTGACAGAAAGGTACCTAGAACTCTGAATCTATGCACCTCGAAATTTTTACGTGCGCTTCTGTCATATTCTCAAGATTTAAAAATATTGAAATCTTGATGAAATAGTATACATCACTTTAGACACCAAGTTTTTTGTTTATCCCTGTAAATACAATATGCTTTCTATTATACAGGAAGTAACTTGTGGTAAACTACAGCAATTTATACAATTTTCATAAAATTGTGAAAGTTTAATATAATTAAAACGCGCCCCAAACAATGTTTCTTCCAATATCATTATGCATGGGAATACCTTTTACGCGGCCCTGTAAATGACAAATGTTCTTTCCATCACAGATTATACAGAATGCATATTTTAGTACATACTTCATAGATGCATATCAATTTCATTATGTTTGAAAGAGTGTAACATCTGCACTTGAAATGGTGTTTTTCCCTCTGACCGTCGTGCAATGGAATACTTCTGATTTGCCCTGTTATTATATAAATTATATATCCGACTTTCAAAACAGTTACAATGACTCGGCAAAATTGTGCAAAAATCATGTATTTTAAATTTCAAATTACTCGGCTGGGTAGCATTTGCGTTGTTATATCAGGACGGACGGAAGGACTGAACAACGACGATAGATGCTACGTTTTATGCAATTACAAACGTACCTAAAATATGGCGGAAAAATGAAGGAGATATCACTTATATTTAATTAAAACTTGTTTAAAAAAAGTTAAAATTATAAATTAGCACTTTTATCATAAATAAAATGGCAGGTTTTCTCAAATCAATAATTGTCATAAAGATAAAATAATACCATGTTTATAAAAAAATAAAAAAATAAAAAAAGTGTGAAATATCTGCATAGTGTTATTTTAATTTATGATTAAAAGGGTGAAAAACAATTTGAAATAATTAGAATCATAAACACCGAAAACAGTGGCATTTTATATGAATGTTTTGCTAAATTAGATAAAAATGGAGGGTACTACTAGGTTATCCCGTCGATTAAAAAAATATCGCCAAACTAAAAGATTAAATGCCAATAATGGATGATCGTGAATGTCACATTTAATGACATTAAATACGATTCATGTGTTTAACCTCTTCAGTCCTGGAGTACCCATTTGGGTACATTAAAACAAAAGCCAAAACTACACCCAAAATATTTTTATAAATGCATGGATTTCTGCTAGCACTATTCAGATACATCACAGTGTCCTATATTACCAATAAATGTGCTATATGTTTAAACATGGAGGAACCATGTGATTTTGAAAATGGAACATTTCCAAGATGGATGACATAAACAATTTTCCAACGACTTTACGTCAAAGTATGTGAATAATACAAATTTTTGAGTGAATTAAAAACAACACTGTTAAAAAAATTCTGAAATTCACGAATATTTTTTTCCTGAATTTCACAGAAAAAGTCCCTTTTCACAACAAAAGGGCGTTGTCCGTTACAAATCAGCAAATCCCACCATATTTCCTGAAAATAACGAAGCGGGTGGAAATAATAACAAAAAACGGAGACACTCCATTGTGTACGGGGCTCCGTGGCCGAGTGGTCAAGGCACCATACCGCTAATTGCTTGCGAGCGCAGATTGTGGGTTCGTATCCCACTGGCGACAAGAAATAATGAAAACGTAAAAAGTCCCTTTTAAATTACATTTTTTCTGTTTATTTTTCTCTTATTTCTTATTAAAAAGTCTTTTAATTAATTAGCCAATAAATAAATAGTGTACGACAATTTCAAAAAATTGTCTATAATATTTTTTTTTTTTTTAAAGTGGTTAATATTTTTTTTTTCATTCATTCATTCAAAAAAAACAGTGGTTTTAAAAAGTGATTTTTTTTTTATTTAAACTATTTAAAAAGAAAAATTGACTTTAAAAAATAATAGGCATTATGCATCAGCCTAAAAAAAAAAAAAAAAAAAAAAAAAAAAAAAAAAAAACAGACCGTTTACAAATATTATAAAGAATGTATTTGAAAGGAAATCTTTAAAAAGCACAACAGATTTTCCCACTAACTCATAAAGGACATATTGTGTACAACCCGGCATCAGCAGCTTTGGCTCGGTTAGTAAGGATTTATTGCGCTATCAAAAGGTCCCGGGTTCGATCCTGAGGACGGCGTGAACTAAATTGTGCAATAATAATAATAAGTAAAATAACATAGCAGCTTAAAATCACTCGGTAATTTCGAATTCTTTGACGATTAATCGATTTATTAACTTTAAAAATTATATTAAATTATTTCACGGCCGAACTCAATGTCCTCCCCTCCCTCTCCTTATACGGCCGTAACAAACACTCGAAAAGCCTTTGTTTTCGCGGAATCCTTTTTCACCCCGGAGAATCGTAGAGGGTGCTTTTTAACGACTGAGTCAAAAGGGGGAATTCGCTTATCGCTTTGGGCTGGACTATAGTATTTCGTTAAGCAAAACTTGAATGAATGTGCGATTTCGGATTTCTTTTTTAATACAAAATGGTTCATTGCTGTGTTCCATACTGCACTTCCGATAAAGCAAAAAAAAAAAAAAAAAAAAAAAAAAAAAAAAATATATATATATATACCAGGAATTTTTTTTTATGAATTTCCTTCAAATCTAGATTTAAGAAATAAATGGTTGAAAGCTATATCCAGGGATAATTTTCATGTGAATGACAAATCGAATTTCAGTGATTTTTATTTAGTATCACCAAAAGCTAATCTGAAGTTCGCAAGCATTGCCATTGTTAGCGGATATCTTGTGAGATTAATTAAAGAAAAATTTGAATGCGTATCCTGTTTATTAAGCATTGAAACCGACAAATATGATGCACCAATACTGCAGTTGATTACCAGTCAGGATAGAGGTGGACTTTGTTACCCAAAAGCACAGTTTGTCAATTTGATTTCCTTAATAATGGATTTTATGGAACAGATTATACCGATTTTAAACGGAAACGGACTTATTAAAACAAATTATGATTTAATTTTTCCAAGACTAATAAAAAGCCCTTTGTGGGCATGCGATTTAAATAACCACAAAAAAAAAAAAAAAAAAAAAAAAAAAAACTTACGTTTTTTAATATGTGCAAAGTTTTTGCCTATTATTTAAAAAAAAATATGGCAAAGAACTTCACAGATGTGGCCAACTCATCGTATAAAAATTCTTTATCAAGAAAATTTTTAAAGTTTGCTTAAATTTAATTTTATAATTCTTATTGTATATTTTATTGTAAAAATTCTCTCACTGTTTAAAGTACCATTAAAAAAATCTGAAAATCATTCGCAATGTAAATCTATATATATTTCAAATAATTAAAAATCGTGTAAATATCCAAGTTTTAAAAATATATATATAAAATTTTGATTGGCGAACAAGGGCGAAAAAACTTATACTTTATATAATAATTATAAAATACACTTTTATTTCCATCATACATTTTTATACGATGACTTTCCAGAATTAAAATAGTTACTTTTACATTTTTTTTTTCAATTTCAGCATTTATTATGGTTAAATTATTTGAAAAATTGTTTGCAATGTACAGATAATTAATATTTTCTAAATAATTAAGATACATATAAATACCCATGTTTTAGAAAAAAAATCGATATGATATCATTGCCCAATATTGCCGAAAAAGTTTGCTTCGTTTGTTTATGTTTTGAAACATGTAAATATATTTTTATTTTCATCGTATTCTTTATTGCCATGTCTGTCCGAAGTTAAAATATTTCATTTAATATGTAAGTGTGTTGTTTTTCTATACGGTTGTAACTTCAGAGCAGCACATATATTGGCTCAAATTTATTGAAAATTGTTTGCAATGTATATATATGTATCTATACATATTTTAAAAAATAATTAAGAATAGTGTAAATTCCCATGTATTGAAAAAAATCGGTTTTTTTTCTACATGCTTGTATATTTCAGATCAACGCATACATTTTTTTTTCTTAAATGTATTATATTTTTTATAATATGACTGTCCAGAATTCAAATATTTGATTTTATAATTTCCCTTAAAATAAAATATTTTTTTTTTTTTTTTTAATATAACAGAAATCTATAATTATATATAAATATACATATATATTAATATTTCCCAGTGCACTTCATCTTCTGTACCTCATATATTTAAAATAAAACTATAGTGCGAATTATCTGCAATCAAATTTATATCTATATTTTTCATCCGAAGTATGGCATTAAATGTTCTAAAAAGTTATCCTTATTTCAAAGAGTTTTTTTTCTTTTGATAAAGTTCTGGTTAATTTTCTTGATATTTTGAAACAGTAAATATTATTTAAAAAAATGTTTTATGTTTATATTACGGTCAGAATTCTCAGTCTTTCAAGTAATCAAGAATTTAAATGTAAATAAAAGTAAAAAGTTAATTATAATTTTGTTTTCGATGTTATGGTAGAGTGTTATTAAAAATATTTTTATTTGCATAAAGCATAGTATTTATTTATCCCTAAATCTTTCAGTTTTTTCTGTCTATAGAAAAAGAACAGTCATACAAAATATACATATAATGTATATCTTTTATAACCCATACACAGCGAGGTTTTTCGTATTTTTATGTGTAAAAGTAACGTTCAGTAAGCATTATTTACAGTCAGTATCAAGCCACCTAGCGGTGAATGATGATTTCGAAACTAAGGGGTGATTGTCAAGGCCGTATAAGGAACGGAAGCGCTCATGGAGTTAGGCCGTGATTATTTTCATTAAAAATCAGACTTTGTAACAGAAAGTTACCGCTTCTTCAAACGGAGTTTTCCTTTCTTGTATGTCCCACAACGGTAAATCTACTTACGGAACGGTAACAGTTCGGCTACGTTGCTGCCGGTAGTTTCACCTGGAATTCACAGATTTATTTTTAACAGTGAATATATTGCATTTTTTTTTATAAACTATAATGGTTCAAGAATGATTTGGAGTTGTTTATAAATGTTGTTCATATGTGCATGGATGTGAAAAACATCTGTAAATATGTTGTACCCATATGGGTACAATGGGTCTTAACTATACATGTCCAGCTAAAGAAACTAATTTTCTGCGTAACTATTGTGTACACTTGGTTATAAAAAAAAAAATTTTAGGAGTGAATAAATTATTTAATTTAGTCTTATAAAACAATTTAAAAGGACTCTTTTTCATTTTTTAAAATAATATGAAGTAATATACTGAATTTACTGCTAAAATATGTCATAATTTTTAATAACTTTAAAAATTTTTTATACGTTTTGAAAGGTTGTATAGTTGTACAAGCCCGCATGTATTAATCAAAAAAAGTCTATAATAAATGATACTTTATTAGAAGATTATTATTAAAAGGTATGTAGTATATGTATAGTGGTATGTGTAGTAGTATGTGTATATTATCTGTGACTTCCAGTAATAATCAGGTAAGGCACATTTTTAATATTTTGAGTAATTAACGTTTAAAATTTTTAAATGTCTTTTTATCATTACTTTTATAAAATAGATTAGAACGTAATAATTTCCTTTACATTCAATTAGGATATAAGAGCTTCTCTTTTTTTGCCAAAATAGTTATATAAAAATATTTTTTATTAATTGAGAACCAATTAAAAAAATTTCAATTTTTAAATGAAAATTTATAGTCGCCCTATGACGGGAAGTATTCAATTTTTTTTTCAGTAATATGACAGATTAAAACACTCTTTTAAAGCTACATTTTTCGAAATTATCTCAATTTTTTCAAAAATGTGCCATACCTGGTTATTACTGGAAGCCACAGATACATCAGATACATAGATAGATGTATAGTAGCAAGATATGCACTACAATTATTACAAGATGTGTATATTTTTGCGCAATACATATATATTATTAAAAGGTATGATATACATAATATTTTTGCGCTTTAGGTAAAAAAATCATTTAAGTTGTTTAAATTGATATAACTTCAGGGCTCCCAAATGGTCCGCGAACTGAACATCAGAATTTTTTTAGAGAAATTTTCTTTTTGGAATTTTCTTGCAAATTGTCAAGAAACCACGTTTGGAAGTTGATTTTAGCTCAAACGTATTATGAAATTTTCTGTTAAAAAATACTGATGTTCAGTTCGCGGGCCATTTGGGAGCCCTGTAACTTTTAAACAATAAATAGTTTTATTTTTGTAAAACAAAATTGGTTTTATTTGTTTAAAAAATGACATTTTTACTCAATTGCGACCTGATGTACCCATATGGGTACATAAATTTTAACTATTTAAAAATTTTAAAAATAAAAAACTAATTTTATTTTCTTTTTTCTGAGCCTAAAAGCACCATAATTTGCTAATAAAATAATTTTTCTATGCAGCAGATTTTTCTCAGGACTGAAGAGGTTAAAATGTCATTAAGTGATTTTTATTTCGACTTTTTATTAATATTTTTATTAATATTCTACTAATTATTTGTTTTTTTCGGTATTTAAAATAAAAATTATGTCAATCTGTATAATTTGGCTATTAGTTTGGCGATTTGTATAATTTGGCGAAATTGATCGACGGGATAACAGAGTAGTACCAAATGGAGTTTATACTTTTTTTCCGAAACGATGACGACATCATTTAATGCAGTTAATTTTTTTTTCACGTTTTTAATATCCAGATTTTAATTTTTTGTATTTAATCTGCACGTGTGCATCATCTATTGCTTATTTTTCTTTATTATTTTGCTAAAGGTAATGAAAATTATTTAAACAGCACTATAAAGTGAAGGATACAATACATTCACATAGTACCGGGTGTCCCAAAAAAGACTGATGGATTTTAAAATTCAATAACTTGCAAACGGTGACAGCTATTTAAAATATTTTTGCAGGAGGGTTATGTACGATGTAAGGAGTTTTTTTTGCCGTAATTTTTAATTTTAGTTCAAATTTCAAACAATAGGTGGCACTGACGGCGATTGAAGGCCAGGTGATCAGTGCTGAGTGAAGTCAGTTTTGGCGTCCATCTGGCCTTCAATCGCCGTCAGCGCCACTTATTGTTTGAAATTCGAACTAAAATAAAAAATTACGGTAAAAAAACTCCTGACATCGTACATAACCCTCCTGCCAAAATGTTTTAAATAGCTGTCACCGTTTGCAAGTTATTGAATTTTAAAATCCATCAGTCATTTTTGGGACACCCGGTATAATCTCAAACGTTCTCGTTAAGGAGATAAAAAATAAATATTCTATAAGTCATACCGCTTTTGATATTTTAAGTGTTGAAAATATTTGTCTACTCTGCACCTCAACAAGAAAATCTTTTATAAAAATGTCGTTCTTCTTAAAAGAAACTTAAACAAAGAATTCTACAAATATTGTAAGAAGTTCTTTCCATCTCCAAAGCAAAAGTAAAATAAAATAACAAAGGTAACAGAAACAATCGAAACAAACCACTTCAACCTCGTTTAGAATACAAAAACAGCTTTCGGAAAAAAATCGCCTTTCAAATTACAAAAGGGAATTTACATCAGTAATAATTAAATGTAAGGACGTTATTTATTTATTTATTTTACTAATTAAAATTGAAATTCCTTTGGTGATTTAAGTAGAATGCATTTTTTTAGCTTAATTCCATACAATAATGCTTACATTTATATTCGTTTGACACCAAGTTGTACAGAAAATATTTTTATAGGGATAAGTAAATTATTTTTTGAAAAAAACTTTTATTTTATTTATCCCAGATTTTTATGCATAAAAAGTGTTAGGAAAAAAAATCCAAGACAATCAACAGCGGATAATTTTCTCGGGAAGAGTTTATAAAATCGGAGAAATAGTTTATTTTCTTTAACTGTTCGATATGCGGTTAAACGGCAGAGATTAAGTTCATAAATCTTACCAGGGTTTATTTACCGAGTTCATTTTATCAGTAATTGAATTTCTGTGAAATATTGATTTCTAATCTGTGTCAGGTCTTTTAAATTGACAAAATAGGTTTTAAACTAATTTAGCAATTAGATTTTCTACGTATAGTAATTTATTGGATTAGCTATACATCACAGCGATCAACTATATCATTGTTGATTTTTTTTCTATCTTTGCAAGAAGGAAGTATTGATTAAGTCAAAATGAGAAATTATGAATAAAAAGTGATTAGTAAGCAGATGAGAAAAACAATGTAACTAAATGAAGATAGTAATGTTATATATAATTAAGTAATCCAAAGATCTTATTTAAAAGGCACCAAATTATAATTAAGTCCTGCAAATGTTAAACTAATAAAAGTTAAAATGTAAACAATGTATAAGATGGTGTACAAATACAAAAACAAGTTTAAAAATCACAAAAATTAAAAAAAAAAGTTAAAATTAATTAGGCACATAATATTCAAAAACAGTATTATCATCATCTGCACAGGAGTGATAAGTTTCCAAAGATTCCTCCATATAACTATGTAACTATTTGGGATGTCTCTAATTAGTATCAGCTGGACTATGACATGATTTCCTCTTTTTTTTACTTCAACGTTTTCTACTGTAAAGAACTCTTAGTTGTCTTTTATCTTTATGTACGCATGTTTTTTGGCTCGGATTCATAGTCTCATTTGTATTAAATTTATGCAAATTAGATCCAGATGAAAAAGCATTTTTTTTAGTCGTATGTTCGGTTAACCTTTTTTAACTGAAGATTTTTGTGACTGGTTAATTTCATTTTCAATTTTTATAGTTTCTGAGAATCGTGGCCAGCGTTCTAATTTGGGTGAAATATATCCTACTGTTGTACAACTAACATCACGGGTTTATATTTTTGGAGTGCTGGATGATTGTTTCATAGCTGAATTACAAAGAGGAAAATAGTCTACATTCTGGGTACTTATGTGTCTTAGAGATTGTGGTTGTTGTATGAGTAGGCAAGAATAAGACACTCCAAAAACGGGGTCCTGGATTCAACGGGTTTACAAAAGTTTTTGTAAAAATGTGACATCAATGAATTCCTTTTCATGGATCCGGTATGAGACAGAGTGTACGCTATGATCACACATGCTATTTATGCAGCGTTTTGAATTTTCACATGATTTACTATCGCGGTCAACTTCTATACAACATGCACGGGTAATCAAACTACGACAGTAAGCAGTAATGTGACCAAAACACCGATATTTAAAATAACGGAAAGGATTAAAAATGTGGGGTTGGACAGGACAATTAATGTATGATTCTTTATACTTGTTGATAAACATGGGATGTAAAAAGCCAAAATCATGTGTTTCAAAGGAAGCACTTGGCCATTTCGACGTACCATTTCGAGTAATACGTCGTGCACCTGTGATATTTGTGTCTTTTAAGTTTGTTAAAAGTTCAAACTTGATAGAGAACAAAAGATCTCATTTGGATAATACACTACGGCTTGTATGTAGAGTTTGTTTTTCTTTAACTGAAACAAGAAACAAATCCACTACTAAGAATGTATTTATTAAAATACAAAACATTGCTCAATGATGCACAAAACAAGAAGTTTAATATGTACTTGTACAATGAAAATAAAATAAAATATCAACTTTTCGCGCCGTCTTCTGCTGCCGTATTCAGGAAAATATGATATTGAAATGACTAAAAGTTTGCTTCCTGATCGGGAGATAATATTTCTAATAAAATAAAATCGAAATTAATTTAAAGTTTTAAAATGTTGCCACTTACACGTGAGTAAAAATTAAAATATTTCAAAGAGATACAAATTTAAGATTTTATGATGTTATGCCATATTTTTGGTATGTTTTAGGATAAATTATCATTACAAGGTTTATTTTCTCGTGCAATGATTTCGACAGATTTTCTTATTTTACCTTCAACTGGGTTATTGCACGGAACTATGATTTTAGCCTCTTTAAAGTTAATACGGCAACCCTTGTTCGCCAAGTAGAAGCGAGAAAGAGCTGTATTCTGTTTATACTGTCCTGTTTATACTGTTTATACTGTCTATTTATAATATCTCTGCTATGCTCCTTAACTCTAACTAAAAGTTTGCGTGTTGTCATGCCGATGTAGACTTTTTAAACATTATCTGATAATGTGAAGGGTATTTCATATGTACCAAATTTTTTACTATTGGAATTTTGTCGATCTTGTGTCTATCTTATGATATGGGATATGGAGGTGGAAGTTTTATATTATATTTTTGTGCGATCTTTTTTATCTTTTCGAATATATAAGGGATATAATGAAATTTTCTGTAAACCACAAGCTTATCCTGTCGTTGGCCAGATATGGGAGGAGTATTGTACTGCTGAACTATTTTATCTAAATATTTTGCTTTAAAACCATGGTCAAAAGCTATTTTCTGTATAAATTCAATTTCGTTATATAATTGGTCATCCGAACAAATCATAAATGCTCTTTTAATAAATGACCTGAATGCAGACATTTTATATTCGAAAGGAATGTTGGCTCGTTACATTACTCATAAAATTTTCAATTAAATACAATAGCATACCTAAATATTTTAGCCTCTTCTCCCACCCATAAAAAAGAAATTCTTGGAGATATAAATATTTTAATGCTAAATAAATGAAGAAAGGATGATTTAAATTTAAACAAACTGCTATTATATAATTTTAACATATCATCAATAAGTGAACGCAACATTACCTTAAAAATAAAAAAAAGCTAATATTTATGAGTAATAAAAAAATTTCTACAAACAAACAATTAATCGTTTATTAACTGTTTATTAAATTTAAAAATAATCGTGAGAAGCTTTCCTGATATTTAGAGAGAAACAAAATATGCTGTTTCCGTGATTTAAATGTATCTTCAAAAACTAATTAATGTTACTGGGAATTTCTTGAAAGATGTTGTGCAAAGCATTAAGATAGCAATTTAATTTCTGTCGGAATTTTCTATACTATCATATTTTAATTAGCGTACATTTTCTCAAAAACTGTCACAGATATGCACTTGAATTTCTCTGAAAGCATTAAATAAATATTAGCATGAAATGAAACTCATGTTTATGCACTAATTTCCTAATAAAATAATCTCGAATAAAAACAGCTAATTTATAGCAAAAATAGCGTGAATTTTTTCATTGAATTAAATAAAAATGCATAAATGTATTTATATATTACCTACAATAGTTCAAGTAAGAATCATCAGACAATATTTAGGAAAAATTTCAAATGCCAATGTATAGAATTTTCGATAAACAAAAAAGTTGATGTTCAAAAAAGAAAAAAATGTCAAAATGGATATTTAAACGTTTTTTATGGAGTATCCATCATATCCTATCATATAAGTATGGAGTATGTTAATCCACAAAATTTTTTATAGCATATGTACTAAATGGCCAAAGCTGGCCGATAACTTGCGATTTTACACTTTAAAATGTCTAGAAAAATACATAAAGAATTACCTTAATAATACAGGTGTGTGAACAGAATAATATAAATCATATATTTTCTCGAAGATTTTTTTTCTCGCAACACCATGGAGGAATTAACTAGCCATAGCCAAACACATACAAAAAAAAATTGTTCAATTTTATGTATAACTGCATACACTTTTCGATAATACAATATTGAAAATTGAACAACAATCGCTATTACAGTGCCTCCTTACGGTGGAGTATTTCAAAATTGAAGAATCAACTGCTTCTGACAGCTAAAAACATACACAAAAAATTTTGTTCAATTCTATGCATTTCTTCATACGCATCTCGATGGCACAATGGCGATATACAGACACAAGGACAGACAGACATTTTGTAAAAACATGGTTTTTGGAATCTCTGAAATATAAAACATGTAAATCCGTCGGAAACCACAAAGTCGAAAAAGTCTCTATTACTTCTATTGGAGATAGAAGAAAGGAATAAATAAATTTATAGGTTCTGTGTACTTTTATCAATGTAAATTTACGAAATATTTTCTCTACCAGTTAAAGAATTTTCGATTCATTAATCTCTGCAATTTTACATAAATATTGAGATTATAGATTACCACTGAATTTTCTTTAATTTCACAGAAAACATTTTAAAAGTGTACAATTTTTATATTTTTAGAAGAATAATGTCAATTAAAGAAATAATTTGTTAATTAAAAATTTATCAATCGCATAACAGTTATCGAACAATTTCGATTTTTTTTATTTTAAAAACCTTTTATAGTAAATAATTATTTGTTATTGTATTTCAAAACTTGTTTATGCACGTATCAAAACTTGATTGATATCAAACATTATTTAAACATATTTTAAAAAGAACGTCAATTAATATTTTTTTATAATAAAAAAAACCTGCGATTGTTAAATCTAGTATATATATATATATATATATATATATATATATATATAGTAGAATCCCTCAAATCCGCAAAGCTTGGGACCAGGGGTTGTGCGGATTTTAGAATTTTGCGGATTTCTGGTCATTGGTTCATTTACATTTTTTAAACATTAATTTCATTGGTAGTTAAGCCTTATAATGAATGCATATAATAAATTCAAACATTAAAATAATTAAGTAAAATATTTAAATAAACAAATAGTTAAAAAGCAAGTAATTATTACAAAAAAAGTTAAATAAAATAAAATTATAGAAAAATATTAAAAAAAGCTGATAATTAAGATACAATACTAAATATATATAATGATAAGGAAAAATTAATTTTTTTATTAAGAAAAATATTTGCTGTTGTTAATAAACAAGAAAAAGCTTGATTAATTTTATGAATATTCATATTATACAACAAAAATTACCCTGAATCTCGTATTACAAACACTACCAAATGGTCATTGAAAGTTGCATTACGCTGGGACTATGATATGATAACGATTATTTTGATTAAATATTGATCATCCTTATTAGTAAAACGGATGAAGATACCAAATTCGTTTCGTAACAAGCAGGGTTAAGAAAATAGTAGTAGAACAATAAAATAATTGTTTTATATAGCAAAAATTATCCTGCCACGTGAATTACAAACACTACCAAACGACCATTGAAAGTTATATTACGCTGCAACTATGATACGATAATGATTATTTCCATTAAATATCGATCATCGTGCGTCTAAGAAACATATTTTTAACACTGCAGAATTTAAATTGAAAAATATTAATAAAGAAGAAAGAAGTTGAAAATGATTTAAAAATAGATATTGTTATAGAGTTATTTAAATAGCGTTAGCTATTGACTTCATCGCCATCTTTAATTTCATTGTTTACATATGAAAGAATGCGCGGATTTCTGGCGTTCGCGGATTTAAGGGAGTCTACTATACATTGAAAAAATGCAAAATATTTCTTGTAGTAACATAAAAATGTAAATCTAATAAAATAAAAACTAATAAACTAATAAAATTAACTAATAAACTAAGTTAACTAATAAACTAAATAAAACTAATAAACTATAAATTAAGTGGAACAAGACCATGCAATCAATTCCAGTTTTGAACTGTAGCGTTTTTCTCACAAACCAATTACCACTGCAATTATTTTTCATAACGATTTTGCGAAAAATTAGGATGATGATGAATACCTGCTGTCTAAAAAAATATTGTTATGAAGGTAATTAATTTACCATTATGCAAACGGTTTTTCTCTGGACTTGATCATTACTAAATGAACTCAAGGAGGAAATAATGATTTTTGACTATAAAGATTGATTGGATCATTAATTAACTATAATTAGCTTAACGACAGCTCCATGTGATGTATTTTAATTAAATAAACTTGTATATATAATTTATATGCAATGTTTGTTTAGAATATTCCTATTTTAATTATTGCTTAAAAATCTTCAAATTAAATTTTTATTGTTTTAAATTGAAGGAATTTCTAATCTGGAATTCGGAAAAATGACTCGAATTCACTCTCATTTACTATATCAACAGAAAACGATTTTTTTCCTTTATGGAAAAATAATTTTTAAAAAGACAAATCAACAGATTTTCCAATTATTAAAGGATAATTTTAGTGATAAAAGTATGAAACATCAAGAAACAAGATAGTTGACTGTTGTTTGTTGTTGGATTAGAAAAAAAAAACAATATCTAAAAAAGAAATGCAGAATTAGAGAAAATATCTTTATTGTAAAAAAAAATAGCGATTTCTGAATTTGTAGGATTAAATAGTACATCAATGCATCATCCTTGTACATCAATGTTTTGTTAAAGATTTTAGAAAAAAATGGAAAGTGTTTCATGATCTATGCTTAACGCATGATTTTTCTTACTTGTTTAATCAGGTATTTTATTTGATTAAATAAAAGAAAAAGAAATACGTGATAGGGATATTTTGGGTGTTTGTTAATTAATATTCATTAATAGTTATTTAATTGTTTTTTATTTATTTTGCCAACTTTTTAAAATAGACTTAAAATTTTTACTAAATTAACTGAAGTACCTACTACGGAAACTGTTTTCTTTATTTCCTGAATAATTCACCAGAGTGTAATGTCGTATTTGTCACAAATGTCATACTTGTGTTTGCGATATTCTGTCAAACTAACCCTACAATGCTTATAACTAAAGTTATGCAATGAAGTAATAATGAATAAATGAGCCATCGACTTGATGTGTGGCGTATGACGAAAGGTGTTCACATTGAACACTTGTAGCTAAAACTGTTTGAGGTATCCTTTCATTTTTATGTATTAATTATAAATTTTAAGCTTTATGCAATAAATACTACCAAGCGTTAAAACCCCGATATTCATTTCATAAATTGTCCGTTTTAATACTTTGCACTCCGAAGGATTTATGGGAGAAGATAAGAAGAAGAGTCTTACAAATATTCTGGTTTTTAAAATTAAAGATATAGAAAAAAAGTATGAAGCTAGTATTAGTTATGCATTTTTTATCAATTTCTGTAATGAATTTTTTTATATAAACGGTTAGCAAGAATTCAGTTTCCCATTTCAGAAAATTATAGAATGCTGTTAACTTCTCCAAATGAGATAAAATTTTAACCCAAATGTCACAATAGGTACTTATTAAATATAGAAAAAGTGTAAGAAAATTTACTAGTATATCTCTGTAACACACATGGTATTTATCTACATATATTGGAATTGAGAAACACTGCGTAACACCGCATGCATATCAGAATTGCTGTCTGGGTAAATAGAAGATGGACTCTGAACATGCAGTTACTTCTGTACACATCATGCATATGTTAAAAAAAAGACCTACCTGTAGAATTGTTCTACTAAAATCAACAGCACGCCGTTGAGGCTGTAAAAGAATACTGACGAATGCATACGATACAAAGATATTTAATGCCTCCTTGTATCCTACGCAAGATAAGTTTTGTCTCTAAGTCGTCGCTCAAAGATTATAAAATAAACTCCTTTCTTGAATGTCTATTGTTACTCAAAACTAGTTGTAACAAATAAGTGACTAACTGACGTAAGTTTGTAATAGACATGTCTTCTTTTCCGACCATTCTTTAAGGTGTTGTATGATATTAGCATTCCGCTGAGACAGGATAACTATTTGTGAGGCTTTAGATTTCGGTGTCCAGAAAATAAACAAGCCGGGTCTCCGTAGCCGGGTTGTTTAGATATCACGCCGCTAATCGCTTCCGGGCGTAGGAGGTTGTGGGTTCGAAACCCACTGGCTCTATTGCACACACTCTTTGTGTGGAGCTCCAAGATGTACTTCTCTTGTGTTGTAATATTTCCTTGTGTACTATCTACTCCCTGTATATTGACGATGACATATAAGCAGGCTTCATGTCGAGCACACAAGTCAGATGTATGTTGTCAGATGTATAAAACAAAGAAGCAAACAAAATAAACAAGCCTCGGCCTGCAGAAAATAAACAAGTTTTGAAAAGTCGTCTAAAATGTTATCCTCATATTTTTTTTTTCAAAATGAATTCTCAAATTCTTTCCATAACGTATTCCAAAACGACAACCGTAACCTTTCAATATTATCAAAACTTTGCAGTCTTGTAGATGAATGGTTGGGAAATCGTTCTCTCAGCATCTGTAAAATTCTGTGAACGATGTTCTGCTACAAGCATAATGCAGATTAGATTCATTTTACTTTACCCATCATACGTAGTATAGGGTAAGTATTGCAATCGTTTTGAACACATCGAAAAATATTTTTTGACGGATTTACACGTTTCAGATACTAAAGATTCCGAAAAACATATTTTTAAAAAAATGCCGTCCGTCTGTCTGTCTGTAAACGCTCTATCTCCCAAACAAATTGAGATAGAGACTTCAAACTTTATATGTACTTACAAGGAAGGTCTTCATACGGGCATACTCAGAAAAATTTGAAAAAAATACAGAATGTTCTTCTTATGTGGTTATATATGTTTATAAAAAAATTTCGGCGGAATCCCGATGGAACATTCGTAAAAAAATAATGAACATTTCGTTTATTTGGCAATTTATTGCCGGTTGGCGACGAAATAAAATTTCAAAAAATGCTTTATTTATATTATTTAACTTTTCAAAGTAAAGTTTTTTCGCATTGAACTTCTTTGAAGAACTTTTGTTTAAATAACTTTAATTTTGTCAATTTTAATTTATATTAACTATAGTTTTATCATAATATATTTGTAATGAAAATTAACTATGAAATTTTATGAATTACAACAAAATTTAAATTAATTAAAATTGCTTTAAACTCCAAATTCAGTTCAATCCAGTTGAGCACTGTTGATTCTATTTCGTTGCTATGGAAACAAAAACTTCTTTAATATTGAAATGCATGCATTACTCCATCATTCTTCGTCTGGCCTTTATTTTGTCATACGCTTAAATATATGAAGATGTATTTTTTTTCATTTTTTATATATGAAGTTGCTTTTAAAGTGATAAAATTAAATAACTGCTGTTAAAGCAACATAAATATACAATACAAAATATATGTAAGTATCAAACACTCTCATTTTTCAAATTTAAATTCCTTAAATACTATTTACACGCAGTTTAAAAATTAATTGAGAAGAAATTTTCAGGTGCATTAAAATAGTTTGCTTTTGGCGAGGGAAAGTGTTGCTCGCCAAATCCCGTGATGCTTCTATCTTTTCGCGCCAAATACTCGAAATTATTTTATCTTTTTACAGACATAATACTGTAATTCCGCCGCTAAATTTTACTGATTATTTATTAGATACATAAGTAGTTTAATACGTATTTTTTTCAAAAAATTCTGAGTATGGAGACCTTCCTTGTTAGTATGTAAGAATGGGACGAAGCCTAATGAATATCAATAACCTCAATGACCGGGAACTATTTTTTTCAGACTCTCAATAAATTCGTTCTGATAAGTATATTCTGATATATAAAAAATTTCGAAATCTTTTATATTAAAGAATGGACGTAAAAGGCAATAAAATAACACAAATTTTGCATAAAAAAACGAAGTTGATCGGATTATTAGTTGCCGAGATATGTGTAATCCTGTTTTCCACATTCTTCGATTTTTCATGACCCTGTATTTTATTCAAATTTCAATTCAGAGATATATTTTAATTGGAAATGAGACTCTTTTAATACAGACTTTTAATCAGACACAGTAAATTGTTACTTAATAGGATTATAATTTTTGGAGTTATAAGGATGTTTCTTTTATGCAATCCGGTATTACTTGAGTATTTTGGCGTTTTATATAATTTGTCTAAATTGGCTCATCCGCAATTCATTAATAGATCATAACTATGTATATTAAAACTATTTAAATATGCGTTTAAATTTTGTTTTGGAATTGCGATGCATTCTATAAATAGTTTACATGTGTTTTATTCTCGTGTTTTATATTATGCATATAAATGAAGGGTAAGTATTACGGTGCCCCCCACCCCTCCAACGATTAGTTTTGCTTTACCGCAGTCAATTTGTAATTATATTCTTTACAAGCTTCTTTTTCGATAACATTGTTTATTAACATAAAATTTAAGATTTCTTCATGCACAGCACGCATTCTTATGCCTTTAATCGTCTCATTCAAATAAAAATTGCTCTATCATATTAAGGACTTGAATAATTTAAGACTTCATTTAAAGTATTATAGGTCTTCGTAGATGCGCTTCTCAGATGCGTTCTTTTTAGGCGCGTTCTTAATTATGTAAATGTATAGCACCTCTAGTCGTCGGTCAGTCTGTCCGCATATAGCAGAGCAAAAACTACTAAACCAAGTGGTTTGAAATTTAAAGTACATAGTTGTTGCATAATTCCAAATTTTATGTAAATCGAATGCATAGTTTAATTACAGGGAGAATGAAAAGTATCCTGTTATATTACGGTCAATAGGAAAAATAGTTTCAAGTGCCTTTTAATGAAGTTACACTCGTTTGAGCATAAAAAAATGAAAATTAATATACATCTATGACATATAAAAATAAATGTACATTCTGTACAATATGTGATGCAAAAATATTTATTATTAGTTTATAGGACTACACAAAAGTATTCTATTACATAATGATATAGAAGGGAACACTGTTTGCGGCGCGATTTAATTATACAGTAGAACCCCGATAATTCGGATTAATTGGGACCAAGCCCATTCCGGATTGTCGAAAATCCGGATTATCCGGAGAATGTGAACAAATGAAATAAAATATAACATACTCACAGAAAATCACCTTTATACTGAACATATTCAATATTTACAGACAGTAAAAATGTTTACTTTGTAACAATAAAGTTTGTCATATTCTGCTGTACCAGTTTTGCGGGCCGAATGGTCGCTCATTCCCTTAAGCATAAGTAGTTCACTGAATGTAGTCTCCACATGACGTTCAAAATAAATCATTAATTGTTCAAAATGGGATGTTGATTCATTATAGTTTATTAATTCAATTGTGAACAAAGCGATTATTAAGTCATCTGTAAGCGAGGCATACTCTTCATTATTTTCTGCTTCCAACCAATAGCTAATGTCGCTGATATCAACATCTGAGCAACCATAAATTTTTTAAATCAAGCTGACAAAATCTTCAGGTGTAATTTCTCTTTCATTTTCATTTATTCATCCTTCTATTTCGATTTTCTGCAAGTGATTTGCAGAAGGGTTTTGGCACGAAGACAAGGAAACAGTCCCAAGAGACCTATAGACTGGCTGACAAAGGTCGGAAAGCGATCCTTATCCGTCAGTGTGTCTATAAAGACTATTTTACTGTGCTTTCTTGCAATGCTCTGAGTAAAACTTTATTAAACAGTAAGCTTTTGATGACATTTCTAAATGGATTAAATAGAAAACTGTGAAAATTGGAATTGCCAAAGCTTAAATGATGCATAGTTGTTCCTTTCATAGACAACATTAAAGAATTTAATTAAGAAAACTTGAAGTATTCTTCCGAAAAGATTTCAGAAAATACTTTTTTATTCAGAATATGAGTCTGAAATAAATTTATTTTACGTAAATTTGCCCATCACTTCTCATACTTGAAAAAAAAAAAAAAAAAAAAATTCGACCAAACTGATCCGGATTATCCGGAGATCCGGATTTACGGGGTCCGAATTAGCGGGGTTCTACTGTACTAAACTATTTCACCTTTTTTGAAACAGATATACGTTTCTGAGGCTACAAGCTACACTTTCTACAAGTTATTTCCCGTAGAACAGAGAGCATGTACTATTTACAGGGATACACAAAAAATTTCGGCAGCTATACTGTTTCCGAATGTCTGTATATTATTAAATCAGAATATGAATATTTTTAAAACTTCGTTATATTGCGAATACACGTCATTTGCTAAGCTCGACGTGCAATTTGCAACTTATTATTTTAAACTTCTTTAAATGGTTCTGTTGTGAATCAAAAGTATTACTTCACGCGTCTGTCAGAGCCATATCAGAACATTCAGAATCACATCAATCACAATCAAAACGCGATTCGATACAGTATAAAATCTAACCTATCGTATCTTATGTATCGTATCTTTAAATAAACTCCTGAAAATATCTTTACTTAAAAAAGAAAGAAAATCAATTTGCTGTAAAATACAAATTAAAAAAAAAATATTTCGCTTTCTGCCGAGAAATATTTGTATATCTTCAACATAATTTACATACTGACAGAAATGAGGCGGGGGATGAGCATTTTCTTTTATTTAATCGGATACATTTCTGTATTGTGTCGCCCCTGTTAATACTAATAACCACCGCTTCAATTAATCAAATTCCAGACAATAATATTTTTTCAGCGGGAGGCTGAGTTTCTTTTTATGTATACGGGTAACAGCAATATATTCAGCGCCTCATGCAGTAATTTCATTTAATTTGGAGGAATTCTTAAGGAATGTAGGCAGAATTTCAAAATGTTATTTAAAAAATTAGTAATATCAGAATGATCTCAAAAATTAAATTAAAAGTAGATGTAAAAATTATGAATATCTACAGAACGACAGTATAAATAGCAATTTCTTTAAATTTAAAATTATATTTATATTAGAAAGTATAATGTATAAAATTTGTTGAAGTTTTAAAGTATTTTTTCTGTTTAAAATATCTTTTCGTATCTTCCAATGTTATACTTGAAGAAATTGAGTTTCAGATCTCCAGAAGAAACATTTGTCAAACAAGAGAAAATTTCTAAAAGAATTCTCTTTTTTGTTTATGTTTCTTGTTTTCCATTTGTGTTTTGGTAATTCAATTTCGCAAAATTAGAAACGAAATTTCTTCCTTTTTATTTATTTATTTTATTTTATATGTGCACACACAAATGTGCACACACATTTTAGATTTTCTGCAAAAATTCATTATTAGTGTGAAACAAAAAGCTAATTAAATGTAAGCACGCTCATGTATGTGTATGGTGTGGTTATATTCATACACATATATATGCAGAAGCATAAACACTAGGCGTCCCAGAAGACTTAAGAAGGTGAATAAGTCGAGAAATAAATGGAAAAAATAGTTCCTAAATATTTTTTTTTAACCGGAAGTCAGCGGAACAGACAATCCTCCCGATTCAGTTCACATCTAAAACTCCGAGATTTAATTAAAACTCACTCCGTCGGTCAAGTTATGTCTAAAGGGAAAATACTAAAAATCCCGATTTTAGCGGTTCACTCATAGGTTTGCAATTGTGATTTCCTGCACCCAAAATGCACGAAAACATGGAGGACTGGCAGCAAAAAAAACATAATAATAAATTTACGAGTCAATTAAAATCGGGTTTTCAGGTACTCTTCATCAAGATATGAATTAACAGACCGAGTGCGTTTTAATATGCGAATAACTCAATGAGGTGATTGTTGCTGCCGTCTCCCAGTCTCACGAGAACCTCCGAAGTTTTATTTTCTGACTAGCTGACCCGCCCGGCGTTACCCAGGTCCGTAATAATAATGTTAAACGAACTTGAAAATTTTATGATTTTATCTTTAACTCGAAATATGTGTAAATACACTGTTAAAAATTTGACCCTTTTGCTGCATCGTCAATCCACCGCTTTTATAGAAAATGATTACTTCAGCTTATTATGGAGCATTCTCATAGATCAAAAGAGAGATATTCTATAAAAGCGGGGGAGTGATGATGCAGCAAAAGGGTCAAATTTTTTACAGTGTACATTATATTAAATACGTACCCCCTGACTGTGTCAAGAATTGGTTTAAAAAAACTAGGATTTAGCTCCAAAAATACCCAAAATGACTGCAATGGGAAACGCAGGAGGGAATATGTATCCAACGATTGCGTGATTTTCGTGTTAAAGTGTTGATATTTATCCTTAAAATTACTATTAAGTGACTTAACTAAATACTTTTTTCAAATAGATATCCCAAGTGAAATATTTTGAATTTCAAACTAATTATATCACTCTTAAGTCCGACTATACCGTGAATAAAACCGATTCTCGATTATTAGCTAAAAGGTTAGTATATTTTATCAAACATGCGTAATGTTCATTCTGTGAACAAAATCCTAACCGTAACCTAATTGTATTGTAATCATAACTTGTCTGTAACCTAGCTGTATCTTAACAGTAACCTAACTATTACTTAAATAAACCATAAATGTAACCTGGTCGTCACCTTATCATAACCTATCCATAATCTAACCACAACCTAACCGCAACTTAACCTTAACCTAACTGTAACTTAACCATGACATAACTGTAACCTAATCGGAAATTAAATATAACATAAGGCTCACCGGAACATAATTGCAACCTAACTGTTACCTAACCGTAACCAAGTTATAATTTAACTCTAACTATAAACGAAATATCTTAACCATCTTGCGCTAAGTACTTAGTTTCACTTTCTACCGCTACGGAGCACATTATGTTTTGTAGAACATCCGAATTTTAGGTTAGGATTGGATTTATGTTCATGGAAATTATTTTGTCTTCTTCGGATACGGTTATGGTTGTTTGGAATATTTTTTGTTCAGTTTAGATTCGGTTCAATTCAGATTTCGTGGGGGTTTTTTTGTCCTTCAAATGGGATTTTTAAGTTCGGGTCGGGTTGCACTTCCATGGAAATTATATTACCTAGTTTCAATGAGGTTATACTTCACTGAAATATTTTTGTTAGGTTCAGATTAGGTTTGGTTCAAATTTCGGGATTTTTTTTTAGAAATTTTTTGGTTCGGTTTGGGTTTATGTCCATGGAAATTATATTGTCTTGTTCGCATCTGGTTATAATTATTTGGAATATTTTCGTCGGATTCAGATTTGGTTCGATTCAGATTTCAGGTATTTTTTCAAATTGATATTTAAGATTCTGGTCGGATTCATGTCCAGGAAAATTATTTTGTTTTGCTCGGATGCGGTTTTGGGTCTTTGGAATATTTTTTTCGGGTTCAAATGTCGTTCAATTCAGATTTCGGGTTTTTAATGGAATTTTTAGGTTCAGGTTGGGTTGCGCATCAACGGAAATTATTCTGCATTGTTCGAATAAGCATATGCTTCTCTGGAATACTTTTGTTAGATTCAGATTTAGTTCAGTATTTTAGGTTCGGATTGGGTTCATGTTCATGGAAATTTTTTGTGTTGTTCAGAGCCGGGTATGGTTCTGTGGAATATTTTTGTATGGTTCATATTTGGTTCGATTCAAATTTCAGGTTTATTTTTTTCAAATGGAATTTTAGGTTCGGATCGGGTTCATGTCCATGGAAATTATTTTCTCTTATTCGAATCCGATTATGGTTCTTTCGAATATTCTGATCGGATTCAGATGTAGTTTGCATAAAATTTCATGTCTTTTTTCAAATGGAATTTTTTAGGTTCGAGTCAGGTTTATGTTCACGGAAATTATTTTGTCTTGCTCTTATCGGGTTATAGTTCTTTGGAATGATTTATCGATTTCAATTTTCGTTTTGGTCATTTTTCGGGTTTTTTCAAAGAAAACTTTTAGGTTCGGGACGGGTTGAATATACATGAACATCATTTTTCCTTGATCGGATTGGGGTATGCTTCATTTCAATATTTTTGTGGGATTCATATTTGATTCGGGTCAGATATCAAATCCATAGATTTTTTTTCAAATGGAATTTTTAGTTTCGGGTCGGGTTTATGCTCATGAAATTTTTGTCTTGCTTCGATCGGAGTATGGTCTGTTTTTTTCTGGTTGGGATCGGGTTATGTGTTAATACGCCTAAAAATTCTTTTCGCGACTATTTTTGATATATAATTTATTTTGCTATTTGATAATTTATTATTGTGTATGAATCGTCTGCCGATTCGAATAATTGTACGTCAAACAGCCATTTCATTTTTGTTTAAAAAACAAATTAAAGTCTTAATAAAATTTTAACTTAAATAAAATGCATTCAAATTTAATCAATGATTTAAAAAAACTGCTAAAAAAGCCTCATATATACATATACATATATTTACTGCAAATAGCTAACCACGCATAGATTCTAATGTACGAAGTACCAAACGATCTGACGTAACAGCTGTATTCAAAAATCCTAAGTTAAACTGACATTTTGCGAGTCTATGAATTTTAAAGGTCTTTGGGGGGAAAAACAGTCACTTTTGCAATGTCAAAATCTCAAATTGGTTTCTTTCATAGAGTAAAAAGTAATTAATAGAGTGGAAGTATTATCTCTGGAGGTGATGCTAAAAATATAACCCTACATTAAGTCCAATTAAGTACCAACAAAAGCACGTGATTTGACACGCCTATCAATTGAAATAGCCCGCATTAAACCCGCATTTTTTTTTTTTTTTTTTTTTTTTTTTTTTTTTTTTTTTTGCTCTTGTTTCTTAAAAAGAAACAATCTATCACTTCACCGGTAAAATTTTATTAATTATTTTATCATATGTGTTTTAAATATCAATATAAAATTATTTTAACGTTTTTCTTGAAAATATAACATTCTTTTGTTAATACATTAAAATCGTCTGCAGTCTGAAATCTATATTTTAGATTAATATTTATTACTTAAGTTTTCATACATGATTTTAAAAGAATGTTTTCATCATTATATTTTAAATATTTATTTACATGCAATTATTAAGTCATAAACATTTTTCATCTACGTTATAAAGTATTTAAAATTACATTAATGAAGGAAACTTTTAGTTATACAATTTTTAGTTCGTATCAAATGTTTTCAATATCTTATTTAATTTTAATTTGATATTTAATTATTGCTAATTTTCCAATTTCCTTCAGTTTAAAAGCGGACATTTACTTTAATAAATATTAATAGAACAAAGACCATTTTAAAAATTTGCTATTTCTTCTTAAAATATGCTTCAATTGTAATTCGTTTCTTTCAATTCGTCTTATAATACAAAATCCCTTCCACGTCCTTTTGTTTGGCACATTAAAATTTGAGCGATATATGGTTTCATATTGCAAACTTTTTTTTTCAGGCTTACTTCACCTCCACTTATCTCATTCCTCCATGGGTTTCTTTAATTCTGTCTCAGTTTTCTTAAAATTTTTACACAACCAACCAACCGTAAACAAACGAAAGAGAAAAAAATTGGGAAAAGATGATTTTTTATGAGAGTGACCTCTAGATTTTAATTAATTACTCAGTTAATAACTGGAATTTCGAAATTCTGAAGCTCAGGTGCATCAGAAGAGATTTGGGGCTACTCTCAAAAAAATTTTGAGCTCCGTACGTGCTGTAGATTTTGCTAGCCATCGCAGACACACACACACCGAGCGTTTTGTTCTTTTATTAGTATAGATTCGGATTCTGTGGAAAAAATTTTAACTTATGCATTTAACATTAGTGTCGGAGCTAGCTTTCTAATCGAGTAGAAATGTAACTTTTTCAGATGCCAATTCTCAATTATATATTTTCGTATTCAACGAATATGTTTTTTCGACAAACTGGATAAATTTTTAACATTTAAATTATTTTTATTTTGTTACATTTCCATGCATAAATATAGTTTCGAAGATGAAAATGTTTCATTGTAAACATGGAGCGCTGGGAGCATGAAAACTGTAGGGCAAACCGACGTGCAAACCGACTGTTAAAACCGTGTTTTAAACCAAGATATGGTTTGGCAGACCGACTGCGTTTTAATATGCGAATAAAGTTTTAACGAACTTTGGAATTTCAGCCGTGAACTTGATCAGATGAGTGCGCTGCAGCCTTCAGATTGATGAAGATGATTAACCCTTTCGGGTACAACTTTTTTTTCAATTTTTAGAAAAAAATACTTTTACGCTAATAACTTTAACACTAGCTATCTAAATAGATTAATGAGTGTTTTATGAATGTTTTACTGATAACGAAAGATAACGAACGTAGTTGTTTTGAGTACATGACATATTCAATATTCATACAATATTCATATTCATACAATATTCATATGACAATAGGCGAAGGAAGAATTTTTCTAGATCTTTAGAAAACACTGTATTACAATAAGATTTAACTTACATTGGAACTTTCTAATACTTTTTGCGCTTTGCTACAGATAATTCTTTGAGGAAAGTAACTTTTATTTTGAAAAGAACACAAGCAGTCCTAATGTTAAATTTTTTAATTTGACTGAAAAAAACAGTGAATAAATACAGGAAAAAGCTGAAAGATTAATTAATATTAAATAAAACTAATTTAACTAATTTAACCTATTTATTTCAAAAAGGAAACAAATACCTACTTATTTGACAAAAAATAATGATATCCTGTCAAAAACATGAATGTGAAAGAATGCCAAGTTCGTTAAAGGTTTCGCTAATAAAAGAAGTGAGATCTAACGGCAAACCAAGTTATTTCGGAGCTCCTTAAATCATAACTCCTGTCATGCATAATATTATTCAATTGCTTAAAATGATTTGTTATGTTACTTGTTATTCAATAGAGCGACTTGGCAAGTTTTCAGCTACTAACTTTAATCTTTGAGTCGGAGTACAATTTAATCTAGAATCTGATTGGCAAAAATCTAGTCAATCGAGTGTTCGAATAAGTATATTGAAGTTAAGATACTGATAAGTTAAGGAAGGGATCAACTTTAATTTCTGATCAACTAAATAGAAAAAATTGGATAAGAGAAAACTTGCTAAGTCACTCAGTTGAATAACAAGTAACATAACAAATCATTTTAAGCGATTGAATAATATTATGCATGACAGGAGTTATGATTTAAGGAGCTCCGAAATAACATGGTTTGCAGTTAGATCTCACTTCTTTTATTAGCGAAACCTTTAACGAACTTGGCATTCTTTCACATTCATGTTTTTGACAGGATTATTATTACTAAATGCCTAAACATAAATGAAGTCATATAGTAAATGTATAAACATATACTAACATTGCAACATGTAAATAATATCAAAAGTATTTCTATTAATAGTACACCAGACCCGAAAGGGTCTGTGTACGAGTGTGTACGAGTGTGTACGAGATGTGTACGAGTGTGTACGAGTACCATGTGACGAGATAGACGTTTGGGATTGCCACATCCGGCTAGTTTTAGAATGCAAAGATAACTTAGCTATAATTTAAATGAACTCTAAAATATTATTTTGTGATAGTTATTGGTAGACAAATTAAAACAAAACACATCATTTCAAACCACATGAATTCTTAATTAAATTAATTATCCTAACTTTATTTATAGAGCCGTCTGATTAAAGCGCTTTTTTCATCTAAGAAATGAATACAGAAGTTAAAAAAAGTTACAAAATGATTATAATAACTCACGACAAACACTAAATTAACTCTTTCTAAATACTAAAGGTTAACTTTTCAGTTCTTTTCCTCACAAACATCAAACTTAAAAAAAAAATCTGTAACAAGACATACGTGTGTCTCTCATTAAGTTCCATATAACTTACGCAGCCAAGCAGATCACCTTGTGAGGAAGTTTTAAGTTATAGTTGTGAAAAATTAGCCAGAAATTCTTGCTGAATTTTTTTAATTATTATTTCGTAATGGAGCCTGCACTCAATGGAGGTAGACGTGTCAGATGTAGTCAGACGTGGCAATCCCAAAAACTTCTATCTTATGCATTTTAACACTTCCTGAAAAATCCTGCACAGCAGAGCCACCGGGGGAGAAAGGTGAAGGAAAAGGAAAAGGAAAAAAATATATAAACGGAATCATTTTCGTATTTAAAATAAAAAAAAATCTTCGTGTGGCCACGTTCTGAGCGGAGTATAAAAACAAACAACACTATTCAGATGGGACAATCCCAAAACTTTCTGCTATTTCATGCATATTAATATTTCAGGGGAAATGCGGCATAGCGATGGCACCAGTTAGGTAGTTTAAATCAAAATCTAGTCTGCAAGAACTTATGTCAAGTTATGACTGAGTCTGAAAATTGATGAAAATCCCTGCAATAGTTTTCGAAATAGAGCTATTGCAAAATCTTTGGAAAAACTGCATCGCAGCGCTACCTGTTGGGTTAAATCAAAAAATGATCAGGATCATTTTTTCATCAGGTACTAACTGAATCTGAAGTTTCATGAAAATTCATGCAATCGTTCTTCAGATAGATTTATTTCGAAATCGTAAAAAGTGCAGCATAGAAGCGCCATCTGTTGGGCGATTTAAACCAAAAACTAAACAACACTAATCTATATCAGGTACTAACTGAATCTGAAGTTTTGCAAAAATCCATACATTAGTTCTTGAGATAGAACTATTACGATAATCAGGAGTAATGCACCATGACAGGGCCACTTGTTGAGCGATATACCTAAATGTACTCTCTTAAAATGTCAGCTGAAAAACAACTCAAGTTGAGTCGAAATTCGTTCATATCACGTTTTAAAAGGCAGATTCTCATAAAGAGTTGAAACAACTCAAGTGAGTGAGTTGTTTTAAAACAATTTAAATCAAGCTGAGTTATATGAATAAGCATTCTAAATCAAGATGAGTAATGCATTTAAAAAACAACTCATTCACTATTCAATAAATTACAGCTCTTTCCTGAGAAGCCAAATCCACTTTTTCGTTTTAACAGTGTATTTAAGCTTACTGGAACTACAATGACAGAAAAATGATTTTTAAAAGCATTTTTATCAATACAAATTCTGAGAATCTAGCAATCCTTTTAAAAGCAGTTCTTGTAATTTAATTTTCTGGAAATTTTGTCGTGTACCATATTTGCTTAAAAAGAAAGACACTTTACAAAATCCGATACCTGCACGAAGTTTAAATTAAGTTATTTCGCTCACGATTCCGAAATACATATGTATAAAATATTATTGAAATTTATACTTTTAGAAAGAAGTATCATTCTTTAAACCAGTGAATGCGAGATTTAGAGAGAAGTTCAACTAAGTAAATTAAACGAAGAGAAAATTCTAGAATTTTAAAATTTATGCGGTAAAATATTTTATTTTACCCAGTTAAGTAAACAACGCAACGTTTGGCTAATTTGCATTTTTATGGAATTTTTCCTTAATTTCATAACAATTCTCGATACAATATCAAACAGAAAAGTTGTAATTTATTTCTTTATACTTAAACAGTTAAACTTCAGGTTAGATTTAAAAAATCATTAAGTTTTAAGAAACGCGATGATTTTTCCAATTTTTGAAATAAAACTTAAAGCGTAACACTAGGCACAGAAAAAGACCCGGATGATAATGTAAAGTCAATGGGAGCGTTCTTTTCAAATATCTCGCTCAAATTTTAATTCTTTTACATGATTTTTTTGCACAAAATAGCTGAGGACGATCCACAACCGGCCTAGTTTTTACTTTTCAATCTGGGCTTCAGATTTCTTTAAAAAAAATACTTTAACTTTCAAAAACAGTTTAAACCAGTTCTGAAGTTGAAATTATCGTAATATAAAAAATATATAAGCAAAAGTGAAAAAGTAAAAACTAGGCCGGTTGTGGATCTTCTTCAACTATCTTGTGCAAAAAAAATCTTGTAAAGATATTAAAATTTGAGCGAGATATTTGAAAAGAACGCTCCCATTGACTTTACATTATCATCCGGGTCGTTTTCTGTGCCTAGTGTAGGGCCTTAATAACCTTAATAAAAGTATTTTCTTTTTTTTTTCTTTTTTCTTCTATATACTTAAGAAAGAATGCATTGGAATCTTATTGCTGCTTATTTTGTTTATGAATTTATTTTAGGTTAAACTGAACACAAACTGACGATTTTGTTTTTAAATCTCTCTGTCTTAAAATATTTAATTCAAATTGTGTCGCTGCTTTATCTCATGAATGGATGCTCGAAATTTCATAAAAAATGAAAGGTGCCATTTTATCACAGGAATATTTGCCGAGTTAATTTGTGCGATAAATGTTTAGGTTTAAGTGCTGCTATCATTTTGTATTTTATAAGAAAATTTCGTAAATCTATAAACCTGATCAAGTCGAATGTAACATATACAGTAAAACCTCCTTAACGGACACTCCCAAATAGCGGACACCTCTATTTAACCGACAGTTTTCCAATCCCCACTCCCAGAACCTAAATTTTTGTATGTTTAACCTCTGAATAATGGGCATTACGAATAACGGACACTTTATCTGGCGATAAAGGATGAAAAAGTATTTTTAAAGAGAAAAAAAAAAAAGGAAAAAAGAGTCAAAAGGAATCTGAATTTATCAGGACAATGTGTCAGAAATTCTGTGATCACAGATAAATGTACATAAAGAGCTGGGGAAATTTCTCCCTCCCCTCCCCAACGTTCACTGCTAAATTCAGAGGATTGCCAGGGAAGAATATTTTCCACAACAGTGAAATGTCATCCAAGAATATTTTGAAATTTTATGCTTTTAGAGGTTAAAAAGTGCAATCCTCGTCCAGAACTCTACATTGTCCAATAACGTCACATAGAAAAACAAATTACATGTAATTGCAAGCAAAAGTAAACTTATGTAAATATTTTTTTCATGAGAACATAATAAACAGTGGATAAAAGTGAACGCAATTTTATTTCGATTTTATTGCTTAAAAAGTAATTTTAATTTCTGATTAATTATATACTAGAGGTTTTAGGACATATAAAAGTAAATCAATAAAACATTAAGCATTTCATAGCGATTTTTGAATCTCTGAGGTTTTCCCAGTAGCGGACACCTCCAAATAGCGGACAATTTCTGCATTCCAAAAGTGTCCGCTGTTTAGAGGTTTTACTGTAGTGCATAAATAGTATAATACTTTATATTGCATTATATAATTATAATATATAATGATGCGTAAATAATAGAAACAAACAGAAAACAGTAAAAATAAAAATTTGGCAAAATTATAAAGCGTCTGTTGATTCCATTTTGAATTTTTTTCCCACTATCTCCGAAAAGGGGCACTAGATAAGGAACTCTTCTCCCTAATAATTCGATTTTTATTGCCGTATTTTCTTATGCTGAAACTTTTACTGCCAGAACCGATTCCGAAAATGGATTTAACTTTATAAAAAATAATATCGAATATCGAAAAAATAAAAAAGGTGACTGTAGAAATTTACCTCATCTTCGCAATGGAAAAAAAAATTAATAAAAAAAATAATAATAAAATAAAAATAAAAATAAATAAAATAAAATAAAATAAAATAAAAATAAAAATGAATAAAATAAAATAAAATAAAATAAAATGTTGAAATGTAAACAAGAAATTGGTAAAGAGCATTCCAATGTTAAGGTGAGTGTCTTCACTTGATAAGACAGGAGCGTTAATATAAATTTATGCTGATAAGGTTTTGTGATTCGTAACATATTAGTTTGTAGTAATATCTTGTGTATCGAACAATATCCTTGATAACTATATCTCAGTAGCTATCAGATGGAATTTCATAGACCATGGTACACATAGGTGCTATTACTATTTTAAATAGTGTTCTAATTGCAGATTTTTGATGACATCCATGCCTAGTAGATTTCATCATGTATGGGATACAATTTCTTATTATTTCATATTTATAAAATTATGAACATAAATATACAATATTTCCATGTATAAGCCGAGAATTTTCGGGCATATTTTTGGTTAAGGTAGGCTTATACACGAGTGTAATGAAACTTCCAAAATTGATATTCCAAAATAATATATATATAAATATGAAAATATATAAAACATAAGGAATGCTCTGAAATTTCAAAAACGTAATTTTATACTCGATTCTTTTAAAACGAAAAAGTAATTATCATTCACTGCTCAACTCCTTATCAGAATTTTCAAGCAACTCTTTAAAATATCTGTTAATTATTAATGCACACACTACACAAATTATTTCATATGCACTGGTTCTTTTAAAAAACTCTTTATTTATAAAGAATAAATTCACTAGCAGCTCACTGCTGCATATCGTCTGCACTTATCTCAAACACAACTTTTGGAATAAAAACAGAAAAAAACAATTCACTTCTTTTGACTTTCTGAACACTGAGATTTTAATTTAGGTAGCACGGTATCGTCTGCCTACATGGAACATACCGGCCCCCATTGACATGTTTCACATTCAATAATAACTCTTTTTTACTAAGTACACTAATTACACAAATAAATACAAAAGGTCACTATAAATGTTACTTAAATATAAAATTGAAAGAAAAAACAATATAACACTCACACACACACATATATATATATATATACTTTTTTTTAAGAACTGTGGGTTTCAGGCATAGGTAAAATACATATTTTACTAATCTATCTTTTAAAAATTCCATTCTGAGTTTTTACCTGAACTACGTGAATTTTCTTAT
Organism: Maratus speculifer; assembly: GCA_964019185.1. NCBI lineage: Eukaryota > Metazoa > Arthropoda > Arachnida > Araneae > Salticidae > Maratus > Maratus speculifer. The sequence continues at coordinate 3,679,626 of OZ025301.1, read as the reverse complement.
CATTACCGTAATATACTTCAATAATTCTGCCTAAAGGCCACTTATTGCTTGATATATTTTCCTCTACTAACAACACTAGATCTCCTATTTTTACATTATCCTTTTCAAATCTCCACTTACCACTCTGTTGTAATTCACTTAAATAATTATGATGCCATTTGCGCCAAAAAAGTTATACAATTTTAGTTATTCTTTGCCATTTTTTGAGGCGATTTTCTTTTATATTGGTTAAATCAGGCTCAATAATGACATTTAATGGTCTGTTCATAAGAAAATGAGCTGGAGTTAGGACTCCAAAATCATCTGTATCATCTGATAATGGACTCAAAGGCCTCGAATTTAATATTCCCTCTATTTGTATCACTACTGTAAGAAATTCCTCATAAGTGAGGTTAGCACCTCCCACAATTCTCTTAAAATGAAATTTAAAGGATTTTATTGCGGCCTCCCAAAGACCCCCGAAATTGGGTGATCTGGGGGAATAAATTTCCACTCAATGCCTTCACTAGAGAAATATGCTGCTAATTTCTCATCAGGTTTTCTTACTAATTCATAAAAGACCTTAAGTGTTTTATCTGCCCCAATAAAATTTTTTGTGTTATCAGAATACAATTTGGCACATTTACCTCTGCGTGCTATGAATCTTTTCAGTGCGGCAATAAATGATTCGGAAGTTAAATCTGAAACAATTTCTATGTGTATAGCCTTAAATACAAAACAAACAAAAATACAGAAATAAATTTTTTGTAAGATGGTCCTACGTGCATAACCAATTTTGATCATAAATGGCCCACACAAATCAACACCCGAAATATTAAAGCAATAGTCTAATTGGACTCTATTCCTGGGCAAATTGCACCTCAATTGATTTGCAATAACTGGTTTAGCTTTAAAACATGGAATGCACATTGCACGACCATTTATTGGCCAAAATTTATCTCTTACTAAGGATAGTAAAGTTGACGCACCAACATGCAAATATTTCTTATGATAATAATTTATAACAATTACAGTAAATTTATTACTCTTTGGTAAAATCACCGGGTGCTTTTTTTGAAAAATTTAAATTACTATTATCTAACCTGCCACCAACCCTTAAAATTCCAAATTCATCTAGGTAAGGGTTGAGGCCTTTTAACTTGCTACTCGGACTTAGCGATCCTTTAGTCTGAAGACTATGTATGTCTGTACTGAAGGCTTCATTTTGCACTAATTTAATTAAATTTTACTCTGAAAAGTCCAATTCTGACGTACTCAATGGTCCAATACTTTTATAAAGCGGGTTTCTTGTATTCATCACAAATCTGAAAATATAACTAAGAATACGCACAATCTTTAAATAATTATTACTAAGATTAATCAAGTTATATACAAAACAATTCTCGGTAATATTACAATTTATAACATTAAATTCATTAAAGATTTTAACATTAAATTTGAGCTCTTTATTGAACTCATTATTTGTTTCTGGTATGGTTATTGTACGTTGAGGATAATCACTGTTCTGAAGAAATGAAGGTCCCTTCCACCACAATTCACAGTTTGCAAGTTTGTCAGGATCCATACCTCTGGAAAGTTTGTCAGCAGGATTTTCTTCTGAGCAAATATGATGCCACTGTTCAGCACTAGAGTTTTCTTGTATGTTAGCCACTCGATTTTGAACAAATTGCTTAAGGTCGATAGGTTCTTTTTGAATCCATGCTAACACAATCATTGAATCTGACCAAAGGAAAACATTAGTCACTATTACTTTCATGGATGATAATACTCTGTTTACCAGTTTGGTTAGCAACACTGCTGCACATAATTCCAGTCTTGGAATAGTTAGACTATTTATCGGTGTAACTCGCGACTTGCTAGCGATTAAATTCACCATCACATTTCCTAAGGAATCACTGGATTTTTTAATAAACTACTGCCCCATAGCAACGTTCTAAGGCGTCTGCAAACCCGTGTATTTCTATAATTTCTGGGTTTTCAATTATAATACGCCTACAATTTTTTATATTATTTACACATTTAAATGACATAAGAAATTGATGCCACTCATGAAACTCTGATTCAGGAAGCTCGTCATCCCAGTCAATATTGATTCTCCACAATTTCTGCATTAGTATTTTGGCTTTAGATATAACTGGACCAAGAAGTCCCAGTGGGTCAAATAGTCTCGCGACTGTTGACAATACTTCTCGCTTTGTGTAGGAATTGCTCAATTCCACCTTAACTCAAAAAGTGAAACAATCATCTCTTGGGTTCCACGAAACCCCTAACGTTTTAGTTTCAATTTCATTGTTTTGTGGTGGACTTTTCTGGTCTAAAAATACCATGATGTGGAGCATAATACACGACGTCCGGTTCTTTCACTTCTTTAACCTGTTTCATATGCTCCAACATTTCATATTCATTTAAAAAATCTTTATACAATTTGAAGTATTTCTTATCTTTTGATAAGCGAGTCCACAGCGATTTGAGTTTTTTAAAAGCAAGCTCCCTAGATTGGCCTAAACACGAAGGATTTTCCTTTAAAGGCATTTTCACCACGTATCTCCCTTCCTCATTTCCCCAATGCGTACGCGGAAAATGCTGCTCACATATCTCAAATTCCTTACTTTTTGATAACTCTACTTTGATGTTTTCAACTTCCCAAAACTTTTTTAATGTTTGGTTTAAATCTTCCTCCTGAATTAGCCCACAATGAACTTTTACATTACTTTCCTGCTCTATGCATCCACTATCCACATATCCAAATACGGTATTTTGCAAAAGTAAATTTGAACTCTGAGAATATATTTGTCCCGGTCTTAATAACTCATAAAATATTTCTGGCCCCAACAACATATCAATTTTATCAGGGAAATTAAATCTATAATCTGCTAATATAGTTAAATCTGGTACTTCAACATTTATGCTAACCACTTGTTGCGGAATTAAATCTGTAATTTTCCTTACTACTAGCATAGTCAATTCTCGTTCAAAACTTTTATCTCTATTCGCGATTTTTGTATTTACGCAGCCATTTATTGGCATAGAAGTGTCCTCCAAACATGAAATTAAAGTATTCGTTTTATTAATTCTAAGCTGCAATCGATTAGCACACTGTTAAATAATCAAACATGCTTGTGAACCGACATATAGTAAGCATCTAACTTCCTGCCATTCCGAAAACTTATCTTTAATGAGGATACGCGCCGTACTTAATAAAACGGATTTTGTTTTATTTTTCACAAAAATAGAGGCGACAGTCTGACTCGGAGGGTAGGAAAGGATTTCCTCGGGTTGTGAATTTTTTATTCCTGCAGCCGATTGAAACACATGACCAACATTTTTATTTTGATTATTTAATTCCTTTTCTTCTCTAGGAAAGTGTATTAGTTCAGAATGCGATAGTTTACATCTAGCACAATTTTTAGACGCATTTTTGTGCGCAACAATTATAATTTAAACATTTGAAACATGCTTTATTTAATTTCACAACTTCTACTCTATCTTTAATGGACAGTTTTTTGAATTGCGGACAAAAATGTAAACCGTGATACTCATTAGATTTACACAAGACACATTTGACATTTTTTGTTTCCGAAAAAAATATATTTGAAGCGCTCCTTTGAGGCCGATTTTGAAATTTATTGGTCGCTATACGTTTATTTTCATTTATCGTATTTCTCGAATACACATTTGATTCACCTTTAGATTTATTTTTAATCAACAAAAAAATATCGCATTCTCTTCCTAGTTGCTGTGGTTTAAAATATGACTCTGATTATTTAATTGCGATATGATTCATTAATTCACGATAAAGAACTGAAAATTTTATCTGAAACAATCAGATCGCATAATGATTTAAAATCATTTACCTCACGCAAATTACAGTAATAGTGAAAAATTTAACTCAGACTAGCTGCAAATTGAACGTAACTTTCGACGGTAATTTTTGCGCACTCTTGAAATTGTTTAAACATTCTTGTGCAGTATGTTGAAATTCCCTTAAGACTATATTTTTCAATTTATCATAACTAATCAACTCTTCCTCTGATAAATAGATCATTAAATTGCTCGCTTTTTCGCCGAGAATATTTAACAGAATTTCGGCCATAAACTCTTCAGGTACATTTTTAGTTCGAATGCTTTCTCAAGAGATTGAAAAAAAAGATTAAATGACTCAGCTCTCGATGATAAAGGAATAGTTAAAGTTTTAATACTTTTAATAAAACTTTCCAAGTTATTGTTCCCTATTTCCGTTTCCGATTTTTCTGTTACGGACGGCAAATTTTCCCGAGATTCTTCACGCAATTTGGCTATTTCTAATTCTTTCTCTAACTGAGCTAGTTTAATTTTTTCAAATTCCGAATTTTGTAATTCTAACTCCTTTTCTAATTGCGCTAATTTATTTTTTTTCTAATTCTAATTTTGTTTTCTCAATTTCTGTTCGTGATTTATGCTCCTCAACAGCCGTATTAACGATGCTTTTAATAACTGGTCATTTGAGTAATATTCACTATTCTCTATAGTATTTCTTAAATCAATAATTTTACTAGTTTCAGGAGCAGTTAAACTCAATTCCTCAATTACAAGCTTAAGCTCGTATTTATTTAAATTATCAATAACAGACATAATTTAATCAAAATAAATTAGAAAATTGCTCTTACCTCACTCAAATCGCTGCGAAATTCCGAGGTAGACTCATTATAATTCTTAAATTTATCTTCTTAGACACAATACTTCACTTGTTTGAGCACATCATTATTCGACGAATCTCACAATGAAAGAACTCTTCATAGAACTCTTAATATCACATCAGCACATCGTTCAAATTTGATGATTATTCACTCACAAAAATAATTATTTTCAACTCCCGGCACGGCGGTCCATGTTAATTATTAATGCACACACTTCACAAATTATTCCATACGCACTGGTTCTTTTAAAAAACTCTTTATTTTTAAAGAATAAATTCACTAGCATCTCACTGCTGCATATAGTCTGCACTTATCTCAAACACAACTTTTGGAATAAAAACAGAAAAAACAATTCACTTCTTTTCACTTTCTGAACACTGAGATTTTAATTTAGGTAGCACGGTATCTTCTGCCTACATGGAACAATATCTTTCTTCCATTGATACATCACACTGTTAAAGTTAATGGTGACACATTGTACTTTTTAGGGGTGAAAGGCTTGTCTCACTGGTGAAACCCCTAAGTGAGGCAGAATGGCACCTTTAATTAGGGTAAAAAGTTGGCACCCTTAATCTAGCGTTCCAATTAACAAAAAATTAAAAAATACATAAACAGACTTTTAGCCCTCGAACCCACAACGTCTGATTGCAAGCTCAGCGCTCTAACCGCTCGGCCATCGAGCTCACCTTCAAAGTCTCCCTAAAATGTTCAAATGTCCTGAAATTCAAAGGTTGTTTTATATGAAAAAGCTCGCCAAAAGTTAGCCGTCCGAAGTTCTAAACGAAATTGGGATAGCGAATAGCCGTGATAGTCATCGTAGGGAGAAATTGTTGTAGTTGAAGGGGAAGGATACAAGTCACAGAGCATGCGCATATGACTAAGGGGTGAAAATCTTCCAACGGTATGCATTGCGAGGCACCCTAATTAGCCGCAGTCACCCAGTGAGAGAGCAAACGGCACCCCAAACACATTTTCAAGCCCGCGGGTGTCAAATCGTAACTCTTTTTCACCCCTGGGCGCCAAATGCAACTGGTTTGTCACTTTTATTTTTAACAGTGCAGTATAAAAATAGACGGTGCCTAATTCATCTTCATCCTCATCGTCGCCAAATGCTTCAAAATTTGTATGATATCACCTCCATCCGTTGCATAACTATTGCTGAGCTATTTATATGAATTTATGTGCAAACGGATTTATGTATAGTATTCGTATGTCTGCGATATAAATAAAGCAACATTTAAAAACAATAAAAATTGAATAAATATAAATACAATTTACAAATAAATTACATTTGAAAGTACATTTTTCACCCATTTTGCTTAAAAATGTAAAATGTACGATGTTTAGAAGATTAAAGAAAATTGAATCAAATGTTTTTTCTGATAAAAATTTTAAAAAATGAAATAGTTAGATTAATGTTTTTTCATTCTAACACAATATAGAGATACTTTGCAATCTTTACATATTATTTGTTGTTAACATTTTTAATAACTAAAGTTATTTCATGAAAATAATAGCATGTAACAGGTAAAACAAATTTTTGTTGCTTTTAGGATCAGATTACTGATATATTTATTTATAAAATTATAAAAACTCCTAGAAACATTTATTATACAATAGATTACATTCAGCAAATACATGGATTTTTACCACCTTAATATATACAATTTTTAATAACATATTTCAGTTTTCCGGCACTTAAAAATACCTGGACATTTTCTCATACGCTTTAAATGGCTGTATTGCTTCTAAATAGAAGACTTTATAGATCATAAAAACATTTCCAGACTGCCATTTCATTGATTTGGTCTAGGTTTTATAGCGTTAATATAATCTAAAATATGTGTACAACATCTTTACAATTTTATGGAATTTTATTGCAGCCATTTATTGCATGTTGTCTCTTACATTTGTTCAGCATTTCAAAGACTCATAAAAAAAACTAAAAACTAAGTATGATTCTTGCCTCTCTATCAAGAAATTAATAATAATTTAAATTTTGTTTTATAATAAAGCAGAAAAATATAGTTTATTGATTGAATGTTAGAAGTTACTGATATATTTATTTAAAAAATTATAAAAACGTCGTATTAGATACATTTATTAGACAATATATTACATTCAGCAAATACTTTGATTTTTATCACGTTAATATATCCAGTTATTTAATAACGTACCTTTTTTTATAGCGCTTACAAATACCTGGAAAATTTCTGATATGCTTTAAATGTCTTTATTCCCTCTAGGCAGAAAAACTTTATAGACCATAAAAAATTTCCAGACTAATATTTTATTGTTTTGGTCAAGATTTTATAGCGTTAATATAATCTGCTTCGTGTATACAATATATTTACTATTTTATGGAACTTTATTGCAGCAATTGATTGCATCTTGTCTCTAAAATTTATTAATATTTCAAAAATTTATCAAAAAACAAAAGAAAAAATTAAATATAACTCATGTTTTTTTTTTTTTTTTTTTTTTAAAGAAAATAATAATTTAAATTTTATTTTTGTATAGTAAAGCAGAAAAATATAGTTTAATGATTGAATGATTGAAGATGCCTATTGTATAAATAGGATAATTCTATAATGCATTACGTTAGTGCACCTCTATAACAGGCATGTCAAACACGCATCCCGCAACTGGCCCACAGACAATTTATTTGATATCCACTAAGCCTTTCGCATTTCATCTATAACATGATGACTATGAACTTTGTACTAATAGTACTGATACGTACTGACAGTAGTGTTAGAGATAGCAATAATCCGAAACATATACAAGGTGATTCAAAAGAAGGTGACATTCAACATAGAATTTTTTGAAAAAAAAAAAGAAATACTAATTGTGAATTGGACAATTTCACATAAATTATACTAAAAATATGTACTAAAATAAATACAGATTACTAAATGGTATACTTATAAAAAGAATATGTTTAAAAATATACTTAAAAATTCGTCAACGTTCCATTCGCTTTTGCGAATGCCGTCAGGATACAATATAAAAATGTTGACGGCGTGTTGACATCCTATATATTTTTTAAATTTTTCGGAGTGTGCCCGTAGGAGAGGGAGACTTTCCCTGTCAGTTGCTTCAACGACTGTTTCTAGTTTCAAATGCGACATTTGGGACGATAGTGGCTGCACCGATGCAGAGAGTGATTATTATGTTTTTGATTGTTGTAAATAAATTTAATTTACTTTTCAAGCAGCAAGCTTTTTTCTCTTTTGTTTTACACGTTGGAAAAATAATAAAAGGAATATTGCCCAGTTAAACAGATGGCGTTGAGCTCACAGGCTATTAACACTACACATTACAGCCTTATATTTTCAAGAGTTAATTGCGTTCGAAAAACTAATTAAGGGGGGGGGCAGCTCTCTCCATTTCCCATTTTTATACTTTATCATTGAATCTTCTAAATTAATCAGGGACAAATTTTATCACGTAAAAAACCGATATCTAAAATTCAGAGCAAATCGGAAAATTCTTAATAAAAACCATTTATATAAGTTAAGAGGAGTTATCCCTTTCTTTTATACTTAACCATTAAATTTCCGAAACTATTCAGAGATTTATACGAAATATGATAATTCTGCATGAAAAATCCATTTATATAAATTAAGAGGAGGGTCATTAGAACCCCCGTTCCCACTGTTTATGCTTATTCAATGAACACCTAAGACCAATCACGGAGGCGCCTCATCAAAATGATCCTATATCTAAATTTTGAGCGGAAACTGATAATTTTGCATGAAAAATCCATTTATATCAATTAAGGGAAGGGGCATAAGACCCCCGTTCCCCCTTTAAAACATATCGAATGAACTCCAAATCTAATCAGGGATGCGCCCTATAGGATAAATCTATATACAAAATTTCAAGTGGATGTGATATTTTTATCATGAGTTATCGCGTTACGTGAAGGGTGAGTTCGAATTCAGTTAAATAATAGTTCAATAAAAAGTATATAAGTTGAGGCCTACCTTGCTAGGAATCTTCTTTGAAGATAATAACTTTCTTCTCTAAGCCCAGGCTGAATGTTGCTGGAATGATAATACGTTATTATTTCATTAGTGTGTACTGTAGAACAAATAAGATGACTTCTGGTTTCTGTTCACATCCCTTTTAATTTACATGGATTTGAAGAAAATTACAACAGATGATCACTTTTACACACACAAAAGACGATGAAGAGTAACTTAAATTTTATATTTTAAAGTTTTAAATAAAGTTTTAAAAGTTTAAAGTCACGGAGCTAATAATTTTGCTTCCGTTATGACAGTTTTCGAGAATGTCAACAAATCCCGCGCAGTATTATTTCTGAAAGGTAAAAGTAGCTCCGCAGAAAATGTGACGTCAGTAGAATGTTTTTGGGGAATTTCTTTTCGTCTCAGGACAAGACTTTCATGGTGCTGCCATCTTGTGCGGCGCTTTGGAAACAAACAAGTTTTATGAAGAAAAGTCTTTTCTATTATCCCCACTTTTGTTTTCAAAGTGCTAGCCTCAGTTGCAGCTGAGATCTCAAAGTTTCAAACTGAGGTTTCGTAAGGGTCTTTGTCATGATGTCAGCAATCATTTGCTTTGAAGGGCAATACTGTAGACACATTGTTCCGTTTTCTATCATTTCCCAACTGGGTTTTGCCACCCAAACTGAATCTCGCAATCTGATTGGTCAGGTCCTTCGGCATGAATTCAACGCTTCATGGCGGCAATCGAGCTTGGCGAAAAACACTTTTTTGTTTTAATTGTCTGTTTCTTAAGGGTTTTTTTTCTTCACGAATTTTATGTCGTCATATGAAATTAATGAAAAACGGCCCTCATCAGAGCCAATTTCTGAAAAAATTCTTTTAGAAGGAATCTCGGTAAATTGTGTTTATTTTTTAAAAGTGAAATAATACGGTTGTTATCAAATACCGTTTTTAATATATTTTGTTTGGAAGTACATGAAATTGGCTAATTTTTTTTATTAATAAACAATGTAATTGAATGGTGGTTTTTTGGTAAAAGCAGATCTTTTAGAAAATGCTGTCAGACTTGGCGTTCGATTTTTTTACCCTTTTAAATATCGAAGTTTATTTTTGTGAGATTTCTTTAACAATCGCAATGATCGTAAATATTATATAATATTGAATATAAATAGCGTAATATACAATTAAAAATTATACTAAAAAGAACAATCGGTTAAGCGCAAATTTTTCTCGCACAGAGAGATTCCGTAATGCAAAATACAACCTTGTACAATGTTTAAGGGTGTTCTTAAATCAAAAAGGGCAACTTCCTGACATATGCTTTAATTTATTTTGGTTCGGAAACACATGAAAATAGGAGGTGTTGTTATTTAGAAACTGTCTAATTGCACTCAATTTTTTTTTTTAACACAATAGATCTTTCATAACAAGCCTTCAAAATTGACGTTTTTGAGGACATTTCCCGACGAAAGAAGAAAACCGGTCGGAAAGCAGGAGAAAAACGGGTAATCACGTGATCGAAATAGCTCAGAACTGGATAGGTAATTTAATTATTATAAAATTGGAAATTAAGTTCGATTCAAAATCGCTTCCATAGTCAGGCATTCCAATTTTATAATTTTCTGTTAAAAAATGAATTTGTAAATGTGCCAAATCGTTTTAGCCATGACATTATATCAAGCGCGCTTCGTAAAAAGATCTCAAACTCGCAATATAGCCTTGGTACGTAACGCAATTTTCCAGATAGGTTTCTAATTGATATCATAGCTAATTATTGACAATTTTTTTTTTCGAAAATTACTATCAGCAATCCGTGGATGAGATACTTTAAACAATATCTTCTCACAATATGCATTTTTTTCTATCAAGTAACTTGAATTAATCCTCCAATTTTTTTTGTAAATATACTTGTGAATAGTTTAAAATATATAAATATGAGAATTAATCGCCTTCATAATCCGGGTAATTTCAAAAGTTTAACATTCAATAATTTTCGAGAAAAATAATTCTGAAGATCAGACCGAAACACGAGCGATCTTATAATGTAACCATTTTTTACTTTTTAAGTAAATAACTTGGAAAAAAAAAACTTTCATTTTAATGTTTCAAAACGATCATTTTTATAAAAGTGAGTATTAGTTCCTTATTTCAGTTTAATTGAAACTGCGAAGGTTTTTTTTTTCACTTTTTTCTATCTTTACAATAAAAAAGATTTAGATTCGTGAAAATTTTCAAAATCTGGTTTTCGACGGATTTACAAGTTTTAGGAGTCAGGAAGCATATCCCGAAAAACATGTTTTTACAAAATGTCTGCCTGTATGTGACAAATAATTATGGGTGCACTGTCTCAAGAATTAATGAACGAAATTTCACAAAACTCTAGGTTCTGCGAGACCTTGAAATAAACTAGATCTGATTAGTTTTTGGTGTGTATCGCTCATGAGGTGGCGCTGCTATGTTGCATTATTCAAAATTTCCACAATAGCCATATCTCAAGAACAAGTGCATAGATTTTAACAAAACTTTAGATTTAGTTCTTACTTAATATAATACGGGGCTGAATATGTTTTCGTGCAAATCTCTCAACATGTGGCATTGCCATGATACATTGCTTGCGATTAATGCAATAGCTCTATCCCAAGAACTAATGCATAAAATTTTCTAAAACTTCAGATTCAGTTAGACCCTGATATAAGTTAGTATTGTTTAGTTTTTTGGTGTAAATCGCACTACAGATGACTCTGCTGTGCTACATTTTTCAGGATTTCGCAATAAATGTATCTAAGGAATTAATGCATGGGTTTTCGTCAAAATTCAGATTCAGATTCAGTTAGTTTTCAGTACCTGGTAAAAAAATGATGCTGATTAGTTTTTGGTGTACATCACCCAACATATGGCGCTGTTATATAGATTTTCTTTAAGATTTTGCAATAGTTCTATCTGAAAAACTAATGCACGGATTTTCATCAAACTTCATATGCAGTAATAAATTGACGTAAGTTGTTGCTGACTAGACTTTGGATTAAACCACCGAACCGATGCTGCTGCTATGCTGCGTTTTGAGGAAGTATTGACATGCATAAGATAGAAAAAAGTTTACGGGTTGCCGCATCTGACTAGTTTTTTTATAACTAGCTATATTGAGTGTTGTAATTTGAGTTTGTTAAACAAAGTTTTTTTAGTACACTTAATGCAAGAATCTGCATTCATTCACGCATCCGTTTCAAAGTTCAAACACATTCTAATGAAACGAAACATTAAACAAAGGAATAACTAATCTGAATATGGCAATCCCAAAACTTTCCAAAAAAAAAAAAAAATATTACGGATGCACCTTTTCAAAATGAACCTATATCCTAAATTTGAAGCAAATCGGTAAATTTTGCGTAAAAAACCCATTAACCTAAATTAAGAGGGAGGGGGAATTACCCCCGCCCCTTTTCCCCCTATTTGAGTTTATCCAATGAACACCCAATACTTATCACGGAAGCATTTCATCAGAAGGATCTTATATCGAAGATTTGAACGAAATCTGATAATTCTGTATGAAAAATCCATTTATATAAACTAAGGGGAATGGCAATAGCCCCCGTTTACCTTCTTAATACTTATCCAATGAACACCCAATACTAATAACGGAGGTGCCTTATGAGAATAATCCTATATCTAAAGTTTGATCAAAATCTGATAGTTCTGCATGAAAAACCCATTTACATTTGTTAAGGGAAGGTCCATTAGCCCCCGTTCCCCTTCTTAATACTTATTCAATGAACACCCAATACTAATCACGGAGGTACCTCATCAGAATGATCCTATACCTAAAATTTGAACGAAATCTGATAATTCTGCATGAAAAACCCATTCATATAAATTAAGGAAGCCACTCCCTTTTAATCATAAAAATAGGTTTTATATAAATAGCCCCCGTTCCTCTTCCTATACTTATCAAATGAACTCTTAAAACTAATCGGGGAAGCGCCTTATTATAAGAAGTCTATATTCAAAATTTTAGGTAAATCGGATATTTTTATCATGAGTTATCGCGTTACGCATACACATTCATGATTACTGAACGAGCAGACACATTAGCTCTCAAATTTTGATAGGCTGTGAGCTAAAAAAATAAGATGTACTGCTTACAAAATGAACTTTTTTGAGTGTAAAAAAGTTTTACCGGAAATTGAAAGGAGGCATTTTGGTGGTTGACTATTGTTTGAACAAATATTGAAAATGCTTTTTAAATATAAATATTTCAAAATTACATTTGCATATGCCGAGATATGGGCAGGAGAAATTAAAATTTCAAGTGAAATTTAGACGACGGATTATTTACTTGTTATTTTAGAAAAATAAAAAACACAGCGTTATTATTTATATATATATATATATAGTTGATTTCCACTTCTTCTAAATAGCACAGACAGTCCTCTCATCAAGTTCACGGATACACAATGGTAAACCTACGAGTCAATCTCTAACAGTGAGTTTTCAGGTGTTTTCCACCAAGATATGACTTGGCAGACCGATTACGTTTTAATATGCAAATCAAGATTTAACAAATACTAGAATTTTATCCATAAACTCGATGAGATGATTGTCTGTGCTGCCGCCTCTCGATCTAAAAGATTTTATCTAAATTTAACGTTCTCTGAAATTTCTACTTCCACAAGTTTAAAATTTATAATTATTTCTTTTTTAAGTCATCTCTCTTATTTGCTAATTTAAGTATTTTATTAATCTTCTACAATTCTTCAACTACTGACAATTGTATTTCCTTCTCTCAAAGCACATAATCCTTAGACCTTACAGAGTTTCATATTTATAAAAAATATAAAATTTAAAACCATTAAAAAGAGGTAAAATTTATAATCTATTTTAATAATTATAAATTCAATTAATAAATTTGAAATTATACCAAATTATAACTTATAAATTAATAGAAAATTAGAATTGAAACAAATGTTGTAAATTTAAAGAATATGTTAAATTTAAAAGGTAAAAATTTATCAAAATTTTTTGTGAATTTTTTTAAAACTTTTTAATAATATTGCTAATTTGTAGTCACAATAAATAAGCTTATCATTATCAGCAATATCCTCTTTTCTGAAATTTTCACTTCGCCACCATTTCTCCACCAACATATAATGTCTATGTCATATATGTATAGTTAATGTATAATTAAATAATGTAGTTATATGTATAATTAAATAATGTACATAGCCTCCCTTGATTCTTTAAAAATTAGTAAAATACTATCGAAACACAGATGAACCTGCCCCCCTCCCACGTTCTCCTGTTTTCTCAAATTTTTCATAAATTATTGAAAACTATCTTTTTTTTATTAGAAATCTCATTTGCCATTGACCTCTAATTTAAACAACAACAACAAAAAAGTCTATCGAAATGCAGAATATTTTCTTCTTTCTCCGTCCATCTTACTTAAATTCTTTACTTCTTAATTTCGCCAAGCGCGATTCAATCCCGCCAAGAAAAGCCTCTTCGATACGGAAAGTTCTGTCCAATCAGATTACAAGTTGGCAAAACCCTGTTGGAAAAAAAAAATATGCGTTCATACCATGACCAACAAGATATATAACGGGAAGCTCATTTCGTTAAAAACCGCCGAAAAAGTGAAGCTGGAATCATCTCAAACCATGGCCAACTAGTTATATAAAGGCCAGCGCATTCCGTTAAAATCCGCCGGAAAAGTGAAGCTGGAATCATCTCCAACCATGGCCAACTAGATGTATAACGGCCAGTGCATTTCGTTAAAAACTGCCGGAAAAGTGAAGCTGGAATCATCTCAAATCAGGGCCAACTAGATATATAGCGGCCAGTGCTTTTCGTTAAAAACTGCCGAAAAAGTGAAGCTGGATTCACTTCAAACCATGGCCAAAAAGATATATGACGGCCAGCGCATTTCGTTAAAAACCGCCGGAAAGTGAAGCTGGATTCAGTTCAAACCATGGCCAACTAGATATATAACGACCAGCGCATTTCGATAAAAACCACCGGAATTGCGAAGCTAGATTCAGCTCAAATCATGGCCAACTAGATATATAACGGGAAGCTCATTTCGTTAAAAACCGCCGAAAAAGTTAAGCTGGATTCCGTTCAAACCATGGCCAACTAGTTATATAACGGCCAGTGCATTTCGTTAAAAACTGCCGGAGAAGTGAAGCTGGAATCATCTCAAACCATGGCCATCTAGATATATAACAGCCAGCGCATTTCGTTAAAAACCGCCGGAAAGTGAAGCTGGATTCAGCTCAAACCATGGCCAACCAAATATATAACGGCCAACGCATTTCGTTAAAGTGCCGGAAAACGGAAACTGGATTCAGCTCAAACCATGGCCAACTAGATATATAACGACCAGCGTATTTCGATAAAAACCACCGGAAATGTGAAGCTAGATTCAGCTCAAATCATGGCCAACTAGATATAACGGGAAGCTCATTTCGTTAAAAACCGCCAAAAAAGTTAAGCTGGAATCATCTCAAACCATGGCCAACTAGTTATATAAAGGCCAGCGCATTCCGTTAAAAACCGCCGGAAGAGTGAAGCTGGAATCATCTCAAACCATGGCCAACTAGTTATATAACGTCCAGTGCATTTTGTTAATAACTGCCGAAAAAGTGAAGCTGGATTCAGTTCAAACCACGGCCAACTAGATATATAACGACCAGCGCATTTCCATAAAAACCACCAGAAATGTGAAGCTAGATTCAGCTCAAATCATGGCCAACTAGATATATAACGGAAAGCTCATTTCGTTAAAAACCGCCGGAAAGTTAAGCTGGATTCAGTTCAAACCATGGCCAACCAAATATATAACGGCCAGCGCATTTCGTTAAAGTGCCGGAAAAGGGAAACTGGATTCATCTCGAACAATGGCCAACTCGATATATAACGGTCAGCGCATTTCGTTAAGAACCGCCAAAAAAGTGAAGCTGAAATCATCTCAAATCATGGCCAACTAGATATATAACGGCCAGCGCATTTCGTTAAAAACTGCCGGAAAAGGGAAACTGGATTCAGCTCAAACCATGGCCAACTAGATATATAACGGCCAGCGCATTTCGTTAAAAACCGCCAAAAAAGTGAAGCTGGAATCATCTCAAATCATGGCTTACTAGTTATATAACGGCCAGCGCATTTCGTAAAAAACCGCCGAAAAAGTGAAGCTAGATTCAGCTTGAACCATGGCCAACTAGATATATAATACAAGCGTCTAGAGATCACACTTTCTCAGTTTGATCCCTCGCGGGATCGGCCACTGCGCATTTCGTTCCCCGCATGATGTAGCGATTTTTGTTTAAATAATGAGCATGTGCTCATAACAATGATTTGATTAACCAATGATTCTAATAAGACTCCTTCATTTTAAATGCATACATACTTATTTTTTATTTTAGTCTCTTTCTATTTAAATCTGTTAATTATTTCGATAGATAATTCTAAGGTTTTCCTTCCAATCCCTATTACAAAAAAGTTTAATGAAATTTCAATTTCCATCAATATAGTTTTGTGGTACATTTTTACCAGTACTTGGCAAAAAAATATCCAAGTTTCCATCCAAAAAAATTACTCACCATTATTTGACATTTCAGACAAATAAGTATAAATGGCAAAAAAATAATTATAATAACATTTAAACTTTTGATTAGTTATGACAGTAATTGTTTATACTCTGTAATAAAAAAAAAATCGTATGCATCAGCAAACTATGCTAATAAAAATTGAAGTTTCACTGATTCTATATGCCAAATACTTTTTAGGTGCGTTCGTAATTATGTAAATTTGTAGCACCTATTGTTGTCGCTCAGTCCGTCCGTCTGTCTGTCTGTCCGTCTGTCTGTCCGTCTGTCCGCATATAACAACGCAAAAACTACCCAACAGAATCGTTTGAAATTTAAAATACATAATTATAACACAATTTCGTCGGGTCATTTCAAATTTTATGAAAATCGGATGGTTAGATCAATTACAGGGACATTCAAAAGGATTCCGTTACATTACGGTCAATAGGGAAAAAAGTTTTAAATGCATTTTAATCATTTGAAATTTAAAACATATAATTATTGCGTAATTTTGTCGAGCCACTTCAAATGTTATGAAAATCGGATGCATAGATCAATTACAGGGACAATCAAAAGGATTCCGTTACATTACAGTGAATGGGGAAAAAGTTTCAAATGCATTTTTAGGATGTTACACTCATTCGAACATAATAGAATTGGCATGAATCTATGAAATATATACTAAAATATGCATTTTGTACAATCTGTGATGCAAAGAATTTTTATTATTAAATTACAGGGCCACACAAAAGTATTCCACTATATAATGCTATACGGGGAAACATGGTTTGGTACGTGTTTTAATTATATTCAACTATTTCTCATTTTATGAATAAGATATACGTTGCTGAGGTGTAATAAAAATTACTTCCTGCATATTTACAGAAACGTAAAGATTTCTACTACTATACTGTATCCTCTACTATATCAGCAAGATCTGAATATTTTTAAAACTTCGTTATCGTACGAACGCACCTCATTTGCTACGTTCACGTGGAATTTCCAACTTGTTTTTTATAATATCTTCGATATAATAATCACTTCTTCATGAAGAAAGGCTATAAAAAAATCTTTCTTTTTCAGGTTTACAATTTATGTACATGTTGTTATACATTTCTATAGACTTTTTTAAAATAGATTAACTTATATCGTAATTTTCTAATAATTTCTAATTTTAAACATTTTAAGCAGCTTAACCCTTCAGGAGAAGTATAATTAAATTTCACTTAAAGACAAATGAAAAAAATATATATATATGAAATAATATTATAAAAAAAATTACATAACACTAAGATATTGGAATTTAGTACTCATAACATTATTTGAAATATATATATATATATATATATATATAATATCATATATATAATATCAGGGCACAGATGTCATATACGCACCACATTGGCGCGATTTTTTCTGACGCCAGTTTGGCAAAAATTTCGTTATCAAATATCAATTACATATACATTATTAATCAATAGAATGCAACAAAATGGCGATTTATGCTTCATATGGTAACCTTGTCATTGTTTTTTAGTTCTTTAAAAATTGCTTATTTACTTTGTATTTTCTTTTACAAATCGATATAAATTGTTTTGTTCTATTGTTATTAATTAAACTTTTGTAAATTATTATTATTTCCTTTTTAAATTGATAGAAAATGGTTAAAAAATCAATGGAGCGATGATTAAACAGAAACACGCGCGCGAGAATAAATTTATTACTATTTCTTCATTAGAGAAATACTAAAATCTACGTCATGCACGGAAAGATATGTGCAGTATGCAAAAATCGCTACGTCATGCGGGGAACGATATGCGCAGTGGCTGATCCCGCGCGGGATCAAATTGAGAAAGTGTGATTTCTAGACGCTAGTGATATATAACGGTCAGCGCATTTTGTTAAAAACCGCCGAAAAAGTGAAGCTGGATTCATTTCAAACCATGGCCAACTAGATATATAGCGGCCAACGCATTCCGTTAAAAACCGCCGAAAAAGTGAAGCTGGAATCAACTCAAACCATGGCCAACTAGATATATAACGGCCAGTGGATTTCGTTAAAAACCGCCGAAAAATTGAAGCTTGAATCATCTCAAACTATGGTCAACTAGATATATAATGGCCTGCGGATTTCGTTAAAAACTGCCGGAAAAGTGAAGCTGGATTCAGTTGAAACCATGTCCAACTAGATGTATAACGGCCTGCGGATTTCGTTAAAAACTGCCGGAAAAGTGAAGCTAGATTCAGCTCAAACCATGGCCAACTAGATATATAACGGCCAGTGCATTTCGTTAAAAACTGTCAAAAAAGTGAAGCTGGATTCACTTCAAACCATGGCCAACAAGATATATAACAGAAAGCTCATTTCGTTAAATACCGCCGAAAAAGTGAAGCCAGATCACGTACAAACCATGGCCAACCAGTTATATAACGGCCAGTGCATTTCGTTAAAAACTGCCAGAAAAGTAGAGCTTGAATCATTTCAAACCATGGCCAACAAGTTGGATAACAGCCAGTGCATTTCGTTAAAAACTGCCAGAAAAGTGAAGCTGGAATATCTCAAACCATGGCCAACTAGATACATAATGGCCAGCGCCTGTCGTTAAAAACCGCCGGAAAGTGAAGCTGGATTCAGTTCAAACCATGGCCAACTAGTATACAACGACCAGCGCATTTCGATAAATACCGCCGGAAATGTGAAGCTAGATTCAGCTCAAACCATGGCCAACTTGATATATAACGGCCAGCGCATTTCGTTAAAAACTGCCGGAAAAGGGAAACGGATTCAGCTCAAACCATGGCCAAATAGATACATAACGGCCAGCGCATTTCTTTAAAAACCGCCAAAAAAGTGAAGCTGGAATCATCTCAAATCATGGCCAACTAGTTATATAACGGCCAGCGCATTTCGTAAAAAACCGCCGAAAAAGTGAAGCTAGATTCAGCTTGAACCATGGCCAACTAGATATATAATACAAGCGTCTAGAGATCACACTTTCTCAGTTTGATCCCTCGCGGGATCGGCCACTGCGCATTTCGTTCCCCGCATGATGTAGCGATTTTTGTTTAAATAATGAGCATGTGCTCATAACAATGATTTGATTAACCAATGATTCTAATAAGACTCCTTCATTTTAAATGCATACATACTTATTTTTTATTTTAGTCTCTTTCTATTTAAATCTGTTAATTATTTCGATAGATAATTCTAAGGTTTTCCTTCCAATCCCTATTACAAAAAAGTTTAATGAAATTTCAATTTCCATCAATATAGTTTTGTGGTACATTTTTACCAGTACTTGGCAAAAAAATATCCAAGTTTCCATCCAAAAAAATTACTCACCATTATTTGACATTTCAGACAAATAAGTATAAATGGCAAAAAAATAATTATAATAACATTTAAACTTTTGATTAGTTATGACAGTAATTGTTTATACTCTGTAATAAAAAAAAAATCGTATGCATCAGCAAACTATGCTAATAAAAATTGAAGTTTCACTGATTCTATATGCCAAATACTTTTTAGGTGCGTTCGTAATTATGTAAATTTGTAGCACCTATTGTTGTCGCTCAGTCCGTCCGTCTGTCTGTCCGTCTGTCTGTCCGTCTGTCCGCATATAACAACGCAAAAACTACCCAACAGAATCGTTTGAAATTTAAAATACATAATTATAACACAATTTCGTCGGGTCATTTCAAATTTTATGAAAATCGGATGGTTAGATCAATTACAGGGACATTCAAAAGGATTCCGTTACATTACGGTCAATAGGGAAAAAAGTTTTAAATGCATTTTAATCATTTGAAATTTAAAACATATAATTATTGCGTAATTTTGTCGAGCCACTTCAAATGTTATGAAAATCGGATGCATAGATCAATTACAGGGACAATCAAAAGGATTCCGTTACATTACAGTGAATGGGGAAAAAGTTTCAAATGCATTTTTAGGATGTTACACTCATTCGAACATAATAGAATTGGCATGAATCTATGAAATATATACTAAAATATGCATTTTGTACAATCTGTGATGCAAAGAATTTTTATTATTAAATTACAGGGCCACACAAAAGTATTCCACTATATAATGCTATACGGGGAAACATGGTTTGGTACGTGTTTTAATTATATTCAACTATTTCTCATTTTATGAATAAGATATACGTTGCTGAGGTGTAATAAAAATTACTTCCTGCATATTTACAGAAACGTAAAGATTTCTACTACTATACTGTATCCTCTACTATATCAGCAAGATCTGAATATTTTTAAAACTTCGTTATCGTACGAACGCACCTCATTTGCTACGTTCACGTGGAATTTCCAACTTGTTTTTTATAATATCTTCGATATAATAATCACTTCTTCATGAAGAAAGGCTATAAAAAAATCTTTCTTTTTCAGGTTTACAATTTATGTACATGTTGTTATACATTTCTATAGACTTTTTTAAAATAGATTAACTTATATCGTAATTTTCTAATAATTTCTAATTTTAAACATTTTAAGCAGCTTAACCCTTCAGGAGAAGTATAATTAAATTTCACTTAAAGACAAATGAAAAAAATATATATATATGAAATAATATTATAAAAAAAATTACATAACACTAAGATATTGGAATTTAGTACTCATAACATTATTTGAAATATATATATATATATATATATATATAATATCATATATATATATATATAATATCATATATATATATATATATATATATATATATATAATATCAGGGCACAGATGTCATATACGCACCACATTGGCGCGATTTTTTCTGACGCCAGTTTGGCAAAAATTTCGTTATCAAATATCAATTACATATACATTATTAATCAATAGAATGCAACAAAATGGCGATTTATGCTTCATATGGTAACCTTGTCATTGTTTTTTAGTTCTTTAAAAATTGCTTATTTACTTTGTATTTTCTTTTACAAATCGATATAAATTGTTTTGTTCTATTGTTATTAATTAAACTTTTGTAAATTATTATTATTTCCTTTTTAAATTGATAGAAAATGGTTAAAAAATCAATGGAGCGATGATTAAACAGAAACACGCGCGCGAGAATAAATTTATTACTATTTCTTCATTAGAGAAATACTAAAATCTACGTCATGCACGGAAAGATATGTGCAGTATGCAAAAATCGCTACGTCATGCGGGGAACGATATGCGCAGTGGCTGATCCCGCGCGGGATCAAATTGAGAAAGTGTGATTTCTAGACGCTAGTGATATATAACGGTCAGCGCATTTTGTTAAAAACCGCCGAAAAAGTGAAGCTGGATTCATTTCAAACCATGGCCAACTAGATATATAGCGGCCAACGCATTCCGTTAAAAACCGCCGAAAAAGTGAAGCTGGAATCAACTCAAACCATGGCCAACTAGATATATAACGGCCAGTGGATTTCGTTAAAAACCGCCGAAAAATTGAAGCTTGAATCATCTCAAACTATGGCCAACTAGATATATAACGGCCTGCGGATTTCGTTAAAAACTGCCGGAAAAGTGAAGCTGGATTCAGTTGAAACCATGGCCAACTAGATGTATAACGGCCTGCGGATTTCGTTAAAAACTGCCGGAAAAGTGAAGCTAGATTCAGCTCAAACCATGGCCAACTAGATATATAACGGCCAGTGCATTTCGTTAAAAACTGTCAAAAAAGTGAAGCTGGATTCACTTCAAACCATGGCCAACAAGATATATAACAGAAAGCTCATTTCGTTAAATACCGCCGAAAAAGTGAAGCCAGATCACGTACAAACCATGGCCAACCAGTTATATAACGGCCAGTGCATTTCGTTAAAAACTGCCAGAAAAGTAGAGCTTGAATCATTTCAAACCATGGCCAACAAGTTGGATAACAGCCAGTGCATTTCGTTAAAAACTGCCAGAAAAGTGAAGCTGGAATATCTCAAACCATGGCCAACTAGATACATAATGGCCAGCGCCTGTCGTTAAAAACCGCCGGAAAGTGAAGCTGGATTCAGTTCAAACCATGGCCAACTAGTATACAACGACCAGCGCATTCCGATAAATACCGCCGGAAATGTGAAGCTAGATTCAGCTCAAATCATTGCCAACTAGATATATAACGGCAGCGCATTTCGTTAAAAACCGCCTAAAAAGTGAAGCTGGAATCATCTCAAACCATGGCCAACTAGATATATAATGGCCAGCGCATTTCGTTAAAAACTGCCGGAAAAAGGAAGCTAGATACGGCTCAAACCATGGCCAACTTGATATATAACGGCCAGCGCATTTCGTTAAAAACTGCCGGAAAAGGGAAACGGATTCAGCTCAAACCATGGCCAAATAGATACATAACGGCCAGCGCATTTCTTTAAAAACCGCCAAAAAATTGAAGCTGGAATCATCTCAAATCATGGCCAACTAGTTATATAACGGCCAGCGCATTTCGTAAAAAACCGCCGAAAAAGTGAAGCTAGATTCAGCTTGAACCATGGCCAACTAGATATATAACACAAGCGTCTAGAGATCACACTTTCTCAGTTTGATCCCTCGCGGGATCGGCCACTGCGCATTTCGTTCCCCGCATGATGTAGCGATTTTTGTTTAAATAATGAGCATGTGCTCATAACAATGATTTGATTAACCAATGATTCTAATAAGACTCCTTCATTTTAAATGCATACATACTTATTTATTTTTTATTTTAGTCTCTTTCTATTTAAATCTGTTAATTATTTCGATTGATAATTGTAAGATTTTCCTTCCAATTCCTATTACAAAAAAGTTTAATGAAATTTCAATTTCCATCAATATAGTTTTGTGGTATATCTTTGCCAGTACTTGGCAAAAAAATGTCCAAGTTGCCATCCAAAAAATATTACTCACCATTATTTGACATTTCAGACAAATCAGTATTAAAAGAAAGAAAATAATTATAATAACATTTAAACACTTAATTAGTTATGACAGTAATTGTTTATACTCTGTAATGAGAAAAAAATCATATGCATCAGCAAACTATGCTAACTAGGACTTCCCTCAGAGGGATAAGTCTGAGCGATATTGCTGAGAATAAACATTTAATAACTTGCGATAAGTAAAGAAAACGAGATGTTACCTTTAATTGGTCATTCATTGTGATAAAATATGATGAAAATAAGCATATTGAATCATAGAATTACAAAATCTTATATATAAAGTTGCATATACTATTTTTATAAAAGAAAAGCAAACCATGCATGGATATAAAATTGGAAATATGCAAAATGTTAAAAGTAATACAGAAAATAAAACACCAAATTTTCCTATATTCGAAATATAACTCTTTGAAATGATGTCATGAGCATAAACAGAAGCTTCGCACCGATTTGAGAAACTATAAATAACATAAACTATTATGTTTGAAGAGAATGGAGTGTATTTTATACGGTGTGAAATCCGTCCGAATAGTTTATAATGTTGAATATCTGATTTCCACGGATGCAATGAGGTTGTCGATAAGAGTTAAGGAATCCTTTTTTAAAAATTTGTCCTAAACGAGCACTTACATCTTATAAGTTACTGTGATGCCAAAGTTATAGTTTCTGACTTCAACAGTATCCTAGAAATTGCAATATTCTCAATAAATTGGGTTTAAAACTTTTTCTAGAAAAAAAATGTTTAATTTGTGAAATTAAATTGTCGAATGTTTTAGAAACCGTACATAACGAGAATATTATATCCTAAAAGTTGCCACCAAAAAAAAAAAAAAAAAAAAAAAATGATTTAAAATTTTTAGTCATATCGACATCAAAAGAATTCTCAATTTTAGAACTTTTTTTGCTCGTGCATTGATGGTGATTATTGTTCCTACGCAAAATATAGTATATTTTGCAGCAAAGATTGTTACCAACATTTTTTGCCCACATTATTTTTTAAATCGGCTAGGTACTCCCAATGATAACGAAAAACACACAAACGTTAATGCTTTAAAGCATAGAAATACAGAATCAAAAGCTATTTATCTCCTATTATATACACATAAATTATCTAAATAGTGCTAGCAGATGCATTTTTAAATATACATAGATCAATATAACGCTTCATCTTTCTTTTATTAGTATTTCTTAGTATTCATTTTTCATTTATTTGTATTATTCAGTAAAATATTCACTTTCTTAAGCCCGAACTATGTCAAACTTTTTATAAAAGCGCCTAAGTCCATATAACAGCGAAGTATTAGGAAGAGTATTAAACACAAGGTAGTAAGAAACATAGCCAAACGCAGGTAATAAATCGCCAAATATTGTTCTTTTCGCCCTCTCTCGAAATGCACTTTTTCCGTACATTTAAAAAACACGATTTTGAGTCATCTTATTTAAAATTCAAATAAATAAATAAGAGGAAGCAATAATAGCATAAGTCAAAACATTTTTTATTTCAGCATCAAGGATTTGTTTCGTAGTTACACATGTGGAAAAAAGCTGCTTTTGGCCAAAAAACGTTGTCTTCACTAAATTTGAATCCGATTAAAAAAAGTACCGTAATTAATTAAAATGTTATAGGCAGAGCTGCCAAGTCTCCGGCATTTTGGATACCGGTATTTTAATAGAGAAAATCTTTTATTAAATAGGAACATTCTGCGGATTTAAAAAATAACTTTTCCTATAAGAAAATTCTGCTGTGCAATAAGCGGGGGCTTGGCATCTCTGTATAGGAATATTTCGTAACCTCCTTTTTAACCTTAAAAAAAGCAACGACCATTTTTCGGGTTCAAAAGGTATTGCTAATTGTTCCATTTTGCATACAAAGTACTGATTGTAATATTGATACATCTATGGTGACAAATTTCCAATAATTTTTCAAATCCCATTTATTTCATTAAAAATATAAATCTTTTATTCATTTAGTTTAAAATAAATGGTTTTTAACTAATTTCATAATACTTTTGAAATATCACTTTTCATTGGTCATCTTTTTAAAGCATTTAGAAAATGGTTGTTGTTTTCAGTCAAATATATACTTTGGTCTGTCCGCATTTTATTTTATTATTATTATTATTTATAAATGGTGGAGAAATATTCATACTTAATCCATAACGTACATAATATATGACTCTGTTATTACATAAGTCACCTTTTTATTATCGTAAAAATTATGTTTTTACTGATTTTTATTAACTCAATAGGAAAAATTTTGTGCTCTGAGCAATAGATGTCAGTATTTCATTTATTTATTTATTTTAACAAAATTATTTGTATTGAAAATAATTTTTATTTAAATAGGAAATCCAAATGTCGCTGTTAATAAAGAAGATAGTTACAAAAAAGTTACAAAACGAGTAGACGCATACTATCAAATATGGAAAAAGACGAATCCAAAAAAGACGTCTCATGAAATAGCATCTTTGAAAGCAAAAAAACGAGGTCTAATTATCGAGCCTACTGATTACAAAATGTGCATTACATAATTTTAAAAAAAAAAAAAAAAAAAAAAAAAAAAAAAAAAACTTTGCAAATATTGATTTTTTTTTCTTTTGTGCAGTTTTGGCTTCGGAAGGTGCGCTATGTTGCAAAAAGATATAAGCGACTATGAAAACACACTTGGTAAATGTTCATGCTCAGTTTTACAAATAAATATGGCACATATATGCCCTATACAGATTGGGGTGAATAATTGGTGCCAAAATGGCGTTCAGTTGCCTAACATGATGGTTATCATATAAATATTATAATAAATTGTTTTTTCTAAAAATATTATCATTTATTAATTGTTATTTCTTTTTTTTTTAAGAACAGAAAATGTTTCGTTTATTCCTTTTTTTCATTTTGAAATAAATAAATAACATGTTATTATAGCATGCCATATGTATCTGGTAATCAAAACGATGTTTTCGCCTAATTGGCATAAAATATCTCGCCAAACCCGGTGCTTATATCTCTAGTATATTATTTCAAGTATTTTATTTTATGTATACTATAATTGTTTTTACATACCACTTACTTCTTCTTGTATATAAAAATAGGTAAGTGGCTCCTTTATGCAGTATAAATTGTATAAATCTTTAAAAAATGACCCTCGTTGCCCCTTTTTGGATCGAATTAAAAAAAATCAATGTCTAATTCCAGTATTGCTCGCAGGTATGCATACATATTCCAAATTTCAAAGTTATATGCCAACAGGAAATGGATGAAAAATGGGAAAAGATGTCACATATGCACCAGGGTACATAATTGGCGTCAAAATGGCATTATTTTACCTCAGATGGTAACCCGGCTTTATTTATTTATTATTTGTTTATTTACTCATAAAATGTTTATTTACTTTCATTTCCTTTTTTTTAATTATATAAAATATTTCTTTTTATAGTTATTAATTATTATTATTATTTTATTTACTGTAAGTTCTTTTTGAAAATAGAAAATTATTTAAAAATGTGTATGTAAGCGTTATTTGAAAACGGAGTTTTCGCCAAATGGGCTTTGAAAAAAATTGCGCCAAATCTGATGCGCTTGTGGTATCCGTGCCAAAAAATTAGTGACCAGAATTGACTTCCACACACAAACAAAATATAAGTTAAAAGAAATCATGCAATAAAAATAAATATAAAGGGAAAATGATGTCATAAAAGAAACTTTTTATTTAAAAACGTAATTGATTCTAATTTTCACACGCGAAATATATAAAACATTCTTTTAGCGATCAAAAAATGCTATTAAGAAATTATCACAAAATCTCAAAATCAAAGTTTTTATGACATTTTTTTAATATAAAAAAATAACAGTTTTATTTTCCTGCATGATTAAATTTTAAAATGTTTTATTGCGTTCAATATTTTTGAGTGCGTTAATGATTACTATTTACTCCATGTACTGATTCGGTTATCTACGAAAATATCCAACTGGTGAAAATCACGCACACCAAATTTCTGTGACGTATGCAAATAAATTGTGCTTTTTTATCAGTTTTTTTTAATATAACTTTTAAACTATTTGGAACTAATTTTTCGTATGTAGTGCATTCACCAGATTACCTTCATAGATACCTATTGGTACAAACAGAATCAAAATCCGACAAGTACTTTTTGAGATTTGCTTGACGAAAGAATTTTTTGACTTTTAATATCGTTACGTATCTCTGAGTATAAAGACTTCGCTTCGCTCAGACAATAAAAATTGAAGTTTCACTAATTCTATATGCCAAATACTTTTTTTAGTAATATCTTCGATATAATAATCACTTCTTCATGAAGAAAGGCTATAAAAAAATCTTTCTTTTTCAGGTTTACAATTTATGTACATGTTGTTATACATTTCTATAGACTTTTTTAAAATAGATTAACTTATATCGTAATTTTCTAATAATTTCTAATTTTAAACATTTTAAGCAGCTTAACCCTTCAGGAGATGTATAATCAAATTTCACTTAAAGACAAATGAAAAAAAAAATATATGAAATAATATTATAAAAAAAATTACATAACACTAAGATATTGGAATTTACTACTCGTAACATTATTTGAAATATATATATTTATATATATGTATTATATCAGGGCGCAGATCTCATATACGCACCACATTGGCGCGATTTTTTTCTGACGCCAGTTTGGCAAAAACTTCGTTATCAAATATCAATTACACATACATTTTTAATCAATAAAGTGGAACAAAATGGCGATTTATGCTTCATATGGTAACCCTGTCATTGTTGTTTAGTTCTTTAAAAATTGCTTATTTACTTTGTATTTTCTTTTATAAATCGATATAAATTGTTTTGTTCTATTGTTATTAATTAAACTTTTGTAATTTATTATTATTTCCTTTTTAAAATGATAGAAAATGGTTAAAAAATCGATGGAGCGATGATTAAATAGAAACACGCGCGCGAGAATAAATTTATTACTATTTCTTCATTAGAGAAATACTACAATCTACGTCATGCAAGGAAAGATATGTGCAGTATGCAAAAATCGCTACGTCATGCGGGGAACGATATGCGCAAAGGCCGATCCCGCGCGGGATCAAATGGAGAAAGTGTGATTTCTAGACGCTTGTGATATATAACGGCCAGCGCATTTTGTTAAAAACCGCCGAAAAAGTAATGCTGGATTCATTTCAAACCATGGCCAACAAGCTAGATAACGGTCAGTGCATTCCGTTAAAAACCGCAGAAAAAGTGAACCTGGATTCAGTTCAAACCATGGCCAACTAGATATATAGCGGCCAGCGCATTCCGCTAAAAACCGCCGAAAAAGTGAAGCTGGAATCATCTCAAACCATGGCCAACTAGGTATATAACGGCCTGCGGATTTCGTTAAAAACTGCCGGAAAAGTGAAGCTGGATTCAGCTGAAACCATGGCCAACTAGATATATAATAGCCAGTGTATTTCGTTAAAAACTGCCAAAAAGTGAAGCTGGATTCACTTCAAACCATGGCCAACAAGATATATAACAGGAAGCTCATTTCGTTAAAAACCGCCGGAAAAGTGAAGCTGGATTCCGTAGAAACCATGGCCAACCAGTTATATAACGGACAGCGCATTCCGTTAAAAACCACCGTAAAAGTGAAGCTGGAATCATCTCAAACCATCGCTGACTAGATGTATAACGGCCAGTGCATTTCGTTAAAAATTGCCGGAAAAGTGAAGCTGGAATCATCTCAAACCATGGCCAACTAGATACATAATGGCCAGCGCATTTCGTTAAAAACCGCCGGAAAGTGAAGCTGGATTCAGTTCAAACCATGGCCAACTAGATATATAACGACCAGCGCATTTCGATAAAAACCGCCGGAAATGTGAAGCTAGATTCAGCTCAAATCATTGCCAACTAGATATATAACATTCAGCGCATTTCGTTAAAAACCGCAGGAAATGTGAAGTTAGATTCAGCTCAAACCATGGCCAACTAGATATATAACGGCCAGCGCATTTCGTTAAAAACCGCCGAAAAAGTGAAGCTGGATTCAGCTCATATCATGGTCAACTCGATATATAACGGCCAGCGGATTTTGTTAAAAACTGCCGAAAAAGTTAAGCTGTATTTAGCTCAAAGCTAGAACCATTTCATTAAACCACGTGGTGTAAACCCTGCCCAAATTAGCATTGAATAAGCTAATTTCTGTTCTGTGCACATGGTCATTGCTTTGGTTCAGGGTTTGCACGATTGGTCAGAATAACTTGGGCAAAATATCAGAGTCCTCTGCCAGGAGGCTTCATACATTAATCTCAAATAGAAGGGCCGTATAGATGTAGTTGGCAATGCCGAAACTTCTCAAATATCTTGTAATCCAAAAACTCCGAATTATCTTGCTTTCTTGTTCAAGACAAATAATGAAACTTTTTTATGGGATAAACCAAAGTTACTTCACACCGCAAGTAGCCTTCCTGAAAATATATCTTAATTTGAAGGTATTTAAATAAATTAAGGAAAATTAAAAGTAGTGGAGGTCAGATAAGTCTTACCTTTGGTCAGGGTCGGGGCTCTTCGGGGGTGGCACGGGGACATCGCTTCGAGGAAAGATCTGGCAGAGAAAGAAAAAAGGGAAATTAAAACCTCTTCACGATAAATAACAAAAAGCAATTAAAAAACAAAAATACATACAAAATAAGTATTTTTATGCTTTTAGAAGAAACAATATGTACATCTGAGATAAATATAGGACTTAAACTGCTTCCCATGTAGTGTTCGTTTCTTTGCATTGAAAACAGAAATTTTCGATTTTGTAGATGGGGATGTTACTGGATTAAAAAGCATTACTATTCGACTAATTGGTTCATTTGCTTATGGTTATGCTAAGGCAGAACGCGGTGTTCATCGAATAGTACGCATTTCGCTATTTTTACGTAAAGCGATCTCTTTTGCTAACTCTTCCCAAGCCCTTTCGTGTTGTTCTTCTGCGGAGAAGAGGTCGTTTGAGAAGCTCATTTTGTTCCTATAAGGAGAATGCTGAAGATGCAGCTAAAGAGCTGTTTTGGAAACTAACAAACTCAAGCGTCAATTCGCATTAGTGAGAAGAATATTTATTGCTTTTAACAAACCATTTCTCAACTACGTATATTACTGTGGTGTAGCTAGGGTGGGTAACACCTGGAAAAAAAGGAGCGATTTATTATGATTTATAAGTTGATGCGATTTCTGTATGCAAAAGAAAAAGCTTTCTAATTTTGCTTTTCACTCTTTGAGTAGGTTGGTTTTTGTTCACTGATGCATATCATATTTAGACAACCCATTCTGTATAAGATTTCATATTCTCCAAAAGAAAACGAAACTTGTTGGATGTGCCAATCCCAAAATTTTCTTCTATCTCATACATACATTTTAATTTTCCAAAATTTATTTACGCACGTTAATATTATTAATTCAATACTATACCAACTATGATTTGCATATTAAATTTCTGCTTCTGTCAATAAATCGGAATAAAAACGAGTTTCCGTATCTGCATGAGCCGATGAACAGTAGAACAATTGTCATACTTTTTCAAATTCAGGAAGGATCTTTCGCCATACTCCCCAAAAACATACAAAAAAAATTAGTTCAGTTCTATGCATAACTTCAAACATTTTTTAATGTAAAATAATAAAAATGGCACAGACATCGTGATTATAGCGCCTCCTTCCTGTGGATTTATTTTAAAATCAGGGTGGGTCTGCTGACCATAGTTAAACACTTATACAAGAGATTTCATCCAATTCTATACATAACTTCATACATTTTTCTGTGGTAAAATATTGAAAATGGCTCAAAACTCGCTATTGCAGCTCCCCTTTCCGTCAATTTTTTTTCAAATTGAGGGAGGACAAACAAGTCATACCCAAACACTTACACAAAAAATTACCTTCAATTCGATGCATAACTTCATGTACTTTTAGTCGGTACAATATTGAAAATGTCAAAAAATAGTTATTGCTGCGCCCTCTTCCGGTGGAATGTTTCAAAATTAAAGGAGAACCTGCTTGTCACAGCCAAAAACTTTCACAAAAAGTTTTATTCAATTCTATGCGTATCTTTATATACTTTTTGATGGTAGAATGGCGACATACGGACACACATGCAGACCCACAGACACACGGTCTAACAGACATTTTGTAAAACCATGTTTTTTAGAATCTCTGACGCCTAAAATGTATAAATCCGTCAAAAACCGGAAGTCAAAAAAAATTTCGATTAAAATACTTTCTTCTACTGGAGATAGAAGAAAGAAAAAAAAAAGGAAGAAAGAAAATTAACTCTGATGCGTGGTACGCTAGAAATTTCATTTTATTCCAGAATTCTTTTCCAAAATCTTATAATATTATGTGTATAAATTTGCTAAAGGGTAACACCCGGGGCGGACACCCCTGCTTCCCCCGCTTGCTACGCCTCTGCGAATATATGTATATTTTTCTATTTTTTATACTTTTTTTTTCTAACTGTATCTCGGCTTAAACGACATACTAATCAATAGATCATAAATTTTTATATATAATTTCAAGTCAAAATATCTAATAGTTTTTTTTGTAAATTGTAAGACAAAATTTAATTTGTGTAGCCTAGTACAGGATTGGATTCGCTCAACTTAATAAAGAGTTTTTTAGGAAGTTTTAAGGTGATCTCCCCCTTAAGAGCCGAAGACTCAAAGCAAAACTAAATTTCAGTTGTATCTAACTGAAAATGACAAGTTTAAACTATAAAAATTGAAAAAAGCAGACGTCTATGAGATGGCTCACTAAAATTAACTTTTAGATTAATTCATTTATGTGGTACTAACATTTGTGTTTATGACGGCTAAACGAGGTATATAAGCCCTTAAAGGGGGTTGCTTTCTAAGGGAACCGAACCCGTATTTACGGAAGGAAAACCAAGATTCCGAGAAATCCACTAAAAACTCCGAGCGATTAGGCCGACGGCAGCGATTGGGCTCGAGACCAAGAATCTCTCAGCCACTCGTTGGGGGCGTATTAATAATTGAAATAATTTGAAATAATTTCATTAATATTTAATTTTAGAGGAATAAAAACAGATAACATATTGGGAACAGGCATTAAAGAAAAAAATATTTAACCCGTTAAGATTTGACGTTATATTAGTAGTACATGTATCATTGTGTATTTTTTTCTTACTTATATTTGTTACTATTTATAGGTAGTAATGATAGTATCTGTCATGTATTTCTTATTTAATTTATGTTTTGGCATTTAGTAATAAAAAACTGCATGATTTTCTTGGAATGTTTGGCGAATTTTTTAATTACATATACATATATTTTACAATTTAATTTAAAATATAACTTACTTATCTGGACATATGGGCAATAAAAGTAAACTAGTTGGATGTGTCAATCCCGAAACTTTCTTCTATCTCATAAATACAAAAAAAAAAAAAAAGTGGTAACCCCAAAGTTACCCACTATCGAATTTCCTCGAACATTTGACCTAGGCTAATGAGATTCTGGTATCCGAAAAGCCTAAAACGCAAAATTTAATTAATATTCTGAGAAAATGAGCTTAGTAGTGCCTCATGTTGGGTAATTTATACTAAAACCTAATAAGCATCTATTTATGTCAAGACCTAGCAGAATCTGAAATTTGATGGAATTTCGTCAATTAGTTCTTGAGATATAGTTATAACAAAAAATTTGCAAAACGTAGCACAGCAACACCATATCTTGGACAATTTATGCCAAAACGTAAAAAAGCGTCTAATTATGTTATGGTGTAAAAGAATCTGAAGTTTGATGAAATTCTGTGCATTAGTTCTTGAGATATACCTAGTTTAAAAAAAAACGTATAAAATATAGCACAGCAGCACCATCAGTTGAAGGATTTATAACAAAACGTAATCATCGTGTAATTATGTTATATGTCATTTTGTAACAAAATGTGAAGTTTGATGAAATTCTGTGCGTTGGTTGTTATCGGAAAAATCGTGCAAAATGCAGCATAGCTGCACCACCTGTTGTAAGGTTAATACCAAAATGTAACCAGCGTCTAATTATGTTATATATTCTAGTGTAAAAGAAACTAAAATTTGATGACGTTCTCTGCATTAGTTCTTGAGATATAGCTATCGCAAAAATTGTGCAAAATGTAGCATAGCAGCGCCACCTATAGGGCAGTTCACACCAAAACCTTATCAGCGGCTATGTATCTCAAGGTATCGCGGAATCTGAAGTTTGGTGAAATTCTGCGCATAGTTCTTGAGATATATCCATCATGAAAATCGTGCAAAATGTGGCATAGCAGCGCCACCTATAGGGCAGTTCACACCAAAACCTTATTAGCAGCTATGTATCTCAAAGTATCGCTGAATCTGAAGTTTGGTGAAATTCTGTGCATTAGTTTTTGAGATATAGCTATCATGAAAACCATAAAAAAGTGGCATAGCAGCGCCACCTGCTGGCCAATTTACACCAAAACTTAATCAGCGTCTATGTATATCAAGGGGTCACAGAATCTGAAGTTTGGTGAAATTCTGTGCATTAGTTCTTGAGATATAGCAATCTTGAAAATCATGAAAAACGTAGTATAGCAGCGCCACCTGCAGGCCAATTTTCACCAAAAAAACAATAGGCACTAATTCATATCAAGGTCTAACCGAATATAAAATTTTATTAAATTTCGAGCATTAGTTCTTGAGATAGAGCGCCCAAAAATTTTTTGTCACATACAGACAGACTCACAGACAGACACACAGACTCACAGACACACAGACTCACAGACAGACGGACAGACTCACAGACAGACATTTTCTAAAAATTGTCAAAACGTGTTCAGGACCTTCTAAAACGTATAAATCCGTCGAAAACCGGAAGTCGAAAATTTTCATGAATCCAATACTTTGTTCTTGTAAAGATAGAAGAAAGTAAAAAAAGTTAGAAAACTGCAATATCCTGTTATAATACTATACTTTGCCCCAAACGTCTCAAAAAACACTTTCTTAGACTATTGTCATATTCATATGAATTTTTTAGTAAGCAAAACAACTACAGTCGGCTCTCGTTAATTCGAACACACGAAATGTTCGAATTATCCAGTGTCTGAATTATGGAAACATGAGAAGAAAACATATTTAAAGGCGTGCTATTGCAAATAAATTCCTGTAATAGTATTTTTTTTAAATTTATTTTGTCCGTTATGATTAGAATATGACTTAATATTGAATTAAAAGATATAGATGCATAAACTACTTCAGGGATTAGGAATAGGCTCAATGGAAGAAAAATCTGAGGTGTCACCGATGGACTGACGGAATACCAAGGAAGTTGATATCAAATGCATGGGAATAAGATTATATGCATATTCGCAAAAATCAAAAAAAGAAGAAAAATCAAAGATCGCCAAACTATAAAATTAAATGGCAGTAATGGATGATCGTGAATGTCATATTCAATGACATTAAATGCGATACACGTATTTGAAACGCCATTAAGGGATTTTTATTTCGACTTTTTATTTGCAATTTTATTAACGTTCCATTAACTATTTGTTTTTTCGTTTATTAAAATAAAAATTATGTCAATCTACGTAATTTGGCTATTAGTTTGGCGATTAGTATAATTTGGCGAAAAGGGTCGACGGGATAATCAATTAGTACCCATTTTTCTACTGTAACATTTGAAAAATGTTATTTAAAACATTTTATGCGAGATTTGGTTGTATAAAAGGCACTTTTAAGAAACTGAGGTTACTGCTGGAAGAAAAAATGTTTGCCACAAAGCCCCGAAAAACTAGTTTCCATGTTACCTTTATAAAAATGTAAACATAATTTGTAAAAGTAAAAAGTTAAAGAGAAAATTATAGTCATACAGGAGTTTACACGTTACTAAAAGTAATATTACACTTTATCTTATTTGTAGCTGTCTTCAAGTGTGTTTCAGTCTAGAGAATTAAAATCTACACCCGAAAACAGTTGCTTATAAACGCCTCTCGTGTTTCATTAAAAATTTTAAAGCATCCGAAACCATGGCCAACTAAATATATAACGGCCAGCGCATTTCGTTAAAAACCGCCGAAAAAGTGAAGTTCGAATATATCAAACCATGGCCAACTAGATATATAAAGGTCAGCGCATTTCGTTAAAAATTGCCGAAAAAGTGAAGCTGGATTCAGTTCAAACCATGCCAACTAGGTATATAACGGACAGCGCATTTCATTAAAAATCACAAAAATGTGAAGCTGGAATCATCTCAAACCATAGCCAACTAGATATATAACGGCCAGCGCATTTCGTTAAAAACTGCCCGAAAAGTGACGCTAGATTCAGCTCAAACCATGGCCAACTAGATATATAATTATCAGCGCATTTCGTTAAAAACTGCCGAAAAAGTGAATCAGGAATCGTATCAAACCATGGCCAACTAGATATATATCGATCAGCGCTTTTGTTAAAAATCGCCTGAAAAGTGAAGCTAGATTCAGCTCAAACCATGGGCAACTAGATACATAACAGCCAGCGCATTTCGTTAAAAACCAGCAAAAATATGAAGCTGAAATCATCTCAAATCATGACCAACCAGATATATAACGGCCTGCGCATTTCGTTAAAAACCGCCGAAAAAGTGAATCTGGATTCAGTTCAAACCATGGCCAGCTAGATATATAACGGCCAGCGCATTTCGTTAAAAACCGTCGAAAAATTTAAGCTGGATTCAGTTCAAACCATAGCCAACTAGATATATAAGGGCCAGCGCGTTCCGTTAAAAACCGCTAAATAAGTGAAGCTGGAATTAACTCAAACCATGGCCGACTAGATATATAACTGCGAGCGCATTTCGTTAAAAACCGACGAAAAAGTGAAGCTAGATTCAGCTCAAACCATGGCCAACTAGATATATATCGGTCAGCGCATTTGGTTAAAAACCGCCGAAAAAGTAATGGGGGGTGCATATTTTTTTTCCCCAACTCGGTTTTGCCATCCAAACTGTATCTCGCAATCTGATTGGTCAGAGCTTTCGGCATGAATTCGACGATTATTTGCGGTAATCGCGCTTGGCGAAAAACACTTTTTTTGTTTTAATTTTATGTTTCTTATATATTTTTTTTTCACGAATTTTATGTCGTCATATGAAATTAACGAAAAACGGCCCTTGTCAGGGTCAATTTCTGAAAACACCCTTTCAGAAGGAATCTCGGTATATTATGTTTATTTTTTTAATTAAAATAATATGGTTGTTCCCAAATACCCTTTTGAATTTAATTTTATTTGGAAGGACATGAAATTGGCTAATGTTCTTATTGATAAATTATGGAATTAATTTTTTTTTTTGGGGGGGGGGAGAGGTGGTAAAAGCAGAAGATTTTTTCAAAAATACTATGAAAATCGGCTTTCGATTTTTTTTAATAAAAAAGTTTATTTCCGAACGATTTCTTTAACAACCGCAATGATCGTAAATATAATATAATATTGATTATAAATAATATAATATACAATTAAAAATTACACTAAAAACAACAATCGGCTAAGTGCAAGTTTTTCTCGCTCAGGCAGATTCCGTAATACAAAATACAACCATGTACAATGTTTAATTATGACATTTTACCAAGTGCGCTTCGAAAAAAGGTCTCAAACTTGCAATATCTCCTTGGTACGTGGCGCTATTTTCTAGATAGGTTTCTAATTAGTAACATAGCTAATTATCGTCTTTTTTTCCAAAATTACAAACAGCAAACCTTGGATGGAATACTTTAAACAATATCGTATCACAATATGCATTTTTTTCTATCAAGTAACTTGAATTATCCTCCCACTTTTTTTTTAATACTGTACTTTTGTATACTTGTGATTAGTTTAAAATATATAAATATGCGAATTAATAGCCTTTATAATCTGGGTAATTCCGAAAGTTACTTTCATTTTAATGTTTCAAAATGACCTAATTAAAACTGTTAAGCATTTTTTTTTTTTACTTTTTTTACTTTTTTGTATCTTTACAATAAGAAAGAATTGGATTTGTGAAAATTTTCGAAATCTGGTTTTCGACGGTTTTGTACGTTTTAGGCATCAAGGAACCCAAAAAACGTGTTTTTACAAACTGTTTGTCTTTGAGTCTGTCTGTCTGTATGTGGCAAATAATTGTGGGCGCTCTGTCACAAAAATTAATCACGGGATTTCACAAAATATTATATTCTATGAGACCCTAAAATAAACTAGATCTGATTAGTTTTTGGCGTGTATCGCTCAACAGGTGTCGTTGTTATGCTGCATTATTTACAATTTCCACAATAGCCATATCTCAAGAACTTGTGCATCGATTTTAACAAAACTTTAGATTTAGTTCTTACTTGATATAACATGGAGCTGAATATGTTTTCGTGCATATCTCTCAACACCTGACATTGACATGATGTACTGTTTGTGATTATTGCAGTAGCTCAATCCCCAGAACTTATGCATGAAATTTTCAAAAACTTCAGATTTCCTTAGTCCCTAATATAAGTTAGTGTTGTTTAGTTTTTGGTGTAAATCGCTCTACAGATGACTCTGCTGTGCTACATTTTTCACGATTTCGCAATAAATATATCTAAGGAATTTAATGCACGGATTTTTGTCAAAATTCAAATTCAGTTAGTACCTGATAAAAAATTGATCCTGATTAGCTTTTTCTGTACATCACCCAATATGTGGTGCTGTTATGTAGATTTTTTTTAAAGATTTTGCAATAGCTTTATCTGAAAAACTAATGCACGGATTTTCATCAAATTTCATATTCAGTAATAAGTTGGCATAAGTTGTTGCTGTCTAGATTTTGGTTTAAACCACCAAACCGGTGATGCTGTCGTGCTGCATTTTGAGGAAGTATTAACATGCATAAGAAAGATTTGGGATTGCCACGTCTGAGTAGTTTTTTTATAGCTAACTATATTGAGAGTTATAATTTAAGTATGGTAAACAAAGTTATTTTTAGTACACTTAATGCAAGAATTTCCAGTCATTCACACAGAAGTTTCAAAGTTCAAAGAGATTCTAATAAGATGAAAACATTAAACTAAGGAATAACTAATCAGAATGTGGCAATCCCCAAACTTTCCAATAACAAATCACGGATGCGGCTTTTCAAAATGAACCTATATCCAAAATTTAAAGAAAATCGGTAAATTTTGCTTGAAAAACCCATTAACCTAAATTAAGAAGTAGGAATTACCCGAATTCCCCCTATTTACACTTACCCAATGAGCCCCAATACTAATCACGGAAGCACTTCATCAGAATAATCCTATGTCTAAGATTTGAACGAAATCTGTTAGTTCTGCAAGAAAAAATCATTTATATAAATTAAGGGGAAGGGCAATAGCCCCCGTTCCCCTTCTTAATACTTATCCAATGAACAACCAGTACTAATTACGGAGGTGCCTCATCAAAATGGTCCTATACCTAAGATTAGAACGAAATTTGATAATTCTGCATGAAAAACCCATTTATATAAATTAAAGGGAAGCCCCTTCCCTTAATTTATGTCAATTGGTTTTATATAAACAGCTCACGTTTTCCTTCTTATACTTATAGAATGAACTCTTAAAACTATTATGGGAATCGCATTGTTATAGTAAGACTATATTCAAAATTTCAAGTAAATCGGATATTTTTATCATGAGTTACCGCGTTACTTACGCACGTACATACATAGAGATTGGGCGGGCACATAAGCTTTTAGGCTGTGATAGCCTATGAGCAAAAAACTAAGATGTACTGCTTACAAACTGAACTTTATTGTGTCTAAAATTGTTTTATCGGAAATAGCAAGGAGGAATTTAGATGGTTGATTATTTTTTCAACAAATATTGAAAATGCTTTTTAAATATAAATATTTCAAAATCACATACGCATATGCCGAAATATGGGCAGGAGAAATTAAAATTTCAAATGAAATTTAGACGACGGATTATTCCTTGTTATTTCAGAAAAATAAAAAATTACAACTTTTTTTTTTTTTATTCTGTATATCGCTGATTTCCACTTGTTCTAAATAGCACAGACAATCCTCTCATTGAGTTCTCAAAATGGTAAATCTACGAGTCAACCTCTAACAGCGGGTTTTCAGGTGTTTTCTACCAAGATTTGATTTGGCAGACCGATTACGTTTTAATATGCAAATCGAGATTTAACCCATCCCAGAATTTCATCCGTAAACTCGATGAGGTGATTATCTGTGCTGCCGCCTCCCGGTCAAAAAGATTTTATCTAAATTTAACGCTGTCTGAAATTTCTACTTCCTCAAAATCATGCAAAGCTTAAAATCTATTATTATATTTGTTTCAAGTCATCTTTGCTCTTTGCTATTTTAAGTATTTTATCATGTCTTCTACAATTCTTCAACAACTGACGATTTTATTTCTTTCTTTCCATGCACATAATCCTTAGAGCTTACAGAGTTTTATAATTATAACAAAATTATAATTATTAAATTTAAAATTATTAAAAGAGGTAAAATTTCAAACGTATTTGAATAATTACAAATTCAATTAAATAAATTTAAAATTATACCAAATTATAAATTAATAGAAAAT
The DNA here is from genome assembly GCA_964019185.1 of Maratus speculifer. Classification (NCBI taxonomy): domain Eukaryota; kingdom Metazoa; phylum Arthropoda; class Arachnida; order Araneae; family Salticidae; genus Maratus; species Maratus speculifer. Next base: position 3,639,934 of record OZ025301.1, on the reverse strand, counting down.
TTAAAAATGAAAAAAATATTTAAAATGTAAAAAAACATCAAAATTATTTGGATTAAAAAAAAAACTTATTTATAATATTGCTAATTCGTAGTTACAGTAAATAAGCTTATCATATCAATCTACTCTCTTCTGAAATTTTCACTTCGCCACCTTTTCTTCACCAACATATAATGTCATATATGTATATATATTAAATAATGTACATAGCCTCTTTCATGATTCTTTAAAAAGTGTCAAAATGCTATCGAAGCACAGATGACCCCCCCCCCCACCCACCTTCTCAATCTTTCTCATATTTCTTATAAATTACTGAAAATCATAATTTTCTGTAGAAATCACTTTGCCATTGACCTCTAATTTAAATAAAAGAAAAAAAAAAAGGCTATTGAAATGGAGAATATTATCTTCTTTCCCCGTCCATCTTATTTAAATTCTCTACTTCTTAATTTCAACGAGTGTAATTCCTTCCCGCCAAGAAAAGCATGTTTGAGGCACAAAGCTCTGACCAATCTGATTACAAGGTGGCAAAACCCGGTTGGGAAAAAAATATGCATGCGGGGTTCATCTCAAACCATGGCCAACTAGATATATAAAGGCGAGCGCATTTCGTTAAAAACCGATGGAAGAGCGAAGCTAGATTCAGCTCAAATCATGGCCAACAAGGTATATAACGGCCAGCGTATTTCGTTAAAAACTGCCGGAAAAATGAAGCTGGATTCAGCTCAAAACATGGCCAACTAGATATATAACGGTCAGCGCATTTCGTTAAAAACTGCCGAATAAGTGAAGCTGGAATTAACTCAAACCATGGCCAACTAGATATATAACGGCGAGCGCATTTCGTTAAAAACCAATGGAAGAGTGAAGCTAGATTCAGCTCAAATCATGGCCAACTAGGTATATATCAGTCAGCGCATGTCGTTAAAAACCGCCGAAAAAGTAATGCGGGGTGCATATTTTTTCCCCAACTGGGTCTTACCATCCAAACTGTATCTCGCAATCTGATTGGACAGATCCTTCCTCATGAATTCGACGATTCTTGGCGGTAATCGCGCTTGGCGAAAAACACTTTTTTGTTTTAATTTTCTGTTTCTTATGCATATATTCTTTTTCAAAAATTTTATGTCGTCATATGAAATTAACGAAAAACGGCCCTTATCAGGGTCAATTTCTGAAAATACCCTTTCAGAAGGAATCTCGGTATATTATGTTTATTTTTTAAATTAAAATAATATGGTTGTTCCAAATACCTTTTTGAATTTATTTTTATTAGGAAGAACATGAAATTGGCTAATGTTCTTATTAATAAATTATGTAATTAAATGTTTTTTTTGGGGGGGTGGGGGTAAAAACAGAGGATTTTTTCAAAAATACTATGAAAATCGGCTTTCGATTTTTTTAATAGAAGAGTTTATTTCTGATCGATTTCTTTAACAATCGCAATGATCGTAAATTTAATATAATATTTATTATAAATAGAATAATATACAATTAAAAATTGTACTAAAAACAACAATCGGCTAAGTGCAACTTTTTCTCGCTCACACAGATTCTATAATGCAAAATACAACCATGTACAATGTTTAATTATGACATTTTACCAAGTGCGCTTCGAAAAAAGGTCTCAAACTTGCAATATCTCTTGGTACGTGGCGCTATTTTCTAGATAGGTTTCTAATTAGTAACATAGCTAATTATTGTCTTTTTTTTCCAAAATTACTAACAGCAATCCTTGGATGGAATACTTTAAAAAATATCGTCTCACAATATGCATTTCTTTCTATCAAATAACTTGAATTATCCTCCCATTTTTTCTTTTTTAAATACTGTACTTTTGTATACTTGTGATTAGTTTAAAATATATAAATATGCGAATTAATAGCCTTTATAATCTAGGTAATTTCGAAAGTTATTTTCATTTTAATGTTTCAAAATGACCATTTTTATAATAGTGACTATTAATTTGTTATTTCAGATTAATTAAAACTGTTAAGCAATTTTTTTTTTTTACTTTTTTGTATCTTTACAATAAAAAAGAATTAGATTCGTAAAAATTTTCGAAATCTGGTTTTAGACGGATTACACGTTTTAGGCATTAGGGAACCCCAAAAACATGTTTTTACAAAATGTTTGTCTGTGAGTCTGTCTGTCTGTATGTGACAAATAATTGTGGGCGCTCTGTTAGAAACATTAATCACGGGATTTCACAAAAATTTATATTCTATGAGACCTTAAAATAAACTAGATCTGATTAGTTTTTGGCGAGTATCGCTCAACAGGTGTCGTTGCTATGCTGCATTATTCACAATTTCCACAATAGCCATATTTCAAGAACTAGTGCATGGATTTTAACAAAATTTTAGATTTGGTTCTTACTTGATATAACATGGAGCTGAATATGTTTTCGTGCAAATTTCTCAACACGTGAGATTCCCATGATGTACTGTTTTGATTATTGCAGTAGCTCTATCTCCAGAACTTATGCTTGAAATTTTCAAAAACTTCAGATTAACTTAGCCCCTGATATAAGTTAGTGTTGTTTAGTTTTTGGTGTAAATCGCTCTACAGATGACTCTGCTGTGCTACATTTTTCACGATTTCGCAATAAATATATCTAAGGAATTTAATGCACGGATTTTTGTCAAAATTCAAATTCAGTTAGTACCTGATAAAAAATTGATCCTGATTATTTTTTTGTGTACATCACCCAATATGTCGTGCTGTTATGCAGATTTCTTTTTGAGATTTTGCAATAGCTTTATCCGAAAAACTAATGCACGGATTTTCATCAAATTTCATATTCAGTAATAAGTTGGCGAAAGTTGTTGCTGTCTAGATTTTGGATTAAACCACCTAACCGGTGATGCTGCTATGCTGCATTTTGAGGAAGTATTAACATGCATAAGAAAGTTTTGGGATTCCCACGTCTGACTAGTTTTTTATAGCTAACTATATTGACAGTTATAATTTAAGTTTGGTAAACAAAGTTATTTTTAGTACACCTGCAAGAATTTCCAATAATTCACACATAGTTTTCAAAGTTCAAAGAGATTCTAATGAGATGAAAACATTAAACTAAGGAATAATTAATCAAAATGTGGCAATCCCTAAACTTTCCAATAACAAATCGCGGATGCGCCTTTTCAAAATGAACCTATATCCAAACTTTAAAGCAAATCTGTAATTTTTGCTTGAAAAACCCATTAACCTAAATTAAGAAGTGGGAGTTACCCGCATTTCCCCTATTTAAACTTATCCAATGAACCCCAATACTAATCACGGAAGCGCCTCATCAGAATAATCCTATGTCTAAGATTTGAACAAAATCTGTTAGTTCTGCAAGAAAAAATCCTTTATATAAATTAAGGGGAATGGCAATAGCCTCCGTTCCCCTTCTTAATACTTATCCAATGAACAATCAGTACTAATTACGGAGGTGCCTCATCAAAATGATCCTATATCTAAAGTTTGAACGAAATTAATAATTCTGCATGAAAAATCCATTTGCATAAGTTAAGGGGAGGTGCATTAGCCCTCGTCCCCTTTCTAATATTATCCAATGAACACTTAATACTAATCATGGAGGTACCTCATCACAATGGTCCTATACCTAAGATTAGAACGAAATTTGATAATTCTGCATAAAAAACCCATTTATATAAATTAAAGGGAAGCTTCTCCCCTTAGATTATATCAATTGGTTTTATATAAACAGTTCCCGTTTTCCTTCTTATACTTATAGAATGACCTTCTTCTAACAAATATTGAAAAAGCTTTTTAAATATAAATATTTCAAAATCACATACGCATGTGCCGAAATATGGGCCGGAAATATTAAAATTTCAAATGAAATTTAAACGACGGATTTTTTACTTGTTACTTCAGAAAAATTAAAAATACAACTTTTTTTTTTTTTTAAATTCTGTATATCGCTGATTTCCACTTCTTTTAAATAGCAGAGACAATCCTCTCATTGAGTTCTCAAAATGGTAAATCTACGAGTCAACCTCTAACAGCGGGTTTTCAGGTGTTTTCTACCAAGATTTGATTTGGCAGACCGATTACGTTTTAATATGCAAATCGAGATTTAACCAATTCCAGAATTTCATCCGTAAACTCGATGAGGTGATTGTCTGTGCTGCCGCCTACCGGTCCAAAAGATTTTATCTAAATTTAACACTGTCTGAAATTCTACTTCCTCAAAATCATGCAAAGCTTAAAATCTATTATTATATTTGTTTCAAGTCATCTTTCCTCTCTGCTATTTTAAGTATTTTATCATGTCTTCTACAATCCTTCAACAACTGACGATTTTATTTCTTTCTTTCCATGCACATAATCCTTAGAGCTTACAGAGTTTTATAATTATAACAAAATTATAATTATTAAATTTAAAATTATTAAAAGAGGTAAAATTTACAACGTATATTTTTGAATAATTACAAATTCAATTAAATAAATTTAAAATTATACCAAATTATAAATTAATAGAAAATTTAAAAATGAAAAAAATATTTAAAATGTAAAAAAACATCAAAATTATTTGGATTAAAAAAAAAACTTATTTATAATATTGCTAATTCGTAGTTACAGTAAATAAGCTTATCATATCAATCTACTCTCTTCTGAAATTTTCACTTCGCCACCTTTTCTTCACCAACATATAATGTCATATATGTATATATATTAAATAATGTACATTGCCTCTTTCATGATTCTTTAAAAAGTGTCAAAATGCTATCGAAGCACAGATGACCCCCCCCCCCCCACCCACCCACCTTCTCAATCTTTCTCATATTTGTTATATTTTACTGAAAATCATAATTTTCTGTAGAAATCACTTTGCCATTGACCTCTAATTTAAATAAAAGAAAAAAAAAAAAAAGGCTATTGAAATGGAGAATATTCTCTTCTTTCCCCGTCCATCTTATTTAAATTCTCTACTTCTTAATTTCAACAAGTGTAATTCCTTCCCGCCAAGAAAAGCATGTTTGAGGCACAAAGCTCTGACCAATCTGATTACAAGGTGGCAAAACCCGGTTGGGAAAAAAATATGCATGCGGGGTTCATCTCAAACCATGGCCAACTAGATATATAACGGCCAGCGTATTTCGTTAAAAACTGCCGAATAAGTGAATCTGGAATTAATTCAAACCATGGCCAACTAGATATATAACGGCGAGCGCATTTCGTTAAAAACCGATGGAAGAGCGAAGCTAGATTCAGCTCAAATCATGGCCAACAAGGTATATAACGGCCAGCGTATTTCGTTAAAAACTGCCGGAAAAATGAAGCTGGATTCAGCTCAAAACATGGCCAACTAGATATATAACGGTCAGCGCATTTCGTTAAAAACTGCCGAATAAGTGAAGCTGGAATTAACTCAAACCATGGCCAACTAGATATATAACGGCGAGCGCATTTCGTTAAAAACCAATGGAAGAGTGAAGCTAGATTCAGCTCAAATCATGGCCAACTAGGTATATATCGTTCAGCGCATGTCGTTAAAAACCGCCGAAAAAGTAATGCGGGGTGCATATTTTTTCCCCAACTGGGTCTTACCATCCAAACTGTATCTCGCAATCTGATTGGACAGATCCTTCCTCATGAATTCGACGATTCTCGGCGGTAATCGCGCTTGGCGAAAAACACTTTTTTGTTTTAATTTTCTGTTTCTTATGCATATATTCTTTTTCAAAAATTTTATGTCGTCATATGAAATTAACGAAAAACGGCCCTTATCAGGGTCAATTTCTGAAAATACCCTTTCAGAAGGAATCTCGGTATATTATGTTTATTTTTTAAATTAAAATAATATGGTTGTTCCAAATACCTTTTTAATTTATTTTTATTAGGAAGAACATGAAATTGGCTAATGTTCTTATTAATAAATTATGTAATTAAATGTTTTTTTGGGGGGGTGGGTGTAAAAACAAAGGATTTTTTCAAAAATACTATGAAAATCGGCTTTCGATTTTTTTAATAGAAGAGTTTATTTCTGATCGATTTCTTTAACAATCGCAATGATCGTAAATTTAATATAATATTTATTATAAATAGAATAATATACAATTAAAAATTGTACTAAAAACAACAATCGGCTAAGTGCAACTTTTTCTCGCTCACACAGATTCTATAATGCAAAATACAACCATGTACAATGTTTAATTATGACATTTTACCAAGTGCGCTTCGAAAAAAGGTCTCAAACTTGCAATATCTCTTGGTACGTGGCGCTATTTTCTAGATAGGTTTCTAATTAGTAACATAGCTAATTATTGTCTTTTTTTTCCAAAATTACTAACAGCAATCCTTGGATAGAATACTTTAAAAAATATCGTCTCACAATATGCATTTCTTTCTATCAAGTAACTTGAATTATCCTCCCATTTTTTCTTTTTTAAATACTGTACTTTTGTATACTTGTGATTAGTTTAAAATATATAAATATGCGAATTAATAGCCTTTATAATCTAGGTAATTTCGAAAGTTATTTTCATTTTAATGTTTCAAAATGACCATTTTTATAATAGTGACTATTAATTTGTTATTTCAGATTAATTAAAACTGTTAAGCAATTTTTTTTTTTACTTTTTTGTATCTTTACAATAAAAAAGAATTAGATTCGTAAAAATTTTCGAAATCTGGTTTTAGACGGATTACACGTTTTAGGCATTAGGGAACCCCAAAAACATGTTTTTACAAAATGTTTGTCTGTGAGTCTGTCTGTCTGTATGTGACAAATAATTGTGGGCGCTCTGTTAGAAACATTAATCACGGGATTTCACAAAAATTTATATTCTATGAGACCTTAAAATAAACTAGATCTGATTAGTTTTTGGCGAGTATCGCTCAACAGGTGTCGTTGCTATGCTGCATTATTCACAATTTCCACAATAGCCATATTTCAAGAACTAGTGCATGGATTTTAACTAAATTTTAGATTTGGTTCTTACTTGATATAACATGGAGCTGAATATGTTTTCGTGCAAATTTCTCAACACGTGAGATTCCCATGATGTACTGTTTTGATTATTGCAGTAGCTCTATCTCCAGAACTTATGCTTGAAATTTTCAAAAACTTCAGATTAACTTAGCCCCTGATATAAGTTAGTGTTGTTTAGTTTTTGGTGTAAATCGCTCTACAGATGACTCTGCTGTGCTACATTTTTCACGATTTCGCAATAAATATATCTAAGGAATTTAATGCACGGATTTTTGTCAAAATTCAAATTCAGTTAGTACCTGATAAAAAATTGATCCTGATTATTTTTTTGTGTACATCACCCAATATGTCGTGCTGTTATGCAGATTTCTTTTTGAGATTTTGCAATAGCTTTATCCAAAAAACTAATGCACGGATTTTCATCAAATTTCATATTCAGTAATAAGTTGGCGAAAGTTGTTGCTGTCTAGATTTTGGATTAAACCACCTAACCGGTGATGCTGCTATGCTGCATTTTGAGGAAGTATTAACATGCATAAGAAAGTTTTGGGATTCCCACGTCTGACTAGTTTTTTATAGCTAACTATATTGACAGTTATAATTTAAGTTTGGTAAACAAAGTTATTTTTAGTACACCTGCAAGAATTTCCAATAATTCACACATAGTTTTCAAAGTTCAAAGAGATTCTAATGAGATGAAAACATTAAACTAAGGAATAATTAATCAAAATGTGGCAATCCCTAAACTTTCCAATAACAAATCGCGGATGCGCCTTTTCAAAATGAACCTATATCCAAACTTTAAAGCAAATCTGTAATTTTTGCTTGAAAAACCCATTAACCTAAATTAAGAAGTGGGTGTTACCCGCATTCCCCCTATTTAAACTTATCCAATGAACCCCAATACTAATCACGGAAGCGCCTCATCAGAATAATCCTATGTCTAAGATTTGAACGAAATCTGTTAGTTCTGCAAGAAAAAATCCTTTATATAAATTAAGGGGAATGGCAATAGCCTCCGTTCCCCTTCTTAATACTTATCCAATGAACAATCAGTACTAATTACGGAGGTGCCTCATCAAAATGATCCTATATCTAAAGTTTGAACGAAATTAATAATTCTGCATGAAAAATCCATTTGCATAAGTTAAGGGGAGGTGCATTAGCCCTCGTCCCCTTTCTAATATTATCCAATGAACACTTAATACTAATCATGGAGGTACCTCATCACAATGGTCCTATACCTAAGATTAGAACGAAATTTGATAATTCTGCATAAAAAACCCATTTATATAAATTAAAGGGAAGCTTCTCCCCTTAGATTATATCAATTGGTTTTATATAAACAGCTCCCGTTTTCCTTCTTATACTTATAGAATGACCTTCTTCTAACAAATATTGAAAAAGCTTTTTAAATATAAATATTTCAAAATCACATACGCATGTGCCGAAATATGGGCCGGAAATATTAAAATTTCAAATGAAATTTAAACGACGGATTTTTTACTTGTTACTTCAGAAAAATTAAAAATACAACTTTTTTTTTTTTTTTAAATTCTGTATATCGCTGATTTCCACTTCTTTTAAATAGCACAGACAATCCTCTCATTGAGTTCTTAAAATGGTAAATCTACGAGTCAACCTCTAACAGCGGGTTTTCAGGTGTTTTCTACCAAGATTTGATTTGGCAGACCGATTACGTTTTAATATGCAAATCGAGATTTAACCAATTCCAGAATTTCATCCGTAAACTCGATGAGGTGATTGTCTGTGCTGCCGCCTCCCGGTCCAAAAGATTTTATCTAAATTTAACACTGTCTGAAATTCTACTTCCTCAAAATCATGCAAAGCTTAAAATCTATTATTATATTTGTTTCAAGTCATCTTTCCTCTCTGCTATTTTAAGTATTTTATCATGTCTTCTACAATCCTTCAACAACTGACGATTTTATTTCTTTCTTTCCATGCACATAATCCTTAGAGCTTACAGAGTTTTATAATTATAACAAAATTATAATTATTAAATTTAAAATTATTAAAAGAGGTAAAATTTACAACGTATATTTTTGAATAATTACAAATTCAATTAAATAAATTTAAAATTATACCAAATTATAAATTAATAGAAAATTTAAAAATGAAAAAAATATTTAAAATGTAAAAAAACATCAAAATTATTTGGATTAAAAAAAAACTTATTTATAATATTGCTAATTCGTAGTTACAGTAAATAAGCTTATCATATCAATCTACTCTCTTCTGAAATTTTCACTTCGCCACCTTTTCTTCACCAACATATAATGTCATATATGTATATATATTAAATAATGTACATTGCCTCTTTCATGATTCTTTAAAAAGTGTCAAAATGCTATCGAAGCACAGATGATCCCCCCCCCCCACCCACCCACCTTCTCAATCTTTCTCATATTTGTTATATTTTACTGAAAATCATAATTTTCTGTAGAAATCACTTTGCCATTGACCTCTAATTTAAATAAAAGAAAAAAAAAAAAAAAAAGGCTATTGAAATGGAGAATATTCTCTTCTTTCCCCGTCCATCTTATTTAAATTCTCTACTTCTTAATTTCAACAAGTGTAATTCCTTCCCGCCAAGAAAAGTATGTTTGAGGCACAAAGCTCTGACCAATCTGATTACAAGGTGGCAAAACCCGGTTGGGAAAAAAATATGCATGCGGGGTTCATCTCAAACCATGGCCAACTAGATATATAACGGCCAGCGCATTTCGTTAAAAACTGCCGAATAAGTGAATCTGGAATTAATTCAAACCATGGCCAACTAGATATATAACGGCGAGCGCATTTCGTTAAAAACCGATGGAAGAGCGAAGCTAGATTCAGCTCAAATCATGGCCAACAAGGTATATAACGGCCAGCGTATTTCGTTAAAAACTGCCGGAAAAATGAAGCTGGATTCAGCTCAAAACATGGCCAACTAGATATATAACGGTCAGCGCATTTCGTTAAAAACTGCCGAATAAGTGAAGCTGGAATTAACTCAAACCATGGCCAACTAGATATATAACGGCGAGCGCATTTCGTTAAAAACCAATGGAAGATTGAAGCTAGATTCAGCTCAAATCATGTCCAACTAGGTATATATCGTTCAGCGCATGTCGTTAAAAACCGCCGAAAAAGTAATGCGGGGTGCATATTTTTTCCCCAACTGGGTCTTACCATCCAAACTGTATCTCGCAATCTGATTGGACAGATCCTTCCTCATGAATTCGACGATTCTCGGCGGTAATCGCGCTTGGCGAAAAACACTTTTTTGTTTTAATTTTCTGTTTCTTATGCATATATTCTTTTTCAAAAATTTTATGTCGTCATATGAAATTAACGAAAAACGGCCCTTATCAGGGTCAATTTCTGAAAATACCCTTTCAGAAGGAATCTCGGTATATTATGTTTATTTTTTAAATTAAAATAATATGGTTGTTCCAAATACCTTTTTAATTTATTTTTATTAGGAAGAACATGAAATTGGCTAATGTTCTTATTAATAAATTATGTAATTAAATGTTTTTTTGGGGGGGTGGGGGTAAAAACAAAGGATTTTTTCAAAAATACTATGAAAATCGGCTTTCGATTTTTTTAATAGAAGAGTTTATTTCTGATCGATTTCTTTAACAATCGCAATGATCGTAAATTTAATATAATATTTATTATAAATAGAATAATATACAATTAAAAATTGTACTAAAAACAACAATCGGCTAAGTGCAAGTTTTTCTCGCTCACACAAATTCTATAATGCAAAATACAACCATGTTCAATGTTTAATTATGACATTTTACCAAGTGCGCTTCGAAAAAAGGTCTCAAACTTGCAATATCTCTTGGTACGTGGCGCTATTTTCTAGATAGGTTTCTAATTAGTAACATAGCTAATTATTGTCTTTTTTTTCCAAAATTACTAACAGCAATCCTTGGATGGAATACTTTAAAAAATATCGTCTCACAATATGCATTTCTTTTTATCAAGTAACTTGAATTATCCTCCCATTTTTTCTTTTTTAAATACTGTACTTTTGTATACTTGTGATTAGTTTAAAATATATAAATATGCGAATTAATAGCCTTTATAATCTAGGTAATTTCGAAAGTTATTTTCATTTTAATGTTTCAAAATGACCATTTTTATAATAGTGACTATTAATTTGTTATTTCAGATTAATTAAAACTGTTAAGCAATTTTTTTTTTTTACTTTTTTGTATCTTTACAATAAAAAAGAATTAGATTCGTAAAAATTTTCGAAATCTGGTTTTAGACGGTTTTACACGTTTTAGGCATTAGGGAACCCCAAAAACATGTTTTTACAAAATGTTTGTCTGTGAGTCTGTCTGTCTGTATGTGACAAATAATTGTTTGCGCTCTGTTACAAACATTAATCACGGGATTTCACAAAAATTTATATTCTATGAGACCTTAAAATAAACTAGATCTGATTAGTTTTTGGCGAGTATCGCTCAACAGGTGTCGTTGCTATGCTGCATTATTCACAATTTCCACAATAGCCATATTTCAAGAACTAGTGCATGGATTTTAACAAAATTTTAGATTTGGTTCTTACTTGATATAACATGGAGCTGAATATGTTTTCGTGCAAATTTCTCAACACGTGACATTCCCATGATGTACTGTTTTGATTATTGCAGTAGCTCTATCTCCAGAACTTATGCTTGAAATTTTCAAAAACTTCAGATTTACTTAGCCCCTGATATAAGTTAGTGTTGTTTAGTTTTTGGTGTAAATCGCTCTACAGATGACTCTGCTGTGCTACATTTTTCACGATTTCGCAATAAATATATCTAAGGAATTTAATGCATGGATTTTTGTCAAAATTCAAATTCAGTTAGTACCTGATAAAAAATTGATCCTGATTATTTTTTTGTGTACATCACCCAATATGTCGTGCTGTTATGCAGATTTCTTTTTGAGATTTTGCAATAGCTTTATCCGAAAAACTAATGCACGGATTTTCATCAAATTTCATATTCAGTAATAAGTTGGCGAAAGTTGTTGCTGTCTAGATTTTGGATTAAACCACCTAACCGGTGATGCTGCTATGCTGCATTTTGAGGAAGTATTAACATGCATAAGAAAGTTTTGGGATTCCCACGTCTGACTAGTTTTTTATAGCTAACTATATTGACAGTTATAATTTAAGTTTGGTAAACAAAGTTATTTTTAGTACACCTGCAAGAATTTCCAATAATTCACACATAGTTTTCAAAGTTCAAAGAGATTCTAATGAGATGAAAACATTAAACTAAGGAATAATTAATCAAAATGTGGCAATCCCTAAACTTTCCAATAACAAATCGCGGATGCGCCTTTTCAAAATGAACCTATATCCAAACTTTAAAGCAAATCTGTAATTTTTGCTTGAAAAACCCATTAACCTAAATTAAGAAGTGGGAGTTACCCGCATTCCCCCTATTTAAACTTATCCAATGAACCCCAATACTAATCACGGAAGCACCTCATCAGAATAATCCTATGTCTAAGATTTGAACGAAATCTGTTAGTTCTGCAAGAAAAAATCCTTTATATAAATTAAGGGGAATGGCAATAGCCTCCGTTCCCCTTCTTAATACTTATCCAATGAACAATCAGTACTAATTACGGAGGTGCCTCATCAAAATGATCCTATATCTAAAGTTTGAACGAAATTAATAATTCTGCATGAAAAATCCATTTGCATAAGTTAAGGGGAGGTGCATTAGCCCTCGTCCCCTTTCTAATATTATCCAATGAACACTTAATACTAATCATGGAGGTACCTCATCACAATGGTCCTATACCTAAGATTAGAACGAAATTTGATAATTCTGCATAAAAAACCCATTTATATAAATTAAAGGGAAGCTTCTCCCCTTAGATTATATCAATTGGTTTTATATAAACAGTTCCCGTTTTCCTTCTTATACTTATAGAATGACCTTCTTCTAACAAATATTGAAAATGCTTTTTAAATATAAATATTTCAAAATCACATACGCATGTGCCGAAATATGGGCCGGAAATATTAAAATTTCAAATGAAATTTAAACGACGGATTTTTTACTTGTTACTTCAGAAAAATTAAAAATACAACTTTTTTTTTTAAATTCTGTATATCGCTGATTTCCACTTCTTTTAAATAGCACAGACAATCCTCTCATTGAGTTCTCAAAATGGTAAATCTACGAGTCAACTTCTAACAGCGGGTTTTCAGGTGTTTTCTACCAAGATTTGATTTGGCAGATCGATTACGTTTTAATATGGAAATCGAGATTTAACCAATTCCAGAATTTCATCCGTAAACTCGATGAGGTGATTGTCTGTGCTGCCGCCTCCCGGTCCAAAAGATTTTATCTAAATTTAACACTGTCTGAAATTCTACTTCCTCAAAATCATGCAAAGCTTAAAATCTATTATTATATTTGTTTCAAGTCATCTTTCCTCTTTGCTATTTTAAGTATTTTATCATGTCTTCTACAATTCTTCAACAACTGACGATTTTATTTCTTTCTTTCCATGCACATAATCCTTAGAGCTTACAGAGTTTTATAATTATAACAAAATTATAATTATTAAATTTAAAATTATTAAAAGAGGTAAAATTTACAACGTATATTTTTGAATAATTACAAATTCAATTAAATAAATTTAAAATTATACCAAATTATAAATTAATAGAAAATTTAAAAATGAAAAAAATATTTAAAATGTAAAAAAACATCAAAATTATTTGGATTAAAAAAAAACTTATTTATAATATTGCTAATTCGTAGTTACAATAAATAAGCTTATCATATCAATCTACTCTCTTGTGAAATTTTCACTTCGCCACCTTTTCTTCACCAACATATAATGTCATATATGTATATATATTAAATAATGTACATAGCCTCTTTCATGATTCTTTAAAAAGTGTCAAAATGCTATCGAAGCACAGATGACCTCCCCCCCCCCACCCACCTTCTCAATCTTTCTCATATTTCTTATAAATTACTGAAAATCATAATTTTCTGTAGAAATCACTTTGCCATTGACCTCTAATTTAAATAAAAAAAAAAAAAAAAAGTCTATTGAAATGTAGAATATTCTCTTTTTTCCCCGTCCATCTTATCTAATTTCTCTACTTCTTTATTTCGCCAAGCGTAATTCCTTCCCGCCAAGAAAAGCCTGTTTGATGCAGAAAGCTCTGACCAATCTGATTACAAAATGGCAAAACCCGGTTGGGAAAAAAATATTCATGCGGAGTTCATCTCAAACCATGGCCAACTAGATATATAACGGCCAGCACATTTCTATAAAAATCGCCGAAAAAGTGAAGCAAGATTCAGTTCAAACCATGGCCAACTAGATATACAACGGCCAGCGCATTTCGTTGAAAACCACCAAAAATATGAAGCTGAAATCATCTCAAATCATGGCCAACCAGATTTATAACGGCCTGCGCATTTCGTTAAAAACCGCCATAAATGTGAATCTGGATTCAGGTCAAACCATGGATAACTAGATATACAACGGCCAGCGCATTTCGTTAAAAACTGCCGTTAAAGTGAAGCTAGATTCAGCTCAAAACATGGCCAACTAGACATATAACGGTCAGCGCATTTCGTTAAAAACTGCCGAAAAAGTGAAACTGGAATCATCTCAAACCGGCCGACTAGATATATAACGGCGAGCGCATTTCGTTAAAAACCGACGTAAAAGTGAAGCTGTATTCAGCTCAAACCATGGCCAATTAGATATATAACTGTCAGCGCATTTCGTTAAAAACCGCCAAAAAAATGAAGCTGGAATGTTCTCAAATCATGGTCAACTAGATATATAACAGCCAGCGCATTTCCTTAAAAACCACTAAAAATATGAAGGTGAAATCATCTCAAATCATGGCCAACCAGATATATAACGGCCTGCGCATTTCGTTAAAAACCGCCGGAAAAGTAAAGCTAGATTAAACTCAAACAGTGGCCTAATAGATATATAACGGTCAGCGCATTTCGTTAAAAACCTCCAAAAAAGTGAAGCTGGAATCATGTCAAATCATGGCCAACTAGATATATAACAGGGAGCGCATTTCATTAAAGACTTCCAAAAAAGTGAAGCTAGATTCATCTCAAACCATAGCCAACTAGATATATAACAGTCAGAGCATTTCGTTAAAAACCGCCGACGTTCGTTAAAACCCTGCCCAAATTAGCATTGAATAAGCTAATTTCTGTTCTGTGCAAATGGTCATTTCTTTGGTTCAGGGTTTGCACGATTAGTCAGAATAACTTGGGCAAAATATCTAAGTCCTCTGCCAGGAGGCTTCATACATTAATCTCAAATAGAAGCGCCGTATAGATGTAGTTGGCAATGCCGAAACTACTCAAATATCTTATACTAAGGTATAAAATGTTCTTCAAGGGTAAAAACTTCGAATTATCTTGCTTTTTTGTTTAAGACAAATAATGAAACTTTTTTATAGGATAAACCAAAGTTACCCCACACCGCAAGTAGCCTTCCTGAAAAAATGTCTTAATTTAACGGTAATTAAAAAAAATTAAGGAAAATTAAAAGTAGTGGAGGTCAGATAAGAGTCTTACCTTTGGTCAGGGTCGGGGCTCTGCAGGGGGTCGCAGGGGGACATCGCTTCGAGGGAAGATCTGGCAAAGAAAGAAAAAAGGGAAATTAAAACCTCTTCACGATAAATAACAAAAAGCAATTAAAAAACAAAAATACATATAAAATAAGTATTTTTGTATTTTTAGAAGAAACAATATATACATCTCAGATTAAAATAGGACTTAAACTGCTTCCCATGTAGTGTTCGTTTCTTTGCATCTTTATTTATTGCTTTTAACAAACCATTTCTCAATTACGTATATTACAGTGGTGTAGCTAGGATGGGTAACACCCGGAAAAAAGGAGCGATTTATTTTGATTTATACGTCAATGCGTTTTCTGTATGCAAAAGAACAGCTTTTCTAATTTTGCTTTTCACTCTTTGAGTAGGTTGGTTTTTGTTCACTGATGCACATCATATTTAGACACCCCATTCTGTATAAGATTTCATATTCTCTAAAAGAAAAAGAAACTAGTTGGATGTGCCAATCCCAAAACTTTCTTCTATCTCATACGTACATTTTAATATTCCAAAATTTAGTTACACATGTTAATGTGTTGATATTATTAATTCAATACTATACCAACTATGATTTGCATCTTAAATTTTTGCTTCTGTCTCGGAATAAAAACGAGTTTTCGTATCTGCATGAGCCGATGAACAGAAGAACGATAGTCATAATTTTTTCAAATTCAGGAAGGATCTATTCGCCATTACCTCCAAAAACACGCACAAAAAATTTAGTTCAGTTCTGTGCATAATATCAAACATTTTTTTAAATGTAAAATAATAAAAATGGCACAGACATCGTGATTATAGCGCCTCCTTCCGTCGGATTTTTTTCAAAATCAGGGTGGGTCTGCTAACCACAGTTAAACACTTATACAAGAAATTTCGTCCAATTCTATATACATAACTTCATACATTTTTCTGTGGTAAAATATTGAAAATGGCTCAAAACTCACTATTGCAGCTCCCCTTCCCGTCGATTTTTTTTCAAATTGAGGGAGGACAAACAAGCCATACCATACCCAAATACATACACACAAAAAATTACCTTCAATTCGATGCATGACTTCATAAACTTTTAGTCGGTACAATATTTAAAATGTCAAAAAATATAGTTATTTCTGCGCCTTCTTCCGATGGAATATTTCAAAATTAAAGGAGAAGCTCCTTGCCACAGCCAAAAACATTCCCAAAAAAATTATTTTAAATTATATGCATATCTTCATATACGTTTTGATGGTAGAATGGCGACATACGGACACACACGCAGACCCACAGACACACAGTCTAACAGACATTTTGTAAAAACTTGTTTTTTGGAATCTCTGACCCCTAAAATGTGTAAATCCGTTGAAAACAGGAAGTCGAAAAAAATTTCGATTACATACTTTCTTCTACTGGAGATAGAAGAAAGTAAAAAACAAGTAAGAAAAATCATGCGTTAAGCATAGATTATGAAACACTTTCCAACGCTTCCTGAAATCTTTAACAAAATTTCGTTATTTAGGGAAATAAGATGCTACTGTCCATAGCCAAATACGTATTGAAATACTTTTGACAGACCTGCATTTGATCCGTCTGTTGATATATAAATATATATGTATTACAAATTTTACATTTTTTTCGCCAAAACTAACCTTTATACTATCTTAATTTTCTTATAATAATATTCCGTACTTACTTCAAATTATTAAATTAAAATCTTGTTTCTAAATCTAATCTGTTAATCTTTATGGAGACGATATAAATTCTTAATTCGCCTTTAAAAAACATTTATTCTAATACGCGTAAATTTAAAAGATGGCTCTAAATTAAAAATGTTCTTAATTAAACTTTATTTCGTAATATTCCAAATAAAACTAATTTTTTCTATGTTTTTATCAACCCTTTTTAAGAAAGTCTTATTTAAATTTATTCCAAAACCATACCTTTAAAAAAATATCATTATTTTATCTTATCTATTTATTTATTTTCCCTCAGTCAACCTTTAATAGTGTGCATATCAATAAATTCATTTCCTTTCTTTTTCTCTTAAAATTAATCGTCTATAAAAATCGTCTGCCTAAGATATTTAAAATTCTGAGTTGATTATAAATTGGTTAAATAATATTTTTTTAAAATAAAATTATCGTCTGTGGAAAATAGTCTCGTATCTGGGCATGAGTTATGTTTACATAAAAGAATGACTGTTTGAGGCTAGAGAATGTTCTAGAATTTTCTTTTTAGATTTAAAGGAGGAAGCTCGAGAGGTGGTGAGAAGAAGATTTCTTGGGTGCTCTCTTGCATGAGTACGGCTAGCTGAAATAATGATGGAATTTTCGGTAAAATTCGGTAAAATGCAACAGGAACTTTTCCCTCTATTATAGCTACAGTTTAATAAAATGAACTTGCAGCAGCCAAGGAGTGATTATTTGGACCTTCTACATTTATTTACTTTGTTTTTCTCTCGCTGGCCATGACTTCTGTGCGGAGAAAGGGAAACCTGGCGATGATGTTTCTCCCCCCCCCCCTAACTTTAATCTATTCAAAAGTCCACAATCTATTCAAAAGTCCGACAGGATAGCTTATGCCTGTGCTGCCTTTTTCAGATTTTAAAGAAATTTGCTATGGAACGAAGAAGAACATGCTATCGCGGAAGTTCGATTGAATTCTATGTTCTGAAGGACATTCTATATGGTAGTTTCGGCTTGCTAATGGAGTCTGCTGTGGAACGAAATGATGATAGGTTTGCGGATCACCGGAAAACGACTTGTCGTGAATGTTCTTGTGCCAAAATCACCGTAATTTCTTAGTTAATTAAAGTAAAAGGAATGTTCTTTCTAAAGTGCTTCAAATCTATGCTTGGAAAGACACTACTCTGAGAGATTTTCTTAGCTTTATTAAAGAAGTTCCACGATGACTGACATTTACCTTGTTGCCGCCCAAATATTGCATCAATGACTTTAGATATTACTGGTTGTGATGACATAAAAAAAATTACAAGACAACTGAACGTCAATTGCTGATTACTTGGATAATTTTCGGGGTTCTCGTCCCCCCTCAGATCATCTTGAGAATTTCTTCTTATCAGTGAGTTATTTTTAGATGTATTTAGTTATTATGTGTATCCTTTTATTGTATTTGTGTGGATTATTTATGCTCTGTTTGTGAGGTTTATTTATTTGTTTGTTTATTTTTCTGTGAGCCTTATTTATTTATCTTTTTATCTATTTATGAGTTTTATTATTATTATTACTTGTTGGAGTGAAAACATGTTTGATCTTAAAAATTTAATTCAGGAGTATGATGTTCTTAAGTCACTTACTGTTACTAATTACTGACTATTCTGATATTATTATGCACGATTGAAGGTAAGTTTGTAATAATAATGAAGTATAAAAGAATTTAGAAGCTCAAGTTTATTTCAAAAAAGTACATTTTCTAATTTATTGATATTTCTTAATTATAAAGAACCATTCTCAGAATGCAGTATTTTCATGATAATGTTCCTACAATTAGACATTTGAGTTGAAAACTAAGTTAACATTTATGTTTTTTCTGTTATTTCTTAGAATTTCTGGTGACAGTGAGCTTGGGTTCCCGGATTCTTATAATTTATTTAAATTCAGTAATAAAGATGGAACTGTATAAAACTGTTGCTAGAGTTTTGACTGATAAATATGATTAATTTTTTCAGTAAATTTTGTGATTTTAAGTAAGAAATAACCTATAATTAAAATTTTTGAACCTGTTTATGATTTATAAAATAATAGAATTAAAAAGTTAATCCCAATTTAAGGTATAACTATGATATTTACAATTTCTATTTTTATTAAATAAAATTTCTGGTTAAAGTTAGCAGCTAAAAATAGTTATAATTTTCACGATAATTTTGATTCAGATTTTTAAAAGGGAGGGTAATAATTCTGTGTGAGGCAATCAAAATGTAAACATATCTAGTAGACAAAGCCCTCAAGATTGCGAAAGCGCGAACTCGTGAATTTCACCTTAAAAGTAAAAGACTCTATGATCGAAATTTTGTCGAATACCCATAAAAAATACAAGACTCTGTAATTTATGAAGAATTTAAATACCTTAAAACACGAAAATTAGAACCTACTTTCTCTGGACCATACAAAATTATAAATAAACTTTCTGATGTAACTTATGAAATAGATAAATTTAACTATGAGATGAACAGAAAAGAATTCCGTTATTGTGCATGTTTCTAAATTAAGACCCAATTTTCACCCGAAGATTTTAAATTGTTTCATGAGCAACCCAAAAAGCAAACAAAACCTCAGATACAATCACAATCACTAGATCAAACTAAAGTCAAGACAGTAGATTAAATTTTAATTCTTATTCTTTAAATATTTTATCACCATAATTTTCAACATTAGCGGGTATGTTCTTGGTGGCGAACAAGAATGTTACTTGATTTTGGGAGTTTTGGGGGTTAAATTGGGCTCCTTATGCAGGCATAAGGTGTACACTTTGATTATAAAACTTTCAAATTGATGTTGATAAATTAGTTTTAAGTGTGTTTAAGTCTAACTATATTTACTCATGTATTTGACATTAGTATTATTCTATTTATTCAGCAGATATTTATGTTATAACAGTTATAAAATCTGATGATTCTACTCAAACCTATAACATAATATATGATTTTCAGTGATTGTGAAAACTACAGATAGTAAAGGTTTTTCAAAAAAGCAAACTATTTTTATTTCCATTTCTCAATTAAGATAGACACCTTTTATTCCTATTTGTTTTTATTATTAAATTTTATATACCATGTGTAGATAAAACATTATTCTACATTTGGCATTTGAAAACTTATAACCAAATTTGACAATTTTGTAAAAGAGTATCAGAGAAGAATTATTGTAAAAAAATACTGGTTGAGAGTCCATTTTCTAAATAGTTAGATTTAATTTTATTTGGATTTTGCAATTATTATTATTTTTTGTATGTATTCTTTCGGCTAGCAAAAAATACTTTCTTATGCTATTAAAAGATAAGAAAATTATTTAGTTGCTATGTAATTATTTTTATCCTCAACCAATATTTTCCTATCAGTAATAAACAAATTGTGATATTTTCTTTTGATTATACTCTTGTTTTACTATTATTATTATTATTATTATTATGATTTCTATAATGAAGTTTAGTATTAATTATACTCTTATTGAGAAATATTAAGATATGGAGTCTTATTATGCTACTTATTATTACTGTTATTATTATTATTTAAATTTTTCTAAATTATTTACTATTAATGTTTTGAAGTGATACTATTTATTATTGAAAATTTGATATATTATGAAAAGATGTTGGAATCCAACAAAAGACTTATTTTATGAACTATATCACTTAATATTACAAATTTTAATTTTTTTTTTAGCCAAAACTAACCTTTATACTATCTTAATTTTCTTATAAAAATATTCCGTACTTACTTCAAATTATTAAATTAAAATCTTGTTTCCAGATCTAATCTGTTAATCTTTATGGAGACGATATAAATTCTTAATTCGTCTTTAGAAAACATTTATTCCAATAAGCGTAAATTTAAAAGATGGCTCTAAATTAAAAATATTCTTAATTAAACTTTATTTCGTAATATTCCAAATAAAACTCATTTTTTCTATGTTTTTATCAACCCTTTTTAAGAAAGTCTTATTAAATTTATTCCAAAACCATACCTTTCAAAAAATATCATTATTTTATCTTATCTATTTATTTATTTTCCCTCAGTCAACCTTCGATAGTGTGTATATCAATAAATTCATTTCCTTTCTTTTTCTCTTAAAATTAATCGTCTATAAAAAATCGTCTGCCTAAGATATTTAAAAGTCTGAGTTGATTATAAATTGGTTAAATAATATTTTTTTTAAATAAAATTATCGTCTGTGGAAAATAGTCTCGTATCTGGGCATGAGTTATGTTTACATAAAAGAATGACGGTTTGAGGCTAGAGAATGTTCTAGTTCTTTTTAGATTTAAAGGAGGAAGCTCGAGAGGTGGTGAGAAGAAGATTTCTTGGGCGCTCTCTTGCATGAGTGCGGCTCGCTGAAATGATGATGGAATTTTCGGTAAAATATCGTCTGCAACAGGAGCTTTTTCCTCTATTATAGCTACAGTTTAATAAAATGAACTTGCAGCAGCCAAGGAGTGATTATTTGGACCTTCTACGTCTTTTTTCATTGTTTTTTTCTCTCTGGCCATGACTTCTGTGCGGAGAAAGGGAAACCTGGCGATGATGTTTCTCCCCCCCTAACTTTAAATTGTCACATATATATACAATATAACGGGGAAATTTAGTTTAGGAAGAAAATGCCTAACTGGCTGAAATTTCTCTTGCAGCACTTTATTCTAAGAGATGGAAAATACTTCAATACTTTTGTTCAGCCCTGTAATTTATCCAGTATCTTTACTACAGCCAGTATTTAGTTAAATTTTAGTTCAAACAGACACATTCTTAAAGCTACTTAAATCACATTTTCAGAAATTATCATATATGGATGATCATGTTGCTAATTCTTTGCGTGACCCTGTATATTATTTTATCTATATTCTAGAAACATTTCTTACTAAACTGAAAGCAGTTCAACGTAAAAATGCATAACTACCACCTTTACGTTAGTTACTGACATATTCAGTAACCTTTATGAGCTCTTTTGTGTTACCCTGTAAATCAACTATAACGTTTATATACACCATATAATTTGCAGATATTTTGTAAAACTTAAAAGCTTATATCATAATTGAAAAAGCATTTCAACCATTCATCAGCTATCATCGATAATACACAGTATTTCAGATAAAAATTTAAGGTTTGAAATATTTCGTGTGTCCCTGTAAAAGCTATGCACTTCACATTATGCTTTGAATATTAAGTCTCAACGGCGTATATCAATTTTATGATACTTGAAACCGTTTAGCATTATTAAAATATATCGCAAACTATTCCCTCCTTTATTATTGTGTTATGGAATTCTTTTGAGTGGCCCTGTAAATGAAAAATAATTATTATTTAGACAGCATACTTTACAGAATGCGTATTTTAGTGCACTTTGTGAATCCTTGTAAATTTGAATAAGTTTAACAGGGTGTAACACCTTTAAAATTCTTTTGAAACGATTTTTTCCCATTGGCCGTAATGTATCGGAAAACTTTTGACTATCCCTGTAAATAAACTAATCATAGTAGAAACTTCATTTTCAATAGGGTTCGTGCTAGGGTAAACATCAATAACATATAACAATTTCAGAGCAATCCGAGTATATTTACAGGAGTTAGAGCGCGGACAGACGGCCATCCGGCCAGACGGCAAATACGGACAGACGGACAGACGGACAGACAAACCGAATGCATAAACACTTTTCAACTTTGTTGGAAAGTGTTAAAAAGAAAGAAAGAAAATTAACTCTGATGCGTGGTGCGCTAGAAATTACATTTTATTCCAGAATTCTTTTCCAAAATCTTATAGTATTATGTGTATATATTTGCTAAAGGGTGACACCCGGGGCGGACACCCCTGCGTCCCCCGCTTGCTACGCCACTGCGTATATATGTATATTTTTCTATTTTTTATGCTTTTTTTTCTAACTGTATCTCGGCTTAAACGAAATACTAAAATTTATAATGAAATAAAATAAAATATCCCTTTTTGTCAATCTATTTCGATTTTTTTCAAATTTCATTTTCATTTCTGTCTTCAATAGAGGAAAGTTTTGTAATCGAAAATTTTTTCGACTTCCGGTTTCAGACGGATTGACATGTTTTAGGGGTCAGAGATTCAAAAAAGCATGTTTTTACAAAATGTCTATGTGTATGTCTGTATGTAGGCCTGTGTGTATGTCTATCCGTATGTCGCTATTCTACCATCAAAAAGTGTATGAAGTTATGCATAGAGTTGAACCAAATTTTTTTTGAACGTTTTTGGCTGTGGCAAGCAGGTCCTCTTTCAATTTTCAAATATTCCGCCGGAAGTTATGCATCTTTCTTTTTGCTCTGCAATCCCCATTTTCAATATTGTACCGACCAAAAGTATATAAGTTATGCATCGAATTGAACCAATTTTTTTGTGTAAGTGTATGGCTATGGCTAATTGCTCCTCCCTGAATTAGAAGACAAACCGCCGGAAGGGGGCGCTGCAATCGTAATTTTTGGTCAATTTTCAATATTGTACAGCTTAAAAGTTTATGAAGTTATGCATCGAATTGAACCCAATTTGTGTAAGTGTATGGCTATGGCTAGTTGTTCCTTCCTGAATTTGAAAAAAATCCGCCGGAAGGGGGCGCTGCAATCGCGATTTTTGTGATTATTTTACTTACTTTGCATACGTAGTATAGGGTAAGTCTCGTCAATCGTTTTGAAAATCGAAAAAATTTTTTTGACGGATTTACACGTTTCAGATACTAGAGATTTGGAAAAACATATTTTTTTGAAATTTTTTTTTGCCGTCCGTCCGTCTGTATGTCTGTTTGTCTGTCTGTCTGTCTGTAAACGCTCTATCTCCCGAACAAATTGAAATAGAGACTTGAAACTTTGTATGTACTTAATATGTAAGAATGGGACGAAGCCTATTTAATATCAATAACCTCGATTATCCGGAACTATTTTTTTCGGACTCTCGAAAAATTCATTCTAATGAAAGTTATATAAAAATTTTCGAATTTTTTTAATTTTAAAGAGTGGATGTAAAAGGCAATAAAATAACACAAATTTTTCATAAAGAACGAAGTCGATCGAATTATTAGTTGCCGAGATATGTGTAATCCTGTTTTCCGCATTCTTTGATTTTTCATGACCCTGTATTTCAATCAAATTTCTATTCAAAGATATATTTTAATTGGAAATGAGACGCTTCATCCGACGCTGTAAATTGTTAGTTAATATGATTATTATTTTTAGAGCTATAAGGATGTTTCTTTTACGCAATCCGGTATTACTTGAGTATTTTGGCGTTTTATATATGATAATTTGTCGAATTTGGCTCATCAGCAATTCATTAATAAAGCATGACTATGTATATTAAAACTATTTAAATTTGCGCTTAAATTTTATTTTGGAATTGCAGTGCATTTTATAAATATTTTACACACGTTTTATTTTCATATATTATATTATGCATATCCATGATGGGTAAGTATTACGGTGGCCCCCAACGACTAGTTCAATAATGTACCATTTTCAATGATTTATAATAAATCTACAAAATTAGCTACAGTAAAAAATGTATCTTACGATGCTCAGTCTAACTCTCAAACAAATATTATTTAAAGCTAAAATTAAGAAAAAAAATAGTATTTCTATAAAACTCAGTTTTTTAAATTAAGAAATTTAAACATTAATCGCATGTGCAAAAATATAATAATAAAGCAAAATATAATAAAGATCAGTTATTAAGAAGAAGTTATCAATTGAGGCTTTTATGTTTGGTATAAATGTGTATGAAAAAAATTATTTCAAATCGACACGATTTTAAAATTTCACGTGAAATCTAAACCTGTCATAATTTTCATCTTCTCAAAATTTACTCGAGCACATTTTAATTTTTATCAATTTTAGGAGAAAATGGCCTATTTCTGTTGCCACAATTACAAAATTTGTTCTAAAAACTATAAAAAAATTAATATATCAAGAATAAATTGTGATGCAGCTTTCAAACGAATTGCATTTAAAAGTACATATTTTTTTCTTTATATGATGGTGTAAAAATTGAAAATGTGCTGTGTTTAAAAGTATAAAATTTGTAGTACCAAAAATTGCAAAGTGGAATTGCATGTGAAAGTTTTGCCATTCGCACAATGACGTATGCGTTACGCACAGATACGTTTAGCCTTTATAATATAGATACAATCCTAAGAAATTTTATAATCATGCATTTTTGAGAGTGCAAAAACTTTTGCATGAAGATCAGAAAATTGATAATACGAGCATTTTACTTACAATTTCCGACTTTAGGATTTGTTTAAGTATTGTAAAAATTAAAAGTAAATGCTGTTTTTCGACAAAAAATTTCGCATGGTAACTTGTATATATTTTTTATAAGGAACCTGTTAACCTTATGCAATATTTAAAAACTTAAGAACAACTCATTAAAAGTAAACTCATTGTGATATTTAGCACATTATTGTACCGCTTTTTAACTCTAAAATATAATCTAAAACTAAAATAGATCTAAAATAAAAACTAAATTCTTCATATTGTTTTAAGTAATTACTGAAAAGTTGTTCAAAACTTATGTATTATCATATTATACACTGTCAGTCACCGGTGACTGACGCGGCCAAAAACGGAATCAGTCGCATTGGCACTCAATGTGTTAAACAGTGTCAATTAAAAAATAGGGAATGTTCATATAGAATTATACATTAACTCAAGGAAAAAAAAACAAAAGAAGCAGGATATTATGAAAGTCTGTAATAATGTACACTGCTCAAAACAATTAAAGGTTATTGCAACTTTAGGTGGATTTTGTATCTGGGAAACTTTTTAGCTGATTGATACATGGTCGAAAGACATAGCAGGTTATATGAGAATAAATTACACATGCTTGGCAGAAAAAAATGCATTTTATTGCGTATTTGTGTACAAAAGGAAAAAAACACAATTTGTGCATATGAGAAAAAAAAGAATAAGAAAAGGTGTTTTCTTCAAAGAAAATCATTTTCAGTAGGGGGTATGGTTTCCACGGGCGGCCAGCAACGTTGAACACCTTTGAGGCATGGACTCAATGAGGCTATTAATGACGAGTTGGGGTATTCTGCCCCACTCTTCCAGAAGAGTTCTTTCCAGTTCTTGGAGAGTTTGTGGGGGTTGTTGGCGGCCAGAAACTCGTCTTCCTAGAGCGTCCCAAACGGTCTCGATTGGATTCATGTCTGGAGAACACGCTGGCCATTCCATTCGAACGATTCCTTCCTCGAAAAGGAAACCCTCCACCAGGTTTGCACGATGTGGCCTGCAGTTATCGTCCATTAAAATGAAGTTATCTCCGATTGCTGCAGCGTAAGGGACTACAATAGGTCTGAGGATCTCATTCCTATATCGGCGACCAGTCAGAACTCCACCTCGAATGATGTAGAGGTCAGTGCGCCCGTCAATGGAAATGCCACCATACACCAACACTCCTCCACCACCAAATCTGACACTTTCGTGCACGAACGCAGGATTATTCCTACTGCCACGGTCCCTCCAGATGAAAATACGCCTATTATCCGGATGCACAGAAAAACGGGACAGAATACTGCTCCATTCATTTCTCCTCCAGTTGACATGCTCGGTTGCCCACTCCCTGCGGTCGCGACGATGCCTTGATGTTAATCTAACACATACCATCGGTCGGCGAGCATACAGACCTACAGCATGGAGCCGGTTTCGGACAGTCTGAGTTGAAATCGTGGTGCCTGTAGCCGAGCGAAGGTGTTGTTAGAGAAGAGTAGCGTTCATGTTTCGGTGTCTCCGAGCTGTTAACGCTAAATACCGATTTTCATTGGGCGTTGTTGCCCGTCTACGACCTTGCCCTGGTCTTCGGCCTGCACATCCACTCTCCAAAAAACGGTTCCAGATCCTGGAAATGACACTTTGTGACGCTCCAATGGCTTGCGCTACTTCGGCTTGAGTTTGGCCCCCTCCTAACCTACCAACAATTCTCCAAGCTTCTGAATCTGTCAAATGACTTCGCTGAGACATCGTACTCATCGAAACAAAGCAATCACTGAATGCCGATCATCCTTGTCTTCATTCTCTTTTATCCAGTTGAAAGTCAAATTTCATTCGCTGCCGCTGAAGCGACGTTTTTGACGTCGAACTCAAAATTTGCATACTCCATAGTTTGAAAACCAGAAAAATTTGCATTTGTGATTCTCTTCTTCTATTTTCGGCAAAAAAATTCGTTTATATCTTTATTTTATATAAAACTTCAAATATCTTTTAATTGTTTTGAGCAGTGTATTTCCATCTTCATCGAAGGTACTTAGAAACAGATAGCATCCAACTTTATAAAAATCAATTATTACAAGGCTTTTTTAAGTAAATTCAAAGGTAAAGGAAAATAAAATTAATACAGTCGGCTCTCGTTAATTCGAACTCGTCGGGACCACAAGAAATGTTCGAATTATCCAAAGTTCGAATTATGAAAAATATGAAACGAAAACATGCTTAATATGGTGCTATTACAACGGAATCAATTTTATAGTGTTTTTTAATTTTATTTCGCCTGCTATCAGTAGAATATGACTCAATATTAAATAAGAATGTATAAATACATAAACTAATTAAAAGATTAGAAACAAACTCAATGGAAAGAAAATTTAAAGTGTCCTGATGGACAGACGGAGCTCTAAGAAAGTGGATATCAAATGCATTGGATTATAACAATTTTCTCAAAAATCAAAGAAAGAAAGTTATTCAAATGATCTGAAATCCGCGAGAAAGAAGAAAAAAATGAAAAATCGAAATTCTCGTTAGTTCGAATTAAACGAAGTCAAGAGAAAATGAGCTAAAATTAATTAATTAAAATTTTTAACGTTATTCTGCCATTGAAAATTTCGGGGCTTCATATTTTGATAGAATTAAGCGAAGATTCGAATTATCCGATTTTGAATTAACGAGAGTCGACTGTATATGAAAAATCCTAATCTACTAATCTTTCTGGATCGTTACTATCACCTCTCTTAATTGTCAAATATTTATACAAACCTAGAATATTTAAATATATTACCATAGTTGTGAGATATGTCTGCAGTTTGAATAGTACATATTACATATAAAGTTTATAAATTATGTGCTGATTACATAATGTTTACCATATTAATTATCTTATATTAAGTATCGTCGCAGTTAAAAGTGAAGAGAGTTTTCCAAAAAATGTTTGGGTGTTAAATTGAATATATTTTTAAAAAGTGCCTTTAACCCGGTGAACTGTTTAGAAAACTTAAGTATAAGTCTCTAAACACAAACACTGCATTTCCATTGGAATATTTAGCACATTATCGTACAGCATTTGGAAGAGTGTCCAAAAAATAAATGGGAACGTTTGTAGTATTATATGGTACCTGAAAAAAAATCTTGACACTTGAGTCCCAATATAGATGCACTAACGTTTTATTTTATTCTTTTGCAGTTTTAAATAGAAGTGACGGTTTCTATTACGTTTTTGTACTTGAGTGGTAGCTCCTGTCATTTAACATGAATTAGAGTTTACCTTTTATTTTTTAGTTCTAGTAGTAGATGGTGAAGAGAAATTTTTTTATATTCTTTTTTTTACCCCCCCCCCTCCCAAAAAAGAACTTCTGATGCACATAATTTTATAAAAACTTTAAAACTGTTGATTAATCCCATGTTTTAATTCTTTAAGAACAAGATGTTTCTGTAAGTCGTAAAACCTTCGATTTACGAGCAAAGTATTTATGTCCTAAAAAAAAGAAGGCAATATATTAAAACTAAAAACCGGCTCAAAAAACTTTGAAAGACTTCAGCCAAGTCTGATATATTTATTAAAACAGTTAGTTTTTAGCACAGTTTAGTACAGTTAATACCAAGTATAACAATTTCAGGAAAAGAGAAGAAACAGTACTAATGAATATTTCACTATGGACCATCTGTTACAAATATCACATTTTTCATTTTCTTTTTGCTGTTATTGTACATTAACTTATACATTATAATGAAATTTTTTATAATTTTCTATAATCAAATTATAGAAAATGAAAAAAAGCAGCATATAATGGAATGCTGACATAACATCTTTCCTTCTTCAACGGAGGCACTTAGAAATTCATAGTTGCCAAGCTTTTTAAAAATAATCTATTCCAAGATTTCAGTTATTGCAGCAAATTAATAAAATACTAACCCTTTGCACTCGAAAGATTGTTCTCACGAATGAGTAGTGTGCAGCGTAAATGAGTGCTCTAAATGCTTTAGATACCAGTTTTTTTAACCTTTCGCCGGGCGCGCAAATTTTCATGACATGAGCGGGCGCGCATTGTAAATTGTACACCAAGTGAAAAAAATCAATTATTGCTGCGTTTTTTTAATTTTACGAAAAATTTAACTTGCAAATACCTTATAAGTTATCTCTGATCACAATTTATGAAAGTATTCCGCAATACACTTATTTTGTTATAACATATTAAAGCAGAAGTTTAGATGTATAAAAAGCTACCTGCTATTACAATCACAAAGAACTAGTCGTTGGGGGCCACCGTAATACTTACCCATCATGGATATGTATATGAAAATAAAACATGTGAAAACTATTTATACAATGCACTGCAATTCCAAAACAAAATTTAAATATTGTTAATATACATAGTAATGCTCTATTAAAGAACTGCTGATTACCGATATCGACAAATTATATAAAACGCCATACTACTCAAGTAGTACCGAACTGCGTAAAAGAAACATCCTTATAACTCCAAAAATAATAACTCTATTAACTAACTATTGACTGCGTCGGATTAAGCGTCTCATTTCCAATTAAATTATACCTCTGAATTGAAATTTGAATGAAATACAGGGTCATGAAAAATCGAAGAATGTGGAAAACAGGATTACAAATATTTCGGCAACTCATAATCCGATTGACTTCGTTCTATATGCAAAATGTGTGTTATTTTATTGCCTTTTACGTACATGCCCTAGAACAAAAAAATTCGAAAATTTTTATATACATTTCATCAGCACGAATTTTTCGAGAGTCCGAAAAAAATAGTTCCGGATCATCGAGGTTGCTGATATTAAATAGGCTTCGTTCCATTTTTACATACTAACTACATACAAAATTTCAAGTCTCTATCACAATTTTTTCGGGAGATAGAGCGTTTACAGACAGACAGACAGACAGACGGACGGCAAAATTTTTTTTCTAAAAATATGTTTTTCGGAATCTCCACTATCTAAAACGTCTAAATCCGTCAAAAAAAAAATTTCGATTTTCAAAACGATTGCAAGACTTACCCTACACTACGTATGATGGGTAAGTAATAAAACTTAATAATGAATTACTAAACAAATATTAAGTAATTTCGGATTTACAGAATTAGTCTTAGAATTCATCTATATTACTCAATTCCGATATCAAGCATGAAATTTGCTTTTTTGAAGGCTGTTTACATTTCATGCACTGTTAACAAATTAAAATGACAGTTGCAGTTAAATGTGCAATCTGAAATCCAAATTACTTTCAGGAACTGGGTAAGAGATCCAATAAACGAATAGAAATGGTTATTAACACCCACTAGTGTTTTAATTTTGTTCTACAGAAAAAAGAAAGTGAATGTTGTACTTTTTACAACGGCGCTCCCTACGGAAGGTTAAACTCATTTTCTTCGCTTCATTTAATGGCCGAATAACCTGTGATAAACAATTTCCAAATAAACCGTAAGATATTAGTGGTGTCCAACGCATTTACACTGTTAAAATTAATGGTGACGCATTGCACCTTTTAGGGGTGAAAGGCTTGTCTCACTGGTGACACCCCTAAAGGAGCCAGAATGACACCTTTAATTAGGGTGAAAAGATGGCACTCTTAATCCAGAGTGGCCAATAATAAAAAATTTATAAATATACAAACCGACTTTTGGCCGTCGAAGGATTCGAACGCACAACGTCTGATTACAAGCTCAGTGTTCTAACCGCTCGGCCATAGAGCTCACCTTCACTCACTCATAGCCATAGATTTTACTTGCCATCACAGAAAACAGAAAGACACACGTCACAGCGCATGCGCATGGTTCCAGTCACCCGTTGAGGTGCCACATTGCTGCCAATACGAAGTGCATGGCACCTTATTTAGCTCCAATCACCCAGTAAGAGACCAGTCGGCACTGCAACCACATATCCAAGCCCCTATGGCACCCTAGGGTTCCAAATGCCCCGGGTTCCAATGGACCCTAGAGCCTTTTCTCCTCCGGGTCCCAAATGGCCCCGGTTTGTCACCACTTTTAACAGTGTATCATCCCGATTTACAAAAGACACCTGACGGCGTAGTGAGTGAGTGAGAGTCACCTTCTGGAGTAAAAAGGGTCAATATTTGAAAATTTAATAACGATATTACCTCTTAAAATTCAATTATTCATACATTCTGCTTTTAAACATAGAAACCGTTACTAATATATCTTATAAAAAAAATCAAACTGCAACAACGTCTAAGCGAAATAGCATTTTTCACAGATAAGAAAATTGTTTTTTTTTTTTTTTTTTTTTTTTTTTTTGAGAGAAGAAGAATAAAGTCTATTTCCACCCCGATGAAGATAATCTGTGGAATGTCCAAAATGAAGAGGATTTTAATCCAGACTTCGCTAAGCGAAAGGAGAATTCATACTTCTATTTCTAAAGGTTGCTCAATAACAGACCTACAAATTGGGCAGATAATTAATATTACTATTATTATTTTACTTGTGAGTATGTAGCAAGTAGTATGTGTTTCTAAAGGCGTGCTATTAGTTAGTAATTAAAAATTGCAAATACTTCTGATAATAAAAATTTTCTCGCTGTAAAATACATTGTACTTTGAATTAAAACTATAAATAAATACGATCAATAAAATCATTTAATTATTTAAACGTAGATAAAGTCAATAAATGCGAAAAAAAATTAAATCCAAAAGATATCATTAAAATGCATTCTGTTAAAACAAAATTAGCAAAATTCAATTTTAAAAAAGTCTTTAAAACATCTTTTAAACCTCGGCTTTATTTATTATTGAAATATTCTTTTTCAAAATTTCTTATGGAACCCTTGTGCGTCAACACTGTTTTAAAAAATTAAAAAATGCAAAACTGAATTATTTTAACAGTTGCTTTTGCCTTAAAAAACTTGAGCTTTGTTAATTTCTTTTATTTAGGCAGGTGAAAAAGCTTTTTTTGCAATGGCTATTTAATGTCGTATAAAGAACAAAATATTTCCAACGTATGGTTATTTAAACAAAAAATAACGATGATGATGCAAATTTTTAATGCATAAAGTAGAGAGTACATCGTTCTGTTTTTTAGATAATAATGTAAGATTTTTTTTTTTCGAATAGAGTGCTTTTAATTTTCTTTTGTTGATAATTGAATGTGAATGTATTCTAAATAAATTAATATGTAATTTACATCCATTACACTGATGTGACGTTTATTGGGATTGTACATGTTTATTATTAAAATATTGTTAAAAAAGTCAAACTGAAGAATTAAAAGTGTATATGTTTTTAAAATATGAAATATATTTTATTTATTTATTTGATCTTATATCGATAAAAATGGATGTATTTCTTTCAATTTAAGATTCTAGTAAATATTTTAAAGAGTGTAATTATTCTATTCACAAATAAGTCAATTAATGCTGTCACCATCAATGCCAATGAATTTTTTGCGACCTAAGCTATTTCTTAGCTGATATTT
This sequence comes from Maratus speculifer, assembly GCA_964019185.1. Taxonomy (NCBI): domain Eukaryota; kingdom Metazoa; phylum Arthropoda; class Arachnida; order Araneae; family Salticidae; genus Maratus; species Maratus speculifer. The sequence goes on along the minus strand of OZ025301.1, from coordinate 3,606,969 downwards.
AGCTAACTATTTCACACAAAAATATGAAAATCAGTAGTTTTATAGACTAATGTTTGATAAATACACTGATGCATGCAGCTCTTAAGTTGAAGAATTATTTCTAGAAAGATTTAGTGCTAAAGTGGACAGAAGCGTTCCACTAAAAAAAGCTTCATAGGACCAAATTTTATGCATAGGAATTCAATCATTTTTTCTAGAAATGAGTAATAGAGATTCCAGGTGTGCAAACTGATTTTTAAAAAATTGTTTAGAATTTTGTGTGTTTATTTTCATTTTGAATTGAAATCTTCGGTACTTCCAAAGAGATTTTGTTACTACTCTGTTAATTTAAAATAATAAATTCATTTAATATGCATTAAAAGCAGCAAATAAATGAAATTATGTCATTTTTAAATGATGAAATAATAATTGCAAATTAGTTAAGACTTAAAAATATATTTAGATGGAATATTTACTTTATATTTTCATGGGAACTTTTTATATTAATTTTGTAAATTCTAAGACGGCACAAATGATATTTCGTTTCAAATAACGAAAGTACTTTTACGTGAACATTTAAAAAAGAAATATTAAAAATATTTCAACCCTTTCAATGATTTTTTAAATCATACTTTAAAGTATATATACAGGGTGATTCAAAAAAGATGGGAAAAATTTTAAGGGATAATACTATACATCAAGACAAACAATATTAAATAGGAAACCAAGGGTCCCAAGCGTTTTCCAAAGGAGATAGCCGCCATTAAAGTTTAGGGTCCAAAATTTCAAGTGAACATAAAAAACGGAAAAATTGATCGATTGATTTGCGGTTTTCACTAAAACTATTCTTTATGTTGGTACTTTCTTGAAAATAAATTCTAAAGATTAATTCCGAAAAATGTCGATAGAGGGCGCTTTAGACTTTGGAGTAACGAACAACTGTTTTTTGCCGTTATTTTTTGCATCTCATTAAATGGTTTCGCAAGCTTAGATTTAAACTTAAATTTTGAGCTCAAAATCTGAATTGTTGGGAGTGGTTAAGTAGCTCAAACTGAACTGTGTTCAGAGGGTTCAAATTTCAAATGATTATAAAAAACGGAAAAATTATTCGATTGATTTGCGGTTTTCACTAAAACTATTCTTTATGTCGATATTTTATTGAAAATAATTTATAAAGCTAAATTTAAAAAAATGGGGATAGAGGGCGCTTTAGACTTTGGAGTTACGAAAAACTATTTTTTACCGTTATTATTTGCATCTAGTTATTTTTTTTTAGAAGCTTGGACATAAACTTAAATTTTGCGCAGAAAATCTGAATCATTGGGAGTGGTTAAGTAGCGCAAGCTGAACTGTGTTCAATGGGGGTGGGGAGTTTCAAATTTCAAACCATTATAAAAAACGGAAAAAATGGTCGATTTGTTTCCGGTTTTCGCTAAAACTATTCTTTACGTCACTATTTCTTTGAAAAGAAATTTTAAAGATAATTTTTTAAAATTTTCGTTTGAGGGTGCTCTTAATTTTAGAGTAACCAACAACGATTTTTAAACGTTATTTTAACTGTCTAATTGAATGCTTGCAAATGCTTAGACTTAAATTTTGAGCTCAAATTCTGAATAGTTGGGAGGGAATAAGAATGGCAAGCTGAACTTTGTTCAAGAGTTGAAATGCTACTCTCCCCACCCCTCGAACACAATTCAATTTTGCGCTGCATAATTACTCACAAAGATTCAGATTTTGAGCTCACAATTTAACTATAAGCTTTTATAAGTATTTATTAGATACAAAAAATACCAGTTAAAAATAGTTGTTCGTTACTCTAAAGTTTAAGGCGCCCTCTAACAGAATTTTTTGAAATTTATCTTTAAAATTTATTTTCAAGGAAATACTGGCATAAAGAATAGTTTTGGCGAAAACCGTAAACGAATCTACCATTTTTTCCGTTATTTATGATAACTTGAAATTTGAACCTCCCCACCCCCATTGAACACAGTTCAGTTTGCTCTACTTAACCACTCCCAACGATTCAGATTTTTTGCGCAAAATTTAAGTTTATGTCTAGATTCTAAAAAAAATAACTAGATGGAAATAATAACGGTAAAAAATAGTTTTTCGTAACTCCAAAGTCTAAAGCCCCCTCTATCCCCATTTTTTTAAATTTAGCTTTATACTTTATTTTAATAAAATACCGACATAAAGAATGGATTTAGTGAAAACCGCAAATCAATCGACTAATTTTTCCGTCTTTTATAATAATTTGAAATTTGAACCTCTGAACACAGTTCAGTTTGTGCTACTTAACCACTCCCAACTATTCAGATTTTGAACTCAAAATTTATGTTTAAGTCTAAGCCTGCGAAACCATTTAATGAGATGCAAAAAATAACGGCAAAAAATAGTTGTTCATTACTCCATAGTCTAAAACGCCCTCGATCGTCATTTTTTGAAATTTATCTTTATAATTTATTTTCAAGAAAATACCAGCATAAAGAATAGTTTTAGTTAAAACCGCAAATCAATCGATCAATTTTTCCGTTTTTTATGTTCACTTGAAATTTTGGACCCTAAACTTTAATGTCGGCTATCTCCTTTGGAAAACGCATGGGACCCTTGGTTTCCTATTTAATATTGTTTGTCTTGATGTATACTATTACCCCTTAAAATTTTTCCCATCTTTTTTTAATCACCCTGTATACAAATCTATAAATCATGTGCATAATCCTACATAAAAAAATCTGATATTTTTGTCAGTAATAATAACAAAAAGCTTTGTAAAATATGTTACGTGTTTTTCAAATTGTTTACTTAGCCCTCATCTCTCACTTTCACCAGTTTGTGTTCATCTCATATTTTAACGGTGAACTTGATATAGTACTACTTAAATATGCTGAAAAGAGTTTCACAATATATGCTTTTTTATGTATGATTCTTAACTTCTAACAAAATAGTCCAATTCAAGCATTCAGAATGGTACATAAAGTGATTAAAAATAACCCCACAACCGGAAGTCGACTGGCATGAGTTCATGCGATCGTGGAGGCTATGGCATCTTGGAGCGTCGACTGTCTGTCTATCTTTACCAAAAGTATTCAATAGAAATCGTTTTACTTTATTGCCATAGTGTGGCGGTGCGCTATCATGCTTAAAAGATTTTACAGATAACACAGATATTTCATTAAATGCGGGCACAATATTGAGAGAGTGAGATAGCAGTCAGTGGTCCCAACACGATATCGGCCACGGCTTAAAGTAGAATAGTTCATAAAGGACATATAAGGTGAAGCCATACCACAGTGTCAACTTGGCTGCATGCGTTGACTTCATTGTGCATTTACGAGAATTATATTTCGACCAAATTCAAATCATACATTAAGTATTTACACACAGATAGGACAGTTCCATAAGCTCAATAGTAACCGAATCTTAACTTCAGAACCTCTAATGACAACAGGTGCAAACATTTCGGGAGCATCGCAACAGGCAGTTGTTACTTGTCCTCTTTGTATAGTATCTATCTTTTTCATGTGTCGCTAACGGGTGTATTTGTTTAAAACATAAAATGAGCTTTATTTTTTCAAGCAGATACTATGAATTAAGCAAGAAATCACAAGATAGGTAGCTCTGAAAAGAGATTTTGCAAAAATATCAGCTACAATATCAAAATTTCTAACAGATAAACGTGTTAGACGATACGATAGAGACAGTGACATTTTAACTGGCGGTTTATGTTTTAAGTTCCCGCCTGTTCCCAGTAGTGGCGCTAGAATCGCGCCATTACGGTTTTTCGCTTCTCTGTTGTATCTGTGTGTAAATACTTAATCTGTGATTCAAATCTCCGTGTAGTGTTTCAGTAAGCCTCATCTGCTCATAATTCGTCGAAAAACCAGTGGCTGTAGTTCGCACGGACAGAGATGCAATATCCCGTGATGGATACGTCGAATCTATCAGTGGGGTAGATTCAATATCTTTCCAGTTTTGTGAACATTACTGTCCTAGGGTTCGTTCGGGTCCTGGAATTTCATGATCAGACTATTCTTCGGTACCAGCACTTTCTTACTAGAGAGAATCTCTAATTAACCCCTTTGGGAAAGACCGACACGTATACGTGGCACAAAAAAGCCTAAAAATCCAAGTTTATACTCACCAGTAAAATTTTACTTCAAACTTCTCCTGATTTAATCAGAGCATTTTCTTGATTTAAGGGTGACCCGTACTCCATTTTCGGCCAAAAACCATCAAAAGTTCAAAAATTTTTTTATCTCAGAAAACGATAAAATACATATTTGCGAATATCCATGCAAAATTTCAGAACTCGGGGACACTTGGAACAGGTAGAAAATGAGCTTTTTTAATTGTACTCACTATAGAGTTTAAAGGACTAGCGGCCATTTAAAACGTGTTTTCCTGAAATTGACTTTTTTCATATTTTGCCTAAGTTCAAAGTACTAAGGCTCAGTGGTAAAATGATTTAGAAACAAAGTGTTGATGTTTTTAGATTTTTAAAAAAATTTGCAACAAAAGTAAGGAGAGATTTTTTTTAACTATTTCTGAAAATTTTACATAAATTGGTAAACATGAAAATTATAACGAATTTAAGGAAATTTACCATGCGTATTTTTATTTATTTTTTTCTTAGCCGTTTAAAATAGAAAATTAAAAATATCTCTCCTTAGTTCTTTTCTATATACTATAACACTATTTAAGAAATTTTAGTAATACCAAAATATTGAAAATTGAATGAGGAGTAGTAATTTTAAAAAGTGTATTTTTCGACAAAAAATCATAAAAATCCCCATAAAAAATATACTTTTTAATAAAAAGTGAATTTTTTTGCTAATTATTCCTTACAAAAATATTCTTAAGTAGTACACCAAAATTCATTACTTTAAAATCAATAATAAAAATTTTGGGTTTTTTCTTACGGGTCTCCCTTACTACGGCACAAATTCCTGCTTTTAAAAACTGGTGACAAAACATTAAAAATTTCAAAAAACGGCTCCTGTAGCGAAAGAGTTAAATAAGGCGAAATTTCGCGCGTTTGTACAATATTTTATTTCTATAACGAAATGCCGGTGTTTTACCTTAAAAATAACGGTAACCGTACGAACCATGTATTCTCGTGGAAGATTCTGCCGCTAAATCATTTATAGTCCAAGGATTAACCGCACAAACCCTCAAGTCCTCAAGCACAAGAAAAATTCCTTTATTTTATGAAAGAGTATTAACAGAGAAATCTAATGATCCATATCTGCCGGAAGCGAAGTGGTGCATGAGCCAAAAATTAATGCCACTAGTAGTTGACTCCATGTTTTCATACTTTGGGTTGCACAGCCTACGAGTACGTTATTCATTTTTGGCTTATGCACCACTTCACTTCCGGCAGACATGGATCATTAGATTCCTCTATTACTACTCTTCCATACAAAAAAAAGGAATTTTTCTTGTACTCGATGACTTAGGGTTTTGTGAGGTTAGCTCTTGGACTTTTTTTTATAAGGGTTTCCACCGCAGCAATTCAGCCCTCAGCCAACGAGGGTCTATCAATTTATGTCCGATTCTTGTCTCTATTCCAATACATGGTAAGGGGAGAAAGGACTTCCTTTCAATGTTAAAACTGTTGTTAGCTTTCGTTTTTTCAAAACTAAAAACTAAAACAAAATCACTTCACCTTTTTCATTTACGTATAAAACGTTTTATGTTCATTTCAAGTTTATTCCGAAAATCAATCATCCGTGAATCCATAGAGATATATTCTAGGAGGGATAGGGTTTGTAATGATTCTTATTCTTATGACATTCCGAGTTTGTGGTTAGAATTACTTAATGAATATTTAGAGGGGGAGTCTAATAGGGGGAGCCGCGGTGGCATTGGCTATTCACGATCATAGGGGGCGCAATATTTTGTGTTTTGGGTTTTTAAATTATGTTTATATCCAGTGTTATTTAGTTTTCTATTTTTATTAATATTAATTTTATACATTTTAAATTTAATATATGATCAAAATATATTATATTTATATGCCGCGGTGGCAATGGCTATTCACGATCATAGGGGGCGCAATGTTTTTGTGTTTTGGGTTTTTAAATTATATTTATATCCAGTGTCATTTAGTTTTCTACTGATTTTATGTGTTATGAATACGGTTCTTATGAATGAACCGAAACATGTCAACTTTTTAATTTTTTATTTGTGACACCTGTTCTAAGTAAATAAATATGAAATGGACTTCCTTTCGCCGAGCGAAAATTTCACAACGCAATAGTATCTGACTCTCCGTTCAAATAGAACAATTTCACAAAGAATTCTTGATCCAGGTAACGACAACATCCTGAAAGTGAATGAGAAATCCTCGTACATTTATATCACGATGTTTTTCCTGCATAATTAATTTACATAATTGTGCCGAATCTCTCGCAATTCAGCGTCATCTACGGACTATTTATTTGCTAAAAATCTATTTGCTTCTAACGACTACCTTGTGCGTCTTTTCTTGCAAACCGCATTTGTTTAGTATTATGTTTTTTATGAATTTTTAAATATTTAAAGAACTTTTGATCCACACGGATATTATTGTCGTAACGTAAAATTGTAATTGCGTTAAGCGTAAATTAGGAATACGTTTTCATTAATAACTCTAAATTATTATAAATTCTAGCTCTTCAAATATTTATAATGAATTTATTTAGGAAATGGTAAAGTTTTATAGTATTTAAATACTGCATTGAGATTTCTTAAAATTTTGATTTTGCCAATAAAAGTCAGGTGGTAGAAGTTTGAAAATTCTATTATACTATTCCTTCCATAACAAACATCCGAACATAAAACTAACTCTTAAACTTCTTGTTTCAAGAAGAATTTCAGAATATATTTTTATTCTAAGAAACACTTTATTAAATTTAAAGTTCAACTTTTCCAGAGAAAGAATATGAAATACAATACAGAAGATAGAAAATATGCAAATTTAGATGCATCCGAATAAATCTTTCTCGCACATTTTTCTTTACTGAAATAAAACTGATATTTTATATGTTTTATTAAAATCAATATATTTCAATGGATTTCAAGTTTTCCAAATGAACTAGCCGTTTTACTACTTGCAGAATTCTTTAATTTAAACTTAACAAGTATTAAACAGCAGTGTTATAAAATAAATTCACCAATGTAAATCTTTTTTAATTTGAAATTTAGAATTTTTTAGTAATTGTTCTTAGAGGTCATTTAAATATTAAATATAAATCGCCATGCCAAATCTCAAACTTTAAATTATTACATCTTCTTTAGCAACTGTAATCGTGGAAATTGCAATTTTTCAAAATTTTTTGTTCCTGCACCCTTTCAGATTTCGAATGCACAAGCATTTACATTTTAAAAGTTAAAAAAATACATTTTTAGGCCTAATCATTTCTAAATAAAGCGTATGTTAGAAAGTTTTTAAAACGTTTTCCGCTTATTTGAAGCTTTTGAATTTCGACTGTCACTATAAACCTCTTTTGGAATACATCTGTAGTTTGAAAATTATTTTAATGCTAAATTTCGTATTTGTCTAAATATTTATCATAAAATTCTTATTTTAGAAAAAAATTTGCACCTGCCACCTCATGAGAATAATGTGTCGACTTATAATTTACGGCTATGTTAGAAGAGATAGGCAGTACACTATTAAGAAAATCTGTGAATTCACGGTAAAACAATTGGCAGAAAAATTGCAGGACATTTACCGTTCCGTTAGTAGATTTTCCGTTTTGGAAAATAAAAGAAAGGAAAATTCCGTTTAAAGAAGTGGTAACTTTCCGTTACAAGGTTTGATTTTTAAAGATAATAATTTAATTTAAAATTAAAATTAATGAACCGAACAATCTTCAAAGAATTCGAAATTTCCAGGTGATTTTCAGTTGCTATATTATTTAATTTAGTTTATTTATTTATATATTTTTTATAATTTACTTCAAGCCATCCTGAGGATCAAACTTAAAATTTCTCAAGACCTTTTGACAGTGGAATAAGTCCTTACTGACTCAGCCAAATCTCCTGAGGCCACCTTGTACAAAGTATGTCTTTTATGAGTTAATGGGAAAATATATTGTGCTATTCAAAGATTTCCTTTCAAATATATTCGTTGGAATATTCGTTAGCGGTTTATTTTATTTTATTTTAGACCGATGCATATTACTTATTACTTTTCTAAATCAATTTTAATTTTTTTACTAGTTTAAATAAAAAAATCACTGTTTAAAATCATTATTATTATTATTATTATTATTATTATTATTATTATTATTATTATTATTATTATTATTTGAATGAATGAACGTATTTGAAATTGTCGCACACAATTTTTTTTTTTGGGGGGGGGGGGGGATAATTAGTTAAAAGATTTTTTTAATTAAAAATGAGAGAAAAATAAATAGAAAAGTGTAATTAAAAGGGACTTTTTAAGTTTTCATTATTTGTTTGTATTGATGTTGGCCGATTATCTACACGTGGGATATAAGCTCTAAAAGAGAAGGGTGCTCTCCGTGGGGGGGGTGTCTTTCTAAGGGAGCCTAACCCCTATTTGCGCAAGGAAATCCAACGTTCGAAGAAAACCACGGAACACTCCGAGCGGTTAGGCCGACGGTATTTAGTTATAATAATAATTATTATTATTTGCTTAATTCTCTTTGCACCGTTTGCGATTCTTTTATTTTAAACATATAATTTTCTACATATAATATAAACATCACTTTAAAATATCAATTTAATTTTAAATGCTTTAAGTGATAAATTGAAAATAACATAAAAAGATTATAGTTTGACATGTTTCATTGCTCTTACGGCAACTTTTTCAAAAACAAATAAATGTAAAAAGAAATTTCTCGAAATAAACAGAAAAACATAAATCACGTGAACATGAGCATATAAAAATAAAAATAAATAAAAATAATTGTGAGCGTGAAGTTATTGTCTTAAAAACCTTTGAAGCATTCCCTTCCATATTTTAGGTAGCTCCATGGAGGCAAATTCATTGCAAACATTGTCTTTACGTATGAAGATTTCTATTGATTCTCTTATGATTGATGGAAAATATGATCTAGAAGGGTATATTATTCTACTACTTTTAAAATCTATTTGTAATGGTTCTTTGCTATATAATCTTGAGAGAGCTGTAGTTTTCCTATTGTATTTGATGTCTGCTATATGTTCTTTAATTCTAGTTTTGAGTTTTCTACTTGTTTCACCAATGTAATATTGTTTTGTTCCATCTTTTTTTGTGAATGGTATTTCATATACGCCAGATATTTGAAAATAAATAATAGATCAAATATATGGCGTATATGAAATACCATTCACAAAAAACGATGGAAATTACTTAATAAAAAGAGCTGCTATTCTGAATCTTTCAAGAAGTATAAACATATATGAGATACAAGAATTTTTTTTTATTTTTGGATTACTGCATCTGACCAGTTTGAACTTGCAAAAATTTACAAGCGGCGTATTTATGTTAGTTTTTCCATTTAATGTTATTCACAAATATTTTTGTGATCTTTTTAAAACTAGTCGAATGTGGCAATCCCAATGATTTCTTCTATCTCATGTATGTTAATACTTCAAAATAAGCTACATCAGTGCCAAAGTTAAACGGTAATATATGCTTATCACGAGGATTCTAGAAGGTGAGAAACTCCGCGTATTAGTTCTTGAAATAGGACTACGGTGGATATCGGGAAAATTGCAACATAAAAGCGAATTTTGTTGGTTTATACCAAACCATAAACGGCAATAATAGTTATCAAACTACATCTGAATCTGAAGTTTGATGAAGAAATTTGTCCGTTAGGTCTTGAGATAGAGCTCTTGCAGGAATCGGAAAAATTAAGCACAGCAGTGCAAACTATTGGGAAATTGATTAATAGAGCTAATTCATATCACGGATTTACTGAATCTGAAGTTTCATGAAAATCCGTACATTAATTCTTAAGACAGAGCTACATCGGAAATCGTGAAAAATGCAGTATAGCAGCGCCATTTGTTGAGTGATTTTCACCAAAATGTAAATTACATCAACTCATATGAAGGAGTAACTGAACTGGACATTGATGGAAATCCTTGCATTAATTATTGAGATATCGTTAATTGCTCTCGCGTAAATCGTAAAAAAATGCAGCGATGCCACTTGTTGAGCGATTAACATCCGAAACGAATCAGCAAAAATTTATATCAGGGGCTACCTTAATATAATTTTTTTATTAAATACCGTGCATTGATTCTTGAGACAGAACGGTCACACAATTTATTTCACACACAAATAGACAGTCACAGACAGACATTTTTTAAAAACATGTTTTTTTTTTTCAAATTCGAGCTCTAAAACGTGTAAAATCGTCGATAACCAGAAATCGAGATTTTTTACGAATCCAATACTTCCTTCCTGTAAAAATAGAAGAAAGTAAGAAATAAAAAATTGCTGTACAGTAAATTTAATACTGGAAATTATAAAATACAACATTAATCAAATACGTTCTTCAAAATATAAGGCAAATATCCGGATTTATTAAATTCTAACTGTTTCTTCCCTCCCATATGTGTATTTCATTGTCGTTGCATGTATTTTTCAAGAATGCAAAAATAAGGCATCGATTTTTTTTATTGCAGTCGTAATTTGTTTATTTCCCCCATACACTGTGATATTTGAAGATAAACATGAGACATTGCTCAACATGTAGTGCTGTTTGTACAAGATACGTTCAAAGATAATTCATTTCTTGCTGGATTTTGACAATATCTATTAAAATATGGAATACTCATATGTATTCAGTCATACACTGTAAAAAAAAATCTGTAAAGGTACTAAACATTTTCTAGGAAACTGGGATTCCAAGAACTTTTCATGTAACGATAACAGGAAAAATCCATGTAACCGAATCTAAAACTTGAGTTTTTGTTGTTACCGTCACAGGAAAAGTTCTTGGAATCCCAGTTTCCTAGATAAAGTATAGTACCTATGCAGATTTTATTTACTGTGTATGGGATCAACTATTTTATTAAAGACATAAATATAAAAAGTTTGACATACTCTGTAAGGATTAAAGACAGTCTCAGAAATTATTTACAAGTAAGGCGTCGTATATAAAAACAGAATATCGAAAAATAATTTTGAAAAGTGACTTACAATAAATTCCACTATATAATGTTACATAAAATACAATATTATACATATTTTTCTGAAGAACTATATTGAAACTTTTTCCTCAAAACTCATTTAGTCAGCGACTCATATGTGTCTTTTGTAATCGTGGTACAAATTTTACAAAATGGACGCATAAATATATGCTATTATAATTTTAAAATCTTCGTTTCACATACAGGTTTGGCAATAAACAAGAAAACTTGCTTGACATTGAGTGCTGCACACAAAAATGAAAGAATGAAAAATATTTTAAGAAAAGTTATTAACGGGTTGATTGCCAAGTCAGTCAAGGGTGGCTGACTCTGACCTTTCTGTTTAGGCCGTTCTAATCATCGGGGACTGAAAGTATGTCTAACAGGAATATTATTTCGTGGCCCAAACGGAAAGACAGACAAAACAGACATGACACTCAACGTATTAATATTTAATGTACCATAATATTGAAAAATGCGCTGATTTTCAGAAATTCTCTTCGAGGTATAAAACTGATATTTAGAAACCTATTTTCGAAAGTGTTTATAAATTATCTCAGTTTCTGGAGAGAAAAAAATTCTATAAACTTAAAGTTAGGAATATAAATCTATCGTATAGAAAATATGTCTATGAAAGTTTTATAATTTAATGCACTATTGATTAGATTTTTAGAAATTTGACATTAGTCATTTAATCAGTCGTTCCTATTTTGTATATTCTAGTTAGCTATTCACGACATGCACGGAGGAGAATTCCCCGTCACAAATGGTTGTTTTTCACAACTACATTTTAATACTACTCCTTGCTTTATAAACGTCCGAAATCCTGTCATAAGATAATGCGAGAAATACATCATTAAAGTTTAGATATATCAAGTAGTCTTTTGGGACGGTGAATTCTCGTCCCTGTACATGATACATATTACATTAGGTTGCTAAACATCTTTAAATAATGAAACATAAAAATCTTTCATGGTCTTACTACTTAAATTTCGAGAATGCATATAACTTCCAAATCATATTACATTTATTATTTTATTATAGTCATAGATTTCAATGTTTTTTCATAATTCACAAAGCTTTCACGAAAAGCACAAATTTCGTTAAGCAATTTTATACTGCATAAAAAATAACTATAACAAAGATAATTTTTTAAAGGAATTTGCAATACAATTAACATAATACAAAAAATTTAAAACTCAATATCAGAAACGTTTTTGAAACAAGATATGTAGTTTGAAGTATAAACACTTATTCAAATATTTTTCTTTAAACACATCTAGGGAACCATACACGAGTCTTATTGTCGTAACATATTTTTTTCGAGAATGCACATAACAATCTACTTTGTGGTATCGATTATTTTATTATATTCATAAATTTCTTCATTTTCTGTACACCGTGTGGTTTGACAATAAACAGGGATTCTCCTTGACTTTTATTGCTTAATATAAAAGAGAAACTTTCGAACATATCTTTTCTTATCGAAATTATAAAAATACGTATAAAAATCGGTGGCATTCTCATATGCATCGGGTCGTATGATATTGACTATTTTATTACAGTCATAAATTTCGACGCTTACCATACTCTGTAGAGTTTTACGATAAGTACAGAAATTACTGGACATTTATTGCTGTAAAAAAAGAGAATAACGAAAGATAAATTTTAAATATAATTTACAATGAATCCACCTTAATAGTAATATTATATATATCCGGGTAGTTACAAAATTATATGGCAGAAATTTAAACGGTGGTAGGTCGATTCTAAATAAGCAAATTTCGTGTAGGAATGCAAAATATAACGAAAATGAAGCGTTGAAGGAATAAAAAAGGCTGTTTAGATCGGAAGATTAAAGCATTTTGAGGATCATGTTTCGTCATTTTCCGCACGGATTTCCAACAAGTTGCATCGTAATGAGGATATATGCGTAGCTTTAATTATATTCCGACTGAACATTCCCGATGCTATGGTGTGTGTGGAAATAAGAGGAACTCTTTTTTTGAGATTAAAAGCAACAACGCTGCGAGAAGGGAAGAAAGAGAAGAAGAAAATAGAATGTTTTTAAAGAATTAGAAGGCTAGTATTGTCAATGCAGAATCTCTTTTCGATAAATTAAAGCAGAAGATTTGAAGAAATCTTTAAAAACTGTAAATTATTCAACGGCGTTATGTTATAAACTAAATATTGCCGTATCTAAGGTAAAAGGTTACTATTGAACGAGAAGTTATTTTGTATCTTCGTTTGTATCTGTCTATTCGTCTTCAATAAATGTAGTGTTTCTCTGTAAAAGCAGTCGTAATCTTGAATATGAGGCCTCGCGCCCCATAATATTACCAATGTGAAAGTTGCTCTTATACATTTTACATATAGGGATGCTCAAATAAGTGGCTCCTATCCGATGCATTTACAATAGTTCTCGAATTTGTCGAAGGACTGTACCAATCTATGCATGATATTGCTTCTTTCTCTGTAGGAATTATGCGATATCTTTCAGTGCCCGTATTATGCCTCAAAGCAAAAAAATGATCCATGCACGACACTCAATAAAACTGCTCAAATATTTGGAAATCTGGTAGATTGCTACCCAGGAACTGTTCCATTCTCATTCTTTTCACAATCATTCCATTTGCTTATACATCCCCACACATAAAATATATGTGGGTAAGCTCAACAATAGTCTAATAACCCATGTTGTTCGAAACCCGAGCAGAGAATGACTAAACAAACCAGCGAGGTTCTTTTATACAATGAATTCAACAGAGCCTTTTACTACATGAATGCTGAATTTCCGGACTCACATTACAATACGAAATCGTCTTCTTTAGGTCCCCTCTATTTTTACAATATACTTTTATATAACGTTTACATTTTTAATAAATAATTTTGAAACACCCAGTAAAAGGCAGTATCAGATATATTATTCGAAGTATGAAACGAATATTCAGAAGTATATTCAAACATTCTTCTGAACACTTCAAGTCAATTACACGAATGGCTTTTTTAGTTTTGCAGAATTAATGTTTTAAAATGCACATAAGCCAAATATGTGTCATCGGTTATTTTATTACAGTTATGAATTTCTGTTTCCCGTACATTCCTTTGTTTCCCTATCGTGAGGTTTCACGATAAACTGGAAAATTACTAGATATATATTACTGCAAAAACAGAAACATTCGAATATATTTCTTTTCTTTCGAAAGTTACAGTAATACCTATAAATGTCTGAATATTATAGTGCAATATATAATACACCACACACATTATATATAGACACCGTTAAAAAATTATCGCATTGAAACATAGAAAATGAAAAAAGGAATATAATTGAAATCGGTGGAACCAAAGTAGAAAGACCAGACCCACAGATACGTTGGCATTGCAAATAAAGTGAGAAGTTTCATCATCGTATATTGAGAAAAATATCCTTGTTAAGCGGGTAAGAGAGGTGGAAGATAGTACAAATTGTAAAAGACTTGAAAGTGAAATCAAAAATACTTTCAGCTAAGCTTTATAGATTAAAAAAAGAAATTTTTTTATACATTTTAAATGATACTTATATTTGAATCCGTATAAATGAAAGTAGAACAGACAAAAATATTAATTGCAACAAACAAATGTAAAAGAAGTTTCCTACGCCTTATACAAACCATTAGTCTAAGGGAAATAAATTAATTCAAAATCGCACGAAACGAAAGAAATAAATTTATTTTTGAATACGTCTCCATCCGCATTGTTAATGCATCACAACGAATTCGTAAGAAAGGCTGAATAAAAGATAAATTAAACAATTCTTATTGTGGGTACAGTGAAATTCATTGCAACAAAGGAAGATTATCTAAAAAGGTATTTGGATTTAAAGATAATATATTTTTATAAATTAAAATAAATATTATAGTTAACATATAACTTAGTTAATAATAGGTCACTTATTTTGAAATCTTATATTGTAAATAAGATTTCAAAATAAGTAAAAATTTATTTGCAGAGAGTTTAAAAAATGTATACGAAGTTCATTAAGCATTAAATGCGATGTTAATATTTTGTTTTCATTTCTTATTAATTCGAAAAAAAGATTAAGGTGATCTTACAAAGTTTTAAGCTGAGGATTTGTATACTAAAGTGTAATTTCAAGTTCGAAAACTTCGCGCAGACACTTTAGTAGAAAGTTTCAAAAAGGATCGCAATATAGTTTAAGAAAAATCCGCATTTTGATCTAGGAAAATATTATATAATTATGAACAAAAACATATAATAACTTGTAATACGTTTTAAAAAAATTTCTTAAAATTGCACGTATAAATTCAATTACTTAATACTAAAAATGCAGTTTTGTTTTTAGCTGTTTATTTGCAGGTGTGCTTGAACTATCTATTTAAAAAGAAATCGCAATTTTATATTTTAAATTAAATTTTTTATGACATTTCTGCAAAATGGTAGCAGTCAAATTATGTCTATTGTTTTAAATCTAAGGGAA
Organism: Maratus speculifer; assembly: GCA_964019185.1. Taxonomy (NCBI): domain Eukaryota; kingdom Metazoa; phylum Arthropoda; class Arachnida; order Araneae; family Salticidae; genus Maratus; species Maratus speculifer. Next base: position 3,591,371 of record OZ025301.1, on the reverse strand, counting down.
ATAATGAAAATTATTACTAAACGTGATGTTTTGGATATATTGCAAAATTATTTACGATAAAAAATGAAAAATAAAATAATGGTTGTGTACTTTATACACGAATAAAAATTTATATGTACTGACGCATCGCGTGATAATTCATTTATTGGTACTTACGTATTAACGCCACCGCAACAGAACTTGTGCTAATGCTCCAATAAAGAGCAATCTTGTTGTTCGCGCGAGCACAAAAATAATGGCGTCAAAAATGAGCAAAAAATGCACTAAAATGCACTAAAAAGCACTAAAAGAGCACAAAAACTCTAGAAAGTGGCGTCAAAAATCAGCAAAAAACAAGACAACAAGGAATCCAAAAAATTACTGCGGTGGCGTTAATACGTAAGTACCGAATTATTTTACCTTTATGCATCCTGACTTTTAGTTTTTTTTAATCGCAATTAAATATATTTATTTGATTTTAATTTCGTTATGCATAAAAGTACGCATGTAAAATGTTTAAATTTTTTGCATAGGGGGCATTATGCTTAATTTGAAATTGTTTTTACTTTGATAAAACTAAGGAAGAAAATAGATATAGTTATCTCAACATGATGTAATTTTCATCGATTTTCTATTTCTTAATTCTAAAGATTAAAATCAGAGCATTTATGAACCCCACCAGTGGCCGCGAGGTTCTCATCACCAAACTGGTAGACGATAGGTGCTGGGTTCGAACCCAATCGCACCGTCGCACAGTGGGGCAAAAAGCCTTCAAAACTGGCAAAAAATCGAAAAAATGAAATTTTATTTTGAACTACCGACATACGTCACTTTAAGAGAGCAGATGTCAGTACACATCTTCCTAGTATTAAAATTTGCGCAAAGTTATTTTGATCGTCACTAGAGAAAGAAGTTAAACTGCACAATTGTGCTTTGATAATAAGTGAAAAAAAAATCAATAATTTTGTTTCAACATTCGTTTGTTAATTTCGCTATAATAATTAAAAAATAATTTTTTTTCACTATGGAACCTTTAACTACAAGTATGTAACAATAATTCATTAACTTTCAATTTGTTTTAATACGATTTTTATAGATATACAGACGCTTAGAATATATAATGGTGAAATTTAAAAAAAAAAAAAAATAACACTGTCTACAAACATTGTAGGTTTTAGTTATGAGTTAAGGCGAGTTAAGTGTTAATTATAATTTTTTCTACTAAGTATGAGTTTTAAAAGGACAAATATGCCAGAAAATCTTGCTCCTTTTTGCCACTTTTTTAATTGTATGGTCATTTTTATAGCTAATCATCCTTAATTTTTTGTTAGTGTACGGGTGTGCCAAACATGATTATAAATATTTTCTTTGTTAAATACGAATTTTAACGCATTGTTTATCACAAAACAATGTATTTAAATGAAACTGACTATCATGGAACGTTTTAACAAAATACTTTTGAAAAGTAATGTGATTTTATGGTATAAAAGCTCTATAATCGGAGAAACTACGAACAAGTACTTTAAATGAAAAGAAGATTAAATGTTTTAAAGTTTAATATAAATTCCGATGAGCAAAAGCCTGTCGAAACAAGGGAAATGCTTTAGAATTAACAAAGAGTGGCTTGGCAAATCGCTTTCATTTCCTCGATTTGAAAAACAAACAGAAGCGTCAATGAAAAGCAAACGTGCCCATCTTCATATTCCGTCTGAATTTGTTCTGGACGATCAAAAATATCAAGAGTAAAACGGTTATACAATTCTAGTTCTACATATTCGTTAGTGTACGTGACATGTATGAGTTTAAGATCTGAAAAACAGGAAAACAAAACGTGTGTGTTAGCACTAAAACAACAGAAACAGTTTTTCTTCTGCTGTCTTTATAGTAATACGTACATTTTGCCTGAGAAAGGTTGATCCAATCCTTCAAAACGAGCCGCTAATATTCATTATAAGGTTTGCTTGAGAATAATTAAATTTACTAATTATGTTTACATTTTTTAATGCGATATTATGGATGATTTATAAATATCTAATTAGTATAAAACTATCTTAAATCCTTGTTTTTAACTCATTTTTCTACAAAAAATATAGAAAAAGGTTTGTAAATTAATTAATAAATTACTATTTAGCTTATGTAAAAGTTTAAAATTTTACTACTTTTCTTCTACAAAGGAATCCGTGATGTGCTTTTTTTGTTCAAAGTAAATTTTATTTTTTGCCAACTTTCGAGGCTTCCTGCCCGTCGGCCTAACCGTTCGAAGTTTTCTGTGGTTTTCTTCGAACCTTGCGTCAATACGGGTTAGGTTCCCTTAGAAAGACCCCCACGGAGGGCATCGCACCCCTTAGGGCCTATATCCCACAGTGTAGATAATTGGCCGACATAAATACTGTAAAACTCCGATAATTCGGTTCAACTGGGACCAGTCCCAATCTGGATTATCGAAAATCCGGATTATCCGGAGAATTAAAAAAATGAAATAGAACAAAACATAATTACAGAAAATCACCATTATGTTAAAGTTATTGAATATTTTCAGATAGTAAAAATGTTCACTTTGCTTAATTCTTCCGAAAAGATTTCAGAAGAAAAGTTTCTTTTATTCAGAATACGACGATGAAACAAGTTAATGTTATGAAAAAATTAGCCAATCGCTTCTCAAACTTGAAAAAAAAATTGACCAAACCGATCCGAATTATCCGGAGATCCGGATTAACGGGGTTTTACTGTACAAACAAACAGAGCATTTATGGGTCGTTTTTTAGAAATTGAATAATGAGTAAAAAACAGCAGACAGAATATCCTCATCATTTTTGTTTATGGAAATTAATTATCATTTCTAAAATGTACTTAACAGTAATACAAACATTCCAAAAAAAATCACCGTGGAGTTCTGTAATGCAAAGTCTTATGCAAAGTAGTCTTAAGTCTTATGCAAATGAAACATAGATCACACTGTTAAAAAAAAAAAAAAAAAAAAAAAAAAAAATCTGTGATTTTACGGTAAAACTTTGTCTAAACTAAATGTGTGCCAAAAAATTACTGTTCCGTTAGTAGGTTTTCCGTTTTCGGAAATAAAAGAAAGGAAAACTTCGTTTGAAGAAGCGATAACTTTCAACAACGAGGTTTGATTTTTAATGATAATAATTTAATTTAATGAATCGATCAATTGCCAAAGAATTTGAAATTCTCGAGTGATTTTGCACTGCTGTGTTATTTAACTTAATTTTGTGTGCGTATAATGTACTTCAAGCCGTCCTGAGGAACGAACTCGAGGTCTTTTAATGGCGGAACGGTTCGTTACTGACTGAGCCAAAGCTGCTGATGCTCGTGTGTAGAAAGTATGTCTTTTATGAGTTAATGGAAAAATCTATTCTCCTTTTCAAAGATTTCCTTTCAAGTATAATTGTTAGAATATTCGTAAACAGTTTATTTTATTTTATTTTAGACATATGCATAATACATATTAATTTTTATTCAATTTTAATTTTTTAAACTAATTTAATCTTAAAAAAATCATTGTTTAAAATTGTTGTTTTTTTTAAATGAGTAAATGAATGATTGAATGAATGAAAAATTTCTTTTTTAATTTAATTTTTTACAAAAATAATGTTATGGAAATTTCTTTGAAATTGTGGCACACTACTTATTTATTTATTTATCGAGGCTAATTAGTTAAAATTTTCTTTAATAAGAAATAAGAGAAAAACAATCAGGAAAAAATGTGTAATTTAAAAGATATTTTTTATGTTTTCATCATTTCATGGCACCAGTGGGATTGCAGTGGGGCGCGAGAAACTACGCTTGGAGATGATTAGTGGCGTGGTGCCTCGACCACTCGGTCATAGAGACCCCCCAGATAACGGAGTGTTTCCCTTATTTCTTTCTATTTCCATCCGTTTCGTTATTTTCAAGAAATTTGGTGGAGTTTTCTGATTTTTATCAGAAAATGCCCTTTTGTTGTGAAAAGGGTCTTTTTCCGTGAAAATCATTAAAAATATATCCGTGAATTTCAGATTTTTTTTTTAACAGTGCAACATTCCGCTATTCATGAAGCGATCATATAATGATATTTAAAAATACTTGTAGGAATTAGTTTATTTTCAACAGCAGAAATGTTCAAGAATGTTCCAAATGTATTTCTGATAGTCTTAATTCTTTTAGCTGAATAAGATGATATGTATGAATTTCTTTCATCTGAAGAAGAATTATTATTTAAAAAAAAAAAATGGAATTCCATTTCAATTTTAAATATACTATAAAACATTTAATTGGACAGCAAACAAAGAAATATTTTTATAAGTATATTTTACTCCAGTTCCGGTATTGAACTTTATTTTATTTCTTAACAATTTGTTTCGTGTTTAATTGTCTCTCTGTGTTAAAAAAAAGTTCAACAAATAATATTTTAAAATCAAAATTATTTTAAAAATACTTTTATGCATCTAAATTTTCTGTATAAACATTTTGTTTTAAAGTTAAATCGAGCGGAAATCATTAACCAAACAAAAACTTTTTGTGGATGGATAGGAATACACTGAAAGTAATTTGAATTCATGGGATAATTGTTTACTTCAATCGTTCAAAAGAAAATATGCAACAAAAAGAAAAAAAGATTGGGAGCAAAACAAACGTTGTAGAAAGAATAAGAAAGGAAGATGGGGGGGGGGGAGTAAAGAACAAAGGAAAATTTTCCGGAGATTAAGGAGTTTTCTGAAAAGCAATGACAATAAAAAAAGAAGAATGCCGATTGAGATGGATTTTTATGACTTCTTTTTTTACTGTGCTGCATTCCATTTTTAAATATGCTAATAAAATGAAAAAAAAATTTTTTTTAATAAAGGTATATTGTTTTTCTAACTTCAAAAAATATTTTTGCGTTTATAGAAATTGAAATTTTTTTTCAATAAATCTTGTGTTTTTCTTAAACTTATATGCTTTTTATATAAATTACAGAAAATATATTTAAACATAACATTGCTACAGATTTCCATTCAGCAAAATGCATATATAATTATTGGATTTTGTTACTGATCCATTCTATATAATTTTTAAATCTAATAATAGATAATTTATTTTACATTAAACGTATGGCAATTCATTTTAATTTGAATTTAAGTATTATAACACAATTAAATATTTGAGTTAAAAACAAAGAAATACATTTTGCAAGTAACATGTTATTTCAATTCTTTTAAAAGTATCTCTTATTCATTTGTTTTCTTTTTAATTGCCTTTTTACGTACAATAAGAGAAACAAAAATTATATAAATATATAACAATATTTTGAAGTTCTAATTGTTTTAAAAATTATTTCCTACTTTTAGATATTTAAGTTGATTGCATAATTATATATTTCAACATTTAAATTGAGCTGAAAAATATTATGCAAATAAAATTTATTTTACAGTTGGATAAGTATATATAAAAATAATTTGAATTCATAAACGAATTCTTTACATAAACAATTAATAATTCTAAATAAAGAGAAAACAATAGGGAAGGGAAGGGGAGGAATAAGCTTCGTGGAAAGGAGGTAAAAAAAAAAAAAAAAAAAAAGGATTACAGATTTTTCGGAAGAGCAATGACAATAAAAACAGAAAAATGCTGATTGAGATTGATTTTTGATGACTGCTTTCTTGACTGTGCTATATTCCATTTTGAAGTATGCAGATAGAGGTACAGTAGAAAATAGATAGTTGTTTTCTAAAAATATATTGTTTTTGTAACTTCTACAAAATATTTTCGCATTTACGGCAAATGTAGAATTTTATTGATTTCGTTTTCTATGAATCTTGTGTTTTGAGTTTTTTATATTTATTTCCATTTTTTTTCAATGTTTACTGTATTTACAATTAATTGTCTTACATGTCAAGATAAAATTTTTCAAAGAATTTTATAAAGGTTAATAAATTGTTTTTAATATGCAGAAACTTTATTTATGACTTCATTTATATATATCCACAATTGTTGATGATAATTTTTGATATATAATAGGGGCATCTGCCACCTTCGAGCTTCCCTCGTCAATTCCCGTACAATGCTAAAAATAAATCTGTGAATTCATGGTGAAACTACCGGCAACAAAGTAGCCGAACTTTTACCGTTCCGTTAGTAGATTTTCCGTTGTGGGAAATACAAGAAGGGAAAACCCCGTTTGAAGAATCAGTAACTTTCCGTTACAAAGTTTGATTTTTAATAATAATAATTTAATATAATTTTTAAAATTAATGAATCGATTAATCGTCAAAGAATTGGAAATTACCGAGTGATTTTAAACTGCTATGTTAATTTACATAATTATTATTTGTATAATTTAGTTCATGGCGACCTGAGGATCGAACTCGGGACCTTTAGACTGCGGAACAAATCCTTACGAACTCAGCCAAAGATGCTGATGCTGGATTGTATGCCTTTTATGAGTTAGTGGGAAAATCTGTTGTGCTTTTTAAAGATTTCCTTTCAAATATATTCCTTAGAATATTTCTAAACGGTTTATTTTATTTCATTTTAGACTGATACATAATACTTATTATTTTTTAAATCAATTTTAATTTTTTAAATAGTTTAAATTAAAAAAAATCACTGTTTAAAACTTATTTTTTTTTTCAATGAATGAATGAAAAAAAGTTTTTATTAACTTTTTTTCAGAAAAAAAAGTATAGACAATTTTTTGAAATTGTCGTACACTATTTATTTATTTATTTATTGGCTAATTAATTAAAAGATTTTTTAATAAGAAATAAGAGAAAAATAAACAGAAAAAAGCAATTTAAACGGGATTTTTTATGTTTTCATTATTCCATGCGCCAGTGGAACCCGAACCCACAATCTGCTCTCGCGGGCGATTAGCGGTGTGGTACATTGACCACTCGGCCACTTCGGCCAACTCCCCACACAACGAAGTGTCTCCGTTTTTTGTTTCTATTTCCACCCGTTTCGTTATATTCAGGAAATATGATGGAATTTTGTGATTTGTAGCGGAAAATGCCCTTTTGTAGTGAAAAGGAACCTTTTCTGTGAAATTCAGGAAAAAAAATTTCGTGAATTTCAGAATTTTTTTAACAGTGTAGATTCATCACAAATTTTAAAGTCACGTTAATTTGACTGGCTTTTAAAATATTGCAAAGTATATAAAGTGGCGACTTCCCTGTAAACGGTCATTGTCAACGGTAAAACCTGTCATTTCTCTGTCATTAGGGGAATTATGTCTAATCAACTGTTAGCAACGATTTTTTTAAATACGTCACCAAATCTTATGTCAAATGCTCCGCTCAACAAGCGCAATACGTTTTGATACATTTAGAAATTTATTTTTCAACGAAAAGATATAAAATTGAAAGTCTTGGGAAGCGCTTTGGAATCGAATCGAGTCTTCCATTTTATGATAATTAATTTACATGACTAGTTATGGGTTATTTTGATTACGTGATCACGCGATTTTTTTCCCTTTCGTTGACTGTCTTTTCTGCTTTCGTCGAAAAATCCATAAAAAATGTCAACTTTGATGGCTTGTTATGAAATATCTATTGCGTTTGCGAACAAGCTGAAAAATGAGTGTACTACGATAGTTTCTGAACAACAACATCTGCTCGTTTCACGCATATTCGAACAAAAATAAACTAAAACGTATGTCACAAAGTTGTTCTATTTGATTTAAGAACACCCTTAACAAATTTATGATTTTGAAATGCACAGTGCCCAGCTACGCTGGTCGCCATACTCTAATACGCGATTGTTGTCTCTAATTGCCATTAGATTAGCATTCAAACGCCACGCAGGGTTGAGAGTTACTCTTTTAAAAAGATCTACAATGTGTAAAAAGATAATTTTTACAATCCAATTTTTCATTATTTTTGTAGATATTTGTGTTTAATATTTCTTAAAAAACATTTTAAGACAATAATTTATTTTTCAAAGCTTTTCTCGTATTTGACAATAGTTAATATATTTCTATTTGAGTTTGGGGGAACAGTGCTTTGAGGTCTATAGCTACAATGGCTGTTACCTCGATTGATCCAGAAAACACAGAAACAAATACAGAACACTTTATTATTACAGAAAAACCAGTACATACATTTTAATACACATCACAGGGACAACACAGACACCCATGCCACTAGCTGGACTCGAACCAGGGACCAGCGGTGTGGAAGCAGCTGTCGCTGCCAACCACGCCACTGGGTCGGCATATATTTCTATAACTAGCAAAAGCCGTGCTTTGTTTGGATTCGCGAAGCATTATTTCATAAGATAAATATTTGAAAATAACATTATTATTTTATATTATTTTTGCATCTTTATTAAGCAAAAACTTTATCTTATGTTTCGGCGTATTTAAATTTTAGAAATGTAAATTCAGCCAAATAATTAAGAATTTCCTCGGAATTTTTTATCTGTGATATAAGACTGGTATAAATAAAAATATTTTCGAAGCAAAATTTTACAAAATATTTTTTAATCAAAAGTTTTAAAGATGTTTTTACATTTCCCAATAGCCTCTGGAGTTATCTGAAATGATTTGAAATAGTTATGTTTTCAATCTTTGTAATTCACATCAAATAATCTTTGATAGCAATCTTAGAATAATACATTCAAACAAAATATTTGGAAAAACATTAAAATCTACTCTCGTTGATACTAAGAACTATTAAATGTATTTTTTTTTATTCTAATTTCTTCTTTTTTTCTGCATACCAGCATATGAAAATTTTTTATATTGTAGAATCTCTCGTAAGGAAATTTTCTATTAAATGATAAACCTTGAAGGAATTTCACTCTCGACAACGCTATGTGCGTTAAGCAAACTGGTGTCTCTTTATCCCCAATAACTACTACTGCTTTACCTGATGTCAAACCTTGAGATTTATGAATTATAACTGCAAAAACTGATTGCAAAGGAAATTGTTTTATTGAGCAATTTATGCTTCCATTTTTCCAGAATTTAATTATTGGGGGAATTGGTACGCACCAATTCTTATAAGTTAAATTACTGCAGTATTCAAATTTATCCATGATTATTCGCGGTATCTGTTCTGATGGCTTGTGATTTTCTTTAATACGCGCAACAAAGTCTAAAGTACCGTTCACCAAACCTTTTTCGGTCCACAAATAAGAACGTAACATTACTTTAAATCCAAATGATAAAGTAAGAAATGATTAAAGTCCATTTATAATTTCTGAATCGGCCAACTTTGCTTTAGTACTTTTTTATAAAGAGCTTGAATCAAGGCAACAACTTTAAGCAGTTCTTTTAATTTTTCATTTATATGGCAAATTTAAAAATTAATTTTATTTGCTTACAATTCTTTTGTTGCTACTTTACTAAAAAAAAAAAAAATCCATAATACAATTCTTTTAAAATGTTTAAGTGTCATCTGTGCAAACGATTTTGCGGAGTGATGAAAACATATTTCATTTATTAAATTAATCATGATTCTATCTATAATTATTTACTCCATGATTTATCCGCGGTTCATTTTTACTTACCCATCATACGTAGTATAGAGTAAGTCTTGCAATCGTTTTGAAAATCGAAAATTTTTTTTGACGGATTTACATGTTTTAGATAGTAGAGATTCCGAAAAACATATTTTAAGAAAAAAAATTTTGCCCTCCGTCTGTCTGTCTGTAAACGCTCTATCTCCCGAACAAATTTTTTATTGAAAACTTTATAGAGACTTGAAATTTTGTATGTAGTTAGTATGTGAGAATGGGACGAAGCCTTTTTAATATCAACAACCTCGATTTTCCGGAACTATTTTTTTCGGACCCTCGAAAAATTCGTTCTGATGAAAGATGTATAAAAATTTTCGAATTTTTTTGTTTTAAGGAATGGACGTAAAAGGCAATAAAATAACACACATTTTGCATATAGAACGAAGTCGATCGGATTATTGGTTGCCGAGATATTTGTAATCCTGTTTTCCACATTCTTCGATTTTTCATGACCCTGTATTTCATTCAAATTTCGATTCATAGGTATATTTTAATTGGAAATGAGACGCTTAATCCGACACAGTTAATTGTTAGTTAATAGAGTTATTATTTTTGGAGTTATAAGGATGTTTCTTTTACGCAGTTCGGTACTACTTGAGTAGTTTGGCGTTTTATATAATTTGTCGAAATTGGTGCATCAGCAGTTCTTTAATAAAGCATTACTATGTATATTTAACAATATTTAAATTTTGTTTATGAATTGCAATGCATTGTATAAATAGTTTTCACATGTTTTATTTTCATCTACATATCCATGATGGGTAAGTATTACGGTGGCCTCCAACGACTAGTTTATTTATTTGCTAAAATGCGTCCGCATTGGAAATGCATGCAAAATAAATTAATTAAAATAATAATTTTTTGAAAAGTATTTCTGTAAAAAAATAATATTCTGCAAATCTACAGATCATAATTTATATTTGTGTTTAATTTCAAGTGAAAATACTGTATAGTTTTTATGTAAAGTGTACGACAAAGTGTCATTTGAGTGGACTAGTAGAGGATTCGCTTCGCTCATCCTAATAAATCTAAAAAAACTTTGCATATGTATTACCAAACATTCTTTAATGTATGTAAATTCTTTATCTACGTTCAATGGGTTTTTTCATTTCAGTAATGATTTCAAAACAAAGGCAGTAATTTTTCCCTAATGACCTATTCTAAAAACTCTCGTCATCTTCCTTTTTTACATTAGAAATATTTGTTAGGTAAAAACTTTTAATTATTGATTAATGCACCAAGAGATTCATTTTCTGTGAATTTTATTGCTTTTTTTTCTGTTTCTCATCATTATTAAAAGAAGGAAAAACAGTAAAAGATTTTCCTACTGAAAGAAAATAATTCCAAAAAAAGTTATTTTTATATTTTAGACTTAATTTAAGATTGATTAATTGCTATGTACGTTTTCATAAATCCACATGCATTCTTACACTTTTTTATAAACTTTTATTTGAATTGGGCTTTACAAGCAGTTTTAACTTATCTCCTTAAAATATTGCCCTTAATTCGATTATTTATGTTTATACGAAAACTTTATCTATAAGGGACTTTTTATAATATAAAAAACACATATTTTAAAATAAAATTAACCCATTGTATCACTGTGTTGTAGGTCTGAAAAATACCCAAAAAGCCAATATTATTTCGACAACTAATTTCAAAATACGATTTTGTCGATTGAATTTTTATTACACTGATATTACTTATTTCTCTGAATCAGCAACCAATAGCGATATTGTTACTTTTTTTCCCAAATAGTTTGATTTATTGATTACTGATTTTTGCTAAATTAAGCTTTGAAATAATGAAGTTTAAAAAAGTCAGCAGATGTCTACAAGTATACTGTTTACAAAAACACGTTGAAAATTATTCTATTTAAAAACCCTTTTCAATTTATAATATGTACAAAATAAACGTTAACTTTTAATTGTTACAGATCTGCAACAACGTGCAATTTTATTTAAAAAAAAATCCATGCAATGGATTTTTAGGGTTTTGTTCATCTGACGAAATCCTATTCGTCTCTGTCTTCTGTCTGTCTGTCACAGACTCCGTATACAAAATATATATATGCCAGAGAGTTCAAATTTTGTGTACTTATAGCTCAATACCTCTTGTCACACAGCAAGTTATAAAATTTTGAAAAAAAAAATTTATTTTAATTTAAATATTATTTTTTAAATCACCAGTTCATTTATTTTTAAATATCGTAAAAGAAAGATATGAAATTTCGCTAAATTATACAAGTCGCCAAAATAATAGCCAAATTATACATATTGACATAATTTTTATTTTAAATAACGAAAAAACAATTAGTAGAATAATCATAAAAATATTAATAAAAAGTCGAAATAAAAATCACTTAATCACATTTTAAACACGTGAATCGTATTGAATGTCATTGAATGTGACATTCACGCTCATCCATTATCGGCATTTAATCTTATAGTTGGCGATAATTTTTTGGTCGACGGGATAACCTAGTAGTACCGAAATTTCTTTTAATGGTTATTTAAGTTACATTTCATTCAGAAGAACAAGATTATTGTAAAAAGGAAACATTAGTCTGTTTTTACATTATTTAATTTATATAGGTAAAATTAGGAAATACTCCCGGCCTATATCAAAATAATATAAAGTCCAAACCTAGCAAAAAAGGTTTATAGAAAAAAGAATTCAACAGAAAAAGCATAGGGGGTGTGTGACAACTCCAACTGCCGAAACTAAATATTCTCAGCCAGAGCTGCTACACAAAGAAATATCAATATGACAATTAATTCTTTCATTTTCGTAAAACAAAAATTAGGCAAGAAGTAAAATTTTCTTACCCTTAAAATTCCAATTTCTTGAGAAATCTGTGCTCTGAATGATTCAAACCATCACTGGCAGCATCAGCAGTAAAAAACAACTTCTTTAACTCGAAATAATAGTCCAAGTGTTAGCAAAACTTATTTTATAATCATATTTCAATACAAAAAACAAGTACATACATATTTGCTATTTACAAGTTGTTCTGCGTAAAAAGCAAGCTCAAAACTATTACATCTATCTTGTCATAAAACTGTTCTAAAAAGGAGAGAGAAAAAAAAGTTAAAAACAAAATGTTCTTTAGTACGAGAATGTTCTTGCGTATGCGTCACACACATTCTGTTTCTCTAAAAAACTAACAACGATTTTTGCTTCTGATTACGCAACTCTTTTAGCTGACAGGTGATTGGATGAAGTAATATGAAATGTACTTCCAAATCCCAACAGGGTCTACTAAACATGCTTCATCAAAACAATCTAGGTTAACCTAGATGAAATTCGACACTGGCCATATTGGGCGGAAGAAAGAATTCGTTGTAAATAGTACTCCGCATATTCAGATTTGATTCAAATTGATTGTGATAAATGTAGTGTGGTACTATACTGTAAAAAAACTAACAAATGTTTTAAAAATTTTCATGTAAATTAATATTTTAAATATTTCAGTTTTTGTGTCATTAGTAAGATCTTGCAGACATGCAGCAAGCCAATTTTTCCGAATAAGATTTATTTTTCTATTCTGATTTCTTTATTATTTTTTCCATGGTTAGAATGACGCATTTTAATATACATGTAAGGATTTTTCAAATCGGAATTGTTGAGCTATAAAGAGTTTAAAAAAAAACTAATCAAGAGGGGATTTGAAATCAATAAAATTCTAAATTCATTTTTGGTTTTTGTATGTAAAGATGAAATTTTGAAATCGGCATTAAACCGACATTCTTGACATTCTATAATTATAACTATTATGATGTGCCAATTCCAAAACTTTCATCTATATTATGCGTACGTTTTAATATTTTAAAATTTTATTACATATGTTAATACTTTTATATTAATTCAATACTAAAGCAACTTTGATTTTCATCTTCAATTGCTGCTTCAGTCAATTAATCGGAGTAAAAGACAGTTAATGTGAATCATATTCATTAAAATAAATACTTTTCCCTTATTCTTTTATCATCAGCTATTTGAAAAACCCGGCCTACACTGTAAAAAAAAATTCAAGAGGTTACTAAAAATTTTTTAGTAAATTTGTATTCCACAGAATTTTTTAATAACCATTACAAACTTTTTTTGCAAGCGAAACAAGCATTTCTTTTGTAAACTAAACAAAAGAATGTTTTATATAACTAACTTAAAATTTTTAGTATGAGCCACCAAGTAAATTTTAATAATAGCTCCAAAATTATTTTTAATAACCATTACGTGAGCCCGATGGGCAGGAGTTTCCTTCGAGCTGCATCCAGACTTCTGAAGCGGAAGATTTTCGGCAAAACCGCAATAGATGGCAGCACCAAACATTGCTACTGCTCCGACAGTATATTCATAATCCCTTTATTAACGAGTACTTACACTACATATATTCGGGGCGTATTTGGCAATGTCCGGTATCGAACCCGGGACCTTTTAGCCTGGAGTCCGTTACTATAACCACTATGCTATCAAGGCCACACCAAGTGAGTTTTACTAATAGCTATTAAAAATATAAAATTATTAACTCTATTCGTTGCTAACTTTTTTCTAGTAATTCTTACAGATTTTCTTGTAACCGACTAAGACTACTAAAAATTTTTTAGTAATTACAAGGATCACTAAAGTTTTTTTTTAGTAGATCGACACTTTTTATTTACAGTGTAGCAGGACACGAGTTCGTATCTCCACTAGCCGACGGGCGAACTAAGAGAATAGCAAAATTTTCACCTCCAGACCCAAAACTACCCTGTGTGGAAATATTGACTTATATATATGGTTTTCGTTATGAGATACCTCTCGTATTTATTAACAGATTTGGATAAGTTTGACCTGTATGCATAGTATATACGGATAGCTCAATCGAGCTCGTTGGCCAGCTTCATCAGCCATCATGTTTCAAAATAGCGGCCATACATTGCCGCATAGTGATTAAATATTGCTACAGATTAGCTTCAAATTCATATACCACTGTTGGCGACACTTGACGAAATACCGTTAAATTAGGCGATCAAAAATAATTTACCACAAATAATGCCAATTTGGCTGTAGCTCACTAACTTGGCGCAATTCTCATTCAAATTCAATATTGACGAACATTCTCGCATCGGATTTGTTGCATTTTAACTTCTTAAAATTTGAGTAAAATTAGCTTAGAGTAAAACTTTCAAAATTTTAAAAATAATAAATATGAAAGCTTCTCTTAGTGCCAGCACTGACCCCCTCTTGCACTATCAAATTAAAGATGCTATGCAAAATTTATGTATATATATTTATATATATATATTAATTCACTTTTTTGTATTTTACACAAACCTCAATCAAGCAGTGAAGTTTACATGCACAACTGAGATTTGTGCCCACCCCGTACATATGTACTTTATCTGGAATTTTGAGCAGGTAAAATTAAAACCTCAGATATTTGGAATTTAACTCAAACAATAACTTTAAATTTTCAAGATGAGCATTGGATGCTTAAAAATAGCTTAAAAAATACTTTTTACTTCTATAATTCTTTTAAATTTAATTAAAATAAAAAAAACTGAGAAAATTTTGCTTTTTATTAAGAGCCCACACTACTGAGTTAAAAGGACCCGGATGATAATGTTAAGTCTATGCGTTCATTTCAAATATCTCGCTCAAGTTTTAGTACTTTTACAGGATTCTTCTGGCATAAGATAGCTGAGGACGATCTACAACCGGGCTAGTTTTTACTTTTCCAGTTTCGGTTTTAGATTTTTTTAAATTACTTTAACTTTCGAAACCGGTTTGGTTGTGTTCTAAAATTGAAACTATTATAATATTAAAAATATATAACCAGAAAGTAAAAACTTGTCCAGTTGTAATCATTCTCAGCTATCCTATGCAAAAAAAATCATGTAAAAATATTAAAATTTGAGGTAGATATTTGAAAAGAACGCCTCCTATAGACTTAACATTATCATCCTGGCCCTTTTCACTCAGTAGTGTCAGTAGTGTAGTCAGTAGAAAAGATCAATACAATTTATCTGTATACAACAATACAACCACTACTGTATAATTGTTTTTTCAGGTTTGATAACATGGATTATTATGCGATTTTATAATACATAAAATGTTTTTTCTAAAATGATTAATCTTCGTTGCTCTTACGTCATAACATTCGATGCAAATTTATTATTATTACTATTATAACACTAAATTCTTTTTTATGAGACAAACGCTCTGCCCCACTTCTTACATTTTCGCCATTTTGAATGTATGATGTAAGTTTTTTTTAATGTACAAACATTCTATATAAATCGAAACAGATTTTGATAAAGTAGGGACCATGTTGTTGAATCTATTTTATAAAGGCCAAACGTATCTATGCGTAACGCATACGTCATTTTGCGAATGACAACAGATTTTTGGATTTTGGAACATGCATTTTCAATTTTTTCCCTTTTTTGCAATTTTTACCACTGTAAATTTTACATTTCTAAATATAGCAAAATTTAAACTTTTATACCGTCGTATAGAGAAAAAAATGTGCTTTTAAATGCAATTTGTTTCACAGCTGTATCTTAATGTTTTATATATTAATAGTTTTATAGTTTTTAGTATAAATTTTGTAATTGTGGCAACACACTCCATTTTCTCTTAAAATTGAAAAAAAAATTAGAAATTAAAATGCGTATACTTTGCAAAAAAAAAAATCGTCTGTTATGTAATTTGATGATTTTTGTTTTATTTTGTTTTTATTCATCAGTTAAATGGGACTTCAAGTTTTGAGTTAAAGTGATTTTTAAATCATCACTCTAAAATAACATTTTTTTAAACATGGTGAATACGGATATTAGAAGTGCGTGCATAAATTTTGATAAGATGAAAATGATGACGGGTTTTAATTTCGCGTGAAATTCTATGATCCTGTCAATTAAGAATAGTTTTTTTTTTTTTTTCATACGCATTTATACGAAACATAAGAGCCTCAATTGATAGCTTCATCATAATAACTGATCTTTAATATATATTACTGATTACAGATGCGATTAAAGTTTAAATTTTAAAATTTGGACAACTGAATTTTATAATATTTTGTTAATCCTAGCTTAAAATAGTATTCATTTGAGAGTTAGGCTGATCAATATAATACGTATTTTTTATAATATTTGTTTGAGAGTTAGACTTATCAAAGTAAGACGCATTTTTTACTGTAACAGATTTTGTATATTTATTATAAAACAATGAAACAGTTCCTTTTTAAACATTTTCTTTCATCTAATTTCGACGGGTTCCACCTCGTTAAGTTAAATTTCAATTTTAACAATTTAATTATATTTTTTCTTTGTGCAACACTAAATGCCAAACTAATTCCGTGCTCATCATTGAATCTTATGTAGTATGGGGTCAATTTAAATTTGTACTTGCATAATGATTGTTATAAAGATATATAAGAAATATTAAAATAATGCCATAAAACAAAACACTTATGCGCATCCTTGAAATTTCTGTAGATAAAAAAATAATAAAAAAGATTTAAAATAAACAAATAAATAAATCGTGCTTTTCGTTGTCTAGTAGTATTTAAATTCTGTAACATAATAAGGTAAGTGTACCAGTAGTGGGCCATGTACCAATAGTGGGCCACCAGTTTTCAAAGTTGAAAAATAAATTTTCTAGTCACCCCTGTCAGAGAATAAACTAACTGCTGATTGGCTGGAACCCTTATCTGTTATCAGGCAAAGGGAAAACTTCATTATTCTCATAGTCTTTGAGGTGGAAGAGTGTTTTTACAGACTATACGAAAAAACTAAATAGAAGTTAAAATTATTTTACGTAATCATAAAAACTTCTAAATATGATTTCATTATTGTGTATATTTAAGTGTAGAAATGTAAAACAAATTATAACTTCTGTACAGTATGCATTAAACTCAAGAATTTAGAGGCCCACTTCTAGGGGGCCCCTATTGGAGCATCAGAAATTTACTTGGCCCACTACTGGAGCATAGAGGAAAGTAAGATTTTTTATTTTTATTTTTTTCTAGAGAGTATATTTTAAAAATTTGAGTGTTTATTCTGATACATAAGTGTAAGGACTAGGCTAAAAAAATATATTAATTTGAAATTCACTAATACTTTAATAATAATTAGATAAATGTCCTTAAGTGGCCCACTACTGGTGCATTTAACTTACGTACCGTAAAATGATGTGAATCGGAACATTTTTCAACTTCAACGTTAAAAAAAAAGCAACAACTGATTTTTTTATTTTTTTATTTCTCTACTAGAAACTTCGGTCTTGTTTTGTTCTTTACTTTTTAAGCAAAAACGAAACATTTTTGCTGTTTATATATGTATTATTTACTTTTTTAATGGTATTCCGATTCACTCCGCAGATAGGGGTGAATCGGAACAAATGTTATAATCTTTATTTATTTTAATTCAAACTTTAATAGGGTTAATAAAAACAGCTAATAATGATAAGGGAGGAATAGGAACACGTAGTTACTGTGAAAGCAAACCTTTATTTTATATATAAGTAAAGATGTGCCTTTTTAAAAATTAGAAAACAACTTTGATATCAAGAAAAATTAAAATTTATTTTAAGAAATTATATTCGAATTGCAGAAGTAGAATTTAATACAAATTCAGTCCTGTTCTGTGTTACCCTTTACTAGAAATCATTGGATAAGTGAATCTATTGCGTAGCCCCAATCGCTGCATGTATTAATACAATGTACTAATAAGCCCTCATCCCCAGCCCTTAGTACGGTTTGCATCCCTCTCTGTTTTAATTGGTTTTTCATTTTGAGATGTTTGTGTAATGTTGTGGATGTAAGAGAATAATTCTGTGCAGTTTTTCTAACTAATTTGCTATTTTTGAATTCTTTTATTGTGTGTTCCATGTCTGTTGGATTAGGCGTTGACTTTTTTGTTTAACCCAGTATTTACTTGGCATCTTTAAACTCTGCAAGTAATTAGAACAAACAAAATATAGTCACAATACATATTCATATAGTTACAATACATATTTTGTTTTCATATATTACATGAAACTATTGCAGCATAGAAAAATAAATCATAAGAGAAAACGTGTTCCGATTCACCCCGTAAATCTTAAACTTCTGATGTTACAAACCATTTTTTATTTTTTCATTATGTTGTTTAGAAATAAGTAGAATTTAATACAGCATATCGTTTACAGGTCTATCATTAATTAAAAATCCCCTCTCTTAGGTTTAGAATACGAAAAATATTGTAGTTACATACAAAGTTTTGAAGGCATTGAAAAAATGAGGTTTTTGAAAATACCTTTGAAGTTTTTTTTATATACCCCAGTAGTGGTGCAAACATGTCAAAACTAGATTTTCCAACTCTTAATGTTATTATCTTCTTATAAAAAAAATTGGCAACTAAAAATATCAACACATGTATTTATAATGAACTTATATGTAAGACAGGGGAGTTTCGTTCCTATTCACCCCATTTTACGGTATAAAAAATAAAAACTATCCGAAGTAAAAATATCTAACATGGTATTTCTTTATTAAGATCTAATAATACGCTTATATTTAACTGTATCGGAATGTTTTTTATTTACTGATTTTTTTAGCAGAAAAAACATTCTAGTATAAAATGTATCATGTAGGGAAATTTTATATAAGAAGTATGGGGGATTTCTCGAATATAGGATTATCCATATTCTATTTGAATATGGATAATCAATTTATAAATCAATAATATAAAAGTGTTATTATCTCTTAAGGGGACGGTGGACGTTAAAATTTTTCTTTTTTAATTTTCATCATAACAATATGAAATTTTGTGCATGCATACATTTCCCCAAAAGTATCTAGAACACCTTCAAAAAATTTCCAATCTTATTAAATTTTTAAATTTTTAAAAAAAAATTAAATTTTAAACCGAAATTTTAAAATGCTCCTTGTGTCTTAATTTTTAAGATATTGTCTTGCTTTTGCGTTTTTATCATTGAAAACTCTATCATAAACAAATTTGTGTACGATTTTTTAAATATCTTGAATAATTAATATTTTACAGATTTTTTTCTAAATTCCATATTGATTTTCATCAAAATTTTGCCTTTTAATAAGTAAAAAATCAAATTTGACTATCTTAATGATGACGAATTTTAAAAAGCTTACACAATTTCTTTCCAAACAATATCAAGAAACTTCCTTATTAATTTCATAAATATTGCTCAAAAATTACGACGCAAGGAGCATTTCAAAAATCTAAAAACGGTGAAAAATAAGTTTTGAAAAAAAAAACAGATTTAAAGTATATAAATACACTTACCTTTATTATTTTCATTTTAAAACCTTCATAAATTATATTTTTATAAGAAAAAACTGTTTTGGCATTATTATACCGCAGAAATAGACATTTTTGCAAAGATTTTGCTATGGACGATTTTACTGAAATAAAAGGTCCCTTAAGTGACAATTTTTATATTCCTAACTAATACATTACAGAAATTTTTCTTACAGATTTTAAAATAGTTTATAAATGTTTCAAATAAAACCACGGTGAATATCGGTTTTATACTTCGACGGAAATTACTGATGTTTTTATGCATACTTTTCAACAATAGGTTGTAACCACTTTTAATTTTTTAAACAATTTGTTTTCTTAAGTTGCTCTTTTGTATGCAGCACTAAGTTTCAAATTTCCATATTTATCATCAAACTTTACGGAGAATGGAACATAAAGAAATTTATTATTGCAATAAAGTTATCGGTGCCATGTGGCTGAGCACTTAAAACTTTTAGGCACAAGCATAAAGTTATTCATATGGGAGTTGATGTCTTTAGAAAGAAATGTTTGAAATTGAAGGAAAATATAAAAAGAAAAGAAAGGAAAATTGTCAGAATGTAATATCCAAATATATTATTTAAATATGTTCCTACATAATATGGATTCATTCAGTATTACGCATTTTGATTTTACAAAAGAAAACTTTTAAAACGATGCACAAATTGCGTTATGTTGGAAAAAAGTTGTAAACATTAATGGGGTCCAAGACACATTTTAAAATAAATTTTTATTGAAAGAGTTAAAATTTTGTAACCTTTTGTGATGGTTTACCGTATTATTTGTAAACAAAATCACGTGATAAAACTTCTCATATTTAAAAAAAAAAAAATTAAAAATAAAATTAAAAAATTGGGTTAATTTAAAATTATTATAACTCAAATTATTAATTGTAAAATTTCATTTTTTTACCTTAAAACAAACAATACTATCTAAATTTTAATTGTGGTTCATGTTTTTAAAAATATTAATTTAAAAATATTTAAAGTAAAAATTTAAATAAAAACAAAATTTGTAACTTTAAAAAAAATCATTTTCAAAATTAAATGTTTTATTTTCGAATTTCCTGAATCAAAGAAATAAAAAAGTTTTTAAAAAAAAGTAAAAAAAAAAAAAATTGTTCAAAGTTTGAGGTACAGTGGAACCTGCTAAAATGACCATATTGGTAAAGTGACCTCTTTTGAAAAATTTTTACTTGTGCTCATATAAAATACTGTGAAAATTGCCCGGTAATGAGAACATCTGTGTAATGTGTCTACCTAAATAAAATATCCAGTTAGCCTGTCACTTTCAATGCCGTTTGAACACATAAAATGTGACTATCCATTTTTCTAGATGAGAAAATTTTCAAACTCTATGACTAAAATGATCATTTCCAGAATTTTTATTTTGATCTATTAAAAAAGTACTGTAATTTATCTCCTATAGTAAATATTTTCTTTTCGTATAAAGTGACCATTTTGATCTTTATTGTAATGCTATTTGCACTTGTATAAGGTGATTTTTAATGAAAAGATTTTTACTGCCAGTTAAAGAAAAGTTATCATTATGCAAGTACAATGAAAATAAAAATTGGTATAAATTACAGTGTACCTAATAGTTATGTGTTATGTAAATCAATCACTAAGGAATTTCAACTGTATTTAAGAGAAATAACATGATTTTGAAGTAAATTAGATTCTATGTAGCATATTTTAAATTAGAAATTCGGTTATTATAGTTGTTAATTAATCAGTTCGTTACTTAATGTACTGCATTTTTCCTTATTTAAATTATATTTTTTGAGAATACAAAAGTTTTAATGTGTCATTTTGAAAGACACTCCAGAAAGTGACCACCTTTACATAGTGACCTTTAGTCGGTCCCAAAGGTTTTCACTTTAGGCAGATTCCACTGTATTCGACAAAATGTCTAAAGTTGGTAGTGTCCGGAAATTAATGGCGACTGAAGATTAGCACTGAAGAGCTAAAACATTATAACCACCTGCATAATAGCGCATTGTCTAACCTTCGTCCCCCCCCCAATATATATATATATATATATATATATATATATATTTTGTCATGGATGCCACAAGTTTTTGGTACATGGCCGAAGGCAGATTGTACCAGGTATTCAAGTAGGGGTCATGCAAATCCGGTATATTACAAGAGTGAATTGAACGGTGAGTTTTTTAAAGTTCATATTCTGTGTTTTGTAATTTTAAAAACTTATTTTTACAAAGATTTGATTCACAATTGTAATACATGCAAGCGTGCCTTCTCTTGATCGAATTTCTGAATCATTTTCATTGTTAACTATCAAAAATAATTTCACTTCATTTTTTAGCAACTTAATAATAATAAAAAATATCTTCACATGTGAGTTATAGAATTTTTTATTCTAATTTATAAGACTGTTCAATCAATATAATCAGCAAATGATTATTAATCTTATTTGGCATTAAAAAATGACAGTAATTTGTTCTCTAATCTCTTTTAGATTTTTCCTGTTACAAAAAGTAAGTTGTTTGATTTTTCTATTTTTTTAATAGAGAAAATACTTTCCATTAGTAAAATTAGTTTACTTTATCCTCAAACTGATTGGGTTTTTTTATTCAAAATGTATAATCTGAAAGGAAATATGTTCATTAAATCCTTAAATTACCAATTTTTTTAACATTTTTTTCTGCAATTTAATAGAAAAAGTCTTCGTAAAACTATTTATATACATATTTATAAACTATTTATGAAATTTTTTTCTTCCGTTAAGTTATTTTCGTTTTACTTGTTACCGTTTTAAAAAGCTGCTTTAGAGTAAGTTTTTTTTAGTTTGTTTAATCATGTACACTTCAAACACAGATTTGAATTTTTTCTTTTAATCAGTTTATTGCTCCAATGATAAATGGATATAAGTTCCTTATAATTGTTATATGAATGTTATATAAATTGTTATATAAATTTTTTCATTTTTATATTGGGTTTTCATTTTATTCATGTGCATAAGACTGCATTTTTTATTGTTTGCTTTATACGGTAAGTTTAATTTTGAAATTGGTTTTTTAAAACAAACATTCTTAAAATTCAGGAAAATGCCGGATTTATCTAATTGTAAATAACATTTATGCAGGTTGCATGTTTAAAAACAAATTGCTATGTAGAATAATAGATCCACGTTATATCGTTTACTCAGAATATTTTCGTGAATCAGAAAAGAAAACAAACATAGCTGAATTTAATTCCTTGTGCATGTTATATTTTTATTTTTATGCATAAATATTTATTCAATAGTGCATCTCTCTTAATTTCGTCAATGAATTTGTAATATGTGCATATACAAATATTTTAGAGACAAACAGAAAATGGTAGCTGTTATAGATAAAAAAAAATATCGCTTATGGGAGTCATTACCATGATGCGACTTTTGAAAAATTCTTTAATAACTTTTCATTACCCAAGGAATCCAAAACGCACTCCCACCTAAAAATGATTATTGTTGACTGATAGATTTCAAAATTCAATAACTTACAAACGGTGACAGCTATTTAAAAAATTTTTGCAGGAGGGTTATGTATAATGTCAGGAGTTTTTTACCGTAATTTTTTATCTTAGTTCGAATTTCAAACAATAGATGGCGCTGACGGCGATTGAAGGCCAGGTGATCAGTGCTGAACACTCTAAAAAATAAAAGTGTAAATTAGACAAATTTACATATATATGTGTGTAAATTCCTAAAATTACACACCTGACATGAAAATTACCCACTTTTTGCAAAGTTTTACCTGTTTTTATGTGCATTTTAGCTTAACAAACTAAGTGTGTATTTTGTTATTACTTGAAAAACATAAACAAATGTGTAAATGCTGAAAAATGTCTGAATTTACACAAATTGGTACGTTATTGTAATTTACACATAATGATATACACATAGGTAAGAGTGTAAATTTCTAAAGTCATCCACTTGTCATAAAAAATACCGATTTTAATGTGTGTTTAGTTTATGGCATTAAGTTTGTAAGTTTGTTATCAGTGCATAAACTCATAAAAATGTGTAAATGTAGATTACTCCTGAAATTACACTAATTATTGTGTTGAAAAAATTATAAATGCGTGAATTTTAAAGTAGACGTTAAGAAAGGGATAGGAGGCTTACATATTATTCAGAGCTACACTTTTTATTTTAGTAAACCCATTCCATAAATAACATGGTGTCATTGCATTGCTGTAACAGTATTTTTAAGTAATAAATTAATATATTTATTTATTTTTATAAGATACTCTGACCACCTCTCTCACTCTCCCCGTTTCAGCAGCAGGTGAACATTTAAAATAAGTTTAAAAAATTTAATCTCGACACAGGTAACAAATGTAACAAATATTTTGTTACATGTAACATAGAAGTTTATTCATTTAGTTAGTAAATTTTAATTTCGTTTTCCTAATTCCCTTTTAAAATTTGTACATCAAATATAAGAATGCTTCATTGTATAATTCTAGGTTTTGATTAAATCGTAATTTCTTTCAGCCATCGCACAGACTGCTCTTTTTCACAATTTTGCTTGTAATTTTCAGTAATAGTGCTAGATTTCATTCTTAAAGCGACATTAGGAAGACTTCATCACGAGGCATTATAATAGAGATATAATCCCACTTTATGCTTATTCATAAAGTTAAATTATATTTTTTGTACTGTTGGTATTCTTTTTTGCTACCCCCCCCCCCCTTAATTAAAAGGATAATAGTTTAATCTTCACTAAAATCTAAAAACTATTTTGAATTCATTTAATATGTAATATAAAATATAATTCATGTAATTAAGATAATTCTAAATTCGTATCCTGAGTTATTTATACATTTTGCACATCAAATATAAGTATGCTTGATTTTACCATAAATTATTTGACCCGTCTGGTAGCTTGTAAACTTTTATCCATTTCAAAGTTTAACTTGTAATTTTAGTTTAACTTCAGTTCGCAGTGCAATTGATGGTTGTATTCAGGAACTACTTCAACCCCGAGTTAAACGCGAATCTAGCATATAAAACTAAAATCGTAATCTTCGTTGACTTGGCTTCATCATGTTTAAGTTGAAAATTAATGGTGGGTCCAGCTGATTGCAAGCGCTCTCGTTCAGAAAAATACAGTATATAATAAGTTATTCTCTTATAAAATATAAGGTATGTAATGTCATACGTCCGTATTACCTCCAATTCTTTTTATCTGATTTGTTTATATTTACGTATAAATATATATGATACATGTTGGATTGTTTTTTACGTATAAGAATTTTTTACACGTATAATTTACTTGCCTTAAAAATGTCAACATTACATAACTCCTGATAAATGTCTATTAAAATAACAAGTGTTATATCTAAAGTCATTTATTTCTTGAAAAATTTTCATCTTAAAAAGAATTTATGAATGTATGTTAACAGTAGCAAAATAAACATTAACATCCTTTTTTTTCGGGGGGGGGGGGGGGTATTAAATTTTGGTTCGGTTGTGTGGAAGATATTATAGTTTATTTATAAACTATTATACAAATGTATACCATATCTATAAGTTATATATGGGCCATTCCACTGTCACGTGCGGGACAATCAGACACCATAATTCCACCAAAATTGTCTTAAAGGGCTTAAGATTTTTCAGAAATAAGAATAAACATATTTTTGTAAGTTTATATTTGTTATAACAATATCTCAGGCAGGGACAGATTTTCCCTAAATGGTTTACTGATTTAGTTATTAATTAATTTCCATGCGTCACGTGCAGGACATCAGAAGTCAACCACTTGTAATTTGCTGTATGATCCAGATAACATTTCTGCTCTACTAATTTTGCAATTTCAAAACAAAAAATATGTATTAGAGGCTAAAGGTCTAATGTTCATGAAATAAGCATTCTTATTTGAAAAATAAATTTTTAAATTGCTAAAAAAATTATAACATATAGTGTCACGTGCGGGACACGGTTGTCACGTGTGGGACATTTGCAAATATCATTCAAGTAACCTTTTCAAAAATCAGAAAATAAAGGAATGCAAAAAAGAAAATGCATGTTATACATTTTACAATACAAAAATATTTATTTTAACATTTTTTTTGGACAAAGTAAATGTTCAAATTGACATTTTTAAACATAAAATAAAGTAAATGTATAAACAAAAATTTAAAAATTTTCTAGAAATTTGAAACAACCTCTTTTATTAGCTACAGTGGGGGTTAATTTCTTTTTTACTACATCTTTAAATGAATATAGAATTTTATCTGGATACTGTGGCCACTTGTAGAATTTACCACTTTTTATCATGACAGACACTTCAACACTATCATGATGGGTGCTTGTAATTTCACCAGGATAATTAATGCCGTCATATTTTGCAACTACCCATTCACCCATTTTAAAAGAAACTGCTGTTTCTGATCCTTTTATTTTCTTCTTTTTGGAAATTAGGATTTTCTAATGACATTTTCTCTCTCATCCTTTTCATTGTTCTAGCACTATTAGACTTAGATCTTTCCATTTCAGCTAAATAAATAACAAAGTTTATCAATTATAAACGCTTTTGTCTAAATTTACTTAATTTCATAGAAAAATTGAACTTAAAATAGAATTAAACTTAGAAAAACAGAATATAGATAAGAAGTTTTATTATTTTTTTCTAAAGAATAATAACAAGTTCTTAAAGACACGACTCTTCTTATTGTATAGAAAAATCCCTATAAATTAAGTAGATCAATTCTTGCTGGAAAACAATATGTTCTTCAAATAAAAATAACCATCAAAGTGTTCAAATTTTATTAAAATAAATTTATAAAAAAATGGAAATGAAAAATATTAACATCACAAAAAAAGAAAAAAAATGAAACTACCATAAAAAAAAAAAAAATCTTAATTTCGTTTTAGTTACATAGAATAAGTTCTTAGGACAAAATAATCATTAAACTGATAAAACTATGCTATAATAAATCTCTATTTAACATTCAGAAAACAAAAATAATCGTCCTGCTCATAAGGTGTCACGTGCGGGACAATTTTGTTTTGATATTTTTCACCAAATAAAAATTTTACTCAAATTTTTAACTAGCATAGGATAAGTGTACTACACTAAACTGCTTTAGAAATGCCAATTAAACAAAATAAATGCATTCCTTTTTCCTCCTAAGTGAAAAAGTTCATGTTTTGTGTCACGTGTGGGACACAGAAACAAAGTTCTTTTTGTGCGCTGTAATAATTATTTGAAATTATCTTATATATTTCAGTTTAGTGAAATATAAACAATGAATATTAGACTTACCTAAAATGTTGATTTCAAAAGTTTCACTGTATTTTTTTTATTAAAAAAACTCACTCAAAATGTATTGTAAAACGCAACATACTTGCTTGCACATGGACGCCATCTTTAAACTGTTGTGTTGCCAATACATAAAAGGTAAACTTTATATTCTTACTCAAAACATAAAATTTGACATGTTGCCAATCAGTAAATACCAAAAATATTTATTTAAACAAATTTTTAAAATTGACTATCAATTTACCTGTTTTCATGGAATGGCCCATATTCTGATTTATAAGTTAAACAATTCATCTGAGTTTTATTTATTTATTGATTTTTTTAAAAATTATGAAACTTATAATGTTAACTAAGTTTATCATCGATTAAAACTATAGCGTTGCTTTTGAGTTTCTACGTTACATTTCCTAATTTTGAGAAATATTTTTTAAAATTTTTTATCTTAATTACATTAAATTTTCAGCTGTGTTTTAATTTGAAAATATTACATCGGAAGAACTATGTTCCACTAAAATAGTCAGAACACATAATTTTTTCTTGTTAATTATAGATTTAATAAAAATACACAGAAGTAAATTGCAAAAGGGTGCAAATACGTTGATTTAAAATAACTCCAGATCAAAAATTCTGAAGAAAATTTAGATTAAAGTAATGGCTTCAAATATGCATTTTTCCATTCCAATTTTGCCTATTATTACAGAACTTATATGACATAAAACATATGATTGTATGTATACAAAAAAATATAACAGTTGTGTCATAATGAATATTCAAAATCGAACTTATTAGTCCCCCCCTAGATAAATATCCCCCACCGGGTGAGTTTTATACACTTAAGACACAAATGTAATTATCAAATAAATTCTACGAGCTTTAATTTCGAAAATTTATAAGAGTCAATTGATATTTGGACATAGACACAGTATTTCTCGTTTTATTTTTTACCATAGCTGATAAATAAAAATACACATTAGTTTGATATCTAAAATTTTAATTAGAATATCTGAAAATTTCATTTATGAAGATAGGATTAATTTCATTAATGTTAAAATATATTTGTATTTTTTTTTCTTTTTTAAGACACAAATTTCTAAATATAAATGTAATGCAAAAGATGTTACTTTAATGATTCAACAGATTTTTTGATAGTCCTGATAATATTTTATATGGCAAATTCTTTGTAATGATGAATATTTGTGAAAAGAAAACAATTCAACATGCAATATAGGTTATTTATGTATATATAAACAAATCAGCTAAAATATTTGCAGGTAATATGTGTGTGTGTATGGGAGATGAAGTTTACAAACCTTTTTAGCTCACAGGCTATCATAGCCTGAGAGCTTATGTGCCCGCCCGTTCTGTATGTATGTGCGTATGTGCGTATGTGCGTAACGCGATAACTCATGATAAAAATATCGGATCCACTTGAAATTTTGTATATAGGTATATCCTGACAAGGCGCTTCCCTGATTAGTTTTTGGAGTTCATTCGATATGTATAAGAGGGGGAACGGGGGGCTCATGCCCCCCGTTAGTTGATATAAATGGGATTTTCATGCAGAATTAAGTTTTCAAAATTTAGATTAGGATCATTCTGATGAGGCGATTCCGTGACTGTTATTAGGTGTTCATTGAATAAGTATAAATAGGGGGAACAGGGGTTCTAATCCCCCCCCGTTAGTTGATATAAATGGGATTTTCATGCAGAATTAAGTTTTCGTTCAAAATTTAGATTAGGATCATTCTGATGAGGCGATTCCGTGACTGTTATTAGGTGTTCATTGAATAAGTATAAATAGGGGGAACAGGGGTTCTAATCCCCCCCCCCCGTTAGTTGATATAAATGGGATTTTCATGCAGAATTAAGTTTTCGTTCAAAATTTAGATTAGGATCATTCTGATGAGGCGATTCCGTGACTGTTATTAGGTGTTCATTGAATAAGTATAAATAGGGGGAACAGGGGTTCTAATCCCCCCCCCCCGTTAGTTGATATAAATGGGATTTTCATGCAGAATTAAGTTTTGGTTCAAAATTTAGATTAGGATCATTCTGATGAGGCGATTCCGTGACTGTTATTAGGTGTTCATTAAATAAGTATAAATAGGGGGAACAGGGGTTCTAATGCCCCCCCCCCGTTAGTTGATATAAATGGGATTTTCATGCAGAATTAAGTTTTCGTTCAAAATTTAGATTAGGATCATTCTGATGAGGCGATTCCGTGACTGTTATTAGGTGTTCATTGAATAA
This sequence comes from Maratus speculifer, assembly GCA_964019185.1. NCBI lineage: Eukaryota > Metazoa > Arthropoda > Arachnida > Araneae > Salticidae > Maratus > Maratus speculifer. Next base: position 3,562,070 of record OZ025301.1, on the reverse strand, counting down.
GTATAAATAGGGGGAACAGGGGTTCTAATGCCCCCCCCCCGTTAGTTGATATAAATGGGATTTTCATGCAGAATTAAGTTTTCGTTCAAAATTTAGATTAGGATCATTCTGATGAGGCGATTCCGTGACTGCTATTAAGTGTTCATTGAATAAGTATAAATAGGGGCAACAGGGGTTCTAATGCCCCCCCCCTCTTAATGCCCTCTTAATTTATATAAATAGGTTTTTCAAGCAGAATTTTCAGATTTCGTTCAAATCTCTGAATAGTTTTGGAAGTTTAATGGTTAAGTATAAAAGAAGGGGATAACTCCTTTTAAATTATATAAATGCTAAATGGGTTTTTATTAAGAATTATCTAATTTGCTCTGAATTTTGGATATAGATTTTTTATATGATAAAGCATGTCTTTGATAGTATAGGAGATTCAATGATTAAGTATAAAAAAAAGAGGAAAGGGGAGAGCTGTTCCCCTTCTTAATTTTTTTTTCGAACGGAATTAACCCTTGAAAATATAAGGCTTTAATGTACAATTAGTATTTGTAGCCTGTGAGCTCAATGCCATCAGTTTAACTGGGCAGTATTCTTTATTAGCTCACAGGCTATCATAGCCTGAGAGCTTATGTGCCCGTCCGTTCTGTATGTATGTGCGTATGTGCGTAACGCGATAACTCATGATAAAAATATCGGATCCACTTGAAATTTTGTATGTAGGTATATCCTGACAAGGCGCTTCCCTGATTAGTTTTTGGAGTTCATTCGATATGTATAAGAGGGGGAACGGGGGGCTCATGCCCCCCGTTAGTTGATATAAATGGGATTTTCATGCAGAATTAAGTTTTCGTTTAAAATTTAGATTAGGATAATTCTGATAAGGCGATTCCGTGACTGTTATTAGGTGTTCATTGAATAAGTATAAATAGGGGGAACAGGGGCTCTAATGCCCCCCCCCGTTAGTTGATATAAATGGGATTTTCATGCAGAATTAAGTTTTCGTTCAAAATTTAAATTAGGATCATTCTGATGAGACGATTCCGTGACTGTTATTAGGTGTTCATTGAATAAGTATAAATAGGGGGAACAGGGGTTCTAATCCCCCCCCCCCCCCGTTAGTTGATATAAATGGGATTTTCATGCAGAATTAAGTTTTCGTTCAAAATTTAGATTAGGATCATTCTGATGAGACGATTCCGTGACTGTTATAAGGTGTTCATTGAATAAGTATAAATAGGGGGAACAGGGGTTCTAATCCCCCCCCCGTTAGTTGATATAAATGGGATTTTCATGCAGAATTAAGTTTTCGTTCAAAATTTAGATTAGGATCATTCTGATAAGGCGATTCCGTGACTGTTATTAGGTGTTTATTGAATAAGTATAAATAGGGGGAACAGGGGCTCTAATCCCTCCCCCCCCCCGGTTAGTTGATATAAATGGGATTTTCATGTAGAATTAAGTTTTCGTTCAAAATTTAGATTAGGATCATTCTGATGAGACGATTCCGTGACTGTTATTAGGTGTTCATTGAATAAGTATAAATAGGGGGAACAGGGGTTCTAATCCCCCCCCCCCCGTTAGTTGATATAAATGGGATTTTCATGCAGAATTAAGTTTTCGTTCAAAATTTAGATTAGGATCATTCAGATGAGGCGATTCAGTGACTGTTATTAGGTGTTCATTGTATAAGTATAAATAGGGGGAACAGGGGTTCTAATGCCCCCCCCCCCTTAATTTATATAAATGGGTTTTTCAAGCTGAATTTTCAGATTTCGTTCAAATCTCTGAATAGTTTTGGAAGTTTAATGGTTAAGTATAAAAGAGGGGGATAACTCCTTTTAAATTATATAAATGCTAAATGGGTTTTTATTAAGAATTATCTAATTTGCTCTGAATTTTGGATATAGATTTTTTATATGATAAAGCATGTCTTTGATAGTATAGGAGGTTCAATGATTAAGTATAAAAAAAGAGGAAAGAAGAGAGCTGTTTCCCTTTCTTAATTTTTTAACGGAATTAACCCTTGAAAATATAAGGCTTTAATGTACAATTAGTATTTGTAGCCTGTGAGCTCAATGCCATCAGTTTAACTGGGCAGTATTCTTTATTTCTATTTTTTTTATAGTATTTTAAATTTTAGTTTTATAACTGTATGTAACACAATACCTTCAATATAATTGACTTTGTATCTTGAGTCTGAAAAATAAAAAATGAAAAATTGAGTCTGAACTCTGAAAATAAAAAGTGTGGAGATTGCAAGTTTACCTACTATGATTATTCCATCTGATTAATCTAAAATCAATAATTAATTAATTATTTATTTTTCTTTATCTTAATTTTTAATTGCATGTTCTGAATAATATATAAATGAGGGGAAAATATAAAATTAAAAAGCAAGGAAGAATATAGAAAATAAAATAGCAGTTTTTATGTGTACATTTAGAGGAGAGTGGGGAGGAATGGGACACTTTTTACAAAAATAATAAAATCAACTTTACTTGACACAAATACAAAAACTTTGATTTATAGAATACAAAATGAAACACTTTCTAATGTCCTTGAGCAATATAGAAACATAATTTGAAGAATCAATTTTATAATTAAAGAAATTGAAAATTTCATAATGTGTCCCATACTTCCCCACTAACACAGAAGTAATATTTGTACTATGAGGGTTGATGAGGAATATCAAAAACTAATGTCTTAAATGGCTATATGCTGAATTTTAGATCCGTAGCTACTATAATAGCATAGTTTTAAAGGGAGGGGTAAAGTTCTAAAAACCTATTTATAGGGAGTTTTTAAGAGGAGGGGAGTGAGTGTGATAGGCTGATTTGGAGCTTATGATGCTACACTTGTGATAGTGGATGAGAAGTGTGTACATCACTATGATCCCGAGTCCAAACTACAGTACTTTTATCGAATCCACTGTCACAAATCTAGCCCCAAAAGCTAAAAATCATATTTTCAACTACATCTCCCCCCTCCCCATTGTACTCTTCCTTACAAAACTGTATGAATATTGCAGCTACGGTTCTAAAACTAAGCATAAATATATCAATATTCTACATCAACCCATTGCAGTACAAATATTTCATATACACTAGACACAATAGTTATTGAACCTCCATCGAATATGCGTATTTTGCATATTACGCAAAGAACTGTGTAAATTACAATAACACAATAATGTGTGTTTTTTGCGCAATACACATTTAACAGTGTAATCAAAGAAGATTACACAGATAAATGAGTGAGAATATTTCATAGATATATGTGTATTCTTGCGCAATTTACACGTTAATGTGGGTATTTCATGAGTGATTATTATAACTTTTACCCACTTAGTGTTATCATCAAAGTACACACTGAAATGTGTATTTTGATATTTACACATTAGGTGTGTATTTTGGCAATTTACACAAAAATTTACCCATATAAACAAATCGTTTTTGCATCATCGATTTACACATTTTTGTGTGCAAATTTACACTTTTATTTTTTAGAGTGAATGAGGTCAGTTTCTGCGTCAAAGTGGCCTTCAATTGCCGTCAGCGCCATCTATTGTTTGAAATTCTGAACTAAAATAAAAAATTACGGTAAATAAAAAAACTCCTAACATTATACATAACCCTCCTGCAAAATTTTTTTAACAGCTGTCACCGTTTGCAAGTTATGGAATTTTAAAATCCATCAGTCATTTTTGGGACACCCGGTATATGTGTGTACGTATGTGTGCATATGTATGCATGTACTAACATTTGTCCGCACGATATAGATTGCAATTTTTTACGGATATTCTTCAAATTCACAAAAAAACTTTGAGATAGCTAGTATCTCGCTGGAAATTGCAGTTGGACAACAGCAACTCAAAATGGTGTAAAATGAGAATGGCTGAATGTTTTTAATACGGATTTAACATGATGCTGATAAAATCAGATGTTATAGAAAAATGAAGCTAATAATTCGTGAAAACCTACCAAAAAAAAAGTCTAAATTTGTAGTTATTTTTTATCTTAATATAGTTTGTGTTGCTGAAATTAGTAATTAATTTCGATATCTACCTCTGCCTAAGGGTCAGAATCAGCAGGGCTTATTTCGTATAGGATCCTTTGTCACTTCAAACAGATACCATAAAAATATAACGATTTGCCTGCTTTTACTTTACAAGGATAGAATTCAAAGAAACATATATCCCTAATACAACTTTAGGAAAAATGTACATTCTTTATTAACTTAAGGCGCTACACTAGGCACAGAAAAAGACCCGGATGATAATGTAAAGTCTATGGGGGCGTTCTTTTCAAATATTTCGCCCAAATTTTAATATTTTTACATGATGCTTTTGCACAAAATAGATGAGCACAATCCACAACCGGCCTAGTTTTTACTTTTTCAGTTTTGGTTTCAGATTTTTTAAAAGCAAAAATTCTGTAACTTTCGAAACCGGTTTAAATCGGTTCTAAAATTGAAGCTATCGTAATATAAAAAATGTATACGCAAAATTGAAAAAGTAAAAACTAGGCCGGTTGTGGATCGTCCTCAGCTATCATGTGCAAAAGAATCAGGTAAAAATATTAAAATTTGAGCGAGCTATTTGAAAAGAATTCCCCCATAGACTTTACATTATCATCCGGGTCTTTTTCTGTGCCTAGTGTGGGGCCTTAATTCATCCCGATACCGAATGATGGTTATTTAAATGATTTTGGACAATGAATGGGACGTCTTCACAACGTTTTAAACACCTCCCTCTTCTTGAAACACGGTGTAATACTGAAGATAATGGACTGAGGATAACCCGAGACTAACAAATAAGACAGGCTGCAGCACTGTATTTTGCTTTAGACCGCTAGAATGACGTGATATTCTTTTCATGTAATTGCATTGGTGCTTACAAAAACAAATAATTTAAACCACCTGGGAAAAAACAAAAAAGAAATAATCATGCATCAAGCATAGATTATGTTGAACTTTCCAACACAATTAGATTAATGTAACAAAACTGTACAGTTTAAAAAGTTAAAATATTACGCCCCGTTTCGTCCTATGAAAGTGTGTAATTTCAAAACCAAGTTTCAGCTGTCCCATCTACAATTAGAAAATTATCCGACTGTTTTGGCAGCCCTTTATACGATATAGAAATTTGTTTCTATTAACAACATGCATTTCAAAATTTATTTCATTTAACAAATATATATATTTAAGTTGAAAAATCCCCTTCAGCAATTTTCCCAAATAAGGAGAGTGGTATGCGAATATTTTTGAGTAGCCCTGTATATGAGGTATAGAACTTATATATAAAGAGTATTATGCAAAGGACTAATTAAATTTAAAAGCACATACCGAATTTTAAAACGTATTCTCCAACAATTACCACGCGAAGACAGTACTGTAACCGATTTCTTTTGTGTGAATAAAAAAAAATAAATGAATAAAAAATGCTATGAATGTTTTAACAAGATCGCAGTGAATTCAGTGATTTATATCCGTTTCAATATATTTGAAATAGCGTCATGTCTCTAAACTTATCTCCAAATGATTGCTTCCCCATAAACCATACTCTAATTGAATTATTTTGAGTGTCCCTGTAAATGAAACACTAATCGTACACGCTTCCTATTCATGATTTATTGACCCTAAATACGCTTTATCAATTGAATGAAAATCCGAGTCTATTTACGGAAGTTAGAGTGTAGATAGACGGACATACGGACAGGCAAACGGAATGCATAAGCACTTGTGAACTTTGTTGGGAAAGGGTTAAAAATGTATCCGCTTTTTGGACCTATAGAGAGTTTTACAGCATTATTGATTTCAGTGATGCAATACATTTATCATCACTTGTAGAGTGTATTCAACTATCATTCCTACTTTATTCTTGCAAAAAGGCACTTATGAACTTTATTAAGGCCCCACGCTAGGCACGGAAAAAGACCCGGATGATAATGTAAAGTCTATGGGAGCATTCTTTTCAAATATCTCGCTCAAATTTTAATGTTTTTAGATGATATTTTTGCGTAGGATAGCTGAGGATGATCCACAACTGGCCTAGTTTTTACTTTTTTGATTTTGGTTTCAGATTTAAAAAAAAATTACTTTAAATTTCAAAACCGGTTTAAACCGGTTCTGAAACTGAAACTATCATAATATAAAACGAATATAATTCAAATCGAAAAAGTAAAAACTAGGCCGGTTGTGGGTCGAACTTAGCTATCCTATGCAAAAAAAATCATGTAAAAATATTAAAATTTGAGCGAGATATTTGAAAAGAACGCTCCCGTAGAATTTACATTATCATCCGGGTCTTTTTTCCGTGCCTAGTGTTGACACACACTAGTCACGCGGTAAAAGCCAAGCGCTAATGTAAAGTCTAAGGGGGCGTTCTTTTCGAATATCTCGCTGAAATTTTAATGTTTTTGCATGATTTTTTTGCACAAGATAGCTGAGGGTGATCCACAACCGGCCTAGTTTTTACTTTTTCGATTTCGGTTTTAGATTTTTTATATTACGATAGTTTCTATTTCAGAACCGGTTTAAACCGGTTCCGAAAGTTTAAGTAATTGTTTAAAAAAAATCTGAAACGTAAACTAAAAAAGTAAAAACTAGGCCGGTTTTGGATCGCCCTCAGCTATCTTATGCAAAAAAATCATGCAAAAATATTAAAATTTCAGCGAGATATTCGAAAAGAACGCCCCCATAGACTTTACATTAGCGCTCAGCTTTTACCGCGTGACTAGTGTGTGCTCTTAAGAGCCCACAATAGTCACAGAAAAATTACTCAAAAAGACCCGGATGACCATGTAAAGTCTATGGGAGCGTTCTTTTCTAATATCTCGCTCAAATTTTAATTTTTTTGCATGATTTTTTTGCACAAGATAGCTGAGGGCAATCCACAACCGGGCTAGTTTTTACTTTTTCAATTTTTGTTTCAGATTTTCTTTAAAAAATTACTTTAACTTTCGAAACCGGTTTAAACCGGTTCTGAAACTGAAACTATCGTAATATAAAAAATATATAACCAAAATTGAAAAAGTAAAAACTAGCCCGGTTGTGTATTGCCCTCAGCTATCTTGTGCAAAAAAATCATGCAAAAATATTAAAATTTGAGCGAGATATTAGAAAAGAACGCTCCCATAGACTTTACATGGTCATCCGGGTCTTTTTGTGTACTTTTTCTGTGACTATTGTAGGCTCTTAAGTGTTTAATGAATCGACACAATGATAACCTGTATTATGCAGCTATTTCGTAATGACCTTACAGTAATATGACATAATGAAAAGAGACTTCTTTAACATGTTATCCATGAAATGCGAAATTTTGAAGAGGGCACTATGAATGTGTGTTATTGCTCACAATAAATAAATACAATTTGTAATTGTCTTGCCGTTTTTCGAAGTCTCACGGGAATTTTTGTAGAGGTCATTTTGTACAATTCTAAGATATTGTGGATATTATTTTGAAACAACATGTCATTTGTTTTTTTCATGCATTGAATTTATAATTTAGCCCCACCAGTAATTCCAAATGATATTGATTCCAATTATACTGAAAGTTGTCTTCCAGTATGTTTTAACGTTTGGAAATTTGTGGATATTTTTATGAAAATTATTTAATTTTTATTTTTCATATATATACACACAAACTTATTTCAGTAAATTTTAGAATTATAAGTATGGGGCTGTGCATATATAACGTTATCATTTTAAGGGGGAGGGAGGTGGGTTTTCATATGATATCGTAAGATATCTCTAGAGGAAGGGGGGGTTGTCTTTTGATATCGATGTCATGTTTGATCCTATGAAAATTTTCTTTTTGTTTTTAACCCTTTCGTGTCCGAATTTTTTTTCCATTTTTTTGAAAAATTTACTTTTACGTTAATAACATTAACACTAGCTATTCAAATATATTATTTAGTGTTTAACGAACATTTTATTGTTTGAAAGATACGAATGTTGTTGTTTTGCGTGCTATTTAATTCCTATTCATATGACAATAGGCTGAGGAGGAATTATTGGAGATGTTTGGAAAATATAACATTATAATAAGATTTATCTTATATTATAACTTTCTAATACTTTTTCTGCTTTAGTACACATGATTCTTTCAGGAAAGTAACTTTTATTTTAAATTTAAAGAGTGAAATATATGTTTAAAATAAAAGAATCGCAAACGGCACAAAAAGAATTAAGTAAATAATAATAATTATTATTATTACTAAATGCCTAAACATAAATGAAGTCTTAAGGTAAATCGATAAACATATACTAACATTACCACACGTAAATTGTAGCAAAAGTATTTCTTAAAGCAAAATAATACTCCTTACAAAGATATGTACTATTAATAATACACCACACCCGAAAGCGTTATCATGGTCTCGATTCAAAATAATGTGTCATCATTTTTAGTCTGTTATCTATTTGTGTGAAAATGCAAAGTTATTGAAATTATTAAATTATTATAAATTTTCTTAATTTATAAAATAAGGATTACCCAATTCTTGGCATTCCTGTTCTTCTTCCTGTGTGTATGCATGTATAATCACGGTTCGAGAAACCATATGTGAAAATATATTTGATGTTAAGCTTGTGTTTATTAATAAATTAATAGAGTAAGAGAAAGAATGAAACAGCTACACTGTAAAACGTTACTCCATAAAATTGGTGGCAGCCAAGTTTCGACCAGTTTTATGGCAGCATAACCGTTGTAATTGGTTTAATCGATATAACCTGTGTAACATTACACTAATATGTAGTGTTACACCAGTAACACATGCTTAAATCACACCATTATATCAGTGAAAAAAAATCACTCCATAAAGTCGGATTCAGCAAAGCTGCCTCTAATTTTATGGAGTAACGTTACTCAAATGTTTTACAGTGTAGTTTTGTTGATAAGAATATTTATCTGCTCCCAACAATCCGGGGAAGGTGCAAGAACACTTTATTACTGTTGAATGCATTATATAACAAAAAACTATTATAAAAAATAAAAAATAGCATAGAAAATATGCATTTAAAGATTTCTTAACATTTTTCTTAAAAACATCTTATTTCAGGACATCATCTTACATAGAACGTCACCTCCATGGTGATCTAGAATCATTATTTATCATGGGATAATTATTACTTATATTATTTACAAGAATGAAGATAACTTTTATTTCTTTCAAGTTTTGATTCGCACTTCATAAAATTTGAAATGACTCACCAAAATTCTCCAACGATTCTATATAATAAATTTTTAATCATTAAATAGACCAATTTTTGTGCTGTTACATGCGGACAGACGGACGGATGAGGGATCGACTATGGGTGCTAAGTAATTATTAAGTTGCGGACGTACATAAAGAAGAAAAATTAAATTTATTTATTTTACAAAATCTGTCTGGACGTCTATTCTAGAAACTTCTCTTTAACACTAAGGATGATATTTTTTTTCTGAAATCTAACTTCTTTCTTTTTAGGTGCGTTCGTAATTATGTAAATACGTAGCACCTATTGTTGTCGCTCAGTCCGTCCGTCTGTCTGTCTGTCCGTCTGTCCGTCCGCATATAACAACGCAAAAACTACCCAACCGAATCGTTTGAAATTTAAAATACATTATTATAACATAATTTTGTCGAGTCATTTCAAACGTTATGAAAATCGGATGGATAGATCAATGACAGGGACAATCAAAAGGATTCCGTTACATTACGGTTAATAGGGAAAAAGTTTCAAATGCATTTTAATCGTTTGAAATTTAAAACATATAATTATTGCGTAATTTTGTCGAGTCATTTCAAATGTTATGAAAATCGGATGCATAGATCAATTACAGGGACAATCAAAAGGATTCCGTTACATTACGGTCAAGGGGGAAAAAATTCCAAATGCATTTTAATCGTTTGAAATTTAAAAATATAATTATTACGTAATTTTGTCGAGTCATTTCAAATGTTATGAAAATCGGATGCACAGATCATTTACAGGGACAATCAAAAGTATTCCGTTACATTACGGTCAATGGGAAAAAAGTTTCGAATGCATTTTAATGATGTTACACTCATTCGAACATAATAGAATTGGCATGAATCTATGAAATATATATTAAAATATACATTCTGTACAATCTGTGATGCAAAGAATTTTTATTATTAAATTACAGGACCACACAAAAGTATTCCACTACATAATGCTATACGGGGAAACATGGTTTGGGACGTGTTTTAATTATATTCAACTATTTCACATTTTATGAATAAGATATACGTTGCTGAGGTGTAATAAAAATTACTTCCTGCATATTTACAGAAACGCAAAGATTTCGACCACTATACTGTATCAGGAGTACGCTGTACTATATCATCAAGATCTGAATATTTTTAAAACTTCGTTATCGTACGAACGCACCTCATTTGCTACGTTCACGTGCATTTTCCAACTTGTTTCACCTAGCGGGCTTCAAAAGATAGGAGAAATATTTGGAGATATTTAAAAAAAAAAACTCGTTGAAGTTATATTGAAACATTACAAAACTTTTCTGCTAAACCTGACAATACCTTTGAAATTATTAGCAACGCATTAAATAATTCTATTAAGTGTTATATAAAATATTAATAAATCAACAAACAGTTTCTGCTAATCCTTACCAGCAATAAATGTTACATATCGCATACGGCATAAAGTCTTCATATGCTGATGGGGGTACATAACCCACAAGAGATAAATATGTCTTAAATATTAGTCACATACTTAATACATTATACTTTTAATTCTTTTAATCTTATTAAATCTTTGTACAGAAACGAAGGATAAAATTTGTTCATAAACTCTTGTTCTATTTTCATATTCAAAATTTATTTAAATTTACCGCAACTAATACCTATATTAGCAATTTTGTGAAATCTCTTTTAATTCCTCCTGAGACTCTTGAGAATGTACTTTTTAATGTGATATATTTACATTCTTTAAGATTAGAAGTTTAGTAAGTAAGACATAGAGCGCTGCTATAATTTTAATTAAGAATATTTATTTGTTAAGAAAATTGCCCATTTGTACTGTCTTCTTTAATATTTTAATCTTTTGAACCTTTCAAATAGAAATGTTTGTCTCTTTCATTTAATTGGAGAACAGTAATTTTACGTTTAAGAAAATTTTAAATGAAGTAATACAAATTGCTTCCAAAGAGATTTTTAGCAAATTACAGATGTTGATTTAATTTTTTAGCTTCCAAATTGAATCTTCGAATATAAATTTTATTTGTGCCTTTTTTTATTCCATACCTATTAAGTTAGATTATTAGTTTAATTTTCAGTATTTTTTTCTTTAGCCTTATTGGATGTTTAATGAATTCGGAGAAAAATTATATTTAATTGTTTTTAACAAAATGGGAACAAACATTTATTGCAAATTAATATTTATTGTTATTTCCACATATCATACAGTCGACTGCACAATGTTTCGAGCACCGGACCCTCGGCGATTCCGAACCAGACGCGGCTCGCCTCAAAGAGTGGAGTGGCCCCGTTGCGGAACGAAACCTTTGCACGAGGGGGGTGGTGGTGGTCGAGAGTATGGTTTCAAAAGACGCTTGGCTCCCAAGGGGTTGTGTAAAAAAGGCGTACAAACACTGTGTTTCAAAAAACATCTGCCTGACTAGGTGTTGTGTAAAAAAAGGCGTACTGTCAACAGACGCCTGGCTCCCAATGTGTTTGTTTAAAAAAGACGCCTGAGTTGGAGACTCCCAAGGCGTACTGTCAACAGACGCCTGGCTCCCAATGTGTTTGTTTAAAAAAGACGCCTGAGTTGGAGACTCCCAAGGCGTACTGTCAACAGACGCCTGGCTCCCAATGTGTTTGTTTAAAAAAGACGCCTGAGTTGGAGACTCCCAAGGCGTACTGTCAACAGACGCCTGGCTCCCAATGTGTTTGTTTAACCCTTTCAGGGGCAAGGTATTTCTGCTCCGAAAATGTTCAAATAATTGATTCACACCACAATTTAAGAACAGATTTATTTGAAAATAATCAAGAGCTGTTTTTCACGAATATTATAAAATCCAAATTGTACTAAAATTATACTGGTGCCAGTTCGAAATTGGAACAGTAATATTATGTGTTTGCACACTGCAAACACCGCCCCTGAAAGGGTTAAAAAAGACGCCTGAGTTGGAGACTCCCAAGGTGTTGGTTTAAACCAGACGCCTGACTCCCAAGGTGTTGGTTTAAACCAGACGCCAGACTCCCAAGGTGTTGGTTTAAACCAGACGCCATGCTCCCAAGGTGTTGCTTTAAAACAGATGCCTGGCTCCCAAGCTAGACGCCTGGGTCCGGTCCCTCGGGAGACATGCGTCCACAATCGTCGCACCGGTTTTTTTCTGTGCGATTCGAGTCGCACGCTCCACGTCTCGGGCCACAGAAGGGTGGGACGGAAAAAAAAACCCGTAGGTCGCATCGTGGCGGGCCTCCGTGTCACGAGAGCGAACATGGAGGCTCTTTGTAGAAAGCGTGTGACTAGGTTGGAAAACGAAAAACGGGGCGACAGTCGAAATAAGTTTTCATCCAACCCTGGAAAACGAAATCTGGAGTCTCTTTTTTATGTAGATATTCAAAGATGAGTATAGATACTTAAAGATAATTATTAGATGAGTCATTGAATCAGATGAGTCATAAAAAAAAAAAAAAAAAAAAAAAAAAAAAAAAAAAAAAAAAAATTTTTTTTTTTTTTTTTTTTTTTTTTTTTTTTTTTTTTTTAAATGAGTCTTTTTTTTTTTTTTTTTTTTTTTTTTTTTAATAATTAGGTGAGTCATTAAAAAAAATTATGACTCATCTCAAAAAAAAAAAAAAAAAAAAAAAAAAAAAAAAAAAAAAAAAAAAAAAAAAATTTTTTTTTTTTTTTTTTTTTTTTTTTTTTTTTTTTTTCATAATTAGGTGAGTCATTAAAAAATATTATGACTCATCTCAAAAAAAAAAAAAAAAAAAAAAAAAAAAAAAAATGACTCATCAAAAAAAAAAAAAAAAAAAAAAAAAAAAAAAAAAAAAAAAAAAAAAAAAAAAAAATCGGTGGCTCATTCATGGAATCTTATTTCTATTTTTGTTTTTGGAAATGTGTTGTGTTGTGTTGGAGAGTGTTTCTTGTGGAAATGTGTGTGGGTGGGAGAGTGTTTCTTGTGGAAATGTGTGTGGGTGGGAGAGTGTTTCTTGTGGAAACGTGTGTGGGTGGGAGAGTGTTTCTTGTGGAAATGTGTGTGGGTGGGAGAGTGTTTCTTGTGGAAATGTGTGTGGGTGGGAGAGTGTTTCTTGTGGAAATGTGTGTGGGTGGGAGAGTGTTTCTTGTGGAAATGTGTGTGGGTGGGAGAGTGTTTCTTGTGGAAATGTGTGTGGGTGGGAGAGTGTTTCTTGTGGAAATGTGTGTGGGTGGGAGAGTGTTTCTTGTGGAAACGTGTGTGGGTGGGAGAGTGTTTCTTGTGGAAACGTGTGTGGTTTCGTGTGTGGTTTGGAGAGTGTTTCTTGTGGAAACGTGTGTGGTTTGGAGTGTGTGTGTGGGAGAGTGTTTCTTGTGGAAACGTGTGTGGTTTGGAGTGTGTGTGTGGGAGAATGTTTCTTGTCAAAATGTGTGTGTGTGTGTGGGAGAGTGTTTCTTGTCAAAATGTGTGTGTGTGTGGGAGTGTGTTTCTTGTCAAAATGTGAGTGGGTGGGAGAGTGTTTCTTGTCAAAATGTGTGTGGGTGGGAGAGTATAAAAAGAACTTCACAAATTTTATAACAAGATTCCATCCTCCATGGTTGGATGAAATCTTATTTGTGAAGTTGTATTTGTGGAAATGAGTCTAAAAAAAAAAAAAAAAAAAAAAAAAAAAAAAAAAAAAAAAAATGTTTGTGTTGTTTGTGTTGTTTGTGTTGTTTGCGTTGTTTGCGTTGTTTGCGTTGTTTGTGTTGTTTGTGTTGTTTGTGTTGTTTGTGTTGTTTGTGTTGTTTGTGTTGTTTGTGTTGTTTATGTTGTTTATGTTGTTTGTGTTGTTTATGTTGTTTATGTTGTTTGCGTTGTTTGCGTTGTTTGTGTTGTTTGTGTTGTTCGTGTTGTTTATGTTGTTTATGTTGTTTGTGTTGTTTGTGTTGTTTGTGTTGTTTGTGTTGTTTATGTTGTTTGCGTTGTTTATGTTGTTTGCGTTGTTTATGTTGTTTGCGTTGTTTATGTTGTTTGCGTTGTTTATGTTGTTTGCGTTGTTTATGTTGTTTGTGTTGTTCGTGTTGTTTATGTTGTTTATGTTGTTTGTGTTGTTTGTGTTGTTTGTGTTGTTTGTGTTGTTTATGTTGTTTGCGTTGTTTATGTTGTTTGCGTTGTTTATGTTGTTTGCGTTGTTTATGTTGTTTGCGTTGTTTATGTTGTTTGCGTTGTTTATGTTGTTTGTTGTTTGTGTTGTTTGTGTTTGTGGAAATGTGAAATATTATAACAAGATTCCATGGTTGGATGAAACTTTATTTCTAAATTTGTATTTGTGGAAATGTGAAATATAACAAGATTCCATGGTTGAATGAAATTTTATTTCTAAATTTGTATTTGTGGAAATGTGAAATATTATAACAAGATTCCATGGTTGGATGAAATCTTATTTGTAAATTTGTATTTGTGGAAATGTGTCTGGATTGGAGTCGAGTGTCTGTAAAAATGGGTTCAAATTGGGGTAAAAAAAAAAAAAAAAAAAAAAAAAAAAAAAAAAATGTTTGTGTTGTTTGTGTACAATTTTATTTGTGTATCCAATGTGTGCTAAAGCCCATCTGTGGTGGGACTTTGAAAGGGAACCTAACCCGCATTCACGCTCGAGGAGAGTTTCCGTTTTTGCCGGAAGCTCCCTTCGAGTTCGAAGGGAAACCACAGAAAACCTTCGAAGGCTAGGCCGACGGTCTGACCGTCTACCCGACTCCGTCTCGGGTGAAACTGGTTTCCTGTAAAAGAAAACGCCCTGTAAAAGAAAACGCGAAGACACGCGAAACTTGGTACTTGAGTCTTGTTTCCTGTAAAAGAAAACGCCTTGTAAGATCGAAGCGCGTCTTGTAAAGAAAAACGCGAAACTGGGTACTTGAGTCTTGTTTCCTGTAAAAGAAAACGCCTTGTAAGATCGAAGCGCGTCTTGTAAAGAAAAACGCGAAACTTGGTACTTGAGTCTTGTTTCCTGTAAAAGAAAACGCCCTGTAATTGAAAACGCCTTGTAAGATCGAAGCGCGTCTTGTAAAGAAAAACGCGAAGACACGTGAAAACTTGGTACTTGAGTCTTGTTTCCTGTAAAGGAAAACGCCCTGAAAAAGAATACGCGTTTTCTTGTTCATTGTAAAATCGACGAACTATCGATGCAATAATATCAAAAATATCAAATATTTATCAAGCATTTATCAAAAATATCAAGTATTTATCAAAAATATCAAATATTTATCAAGTATTTATCAAAAATTTATCAAGTATTTATCAAAAATTTATCAAGTATTTATCAAAAATTTATCAAGTATTTATCAAAAATTTATCAAAAATTTATCAAGTATTTATCAAAAATTTATCAAGTATTTATCAAATATTTATCAAATACATTTATCAAATACATTTATCAAATACATTTATCAAATACATTTATCAAATACATTTATCAAATACCAATTTCTTAAAAAATGAAAAAACGTACCTTTCATAGTAACCTTTCATTTTTACATTTTCTATGAAAACTTGACTTTAAAAACATGACCTTCTTCAAAACAAACTTCCCCACAGGATTTTTTCACTTTTTAAAACACCCTTATAAGGATGTTCTATCAAACACTTTTTAAAACACTTTATAAAACAAAACCTTTATAAAACTTGACCTTCTTCAAAACAAACTTCCCCACAGGATTTTTTCACTTTTTAAAACACCCTTATTATATTATAAGGATGTTCTATCAAACACTTTTTAAAACACTTTATAAAACAAAACCTTTTTAAAGCATAACCTTTTCATACACTTTTTACCTTTTTAAAACACTTTATACACCATTACCTTTCCCCACCACTTTATAAAACAAAACCTTTTTAAAACATAACCTTTTTAAAACATGACCTTTTCATACACTTTTTACCTTTTTAAAACACTTTATACACCATGACCACCTTTTTAAAACCAAACCTGTGGCCACCTCTCATGCATCCATCTCTCTGTGTGAAAAAAGAAAACCACCCACCTTTGTAAGCCAGGGAAATGGGCCGGCAAGCCGCCGAAGCGGCTCAAACCGGTCATCATCATCATCATAATAATAATAATAATAATTATAAAAAAGAGTACCACCTTGGACATTTCTGTCTCACGCCCCCTAGACAAACCGTTCCTTCTTTCTTGTCGGAATCTCCTTCGCTAGACCACGCTTCCTGTTCGCTTCCCCCTTGTCCACCTTCCAGTCTTCCAGAGTGCCGCCAGAGCTTTCATCCCCCGAGGACCGAATTCGACCCTCAGAAATCCGAATTCGGGTCAAGCGACTCTTTACCACGGTGGTTCTACGCGTACCTAAAAGGCCTTGCGCCCCCGTGAGGGGATGGGCAACACAGGCGCTCCCTCCATCGTGTTGTGACCACCCTTTCCCACCGTGGCATCTCCCAACCCCGGAGGCACCTGGACCGCAGTGCACAGAGGCCTCCGGTCCTGAGAGACTTCTTCTACTGCGCGCCCACGGCACACGGGGTGCCCCAGGCGCCTTCCAGCCGGTTGCCTCTCATCGAGGCCCCAGACCTACAGGCTCAAGCAATGGCCATGCCGGCACAGAGCGTCAATTGACGAGGTTCTTTCCCTTACGGTGCGAGACACGGTCAGGTAATCTCTTTGTACCAGGAATTCGAATCCCGAACTCCCCATGCACGTACCGGGTCGCCCTGCAAGGGGCGCCGTTTTCGGAGGAACCTCTAGACCCCGCCAAGAGACAACCGGCCAACAGTAGCCCTTCGGACACCTTGTCGAGCTCCTTTGAACACCCGGAAGGGATTGGAAGGTTTGAAGGGTTCACTACTGGAGAAGAGCGGCGGCTGAAGTACAGACGATCCCTGCTGGAGAAGGGGGAGCAGGGTGGCTCCCATCACTCTGACCCTGGCGCCGCACTGGGAAAAGAAGTGGCTACCGGGGCCACGGTAGCCCTCGAGGAGAATCCTGCGAGCGGCCCCTACATACTGCATGGGAGCGGCGGTCCTCCGCACTCTCTCTTCCATCCGACCTTACGGAGGGCCAGGAATCTTAGGGCCGTGCATGCGAACCCCCTGCCTATACTAACCGACAGCGAGTATCGCGGTCCATGCTTGCAACTGACCCACAGCAGAGGATCGGAGAGGAGGATTGGAGTGACCCCATGTCCCTGGTATGCGGCCATCCGGCGAGTTCGGGGTGTAGTATCTGTATCCGCCTCCTCGCCCAGCGGGGGAGGGTAGGATCTGAGCAGCCCCCTGTCTCTCCCCTTCTGTCTAGAAGAGGTGCCACAGAAACGTCACCATCTGAAAAGAAGAAGAAAAAGGACATGAGTGGAGCAAAAAGAAAAGGGTTGTCTCAGAAAATGAATCTTTTTAAAAAAGACAGTCAAGTTTCCATGTCAAAGAACATGGCAAAATTTTCAAACTCTTATGAAATACACTTTAGAAGAAAATGGATTTATTCTCTTTAACAGAAACTTTTTTAACAAAGTTGCAAAATAAAAACAATCTTTTTATATTCAAGTTTCAATTGTCAACATGGTCGCATAGCCCAATTTTCAAACTCTTATCCTCTCATGAAATACATTTTAGAAGAAAATGGATTAAAAACTTAAATTTTCAAAGTGTTGGATACATTCTCTTTAACAGAAGACGGCGAAATTTTCAAACTCTTATTCACAAACTCGAACCATTTCAGAATGGTTTCAAAACACCCTCTCAAAAATCAATCTTTTTAACAAAGTAACTTTTATCGCATAATAATACAAAGTAAAACACTCACAGGCAGAATAATCCAAAGGCACAAGCATCGAGAAAGACGAAAGCCAAGTGAACGAACTAGTGAATTCACGGCCTTTTATACACCCGTTTGACCCAATTAATTTTTTTTTTTTTTTTTTTTTTTTTTTTTTTTTTTTTTTTTTTTTGTGACCTCAATAATTTTTTTTTTTTTTTTTTTTTTTTTTTTTTTTTTTTTTTTTTTTTCCAAGGTGTTGGATACATTCTTTTTAACAGAACATAGCGAAACTTTTAAAGAATGAATCTTTTTAACAAAGTAACACATTAAAACTCAAAAAATCAATCTGTTTATATTCAAGTTTAAATTTTCAAAATATTGGATACATTCTCGCATAGCCAAATTTTCAAACTCTTATCCTCTCATGAAATACACTTTAGAAGAAAATGGATTAAAAACTTAAATTTTCAAAGTATTGGATACATTCTCTTTAACAGAACATAACGACATTTTCAAACTCTTATGCTCTCATTTCAGAAGAAACCATCTCAAAAAATCAAACTTTTTAACAAAATCACAAAATAAAAACAATCTTTTTATATTCAAGTTTAAATTTTCAAAGTGTTGGACGCAGCAAAATTTTCAAACTCTTATGCTCTCATTTCAGAAGAAACCATCTCAAAAAATCAAACTTTTTAACAAAGTCGCAAAATAAAAACAATCTTTTTATATTCAAGTTTAAATTTTCAAAGTGTTGGATAACAGAACGCAGCAAAATTTTCAAACTCTTATGCTCTCATTTCAGAAGAAAATTGTTTAAAATACCATCTCAAAAAATCAAACTTTTTAACACAGTCACAAAATAAAAACACTCTTTTTATATTCAAGTTTAAATTTTCAAAGTGTTGGATAACAGAACTAAGCAAAATTTTCCAACTCTTATACTTTCATTTCAGAAGAAAATTGGTTAAAATACTATCTCAAAAAATCAAACTTTTTAACACAGTCACAAAATAAAAACAATCTTTTTATATTCAAGTTTAAATTTTCAAAGTGTTGGATAACAGAACTAAGCAAAATTTTCCAACTCTTATACTTTCATTTCAGAAGAAAATTGGTTAAAATACTATCTCAAAAAATCAAACTTTTTAACACAGTCACAAAATAAAAACAATCTTTTTATATTCAAGTTTAAATTTTCAAAGTGTTGGATAACAGAACGCAGCAAAATTTTCAAACTCTTATTCCCTCATTTCAGAAGAAAATTGTTTAAAATACCATCTCAAAAAATCAAAGTTCCAAAATAAAATAATACGAAGTAAAATACTCACAGAAATCCACAGGCACAGAAATCCACAGGCACAGAAATCCACAGGCACAGAAATCCACAGGCAGAGTAATCCACGGGCAGAGTAATCCACAGGCAGAGTAATCCACAGGCAGAGTAATCCAAAGAGCAGGCACAAGCATCGAGGTAGACGAAAGCCAAGTGAAAGAGCTAGCGAATGCACGGCCTTTTATACACCAGTTTGACCTCAATAATTTTTTTTTTTTTTTTTTTTTTTTTTTTTTTTTTTTTTCAAGGTCGCAGAGGGTTATGCAATAGGATATAGGCTTCGTATACCTTACAATGCATTAAAAAAAAAAAAAAAAAAAAAAAAAAAAAAAAATTATTATTATTATTTTTTTTTTTTTTTTTTTTTTTTTCAAGGTTGCAGAGGGTTGTGCAATAGGATATAGGCTTCGTATACCTTACAAAGCATTGAAAAAAAAAAAAAAAAAAAAAAAAAAAAAAAAAAAAAAAAAAATTTTTTTTTTTTTTTTTTTTTTTTTTTTTTCAAGGTTGCAGAGGGTTGTGCAATAGGATATAGGCTTCGTATACCTTACAATACATTAAAAAAAAAAAAAAAAAAAAAAAAAAAAAAAAATTTTTTTTTTTTTTTTTTTTTTTTTTTTTTTTTCAAGGTCACAGAGGGTTGTGCAATAGGATATAGGCTTCGTATACCTTACAATACATTAAAAAAAAAAAAAAAAAAAAAAAAAAAAAAAAAAAAAAATTTTTTTTTTTTTTTTTTTTTTTTTTTTTTTTTTTTTTCAAGGTCACAGAGGGTTGTGCAATAGGATATAGGCTTCGTATACCTTACAATACATTAAAAAAAAAAAAAAAAAAAAAAAAAAAAAAAAATTTTTTTTTTTTTTTTTTTTTTTTTTTTTTTTTTTTTTTTTTTTTTTTTTTTTTTCAAGGTCGCAGAGTGTAGAAATGCAGTATAAAAGGCCGTACATCCGCTTGCTCGTTCACTCGGCTGTCTTGTTTCACCCAGTTTTTGCCTGCCTGCCTGCCTGCCTGCCTGCTGGATGACCTCACCACCGCCGATATACAGGGCCGTTTTCCAAAGACTTGGATTCTGTGGAAGATGCAGGAGGAGACTGGTTGCTTTCCGTGAGCTTTCGGGCAGACGGGTTTAGTTTATGAAGACTGCCACTTCCCGAGACATGGATTGAATTGGGTGCCATTGGAAAAGATGGACTTGTATTTTTTCGGTGACCATTCTACGATAAAACTCTGTTTTCTTTGATAGAGTCCAGCCGCATTTCGAAAGACATTTTTCAAAGTGTTGGAATGGTCGAACTGAAAAAGATTGACTTTTTGTGACATTTCCAAGTTAAAACTTGAACCGTTTTCTTGTATGGAGCCCAGCCGCATGTCGATAGACTCTGAATTTTTTCAAAGTGTTGGAGTGGTCCAACTGAAAAAGATTGACTTTTTGTGACATTTCCAAGTTAAAACCGTTTTCTTGTATGGAGCCCATCTGCATTTCGAAAGACTGCGACATTTTTCAAAGTGTTGGAGGGGTCCAACTGAAAAAGATTGATTTTTTGTGACTTTTCCAAGTTAAAACTGTTTTCTTGTGTGGAGCCCATCTGCATTTCGATAGACTCTGAATTTTTTCAAGTGTTGGAGTGGTTGAACTGAAAAAGAGTGACATTTCCAAGTGAAACCAGAGAACGGTTCGTGAGATTTTCCCAAAGAAGACCTCCCTCTCTTTCCACCCCATACCCACGCGCGCGCTGACGCAGGCTTCAGTAGCTCTCTGTCTCGAGGACGATGAACACCTGCATGTGTTGCTCTCTGCCGGTCCTCAACGGCTCGCGCTTGACGCGGTGCCAGCATGCGGTCCACCCGCCGTGTCTGTTGGAGCAGGTCCGAGATGCCCGGCATCTCAAGTGTCGGGTGTGCGGGGCCACACTCAAGGCCCCGGACCTCACCTATCTCTGGATCCAGTACAAAGAGAGGTTGACGGATGAGCAATTTCGTTGGTTGCGAGAAAAAAGAAACGAAATTTTGATTCTCGAACTGGATCCAA
Organism: Maratus speculifer; assembly: GCA_964019185.1. NCBI lineage: Eukaryota > Metazoa > Arthropoda > Arachnida > Araneae > Salticidae > Maratus > Maratus speculifer. The sequence goes on along the minus strand of OZ025301.1, from coordinate 3,540,805 downwards.
AAGATTTGGAAGGATCTCACCTCCAAGTCTAAAGTGTCTCATCCGTCGCAGAAAAAAGAGTTGAAAGGGGAAACCTGTTCCCCTTTCAACTCTTTTTTTTGCGCCCAACCCCTCACCAACGTTGGTCCCGAAAGGGAGAGTCGTGTTTAAAACTTTATCCTCTGTTCTAAAATGTATTATACTACATTTTTTTTTTTTTTTTTTTTTTTTTTTTTTTTTTACATCTATTCATATGAAATATGTTTAAACATTAAATATAAATATACATCATATTATTCTTTATTCTATTATAACGTGATTATAAAATATATGACACTACTACAAAAAAAAAAAAAAAAAAAAAAAAAAAAAAAAAAAAAAAAAAAAAAAAAAATTTTTTTTTTTTTTTTTTTTTTTTTTTTTTTTTTTTTTTTAATAGTATTTACATTTTATTTTTACATCTATTCATATGAAATATGTTTAAACATTAAATATAAATATACATCATACATTTCTTTACTCTAATATATCTTATTTTTATTATAACTTGATTATAAAATATAGGATACTACTACAAAAAAAAAAAAAAAAAAAAAAAAAAAAAAAAAAAAATTTTTTTTTTTTTTTTTTTTTTTTTTTTTTTTTTTTTCAAATAATAGTATTTACATTTTATTTTTACATCTATTCATATGAAATATGTTTAAACATTAAATATAAATATACATCATACATTTCTTTACTCTAATATATCTTATCTCTATTATAACTTGATTATAAAATATAGGATACTACTACAAAAAAAAAAAAAAAAAAAAAAAAAAAAAAAAAAAAAAATTTTTTTTTTTTTTTTTTTTTTTTTTTTTTTTTTTTTCCAAGGTCGCAGAGTGTAGAAATGCAGTATAAAAGGCCGTGCATCCGCTTGCTCGTTCACTCGGCTGTCTTGTTTCACCCAGTTTTTGCCTGCCTGCCTGCCTGCTGGATGACCTCACCACCGCCGATATACAGGGCCGTTTTCCAGACTTGGATTCTGTGGAAGATGCAGGAGGAGACTGGAAAAAGATTGCTTTCCGTGACCTTTCTGGCAGACGGGTTTAGTTTATGAAGACTGCCACTTCCCGAGACATCTTTTCATGGATTGAATTGGGTGCCATTGGAAAAGATGGACTTGTATTTTTTGGATACCGTTCGACTCGTTCGCTGACAGGATGGCCAGACATTCTCGACTCTTGTGTGTGTATTGCAGCGTGCCGCAGGGAGGACTGGGTTTAATTCTAAGAGAGTGTGGTCACGGATATCATGCGGGGTGCATCGTGTATTATGTCAAAAGCTGTTGTGATAACAAAGAGCTACCCCTGACGTGTTTGGAATGTGCCACCTCCATCCACTGGCGAGAACTGAGGGCCGTATGGACGGTCCTCTGCCATCCCCTGAGTCCCAGCCGGCTCGGAAGGAGCCCCGCCGAAAGAGAATGTAGACTGTGGTTAGAAGAGGCCATTGAAAAAGAAAACAAGGCATTGGATGTGTAAAATAATGCATGGCCCATGCATTCTATCCTATAAAGAATGGATCTTGTCATTTATCCCTACAAACTTTTTTTCTATAGATGTTTAAATATATTTTATAATAAAAATATTTTATCTTTACATCTGTTGAATAAAAATATTTTACTTCATAACTTTATTATAAAATTTTAATGTTAAAAAAAAAAAAAAAAAAAAAAAAAAAAAAAAAAAAATTTTTTTTTTTTTTTTTTTTTTTTTTTTTTTTTTTTTTTTTTTTTTTTTTTTTTTTACATTTGTATATATATGAATCTCCTGTCCCTTAGACACTCTCTGCTTATTTTCAGTCCTAATCGAATGAAATCTCGAAAGTACACCTTCTGATTCACACAACTTTTTTTCAAATTGACGGAAAACGCATAGGTGTATCCTCTTGTATGGGGTGTTTTAGGAATCCTCTTGGGTTGCGCAACAGGTCACCTATTCCAAAAAGAGGATTGAGTGTGAAGGTGAACGACACGGTGCCTTTTCGTGATGCCGCGGACTACGACTCCCCATACACAGAAAGTGTGCCAGTAGACATGGCTTTAAAAAGTCTCTTTGTGCTTTCTAACGTGATCGCTTCCTGTGCTTTTTTTTTAATAGTAGCATTTATATTTTATTCTTACATCTGTTGATATAAAATATAGTTGGAAAACTAAAAACTAAATTTCTTAAAAGTACATTATAAAATGCTTTGTTCTATAACTGTATTATAAAATAGTTTATACTACTATAACTAAAAAAAAAAAAAAAAAAAAAAAAAAAAAAAAAAAAAAAAAATATTTTTTTTTTTTTTTTTTTTTTTTTTTTTAATATTAATATTTATATTTTATTTTTACATCTATTGATATGAAATATATTTAGAGAATTAAATATCTTAAATGTACATCATAGAATACTTTACTCTAATATATCTTATCTCATCTCTATTATAACTTGATTATAAAATATATTATACTACTACAAAAAAAAAAAAAAAAAAAAAAAAAAAAAAAAAAAAAAAATTTTTTTTTTTTTTTTTTTTTTTTTTTTTTTTTTTTTTTTTAATATTAATATTTATATTTTATTTTTACATCTATTGATATGAAATATATTTAGAGAATTAAATATCTTAAATGTACATCATAGAATACTTTACTCTAATATATCTTATCTCATCTCTATTATAACTTGATTATAAAATATATTATACTACTACAAAAAAACAAAAAAAAAAAAAAAAAAAAAAAAAAAAAAAAAATTTTTTTTTTTTTTTTTTTTTTTTTTTTTTTTTTAATAGTTGTATTTATATTTTATTTTTACATCTATTCATATGAAATATATTTAGAGAATTAAATATCTTAAATATACATCATAGAATACTTTAATATATCTTATCTCATCTCTATTATAACTTGATTATAAAATATATTATACTACTACAAAAAAAAAAAAAAAAAAAAAAAAAAAAAAAATTTTTTTTTTTTTTTTTTTTTTTTTTTTTTTTTTATAGTGGTATTTATATTTTATTTTTACATCTATTGATATGAAATATATTTAGAGAATTAAATATCTTAAATATAACATCATAGAATACTTTGTTCATCCTTCTGAAATTTTACAAGTCCAGCGTCTTGTCTTTATAAAAGGAAAGGTAGAGTGGCCGTTTGAGAGAGGTTCCCGTGGAGAGAGGTCAGAATGGATGTCAGATTCACACCGGACGCAAGATGTAGATTTAAAAAAAAAAAAAAAAAAAAAAAAAAAAAAAAAAAAAAAAAAAAAAAATTTTTTTTTTTTTTTTTTTTTTTTTTTTTTTTTTTTTTCTAAATCTTGCGTCCGGCGTGAATCTGTCCTCCATTCTGACCCCACTGCATGGGAACCTCTCTCAAACGGCCCTTCAACTTTACCCTTTATAAAGAGAGGGTGTCTGGACTTGTGTTTCGCGTCGGACGACACCCGAAAATAAAAGTGTCCAGCAGGGATACGGAAAGGGGCCGGAACGTTCCTCTCGGTCCGAGCTTTCGTTTGCACCGGGTGGCGTGCCTCTCGTGGGTCGACCGGGGGAGAGGGGCCCGTCGGAAATTTCGGGTTCGCCTTTTCAAAAGGCCCTCCCGCACGCGGTGGGGGTCGGAAACTTGGGAGGGGGGGTCAGGCCGATGACCCTCGAGACGGCCTTTCGAGGGGTCCCTCGCATCCCGTCCCCAGACAGGTCGTTGACCCCTGAGGCTTGTTGGCATTTCCGCGGTAAAAGGGGAGGCACGGGGGGACCGGAGAGGGCTTCGATCCCCTTCCAACGACTTTTCGCTTCGTTTCCCTTCCTCCTCTGCCGAGACCCCCGTTTCGAACGCGGGCGGCACCCCACTCCCTTTTGGGGGCCCTCGGAGGCTTTTGGCGGAAGTGTTTTTCGCTGGTCACGGTCCAACGCGTCGCCGGACCGCCGAAAGAACATTGGTTTCGAATGGCTCGATTTTTTTCCAACCCGTAGATAGGTGACATGACCCCTCTATCCCGAGCGGTTCTGACCCGACCCAAACCTGCCCGAGACACGCCCCAACGGGACCGGGTCATGTGACCTATCCACGGGTCGGAAAAAAATCAAGCTTCTCAAAAATGTCTCGGTTTCGGTCCACATCCGCTTTTTTCGAGGTCAAAAGGGGTCAAAACCGCGAATCGGGGAACCCGGAAAAGACCCTACAGGACCCCCCGGTCGCCCCACGCCTCCCCAACTCGCTGGGAAGAAGCGGACCGACGCGTAGAGTGGGAGGTTTTGAGGGGGTCGTTCGGTCGACCGCCCGGGCCCCGGGCCACAAAGTAGAGCGTCTGAAATTCGAGGGGCCCCGGGCCCTTTCCACACGACCGGAAACGGACCGAAGCGACACCGTCGGGAAGAGGGGGGAGAGAGGGGGACCGCGACAGGGTCCGCGATCCCTTCCGCCCGAAACCCGACGCGACAGGCGTCCTCCAAGTTTCCACCCGAAAGTGGGTCAGGGCCCTCGACCCCCCCGTGGACCGCGGAGAGGGACGAAACTGGACGGGAAAGAAGGCCCTGCGAGAGAGGCAACTCCGAGTCGAAGCTCGAGGGTCGAGTCCCAAAATAAAGTTCAAGGTCGCCAAAATTTTTTTTTTTTTTTTTTTTTTTTTTTTTTCAAGTTTTTGAACCTACATCTTGCGTCCGGCGTAAATCTCTCATCCATTCGGACCCAGCTCCACGGGAACCTCTCTGAAACGGCCACGCAACCTTTCCCTTTATAAAGACAAGACGCTGGACTTGTAAAATTTCAGAAGGCATGAAAACGAAAAGGGCCGTAGAGAGGTCCGTGGGCCCCAGAGGACACTGGGGAGTGTCGAATATCGCATTAAAAAAAAAAAAAAAAAAAAAAAAAAAAAAAAAAAATTTTTTTTTTTTTTTTTTTTTTTTTTTTTTTTTTTTTTTTTTTTTAATGCGATATTTTTTAATGCGATTTTTTTCTGTAGTAGTATAATATATTTTATAATCAAGTTATAATAGAGATGAGATAAGATATATTAGAGTAAAGTATTCTATGATGTATATTTAAGATATTTAATTCTCTAAATATATTTCATATCAATAGATGTAAAAATAAAATATAAATACTATTAAAAAAAAAAAAAAAAAAAAAAAAAAAAAAAAAAAAAAAAAAAAAAATTTTTTTTTTTTTTTTTTTTTTTTTTTTTTTTTTTTTTTTTTAGTATTTATATTTTATTTTATAATCAAGTTATGATAGAGATGAGATAAGATATATTAGAGTAAAGTATTCTATGATGTATATTTAAGATATTTAATTCTCTAAATATATTTCATATCAATAGATGTAAAAATAAAATATAAATACTATTTAAAAAAAAAAAAAAAAAAAAAAAAAAAAAAAAAAAAAAAAAAAAATTTTTTTTTTTTTTTTTTTTTTTTTTTTTTTAGTAGTAGTAGTATAATATATTTTATAATCAAGTTATAATAGAGATAAGATATATTAGAGTAAAGTATTGTATGATGTATAGTAAAGGTATTTAATATTCTAAATTTATTTCATATCAATAGATGTAAAAATAAAATACAAGTAGTAGTAATCTAATACAGTTTTATAACAAGTGAAGCATAGTAGCGATAAGATATATTAGAGCGAAGGATTGTATAATGTCCTTTGTTCATCCTTCTGAAATTTTACAAGTCCAGCGTCTTGTCTTTATAAAGGGAAAAGTTGAGTGGCCGTTTGAGAGAAGTTTCCGTTTAGAGAGGTCAGAATGGATATCAGATTCACACCGGACGCAAAATGTAGATAAAAAAAAAAAAAAAAAAAAAAAAAAAAAAAAAAAAAAAAAAAAAAATTTTTTTTTTTTTTTTTTTTTTTTTTTTTTTTTTTTTTAATGCGATATTCGACACTCCCCAGTGTCCTCTGGGGCCCACGGACCTCTCTACGGCCCTTTTCGTTTTCATGCCTTCTGAAATTTTACAAGTCCAGCGTCTTGTCTTTATAAAGGGAAAGGTTGCGTGGCCGTTTCAGAGAGGTTCCCGTGGAGCTGGGTCCGAATGGATGAGAGATTTACGCCGGACGCAAGATGTAGGTTCAAAAACTTGAAAAAAAAAAAAAAAAAAAAAAAAAAAAAAAAAAAAAAAAAAAATTTTGGCGACCTTGAACTTTATTTTGGGACTCGACCCTCGAGCTTCGACTCGGAGTTGCCTCTCTCGCAGGGCCTTCTTTCCCGTCCAGTTTCGTCCCTCTCCGCGGTCCACGGGGGGGTCGAGGGCCCTGACCCACTTTCGGGTGGAAACTTGGAGGACGCCTGTCGCGTCGGGTTTCGGGCGGAAGGGATCGCGGACCCTGTCGCGGTCCCCCTCTCTCCCCCCTCTTCCCGACGGTGTCGCTTCGGTCCGTTTCCGGTCGTGTGGAAAGGGCCCGGGGCCCCTCGAATTTCAGACGCTCTACTTTGTGGCCCGGGGCCCGGGCGGTCGACCGAACGACCCCCTCAAAACCTCCCACTCTACGCGTCGGTCCGCTTCTTCCCAGCGAGTTGGGGAGGCGTGGGGCGACCGGGGGGTCCTGTAGGGTCTTTTCCGGGTTCCCCGATTCGCGGTTTTGACCCCTTTTGACCTCGAAAAAAGCGGATGTGGACCGAAACCGAGACATTTTTGAGAAGCTTGATTTTTTTCCGACCCGTGGATAGGTCACATGACCCGGTCCCGTTGGGGCGTGTCTCGGGCGGGTTTGGGTCGGGTCAGAACCGCTCGGGATAGAGGGGTCATGTCACCTATCTACGGGTTGGAAAAAAATCGAGCCATTCGAAACCAATGTTCTTTCGGCGGTCCGGCGACGCGTTGGACCGTGACCAGCGAAAAACACTTCCGCCAAAAGCCTCCGAGGGCCCCCAAAAGGGAGTGGGGTGCCGCCCGCGTTCGAAACGGGGGTCTCGGCAGAGGAGGAAGGGAAACGAAGCGAAAAGTCGTTGGAAGGGGGTCGAAGCCCTCTCCGGTCCCCCCGTGCCTCCCCTTTTACCGCGGAAATGCCAACAAGCCTCAGGGGTCAACGACCTGTCTGGGGACGGGATGCGAGGGACCCCTCGAAAGGCCGTCTCGAGGGTCATCGGCCTGACCCCCCCTCCCAAGTTTCCGACCCCCACCGCGTGCGGGAGGGCCTTTTGAAAAGGCGAACCCGAAATTTCCGACGGGCCCCTCTCCCCCGGTCGACCCACGAGAGGCACGCCACCCGGTGCAAACGAAAGCTGGGACCGAGAGGAACGTTCCGGCCCCTTTCCGTATCCCTGCTGGACACTTTTATTTTCGGGTGTCGTCCGACGCGAAACACAAGTCCAGACACCCTCTCTTTATAAAGGGTAAAGTTGAAGGGCCGTTTGAGAGAGGTTCCCATGCAGTGGGGTCAGAATGGAGGACAGATTCACGCCGGACGCAAGATTTAGAAAAAAAAAAAAAAAAAAAAAAAAAAAAAAAAAAAATTTTTTTTTTTTTTTTTTTTTTTTTTTTTTTTTTTTTTTTAAATCTACATCTTGCGTCCGGTGTGAATCTGACATCCATTCTGACCTCTCTCCACGGGAACCTCTCTCAAACGGCCACTCTACCTTTCCTTTTATAAAGACAAGACGCTGGACTTGTAAAATTTCAGAAGGATGAACAAAGTATTCTATGATGTTATATTTAAGATATTTAATTCTCTAAATATATTTCATATCAATAGATGTAAAAATAAAATATAAATACCACTATAAAAAAAAAAAAAAAAAAAAAAAAAAAAAAAAAAAACGAGAATTGTCTCAGATATTTTACTACAATTATTTAATGTTATTTCTTATACATTACGTATTATACAATCAAACAACATTTTTTTATTGGGGGGGGGGGAATTCCCACGTGAAAGGTGTCTTGGTTCTATTTTAAATATGGATGAAGTGTTTTCCTTGGTCGTATGTACGCTTAAAAGTAATTGTGTACGATGGCACTGGTTTGCATTGAATTGTTGTCACAGTGAGTGTGTTGAGGCGAAGTTGCATTGAAAAAGACACACAATATACTGTAGAAAGTGTGTCAAACAGGAAATAAACAAATTGTGCTTTTGTAGAGTGAAGTGTTGTCAAAGAGTACAATTTCCTGGCATAGAGAGCATCAATCACACGAAATAGAAGAAAAAGTGGGAAGGGGAGTGGATTTTGCGAGTAATTTATTAAGGGTGTTCTTAACTGCTCCGTTTGTCAAGTGCGAAACGTTTTTAAAACACTTACAAGTCTATTACATATCAATTTTAAGAGAAAGATATGAAATTAGAATGCCTAACTATGGAATCTTCAAATCGAACTTATTTTTCCATTTTACGATAGTTGAATTAACTTTCCAGTTCTAAGCTTTTTTAGATCACGTGATCACACGTTTCTCGACAGTTTTTTCTGCTTTAATGGGAATATGTGCTCAAAACCGTCGTATGAAATTCATAAATGCGATTTCCACGGGTTCTAAAAATACAAAAGTTTTCCTTGCATTTAAATAGCTTTCTCTTGGCGTGAAAAAGTGTGCTGGTCGAAACGTGAGACACTTTCGTCTTTTAACTTCAATTGTTCGTAGGTATTTCATAATACTTATATCTGTTTTACTGCAGAAATGTTTTCAAATCGAAATCAGAACACGGGAACACATACACCGATCCATGGGGATGCAGCGTGAATGACTCCCCGTATATTGTTTCTTGTTGTAGAAAATTGATTTAAAATTGCGCGGAAAGCAAAAATAACTCTGTTCCCCTGTTTTATTTTAGTTTGTTGTTAAATTAAAACGATCGGGCAACAGTTTTTTTACACATATGCATTTTGAGAAGAAATTTTTGCAGAGGACGCTTCGATATGGCGTGAATGAATCCCATTGCTTTTAGATTGTGGTTGAAAATTCATTTAGCCCTGCGCCCTGCGAAAAAATTTCCTTCTCCCCCTCTGCATTTTTCGTTTTTAGTTAATTTAAAACAATCGGGCACCAGTTTTTTCGCAGAAATTCAATTTAAAAAGAAATAGTCTTAGAAGTATATCGGTATGGGGATGAACGAATCACATTGTCTTCTGCTTGTTGTTGAAAGTTCATTTAATTTTGCGCGGAAAACAAAAAATAACTCTGTTACCCTGTTTTATTTTAGTTTGTTGTTAAATTAAAACAATCGGGCAACAGGTTTTTTACACATATGCATATTTCGAGAAGAAATGTTTTCAGAGAACGCAACGATATGGCGTGAATGAATCCCATTAATTTTAGATTGTGGTTGAAAATTCATTTTGTTCTGCGGACTGCGAAAAAATTTCCTTCTCCCCCTCTGCATTTTTCGTTTTTAGTTAATTTAAAACAATCGGGCAGCAGTTTTTTCGCAGAAATTCAATTTAAGAAGAAATAGTCTTAGAAGTATATCGATATGGGGATGAACGAATCACATTGCCTTCTGCTTGTTGTTGAAAGTTCATTTAATTTTGCGCGGAAAACAAAAAATAACTCTGTTCCCCAGTTTTATTTTAGTTCGTAGTTAAATTAAAACGATCGGGCAACAGTTTTTTTACACATATGCAATTTGAGAAGAAATTTTGCAGAGAACGTATCGATATGGCGTGAATGAATCCCATTGTTTTTAGATTGTGGCTGAAAATTCATTTAATCCTGCGCCCTTCGAAAAAATTTCCTTCTCACCCTCACTATTTTTCGTTTTTTGTTAATTTAAAACAATCGGGCACCAGTTTTTCCACAGAAATGCAATTTGAGAATGAATTATGTGAGACGTATATCGCTATGGGAATGAACGATTCACACGCCTTCTACTTGTTGAAAATTCATTTAGTCTTGCGCGGAAAACAAAAAATAACTATGTTCCCCTGTTTTATTTTAGTTTGTAGTTAAATTAAAACGATCGGGCAACAGTTTTTTTACACATATGCATTTTGAGAAGAAATTTTTGCAGAGAACGCATCGATATGGCGTGAATGAATCCCATTTCTTTTAGATTGTGGTTGAAAATTCATTTACTGCTGCGCCCTGCGAAAAAATTTCCTTCTGCCCCTCTGCATTTTTCGTTTTTAGTTGATTTAAAACAATCGGGCAGCAGTTTTTTCGCAGAAATTCAATTTAAAAAGAAATAGTCTCAGAAGTATATCGATATGGGGATGAACGAATCACATTGCTTTCTGCTTGTTGTTGAAAGTTCATTTAATTTCGCACGAAAAACAAAAAATAACTCTGTTCCCCAGTTTTATTTTAGTTTGTAGTTAAATTAAAACGATCGGGCAATAGTTTTTTTACACATATGCAATTTGAGAAGAAATTTTTGCAGAGAACGTATCGATATGGCGTGAATGAATCCCATTGTTTTTAGATTGTGGCTGAAAATTTATTTAACCCTGCGCCCTTCGAAAAAATTTCCTTCTCACCCTCACTATTTTTCGTTTTTTGTTAATTTAAAACAATCGGGCAACAGTTTTTCCACAGAAATGCAATTTGAGAATGAATTATGTGAGACGTATATCGCTATGGGAATGAACGATTCACACGCCTTCTACTTGTTGAAAATTCATTTAGTCTTGCGCGGAAAACAAAAAATAACTATGTTCCCCTGTTTTATTTTAGTTTGTAGTTAAATTAAATCGATCGGGCAACAGGTTTTTCACACATTTGCAAATTAAGAAGAAATTCGATTGTACGTGAACCCAGTATCGAAAGTTTCGTCGCGTGTTGTTGAAAATATATTTCAATAGATGGCAGCACAGGAAAACTCTCGCGCATGTGTAACTAAACTTTAAAAAAAAAAAAAAACGAGAATTGTCTCAGATATTTTACTACTATTATTTAATGTTATTTCTTATACATTACGTATTATACAATCAAACAACATTTTTTTATTGGGGGGGGGAATTCCCACGTGAAAGGTGTCTTGGTTCTATTTTAAATATGGATGAAGTGTTTTCCTTGGTCGTATGTACGCTTAAAAGTAATTGTGTACGATGGCACTGGTTTGCATTGAATTGTTGTCACAGTGAGTGTGTTGAGGCGAAGTTGCATTGAAAAAGAAACACAATATACTGTAGAAAGTGTGTCAAACAGGAAATAAACAAATTGTGCTTTTGTAGAGTGAAGTGTTGTCAAAGAGTACAATTTCCTGGCATAGAGAGCATCAATCACACGAAATAGAAGAAAAAGTGGGAAGGGGAGTGGATTTTGCGAGTAATTTATTAAGGGTGTTCTTAACTGCTCCGTTTGTCAAGTGCGAAACGTTTTTAAAACACTTACAAGTCTATTACATATCAATTTTAAGAGAAAGATATGAAATTAGAATGCCTAACTATGGAATCTTCAAATCGAACTTATTTTTCCATTTTACGATAGTTGAATTAACTTTCCAGTTCTAAGCTTTTTTAGATCACGTGATCACACGTTTCTCGACAGTTTTTTCTGCTTTAATGGGAATATGTGCTCAAAACCGTCGTATGAAATTCATAAATGCGATTTCCACGGGTTCTAAAAATACAAAAGTTTTCCTTGCATTTAAATAGCTTTCTCTTGGCGTGAAAAAGTGTGCTGGTCGAAACGTGAGACACTTTCGTCTTTTAACTTCAATTGTTCGTAGGTATTTCATAATACTTATATCTGTTTTACTGCAGAAATGTTTTCAAATCGAAATCAGAACACGGGAACACATACACCGATCCATGGGGATGCAGCGTGAATGACTCCCCGTATATTGTTTCTTGTTGTAGAAAATTGATTTAAAATTGCGCGGAAAGCAAAAATAACTCTGTTCCCCTGTTTTATTTTAGTTTGTTGTTAAATTAAAACGATCGGGCAACAGTTTTTTTACACATATGCATTTTGAGAAGAAATTTTTGCAGAGGACGCTTCGATATGGCGTGAATGAATCCCATTGCTTTTAGATTGTGGTTGAAAATTCATTTAGCCCTGCGCCCTGCGAAAAAATTTCCTTCTCCCCCTCTGCATTTTTCGTTTTTAGTTAATTTAAAACAATCGGGCACCAGTTTTTTCGCAGAAATTCAATTTAAAAAGAAATAGTCTTAGAAGTATATCGGTATGGGGATGAACGAATCACATTGTCTTCTGCTTGTTGTTGAAAGTTCATTTAATTTTGCGCGGAAAACAAAAAATAACTCTGTTACCCTGTTTTATTTTAGTTTGTTGTTAAATTAAAACAATCGGGCAACAGGTTTTTTACACATATGCATATTTCGAGAAGAAATGTTTTCAGAGAACGCAACGATATGGCGTGAATGAATCCCATTAATTTTAGATTGTGGTTGAAAATTCATTTTGTTCTGCGGACTGCGAAAAAATTTCCTTCTCCCCCTCTGCATTTTTCGTTTTTAGTTAATTTAAAACAATCGGGCAGCAGTTTTTTCGCAGAAATTCAATTTAAGAAGAAATAGTCTTAGAAGTATATCGATATGGGGATGAACGAATCACATTGCCTTCTGCTTGTTGTTGAAAGTTCATTTAATTTTGCGCGGAAAACAAAAAATAACTCTGTTCCCCAGTTTTATTTTAGTTCGTAGTTAAATTAAAACGATCGGGCAACAGTTTTTTTACACATATGCAATTTGAGAAGAAATTTTGCAGAGAACGTATCGATATGGCGTGAATGAATCCCATTGTTTTTAGATTGTGGCTGAAAATTCATTTAATCCTGCGCCCTTCGAAAAAATTTCCTTCTCACCCTCACTATTTTTCGTTTTTTGTTAATTTAAAACAATCGGGCACCAGTTTTTCCACAGAAATGCAATTTGAGAATGAATTATGTGAGACGTATATCGCTATGGGAATGAACGATTCACACGCCTTCTACTTGTTGAAAATTCATTTAGTCTTGCGCGGAAAACAAAAAATAACTATGTTCCCCTGTTTTATTTTAGTTTGTAGTTAAATTAAAACGATCGGGCAACAGTTTTTTTACACATATGCATTTTGAGAAGAAATTTTTGCAGAGAACGCATCGATATGGCGTGAATGAATCCCATTTCTTTTAGATTGTGGTTGAAAATTCATTTACTGCTGCGCCCTGCGAAAAAATTTCCTTCTGCCCCTCTGCATTTTTCGTTTTTAGTTGATTTAAAACAATCGGGCAGCAGTTTTTTCGCAGAAATTCAATTTAAAAAGAAATAGTCTCAGAAGTATATCGATATGGGGATGAACGAATCACATTGCTTTCTGCTTGTTGTTGAAAGTTCATTTAATTTCGCACGAAAAACAAAAAATAACTCTGTTCCCCAGTTTTATTTTAGTTTGTAGTTAAATTAAAACGATCGGGCAATAGTTTTTTTACACATATGCAATTTGAGAAGAAATTTTTGCAGAGAACGTATCGATATGGCGTGAATGAATCCCATTGTTTTTAGATTGTGGCTGAAAATTTATTTAACCCTGCGCCCTTCGAAAAAATTTCCTTCTCACCCTCACTATTTTTCGTTTTTTGTTAATTTAAAACAATCGGGCAACAGTTTTTCCACAGAAATGCAATTTGAGAATGAATTATGTGAGACGTATATCGCTATGGGAATGAACGATTCACACGCCTTCTACTTGTTGAAAATTCATTTAGTCTTGCGCGGAAAACAAAAAATAACTATGTTCCCCTGTTTTATTTTAGTTTGTAGTTAAATTAAATCGATCGGGCAACAGGTTTTTCACACATTTGCAAATTAAGAAGAAATTCGATTGTACGTGAACCCAGTATCGAAAGTTTCGTCGCGTGTTGTTGAAAATATATTTCAATAGATGGCAGCACAGGAAAACTCTCGCGCATGTGTAACTAAACTTTAAAAAAAAAAAAAAACGAGAATTGTCTCAGATATTTTACTACAATTATTTAATGTTATTTCTTATACATTACGTATTATACAATCAAACAACATTTTTTTATTGGGGGGGGGGGGAATTCCCACGTGAAAGGTGTCTTGGTTCTATTTTAAATATGGATGAAGTGTTTTCCTTGGTCGTATGTACGCTTAAAAGTAATTGTGTACGATGGCACTGGTTTGCATTGAATTGTTGTCACAGTGAGTGTGTTGAGGCGAAGTTGCATTGAAAAAGACACACAATATACTGTAGAAAGTGTGTCAAACAGGAAATAAACAAATTGTGCTTTTGTAGAGTGAAGTGTTGTCAAAGAGTACAATTTCCTGGCATAGAGAGCATCAATCACACGAAATAGAAGAAAAAGTGGGAAGGGGAGTGGATTTTGCGAGTAATTTATTAAGGGTGTTCTTAACTGCTCCGTTTGTCAAGTGCGAAACGTTTTTAAAACACTTACAAGTCTATTACATATCAATTTTAAGAGAAAGATATGAAATTAGAATGCCTAACTATGGAATCTTCAAATCGAACTTATTTTTCCATTTTACGATAGTTGAATTAACTTTCCAGTTCTAAGCTTTTTTAGATCACGTGATCACACGTTTCTCGACAGTTTTTTCTGCTTTAATGGGAATATGTGCTCAAAACCGTCGTATGAAATTCATAAATGCGATTTCCACGGGTTCTAAAAATACAAAAGTTTTCCTTGCATTTAAATAGCTTTCTCTTGGCGTGAAAAAGTGTGCTGGTCGAAACGTGAGACACTTTCGTCTTTTAACTTCAATTGTTCGTAGGTATTTCATAATACTTATATCTGTTTTACTGCAGAAATGTTTTCAAATCGAAATCAGAACACGGGAACACATACACCGATCCATGGGGATGCAGCGTGAATGACTCCCCGTATATTGTTTCTTGTTGTAGAAAATTGATTTAAAATTGCGCGGAAAGCAAAAATAACTCTGTTCCCCTGTTTTATTTTAGTTTGTTGTTAAATTAAAACGATCGGGCAACAGTTTTTTTACACATATGCATTTTGAGAAGAAATTTTTGCAGAGGACGCTTCGATATGGCGTGAATGAATCCCATTGCTTTTAGATTGTGGTTGAAAATTCATTTAGCCCTGCGCCCTGCGAAAAAATTTCCTTCTCCCCCTCTGCATTTTTCGTTTTTAGTTAATTTAAAACAATCGGGCACCAGTTTTTTCGCAGAAATTCAATTTAAAAAGAAATAGTCTTAGAAGTATATCGGTATGGGGATGAACGAATCACATTGTCTTCTGCTTGTTGTTGAAAGTTCATTTAATTTTGCGCGGAAAACAAAAAATAACTCTGTTACCCTGTTTTATTTTAGTTTGTTGTTAAATTAAAACAATCGGGCAACAGGTTTTTTACACATATGCATATTTCGAGAAGAAATGTTTTCAGAGAACGCAACGATATGGCGTGAATGAATCCCATTAATTTTAGATTGTGGTTGAAAATTCATTTTGTTCTGCGGACTGCGAAAAAATTTCCTTCTCCCCCTCTGCATTTTTCGTTTTTAGTTAATTTAAAACAATCGGGCAGCAGTTTTTTCGCAGAAATTCAATTTAAGAAGAAATAGTCTTAGAAGTATATCGATATGGGGATGAACGAATCACATTGCCTTCTGCTTGTTGTTGAAAGTTCATTTAATTTTGCGCGGAAAACAAAAAATAACTCTGTTCCCCAGTTTTATTTTAGTTCGTAGTTAAATTAAAACGATCGGGCAACAGTTTTTTTACACATATGCAATTTGAGAAGAAATTTTGCAGAGAACGTATCGATATGGCGTGAATGAATCCCATTGTTTTTAGATTGTGGCTGAAAATTCATTTAATCCTGCGCCCTTCGAAAAAATTTCCTTCTCACCCTCACTATTTTTCGTTTTTTGTTAATTTAAAACAATCGGGCACCAGTTTTTCCACAGAAATGCAATTTGAGAATGAATTATGTGAGACGTATATCGCTATGGGAATGAACGATTCACACGCCTTCTACTTGTTGAAAATTCATTTAGTCTTGCGCGGAAAACAAAAAATAACTATGTTCCCCTGTTTTATTTTAGTTTGTAGTTAAATTAAAACGATCGGGCAACAGTTTTTTTACACATATGCATTTTGAGAAGAAATTTTTGCAGAGAACGCATCGATATGGCGTGAATGAATCCCATTTCTTTTAGATTGTGGTTGAAAATTCATTTACTGCTGCGCCCTGCGAAAAAATTTCCTTCTGCCCCTCTGCATTTTTCGTTTTTAGTTGATTTAAAACAATCGGGCAGCAGTTTTTTCGCAGAAATTCAATTTAAAAAGAAATAGTCTCAGAAGTATATCGATATGGGGATGAACGAATCACATTGCTTTCTGCTTGTTGTTGAAAGTTCATTTAATTTCGCACGAAAAACAAAAAATAACTCTGTTCCCCAGTTTTATTTTAGTTTGTAGTTAAATTAAAACGATCGGGCAATAGTTTTTTTACACATATGCAATTTGAGAAGAAATTTTTGCAGAGAACGTATCGATATGGCGTGAATGAATCCCATTGTTTTTAGATTGTGGCTGAAAATTTATTTAACCCTGCGCCCTTCGAAAAAATTTCCTTCTCACCCTCACTATTTTTCGTTTTTTGTTAATTTAAAACAATCGGGCAACAGTTTTTCCACAGAAATGCAATTTGAGAATGAATTATGTGAGACGTATATCGCTATGGGAATGAACGATTCACACGCCTTCTACTTGTTGAAAATTCATTTAGTCTTGCGCGGAAAACAAAAAATAACTATGTTCCCCTGTTTTATTTTAGTTTGTAGTTAAATTAAATCGATCGGGCAACAGGTTTTTCACACATTTGCAAATTAAGAAGAAATTCGATTGTACGTGAACCCAGTATCGAAAGTTTCGTCGCGTGTTGTTGAAAATATATTTCAATAGATGGCAGCACAGGAAAACTCTCGCGCATGTGTAACTAAACTTTAAAAAAAAAAAAAACGAGAATTGTCTCAGATATTTTACTACTATTATTTAATGTTATTTCTTATACATTACGTATTATACAATCAAACAACATTTTTTTATTGGGGGGGGGAATTCCCACGTGAAAGGTGTCTTGGTTCTATTTTAAATATGGATGAAGTGTTTTCCTTGGTCGTATGTACGCTTAAAAGTAATTGTGTACGATGGCACTGGTTTGCATTGAATTGTTGTCACAGTGAGTGTGTTGAGGCGAAGTTGCATTGAAAAAGAAACACAATATACTGTAGAAAGTGTGTCAAACAGGAAATAAACAAATTGTGCTTTTGTAGAGTGAAGTGTTGTCAAAGAGTACAATTTCCTGGCATAGAGAGCATCAATCACACGAAATAGAAGAAAAAGTGGGAAGGGGAGTGGATTTTGCGAGTAATTTATTAAGGGTGTTCTTAACTGCTCCGTTTGTCAAGTGCGAAACGTTTTTAAAACACTTACAAGTCTATTACATATCAATTTTAAGAGAAAGATATGAAATTAGAATGCCTAACTATGGAATCTTCAAATCGAACTTATTTTTCCATTTTACGATAGTTGAATTAACTTTCCAGTTCTAAGCTTTTTTAGATCACGTGATCACACGTTTCTCGACAGTTTTTTCTGCTTTAATGGGAATATGTGCTCAAAACCGTCGTATGAAATTCATAAATGCGATTTCCACGGGTTCTAAAAATACAAAAGTTTTCCTTGCATTTAAATAGCTTTCTCTTGGCGTGAAAAAGTGTGCTGGTCGAAACGTGAGACACTTTCGTCTTTTAACTTCAATTGTTCGTAGGTATTTCATAATACTTATATCTGTTTTACTGCAGAAATGTTTTCAAATCGAAATCAGAACACGGGAACACATACACCGATCCATGGGGATGCAGCGTGAATGACTCCCCGTATATTGTTTCTTGTTGTAGAAAATTGATTTAAAATTGCGCGGAAAGCAAAAATAACTCTGTTCCCCTGTTTTATTTTAGTTTGTTGTTAAATTAAAACGATCGGGCAACAGTTTTTTTACACATATGCATTTTGAGAAGAAATTTTTGCAGAGGACGCTTCGATATGGCGTGAATGAATCCCATTGCTTTTAGATTGTGGTTGAAAATTCATTTAGCCCTGCGCCCTGCGAAAAAATTTCCTTCTCCCCCTCTGCATTTTTCGTTTTTAGTTAATTTAAAACAATCGGGCACCAGTTTTTTCGCAGAAATTCAATTTAAAAAGAAATAGTCTTAGAAGTATATCGGTATGGGGATGAACGAATCACATTGTCTTCTGCTTGTTGTTGAAAGTTCATTTAATTTTGCGCGGAAAACAAAAAATAACTCTGTTACCCTGTTTTATTTTAGTTTGTTGTTAAATTAAAACAATCGGGCAACAGGTTTTTTACACATATGCATATTTCGAGAAGAAATGTTTTCAGAGAACGCAACGATATGGCGTGAATGAATCCCATTAATTTTAGATTGTGGTTGAAAATTCATTTTGTTCTGCGGACTGCGAAAAAATTTCCTTCTCCCCCTCTGCATTTTTCGTTTTTAGTTAATTTAAAACAATCGGGCAGCAGTTTTTTCGCAGAAATTCAATTTAAGAAGAAATAGTCTTAGAAGTATATCGATATGGGGATGAACGAATCACATTGCCTTCTGCTTGTTGTTGAAAGTTCATTTAATTTTGCGCGGAAAACAAAAAATAACTCTGTTCCCCAGTTTTATTTTAGTTCGTAGTTAAATTAAAACGATCGGGCAACAGTTTTTTTACACATATGCAATTTGAGAAGAAATTTTGCAGAGAACGTATCGATATGGCGTGAATGAATCCCATTGTTTTTAGATTGTGGCTGAAAATTCATTTAATCCTGCGCCCTTCGAAAAAATTTCCTTCTCACCCTCACTATTTTTCGTTTTTTGTTAATTTAAAACAATCGGGCACCAGTTTTTCCACAGAAATGCAATTTGAGAATGAATTATGTGAGACGTATATCGCTATGGGAATGAACGATTCACACGCCTTCTACTTGTTGAAAATTCATTTAGTCTTGCGCGGAAAACAAAAAATAACTATGTTCCCCTGTTTTATTTTAGTTTGTAGTTAAATTAAAACGATCGGGCAACAGTTTTTTTACACATATGCATTTTGAGAAGAAATTTTTGCAGAGAACGCATCGATATGGCGTGAATGAATCCCATTTCTTTTAGATTGTGGTTGAAAATTCATTTACTGCTGCGCCCTGCGAAAAAATTTCCTTCTGCCCCTCTGCATTTTTCGTTTTTAGTTGATTTAAAACAATCGGGCAGCAGTTTTTTCGCAGAAATTCAATTTAAAAAGAAATAGTCTCAGAAGTATATCGATATGGGGATGAACGAATCACATTGCTTTCTGCTTGTTGTTGAAAGTTCATTTAATTTCGCACGAAAAACAAAAAATAACTCTGTTCCCCAGTTTTATTTTAGTTTGTAGTTAAATTAAAACGATCGGGCAATAGTTTTTTTACACATATGCAATTTGAGAAGAAATTTTTGCAGAGAACGTATCGATATGGCGTGAATGAATCCCATTGTTTTTAGATTGTGGCTGAAAATTTATTTAACCCTGCGCCCTTCGAAAAAATTTCCTTCTCACCCTCACTATTTTTCGTTTTTTGTTAATTTAAAACAATCGGGCAACAGTTTTTCCACAGAAATGCAATTTGAGAATGAATTATGTGAGACGTATATCGCTATGGGAATGAACGATTCACACGCCTTCTACTTGTTGAAAATTCATTTAGTCTTGCGCGGAAAACAAAAAATAACTATGTTCCCCTGTTTTATTTTAGTTTGTAGTTAAATTAAATCGATCGGGCAACAGGTTTTTCACACATTTGCAAATTAAGAAGAAATTCGATTGTACGTGAACCCAGTATCGAAAGTTTCGTCGCGTGTTGTTGAAAATATATTTCAATAGATGGCAGCACAGGAAAACTCTCGCGCATGTGTAACTAAACTTTAAAAAAAAAAAAAAACGAGAATTGTCTCAGATATTTTACTACAATTATTTAATGTTATTTCTTATACATTACGTATTATACAATCAAACAACATTTTTTTATTGGGGGGGGGGGGAATTCCCACGTGAAAGGTGTCTTGGTTCTATTTTAAATATGGATGAAGTGTTTTCCTTGGTCGTATGTACGCTTAAAAGTAATTGTGTACGATGGCACTGGTTTGCATTGAATTGTTGTCACAGTGAGTGTGTTGAGGCGAAGTTGCATTGAAAAAGACACACAATATACTGTAGAAAGTGTGTCAAACAGGAAATAAACAAATTGTGCTTTTGTAGAGTGAAGTGTTGTCAAAGAGTACAATTTCCTGGCATAGAGAGCATCAATCACACGAAATAGAAGAAAAAGTGGGAAGGGGAGTGGATTTTGCGAGTAATTTATTAAGGGTGTTCTTAACTGCTCCGTTTGTCAAGTGCGAAACGTTTTTAAAACACTTACAAGTCTATTACATATCAATTTTAAGAGAAAGATATGAAATTAGAATGCCTAACTATGGAATCTTCAAATCGAACTTATTTTTCCATTTTACGATAGTTGAATTAACTTTCCAGTTCTAAGCTTTTTTAGATCACGTGATCACACGTTTCTCGACAGTTTTTTCTGCTTTAATGGGAATATGTGCTCAAAACCGTCGTATGAAATTCATAAATGCGATTTCCACGGGTTCTAAAAATACAAAAGTTTTCCTTGCATTTAAATAGCTTTCTCTTGGCGTGAAAAAGTGTGCTGGTCGAAACGTGAGACACTTTCGTCTTTTAACTTCAATTGTTCGTAGGTATTTCATAATACTTATATCTGTTTTACTGCAGAAATGTTTTCAAATCGAAATCAGAACACGGGAACACATACACCGATCCATGGGGATGCAGCGTGAATGACTCCCCGTATATTGTTTCTTGTTGTAGAAAATTGATTTAAAATTGCGCGGAAAGCAAAAATAACTCTGTTCCCCTGTTTTATTTTAGTTTGTTGTTAAATTAAAACGATCGGGCAACAGTTTTTTTACACATATGCATTTTGAGAAGAAATTTTTGCAGAGGACGCTTCGATATGGCGTGAATGAATCCCATTGCTTTTAGATTGTGGTTGAAAATTCATTTAGCCCTGCGCCCTGCGAAAAAATTTCCTTCTCCCCCTCTGCATTTTTCGTTTTTAGTTAATTTAAAACAATCGGGCACCAGTTTTTTCGCAGAAATTCAATTTAAAAAGAAATAGTCTTAGAAGTATATCGGTATGGGGATGAACGAATCACATTGTCTTCTGCTTGTTGTTGAAAGTTCATTTAATTTTGCGCGGAAAACAAAAAATAACTCTGTTACCCTGTTTTATTTTAGTTTGTTGTTAAATTAAAACAATCGGGCAACAGGTTTTTTACACATATGCATATTTCGAGAAGAAATGTTTTCAGAGAACGCAACGATATGGCGTGAATGAATCCCATTAATTTTAGATTGTGGTTGAAAATTCATTTTGTTCTGCGGACTGCGAAAAAATTTCCTTCTCCCCCTCTGCATTTTTCGTTTTTAGTTAATTTAAAACAATCGGGCAGCAGTTTTTTCGCAGAAATTCAATTTAAGAAGAAATAGTCTTAGAAGTATATCGATATGGGGATGAACGAATCACATTGCCTTCTGCTTGTTGTTGAAAGTTCATTTAATTTTGCGCGGAAAACAAAAAATAACTCTGTTCCCCAGTTTTATTTTAGTTCGTAGTTAAATTAAAACGATCGGGCAACAGTTTTTTTACACATATGCAATTTGAGAAGAAATTTTGCAGAGAACGTATCGATATGGCGTGAATGAATCCCATTGTTTTTAGATTGTGGCTGAAAATTCATTTAATCCTGCGCCCTTCGAAAAAATTTCCTTCTCACCCTCACTATTTTTCGTTTTTTGTTAATTTAAAACAATCGGGCACCAGTTTTTCCACAGAAATGCAATTTGAGAATGAATTATGTGAGACGTATATCGCTATGGGAATGAACGATTCACACGCCTTCTACTTGTTGAAAATTCATTTAGTCTTGCGCGGAAAACAAAAAATAACTATGTTCCCCTGTTTTATTTTAGTTTGTAGTTAAATTAAAACGATCGGGCAACAGTTTTTTTACACATATGCATTTTGAGAAGAAATTTTTGCAGAGAACGCATCGATATGGCGTGAATGAATCCCATTTCTTTTAGATTGTGGTTGAAAATTCATTTACTGCTGCGCCCTGCGAAAAAATTTCCTTCTGCCCCTCTGCATTTTTCGTTTTTAGTTGATTTAAAACAATCGGGCAGCAGTTTTTTCGCAGAAATTCAATTTAAAAAGAAATAGTCTCAGAAGTATATCGATATGGGGATGAACGAATCACATTGCTTTCTGCTTGTTGTTGAAAGTTCATTTAATTTCGCACGAAAAACAAAAAATAACTCTGTTCCCCAGTTTTATTTTAGTTTGTAGTTAAATTAAAACGATCGGGCAATAGTTTTTTTACACATATGCAATTTGAGAAGAAATTTTTGCAGAGAACGTATCGATATGGCGTGAATGAATCCCATTGTTTTTAGATTGTGGCTGAAAATTTATTTAACCCTGCGCCCTTCGAAAAAATTTCCTTCTCACCCTCACTATTTTTCGTTTTTTGTTAATTTAAAACAATCGGGCACCAGTTTTTCCACAGAAATGCAATTTGAGAATGAATTATGTGAGACGTATATCGCTATGGGAATGAACGATTCACACGCCTTCTACTTGTTGAAAATTCATTTAGTCTTGCGCGGAAAACAAAAAATAACTATGTTCCCCTGTTTTATTTTAGTTTGTAGTTAAATTAAATCGATCGGGCAACAGGTTTTTCACACATTTGCAAATTAAGAAGAAATTCGATTGTACGTGAACCCAGTATCGAAAGTTTCGTCGCGTGTTGTTGAAAATATATTTCAATAGATGGCAGCACAGGAAAACTCTCGCGCATGTGTAACTAAACTTAAAAAAAAAAAAAAAAAAAAAAAAACGAGAATTGTCTCAGATATTTTACTACAATTATTTAATGTTATTTCTTATACATTACGTATTATACAATCAAACAACATTTTTTTATTGGGGGGGGGGAATTCCCACGTGAAAGGTGTCTTGGTTCTATTTTAAATATGGATGAAGTGTTTTCCTTGGTCGTATGTACGCTTAAAAGTAATTGTGTACGATGGCACTGGTTTGCATTGAATTGTTGTCACAGTGAGTGTGTTGAGGCGAAGTTGCATTGAAAAAGACACACAATATACTGTAGAAAGTGTGTCAAACAGGAAATAAACAAATTGTGCTTTTGTAGAGTGAAGTGTTGTCAAAGAGTACAATTTCCTGGCATAGAGAGCATCAATCACACGAAATAGAAGAAAAAGTGGGAAGGGGAGTGGATTTTGCGAGTAATTTATTAAGGGTGTTCTTAACTGCTCCGTTTGTCAAGTGCGAAACGTTTTTAAAACACTTACAAGTCTATTACATATCAATTTTAAGAGAAAGATATGAAATTAGAATGCCTAACTATGGAATCTTCAAATCGAACTTATTTTTCCATTTTACGATAGTTGAATTAACTTTCCAGTTCTAAGCTTTTTTAGATCACGTGATCACACGTTTCTCGACAGTTTTTTCTGCTTTAATGGGAATATGTGCTCAAAACCGTCGTATGAAATTCATAAATGCGATTTCCACGGGTTCTAAAAATACAAAAGTTTTCCTTGCATTTAAATAGCTTTCTCTTGGCGTGAAAAAGTGTGCTGGTCGAAACGTGAGACACTTTCGTCTTTTAACTTCAATTGTTCGTAGGTATTTCATAATACTTATATCTGTTTTACTGCAGAAATGTTTTCAAATCGAAATCAGAACACGGGAACACATACACCGATCCATGGGGATGCAGCGTGAATGACTCCCCGTATATTGTTTCTTGTTGTAGAAAATTGATTTAAAATTGCGCGGAAAGCAAAAATAACTCTGTTCCCCTGTTTTATTTTAGTTTGTTGTTAAATTAAAACGATCGGGCAACAGTTTTTTTACACATATGCATTTTGAGAAGAAATTTTTGCAGAGGACGCTTCGATATGGCGTGAATGAATCCCATTGCTTTTAGATTGTGGTTGAAAATTCATTTAGCCCTGCGCCCTGCGAAAAAATTTCCTTCTCCCCCTCTGCATTTTTCGTTTTTAGTTAATTTAAAACAATCGGGCACCAGTTTTTTCGCAGAAATTCAATTTAAAAAGAAATAGTCTTAGAAGTATATCGGTATGGGGATGAACGAATCACATTGTCTTCTGCTTGTTGTTGAAAGTTCATTTAATTTTGCGCGGAAAACAAAAAATAACTCTGTTACCCTGTTTTATTTTAGTTTGTTGTTAAATTAAAACAATCGGGCAACAGGTTTTTTACACATATGCATATTTCGAGAAGAAATGTTTTCAGAGAACGCAACGATATGGCGTGAATGAATCCCATTAATTTTAGATTGTGGTTGAAAATTCATTTTGTTCTGCGGACTGCGAAAAAATTTCCTTCTCCCCCTCTGCATTTTTCGTTTTTAGTTAATTTAAAACAATCGGGCAGCAGTTTTTTCGCAGAAATTCAATTTAAGAAGAAATAGTCTTAGAAGTATATCGATATGGGGATGAACGAATCACATTGCCTTCTGCTTGTTGTTGAAAGTTCATTTAATTTTGCGCGGAAAACAAAAAATAACTCTGTTCCCCAGTTTTATTTTAGTTCGTAGTTAAATTAAAACGATCGGGCAACAGTTTTTTTACACATATGCAATTTGAGAAGAAATTTTGCAGAGAACGTATCGATATGGCGTGAATGAATCCCATTGTTTTTAGATTGTGGCTGAAAATTCATTTAATCCTGCGCCCTTCGAAAAAATTTCCTTCTCACCCTCACTATTTTTCGTTTTTTGTTAATTTAAAACAATCGGGCACCAGTTTTTCCACAGAAATGCAATTTGAGAATGAATTATGTGAGACGTATATCGCTATGGGAATGAACGATTCACACGCCTTCTACTTGTTGAAAATTCATTTAGTCTTGCGCGGAAAACAAAAAATAACTATGTTCCCCTGTTTTATTTTAGTTTGTAGTTAAATTAAAACGATCGGGCAACAGTTTTTTTACACATATGCATTTTGAGAAGAAATTTTTGCAGAGAACGCATCGATATGGCGTGAATGAATCCCATTTCTTTTAGATTGTGGTTGAAAATTCATTTACTGCTGCGCCCTGCGAAAAAATTTCCTTCTGCCCCTCTGCATTTTTCGTTTTTAGTTGATTTAAAACAATCGGGCAGCAGTTTTTTCGCAGAAATTCAATTTAAAAAGAAATAGTCTCAGAAGTATATCGATATGGGGATGAACGAATCACATTGCTTTCTGCTTGTTGTTGAAAGTTCATTTAATTTCGCACGAAAAACAAAAAATAACTCTGTTCCCCAGTTTTATTTTAGTTTGTAGTTAAATTAAAACGATCGGGCAATAGTTTTTTTACACATATGCAATTTGAGAAGAAATTTTTGCAGAGAACGTATCGATATGGCGTGAATGAATCCCATTGTTTTTAGATTGTGGCTGAAAATTTATTTAACCCTGCGCCCTTCGAAAAAATTTCCTTCTCACCCTCACTATTTTTCGTTTTTTGTTAATTTAAAACAATCGGGCAACAGTTTTTCCACAGAAATGCAATTTGAGAATGAATTATGTGAGACGTATATCGCTATGGGAATGAACGATTCACACGCCTTCTACTTGTTGAAAATTCATTTAGTCTTGCGCGGAAAACAAAAAATAACTATGTTCCCCTGTTTTATTTTAGTTTGTAGTTAAATTAAATCGATCGGGCAACAGGTTTTTCACACATTTGCAAATTAAGAAGAAATTCGATTGTACGTGAACCCAGTATCGAAAGTTTCGTCGCGTGTTGTTGAAAATATATTTCAATAGATGGCAGCACAGGAAAACTCTCGCGCATGTGTAACTAAACTTTAAAAAAAAAAAAAAACGAGAATTGTCTCAGATATTTTACTACTATTATTTAATGTTATTTCTTATACATTACGTATTATACAATCAAACAACATTTTTTTATTGGGGGGGGGAATTCCCACGTGAAAGGTGTCTTGGTTCTATTTTAAATATGGATGAAGTGTTTTCCTTGG
Organism: Maratus speculifer; assembly: GCA_964019185.1. Classification (NCBI taxonomy): domain Eukaryota; kingdom Metazoa; phylum Arthropoda; class Arachnida; order Araneae; family Salticidae; genus Maratus; species Maratus speculifer. Next base: position 3,514,711 of record OZ025301.1, on the reverse strand, counting down.
TCGTATGTACGCTTAAAAGTAATTGTGTACGATGGCACTGGTTTGCATTGAATTGTTGTCATAGTGAGTGTGTTGAGTCGAAGTTGCATTGAAAAAGACACACAATATACTGTAGAAAGTGTGTCAAACAGGAAATAAACAAATTGTGCTTTTGTAGAGTGAAGTGTTGTCAAAGAGTACAATTTCCTGGCATAGAGAGCATCAATCACACGAAATAGAAGAAAAAGTGGGGAGGGGAGTGGATTTTGCGAGTAATTCATTAAGGGTGTTCTTAACTGCTCCGTTTGTCAAGTGCGAAACAGATATTTTACTAATATTATTTAATGTTATTTCTTATACTTTACGTATTATACAATCAAACAACATTTTTTTATTGGGGGGGGGGGGAATTCCCCCGTGAAAGGTGTCTGGGTGCTATTTTAAATATGGATGAAGTGTTTTCCTTGGTCGTATGTACGCTTAAAAGTAATTGTGTACGATGGCACTGGTTTGCATTGAATTGTTGTCACAGTGAGTGTGTTGAGGCGAAGTTGCATTGAAAAAGACACACAATATACTGTAGAAAGTGTGTCAAACAGGAAATAAACAAATTGTGCTTTTGTAGAGTGAAGTGTTGTCAAAGAGTACAATTTCCTGGCATAGAGAGCATCAATCACACGAAATAGAAGAAAAAGTGGGAAGGGGAGTGGATTTTGCGAGTAATTTATTAAGGGTGTTCTTAACTGCTCCGTTTGTCAAGTGCGAAACGTTTTTAAAACACTTACAAGTCTATTACATATCAATTTTAAGAGAAAGATATGAAATTAGAATGCCTAACTATGGAATCTTCAAATCGAACTTATTTTTCCATTTTACGATAGTTGAATTAACTTTCCAGTTCTAAGCTTTTTTAGATCACGTGATCACACGTTTCTCGACAGTTTTTTCTGCTTTAATGGGAATATGTGCTCAAAACCGTCGTATGAAATTCATAAATGCGATTTCCACGGGTTCTAAAAATACAAAAGTTTTCCTTGCATTTAAATAGCTTTCTCTTGGCGTGAAAAAGTGTGCTGGTCGAAACGTGAGACACTTTCGTCTTTTAACTTCAATTGTTCGTAGGTATTTCATAATACTTATATCTGTTTTACTGCAGAAATGTTTTCAAATCGAAATCAGAACACGGGAACACATACACCGATCCATGGGGATGCAGCGTGAATGACTCCCCGTATATTGTTTCTTGTTGTAGAAAATTGATTTAAAATTGCGCGGAAAGCAAAAATAACTCTGTTCCCCTGTTTTATTTTAGTTTGTTGTTAAATTAAAACGATCGGGCAACAGTTTTTTTACACATATGCATTTTGAGAAGAAATTTTTGCAGAGGACGCTTCGATATGGCGTGAATGAATCCCATTGCTTTTAGATTGTGGTTGAAAATTCATTTAGCCCTGCGCCCTGCGAAAAAATTTCCTTCTCCCCCTCTGCATTTTTCGTTTTTAGTTAATTTAAAACAATCGGGCACCAGTTTTTTCGCAGAAATTCAATTTAAAAAGAAATAGTCTTAGAAGTATATCGGTATGGGGATGAACGAATCACATTGTCTTCTGCTTGTTGTTGAAAGTTCATTTAATTTTGCGCGGAAAACAAAAAATAACTCTGTTACCCTGTTTTATTTTAGTTTGTTGTTAAATTAAAACAATCGGGCAACAGGTTTTTTACACATATGCATATTTCGAGAAGAAATGTTTTCAGAGAACGCAACGATATGGCGTGAATGAATCCCATTAATTTTAGATTGTGGTTGAAAATTCATTTTGTTCTGCGGACTGCGAAAAAATTTCCTTCTCCCCCTCTGCATTTTTCGTTTTTAGTTAATTTAAAACAATCGGGCAGCAGTTTTTTCGCAGAAATTCAATTTAAGAAGAAATAGTCTCAGAAGTATATCGATATGGGGATGAACGAATCACATTGCCTTCTGCTTGTTGTTGAAAGTTCATTTAATTTCGCGCGGAAAACAAAAAATAACTCTGTTCCCCAGTTTTATTTTAGTTTGTAGTTAAATTAAAACGATCGGGCAATAGTTTTTTTACACATATGCAATTTGAGAAGAAATTTTTGCAGAGAACGTATCGATGTGGCGTGAATGAATCCCATTGTTTTTAGATTGTGGCTGAAAATTTATTTAACCCTGCGCCCTTCGAAAAAATTTCCTTCTCACCCTCACTATTTTTCGTTTTTTGTTAATTTAAAACAATCGGGCACCAGTTTTTCCACAGAAATGCAATTTGAGAATGAATTATGTGAGACGTATATCGCTATGGGAATGAACGATTCACACGCCTTCTACTTGTTGAAAATTCATTTAGTCTTGCGCGGAAAACAAAAAATAACTATGTTCCCCTGTTTTATTTTAGTTTGTAGTTAAATTAAATCGATCGGGCAACAGGTTTTTCACACATTTGCAAATTAAGAAGAAATTCGATTGTACGTGAACCCAGTATCGAAAGTTTCGTCGCGTGTTGTTGAAAATATATTTCAATAGATGGCAGCACAGGAAAACTCTCGCGCATGTGTAACTAAACTTTAAAAAAAAAAAAAAACGAGAATTGTCTCAGATATTTTACTACTATTATTTAATGTTATTTCTTATACATTACGTATTATACAATCAAACAACATTTTTTTATTGGGGGGGGGGGGAATTCCCACGTGAAAGGTGTCTTGGTTCTATTTTAAATATGGATGAAGTGTTTTCCTTGGTCGTATGTACGCTTAAAAGTAATTGTGTACGATGGCACTGGTTTGCATTGAATTGTTGTCACAGTGAGTGTGTTGAGGCGAAGTTGCATTGAAAAAGAAACACAATATACTGTAGAAAGTGTGTCAAACAGGAAATAAACAAATTGTGCTTTTGTAGAGTGAAGTGTTGTCAAAGAGTACAATTTCCTGGCATAGAGAGCATCAATCACACGAAATAGAAGAAAAAGTGGGAAGGGGAGTGGATTTTGCGAGTAATTTATTAAGGGTGTTCTTAACTGCTCCGTTTGTCAAGTGCGAAACGTTTTTAAAACACTTACAAGTCTATTACATATCAATTTTAAGAGAAAGATATGAAATTAGAATGCCTAACTATGGAATCTTCAAATCGAACTTATTTTTCCATTTTACGATAGTTGAATTAACTTTCCAGTTCTAAGCTTTTTTAGATCACGTGATCACACGTTTCTCGACAGTTTTTTCTGCTTTAATGGGAATATGTGCTCAAAACCGTCTTATGAAATTCATAAATGCGATTTCCACGGGTTCTAAAAATACAAAAGTTTTCCTTGCATTTAAATAGCTTTCTCTTGGCGTGAAAAAGTGTGCTGGTCGAAACGTGAGACACTTTCGTCTTTTAACGTCAATTGTTCGTAGGTATTTCATAATACTTATATCTGTTTTACTGCAGAAATGTTTTCAAATCGAAATCAGAACACGGGAACACATACACCGATCCATGGGGATGCAGCGTGAATGACTCCCCGTATATTGTTTCTTGTTGTAGAAAATTGATTTAAAATTGCGCGGAAAGCAAAAATAACTCTGTTCCCCTGTTTTATTTTAGTTTGTTGTTAAATTAAAACGATCGGGCAACAGTTTTTTTACACATATGCATTTTGAGAAGAAATTTTTGCAGAGGACGCTTCGATATGGCGTGAATGAATCCCATTGCTTTTAGATTGTGGTTGAAAATTCATTTAGCCCTGCGCCCTGCGAAAAAATTTCCTTCTCCCCCTCTGCATTTTTCGTTTTTAGTTAATTTAAAACAATCGGGCACCAGTTTTTTCGCAGAAATTCAATTTAAAAAGAAATAGTCTTAGAAGTATATCGGTATGGGGATGAACGAATCACATTGTCTTCTGCTTGTTGTTGAAAGTTCATTTAATTTTGCGCGGAAAACAAAAAATAACTCTGTTACCCTGTTTTATTTTAGTTTGTTGTTAAATTAAAACAATCGGGCAACAGGTTTTTTACACATATGCATATTTCGAGAAGAAATGTTTTCAGAGAACGCAACGATATGGCGTGAATGAATCCCATTAATTTTAGATTGTGGTTGAAAATTCATTTTGTTCTGCGGACTGCGAAAAAATTTCCTTCTCCCCCTCTGCATTTTTCGTTTTTAGTTAATTTAAAACAATCGGGCAGCAGTTTTTTCGCAGAAATTCAATTTAAGAAGAAATAGTCTCAGAAGTATATCGATATGGGGATGAACGAATCACATTGCCTTCTGCTTGTTGTTGAAAGTTCATTTAATTTCGCGCGGAAAACAAAAAATAACTCTGTTCCCCAGTTTTATTTTAGTTTGTAGTTAAATTAAAACGATCGGGCAATAGTTTTTTTACACATATGCAATTTGAGAAGAAATTTTTGCAGAGAACGTATCGATATGGCGTGAATGAATCCCATTGTTTTTAGATTGTGGCTGAAAATTTATTTAACCCTGCGCCCTTCGAAAAAATTTCCTTCTCACCCTCACTATTTTTCGTTTTTTGTTAATTTAAAACAATCGGGCAACAGTTTTTCCACAGAAATGCAATTTGAGAATGAATTATGTGAGACGTATATCGCTATGGGAATGAACGATTCACACGCCTTCTACTTGTTGAAAATTCATTTAGTCTTGCGCGAAAAACAAAAAATAACTATGTTCCCCTGTTTTATTTTAGTTTGTAGTTAAATTAAATCGATCGGGCAACAGGTTTTTCACACATTTGCAAATTAAGAAGAAATTCGATTGTACGTGAACCCAGTATCGAAAGTTTCGTCGCGTGTTGTTGAAAATATATTTCAATAGATGGCAGCACAGGAAAACTCTCGCGCATGTGTAACTAAACTTAAAAAAAAAAAAAAAAAAAAAAAAAAAACGAGAATTGTCTCAGATATTTTACTACTATTATTTAATGTTATTTCTTATACATTACGTATTATACAATCAAACAACATTTTTTTATTGGGGGGGGGGGGAATTCCCACGTGAAAGGTGTCTTGGTTCTATTTTAAATATGGATGAAGTGTTTTCCTTGGTCGTATGTACGCTTAAAAGTAATTGTGTACGATGGCACTGGTTTGCATTGAATTGTTGTCACAGTGAGTGTGTTGAGGCGAAGTTGCATTGAAAAAGACACACAATATACTGTAGAAAGTGTGTCAAACAGGAAATAAACAAATTGTGCTTTTGTAGAGTGAAGTGTTGTCAAAGAGTACAATTTCCTGGCATAGAGAGCATCAATCACACGAAATAGAAGAAAAAGTGGGAAGGGGAGTGGATTTTGCGAGTAATTTATTAAGGGTGTTCTTAACTGCTCCGTTTGTCAAGTGCGAAACGTTTTTAAAACACTTACAAGTCTATTACATATCAATTTTAAGAGAAAGATATGAAATTAGAATGCCTAACTATGGAATCTTCAAATCGAACTTATTTTTCCATTTTACGATAGTTGAATTAACTTTCCAGTTCTAAGCTTTTTTAGATCACGTGATCACACGTTTCTCGACAGTTTTTTCTGCTTTAATGGGAATATGTGCTCAAAACCGTCGTATGAAATTCATAAATGCGATTTCCACGGGTTCTAAAAATACAAAAGTTTTCCTTGCATTTAAATAGCTTTCTCTTGGCGTGAAAAAGTGTGCTGGTCGAAACGTGAGACACTTTCGTCTTTTAACTTCAATTGTTCGTAGGTATTTCATAATACTTATATCTGTTTTACTGCAGAAATGTTTTCAAATCGAAATCAGAACACGGGAACACATACACCGATCCATGGGGATGCAGCGTGAATGACTCCCCGTATATTGTTTCTTGTTGTAGAAAATTGATTTAAAATTGCGCGGAAAGCAAAAATAACTCTGTTCCCCTGTTTTATTTTAGTTTGTTGTTAAATTAAAACGATCGGGCAACAGTTTTTTTACACATATGCATTTTGAGAAGAAATTTTTTTCAGAGGACGCTTCGATATGGCGTGAATGAATCCCATTGCTTTTAGATTGTGGTTGAAAATTCATTTAGCCCTGCGCCCTGCGAAAAAATTTCCTTCTCCCCCTCTGCATTTTTCGTTTTTAGTTAATTTAAAACAATCGGGCACCAGTTTTTTCGCAGAAATTCAATTTAAAAAGAAATAGTCTTAGAAGTATATCGGTATGGGGATGAACGAATCACATTGTCTTCTGCTTGTTGTTGAAAGTTCATTTAATTTTGCGCGGAAAACAAAAAATAACTCTGTTACCCTGTTTTATTTTAGTTTGTTGTTAAATTAAAACAATCGGGCAACAGGTTTTTTACACATATGCATATTTCGAGAAGAAATGTTTTCAGAGAACGCAACGATATGGCGTGAATGAATCCCATTAATTTTAGATTGTGGTTGAAAATTCATTTTGTTCTGCGGACTGCGAAAAAATTTCCTTCTCCCCCTCTGCATTTTTCGTTTTTAGTTAATTTAAAACAATCGGGCAGCAGTTTTTTCGCAGAAATTCAATTTAAGAAGAAATAGTCTTAGAAGTATATCGATATGGGGATGAACGAATCACATTGCCTTCTGCTTGTTGTTGAAAGTTCATTTAATTTTGCGCGGAAAACAAAAAATAACTCTGTTCCCCAGTTTTATTTTAGTTCGTAGTTAAATTAAAACGATCGGGCAACAGTTTTTTTACACATATGCAATTTGAGAAGAAATTTTGCAGAGAACGTATCGATATGGCGTGAATGAATCCCATTGTTTTTAGATTGTGGCTGAAAATTCATTTAATCCTGCGCCCTTCGAAAAAATTTCCTTCTCACCCTCACTATTTTTCGTTTTTTGTTAATTTAAAACAATCGGGCACCAGTTTTTCCACAGAAATGCAATTTGAGAATGAATTATGTGAGACGTATATCGCTATGGGAATGAACGATTCACACGCCTTCTACTTGTTGAAAATTCATTTAGTCTTGCGCGGAAAACAAAAAATAACTATGTTCCCCTGTTTTATTTTAGTTTGTAGTTAAATTAAAACGATCGGGCAACAGTTTTTTTACACATATGCATTTTGAGAAGAAATTTTTGCAGAGAACGCATCGATATGGCGTGAATGAATCCCATTTCTTTTAGATTGTGGTTGAAAATTCATTTACTGCTGCGCCCTGCGAAAAAATTTCCTTCTGCCCCTCTGCATTTTTCGTTTTTAGTTGATTTAAAACAATCGGGCAGCAGTTTTTTCGCAGAAATTCAATTTAAAAAGAAATAGTCTCAGAAGTATATCGATATGGGGATGAACGAATCACATTGCTTTCTGCTTGTTGTTGAAAGTTCATTTAATTTCGCACGAAAAACAAAAAATAACTCTGTTCCCCAGTTTTATTTTAGTTTGTAGTTAAATTAAAACGATCGGGCAATAGTTTTTTTACACATATGCAATTTGAGAAGAAATTTTTGCAGAGAACGTATCGATATGGCGTGAATGAATCCCATTGTTTTTAGATTGTGGCTGAAAATTTATTTAACCCTGCGCCCTTCGAAAAAATTTCCTTCTCACCCTCACTATTTTTCGTTTTTTGTTAATTTAAAACAATCGGGCAACAGTTTTTCCACAGAAATGCAATTTGAGAATGAATTATGTGAGACGTATATCGCTATGGGAATGAACGATTCACACGCCTTCTACTTGTTGAAAATTCATTTAGTCTTGCGCGGAAAACAAAAAATAACTATGTTCCCCTGTTTTATTTTAGTTTGTAGTTAAATTAAATCGATCGGGCAACAGGTTTTTCACACATTTGCAAATTAAGAAGAAATTCGATTGTACGTGAACCCAGTATCGAAAGTTTCGTCGCGTGTTGTTGAAAATATATTTCAATAGATGGCAGCACAGGAAAACTCTCGCGCATGTGTAACTAAACTTTAAAAAAAAAAAAAACGAGAATTGTCTCAGATATTTTACTACTATTATTTAATGTTATTTCTTATACATTACGTATTATACAATCAAACAACATTTTTTTATTGGGGGGGGGGAATTCCCACGTGAAAGGTGTCTTGGTTCTATTTTAAATATGGATGAAGTGTTTTCCTTGGTCGTATGTACGCTTAAAAGTAATTGTGTACGATGGCACTGGTTTGCATTGAATTGTTGTCACAGTGAGTGTGTTGAGGCGAAGTTGCATTGAAAAAGAAACACAATATACTGTAGAAAGTGTGTCAAACAGGAAATAAACAAATTGTGCTTTTGTAGAGTGAAGTGTTGTCAAAGAGTACAATTTCCTGGCATAGAGAGCATCAATCACACGAAATAGAAGAAAAAGTGGGAAGGGGAGTGGATTTTGCGAGTAATTTATTAAGGGTGTTCTTAACTGCTCCGTTTGTCAAGTGCGAAACGTTTTTAAAACACTTACAAGTCTATTACATATCAATTTTAAGAGAAAGATATGAAATTAGAATGCCTAACTATGGAATCTTCAAATCGAACTTATTTTTCCATTTTACGATAGTTGAATTAACTTTCCAGTTCTAAGCTTTTTTAGATCACGTGATCACACGTTTCTCGACAGTTTTTTCTGCTTTAATGGGAATATGTGCTCAAAACCGTCGTATGAAATTCATAAATGCGATTTCCACGGGTTCTAAAAATACAAAAGTTTTCCTTGCATTTAAATAGCTTTCTCTTGGCGTGAAAAAGTGTGCTGGTCGAAACGTGAGACACTTTCGTCTTTTAACGTCAATTGTTCGTAGGTATTTCATAATACTTATATCTGTTTTACTGCAGAAATGTTTTCAAATTGAAATCAGAACACGGGAACACATACACCGATCCATGGGGATGCAGCGTGAATGACTCCCCGTATATTGTTTCTTGTTGTAGAAAATTGATTTAAAATTGCGCGGAAAGCAAAAATAACTCTGTTCCCCTGTTTTATTTTAGTTTGTTGTTAAATTAAAACGATCGGGCAACAGTTTTTTTACACATATGCATTTTGAGAAGAAATTTTTGCAGAGGACGCTTCGATATGGCGTGAATGAATCCCATTGCTTTTAGATTGTGGTTGAAAATTCATTTAGCCTTGCGCCCTGCGAAAAAATTTCCTTCTCCCCCTCTGCATTTTTCGTTTTTAGTTAATTTAAAACAATCGGGCACCAGTTTTTTCGCAGAAATTCAATTTAAAAAGAAATAGTCTTAGAAGTATATCGGTATGGGGATGAACGAATCACATTGTCTTCTGCTTGTTGTTGAAAGTTCATTTAATTTTGCGCGGAAAACAAAAAATAACTCTGTTACCCTGTTTTATTTTAGTTTGTTGTTAAATTAAAACAATCGGGCAACAGGTTTTTTACACATATGCATATTTCGAGAAGAAATGTTTTCAGAGAACGCAACGATATGGCGTGAATGAATCCCATTAATTTTAGATTGTGGTTGAAAATTCATTTTGTTCTGCGGACTGCGAAAAAATTTCCTTCTCCCCCTCTGCATTTTTCGTTTTTAGTTAATTTAAAACAATCGGGCAGCAGTTTTTTCGCAGAAATTCAATTTAAGAAGAAATAGTCTCAGAAGTATATCGATATGGGGATGAACGAATCACATTGCCTTCTGCTTGTTGTTGAAAGTTCATTTAATTTCGCGCGGAAAACAAAAAATAACTCTGTTCCCCAGTTTTATTTTAGTTTGTAGTTAAATTAAAACGATCGGGCAATAGTTTTTTTACACATATGCAATTTGAGAAGAAATTTTTGCAGAGAACGTATCGATGTGGCGTGAATGAATCCCATTGTTTTTAGATTGTGGCTGAAAATTTATTTAACCCTGCGCCCTTCGAAAAAATTTCCTTTTCACCCTCACTATTTTTCGTTTTTTGTTAATTTAAAACAATCGGGCAACAGTTTTTCCACAGAAATGCAATTTGAGAATGAATTATGTGAGACGTATATCGCTATGGGAATGAACGATTCACACGCCTTCTACTTGTTGAAAATTCATTTAGTCTTGCGCGGAAAACAAAAAATAACTATGTTCCCCTGTTTTATTTTAGTTTGTAGTTAAATTAAATCGATCGGGCAACAGTTTTTTTACACATATGCATTTTGAGAAGAAATTTTTGCAGAGAACGCATCGATATGGCGTGAATGAATCCCATTTCTTTTAGATTGTGGTTGAAAATTCATTTACTGCTGCGCCCTGCGAAAAAATTTCCTTCTGCCCCTCTGCATTTTTCGTTTTTAGTTGATTTAAAACAATCGGGCAGCAGTTTTTTCGCAGAAATTCAATTTAAAAAGAAATAGTCTCAGAAGTATATCGATATGGGGATGAACGAATCACATTGCTTTCTGCTTGTTGTTGAAAGTTCATTTAATTTCGCACGAAAAACAAAAAATAACTCTGTTCCCCAGTTTTATTTTAGTTTGTAGTTAAATTAAAACGATCGGGCAATAGTTTTTTTACACATATGCAATTTGAGAAGAAATTTTTGCAGAGAACGTATCGATATGGCGTGAATGAATCCCATTGTTTTTAGATTGTGGCTGAAAATTTATTTAACCCTGCGCCCTTCGAAAAAATTTCCTTCTCACCCTCACTATTTTTCGTTTTTTGTTAATTTAAAACAATCGGGCAACAGTTTTTCCACAGAAATGCAATTTGAGAATGAATTATGTGAGACGTATATCGCTATGGGAATGAACGATTCACACGCCTTCTACTTGTTGAAAATTCATTTAGTCTTGCGCGAAAAACAAAAAATAACTATGTTCCCCTGTTTTATTTTAGTTTGTAGTTAAATTAAATCGATCGGGCAACAGGTTTTTCACACATTTGCAAATTAAGAAGAAATTCGATTGTACGTGAACCCAGTATCGAAAGTTTCGTCGCGTGTTGTTGAAAATATATTTCAATAGATGGCAGCACAGGAAAACTCTCGCGCATGTGTAACTAAACTTAAAAAAAAAAAAAAAAAAAAAAAAAACGAGAATTGTCTCAGATATTTTACTACTATTATTTAATGTTATTTCTTATACATTACGTATTATACAATCAAACAACATTTTTTTATTGGGGGGGGGGGGAATTCCCACGTGAAAGGTGTCTTGGTTCTATTTTAAATATGGATGAAGTGTTTTCCTTGGTCGTATGTACGCTTAAAAGTAATTGTGTACGATGGCACTGGTTTGCATTGAATTGTTGTCACAGTGAGTGTGTTGAGGCGAAGTTGCATTGAAAAAGACACACAATATACTGTAGAAAGTGTGTCAAACAGGAAATAAACAAATTGTGCTTTTGTAGAGTGAAGTGTTGTCAAAGAGTACAATTTCCTGGCATAGAGAGCATCAATCACACGAAATAGAAGAAAAAGTGGGAAGGGGAGTGGATTTTGCGAGTAATTTATTAAGGGTGTTCTTAACTGCTCCGTTTGTCAAGTGCGAAACGTTTTTAAAACACTTACAAGTCTATTACATATCAATTTTAAGAGAAAGATATGAAATTAGAATGCCTAACTATGGAATCTTCAAATCGAACTTATTTTTCCATTTTACGATAGTTGAATTAACTTTCCAGTTCTAAGCTTTTTTAGATCACGTGATCACACGTTTCTCGACAGTTTTTTCTGCTTTAATGGGAATATGTGCTCAAAACCGTCGTATGAAATTCATAAATGCGATTTCCACGGGTTCTAAAAATACAAAAGTTTTCCTTGCATTTAAATAGCTTTCTCTTGGCGTGAAAAAGTGTGCTGGTCGAAACGTGAGACACTTTCGTCTTTTAACGTCAATTGTTCGTAGGTATTTCATAATACTTATATCTGTTTTACTGCAGAAATGTTTTCAAATTGAAATCAGAACACGGGAACACATACACCGATCCATGGGGATGCAGCGTGAATGACTCCCCGTATATTGTTTCTTGTTGTAGAAAATTGATTTAAAATTGCGCGGAAAGCAAAAATAACTCTGTTCCCCTGTTTTATTTTAGTTTGTTGTTAAATTAAAACGATCGGGCAACAGTTTTTTTACACATATGCATTTTGAGAAGAAATTTTTGCAGAGGACGCTTCGATATGGCGTGAATGAATCCCATTGCTTTTAGATTGTGGTTGAAAATTCATTTAGCCTTGCGCCCTGCGAAAAAATTTCCTTCTCCCCCTCTGCATTTTTCGTTTTTTGTTAATTTAAAACAATCGGGCAACAGTTTTTCCACAGAAATGCAATTTGAGAATGAATTATGTGAGACGTATATCGCTATGGGAATGAACGATTCACACGCCTTCTACTTGTTGAAAATTCATTTAGTCTTGCGCGGAAAACAAAAAATAACTATGTTCCCCTGTTTTATTTTAGTTTGTAGTTAAATTAAATCGATCGGGCAACAGGTTTTTCACACATTTGCAAATTAAGAAGAAATTCGATTGTACGTGAACCCAGTATCGAAAGTTTCGTCGCGTGTTGTTGAAAATATATTTCAATAGATGGCAGCACAGGAAAACTCTCGCGCATGTGTAACTAAACTTTAAAAAAAAAAAAAACGAGAATTGTCTCAGATATTTTACTACTATTATTTAATGTTATTTCTTATACATTACGTATTATACAATCAAACAACATTTTTTTATTGGGGGGGGGAATTCCCACGTGAAAGGTGTCTTGGTTCTATTTTAAATATGGATGAAGTGTTTTCCTTGGTCGTATGTACGCTTAAAAGTAATTGTGTACGATGGCACTGGTTTGCATTGAATTGTTGTCACAGTGAGTGTGTTGAGGCGAAGTTGCATTGAAAAAGAAACACAATATACTGTAGAAAGTGTGTCAAACAGGAAATAAACAAATTGTGCTTTTGTAGAGTGAAGTGTTGTCAAAGAGTACAATTTCCTGGCATAGAGAGCATCAATCACACGAAATAGAAGAAAAAGTGGGGAGGGGAGTGGATTTTGCGAGTAATTTATTAAGGGTGTTCTTAACTGCTCCGTTTGTCAAGTGCGAAACAGATATTTTACTAATATTATTTAATGTTATTTCTTATACTTTACGTATTATACAATCAAACAACATTTTTTTATTGGGGGGGGGGGAATTCCCCCGTGAAAGGTGTCTGGGTGCTATTTTAAATATGGATGAAGTGTTTTCCTTGGTCGTATGTACGCTTAAAAGTAATTGTGTACGATGGCACTGGTTTGCATTGAATTGTTGTCACAGTGAGTGTGTTGAGGCGAAGTTGCATTGAAAAAGACACACAATATACTGTAGAAAGTGTGTCAAACAGGAAATAAACAAATTGTGCTTTTGTAGAGTGAAGTGTTGTCAAAGAGTACAATTTCCTGGCATAGAGAGCATCAATCACACGAAATAGAAGAAAAAGTGGGAAGGGGAGTGGATTTTGCGAGTAATTTATTAAGGGTGTTCTTAACTGCTCCGTTTGTCAAGTGCGAAACGTTTTTAAAACACTTACAAGTCTATTACATATCAATTTTAAGAGAAAGATATGAAATTAGAATGCCTAACTATGGAATCTTCAAATCGAACTTATTTTTCCATTTTACGATAGTTGAATTAACTTTCCAGTTCTAAGCTTTTTTAGATCACGTGATCACACGTTTCTCGACAGTTTTTTCTGCTTTAATGGGAATATGTGCTCAAAACCGTCGTATGAAATTCATAAATGCGATTTCCACGGGTTCTAAAAATACAAAAGTTTTCCTTGCATTTAAATAGCTTTCTCTTGGCGTGAAAAAGTGTGCTGGTCGAAACGTGAGACACTTTCGTCTTTTAACGTCAATTGTTCGTAGGTATTTCATAATACTTATATCTGTTTTACTGCAGAAATGTTTTCAAATCGAAATCAGAACACGGGAACACATACACCGATCCATGGGGATGCAGCGTGAATGACTCCCCGTATATTGTTTCTTGTTGTAGAAAATTGATTTAAAATTGCGCGGAAAGCAAAAATAACTCTGTTCCCCTGTTTTATTTTAGTTTGTTGTTAAATTAAAACGATCGGGCAACAGTTTTTTTACACATATGCATTTTGAGAAGAAATTTTTGCAGAGGACGCTTCGATATGGCGTGAATGAATCCCATTGCTTTTAGATTGTGGTTGAAAATTCATTTAGCCCTGCGCCCTGCGAAAAAATTTCCTTCTCCCCCTCTGCATTTTTCGTTTTTAGTTAATTTAAAACAATCTGACACCAGTTTTTTCGCAGAAATTCAATTTAAAAAGAAATAGTCTTAGAAGTATATCGGTATGGGGATGAACGAATCACATTGTCTTCTGCTTGTTGTTGAAAGTTCATTTAATTTTGCGCGGAAAACAAAAAATAACTCTGTTACCCTGTTTTATTTTAGTTTGTTGTTAAATTAAAACAATCGGGCAACAGGTTTTTTACACATATGCATATTTCGAGAAGAAATGTTTTCAGAGAACGCAACGATATGGCGTGAATGAATCCCATTAATTTTAGATTGTGGTTGAAAATTCATTTTGTTCTGCGGACTGCGAAAAAATTTCCTTCTCCCCCTCTGCATTTTTCGTTTTTAGTTAATTTAAAACAATCGGGCAGCAGTTTTTTCGCAGAAATTCAATTTAAGAAGAAATAGTCTCAGAAGTATATCGATATGGGGATGAACGAATCACATTGCCTTCTGCTTGTTGTTGAAAGTTCATTTAATTTCGCGCGGAAAACAAAAAATAACTCTGTTCCCCAGTTTTATTTTAGTTTGTAGTTAAATTAAAACGATCGGGCAATAGTTTTTTTACACATATGCAATTTGAGAAGAAATTTTTGCAGAGAACGTATCGATGTGGCGTGAATGAATCCCATTGTTTTTAGATTGTGGCTGAAAATTTATTTAACCCTGCGCCCTTCGAAAAAATTTCCTTCTCACCCTCACTATTTTTCGTTTTTTGTTAATTTAAAACAATCGGGCACCAGTTTTTCCACAGAAATGCAATTTGAGAATGAATTATGTGAGACGTATATCGCTATGGGAATGAACGATTCACACGCCTTCTACTTGTTGAAAATTCATTTAGTCTTGCGCGGAAAACAAAAAATAACTATGTTCCCCTGTTTTATTTTAGTTTGTAGTTAAATTAAATCGATCGGGCAACAGGTTTTTCACACATTTGCAAATTAAGAAGAAATTCGATTGTACGTGAACCCAGTATCGAAAGTTTCGTCGCGTGTTGTTGAAAATATATTTCAATAGATGGCAGCACAGGAAAACTCTCGCGCATGTGTAACTAAACTTAAAAAAAAAAAAAAAAAAAAAAAAAACGAGAATTGTCTCAGATATTTTACTACAATTATTTAATGTTATTTCTTATACATTACGTATTATACAATCAAACAACATTTTTTTATTGGGGGGGGGGAATTCCCACGTGAAAGGTGTCTTGGTTCTATTTTAAATATGGATGAAGTGTTTTCCTTGGTCGTATGTACGCTTAAAAGTAATTGTGTACGATGGCACTGGTTTGCATTGAATTGTTGTCACAGTGAGTGTGTTGAGGCGAAGTTGCATTGAAAAAGACACACAATATACTGTAGAAAGTGTGTCAAACAGGAAATAAACAAATTGTGCTTTTGTAGAGTGAAGTGTTGTCAAAGAGTACAATTTCCTGGCATAGAGAGCATCAATCACACGAAATAGAAGAAAAAGTGGGAAGGGGAGTGGATTTTGCGAGTAATTTATTAAGGGTGTTCTTAACTGCTCC
This sequence comes from Maratus speculifer, assembly GCA_964019185.1. Classification (NCBI taxonomy): domain Eukaryota; kingdom Metazoa; phylum Arthropoda; class Arachnida; order Araneae; family Salticidae; genus Maratus; species Maratus speculifer. Next base: position 3,499,015 of record OZ025301.1, on the reverse strand, counting down.
GTTTGTCAAGTGCGAAACGTTTTTAAAACACTTACAAGTCTATTACATATCAATTTTAAGAGAAAGATATGAAATTAGAATGCCTAACTATGGAATCTTCAAATCGAACTTATTTTTCCATTTTACGATAGTTGAATTAACTTTCCAGTTCTAAGCTTTTTTAGATCACGTGATCACACGTTTCTCGACAGTTTTTTCTGCTTTAATGGGAATATGTGCTCAAAACCGTCGTATGAAATTCATAAATGCGATTTCCACGGGTTCTAAAAATACAAAAGTTTTCCTTGCATTTAAATAGCTTTCTCTTGGCGTGAAAAAGTGTGCTGGTCGAAACGTGAGACACTTTCGTCTTTTAACTTCAATTGTTCGTAGGTATTTCATAATACTTATATCTGTTTTACTGCAGAAATGTTTTCAAATCGAAATCAGAACACGGGAACACATACACCGATCCATGGGGATGCAGCGTGAATGACTCCCCGTATATTGTTTCTTGTTGTAGAAAATTGATTTAAAATTGCGCGGAAAGCAAAAATAACTCTGTTCCCCTGTTTTATTTTAGTTTGTTGTTAAATTAAAACGATCGGGCAACAGTTTTTTTACACATATGCATTTTGAGAAGAAATTTTTTTCAGAGGACGCTTCGATATGGCGTGAATGAATCCCATTGCTTTTAGATTGTGGTTGAAAATTCATTTAGCCCTGCGCCCTGCGAAAAAATTTCCTTCTCCCCCTCTGCATTTTTCGTTTTTAGTTAATTTAAAACAATCGGGCACCAGTTTTTTCGCAGAAATTCAATTTAAAAAGAAATAGTCTTAGAAGTATATCGGTATGGGGATGAACGAATCACATTGTCTTCTGCTTGTTGTTGAAAGTTCATTTAATTTTGCGCGGAAAACAAAAAATAACTCTGTTACCCTGTTTTATTTTAGTTTGTTGTTAAATTAAAACAATCGGGCAACAGGTTTTTTACACATATGCATATTTCGAGAAGAAATGTTTTCAGAGAACGCAACGATATGGCGTGAATGAATCCCATTAATTTTAGATTGTGGTTGAAAATTCATTTTGTTCTGCGGACTGCGAAAAAATTTCCTTCTCCCCCTCTGCATTTTTCGTTTTTAGTTAATTTAAAACAATCGGGCAGCAGTTTTTTCGCAGAAATTCAATTTAAGAAGAAATAGTCTTAGAAGTATATCGATATGGGGATGAACGAATCACATTGCCTTCTGCTTGTTGTTGAAAGTTCATTTAATTTTGCGCGGAAAACAAAAAATAACTCTGTTCCCCAGTTTTATTTTAGTTCGTAGTTAAATTAAAACGATCGGGCAACAGTTTTTTTACACATATGCAATTTGAGAAGAAATTTTGCAGAGAACGTATCGATATGGCGTGAATGAATCCCATTGTTTTTAGATTGTGGCTGAAAATTCATTTAATCCTGCGCCCTTCGAAAAAATTTCCTTCTCACCCTCACTATTTTTCGTTTTTTGTTAATTTAAAACAATCGGGCACCAGTTTTTCCACAGAAATGCAATTTGAGAATGAATTATGTGAGACGTATATCGCTATGGGAATGAACGATTCACACGCCTTCTACTTGTTGAAAATTCATTTAGTCTTGCGCGGAAAACAAAAAATAACTATGTTCCCCTGTTTTATTTTAGTTTGTAGTTAAATTAAAACGATCGGGCAACAGTTTTTTTACACATATGCATTTTGAGAAGAAATTTTTGCAGAGAACGCATCGATATGGCGTGAATGAATCCCATTTCTTTTAGATTGTGGTTGAAAATTCATTTACTGCTGCGCCCTGCGAAAAAATTTCCTTCTGCCCCTCTGCATTTTTCGTTTTTAGTTGATTTAAAACAATCGGGCAGCAGTTTTTTCGCAGAAATTCAATTTAAAAAGAAATAGTCTCAGAAGTATATCGATATGGGGATGAACGAATCACATTGCTTTCTGCTTGTTGTTGAAAGTTCATTTAATTTCGCACGAAAAACAAAAAATAACTCTGTTCCCCAGTTTTATTTTAGTTTGTAGTTAAATTAAAACGATCGGGCAATAGTTTTTTTACACATATGCAATTTGAGAAGAAATTTTTGCAGAGAACGTATCGATATGGCGTGAATGAATCCCATTGTTTTTAGATTGTGGCTGAAAATTTATTTAACCCTGCGCCCTTCGAAAAAATTTCCTTCTCACCCTCACTATTTTTCGTTTTTTGTTAATTTAAAACAATCGGGCAACAGTTTTTCCACAGAAATGCAATTTGAGAATGAATTATGTGAGACGTATATCGCTATGGGAATGAACGATTCACACGCCTTCTACTTGTTGAAAATTCATTTAGTCTTGCGCGGAAAACAAAAAATAACTATGTTCCCCTGTTTTATTTTAGTTTGTAGTTAAATTAAATCGATCGGGCAACAGGTTTTTCACACATTTGCAAATTAAGAAGAAATTCGATTGTACGTGAACCCAGTATCGAAAGTTTCGTCGCGTGTTGTTGAAAATATATTTCAATAGATGGCAGCACAGGAAAACTCTCGCGCATGTGTAACTAAACTTTAAAAAAAAAAAAAACGAGAATTGTCTCAGATATTTTACTACTATTATTTAATGTTATTTCTTATACATTACGTATTATACAATCAAACAACATTTTTTTATTGGGGGGGGGGAATTCCCACGTGAAAGGTGTCTTGGTTCTATTTTAAATATGGATGAAGTGTTTTCCTTGGTCGTATGTACGCTTAAAAGTAATTGTGTACGATGGCACTGGTTTGCATTGAATTGTTGTCACAGTGAGTGTGTTGAGGCGAAGTTGCATTGAAAAAGAAACACAATATACTGTAGAAAGTGTGTCAAACAGGAAATAAACAAATTGTGCTTTTGTAGAGTGAAGTGTTGTCAAAGAGTACAATTTCCTGTCATAGAGAGCATCAATCACACGAAATAGAAGAAAAAGTGGGAAGGGGAGTGGATTTTGCGAGTAATTTATTAAGGGTGTTCTTAACTGCTCCGTTTGTCAAGTGCGAAACGTTTTTAAAACACTTACAAGTCTATTACATATCAATTTTAAGAGAAAGATATGAAATTAGAATGCCTAACTATGGAATCTTCAAATCGAACTTATTTTTCCATTTTACGATAGTTGAATTAACTTTCCAGTTCTAAGCTTTTTTAGATCACGTGATCACACGTTTCTCGACAGTTTTTTCTGCTTTAATGGGAATATGTGCTCAAAACCGTCGTATGAAATTCATAAATGCGATTTCCACGGGTTCTAAAAATACAAAAGTTTTCCTTGCATTTAAATAGCTTTCTCTTGGCGTGAAAAAGTGTGCTGGTCGAAACGTGAGACACTTTCGTCTTTTAACGTCAATTGTTCGTAGGTATTTCATAATACTTATATCTGTTTTACTGCAGAAATGTTTTCAAATCGAAATCAGAACACGGGAACACATACACCGATCCATGGGGATGCAGCGTGAATGACTCCCCGTATATTGTTTCTTGTTGTAGAAAATTGATTTAAAATTGCGCGGAAAGCAAAAATAACTCTGTTCCCCTGTTTTATTTTAGTTTGTTGTTAAATTAAAACGATCGGGCAACAGTTTTTTTACACATATGCATTTTGAGAAGAAATTTTTGCAGAGGACGCTTCGATATGGCGTGAATGAATCCCATTGCTTTTAGATTGTGGTTGAAAATTCATTTAGCCCTGCGCCCTGCGAAAAAATTTCCTTCTCCCCCTCTGCATTTTTCGTTTTTAGTTAATTTAAAACAATCGGGCACCAGTTTTTTCGCAGAAATTCAATTTAAAAAGAAATAGTCTTAGAAGTATATCGGTATGGGGATGAACGAATCACATTGTCTTCTGCTTGTTGTTGAAAGTTCATTTAATTTTGCGCGGAAAACAAAAAATAACTCTGTTACCCTGTTTTATTTTAGTTTGTTGTTAAATTAAAACAATCGGGCAACAGGTTTTTTACACATATGCATATTTCGAGAAGAAATGTTTTCAGAGAACGCAACGATATGGCGTGAATGAATCCCATTAATTTTAGATTGTGGTTGAAAATTCATTTTGTTCTGCGGACTGCGAAAAAATTTCCTTCTCCCCCTCTGCATTTTTCGTTTTTAGTTAATTTAAAACAATCGGGCAGCAGTTTTTTCGCAGAAATTCAATTTAAGAAGAAATAGTCTCAGAAGTATATCGATATGGGGATGAACGAATCACATTGCCTTCTGCTTGTTGTTGAAAGTTCATTTAATTTCGCGCGGAAAACAAAAAATAACTCTGTTCCCCAGTTTTATTTTAGTTTGTAGTTAAATTAAAACGATCGGGCAATAGTTTTTTTACACATATGCAATTTGAGAAGAAATTTTTGCAGAGAACGTATCGATGTGGCGTGAATGAATCCCATTGTTTTTAGATTGTGGCTGAAAATTTATTTAACCCTGCGCCCTTCGAAAAAATTTCCTTCTCACCCTCACTATTTTTCGTTTTTTGTTAATTTAAAACAATCGGGCAACAGTTTTTCCACAGAAATGCAATTTGAGAATGAATTATGTGAGACGTATATCGCTATGGGAATGAACGATTCACACGCCTTCTACTTGTTGAAAATTCATTTAGTCTTGCGCGGAAAACAAAAAATAACTATGTTCCCCTGTTTTATTTTAGTTTGTAGTTAAATTAAATCGATCGGGCAACAGGTTTTTCACACATTTGCAAATTAAGAAGAAATTCGATTGTACGTGAACCCAGTATCGAAAGTTTCGTCGCGTGTTGTTGAAAATATATTTCAATAGATGGCAGCACAGGAAAACTCTCGCGCATGTGTAACTAAACTTTAAAAAAAAAAAAAAACGAGAATTGTCTCAGATATTTTACTACTATTATTTAATGTTATTTCTTATACATTACGTATTATACAATCAAACAACATTTTTTTATTGGGGGGGGGGGAATTCCCACGTGAAAGGTGTCTTGGTTCTATTTTAAATATGGATGAAGTGTTTTCCTTGGTCGTATGTACGCTTAAAAGTAATTGTGTACGATGGCACTGGTTTGCATTGAATTGTTGTCACAGTGAGTGTGTTGAGGCGAAGTTGCATTGAAAAAGAAACACAATATACTGTAGAAAGTGTGTCAAACAGGAAATAAACAAATTGTGCTTTTGTAGAGTGAAGTGTTGTCAAAGAGTACAATTTCCTGGCATAGAGAGCATCAATCACACGAAATAGAAGAAAAAGTGGGAAGGGGAGTGGATTTTGCGAGTAATTTATTAAGGGTGTTCTTAACTGCTCCGTTTGTCAAGTGCGAAACGTTTTTAAAACACTTACAAGTCTATTACATATCAATTTTAAGAGAAAGATATGAAATTAGAATGCCTAACTATGGAATCTTCAAATCGAACTTATTTTTCCATTTTACGATAGTTGAATTAACTTTCCAGTTCTAAGCTTTTTTAGATCACGTGATCACACGTTTCTCGACAGTTTTTTCTGCTTTAATGGGAATATGTGCTCAAAACCGTCTTATGAAATTCATAAATGCGATTTCCACGGGTTCTAAAAATACAAAAGTTTTCCTTGCATTTAAATAGCTTTCTCTTGGCGTGAAAAAGTGTGCTGGTCGAAACGTGAGACACTTTCGTCTTTTAACGTCAATTGTTCGTAGGTATTTCATAATACTTATATCTGTTTTACTGCAGAAATGTTTTCAAATCGAAATCAGAACACGGGAACACATACACCGATCCATGGGGATGCAGCGTGAATGACTCCCCGTATATTGTTTCTTGTTGTAGAAAATTGATTTAAAATTGCGCGGAAAGCAAAAATAACTCTGTTCCCCTGTTTTATTTTAGTTTGTTGTTAAATTAAAACGATCGGGCAACAGTTTTTTTACACATATGCATTTTGAGAAGAAATTTTTGCAGAGGACGCTTCGATATGGCGTGAATGAATCCCATTGCTTTTAGATTGTGGTTGAAAATTCATTTAGCCCTGCGCCCTGCGAAAAAATTTCCTTCTCCCCCTCTGCATTTTTCGTTTTTAGTTAATTTAAAACAATCGGGCACCAGTTTTTTCGCAGAAATTCAATTTAAAAAGAAATAGTCTTAGAAGTATATCGGTATGGGGATGAACGAATCACATTGTCTTCTGCTTGTTGTTGAAAGTTCATTTAATTTTGCGCGGAAAACAAAAAATAACTCTGTTACCCTGTTTTATTTTAGTTTGTTGTTAAATTAAAACAATCGGGCAACAGGTTTTTTACACATATGCATATTTCGAGAAGAAATGTTTTCAGAGAACGCAACGATATGGCGTGAATGAATCCCATTAATTTTAGATTGTGGTTGAAAATTCATTTTGTTCTGCGGACTGCGAAAAAATTTCCTTCTCCCCCTCTGCATTTTTCGTTTTTAGTTAATTTAAAACAATCGGGCAGCAGTTTTTTCGCAGAAATTCAATTTAAGAAGAAATAGTCTCAGAAGTATATCGATATGGGGATGAACGAATCACATTGCCTTCTGCTTGTTGTTGAAAGTTCATTTAATTTCGCGCGGAAAACAAAAAATAACTCTGTTCCCCAGTTTTATTTTAGTTTGTAGTTAAATTAAAACGATCGGGCAATAGTTTTTTTACACATATGCAATTTGAGAAGAAATTTTTGCAGAGAACGTATCGATGTGGCGTGAATGAATCCCATTGTTTTTAGATTGTGGCTGAAAATTTATTTAACCCTGCGCCCTTCGAAAAAATTTCCTTCTCACCCTCACTATTTTTCGTTTTTTGTTAATTTAAAACAATCGGGCAACAGTTTTTCCACAGAAATGCAATTTGAGAATGAATTATGTGAGACGTATATCGCTATGGGAATGAACGATTCACACGCCTTCTACTTGTTGAAAATTCATTTAGTCTTGCGCGGAAAACAAAAAATAACTATGTTCCCCTGTTTTATTTTAGTTTGTAGTTAAATTAAATCGATCGGGCAACAGTTTTTTTACACATATGCATTTTGAGAAGAAATTTTTGCAGAGAACGCATCGATATGGCGTGAATGAATCCCATTTCTTTTAGATTGTGGTTGAAAATTCATTTACTGCTGCGCCCTGCGAAAAAATTTCCTTCTGCCCCTCTGCATTTTTCGTTTTTAGTTGATTTAAAACAATCGGGCAGCAGTTTTTTCGCAGAAATTCAATTTAAAAAGAAATAGTCTCAGAAGTATATCGATATGGGGATGAACGAATCACATTGCTTTCTGCTTGTTGTTGAAAGTTCATTTAATTTCGCACGAAAAACAAAAAATAACTCTGTTCCCCAGTTTTATTTTAGTTTGTAGTTAAATTAAAACGATCGGGCAATAGTTTTTTTACACATATGCAATTTGAGAAGAAATTTTTGCAGAGAACGTATCGATATGGCGTGAATGAATCCCATTGTTTTTAGATTGTGGCTGAAAATTTATTTAACCCTGCGCCCTTCGAAAAAATTTCCTTCTCACCCTCACTATTTTTCGTTTTTTGTTAATTTAAAACAATCGGGCAACAGTTTTTCCACAGAAATGCAATTTGAGAATGAATTATGTGAGACGTATATCGCTATGGGAATGAACGATTCACACGCCTTCTACTTGTTGAAAATTCATTTAGTCTTGCGCGAAAAACAAAAAATAACTATGTTCCCCTGTTTTATTTTAGTTTGTAGTTAAATTAAATCGATCGGGCAACAGGTTTTTCACACATTTGCAAATTAAGAAGAAATTCGATTGTACGTGAACCCAGTATCGAAAGTTTCGTCGCGTGTTGTTGAAAATATATTTCAATAGATGGCAGCACAGGAAAACTCTCGCGCATGTGTAACTAAACTTAAAAAAAAAAAAAAAAAAAAAAAAAAAAACGAGAATTGTCTCAGATATTTTACTACTATTATTTAATGTTATTTCTTATACATTACGTATTATACAATCAAACAACATTTTTTTATTGGGGGGGGGGAATTCCCACGTGAAAGGTGTCTTGGTTCTATTTTAAATATGGATGAAGTGTTTTCCTTGGTCGTATGTACGCTTAAAAGTAATTGTGTACGATGGCACTGGTTTGCATTGAATTGTTGTCACAGTGAGTGTGTTGAGGCGAAGTTGCATTGAAAAAGACACACAATATACTGTAGAAAGTGTGTCAAACAGGAAATAAACAAATTGTGCTTTTGTAGAGTGAAGTGTTGTCAAAGAGTACAATTTCCTGGCATAGAGAGCATCAATCACACGAAATAGAAGAAAAAGTGGGAAGGGGAGTGGATTTTGCGAGTAATTTATTAAGGGTGTTCTTAACTGCTCCGTTTGTCAAGTGCGAAACGTTTTTAAAACACTTACAAGTCTATTACATATCAATTTTAAGAGAAAGATATGAAATTAGAATGCCTAACTATGGAATCTTCAAATCGAACTTATTTTTCCATTTTACGATAGTTGAATTAACTTTCCAGTTCTAAGCTTTTTTAGATCACGTGATCACACGTTTCTCGACAGTTTTTTCTGCTTTAATGGGAATATGTGCTCAAAACCGTCGTATGAAATTCATAAATGCGATTTCCACGGGTTCTAAAAATACAAAAGTTTTCCTTGCATTTAAATAGCTTTCTCTTGGCGTGAAAAAGTGTGCTGGTCGAAACGTGAGACACTTTCGTCTTTTAACTTCAATTGTTCGTAGGTATTTCATAATACTTATATCTGTTTTACTGCAGAAATGTTTTCAAATCGAAATCAGAACACGGGAACACATACACCGATCCATGGGGATGCAGCGTGAATGACTCCCCGTATATTGTTTCTTGTTGTAGAAAATTGATTTAAAATTGCGCGGAAAGCAAAAATAACTCTGTTCCCCTGTTTTATTTTAGTTTGTTGTTAAATTAAAACGATCGGGCAACAGTTTTTTTACACATATGCATTTTGAGAAGAAATTTTTGCAGAGGACGCTTCGATATGGCGTGAATGAATCCCATTGCTTTTAGATTGTGGTTGAAAATTCATTTAGCCCTGCGCCCTGCGAAAAAATTTCCTTCTCCCCCTCTGCATTTTTCGTTTTTAGTTAATTTAAAACAATCGGGCACCAGTTTTTTCGCAGAAATTCAATTTAAAAAGAAATAGTCTTAGAAGTATATCGGTATGGGGATGAACGAATCACATTGTCTTCTGCTTGTTGTTGAAAGTTCATTTAATTTTGCGCGGAAAACAAAAAATAACTCTGTTACCCTGTTTTATTTTAGTTTGTTGTTAAATTAAAACAATCGGGCAACAGGTTTTTTACACATATGCATATTTCGAGAAGAAATGTTTTCAGAGAACGCAACGATATGGCGTGAATGAATCCCATTAATTTTAGATTGTGGTTGAAAATTCATTTTGTTCTGCGGACTGCGAAAAAATTTCCTTCTCCCCCTCTGCATTTTTCGTTTTTAGTTAATTTAAAACAATCGGGCAGCAGTTTTTTCGCAGAAATTCAATTTAAGAAGAAATAGTCTTAGAAGTATATCGATATGGGGATGAACGAATCACATTGCCTTCTGCTTGTTGTTGAAAGTTCATTTAATTTTGCGCGGAAAACAAAAAATAACTCTGTTCCCCAGTTTTATTTTAGTTCGTAGTTAAATTAAAACGATCGGGCAACAGTTTTTTTACACATATGCAATTTGAGAAGAAATTTTGCAGAGAACGTATCGATATGGCGTGAATGAATCCCATTGTTTTTAGATTGTGGCTGAAAATTCATTTAATCCTGCGCCCTTCGAAAAAATTTCCTTCTCACCCTCACTATTTTTCGTTTTTTGTTAATTTAAAACAATCGGGCACCAGTTTTTCCACAGAAATGCAATTTGAGAATGAATTATGTGAGACGTATATCGCTATGGGAATGAACGATTCACACGCCTTCTACTTGTTGAAAATTCATTTAGTCTTGCGCGGAAAACAAAAAATAACTATGTTCCCCTGTTTTATTTTAGTTTGTAGTTAAATTAAAACGATCGGGCAACAGTTTTTTTACACATATGCATTTTGAGAAGAAATTTTTGCAGAGAACGCATCGATATGGCGTGAATGAATCCCATTTCTTTTAGATTGTGGTTGAAAATTCATTTACTGCTGCGCCCTGCGAAAAAATTTCCTTCTGCCCCTCTGCATTTTTCGTTTTTAGTTGATTTAAAACAATCGGGCAGCAGTTTTTTCGCAGAAATTCAATTTAAAAAGAAATAGTCTCAGAAGTATATCGATATGGGGATGAACGAATCACATTGCTTTCTGCTTGTTGTTGAAAGTTCATTTAATTTCGCACGAAAAACAAAAAATAACTCTGTTCCCCAGTTTTATTTTAGTTTGTAGTTAAATTAAAACGATCGGGCAATAGTTTTTTTACACATATGCAATTTGAGAAGAAATTTTTGCAGAGAACGTATCGATATGGCGTGAATGAATCCCATTGTTTTTAGATTGTGGCTGAAAATTTATTTAACCCTGCGCCCTTCGAAAAAATTTCCTTCTCACCCTCACTATTTTTCGTTTTTTGTTAATTTAAAACAATCGGGCAACAGTTTTTCCACAGAAATGCAATTTGAGAATGAATTATGTGAGACGTATATCGCTATGGGAATGAACGATTCACACGCCTTCTACTTGTTGAAAATTCATTTAGTCTTGCGCGGAAAACAAAAAATAACTATGTTCCCCTGTTTTATTTTAGTTTGTAGTTAAATTAAATCGATCGGGCAACAGGTTTTTCACACATTTGCAAATTAAGAAGAAATTCGATTGTACGTGAACCCAGTATCGAAAGTTTCGTCGCGTGTTGTTGAAAATATATTTCAATAGATGGCAGCACAGGAAAACTCTCGCGCATGTGTAACTAAACTTTAAAAAAAAAAAAAACGAGAATTGTCTCAGATATTTTACTACTATTATTTAATGTTATTTCTTATACATTACGTATTATACAATCAAACAACATTTTTTTATTGGGGGGGGGGAATTCCCACGTGAAAGGTGTCTTGGTTCTATTTTAAATATGGATGAAGTGTTTTCCTTGGTCGTATGTACGCTTAAAAGTAATTGTGTACGATGGCACTGGTTTGCATTGAATTGTTGTCACAGTGAGTGTGTTGAGGCGAAGTTGCATTGAAAAAGAAACACAATATACTGTAGAAAGTGTGTCAAACAGGAAATAAACAAATTGTGCTTTTGTAGAGTGAAGTGTTGTCAAAGAGTACAATTTCCTGTCATAGAGAGCATCAATCACACGAAATAGAAGAAAAAGTGGGAAGGGGAGTGGATTTTGCGAGTAATTTATTAAGGGTGTTCTTAACTGCTCCGTTTGTCAAGTGCGAAACGTTTTTAAAACACTTACAAGTCTATTACATATCAATTTTAAGAGAAAGATATGAAATTAGAATGCCTAACTATGGAATCTTCAAATCGAACTTATTTTTCCATTTTACGATAGTTGAATTAACTTTCCAGTTCTAAGCTTTTTTAGATCACGTGATCACACGTTTCTCGACAGTTTTTTCTGCTTTAATGGGAATATGTGCTCAAAACCGTCGTATGAAATTCATAAATGCGATTTCCACGGGTTCTAAAAATACAAAAGTTTTCCTTGCATTTAAATAGCTTTCTCTTGGCGTGAAAAAGTGTGCTGGTCGAAACGTGAGACACTTTCGTCTTTTAACGTCAATTGTTCGTAGGTATTTCATAATACTTATATCTGTTTTACTGCAGAAATGTTTTCAAATCGAAATCAGAACACGGGAACACATACACCGATCCATGGGGATGCAGCGTGAATGACTCCCCGTATATTGTTTCTTGTTGTAGAAAATTGATTTAAAATTGCGCGGAAAGCAAAAATAACTCTGTTCCCCTGTTTTATTTTAGTTTGTTGTTAAATTAAAACGATCGGGCAACAGTTTTTTTACACATATGCATTTTGAGAAGAAATTTTTGCAGAGGACGCTTCGATATGGCGTGAATGAATCCCATTGCTTTTAGATTGTGGTTGAAAATTCATTTAGCCCTGCGCCCTGCGAAAAAATTTCCTTCTCCCCCTCTGCATTTTTCGTTTTTAGTTAATTTAAAACAATCGGGCACCAGTTTTTTCGCAGAAATTCAATTTAAAAAGAAATAGTCTTAGAAGTATATCGGTATGGGGATGAACGAATCACATTGTCTTCTGCTTGTTGTTGAAAGTTCATTTAATTTTGCGCGGAAAACAAAAAATAACTCTGTTACCCTGTTTTATTTTAGTTTGTTGTTAAATTAAAACAATCGGGCAACAGGTTTTTTACACATATGCATATTTCGAGAAGAAATGTTTTCAGAGAACGCAACGATATGGCGTGAATGAATCCCATTAATTTTAGATTGTGGTTGAAAATTCATTTTGTTCTGCGGACTGCGAAAAAATTTCCTTCTCCCCCTCTGCATTTTTCGTTTTTAGTTAATTTAAAACAATCGGGCAGCAGTTTTTTCGCAGAAATTCAATTTAAGAAGAAATAGTCTCAGAAGTATATCGATATGGGGATGAACGAATCACATTGCCTTCTGCTTGTTGTTGAAAGTTCATTTAATTTCGCGCGGAAAACAAAAAATAACTCTGTTCCCCAGTTTTATTTTAGTTTGTAGTTAAATTAAAACGATCGGGCAATAGTTTTTTTACACATATGCAATTTGAGAAGAAATTTTTGCAGAGAACGTATCGATGTGGCGTGAATGAATCCCATTGTTTTTAGATTGTGGCTGAAAATTTATTTAACCCTGCGCCCTTCGAAAAAATTTCCTTCTCACCCTCACTATTTTTCGTTTTTTGTTAATTTAAAACAATCGGGCAACAGTTTTTCCACAGAAATGCAATTTGAGAATGAATTATGTGAGACGTATATCGCTATGGGAATGAACGATTCACACGCCTTCTACTTGTTGAAAATTCATTTAGTCTTGCGCGGAAAACAAAAAATAACTATGTTCCCCTGTTTTATTTTAGTTTGTAGTTAAATTAAATCGATCGGGCAACAGTTTTTTTACACATATGCATTTTGAGAAGAAATTTTTGCAGAGAACGCATCGATATGGCGTGAATGAATCCCATTTCTTTTAGATTGTGGTTGAAAATTCATTTACTGCTGCGCCCTGCGAAAAAATTTCCTTCTGCCCCTCTGCATTTTTCGTTTTTAGTTGATTTAAAACAATCGGGCAGCAGTTTTTTCGCAGAAATTCAATTTAAAAAGAAATAGTCTCAGAAGTATATCGATATGGGGATGAACGAATCACATTGCTTTCTGCTTGTTGTTGAAAGTTCATTTAATTTCGCACGAAAAACAAAAAATAACTCTGTTCCCCAGTTTTATTTTAGTTTGTAGTTAAATTAAAACGATCGGGCAATAGTTTTTTTACACATATGCAATTTGAGAAGAAATTTTTGCAGAGAACGTATCGATATGGCGTGAATGAATCCCATTGTTTTTAGATTGTGGCTGAAAATTTATTTAACCCTGCGCCCTTCGAAAAAATTTCCTTCTCACCCTCACTATTTTTCGTTTTTTGTTAATTTAAAACAATCGGGCAACAGTTTTTCCACAGAAATGCAATTTGAGAATGAATTATGTGAGACGTATATCGCTATGGGAATGAACGATTCACACGCCTTCTACTTGTTGAAAATTCATTTAGTCTTGCGCGAAAAACAAAAAATAACTATGTTCCCCTGTTTTATTTTAGTTTGTAGTTAAATTAAATCGATCGGGCAACAGGTTTTTCACACATTTGCAAATTAAGAAGAAATTCGATTGTACGTGAACCCAGTATCGAAAGTTTCGTCGCGTGTTGTTGAAAATATATTTCAATAGATGGCAGCACAGGAAAACTCTCGCGCATGTGTAACTAAACTTAAAAAAAAAAAAAAAAAAAAAAAAAACGAGAATTGTCTCAGATATTTTACTACTATTATTTAATGTTATTTCTTATACATTACGTATTATACAATCAAACAACATTTTTTTATTGGGGGGGGGGGAATTCCCACGTGAAAGGTGTCTTGGTTCTATTTTAAATATGGATGAAGTGTTTTCCTTGGTCGTATGTACGCTTAAAAGTAATTGTGTACGATGGCACTGGTTTGCATTGAATTGTTGTCACAGTGAGTGTGTTGAGGCGAAGTTGCATTGAAAAAGACACACAATATACTGTAGAAAGTGTGTCAAACAGGAAATAAACAAATTGTGCTTTTGTAGAGTGAAGTGTTGTCAAAGAGTACAATTTCCTGGCATAGAGAGCATCAATCACACGAAATAGAAGAAAAAGTGGGAAGGGGAGTGGATTTTGCGAGTAATTTATTAAGGGTGTTCTTAACTGCTCCGTTTGTCAAGTGCGAAACGTTTTTAAAACACTTACAAGTCTATTACATATCAATTTTAAGAGAAAGATATGAAATTAGAATGCCTAACTATGGAATCTTCAAATCGAACTTATTTTTCCATTTTACGATAGTTGAATTAACTTTCCAGTTCTAAGCTTTTTTAGATCACGTGATCACACGTTTCTCGACAGTTTTTTCTGCTTTAATGGGAATATGTGCTCAAAACCGTCGTATGAAATTCATAAATGCGATTTCCACGGGTTCTAAAAATACAAAAGTTTTCCTTGCATTTAAATAGCTTTCTCTTGGCGTGAAAAAGTGTGCTGGTCGAAACGTGAGACACTTTCGTCTTTTAACGTCAATTGTTCGTAGGTATTTCATAATACTTATATCTGTTTTACTGCAGAAATGTTTTCAAATTGAAATCAGAACACGGGAACACATACACCGATCCATGGGGATGCAGCGTGAATGACTCCCCGTATATTGTTTCTTGTTGTAGAAAATTGATTTAAAATTGCGCGGAAAGCAAAAATAACTCTGTTCCCCTGTTTTATTTTAGTTTGTTGTTAAATTAAAACGATCGGGCAACAGTTTTTTTACACATATGCATTTTGAGAAGAAATTTTTGCAGAGGACGCTTCGATATGGCGTGAATGAATCCCATTGCTTTTAGATTGTGGTTGAAAATTCATTTAGCCTTGCGCCCTGCGAAAAAATTTCCTTCTCCCCCTCTGCATTTTTCGTTTTTAGTTAATTTAAAACAATCGGGCACCAGTTTTTTCGCAGAAATTCAATTTAAAAAGAAATAGTCTTAGAAGTATATCGGTATGGGGATGAACGAATCACATTGTCTTCTGCTTGTTGTTGAAAGTTCATTTAATTTTGCGCGGAAAACAAAAAATAACTCTGTTACCCTGTTTTATTTTAGTTTGTTGTTAAATTAAAACAATCGGGCAACAGGTTTTTTACACATATGCATATTTCGAGAAGAAATGTTTTCAGAGAACGCAACGATATGGCGTGAATGAATCCCATTAATTTTAGATTGTGGTTGAAAATTCATTTTGTTCTGCGGACTGCGAAAAAATTTCCTTCTCCCCCTCTGCATTTTTCGTTTTTAGTTAATTTAAAACAATCGGGCAGCAGTTTTTTCGCAGAAATTCAATTTAAGAAGAAATAGTCTCAGAAGTATATCGATATGGGGATGAACGAATCACATTGCCTTCTGCTTGTTGTTGAAAGTTCATTTAATTTCGCGCGGAAAACAAAAAATAACTCTGTTCCCCAGTTTTATTTTAGTTTGTAGTTAAATTAAAACGATCGGGCAATAGTTTTTTTACACATATGCAATTTGAGAAGAAATTTTTGCAGAGAACGTATCGATGTGGCGTGAATGAATCCCATTGTTTTTAGATTGTGGCTGAAAATTTATTTAACCCTGCGCCCTTCGAAAAAATTTCCTTTTCACCCTCACTATTTTTCGTTTTTTGTTAATTTAAAACAATCGGGCAACAGTTTTTCCACAGAAATGCAATTTGAGAATGAATTATGTGAGACGTATATCGCTATGGGAATGAACGATTCACACGCCTTCTACTTGTTGAAAATTCATTTAGTCTTGCGCGGAAAACAAAAAATAACTATGTTCCCCTGTTTTATTTTAGTTTGTAGTTAAATTAAATCGATCGGGCAACAGTTTTTTTACACATATGCATTTTGAGAAGAAATTTTTGCAGAGAACGCATCGATATGGCGTGAATGAATCCCATTTCTTTTAGATTGTGGTTGAAAATTCATTTACTGCTGCGCCCTGCGAAAAAATTTCCTTCTGCCCCTCTGCATTTTTCGTTTTTAGTTGATTTAAAACAATCGGGCAGCAGTTTTTTCGCAGAAATTCAATTTAAAAAGAAATAGTCTCAGAAGTATATCGATATGGGGATGAACGAATCACATTGCTTTCTGCTTGTTGTTGAAAGTTCATTTAATTTCGCACGAAAAACAAAAAATAACTCTGTTCCCCAGTTTTATTTTAGTTTGTAGTTAAATTAAAACGATCGGGCAATAGTTTTTTTACACATATGCAATTTGAGAAGAAATTTTTGCAGAGAACGTATCGATATGGCGTGAATGAATCCCATTGTTTTTAGATTGTGGCTGAAAATTTATTTAACCCTGCGCCCTTCGAAAAAATTTCCTTCTCACCCTCACTATTTTTCGTTTTTTGTTAATTTAAAACAATCGGGCAACAGTTTTTCCACAGAAATGCAATTTGAGAATGAATTATGTGAGACGTATATCGCTATGGGAATGAACGATTCACACGCCTTCTACTTGTTGAAAATTCATTTAGTCTTGCGCGGAAAACAAAAAATAACTATGTTCCCCTGTTTTATTTTAGTTTGTAGTTAAATTAAATCGATCGGGCAACAGGTTTTTCACACATTTGCAAATTAAGAAGAAATTCGATTGTACGTGAACCCAGTATCGAAAGTTTCGTCGCGTGTTGTTGAAAATATATTTCAATAGATGGCAGCACAGGAAAACTCTCGCGCATGTGTAACTAAACTTTAAAAAAAAAAAAAAACGAGAATTGTCTCAGATATTTTACTACTATTATTTAATGTTATTTCTTATACATTACGTATTATACAATCAAACAACATTTTTTTATTGGGGGGGGGAATTCCCACGTGAAAGGTGTCTTGGTTCTATTTTAAATATGGATGAAGTGTTTTCCTTGGTCGTATGTACGCTTAAAAGTAATTGTGTACGATGGCACTGGTTTGCATTGAATTGTTGTCACAGTGAGTGTGTTGAGGCGAAGTTGCATTGAAAAAGAAACACAATATACTGTAGAAAGTGTGTCAAACAGGAAATAAACAAATTGTGCTTTTGTAGAGTGAAGTGTTGTCAAAGAGTACAATTTCCTGGCATAGAGAGCATCAATCACACGAAATAGAAGAAAAAGTGGGGAGGGGAGTGGATTTTGCGAGTAATTTATTAAGGGTGTTCTTAACTGCTCCGTTTGTCAAGTGCGAAACAGATATTTTACTAATATTATTTAATGTTATTTCTTATACTTTACGTATTATACAATCAAACAACATTTTTTTATTGGGGGGGGGAATTCCCCCGTGAAAGGTGTCTGGGTGCTATTTTAAATATGGATGAAGTGTTTTCCTTGGTCGTATGTACGCTTAAAAGTAATTGTGTACGATGGCACTGGTTTGCATTGAATTGTTGTCACAGTGAGTGTGTTGAGGCGAAGTTGCATTGAAAAAGACACACAATATACTGTAGAAAGTGTGTCAAACAGGAAATAAACAAATTGTGCTTTTGTAGAGTGAAGTGTTGTCAAAGAGTACAATTTCCTGGCATAGAGAGCATCAATCACACGAAATAGAAGAAAAAGTGGGAAGGGGAGTGGATTTTGCGAGTAATTTATTAAGGGTGTTCTTAACTGCTCCGTTTGTCAAGTGCGAAACGTTTTTAAAACACTTACAAGTCTATTACATATCAATTTTAAGAGAAAGATATGAAATTAGAATGCCTAACTATGGAATCTTCAAATCGAACTTATTTTTCCATTTTACGATAGTTGAATTAACTTTCCAGTTCTAAGCTTTTTTAGATCACGTGATCACACGTTTCTCGACAGTTTTTTCTGCTTTAATGGGAATATGTGCTCAAAACCGTCGTATGAAATTCATAAATGCGATTTCCACGGGTTCTAAAAATACAAAAGTTTTCCTTGCATTTAAATAGCTTTCTCTTGGCGTGAAAAAGTGTGCTGGTCGAAACGTGAGACACTTTCGTCTTTTAACGTCAATTGTTCGTAGGTATTTCATAATACTTATATCTGTTTTACTGCAGAAATGTTTTCAAATCGAAATCAGAACACGGGAACACATACACCGATCCATGGGGATGCAGCGTGAATGACTCCCCGTATATTGTTTCTTGTTGTAGAAAATTGATTTAAAATTGCGCGGAAAGCAAAAATAACTCTGTTCCCCTGTTTTATTTTAGTTTGTTGTTAAATTAAAACGATCGGGCAACAGTTTTTTTACACATATGCATTTTGAGAAGAAATTTTTGCAGAGGACGCTTCGATATGGCGTGAATGAATCCCATTGCTTTTAGATTGTGGTTGAAAATTCATTTAGCCCTGCGCCCTGCGAAAAAATTTCCTTCTCCCCCTCTGCATTTTTCGTTTTTAGTTAATTTAAAACAATCTGACACCAGTTTTTTCGCAGAAATTCAATTTAAAAAGAAATAGTCTTAGAAGTATATCGGTATGGGGATGAACGAATCACATTGTCTTCTGCTTGTTGTTGAAAGTTCATTTAATTTTGCGCGGAAAACAAAAAATAACTCTGTTACCCTGTTTTATTTTAGTTTGTTGTTAAATTAAAACAATCGGGCAACAGGTTTTTTACACATATGCATATTTCGAGAAGAAATGTTTTCAGAGAACGCAACGATATGGCGTGAATGAATCCCATTAATTTTAGATTGTGGTTGAAAATTCATTTTGTTCTGCGGACTGCGAAAAAATTTCCTTCTCCCCCTCTGCATTTTTCGTTTTTAGTTAATTTAAAACAATCGGGCAGCAGTTTTTTCGCAGAAATTCAATTTAAGAAGAAATAGTCTCAGAAGTATATCGATATGGGGATGAACGAATCACATTGCCTTCTGCTTGTTGTTGAAAGTTCATTTAATTTCGCGCGGAAAACAAAAAATAACTCTGTTCCCCAGTTTTATTTTAGTTTGTAGTTAAATTAAAACGATCGGGCAATAGTTTTTTTACACATATGCAATTTGAGAAGAAATTTTTGCAGAGAACGTATCGATGTGGCGTGAATGAATCCCATTGTTTTTAGATTGTGGCTGAAAATTTATTTAACCCTGCGCCCTTCGAAAAAATTTCCTTCTCACCCTCACTATTTTTCGTTTTTTGTTAATTTAAAACAATCGGGCACCAGTTTTTCCACAGAAATGCAATTTGAGAATGAATTATGTGAGACGTATATCGCTATGGGAATGAACGATTCACACGCCTTCTACTTGTTGAAAATTCATTTAGTCTTGCGCGGAAAACAAAAAATAACTATGTTCCCCTGTTTTATTTTAGTTTGTAGTTAAATTAAATCGATCGGGCAACAGGTTTTTCACACATTTGCAAATTAAGAAGAAATTCGATTGTACGTGAACCCAGTATCGAAAGTTTCGTCGCGTGTTGTTGAAAATATATTTCAATAGATGGCAGCACAGGAAAACTCTCGCGCATGTGTAACTAAACTTAAAAAAAAAAAAAAAAAAAAAAAAAAACGAGAATTGTCTCAGATATTTTACTACAATTATTTAATGTTATTTCTTATACATTACGTATTATACAATCAAACAACATTTTTTTATTGGGGGGGGGGGGAATTCCCACGTGAAAGGTGTCTTGGTTCTATTTTAAATATGGATGAAGTGTTTTCCTTGGTCGTATGTACGCTTAAAAGTAATTGTGTACGATGGCACTGGTTTGCATTGAATTGTTGTCACAGTGAGTGTGTTGAGGCGAAGTTGCATTGAAAAAGACACACAATATACTGTAGAAAGTGTGTCAAACAGGAAATAAACAAATTGTGCTTTTGTAGAGTGAAGTGTTGTCAAAGAGTACAATTTCCTGGCATAGAGAGCATCAATCACACGAAATAGAAGAAAAAGTGGGAAGGGGAGTGGATTTTGCGAGTAATTTATTAAGGGTGTTCTTAACTGCTCCGTTTGTCAAGTGCGAAACGTTTTTAAAACACTTACAAGTCTATTACATATCAATTTTAAGAGAAAGATATGAAATTAGAATGCCTAACTATGGAATCTTCAAATCGAACTTATTTTTCCATTTTACGATAGTTGAATTAACTTTCCAGTTCTAAGCTTTTTTAGATCACGTGATCACACGTTTCTCGACAGTTTTTTCTGCTTTAATGGGAATATGTGCTCAAAACCGTCGTATGAAATTCATAAATGCGATTTCCACGGGTTCTAAAAATACAAAAGTTTTCCTTGCATTTAAATAGCTTTCTCTTGGCGTGAAAAAGTGTGCTGGTCGAAACGTGAGACACTTTCGTCTTTTAACTTCAATTGTTCGTAGGTATTTCATAATACTTATATCTGTTTTACTGCAGAAATGTTTTCAAATCGAAATCAGAACACGGGAACACATACACCGATCCATGGGGATGCAGCGTGAATGACTCCCCGTATATTGTTTCTTGTTGTAGAAAATTGATTTAAAATTGCGCGGAAAGCAAAAATAACTCTGTTCCCCTGTTTTATTTTAGTTTGTTGTTAAATTAAAACGATCGGGCAACAGTTTTTTTACACATATGCATTTTGAGAAGAAATTTTTGCAGAGGACGCTTCGATATGGCGTGAATGAATCCCATTGCTTTTAGATTGTGGTTGAAAATTCATTTAGCCCTGCGCCCTGCGAAAAAATTTCCTTCTCCCCCTCTGCATTTTTCGTTTTTAGTTAATTTAAAACAATCGGGCACCAGTTTTTTCGCAGAAATTCAATTTAAAAAGAAATAGTCTTAGAAGTATATCGGTATGGGGATGAACGAATCACATTGTCTTCTGCTTGTTGTTGAAAGTTCATTTAATTTTGCGCGGAAAACAAAAAATAACTCTGTTACCCTGTTTTATTTTAGTTTGTTGTTAAATTAAAACAATCGGGCAACAGGTTTTTTACACATATGCATATTTCGAGAAGAAATGTTTTCAGAGAACGCAACGATATGGCGTGAATGAATCCCATTAATTTTAGATTGTGGTTGAAAATTCATTTTGTTCTGCGGACTGCGAAAAAATTTCCTTCTCCCCCT